>CM071954.1:7367500-8832500 GCA_036784905.1 Acrossocheilus fasciatus | reverse complement strand
TGGCCTGCTCTCTGCCTCGTTCTGAGGCAGCTAATGCGATAAGAGGCACGTGCTAAAGCGCATGGCTAGCGGAGAGAGGGGAAGATGGAGCAAAACAAAGAAAGAAAGAGTGGGAGATGGAAAGGGCACTGTTAGAAAAGAGCATGTTCCTCTTTGAGCTCAACCTGCTTGACGGGGCCTCCAGAGTCCAGCGTTCTTTGTAGTTCCAGTATTAAACAGCACTGCGGATACCTGCAACACTGATGATAACCGGAGCATTTTGATGCTTTCTGGAGATCTATTGATGCTTTGTTTTCTTTTGCCGGCTTTGATTGAGGATACTCAAAATTCTGTTTACTGCTCCCGTCTCCAAGCGTGTTATCACATGCTGTAGGTATCCTGGAATCTATGCTGTCTCTCATGCCTTCAGATAGCTTGGTTTGTTTGTGCGGTTCTGTCTGAAGTCAGACTGCAAAGGCCTGACTTGATTATTGAGCGTGTACTGTACCCTCGTGGGGCAAACGGTAGCATGAATCATACATGTTAGCCAACTTGTGTGTGTCCGCAGTGTTGATGTTGTGCAGGACGCTTATGTGTGAGATAAAGGTTAAAAGCTTAAGGTTGTTTGGTTTTCCTGTTGGGTGGAGAAGTTGTAGGTGCATATCTGGCCAAAGAGATAAAGCAGTAGCTTTATCTAATTGATAACTATACCAGCTATTATAGACAGACGGACGGATAGATAGCGTCACACTTCACTGGAAGCAAGGGAACCAGGAAACGAGGAATTTCACAAAACTAGAGTTTTTAATTCAAATGGGAACACAGATCACAGGCAGGGAAGACATTCAAAGACCGACAAACATGAACTGAATGAACTGAGGCTTATAAAGACAGGATAACGAGGGAACACACCTGGAATCAAATTAACAATCAGACTGGGGAGAAACTGGGTCACAGGGAACACATGGGGAGCAAAAACCACAACAAAACAGTCCAGGGGCGTGACAGATAGTGTATTTTATTGTACATTTTAATATGAAAAAAATTGACATGTACAAACTTAATATAAATTTATTTTGATCGTATCATAGTATTATAAAATAATTCTCATAGTTTTAATGTTACAAACATTTTAAATGATAAAGTTTGTCATAGTTATATTGTAATATTAATATTTTATTTAGTCATTACAATAAAATAAATGTACAACTATATTTAATAGTTAACGTTGTATAAATGCTCAGATATATTTATATTGATATAAAGCTGATATTTTTTTTTACTATTTAAGCATATTGAAAATATATATTATACTTATATAAGTATAATATTTATAATGTCATGTTAACACTTGAACTTATATGCTAAAAATATTATTATAAAAATATTATATCATAGTCATTTTATTAATATAAAATCTATTAAAATATTTTATTTATATTTTATCGTAGATTTTTTAAAGGAAATTTGTATTTAGCTTTTTTATCATGTGTATTAAATATATAGTATAATATTTATATTGTCATATTACGGTATGTTAGCATGCATAATATTATATAAGTAATGATCATATTAAAATGCTAAAAATATTTTATAATAGTTTATTGTATTAATAAGATAAAATGATTATATTGATAAAATTGATTAGAGTTTTTTATTTATTTATTTATTTAATCATAATTAACTTTTATGAATCAGGGTGGAAGTTCTTGAACACTTCATTTACACTACAGAATGCACTACGTACGTTTCTTTGATTTACAATTCAATAAGTTCAAATTCAAATTTAAAAGAATTCAAATTCTTCTTGCCTGTGGCCAAATCAGTTTAAATTCCAACTCATGAAAGTTTAAAGGAACTAAATTTGTCAGTCCTGGCCTGACCTGCCCTTCTTCCCTCTCTAGTAGACCTTTTCGTAGAGTTTCTTTGTATCAACTTTAAATTGTAAAGTTTCATACTTTCTGAATGTCAGCATCTGAAACCATAGGAACACTAGAGTTCAGTCAGCATGCCATGACATGGATAGAAAAATGTCTGAACGGACTTGAAAGAGAGATTCAAGTCTAAAACATCATTGTGAACTGAAAGCTCATTGTCGTTCCTTCCACTGAAAGCCTGTATCCATGGATCTGCGTTCCTAAGCATTTATCTCCCACATCAAGGCGTTTATTTCCAATCAGAGCCCCTGTGAGCGCCTCCATTTGTTTAATTGGACAACATCTCCAGCCATTCAAAGCCAACTCAACAAAGAGATCACATATCTTTGCCTGGATGAGGTCAGCTGTGTGGTATCTGAACTCCACAAACTCTCAAACCACAAAGCCCTGATCAAAGTTTAACTTTGTGCGTTTTGGCCAAATTGAGGGAGTGTAAGAGGGATAAAAGGACATTCAAGAGAGAGAGAGAGAGTTATGTGTAATTGGAGTCGTAAATAGTGAAGCACTCACATAATACCCGCACTGAGACCGGAGGGACTCGACCGACGACTGCCACTGATCGTAAAGTTCGAGAACTTCTCCCGCGAACTATATCATGTTCCTACCAGCGGTGTACAGTGAAGAGGCTGTTGTCATGACAACAAGGTGGCAACACTTATTCAGTGGACCAGGCGGGGAGAATAACAAGAATTTATTGGACATTAAGGAGGAAGGCTTTGGAGCATATAACCATTAGGCACCGACAATATGTGTCACGGTGTACAAAACAACACATTAGAGGATGCGACAGCCCGACATATACCCCCTATGTAGTATAAAGTTATTTATACGTTTACAAATCCAATATAGTCCACGTAAATGACCAGCATGAAAATTTAATATGGATATATATATATAGTTTTTTTTTTCTTATGCCAAAGAGAAATAAATCTAAAAAAGATTTTAACCTATTACCATGGCTGGCTTAATGCCACTTACTAAAGTGTGGAGCAAATTGGATAATTTGTCATAATATAACCTTAGGAAATCTCGGAGAGTGGGATTCTAAACACAAAAGTAGAAGTAATGGCCAATTATCCCAGTGAACAGTCAGTGTCAGACAGCTGGAGAGCACAGGAAATGGTAACGGTGAGGGATACATGGTTTACTGCTGTGGCTTAGCTGCATGTTTCATTTCCATTGTTTTTTTTTTTCTGGACTTTGAAGGCCACATTATGTTAAAATGAAAAATTCAAACTTTCTGAGGAGATTACCACCCAGTCTTTTTCTCACACGAAAAGACAATTCTTCCCTAATTTAGTTTCCCGCTACAATTTAGTTACAGGAGAGACACAAAAACAGCTGTTTAGAAGCATCCAACCAAAAGACAATTTTAATCTCAATCAGAGCGAGCATCTTCCTTGTTGTTCTCTCTTATGGATAAAACATAAAAATTGATGGGCAAAAATGAAGACAATCAGTCATTTGCTAGTCCTCATGTTGTTTCAAGTTATAATGAACATAGACCAAAGCTTTCAAGCTAAATTTCAAAAGCACCATAAATATACCATAAAAGTTTTCTGAAGCCATGTGATAGCTTTGGGTAAGAAACAGATATAACTTTGTTGTTATTCACTGAATGATTCATTTAAGAATGATAAACTAATAAAATGTATAAGCTAAATAAATTTCCCTTTTATCATATTATATCATAATATGATTATATTAATATGATAAAATTATGATTTTTAAAAAATATTATTGTTTTTAATATATTATATTAATATAATATACAAATTAATTAATTTTTAATTAATGTTTTATCATATATCCATGTTTGAAATTATATGTTTGAAAGTAAATTCATATTTAGTTTACATATTTTGTAATTAATATGATACAATTAATATAATAAACAATTACTAAAGTGCAAATATTTCTTATATTAATATATTAACATTTCATATTAATATTAATATAAAATAAATGAAATATTTTGTAATGTTAATATTTTATCATAGATCAGTGTTTGAAATTATACATATTTGAAAAGCATTTTTTTGTTGATATTGTTTTTGTCATATTGATATTTCATTTGAAAATTCTTAATATTTTATTACGTGATGTGGTAAAATGTTAATATAAACACTGAATAGCCAATATAATTTTTTTGATATGGTAAAATTGTATATTATATAATAATATAATATAATGATTTGATCAAATGATACATGCTTTTTTAAGTCATGATTAACTTCTATGAACAACAGTAAAATAATGCTTTGTTTCCCAGAATCTGTGTTGTCTTTGAATTAGAATTCAGTCAATTCTTATCCCAGCCTGATTCCAGCTGGATTGATCTAGTTCTTGAATTCAACTCACTGACTTGATTTAGTCACGTAAAGCTGTCATATGACTTGAGAAGAGTTGGAGTATAGTTTTACAGATTACTTTTAAGACACTTTTCTAGTGATTGTAGCGAATACATATGGGTGGGTAAATGATGGCAAAATGTTCATATTCGAGAAAACTATTCCTTTAATAACAGAATGCCAAACTAATAAATCAAATCAAAACAACGCAGCAGTTACTCTGTGCCATCTTGGATCAAATGCCACGGAGGCTATCGGCGCGAGAGAACTGTGCTTAAAGCCAAGTCATCAGTCATTCTCTGTAATTATGATGCTTCTCATTTGTCTTCTCTTTTGTGAGGCAAACACTTGGAGATTATTCACAGTAGATGAGCACATTCTGCTTAAAGGATGTGCACCATCCTGCTGAAAAGCCAGCCATGAAATACAGCCCGACAAGAATTTGGCAGAAATGTTCGCAGTCATCAGTGCCGTGAGTGACGTCATCATTCGGTTTCCACAAGCCTCAGTCCCACTCATATTCTCGGCATACACGGCGAGACCTAGGTAGCTTTGAAATGTGTAACACGATTCCCCTGCCCACAGGACATTTGCACAATGGATGCTGTCTCCGTATGTGTTTGTCGAATGGAAGTAATTCATAAAGCTTGCCACTCAGCCACATTACGAAAACATTTCCTAATCTCTCAGCTCTAGTGAATAGGGAATCAATATGCTGTGTGCTGTAATGATTATCCCTCCGTGCTTGTCGAGTTTGCATGTCTCTGAAACAATCCATAAGCAAACATATCGATTTTATTCAGATGCCGTTATCGCTGTCAATTAAAAATTTGCTGCAGGCTGAAATGCCAAATCTTGGCTCCTATGTTCTGTTCTATTTCGGAGCAATATGCTCTCAAATGAGGTAAGCGCTCTGTGATTGGCACAATTCCTGCACAGCGTTTATTTAGTTTAAAATCTGTTAATCTCCCAAAGCAACTGTCTGATTTTTCGCAGATGAAGAGGAATGATGGAGAAGCAAACAACGCAAACGGTTGTAAATTTGGACTGGGATATCAGAGAAGCTGCTGTGGATGCCAAATATTCATAGCGCTCTGATATATTTTTTGGCCTTTTGTTGAGAGAGCACAGGAAATGAGAGGGAGAATGGGATTGGGAGGTGTAACAAGCCAGATTTGTTCTGTGGACAAGTGTGTCGGCCGCTATGCTGTGGTGCAAACAGCTCATTGCTAATATGCAATCTGATATTTTACTTCTGAATCGTCATATTTTTTTTATTTTTAGTTGTATTTTTGAATCTTACATTTATATATATACATATATATAGATAGATAGATAGATATATAGATATATATATCTATATATATATCTTAGTGCTGTCAATCGATTAAAAATGTAATCAAGTTAATCACAGTCATGGACTGTGATTAATCATGATTAATCGCAAATTTATAATACTAGGATTTACCTGTAAATGTGTTGAAAAAGAAATGCATGAATACATTTACCCAACTATTATCAAAAGTATGCAGGTGCATTACAGCTAACATTAGCATCATGCTACATAAGACAATCTATGAGATTAATAGTACACTCAAGAAAATCATATACAAACCATTTCTATCGTAATCGTGTGTTTATTATCTTATATAATCTATAGTGGCTGTTGTCATGTTTATTTCTGCTGTGTAAAAGCCTTAACATGTATGCTCTGCTGAAACTCATGTTGTTTATGATTTTACAACCGCCTCTCTGTTCTTAAAGGAACACTCCACTTTTTTTGAAAATAGGCTAATTCTCCAACTCCCCCAGAGTTAATAAGTTGAGTTTTACCGTTTTTGAATCCATTCAGCTGATCTCTGGATCTGGCGATAGCACTTTTATCATAGCTTAGCATAGATCATTGAATCCGATTAGACCAGTAGCATCGCATTCATAAATGACCAAAGAGTTTCGATATTTGTCCTATTTAAAACTTGACTCTTCTGTAGTTATATCGTGTACTAAGACCGGCAGAAAATGAAAAGTTGCGATTTTCTAGGCCGATTTGGCTAGGAACTATACTCTCATTCCGGTGTAATAATCAAGGAACTTTGCTGCCGTACCATGGTGCAGTGATATTACGTAGCGCCTGAAAGTAGTCCCCAGCTATATTATAACTAGGTACCTAGCTGGGGACTACTTTCAGGCGCTGCGTAATATCACTGCACCTGCTGCGGCCACGGTACGGCAGCAAAGTTCCTTGATTATTACGCCGGAATGAGAGTATAGTTCTTAATCATATCAGCCTAGAAAATCGCAACTTTTCATTTTCCACCGGTCTTAGTACACGATATAACTACAGAAGAGTCAAGTTTTAAATAGGACAAATATCGAAACTCTTTGGTCATTTATGAACGCGATGCTACTGGTCTAATCGGATTCAATGATCTATGCTAAGCTATGCTAAAAGTGCTATCGCCAGATCCAGAGATCAGCTGAATGGATTCAAAAACGGTAAAACTCAACTTATTAACTCTGGGGAGAATGAGCCTATTTCCAAAAAAAGTGGAGTGTTCCTTTAAGTCGTCAGGTATACATTCCAAGTATAATACACATTAGTAAAAGGATCTATTTTAATTTTTACTTGTCTATGTACACTTTGGGCGGCTGACTACTTATAAAAGTAGCCCAAAAAAACACAACCCACGGCTCTGTAATTTTTTCCCGCGACTGTATTTTCAAAATACCCCACTTGTGCCGCTGCCCTGGCAACACTGGCGCTGTACCCTCATCACACTGATAGATAACCTTCCACTGCGATGATGGGAAGTTGGAGCCAAACCTTATCAAACGATTAATTTGCATAAAAAAAATATATTAACACGTTAAAATATTTTGATTAATCGCATGCGTTAACGTGTTAACGTTGACACCCCTAATATATATATTATATATATTGGGGGGGGGGGGGGGAATCTACTATGCTCAGTTTCTTTTCATTTATTTTGAACAGACAGTAGTGCAAATTACAATTTTTTTCCATCTAGGTGTGAAAATACTAAATATTATTACATGTTATATATATATATAGTCTGTTTTGTTTTTATTGTGAGTGTACACAAATAAAAGCAGACCTTTATACAATGATTATTAATAAGACAATATGTGTTTAAAGTTGATTCTGCTGGTATAAGGAAACAGTTGAAGTGATCGCGCCGGAGCGCCCGCACGCACACACACACACACACACACACACACACACACACACACACACACACACACACACACACACACACACACACACACACACACACACAAACAAACAAAACACATCAGTTCCAGCATTGCTAACTTGACAACGCAGTTGGTACTTTATCAAAATAAAATTCATTGAGCCAAACATCAGCGCGCGCCTCTGTGTCACCGTTGGAACGCGACTGAAGTACAAAGCCTATCATTTACATAATAAATGTTTCGCATTCAGATACGTTACATCGCAAATATGGAAATATTATGCAATATTTGGATTTGTGCCGAATGAGAGAGGTAACGTTAGGATACTCGAGCACAAAGCTCCATTTTGCAAACAGTTGAGTGCGCAAGCCTTTAAAGTATACTCCCTTGTCAGTCAACGTGAGAGACGCGTTCAGAATCAGCACATAATCAATGGCTGTGTTCGAAATGCCATACTATCATACTACTCTTACTATTTCTGCAGTATCAGTATGTATGCTGCGCATAGTATGCAAATTTTCTGTATGCATGAAATACCCGGATGACCTACTATATTTGCCAAAATCTGCTAAATATAACTCAAGTACACTGAAATCAGTACAGAAGCTGTGTTTCGAATGGCATACTATCATACAACTCCTGCTTTATTGCAGTATGCTGTGTGAATAGTATGTGAATTTTCTGTATGCATGAAATGCCCGGATTACCTGCTACATTTGCTGAAATTTGATGTATGCATCTGAAGACACTGCGTGGGATACTGTTTCCCAGAAAGCAACGCGCTCCACGTGACGTTTCATCTTCAAACGCGTGAGTGAACTGGAGGCGGGGAATAGTTATAAATGTAAGACTTGTATATGTACGTATAAATATCAAACTACAAACCATCGCTGTGCATGTAAAAACAATATCATTAGTAGGACATATTGTACTTTAATCTCTACGGCACTTTTCCGATCAAGTCAAATCACGTCACCTTTATCTCTGTAGCGCTTTATAAATTGTTTCAAAGATATTAAATATTAATATTAATATTGCAGTAATATAATATATAAATAAAGTTAATATTTCAATTATGCAAACAGAATTAAATTCCGCTGTCAAGCAAAAGAAACGAGTGTATTTACTCTAAGGACAAACAGACCAATTTGAGTAAAAGACACGAGATGCGTGTTGTTGATGTGAGCGATCCGAGTTCAAGTCTGCCTTTTGTCAATCTCGTGCAACTCCTTTTCCCATCACATACCAGATCAGAAAGGCATTTGTTTTCAATAAAAAATTAAGTAAATATTTGAAAAGTGGAAATTAAACGCCTCAATAATACCACTGTTTAGCTGTAGGTAGGTTGTCCCAGTAAAGTGGCGTTCATCAAATAAAATGTATGATAATTTATGCTCAATGAGTTATTGCACACTGTTTTATAATGTACTACAGTACTGAAGTATAAATATCTGCCACCTAACTACTATTTACACACCTGTTGCTAAAGAAAATGCTGCTATTTTAGTGTAAACTGATTTTATCATTAGTTACACTTAGTGTAACTAGAATATATCACTTTTTCCAATTAGTGTAACTAACAAAAATATCAATGTTCAGTTAAAGACAGCTCAGTGTTGATTCAGTTCAGTCCAATAGCCTATGTAAAGTTCTTCAATTATGAAATGAGTTCAACTGGTCAATATAGCATTGTTTACTAATATGAAGCCTTCTTAAAAAGCCTTTGTAAAAAGAATAATTAGCGCGTTTGTTTGTAAGGTAACAACCTTGACAGCTGTGCTGAATTAATGTTTGTGTCTGTCATGTGACAATTAAGCATACTACTCTGAAACATTTGTTGCTTATTGTATACTGTTTCACACACTATTCTTTAAAAAACAGTAGGCATTATGCACTGTGTACTGGGCAGTAAGCAGTAAGCAGTAAGCAGTAAGCAAGTATGCCATTTCGAACACAGCCATCGTCTCTCGGGGGCTTTGTTTTCAAGTGCGCAGCTCATGGCATTTACTGTTCTTCTGCTGGCGGTTATCAAACAGCGCTGCATTACTGCGGGCGCCCCCTTCTGGATTGGGGGCGGTTCGGGACGAATACATGTACCGTGCCACCCCTAATATATATACAGTATACAGGTGCATCTCAATAAATTAGAATGTAGTGGAAAAGTTCATTTATTTCAGTAATTCAACTTAAATTGTGAAATTTGTGTATTAAATAAATTCAATGCACACAGACTGAAATAGTTTAAGTCTTTGGTTCTTTTAATTGTGATGATTTTGGCTCACATTTAACAAAAATCCACCAATTCTCAACAAATTAGAATACTTCATAAGACCAATAAAAAAATAAAAAAAAACATTTTTAGTGAATTGTTGGCCTTCTGGAAAGTATGTTAATTTACTGTATATGTACTCAATACTTGGTAGGGGCTCCTTTTGCTTTAATTACTGCTTCAATTCGGCGTGGCATGGAGGTGATCAGTTTGTGGCACTGTTGAGGTGGTATGGAAGCCCAGGTTTCTTTGACAGTGGCCTTCAGCTCATCTGCATTTTTTGGTCTCTTGTTGCTCATTTTCCTCTTGACAATACCCCATAGATTCTCTATGGGGTTCAGGTCTGGTGAGTTTGCTGGCCAGTCAAGCACACCAACACCATGGTCATTTAACCAACTTTTGGTGCTTTTCAGTTGCAGTGACGTTGGTTTTCAAAAAACACAATGGACCAACACCAGCAGATGACATTGCACCCCAAATCATCACAGACTGTGGAAACTTAACACTGGACTTCAAGCAACTTGGGCTATGAGCTTCTCCACCCTTCCTCCAGACTCTAGGACCTTGGTTTCCAAATGAAATACAAAACTTGCTCTCATCTGAAAAGAGAACTTTTGACCACTGGGCAACAGTCCGGTTCTTCTTCTCCTTAGCCCTGGTAAGACGCCTCTGACGTTGTCTGTGGTTCAGGAGTGGCTTAACAAGAGGAATACGACAACTGTAGCCAAATTCCTTGACGTGTGTGTGTGGTGGCTCTTGATGCCTTGACCCCAGCCTCAGTCCATTCCTTGTGAAGTTCACCCAAATTCTTGAATCGATTTTGCTTGACAATCCTCATAAGGCTGCAGTTCTCTCGGTTGATTGTGCATCTTTTTCTTCCACACTTTTTCCTTCCACTCAACTTTCTGTTAAAATGCTTGGATACAGCACTCTGTGAATAGCTAGCTTCTTTGGCAATGAATGTTTGTGGCTTACCCTCCTTGTGAAGGGTGTCAATGACTGCATTTACATGCGCATGAATATTGCGATTATTTCCAATAATCAGAGTAAGGACTTAATCGCATTTTGATGTTTATATGTCAAGAGCAAAGCTCTTACTCCCATTTACATGCAATTTCCATTATTCTTATTATTTGCTAAGAATTGTGGTTAATTTTTTTTACTGCCATTATTCACATACCCCACTGGACAGCACAAATGATGGACTCAGAAAGAGCAGTGTTACTGGTCGCTGTTTTAATTTATTTACGTCTAATGCATAATGATTTTGTATGGCTGTATTCCACGCTTTTTCGGCGCCATAGAAATGTGATGGAATTTGTTTGCCTACGCTGCCTTCGTGTTCTGCTCGCACTTTGCACTTATGCGCACTTTGGTCAGAGCGGCAATACTGTGATTAAGGTGTTTATATGCCTGTATATTCCGATTAAAATCGGCGTACGCCACCTATGTTAATACGATTATGCTTGCTGCGATTATGAGCTTAATCGCATTATTTAGATCGAAGTATTGCGTTTACATGAGGTAAAGCATAATCGCAATATCGCCAAAATCTCATTATAATCGCATTAAGAGGGTCCATGTAAACGCACTTAATGATTGTCTTCTGGACAACTGTCAGATCAGCAGTCTTCCCCATGATTGAGTAGCCTAGTGAACCAAACTGAGAGACCATTTTGAAGGCTCAGGAAACCTTTGCAGGTGTTTTGAGTTGATTAGCTGATTGGCATGTCACCAAATTCTAATTTGTTGAGATAGTGAATTGGTGGGTTTTTGTTAAATGTGAACCAAAATCATCACAATTAAAAGAACCAAAGACTTAAACCACTTCAGTCTGTGTGCATTGAATTTATTTAATACACGGGTTTCACAATTTGAGTTGTATTACTGAAATAAATTAACTTTTCCACGACATTCTAATTTATTGAGATGCACTATATATATATATATATATATATATATATATATATATATATATATATAGTTTATTTGCAAAAACAGATAACTCATATTTTTTTATTATGTTTGAATTTATTTGCAAAAACAGATAACTCATGTTTTTAGAAAAGAGAAAAGCACACAAAAAAAAGCCAGTTCAAAATACTATAACAGTATATAAATATTAAAATAACACTGGTTGAATAATGTTTTTAAATGCTGTCTGAGACACAGTGTTTGGCTTAACCGCTGGTTTGGGGCGAGGGGCATTCTCTTTGTTTGACCAATGAAAATCTCTAGTATACTGACAAAATTACATACATTAGCAATCATACAAAAAAAAAAAATGTTTGAAATTTGAGAGTAGGAAGATTATGCACATCCCGATAAAGGTAATGAGATTTTGTGTATAAACATTTTGTTAATCCTCCTACGCTTTTACATTAGAAGGAAAACTAGACAGTTATTGAGCAAGACAGTTCTTTTTCTAATTGTTTTCTCATTTCTGTTTCCTTCCCTGATAGTCATGATTTGCATTTTTATTTGTTCTTGTTGTGTTGATGAGACTTTTATCTTTTTATTCTGCCGTTTTTGGTTGGCAGTCCAGAGCACTGGTCCTCACAGTAATGATTACCTCTATTGAATTTCGCTCTCTGGGGAAAGACAAGACTGCCAAGCAGTACGGCCTGAGCAACCCCTCTCCATGATTGAACGAAAAAGACTTCTCTCGAGTAGGTAAACATGCTTGGAATAAGTTTTGGTGCAGTGGTTGGGAAAATGATGGGGGGTTTGAGAAGGGGGGCTGAAAAGAGGTCTATCAGAATATCATCTCGTTTCCAGTTTAGCGTTTTCCCTCTCTTTAGCGCTCTCTGATTGTACTCCGCAGTTAAGTCTGCCCATCTGTCTCCCTCCTCGATCTCTGAAGCGTTTACAGAAACAGAAGAAGTGACGAGGCCATTCGTATCATACTTGCACTTGAAAAAGAAAGAATATGAATGTTATTCATGTGGTTTCCCAAGTGCCCCACTGGCAGAAATGGGTTTATTCAACCCACATATCTTCTCTGGGTTTCACGCTGTGAGCATAACTCCTCATTTGCTAGTTAAATTAAAAACCCAATCCAGACCAAAGGCTCACAAGTTACTGAATCTGCCGAGAGTGTGACGTATGCCTGGTCTCGCTGCCTTTGTCATTGTAATCGAATCAGAAATTTGGTAAATGCAAGTTTAGAACTTCACAGTGACTTGCATTCAAGTTTGGAGCAGACAGGACTTCTACCTGCTCGCTTTTCTAATCGCCTCCTTATCTAAGAAGCTCAGAACCAATTGCTGAGCTGATAGACTTTAAACCTCCCAACACTCGCCGTGAGAGCGGCTCTATACTGTTGACTCTTGGGATCATTCTAGCACAGTGCCTGACTGCTTAAAATACTCTATTTCAGATATTACAGTTCTGTGTGTACAGGCAAGCAATTTTTGCATGTTATCAGGCTGAAAAGAAGGGCCTGGGATGTACGTGATCAAATTGAGCTTTTGAGCATTCTCATCTTACAGTCAAATTTGGGGGAACGAAGCTCAGCAGCGCTATTTCCATTTCACACTTACGGAATATCAATAGGGCAGGTGCGGATGAATCACGTATTGAGCGCAGGCATTTCATTTTCGCTTACATTATGATCGTATGCATGATCGTGCGACAGGTCTTTGAACTTCCACCTTGCATACTGACACATGGAAGAATCACCAATCTTTTGTCTGTCTTGCCACTGTCTAGTAACAGGCTTCTTGTTGCAGTTTTAATGCAGTGGATGAAGGCTGCGCTCTTCGCTATGTGACACACTGCATGGACTCTTCATCATGTGTGCCTTATCGCTGTAACCACCACGTCTCAAAGAGATGTGCCCTTGTTGGCGATTGTCCTTTGCAATGATAAGAGTATCAAAGCTGAGATGAGATTTGAATTTTGTTTGTTTGTTTTTTATAACCAAATAGAGTGAATTTCCCCTAAATTAATTAAGTATTGGTGTCTCTCAAGGTGTCGTCAAGTTCATTAATGTGGTTCTCAAAAAAAAAAAAAAGTTTCAAGCAGAGTTAAAGTAATATTAGAATGAATGAATGGATGAAAAATAATACATTAATTAATTAATAAAAAATGCAGCATTTCTGAACCAACCAGTTGAGTGAATGAACTGATAACTCATTCATAAAGATGATCAGTTCATTTGTTTTGAATCAGCGAAACGGTTGAATGAATGATTCAGTTATTCACTCAGACAGTCATTTGTTTCAATCCTAAATGATTCTATTTATTTGAATGAATTGGTTGAATGAATGAATGAATGAATGAATGAATGAATGAATGAATGAATGAATGAATGAATGAATGAATATGTGACCCTGGACCACAAAACCAGTCATAAGTAGCACAGGTATGTTTGTAACAATAGCCAAAAATACATTGTATGGGTCAAAATTATCGATTTTTCTTTTATGCCAAAAATCATTTGGATATTAAGTAAAGATCATGTTCCATGATATTTTGTCAATTTCATAATGTAAATATGTCAAAACTTAATTTTTGATAAGTAATATGCATTGCTAAGAACATAATTTGGACAACTTTAAAGGCGATTTTCTCAATATTTATTTATTTATTTATTTGCGCCCTCAGATTCCAGATTGTCAAATAATTGTATCTCAGCCAAATATTGTCCTATCCTAACAAACCATACATCAATGGAAAGCTTATTTGTTCAGCTTTCAGATGAGGTATAAATCTCAATTTTTTTAAAAATTGACCCTTATGACTGGTTTTGTGGTCCAGAGCCACATATGTGCTTTATATGCACAGATGTATTTAGTGTACATTTCACCTAGTAAATAAATTTGCATATAAATTGCATTTAATTTGCATTTATATTTTATTGTATTAAAATTGTATACTATATCTCTTATTTTTGTGTGTAATATGAATGCAAATAATTAATACTAATGTAATAAATACTAATAAATCACGACATGACCCAGTGCTTTCCCATAACTTGGCCAAAAATACAAATGTATAAGTGTGAGGTGCCATGGGTATTCCTCTCAGTCTTAATTTTACAATCAATCATTAGTTCTAATTATATGGATTTTGAACTCAGAGAAGGTAGGGTGTTATGATTTTGAAATGTGACATTTACAGTGTATTTAATATTTAATTAGTACTACTTTGGGGTTGGGACCTGCAGTGTTCCTAAGTTGCAAGTTGCAAAACATTGTTTCATATTCTGTATTCCCAGACATGTGTTCTGTTTTTGGTACCTTAAAAGGTTTCAATAACATATTCACATCAGCCATACAGACAAAAATACACATATCACATTGCAATGTATGTAAATGTGGGGAAAGGTCCAGATGTTTTCCATTTTGCTCTGCAAAATAATTGACTGGTTATTGATAATTCAGTCTATGTACTCTAGGTCACTGGAAGGCTATCCATTAAAGGTAGAACACCCTCCATTTGAAGAGATACCCCCTTCTACTTAATGGAAAATTTTAACCAAGGCTACCATTAGTGCTCGTAATCCTAAAATAAAATCCAGAAGCTTCAAGAAATTCATTGTATGCGTCTCAATAAGTCCTTTCTTCTTCTTTTTTTCTGTTGGTGGGGTTCTGTCCTCATTTGAATGCTTATCAGGTTAAGATTCACATTAGCTGGGTTGTTTGAAGCTGGCAGCTAATTTATTAAAGAACATTCTGCAGGCAGGCACTGCTTTGAGTAAACCGTTGACACTACTTCCTCTTTATGAAAGTGTTCCGCTGCATTTCCCTTTTACCTCTTAATCTGAAATACATCACGGCAAATATCGGCGAGCTCATCAAAATGCAGAAAGGAACGGCACACTTAGGTTTCTTAATTGTTTTAAAAGCCTCACAGTCATTACTTGTCTGACATAACAGTGCAAGTCTAGAGCACCTCCAAATCATTCAAAAAAAAAAAAAAAAAACACATAATAACCTTTAAGTGCTTTCGGAGTAAAAACGCAATACCAACAGAATCCATGCCTCTGCTTATGATATTAAATGCATTACCTCTGAATAATTTTCATTCAAACTCAGACACATATAAGTGCAAATGAGGTTCAGTTCCATCTTGTCCATGAGCAAAAGATTGCACCTATGGCGCCATCGCATCTCCAGCTGTGACTTCCTGTTGTGTATTGGTGCGATGTGTCAGAAGTTAATGACGGATGCGTTGCCTGAAACGGCAAAATCATAACTTCTTGACGCATATGGCTGTATCTTGCATATATATTACACACTGCTGCCCCGATGACTTGCCAAGCTGTCGTGGGAAAGAATCGCTGAAGTCAACGACTCAAATTGAGAATGAGCACTGTAAAGGGACTGCGAGTGGCAGCACGTCTGAGATGGAGGGGGCGATATATTGTGTGAGTGCATGATCCACTCCAGGGCCAGATGTTCCACTTGACAGGCCCCTTGAGTGGAGGGCAGTTGTGCCAGCTGTCCCTCTTCCTACCGCACATGCAGCCATTTGTTGGTAGAGTGTTGAAAGCAGGGGGAAAATCAACAGAATGGCTTTGCACCACGACCCCCCCCCCCCACCCCCTTGCAACTGTTGTCCAAAACAAATAGTCCCGTGAAATTGCAGTTTACCCAACAATGCTTTTGTTTACCGCAACACTGTTCCCCGAGTTTCAGTATGCGGCCGGCCAAATCGGAAAGAATTATTGCCCTACCTCTACTCCAGGTGAAGCCTTTTGCGTTTACCTTTTCCTCTTATAATGCATGATAATAGCAGAATTCATTCATCAAAGGCTCCTGCTGTTATTCCCTGGAAAGAGTTATATTTAACTTGGATAGGTCACAGCATTTTCCAGCAGGCTCTGCTGAGAATATGAGCCTGAAGAATTATGACTTTTCTGACCCAGGTGTGGGCATTATTCATGCTTAAGATCCGATCGCTAGTGCTACCAGAACGTGGGTAAGAGCAGCCGCTGACAACTTAAAAATGTCAGGACTTTTCTCAAAGTCTTTGGCCTAGTTGGGGAAACTTGAAGAGGACATTTTAGTGGCACGTCATTGGTTCTTGTGCTATCAGCATTTGTGAATGTGACAATGTGTGGGGTTGTTCTGGTTTTCATCCTACTGTTTTTTTCTCTGCTGCATTTGGAATGACATTTAAGTGGATTTCATGTCACAAAGCAATTATTTTTTTGAAGTTGTGAATACAAATGCTATTTCAGTCTTTCTACTTCGGAATTTCATATTAAATTCAATGCATATTTGTTATTCTTTGTAATTATGTGTGCAATTTATTAGTAATTTCTGAGTGAAATGTCTAAATTTTTTCAGTCTAGAAATAGAATGAATAAAGTTGGGGGGGGAACAGCATTTTTAAATGTGTATATATATATATATATATATATACATGTGTGTGTATATGTATGGGCCTCTTCGATTTATATTTCACTTTGGCTGAACAAATTAAAAGGTTCTTCTGCGCACAGTTTCATAAAAATAATTTGTGTATTGCAGTTGAAATGCGTTCAGAATCAAGCTCTCAGTAATGCAGGCTAATCTTTGCATTTTCTCATTGTCTTTTCCAGCTGGAACAACATATATTTTTGGGAAAGGAGGAGGCCTCATAACCTTTAACTGGCCGGCCAACGAGCGCCCGAGCACCCGTACAGACAGGCTGACAGTGGGCTTTAGCACCTCGCTCAAGGATGGCATCCTGATCCGCATCGACAGCGCCCCCGGCCTGGGAGACTACCTCATGCTCCACATTGTAAGTCAGAGCTTCTAACTTGATCGGCCACATCTACAAATTTCAAAAGCCAGAGCACACAGTAGAGATGTGTTTCTGATGCCCTGTTCACACTAGGCTCGACCAGTAATCAACTGTGAGGCTGATGACCTCAGCATTTTATATATTAATCATTTATATTCATAATTACTTAATCATTATTCAACATGCATGCATTACTATGACGAAACTTTTACAGATCTTTGATCTTATGATCTTTCTATTCATCAAAGAATCCTGGAAAAAAGATCACAGTTTACACCAAAAATATTAAGCATCACAACTGTAATATTCAAATCAGCATATTAGAATGATTATCTAAAGAATCATGAAACACTGAAGATAACAGCTGAAAATTCATTGTTATCAGAGGAATAAATGATCTTTTAAAATGTAATAGTATTTTACAATATTATTGTTTAACTGTATTTTTAGCTGCAGCATTGGTGTTTATAAAAGACATCCTTTAACAACTTAATTAATAAAACAAAGGCATTGGTTTGAATACATTACAAATAAAATTCATAGAAATGTGAAAAAAAGTGAAATGATATTTCATAAGTGCATTAAATTTCATACAGACATGGGTAATTAAGTGGTAGAAGTAGTGCTGCAACATCTCAGAAATAGACAATCTCAATGCGACACAACATATGCTTCCAGTGTATGCGTCAGTGCTGCATTGATTATAATGGGAGAGATTTAGGGTGTCGACAGAGTGTTAGCGTTCTGTGCATTTCATAGAACACAACACCTCTGTGAGTGGATACCTTGTGGGTGGTTTCTTTTTCTTTCTGTTGCACGTCCTTGTAAATAATCAATCCTAGAATAATGATGTCTCTCAGGCGGCTCTGTTTTGAGTTGCACAGCTTCACTTCTACATTAATCTTTCTATTGTGTCAGTGACAATAAGAAGTTTGTCACTCCACAGCTGCATTATAAAAAAAAACTAAAACTTTTCCTCAGATCAGCCATATCAACTGTGAATTTCTTCAGAAGTGGTGTGTCTTATTTTGCTGAGTTGCACAATGTTCTTTTCAAATGATTAAAAATCAATACATATGCCACATGAAAGCCCAGCAGCTTTTTTTCTTACAGTTTATATACGGTGAGAGCTTCTATTTGGCCGGATGTGTCCATAATGTAAATAATTCAGTACTCATGCAATGGATGCTGGTTTGGTAATTAACCTGCTTTTCTGAAAGACAAAAGGATTCATTTTCAGACAATGTTTGTCACCCAAGGGGTCTTTAGCTCATAAATGAACAATGAGGTCATTAGAGTGTTTCCTTTTTTTTATTATTATTATTATTAATACTGCACAAACAATATATATATTGAAAAATGTAGACACATAAGCACACACTCATATGCGTTTTTTTGTTTTGTTTTTTTGTTTTTTTTTAATTCAAAATGTTTTGCACATTCTTTTGGCCATGTTCATTTCACTTAAAAAATGTAATTAATTATTGTTGCATTTTATTATTCCCTAATTTTAATGTCTAATAGTACAGTATAAATTATGTATAAGATCATTTTAATTAATAAACAAGAACTGACACATACACATATGTGTGAAAGATAGATAGATAAATGTGACTTTAAAAACTTTTACACTGTTATAATTTTATTTTTAAATAAACACTGCTCTTGTGAACTTTCTGAAAAAGTAGTTAATTATTGATGCTTTTTAAGTATTTCCTGATTTAGTAAACAGCTCAATACATCCGAAAATTTCTAACTGTACAGTATAGATTCATATTGAAACTGATAGTAAACAAACAAAAAAGTCGCATCTTAATACGTTTGCACATAAACAAGTGACCTTGTAGTATAATGGGGGACTGGATGTCTTTTTTTGTTAGAATGTGAATGGGGAATATTTCTCTGGCTATCTCCATCTGTCCGCTAGTTTTATTGTGGCCAATGTTGGTGGTCCACTGGGACTCTTGGGGCTCTGTAATGGGCAATATAACTAAGGGCATTTCACTAAACCCTCACCCCCTGCCTTTACCCTTTATGACGCACACACACACTCGCCCCATTATAGCAGTGTAGCGCTGATGGAAATAAGCCTCTTCAGCCAAATGAACTAAATCTAGAGCACAACTCTAGAGTAAAGGGAATTAAGCTGCCATATTTTATAGGCAGTTTCGAAACTTATGTAACTAGTGATTGGGAGTTGCCTTTGATTAGCGTGTACTGGTGTGGAATTAATCTTTGCATTTGGAACACTATACAGAGCACATTACGTCTTTGGTCTCTTTTTAGATTTGAGCACTAAACGTTTAGTCCTTGGAACATAAATACACTTTTATAATGATTTTAAACCTTTATCATGTTTGCCTTCAACTTTGGGAAGAGTTGTAGGTGACGATGGATCAAAATGTCGCTGTTTTATTTTGAGCTGATTATGGTAGTCTCCCTCCACTCATTTCTTCAGTGCTGATAATGAGTGAGCTATTTTCAGCTGTAAACGCTCAAGTCTCTTACACTTCTGAACTGAGCGGCTGGTGACACCATGGAATACCTTGTTAGACAGTTTCCGGCAACAAGGGAAATGTCAGTGCTGTTGCCCTTCAAACATGCCACCTCTGAAATGGCAACCTCTGTGATGGAGTCTGCTAACCAATCACTTTAACTTGAGCCTTAACAAACCATATAATCTAACGTGGTCAAATTAATATTACAATTTAGATGTAAACTAAAATGACTAAAATGACTAAAATGCTACCTCATGACTACCATTATTAATCCCCTTGGGCTAAGTGTGGGAACTTTGCATTGTGAGTTTTAAAGGGAAAGTTCATGTGAAAAATGAAAATGCTGTCATCATGTACTCACCCTCATGTCGTTCCAAACATGTGTGACTCTCTTTCTATACTTGGAGCACAAAAGAAGATATTTTGAAGAGTTTTTTTCTGTCTGTTTTTGTATATGCAATGAAAGCCAGTGAGGTCCTAAACAACAACACCCCCATTGAATTTTATTGTATGGTTATTGTGTAAAAAAAGAAAAAAAAAGAAAAGGAAAACAGAGGAAAGAAAGTCATTAAGGTTTGGAAGTACATTATGTTAGGGTTTTTACTTTTGGGTGAACTGTCCTTATAACTCTTGATTGGTACATCTTGCATCTCCACACATCAAAGCAGGGAACATCTGTCCACTGTAAATTTTGGCGTTTCTCACTTTTAAAGTCATCTGATGTGTCTTCAGTCAGAAGAAGTGAACATACAGACATGCCATCTGCTTCTCGCCATGTATTCTGTCCATGTGACACATTCATCCAAATATCATAACAGGTCTTGTCACACCCTCACTTCATAGCCCTTGTAATCTCAAAGTCAAACAAAGAACATAATTTTAAACTTATTTTACATCTGTAGTGTGACACACTTTTCAGTGAAACAGGTGGGTGGGACTTGATTTTATTCATCAGAAAGTTATTGGGTTGTGAAAAGTGGATGTTTCAAACCAGAACAGAGCAAGACGAATTACAGTTTGTGGTTTGAAGTGATGTCAGTTACATATTTTGTGTCAAAAATGACATAATTATCAGAATTTTCTGTCTTCATCAAAATTCACAAATTGAAATTACTTCATCAGTTTCATATCATACATACATCATCAAACCATGTTTCCAAACCTTTGACTAGTACTGGTCTCATTCTCTCAGTAGGGAGGGGTGTAAAATCTGCCAAAATCTGTGGGCAGAAGTGTGAAAACGTTTTGTGTGAGATTTGCTGATGCTGTTTGCGGTGATCTTAGCTATATAAAGTCTGCAAAAAGTTGCAAGCAAATTAAAATTTCTCACATAAAAATACATTTGTTATAGTTATAATTAGTTATACTGAATTAATTTTTTTTATCAAATATAAAGTGAACAAATGAACATTACTGAAACATTTAAACATTTGTGTATAATCAAGTAAAATTTGAACATTTGAACAGCTGCCTTTTCATGGTAGAAAACCAGTGAATCCAGTACGAGTCATTTTGACACCCTGTTTGCATTCCTATAGGGTCATGCATTTGACAATGATAAAACCATTCATGACACACGCACACACGCACACGCACACGCACACGCACACACACACACACACACACACACACACACACACACACACACACACACACACACACACACACACAGATTTAGCCTTTTTACAGCCATTGTTTCCCTACCAGTAAACCATTAATGCCAGCATGTTTGCCATCTGTTGACCGTGGCGGTCTCACATGGGAGAACGATGCACTTTTGTAAGTCGCTCTGGATAAGAGCGTCTGCTAAATGCCTTTAATTTAGACGTCTTCTGCTGGAGAGAGAGGAAGAGGCAAGGAGAGACTCTCGTGAAGATGTCCCTGCTGTTCCGGTTGATTCTAACACTCATCACAAATTCATTTGAAATTGCCATTCTGTTCCTATGTCTTCCTTAAGAGTTAAACACTTAAAGAAAGTTTCAAATGACTAAAGTTAAATGCATTTGGAATTCGCTCCTTCCCTAATACGAACAGCAGCGCCTGCATAGCATTACGTATTTTTTGTAAGATCGTTGGATACTCATTAAGAGCAAATAGCTTCCCTCCACCAGCTGCACAGCTGGAAGTAAGTGTGTAATTAGGGTAAAAAACTAAGCGTTTCTACAAATTGCTTGTGCCCCTGTGTTGTATTACCGTTACACGAGTGGACGAGATGTTTCAATTTGCTTTAAAGGTCTTTTTACCCCATACAAAGCAAAACACGCTCACTATTGCTGTTTTAAATAATGTTAACCAATGTCTTTTCGGTTTAGAAACTTGCACTTTGGCCAAATAGACGGGGGCCTTAAAATGACATGGTCCAATGATGGGCCAGTCATTTTAACTGAATTACATCGCTGGGCCCTTTCCACATATCGACAGAAGAGGGAAAGGATAAATGGCTCCGACACCAGCAGTCTTTGCCACCAAAGCTGTTGACTGAAATCCTATAAGAGAGAATGATTTAAGTGTACAGAAAATCAATGGTGTTGATCTCTTTTAATCAGTGAGCAGCATAACTACACATTGCCTGTTGATTTTCAATCCTGCAAACCTCCCTGCGCTGAATGGCCCCTGCCACAAGCATCCCACTCCACTTCCATTCAGCCTTAAAGTGCAGAACGATTCTGAGTGAGAAAAGTGAGCACAATTACCCAGCTTGTTCCATTTGCTGCTCGGAGTTCACAGTTTCTATACCAAAGAGAGGGGGATATACTTCATTCTGACAGACTCTTAAGACGTGAAAAAGCGATGTGACTAAACCGGAACGCACTGGTTGTGGGGGGTCTGCGGCTCTTTTTTCCATCTAAGTATTATAAATGCAAATATTTAGTTCCTGTTTGTACAGAAGAAATCCACAGAGGAATTTGTTGCAGGTAACTGGGTAATTTATTGACGTCTTCATGCAACTAGTTTTCAGGTTTGGACCATCAATCTTCTAAAATGGTTTGCTAGTGACGTTTTGCTGCAGAAGGGGTATTTGCATCAGGTTTTCATGAAGTTTGCATTTACTGCAATTAAAATGCATCTGGGTCTAATGCTTTGCAGAGTGGATTGTACACTGTAAAACTTTTCGTTGTAAATTTACAGTAAAATACTGGCAGCTGGGTTGCCAGCCACATTCTGTATTTTTACAGGACTACTACTGTATACATAATTTACAGTTCTGTACTGTATTTACCAAATACAGTATTATTCTGTTATATAACTTATTTTTTACAGTATTAGACTGTTTTTTACAGGGAATACTGTAATTCCTGCTTTTCTTTCAGTACTCTTAGATTTACAAAATTAAAAATATTATACCTTTTCATAACAGTCACAACAAAAAAGAGAAAACAACATTCTCTGAGTTTTAAAACATTTATTTATTTAGAAGAAAAGACTAGAACATTGCCTTATATGAACATATTGGATGAAATTCCAGATTTAGTTTATATATATATAATAAAACATGTAAAATGCAATTAACAATTAGCAAGTAATTCAAAATGCAGTAATCTTATTTACTTTTAAAGAATGGAAAGGTTTTTCAGAAATATATTTTTAAAAGTTTTTCAGAAGAGAGGAAACCTGTGGGTTTACAGTACTGCTCTTCTTGTACACATGTCCAGTCTTCTTTTAAGTCACTTTTCCTTTCTTGGTTCTTGATGCACATTCAGGGTTGATGTCGAGAAAGCGTCTAAAAGGCTGAAAAGAAAAAAAGAAACAAGTGAACATTATGTATATATATATATGTAAGTATATATATATATATATATATATATATATATATATATATATATTCAAATTCAAATTCAACTTTATTTCTAAAGCACTGAATAAAACAACAACGTTGACCATAGTGCTGTACAAACAGTAACACAATGAGCAGGAGACAACATTTAAAAGGGATCATAGCCATCTAAATGAATAGTATAGCAGAGACCTTAGAACAATCATAATACATTTTAAGTAAGATCAGAAAAACCCTATATAACACTAGCAACCTTCGCACTTATCTTAGATCGAACGCTATCATAAAAAGGTATGTTTTTAAATGGCTCTTAAACTGACCAAGTGTCGGTACGTCCCTAATATAAAGCGGCAGGCTGTTCCATAATTTAGGGGCGGAGACCGCAAACGCACGATCCCCTCTAGATTTCAACTTAGACCGAGGAACAACAAGAAGTTTCTGTGATTGGGATCGTAAGGATCTCGTTGTCCTTTGTTCCTTGATTAGATCAGCAATATAAGAAGGAGCTATATATATATATATATATATATATATATATATATATATATATATATATATAGCACAGTAAATTGCAACACTTGTGATGTGATTACATGACTGACTACATGTTAAATAGGTAATATATCATTCAGCTCTATAATCAACTTATAAAATGTTTGTGAAAAAATACTTAAGTATTTTACAAATACCGTCAAGACAAGTTAGTGACAATTCACTATCATATATATCAATGGCAAATATGCTAATGTCTAACCTCAATCGCAGGGGTGCATGCCACCTCTTCCTGATACTGGAGGTTGAAATCATACAATAATACAAACAGCACTGCAAGGCCAGAGACAAAGTTGGGCAGCTCAACATCTACCACTGGTTGCTTAGAGATGGACCTGAAAAAAAAAAAAGAAAATACTTCAAATAAACTATTGTGGGTTCCATTGTGGTTCTGTTTAGTTGTCTATACATAGTTCAACATAACTATTAAACTAACTCTGAAATTTGTGCAGGGAAATCCCATTTACAGCATTTTCTGGGTAGTGTTCATCTGTAGGGTGCAGTACTGTTTTCTTGAAATTGATCTTAAATGAATTTGATCATTGATAATATTTTGCAGACTGCATTGAGCTGAGAGACAGAGATGAACATCCTAGGGACAGCTTATCAAAAATGAAAATCACATCATTTACTCACCTGGCGTTGTTCTAATGCAGTATGTCATTCTTTTTCGGACCACAAAAGGAGAAATTTTATTTTTCTTAAATGCATTGACACTTACATATAAAACATTTCAATTGCATTTTCATTAAATACTCCATGATGAATATAGTTTAAGTCAGTGTGGAAAGCGTTTGGTTAACGATGAATATTGACCTATTGTGCATCCTGTTGCCGAGCCCCGCCTTGATGTAGCCTAAAGATTGACAGGTCGGGGGTGTGTTGCATTTTCAAATCCACATTGACTTTATATTCATCATGGGGTATTAAATGATAATGCAATTGAAACGTTTTATATGTGTCAATGCATTTAAGAAAAATAAAGGACATTTAAATCACCATTTTGCTAGCCTTTTGCTGCAGCTTTGGCTCAGAATGCATTCTGAAATTCTCACTGCATTTTACTACAATTATCATGCGGTATTATGATGAAAATGCAATCCCAAGTGTCCTACCCCTAAGTCTAAATGCATTTAGGAAAAACAGCATTTAAATGAAAATTTTGCTACAGTTTTTGCTTGGACATGTTAAACTCAGTAATAGACTCAGTAATATACATATGTTTACATGCTCATGCTCATGCACTACAAATCATCCTGCACTGTTCCCCAGCCAGCTGCTGACTCACAATGTTTCTCTTCGCACATGTACAGTATTTATCTGAAGCACTCGTATAGTTTGTATTGTTTGTATTTTTTAGTTTATGTACAGGTAAAAAATTCTTTTATATATAGCATATTTTATAGTCAAATCTATCAGTAGGATAGTTGTGTATAGGTTCATATTGTTTTACTGCACTGTTGTATTCCTGTATTTATGTAGCACCGTGGTCCTGTGAGGCACGACATTTCGTTCCACTGTATGCCCCCGCATGTAGCGGAATGACAATAAAGCTCAACTTGACTTGACTTGACTTGAAACATATCTAATCAATTTGGGTAATACATTTTCATTTTGCAACTTATAAAGCGTTAAAATATGTTTTTAATTTGCATATTAAAACTATTGTAGAAAATGGCAAATGTAAATTATATAATTGAATTTTCATTTTCATTCTGCACTAAATTTTGCACATATGTTTGGGGAAATGTACATTAAATCACAGAAATACATTGCCATTTTACATGCATTGCCAGTTTGCATATCACAAATTGAATTTGAAATTATTTCAAATTGAATTTTGCTACCCATATGCTTCCATAGCGTAAATGATGACTTAATGTTAATTTTAGGGTGTACTAAACCTTTACTGTTTACATACCAAGAATTATAAGTTGTGCTTTCTGGCAAATGTAGAGACTGCTGGACATCAGATGGAGTGATGAATACCTGAAACAATTTTTAAAAAGACATACAACCATCACTAACAGAACCAACACATAAAACATGTTGCAAATAAATGTTGAGTAATCTCTACTAACACCTGCTTGAAGGGTAAAACCATCTCATTTCTGCAAGTGTGGGAGCAGCTGTAGGATCACGGAAGACATGGAAGCAATCAGGAATAGGCCTACTACATTTGAAATAAGCATTAGGAACATGACTATGGATTTTCATGTGCTGGCAAAATTATAACAAATTAAAAAGCACGATCATAGAACTGACATGTTTTAACATGGACTACAAATGTAATACTTGTGAAGCACTTACATTAGCACCGGATCTTCATCACATTGTTCAGCCTGAAACAAACAAACGAAAAAAAAGTTAAAATAAAATAAAATCAGTTGCAGGTCATGTGAATGCGTTATGTGTGTCTTAACGAGCTAACTTAGATATAATTTAGCGAGCTAGATTTAACTTGGTTATGGGCTGTAACAGAATGACATGGTCAATGTTGCCGTATTATATGAAGTATCAAAATTACTTGGTAAAGAGGTGAGAATTGTTTACTCGGGATTTAATGAGCAAAAGTTTAACGTTCCCAAAATCAAACCATTCGTGGAAACAATGTAGAAATGTGAACGAAAAAATCTTACCGTATCGATACTCAGACGAACAATAATCCATCTTCTCATGCTCCAAAGTCCATTTATCATCGTCTCAGGCACAGTTTTGATGATTCAGATGACAGATTATTTTCGCGTCTGCTCACGCAGCGTCATCCATTGTTTGCTGGGTCACAGGCAGCTAACGCTTGAAATGCGAAACGAAGCTCACAAAGCTTAAAAACTACTCGCAGATTCACAAACCACTGGCTTATCTTAATAACGCGAATAATTATTCTGTTCAATTAAATCCCGCTGACGAACCTAGTTTGCCTGTAGTACACTGTTCACATCACATCACATTTGAATTGAGCGCGCAAAATAAATCTATCCCACAATGCAATGCATTTACAGTATGATACTGTATTACAAATTTAGCGGGCTGAAAACAGAAAGCTGCTGTATATTTACAGACATTCTGTAAAATATACAGCATTTTACTGTTTTATAAAAATACAGTATAATACTGTTAGAAAATGCCTGTAAATTTACAGTAAAGTTTTACAGTGTATGACAGGAAAGAAAACAAATTTCTTGATTTTAAAGCAGGTTCATTTGATGAGTTTTATTTGAGTCTTTAGGGGTTTACCATTATTTTTATATATATTTTATATACATTTTGATATATTTAATGAATAGTGCTAAACACAATGTAATGTATTATTTTATATATTTGTAATTTAATTTATGTTAATTATATATAAAGGTGATTCCAACATTTACAGTATGTACAGTATCTCACAGAAGTGAGTATATATCCCTCACATTTTTGTAAATATTTTATTATACAGTATCTTTTCATGTGACAGCACTGAAGAAATGACACTTTGCTACAATGTAAAGTAGTGAGTGTACAGCTTGTATAACAGTGTAAATTTGCTGCCCCCTCAAAATAACTCAACACACAGCCATTAATGTCTAAACTGCTGGCCACAAAAGTGAGTACACCCCTAAGTGAAAATGTCCAAATTGGGCCCAATTAGCCATTTTCTCTCCCCGGTGTCATGTGACTCGTTAGTGTTACAAGGTCTCAGGTGTGAATGGGGAGCAGGTGTGTTAAATTTGGTGTTATCACTCTCACTCTCTCATACTGGTCACTGGAAGTTCAACATGGCACCTCATGGCAAAGAACTCTCTGAGGATCTAAAAAAAAGAATTGTTGCTCTACATAAAGATGGTGTAGGCTAT
Source organism: Acrossocheilus fasciatus (assembly GCA_036784905.1). NCBI lineage: Eukaryota > Metazoa > Chordata > Actinopteri > Cypriniformes > Cyprinidae > Acrossocheilus > Acrossocheilus fasciatus. The sequence goes on along the minus strand of CM071954.1, from coordinate 8,804,350 downwards.
AAGAAGATTGCCAAGACCCTGAAACTGAGCTGCAGCACAGTGGCCAAAACCATACAACGGTTTAACAGGACAGGTTCCACTCAGAACAGGCCTTGCCATGGTCGACCAAAGAAGTTGAGTGCACGTGCTTAGCGTCATATCCAGAGGTTGTATTTGGAAAATAGACGTATGAGGGTGGGGGGTCAGCCTGTCAGTTCTCAGACCATACGCAGCCCACTGCATCAAATTTGTCTGCATGGCTGTTGTCCCAGAAGGAAACCTCTTCTAAAGACGATGCACAAGAAAGCCTGCAAACAGTTTGCTGAAGACAAGCAGACTAAGGACATGGATTACTGGAACCATGTCCTGTGGTCTGATGAGATTGGTGTCAAGATGGTGTCAAGCGTGCGTGGCAGCAACCAGGTGAGGAGTACAAAGACAAGTGTGTCTTGCCTACAGTCAAGCATGGTGTTGGGAGTGTCATGGTCTGGGGCTGCATGAGTGCTGCTGGCACTGGGGAGCTACAGTTCATTGAGGGAACATGTACTGTGACATACTGAAGCAGAGCATGATCCCCCTCCCTTCGGAGACTGGGCCGCAGGGCAGTGTTCCAACATGATAACGACCCCGAACACTGGCCAAGCATGTCCCCAGACCTAAACCCTATTGAGCATCTGTGGGGCATCCTCAAACGGAAGGTGGAGGAGCACAAGGTCTCTAACATCCACCAGCTCGGTGATGTCGTCATGGAGGAGTGGAAGAGGACTCCAGTGGCAACCTGTGAAGCTCTGGTGAACTCCATGACCAAGAGGGTGAAGGCAGTTCTGGAAAAAAAATGGTGGCCACACAAAATATTGACACTTTGGGCCCAATTTGGACATTTTCACTTAGAGGTGTACTCACATTTGTGGCCAGTGGTTTAGACATTAATGGCTGTGTGTTGAGTTATTTTGAGGGGACAGCAAATTTACACTGTTATACAAACTGTACATTCACTACTTTACATTGTAGAAAAGTGTCATTTCGTCAGTGTTGTCACATGAAAAGATATAATAAAATATTTACAAAAATGTGAGGGGTGTACTCACTTCTGTGAGATACCGTATGTATACTTATTTCTTATCAATATTCCATGTACAACCAAAAAAATAATAATAATTCTGTTGCAAGTCTATATTTAATAGTTTTATTTATCTTTTACTCAGAATGTGACAGATATTATGAGCTTTATATTGCCTATATTACTTTATATTATACTGATGCTCAATGCTGAGAACACATATACAGGGAAAGAGCCAACTTCAGCAGAATGTATATATAAATTTTTTACAATACAATTTCTATTTCAATTCAATTGTATTTTTTTACAATACAATTTTTTTAGATACAATTTCTAAAGCACCCAAAATAATTAAATTTAGATAAGATAGATAAGACATAAAATTCAAGTAATGTATATATTATATATATGAACACATTTTATAATTTAAAAATATATGTAGTAAAACATGTATTATATAAAAATGTATATCAGCATTTTGTAGATACTTATTGTGACCTTAATCTTGACAATTTTTATTTATATGTATACTTACCTGAATATGGCATAAAACAAGAATGTTTGCAAAGCATGTCTTCATGTCTAACGTTAATGTCCTTCACTAAGGAAAAAAAACACCTTAGAAACAGTCATTTTTTATCCTGTGACACCAAATATTAATCAGTTTATTCGCTGAAGAGCTAGAAACAGAAGTGGATAAAATTATAGGAAGCTGTTGTGCTTATATAACTCATTTTTTCAAAAGCCTATTTCCATAATCCATCGGTAGAGCTAATCACAGCACAATCACACATGGCTTTATTCCAACTGTAGCTTAGGAATGCAGGTGCAACACAATGTTTCTGCTTCATTTTCTCCACCTTTTCTCTACTTATATGGCTGTTCAAGGCTGCCACATTCAGCAGTGTGTGCTAGTTTAAAATTCACAGCTGGTTTGGCAGCTCTGATCAGCTCCTTTGCTCTATGTGTGGTCATTGTGGTAAAAAAGCCCAGCTGGATAAATGAACTTGACATAGAGGAGCCTGTTCTAAATGCGTTCTGAGTTTCTGTTTTCACGGTCAACCTCATCAAAAGAATCCAGCTTTAATCTCTCATACTGCTGAGTTATGAATCAATATTTCAGAGTCTAATATTACCTTCTAATGTTGTTTGAAAATCGAAACACTCCAGGCCTGTGGCTTAAACCTTCACCTGGCCGCCTCTATAAATAATCACTCTCTTATTATCAGAAATGACACGGCCCTTTGCCACATATGCATACATGTTTGTATTGTATATTAATCAAATCAAATAGTATATTCTAAGAACCTAATTCACATATACAGTACATTTCGTTCCATAAGTTTGAATTATTTTGATGATTTTGTTTTTATTGACACTATAAGTTCTAAAACATAATATAATTCTAATACAAGACAGCAAACAATAAATAAATAAATAAAAATATATATATACACATACAAAATGGTTAACAATACAATAATGGATTGACTCTTTGTTATAGTGCATTTTCTTGTAGAAAATCAATATTCCATATACGCCTGAACATGTATTCTGTAGCAAGTCTATATTTAATATCTTTTCATCAGCATGTGACAGATATTATGAACTTAATATCACTTCATATTTTAAAGATGGGGGAAAAAAGCAATAATATACAGCGAGAACAGCAAATTCGGATGGATGGATGGATGGATGGATAGATAGATACAGTAGATAGATGATAGATAGATAGATAGATAGATAGATAGATAGATAGATAGATAGATAGATAGATAGATAGATAGATAGATAGATAGATAGATAGATAGATAGATAGATAGATAGAGTTGTTGTATCCTATATGTCTACACAGTCACGCTTTTTTTCAAATCAGCAAATCAGTTTACAATTAATGCTTTATTTGGGTTCTGTGATAGCGTACTGTAGGGCTCCTCCGTGGCTACAAGCGAGGATGAGAGTGGTGTAACGCAATCCCCCTAAGGTATTTTTGATCTGGAAATTGCGTTAAATTGGCTAGCAGTTGAAAGCAGATGAATACGAGCCATGTCTGAAATAGAGCATAATGTGAACGCAGATGGAGAATAAAAAATGCAGATGCCCTGGAAGGTCATTCCGATCAGAGTGCATTGATCCTCAGGGTTCAGTTTAGGAAACTCAGACACGTAAACAAGGAGGAAATTGACGCTTCCTCATGGGTTTTGCTCAAAACGGGTTGAATTTCAGTGACTTCCCAGTATTTTTTTTTTTCTAGTTGTCTCATTAACCTTGACATTGATTGGTACATGGACACTTTTACTTTTACACACCACCTGAAAACAGTGCACAGAGTCGACGTTAATGTATTCCAGCTAATGATAATTGTAGGAAAGCGTCCCCTGCGATCTTCCTGGCAATTCTCAAAGGACTGCCAAAAAACCTCAGCTCGTATTAAAGAAAGCTGGCAGCCGCAGGGCACAAATTTGCATTATTTTGTCCAGCCACATGTTTTAATCTGTGACAGGCTTGCCACTCAGCCCAGACCTTCCCTACATGACCCACTTTCCTCACAGCATATGCTGTCAAGCGAGATGCGCAGATTTATGAGGGATCAAAACCGCTCCATCTAAATAAACTGGCCGATCTCCTTGATGGCCCACGTGAAAGACACAGGTGCCTCATCTCAGTACGCTGAGGCCATTTCTATTGGTTTTTTTCATTCTTCTTGCATGTAAGCATCTATATTTACTGAAACGCTCGGGGAGGGCGAGACTGGAAGTATTATTTCCAAAAGTACTTCATTGTGTCGTTTTGCATTCACCTCACGAAGATGGTAATTGTATGTTCTAGGAAAAATTGCAGTCTGTCTGACTGCCTCCCCTGCAATTCAGTAACCGGGGGTCTGTACAGAAATCAGACAGAAAATGTGTTCATTTGGAGTGACCTCCCCCTCAAGCTGTACCTTCAGATGGGGTGAGAGGAGCTGTATTATCCACAGCGCATGCTTTTCTGTGTAAAACAAAATATATAAAAATTGATCAAACACAATCCATTTTTCCCCCATTCCTGTCTTTTTGTGTATAGTGCTCTATTGTTGATTTTAATAATATGTTTAAAAATTGAGTGATAATTGAAATTAATTATATGCATTGGCAATTAATGAATCACAGTTAATCACAGTTAATTGCTAAGAAAAGTCTGGAATCACTTTTTAAAGAAAATTGACAGTAAAAGACAATGTAATAAATATTGCTTTTGAACGTTCTATTCATCGAAGAATGAAAATGAAAAAAAAAAAATCCTATAACAATTTCCACAAAAAAGTGTTTTCAACACTGATATGTATAAGCAATGTTTCTTGAGCATCTAATGGCATATTAGAATGATTTTTGAAGGATCATGTGGCACTGATCACTATTCTTTCATTTAATTGTCAACACAGAAACAGTTATTTTAAATTGTAATAATATTTTCACAGTATGTTTAATCAAAAAATTGCAGCCTTGGTGAACAAAAGTTAAAAAAAAATTCAATTTCAAACTTTTGAATGATAATGATGGAATGTACATATAAATTTTAGTAAATTATATTTTTATTTAATTAAATTTATAGAATTTATAGTTAATTACATTACAATTTTAGATTTAGGCCTACTGCTTAGTGCATTTGTGGGCAGCGCTGGATCGGATTCCTTTCTTTGCATGTAAAGAAATATGAGGGGTTTTTTCCCCCTCATTTTTGCTCTTATGAACTCTGCTTGTTTTATCAGTGCTCTCTCCAAAAAATGATTTCAAAATGATCTAATAATGCTGCATAGTGGTATATAACACAATCACAACCATAAGGCAATATATATTTCTTTTTCAGTCCTGTAAATACAAAAGCAGTTACAGAGGGATTTATTCAGCTTTGATTTATAGATGCCTCACAGAAATAGATAAGTGCACCTGTCTGCTTCAGCAGTGTTGCTCGTGGCCAGCGGGCATCAAATCCATATTATATTCAACAATTCACTAGACCGTTGTTTCCCAACACTTCTCTGTAGGATTTAGCCCAAAACCAATCATCAACTTCTTATGCATCCATCAATGTCTACTGAAAATGCAATGTAATATTCATGTGATTCCTCTCTATTTGCTTTTTGTATTTAAGAAAACTGCTTTTAGTAATGCCATTCTGAATTAAAAAAAAAAAAAACTAAGGGACTGTTTCATCGCCATAGCCAGCAAGGTACCATAATTTTCTCTAAATGGTTGTATAACTCAATAAAATCCTTTCTGCCGGTAGTTAAGAGGAAAGATTGATTGGTCCTGTGCCAAATGATTAAATGATAAAATTTGCTGAACAAGTAAGGTTTGAAAGAGTCAAAGCGTAGCTTTGTCTAGGGATAATTTGAGATAACTACAGCTGAGTGTTCTTAGTGGGAAAAGTCATGTTTACAGCATGCTGTGAAGCCACTGAACGTCTTTTCCTTTTCTTTTCATTTCTGAGGTAATGCATGTGATTTGAGTCGTGCTGTGATTTTAAGACCTGTGGGGGGAAAAGTTTTAAGTGCTCTGAAAACTAAATTTCCCACGATCCACAGTAGGAGACATCAGTCTAAGAACAACCTAACAATTCCGAGTAGCCATCAGACAGGTTAAAATGACCCACTCGTATTATCCACTCAAATGTACCAACAATTAGGCTAAAAAGGGAAACCTTTAGTTTTCAGCTCTATATGTCGAGTTTTTTCCTTGAGTGGACTTTTGAATACTTTGACAGCCGGGTTGAGGCAAAGTAAAAAGTTACTGCAGATAAACCTGAAGATATTTTTGACGCTTGAAGTCCAGAGGCTTCACTTCTTGGACTTCGAATCTCTGACTGTTTTATTCAGCCTTTTCCTTTTGTACAGAAAAAGCCTTGATTCTCTAGTTGGAAGCTTGGATGGCTGATAATCAAGAAATGGTGTGGACCGGCTCTATCATTGATTTTCAGGGAGTCGCTCCAAAGGCGTTGCGAATTGTATGATCCAGGGTGGTGCAACTGAAGACCTACAAATCTGTCTTTTAAAGTTATTGTGTCAAAGTCAAAGAGAAGAGAGATGAAAGCAGTTAAGGATCATAGGGAAGTCTGACTGTGAAGCACCTTGGAGAATTCAAACAGGTCACAGCTGAGTTAAACGGCTTTATGTTGGCGAGTGGGAATTTGGTTGGCTTTACCCACATGTATAAAAGTGATCACGGGGAGCAGTAATGACATTTCACATTTACATTTATGCATTTGGCATGCACCTTTACCCAAATCTACTTGCATTGCATTCAAAGGAGACATTTTTATCAGTTCCCTGGGACCTTGGGGTTGCTATTGCCATATTTTGTTTGAAAGCTAATTGAACTACATTTTGAACCACTGCTAAAAACCAAGTCTTCGTCAATTCATAGATGCTCCTTTAAACTAGAGTGATTTGTAAATGAATTCTTAGGTCGTAATAGTGACAGTGTGACACTTGAAGGCTGCGTTGCATCAGTTCCACTTTTAATGAGAAAGAAACTTTGTCTAATTTGTGATTTCCAGCTGTTTGTTTGGATTACTCGGCGATGCTTCTTGGCTTGTTGAATGGAGAGAGCTGTCCATCTTATCAAAGTGTTAATGAGTGTTTGCTAATCTTTTTGTAAAGCGCTTCAAATCATTTTAATTACTTTAGCATGTACTCCAAATATTGTATGCAAATCTGCATACTGAGTAGCTCTGTCAGTCTACCTGGTGCTCTCTAATCATGGGTTTTATCTTACAACTGTTTAGCTGCTTCATTTGCAATTCACAAAAGTGAATGCATTTTCGTTCTTATGTTAATCCTAACTCAGTGATTATCAGTCCTGGTTAGAGAGACAGGTGAAGTCAGACGATTCTGTCTCCAGCCTGGCGTAGTCTTATGCTTCTGTCACCGACCAAATCACTGCATCCATAATTTAGGAACACTACATCACTTTGAGTAGTCCTTATCCCTAATGACCGCTTTGTTTGCTGACAAGCCAATGAAGAATGACAGTCCTAAATGGCTTCACATGATGCCAATTGATATAAAGTCCAGCGGAACAAATTATGGCACAGTGCCAGCGCTTTGAGTGAGAAGCTTATCAGATGCAATACAAAAGGTGTGTTGCTGTGAGGAGATCTAAGAAAAGCTTCACATATGTTCATAACTGCATACTAGATCTTTGGTGGAAAGAAAGACACACCATATGAGTGTGAAAGGTGTTATATATGTGGCCTTCACGTGCCTTACCGCACCCTGGAGTAAGCAAAGGGCCAGACTAAACTATCAGCAACAGGGGCAATATAGATACATTTAATAGACCAATGAAATATTCATACATATCCTAATTAAAGGAAAAAGGCAGGTGCTGGTGTACAAAAATACATAACTTTATTTCTTATTACTCTTGCATATATATATATATATATATATATATATATATATATATAGTTGCTAAGATATTTATTTAACAATAGGACCAATTAAAAAGAAAGAATATGATGTAATGCACACAGGCAAGGCAGGTCATAAACCCTTTAAATACAAAACCCAATACACACAATACTCCAGTACACAAACAGAAGATCACACCACACATAAATCAATCACCTTTACGTGATACACTGCAATCAACACACTTCTGTGCAAATTTTAAAGGGAATTATTGCACATTGCACAAGGCCATTAGACCATAAAAAGCTATACAAATATATAGTTGTTACTATCAGGAACCAAACAAACAAAAATGCAAATACAATTTCAAAGAAATACAACACAATACAATTGAAAACAAAATACAAAAAAACACAACAGAAAATTGTTTCTCCCCCCTCACGTTTCTCCACGCGCTGACTGAGCACTGCGTCTAATTAGCACACAACAAACAGGAGATCATTAAGTTAATATGGGAGGAAAGAAAACAGTGGCTGACACACTCTCCTGAACTTCAGACGAAGCCTGCCAAATGTATCCTGACACCGCTTTACTGAAAAAATTCGAATCGAATCACGCCGCAATAGGTAGCCACCAGTCTTTGCATATTGATCACATCAAACAGTTTTTCAAAACGATTAGTCTTCTTTAAATGCGGATGGCTTCACACAATGGTGCTTTGTATTTTTCATTCCCCTGCGCTGTACTGAAATGTTGTGCTAATGGCACTCCATCAACATGCGGCATTTGCTCGTACAAATAGCTGGTCGCCCTCTAATTTACATCACCAGGTTCGCATGGACAGCTCACCTAAAACTATTTACTAACGCCACCCACCTGACCTACTTTCCTGTGTGTCACATATAGGAAATAGCTAATTGGATCCATACAGATATTATGAATTAGCTTGTGTAGAAATAACCCAAGTGCATGAAATTCAGTACATCACGTCACTTTTTTTTTTCACAGAAATTAGGATGTTTCCCCCAATATCTAAAAAGCAAGCTCTTTAGACAATGCTTTGAGCATGGAAATGACAACTTGACAACACAAATTGCAAAAGTCTTTTACATTGTTACAAAATCCTGTTGTTTAGATCATTCTATTCTTCAAAGAATTTTAAGGAGTGTTTTTTAACATTTTATAATAATGTTTTCACATTAATCAGCAAAATAGTATTTTAGAATGATTTCTGAAGGATCATGTGACACTGAAATTTCAGCTTTAATCACTGGAATAAATTACATTTTAAAATATATTAAAATAGGAAACTGGTATTTCAAATAAATAATTTTTTTCCAATTTTTAAATTTTAATTATTTAGTTAGTTAGTTACTTTTTTTCTGTATTTTTGATCAAACAAATGCAGCATTGGTGACTTCTTTCAAAAACATTTAAAAAAATGTACTGACCCCAAACTTTGATTTATATTATATTATATTACATTATAACATTTTGCAAAAGACTGGACTCAGTTCAATATTCAGTAAAGTGAGAAAAGCCATGATAACACTCAGTTTAGTCCAGAAAATATTTAAGGACTGCAGTGTGTGTATAGGTCTGCGACTAAATGATAAGGTGTCGTCAGGGGGCTTTTATTCAAAACACACTCAGAATTGTGTTCGATTGCCTCTGTTAAATACACATGTTCTTTCAAAGGCTAAAAAACATTATCCGCATATTTGGGCCTGATAATTGCACTGAAATGCAAATAAACAATTAATGCATTTCATTAAAGATATAAACACCCTACCCCCCGTTCATTCATTTGTGTAATTTATGAAGGTAATAATGATTTTATTTTCAGGTTCATTGTGATGCTTTCTCATCAGCAAAACACTCATGACATCATCAAAAAAACACATGCAAACTTGAGTTCAAAAGAAATTAGTCATAAATCGTGATCTTTTCATGCACATCACTGTGCACTCATCTGATCATGCATGTTTGCTAGATGAGGTATAGCATTCATTCAGAAATGACAGATGTCTTTTGTGAGTGAAACATGTCAGATCAAACTCTGCGTTGTTTCACATGACGTCTTGCGGAATGTGGCAGCTGCGGTAACCATGGAAACAACTGCTTGGGGGTGATGGGGGTTAGAGCAAAACAGGGAGCGTATCTCTTGTCTTTTTCTAAGACTGCTTTGAAAATCAACTGTCTCTGAAACTGCCTAACTAAGCTTTACGCCGTAAACATAGTCAAAGAATGGGATTCTGTTCGGGCTCCAAAGCCTGAACCGTTGATCACACGGCACCTCTGCTTGTTAGGGTGAGAACATGTGCGAGAAGTGAGGCAGGTCATACACACGGAATACATGCAGTCACGCCTCACTTGGAGCGGCATGTCAAGATATAACCCTATTGACCTAGTCCCCCTCTTACCGTCTCTGGAGAACCTCTTTATGTCTCTTGAGATGTCACATCTCACAACCCTTGAAGGCTGCTTTTCCAGCAGTGTTTGTTCTCCTTAAAGGATAAAAAATGTTAATATAGAGTTTTAATCTAACCAACTCTGATGAATCACATTATTGCAAAAGGTACCGTTCAAAATGTTGAGAATTTTTTTAATTGCTCATACTCATCAGGGCTGCATTTATTTGATCAAAATACAGTAAAAACAATATTTTGCAAGATATATTGTTATTTTTAAAATAACTGTTTTCAAATGTAATTTTCAGCCGTCTATATGATCCTTTCGGAAATCATTCTAATATGCTGATTTGCTGCTCAAGTAACATTTTTTATTCTTGTACATATTAAAAACAGTTGTGCTGCTTAATATTTTTGTGAAAATCATGATGCTTTTTTCATGATTCTTTGTAAACAGAAAGCTGAAAAGAACAGAATTGATTTAAAATGTTACAAATGTTACTGTAAGTTTTTTAATGTATCCTTGCATTAATAAATGAAAGTACTAATTTCTTTACTAAATTACCTTTTAAATGGTAGTGTATATAGTAGTAATAATAAATGTATTTAAAACATTTCACAAATTAATGATCAATTATGTAATTACATCAAAAAACGTGGACTTGAGAGGAATGCAAAGCTTTGCACATGTTTGTATTTCTGATCTTTTTTTTTTTTTCGTATTTGTATGAATGGAAGACAATGTCAATGTTTTTTGAACAAATTGGTTGAATGAGTAATACAGTGACTCATTAATAAAGTTGGCCACTTGTTTAATTTGTGAATGAATCTGTGGTTTTGACAGCCACTGTATCCATTGGAGTATAACTTGCAGAAAGAGTCACTGAAAAATCCCCACCACTAATGGTCTAAATTGACAGATTTATATGTGTGGAGCTTCAAGAACCAGGATGTTCCACTCAGTTCTGAAAATGTTCTTGGGGAAATTCTAGTTTATGGTTTTCCTGTCAGTTTACGCTCTAAGCTAAATGCCCATCCTGCATCTCATTAGCATATATTATTTTCATTTGCGATTTGAATTAGTGGCTCGGAAGTATGAGTTGTTTTTTTTAATGAGATGTAGCCCACATAATCGGATTGCCCCCTCCGGGTAATGGTGATCTAATTACCAATAAAGTGTAACGAACCATCAGAGTGTAGATGATTTTGTGACGGCTTGACTTTCTCCTTCAGTTTTCCAGTTGCACTGGAGAGAAGACCCAGTGGCGCGTGCCGTTTCGGCACATTTTGCGCCACACTCCCCCCTGAAATAAGCTTCTTCTCGTTCTGTTGACAAAGCAAATTAGAAAATTGGAAAAAGAAAAAAAATCGCATCTCTCAGCTTTGCTTTGGTCTGCAGAACGGATCTTAGTAAATAACATCTAGTGGACGTCGGCTCAAGGTGGAGTACTTTATAATGGTCGCAGAGGACTGTTTAGATAACATTTTGACTGATCAGCATCAGACACAGACGAAACACAAATGTCTTTGTCTTGTGACCTCCCTGAGGATGTGGCTACTCATATTCTGCTCGCATGACAGATCAAACTCAATGTGATAAGCAGCTGCCTTCCTTTTATTTGTATTTTTTTTTTTTTTTTTTTTTGAGTTACGAGGCATCTGATCCCCTTGACTTCGCATAGCATCTTTTATATATCCTGTATATTAATATTTATGCACTCAAGGTCTGTGTGCATAACGGAAAGATGAAAAATTCTACTAGACAGTGTTGTAAAGTGCTTTGCATTGTACTCTTTGGTTTGTTACCTGTAGACCATAAATCATTATCTGAATGTGTCTCACATCCAAGTTGTTTAGGACCTTCATCACTTTTTCTTTTTTCTTTTAAAAAGCAAGAAAACAAAGAAGCGCTGTCCTTGAAACATACAGCGATATGAACCACTGAAGGCCTTCGTGCATTTTTTCTTTTCAGTTGTGTGTTTGTACTTCTGAAAGAAACTTTGACTCTGTTTACTGTCAGCAAAGTTATTTCATATAAGTTCTCCCCCCATGTTGTTTTCCGTTTGCCATATAAGAGTGTCGATGTAGCAAGTTCTGGGTAGATTAAGTATTGTCTGGCAGCTGTCGGTGTTTTGTGGACCCGATAGCCTTGGCAGGCAAATCAGCAGCTAGCAGTGAATTAAAGAGCGCTTTCTGCCTCATCAACATGTTTGATATCTCCATAAACTACTCTGGAAACACAGCAGCTCTTCAACGCAGATGTCCCACGGACACCAGGCTCCCTCGAGATTTCGCCTGTATCAGCAAACCTAATTGAAAGGCTGTGGGAAACTGAAAATCTTCTGTCGGTAGTTTAAGTAGCAATGAGCGACTTGAAGGACTAATTGTAGTCAGTTTACTTGAGTTCAATTCCTCAACTGGATGATTGTTGTGTTGTTTAAAGGCATTTTTAGATCTCGTGGTTATGAGTAAGCTTTCATTCTGTTTAATAAGATGTTTGCAAGTGTCAAGCTGCTGAAACTTCAGCCCTCCATGCTGGTCTAATTAGTGCAATAAACAAAACATCATAAACACAGAGCCTCGCTTTCTCCATAATCTAAAGCAAAAGTGTCTTTATTATACTATAAATGCTGTAATAATGCAACAAAGAATCAAACCCATCTTGTTTCTCAATTAACATTATGTAGTGCGCTCTAAAACGTACGCATTGTTGCAAATGCGTGTCCATTTTGTTTACTTGCTAATTTTCCATTAAATGTATCCCACAGCTATTTCTTATTCTTTTGCACTTGCTAAACGACACGCCGTGAGACACAGATTAAACCGAAAGTAATGAAGTTGTTCGGAAAAAGATCCCACACTATTTAGCGGCAGACTTGAAAATATCGACTCTTATATTGATGAAACAATCAGCTACGAAAAATTGTCACTTCCATTTTCTCTTTACTACCAATTGAGGAGCATCTCGCCTTATCAGCTCTGCACAGACGGGCACTCACAGGGAGAGAAGGTTCATCTTTTAGCCACTTATCAATTTGTCCAGGTGATACAGTGGGGCAAACCTCTTTGCTCCTCACACAGCAGAGGAGAGCAAGAACAGCACAATTGATGACTGTAATGATTGGAGTTTGCATTCTGGAACAGGACTCTTAACTGTCTGGCTATCAGAGGAGCGTGTCGCAGAATACAAATAAGGCCACACTTGCTTTGTTCCTACTGCTGCTTGTTTATTACTTGCAATTTTTTGTTGTTTAGTTTATCCTGAAAGGTATATTAAAATGGTGCATTATAATATTGTGATGGAGGTTAACAGCAAAACAAATGAATTGGCCCATGGAATAAAAGAGGGATTCAATTATGCAAGATGTGGATTGGGGTTTTAGCAGTAGATATTGTTGCTGTAACCACGCCGTAACTTTAATGGATCATTATCCAACATAGAGACAACGTCGGGTTAAAATGATAAATAAATTTGCTCTTTGTATGGTTTCAGACTTGTGGCGTCTGTTTATATACTTTTAATATAAAGATTTAATTTAATCCTCGATTGTTTGCATAGTGTTTGCAGAAGGAGCAGGCTTTCTTGCCATCTTTTATTTATTTATTTATTTATTTTTTGTCTATTTTTTTTTTTTTGCTTGCAAAATCATTATTTTTCAAACTCCTTGTCGTATTCGACTTCAAATACACAATGAGTAATTGGACGTGCCAGTCATTTTACACTGTGCCAGCAGCAGAGTTGTATATTTGGCTGGGTACTTTTCAGTAATGACCTAAAATCATCATCCAAAAGTATTAAGTGGCATTCAGCCTTGTGTTTAAAAGTTTGAGATTATTGAAATTAATTACATAAAAAAATTGTAAGAGCTTTGGAAATTGCATTAAAGAAACAAGCCCTGAAATTCTCATAAAATGATTAAAATAAAACTTATTTTAGATTTAAAAAAAAAAAATATATATATATATTAGTATAACCAATGTCCATGAACCCATTTTGGTGTAATGAATCCAGAAAATCGTAAATCATGTCTGACTATGCATGACTACAGTATGTCATGTTTTATTTATTTATTTGATTTGATTATTATTTATTTATTGGTAATTGAGTAACCAAAATAAAAAGAAAAAACTTTGTAACATTTTATTTTAGGGTCTCTTAACTAGTTGCTTAGCATGCATATAACTTGAATATTAGTAATTTATTAGTGGTAATTAAGCACATATTAATGCCTTATTCTACATGACCTTATTCTATATCCCGAATCCTACCCAACACTTAAACTTTACTAACTATTAATAAGCAGCAAATAAGGAATTTATTGAGGGAAAAGTCGTAGTTAATAGTGAAAAAGTGTTCCCTATTCTAAAGTGTTACCAAATACAGTATTTGTTTTTACCTTGAATAATTTTTTGAAAATAATGTTGATTCTTTCTTTCTTTCTTTCTTTTTTTTGAAAGAAAGAAAGAAAGTCTGAAACCAATATGAATGAAAAGATAACATTTCTTCTTTTCATTGATCTCGACCATTTTTATTTGTCATTGACCCATGATAGAAAAATTGCACTGAGCTTGTTCTGTATTTGCTCCCTCTTCCTGTATGGAGCACTGACACGACGCTCAATATAGTGTGTGAGCGTGACAGACTATTTCCTTTCATGTATCACTTGCTCAAAAACCAAGAGTTTATTCGTCCTTTTACCCTCCTGGATACGAAAGCATTGCAGTGTTGGAATTGGAACGTGGAAGAGGGATGAGATGGATGAACGAAAGAGCGTGCAAGAAAGAGACACTTATAAACTCTTTGATGCTAAATGTAAAAGAGTGTTTCTGTGATCAAACAAGTAATACAGCAGCAAGAGGCTTTCACAAAGTGAAAAGTAGATATTTCATAGTACTGTGTGTGTATGTATGAGTAAGTCTGTGGAAACAGATTTAGCAAAGTGCTCTTTATGTGTTTTGACTCATTTTCATCTCATTAATATTTTACAAGAGGGCAGAGATATGTTTTCTGTAGCTTTTCATGCAGAAAGAAAGGCCGGGTTACAGTAACGTACAATCCTCCTTCCTCTATAAAGACGGTCTCGAGGGACCTGAAGTATCATTGAACACAAACACTTCATTAAAACTATACCACACATTGACAAGCTTATGAATATCTATCCATTAAATACATAAATAAATAAGCGTATTTACTATAGTTAAAGGAGCCATGGCATGAAGTGGAACATAAAGAAAACAATTATTTGTAATAGTAATTATTATGGATGTCAATTTAGATCTTGAGAGGCATTATTCAAATTATATTTGACTTTATTTTTATTTGACATTTGTAAGTCGCGTTGGATAAAAGCGTCTCCTAAATGACTAAATGTAAATGACTTAAACAGTGTTTTCAAATCACAAAGCAGTGTGATGCAGTATTCTTATATGTAATTATTCATGATTGATTTGGTTGATGAATCTGCGTGCCATGCAATCACGTTGATACTTATATTAATCTTCTAAAAACATAATGTTTAGACTTTAAAGATTTTCGATTTTAAACATGTTTTACAAAAAAAAAATTACATTGTTTTTGCTTGAGTTAAACTATGAAAACATGAACAGAATTACTAGAAAGGATACTAGGCGCTTTTCGGAAAAGTGCATGTCTACATTGTGATACAAAAGAAGGTTAAAGCTTCAGTAATATCTTTCTACAGGAATTTTGAATTCTGAGAAAGTGCATATGTACAAAATTGATCTAACATATTTTCTTAATATGTTCGGGGAAAAAAGTTTTTTTTCTTATTTCTTACATATACAGTACAATTTTAATTTTGCAATCTTTGAAATAAATACCATGTTTTCTCAGTATCTGTGGTTAATTTCGAAATCGCTATTAACATTTTACTGTACACATTACTATCACTAAGACAGCCTTTATTTGTTTGAAAATACAGTAAACAGTTATACTGTAATTGTGAAATATTATTTAAATTTAAAATAACTGTTTTCTATTTTGATATGGTTTAAATCATAATTTGTTCCTGTGAATGCAAACCTAAATTGCAATTACTCCCATCGTTATTGGCACAGGATCCTTCAGAAATCATTCTCATATGCTGACTTTGTGTTTGAAAACTGTTATTATGAAAATGTTTGAAAACTGTGATGCATTTCATTGTTCTTTGTTTAATAGAAGGTAAAAAAGAATAGCATCTTTTTTAAATATACATTTGTTTGTAATACTTCAAATGTTGTACTGTTACTTTTGTTAAATTTAATGCATAAAAGAAAAAAACAGTGTAGAGTACATTATTGGGGTCTCTGAGACAAAGTCAATAAAACATGAGGTTTAATTAAAGACATAAACAGGGAAGAATATACACAGCATTCCGGTCTTTGGGAAAGTCTTCCAAATGAACTTGAGAGGACTGGCCCAGATTTCTCTCAGGGAGATCTTTCTGTGATAAATGCACTCTGTGGTGATAAACATCTCCCTTGATAGAATTTATCATCTGTCGTCATTTTCCATGCTGCAAGAGATAAGAACAACACCAGATTTGGTTTAACATAACCATAAAATATATCCATGCAACCCAGAGGGCTCAGGAGGGGGGTAGAGAGAGTGTGTTAGAGAGGATGAAACGGTTGCAGAGAAAGAAAGAAAGAAAAGAAAAAAGAAAACGGAAAATGCTGATTTAGCCGGTCTGAGCAGCTGACAAGGGCCCAAAACCTGTTAAAACTACCAAACCAGCTTAGGCTGGTTTCCACTTTCAAAACACATAGTTAATTCATGACATTGACGATGGATGAAACATTTCCTCAATGCTTCCTGCTCCACCGATGCTCATTGATGCTGTGCTAATTAATTTATAGTGGGAATCTTTGCAGCTACATTTGCACACAGCCTCTTGGATCCATGAGGGCAAACACTGCACACCTTCCTGTTCCATTAATCATTCTTATCTCTTTCTCTGTTTTAGCTAATGCTATTGATTTAGTCCACTTTCACTGCATTATGTAAATCAATGAGGCAGATTCTTCACCTCCAAAGACGGGGGGTGCTAATGGCTGATGAATACTTTTCATCAAGCGGACAAGTTTATCAGGGGTCACTAATGCTAATAGATTATTCAGGACCCTGCTAGAACAAAAGCAAAGCAAGAGGTGACCGATTTCAAGGGCAACTGCGTCATTAAAAATTAATCAACACAGAATAAATGCATCTCTTCATTGAAGCAAATACAGAAAAAAATACATACGGTGAAACTGAATGGCAAAAAGTCACAAAATTGACCCGAATTCATCCCATGTGTTTGTTGTTAATGTAGATGCTGTGCAAAACTGATGTTTTTCTCATCCTTTTCAGGAACAAGGCAAAATTGGAGTCACATTCAACATCGGAACGTCTGACATTACTGTTCAGGAGAGCAGCACCGCTGTAAATGACGGCAAGTACCATGTAGTGCGCTTCACCCGAAATGGGGGCAATGCTACACTTCAGGTGGACAACTGGGCCATCAATGAGCACTTCCCCTCAGGTAAGACCTCTCACCGACTGCTTCAACCTTTGGCTTATGACATCAAGAAGATGTATGGACAACGCACAGAACTGGACAGCAACTGCTTTCGAGCTATTTCTAAAGTCACTTTGTATCCCCAGTGACTGTGCAGCGTACTTTCATTTAGCAACATCCTGTGAGCCTCAGTCACAACAATACCAACAAACAGTACATTTGTAGCCTCTCCTATTTTCCTAAATTGCATTTAATTGTCAATTAGATGTTTTTTTTTTTTGTTCTTCCATGGCTGGAAAATAATGGCATTTTGTTTTGCCGCACTGCTGTGTGGGTTTCTGTGGAAAGCACTGGACGTGGTGTGGAAGTAGCTGACAAGTTTACTTTTTAATTTTATTTCTCCTTTTTTATGTATTTTAATTAGTCATTTATTTCTGTGATGGCAAAGCTGAATCTTCAGCATCATTACTCCAGTCTTCAGTGTCACACGATCCTTCAGAAATCATTCTAATATGCTGATTTAAAGAAACATTTCTTATAATATTGTAGAGACTGAGATATATTTTATTTCGGGATTTTTAGATGAGTTGACAAAAAAGGCAAGTATTTGAAATAGAAACGTAAAAAAAAAAAAAATAGAATAAATGTCTTAAAGGTCACTTAGGATCATTTTAATGCATGAATAAAAGTATAAATTTATTTGCAATGACTCAAAGGTTCTGAATGGTAGTATATTGTAGGTTTTTCACAAATCTAGTATTATATCTCTTTTTATTTTTTGCTGTTATTTTTTTTTTTATTACTTCTAAGAAATTAGTTAAAGTGTAAAAGGAAAACCATGTACCAGCAACGTCCCTTGAAGGCAAGTTAGTTCACTCTGTAGCCATCTCAATAACGCCTCAGGCTGCTATTTCCTAGGCATGCAAGCACAGCTCTTATCTAATGAAATGGGAAAGACTGCAATTTTCAAACATTATATTTCAGCATGTCACATCAGCTGTGCATATCTCTTCCATCTATACTAGCGTTCAAACGATTGGGACCATCAATATTTAGATTTTTTTTAAGCATTTAATACTTTTATTCAGCAAGGGTGCACTAAATTGATCAAAAGTGACAGTAAAGTCATTTATAATGTTACAAAAGAGTACTGTTTTTAAAAAAATAAAAATGTTGAACTTTCTATTCTTTAAAGAATCCTAAAAAGAATATATCAGTTTCCATGAAAATATTAAGCAGCACAACTGTTTTCAACGTTGATAATAATAAGAAATGTTTCTTTAGCAGCAAATCAGCATATTAGAATGATTTCTGAAGGATAATGGGACACTGAAGACTCGAGTAATGGCTGCTGAAAAGTCAGCTTTACAATCACAGGAATAAATTACATTTTAAAATCTATTCAAATAGAAAACAGTTACTTTTTCGTAATATTGCTGATTTAAATCCAGCCAACCCAAACTTTTGAACTGTAGCGTAGATCTGAGTTTAAGAATTTCTGCAGCATCACACTTTAAAGCCCCGTCCACTGTAAAAAAAACTAATAGTAATAAATGAATATTAAATATTAATGGCTGTGATTATGCTGCGTCACACTGTTTTGTCAAGTTGAACTTGATGCCGTGATTTAATGACACTGAACCTGGTTCCGTCCCCTCAGGTGTGTTCTTAACAAAAAGGATTGACATCTTTCCATTTTACATTTTCTTCCCATATCTAGTATTACATCTCTTCTCAGTTAAAAGCAAAAGCAAAGGGGGGAAATCATGACACAGCCAGTTCCTCTAAGCTCACATTTTACTCCATTTAGCATGATTGGACAAATTGGGGAAGGTCGAGAAGTCTAAAACCTCTAAGGTTGTCATGACTTTATCTATAAAAATCAAGATTAGTACAGAATCATTGAAAGGGAAGCCGTTACAGTGATTTACTTGGATAGCGTTAGAGTAATGCGCTGTCAGTTGGATCTTTTCTAGAATGCAGGTACATGGAGTACAGTTCATTCTGAGTGAGTACTAAGGAGAGATTATACAACGCAAACTTCCTCCACTTATCTCCTAAGCTGGGTCACACACAAGAGACGCGCTTTGTTGAGCATTATCATTACTGAGCAAACATTCTCATCAAGATTATAAGAAATTCTAAACGATGCAAACTTCTGTATTATTTTTTTAAGGAACATGCCCATGCAAATCCAGTGTAGAGTAATTTGTCTTGTTCATTACACCAGCGTGTCCATTTTTTTCCTGTTTGAGCATCTAAGGGCATCAGTTTGTGTTCCCGTTGGCGCTGAATAAACCCATTTTATGTGGCCAACTCTACTAATGCAGCCATTTATCAGTCTGCCATTTATATGAATGATATTAGGCATGACAAATATATGCAGCAGCGTGTCGCCGTGCTGTTCATATGGATACATTATACAGAAGTCAGCGCCTGCCTGTTTTAGGTCTAAAGTTTCATTTTTGCCAACATGGGCATTTGCAGCAGACTCACATAAGAGCTGGGGAAATATATCACTGAGATTTATAGGTGGCATGGTGGTATAACACTTCTATATAAATGTCAGCAAAATTTACTTTCTCTGCCAAAGTTTCAACATGATAATAAAATATTTATATATTCAGATGGCCACCTGCGAATAGAATATGATTATGCTTGAAGACAGATGTCCCCTCATGGCAGGCTGCTCTTTGCTTTGGCACTGATTTCTTTGTAATGTTTGATTTCTCAATTCGATCTTGTCAGGACGTTGATGAAGAAATATATTTGGTCTCTTTGACGGAGCTGCAGTCCTCAAGTGGTATTGTGAGTTTTTGGTGCGCTGCCATGCTATTCTTTATTTCATTTACAGGCTAAATGAAGCAGGTTCTTGAAGATCCATGGAGAGCTCTGAACCGCGCTCAACATCTGTGCTTTATTTTCTTAATGCGTCAAAGAACTAATGCCTAATAGTTTCGCCACATCGGTTCCAGACCTGTGTTTTTGCCAAGTTATTACACCATACCTTGCTGCGCTAAGCACATACAAATAGCAAGGGCAAGTTAGCTCGTTGCGTCTTTCAAGCACACTGCCTATTTATCTCCCACGGGTCCCAAGAGGTCAAGCAGAGATGTCTACAGGGCCACAAGCGCGGTCACCTAAAGCTTATGACTGTCATTACAACGTAACCCGAGGCCATGTGCAGAATACTCAGAGAACTTTACTTTGAGAATAAATTGTGCTGCGCTTGTCCATTCACTTTACTAGAAATACAGAGCCAAGTGCCGCCACATGTCCTAATACAATTCGCACACCCTCCGGTAACAGATAACAAATACGAGTAAGCACAAGACGTACTTCTTTTGCTAGTATTACTCGTAGGTTGTAGGCAAGGAGGAGTGCTTTTTTTGGCTGGATTTGCTTGGATTTTTCCTGAAAATGCTGAAGGGAAATTCAACGGTGTCTATTATTTAGGCTGTAGCTGGCAATCTGGAGTTGAAAATCAGCACAATCTTCTCTCGTTCCCTTCACTTTACCATATAATGGACTTATGCAGTGGAAATGTAGTTTTCTAACTCACTGCAAGAGCCAGATAAGCAACTTCTTTTAAAGGAACTGTACCTTGGACTAACAACTGCAAGCTATAAGACGTTATATTTAGAAACCATAGAAACTAAGTCTTGTGAAGAATTATCTCACGTTGTCACTGATATGCTAACCGCATTCAAACACAAGAGTATCGAATAGTGTTGCACAAGATCTACTTCAACACTTTGCAACAGGCGTTTAGAATGAATTTGATTAAAATACAGCTGTTTAATTCAGAGGAAAGTCGAAAAT
The DNA here is from genome assembly GCA_036784905.1 of Acrossocheilus fasciatus. Lineage (NCBI taxonomy): Eukaryota > Metazoa > Chordata > Actinopteri > Cypriniformes > Cyprinidae > Acrossocheilus > Acrossocheilus fasciatus. The sequence continues at coordinate 8,783,185 of CM071954.1, read as the reverse complement.
ATACAACTTCCAGCAGGTTCATCATGCTTAAATGTGAAAATATAATAGACTTAATGACTTTTTGCATTTAGAGGGTATTTTTAAAGGGTAATAAAGAAGGAGGATTAACTGAATCCTATCTTTCACAGAGTGAACTTCTCTTGGGTGATATCCAAAGAGATTTGTAGTTTAGTCCCTTGATTCCAATTCTGCTAGTCAGCCGCAGGTACGATGAGGTCTTAAAGGGGTCATATGATGTTGCTAAAAAGAACATTATTTTGTGTATTTGGTGTAATGCAATGTGTTTACGTGGTTCGAAGTTCCAAAAACACATTATTTTCCACATACTGTACATTATTGTTGCTCCTCTATGCCCTGCCTTTCTGAAACGCGTCGATTTTTACAAAGCTCATCGTTCTGAGAAATTGATTGAACGCCTTATTTCATTGTGTATACGTTTGGGCGGTGTTATGCAAATCTTCCCACACCATGGGAACTTAAAAAGAATATCTCTTTGGGTTTGAGACTTTAATCTTTGCAACTTTACAGATCTTTTCTACACACAAACAGCTTGTAACACTCCAAAGACAAAGGAAAACATGAAGTTGCATCATATGACCCCTTTAAGCCTGACTGCTGTCGTTTTCATATTTTTATGTTATATATTAGAGGCAAGCACAACACTTATAATTTGATATTGGGGATTTTTAAATTTAGCAGTATTGGTTGATATTGGTATTTAAATGTTCATGGCCATTTCTGTTTTTTTTTTTTAGATCTACAATACCTTTTTGATTTATTATAGCATAATTTTATATGCTGATATTGTATTAGCAACTGTTTATTATTTTATTAATTTTAATCTTTTTTTTTACACATTTGTAAATATTTTACATATATTTTAGATATTTACATATTATATTTTTACACTATCTTACTTTTGCTATCATCTGATACTGACTCAATCTTTAAAAACATGATTCATTTAATAATCTTTGATAAATTAAGTATTTAAAAAAAAACATTATATTTAATACATTATAGTGTTATGCCTAGATTCTTTTTATATTAGTTTTTAGTTCATTTTTAATGTTATTCCTTTATTTAGTTAGTTAGTTGTAAAAGTATACAATTTTACTATTGGCACCACTTTTTTGGTTAAACCAAAATAGAAAATAAAATAACCTGCATGGTAGAGGCGAAGGAAACTAAAAAAAAAAAAATCACCTTTTCCTTACCAAAATAGAGCAAAAGCAAATGGAATCAGTCCAAATCTTTATCACTCTGGCTGCAGCCATAAACTGTCCCACACACCCCTGCAGTTTGGCAGGAAATGTCAGAGTGTGTCAATCAGAAGGCAGCTTGATGCTATGTTCAAGAGACAAGCGTATTCGTGGGACAGGGGTTACGACAAGGAACACGGAGGGGATGTTATATCATTTTTGACACACGTGTGCGCAATATGATGGCTCGACGGTGTGTGTCCGTGTCTGCATCTTTATGTGTGTGTGTGTGTGTGTGTGTGTGTGTGTGTGTGTTGAGAAGAAGATGACTTCTTTCTTTATGGCTGTGCAGAGGCTTTTTGATGTCCCTGTGGCTGCTTTGGCAGTTCCAGGACCCAGGCTGGGTAATAGCGAATGACAGCGGGGAAAATGGTAGACGATTATATGCGATGGGCGCTGCTATTCTGCCATAGCACTGACAGTGGTTCAGACCGCCATACTTCAGTCAAATCACCGTATCATTTTTGTACCATCAGCGAGGTTGGTAGAGATATTCAGTTCTCTCATTTTCCATCTTTTGTCGCACACCCTGCTGAAAACTGTTAGTGTAGGTTCACTTCATTCACCATGATGCTCTTGATTTACACTGCTAAAAAGTACTATTCTGATACAAAATTTATTTATCTGCTTTGTATTTATTTAAAGTGCAATATATACTTAATATGTAATAAAGCACAATCTAAAGAAGATTAATTTGCATTAAAAGGCCTGTTTACCTGAAAAAGAATGATTATGACTTAATTTATATGTGCAGCTTACTGGTTAGACTGGATTGTAAATTTAGTAAAATATAGTGTTTTTTTTATTTATTTTTTGTGCTGTAATACTGCATGCAGATATGGTGCAATGGTACAATGCATTCATTTATTCATATATATATATATTTTTTTTTTAATAGAATAAGTTCATACTCTACAACTGCATTTTTTATTTTAAAAATCTGGTATAGGATTTACCTTGAAATAGTTTTCACTCAGAAATTGCTGGTAAATTTCACACCAAAGAAACGGTAACACATTGAATTAAAATTCAAATTTTGAAGTAGAAAAAAAAATTAAAAACCTAATAAACGTATTCCAATAAACACTTTGAAAAATCATTTTTACAGTGAAACATAAACTTTCAATAATTGAAATGTGTGTGTGTGTGTGTGTGTGTGTGTGTGTGTGTGTGTGTGTGTGTGTGTGTGTGTGTGTGTGTGTGTGTGTGTGTGTGTGTGTGTGTGTGTGTGTAATTGTACAAGATATGGATGGATGGATGGATAGATAATACAGTATGTTATATAATACAATTTTTAATAATAATAATGATGATGACAATTCATTTGAAATTAATGTATAAAATATATAATCTTATAACATAAACATATATATATATTGGCCTATTGCTTATCATGTGATATAAATATGAGACAAAAACTCATACAGGAGCATTTTTGCCCCAATATCTTGAATTGTAGGCCATAATTGCATTTATGAAGTTATTGCCCTGCATCATATTTGTGAACAGTCAAAATGTAAGATGACATTTCATTTTAATAATGTTATTTTTTCATAACTAATTAATTAAGTAAACATAATCAAGTTTTATATATATATATATATATATCAGGTCCGTGTATGTTGCATTCATTCTTTTTTTTAATTTAAAATTGAAAAAAGAAACATGAGAAAATGGCACCATTTTCGTTTTTTCGTTTTTTTTTTTTTTTTTTTTTTAAAGTAAAAATAGGAAATCGCCTTGATTTGCCACTCTTATATTCAGGGGTAGAAAATGGATAAACAGCTTGAATGTTAGATTTCCAAGTGTGGGCGGAAATTAAAAGCCCCTTTCCACTGTTTGGTCAAGCAAGGATCAAATGGTGCTGTCATCATGTCATCTTCAGTTTTGTGCAACAGAATAAAAGCGTTTATTGCAACTCCTGCATTCATCTCCCACTCATCAAACAACCAGACTAACAAATGGCTTGACACAAACCATACTGGGGTAGCGCAGCTTTGCCACACAGATTTTGATAACTGGACAGCTAAATAAAATGTGCAGTGCGCCAAAGAAATAGACTAAAAGGGTAACATGGCTGCAGATCCAAGGTACATACATATTTCTGCAATAAGCTCCTAATAATTGCCATAGAGAATCTATGCCTACACAGAAGTAAACCCCGTTCATTTGTTAGTGTGGTTGTTTGATGAGAGAGAGATGACATGCAGGAGTTGCAATAAACGCTTTAACAGCGGAGGACTCTTATTCTGTTGCACAGAACTGAAGACGACATCATGACGGCACCGTTTGATTTTTGGCATGACCAATCAGTGAAAAGGGGCGTTTAATTCCCTCCCACATGTGGAAATCGAACATTCAAGCTGTTTATCCATTTTCTAACCCTGAATGTAAAAACGGAAAATCAAGGCGATTTCTTGTTTTTTTTTTTCATTTTTTTTTAAAAAACGAAAAATGAAAATGGTTCCGTTTTCTCATGTTTCCGTTTTCAATATTTAATCAAAAAACGCATGAACATAACTCCCTTTTTTATTCTACTTTTCAAAAGTCATTTTAAATTCTTTGCCAATCTTTTTGAGTATGTTAAGTGTGTAGAGTGTATTTTTTCATAAATGGCAGTTACAGCACCATATTATGTGTGATTGTGCAGAGATTGAGCTCACAGGGGTAATCATATGTGGTTGCCCCATGCTGTGTCATCCCTGTAGTTGCTGAAGCAAGCTCAGAAATGATGCTTTAGGGTCCCATGGTGCCCTGCTTCAGGAACACCATTTCAGTTCAATGAATTCTAAATCAGCATGTTCCGCAAGCACGCATAACATGTCTCGCCACCTTAATGCTAATGTCTGGATGACGTGCATGATGTTTTTGACCGAAAATCCTTGTTGTTTTTGTAACCTCTCTGTAAGGTTGCATATCCTTTCTTTTGTTAAAGCATTACAGGGCTTTTTTTCCCTCTGGAGACTGAGTTCTGATTCTAAAGTCAGGCTTATTCCTGATGCATTAAATTGCAGTAAAAAAAGCCCCTCCTGCTCTGTCTGCTTTGGCTTGTCTCCATTATCCTCTGTTTATTTGTGCAACCCTGATTAATATGAATGAGTTTATTTCTCTTTTTTTTATTTCGTGTGACTCACATAAGATGACCAGAAATGTTTTTTTTTCCTTTCTTCCTTAAGCATGTCTTAACAGAAGGCAGTTCGGAAGTCCTCAGAAACCTCATGTTAAAATAGGAGGAAAAAATGTTATCAAGCATCTCAGAAGCAACATAACATCTACAAAGACCTGACCATCTCCTGTAATCTGATCGAGTCCCATAGCAGTGAGCGGCACACATTTCACGATAAGCAATCCTTCGTCTTTTTGAGTGCGGATGGAGCTGGGCGGCTGGACTGCAATGCAAGAAGACAATTATCTTTCAAAACAAAAAGACGAGATTGCATTTTTGACAAAGAAGGAACCTTTTATCGCAAAAAAAGATTCTAGACAGGGTTCGTATGTGCGAAATAGATACTTGTGTATCCTATGAGCCAAATACAATTACTCGTATCAAAAACAAAATCTGTTGCCCTTATAAATCTCTCCAGAGGGGGAAAGAGATAAGCTTTCAATATGAGCTGTCTTTCTAATCCCACGATTAAATGAAACCACCAAGGATGGTCGGATAAACGTTCCCACTCTCATTGTCTCCTCAGATACTGAGGGACGATCCTCTAGAGTCACATTTCTTATTTGGGGATGTGTTTGGAGCGAGATAATGTGCAGAAAGACTCTTTCGATTGAGATACAAGCCAAGTGTAAGAAGAGTGCTCAGGAAGAGAGTACAGAAAAGGCTGGAGAGGGAGCATTAGACAGAGGACCGGGGCAACAAGTCGAGTGTTTTAAATTTCAAAATTTCTCCTTGTCAAAGTTGTATTAAGTGTGTGGATGGAGTGACATATTTAGTTCTTCACTCACAGTAACTGGAGTTTTCATGCAGGAGACCGCAGACGTTCAGATCTTTCAGTGCTCATTTAGTTTTGGCTTGAAATGATGAAATGATACCTCAAGTGCGACTATACCCCATTGTGCGCCTTTTTATGCAACCCTTTTTACTTCCATAATGTAACGTATTTCTGAAAGAAACACTATATTCAGTATGCACATATAAGTTCAAAGTAGGCTCGATTTCACATTCACAAATTTATTGTGCTGTGTGAATGAAAAAATATTGGTCTGTCAAAACTGGTGGTATTTTTTTTTATAATAAAGCAATTTTACTTCAATGTTATTTATGCACTTTTATAGTATTTATTAGTATTTAGAATAAGCTTTTATTTTTATATTTTCAATTTTTATTTTATTTTTAACTCAAGTTTAGTTTTAGTAATTTTTATGTTATGTGATTTTGTCATTATTCATTTTGAGATTTTAATATATATATATATATATTTATCATTACTTTTATTTCAATTTTAGTTTTGGTAATTTTAGTACTTAAACTTATTTTATTTTCAGTAGTTTCCAAAGCAACATTTCCGATTTTCATTTGAAGTTTTTAATCTAAAATCTAGATTTTTATTTAATCTCAGGTTTATTTCAATTAACGAAAATGATTTTTCATATATATATATATATATATATATATATATATATATATATATATATATATTTCTGGAAGTGGATCAGGCCTCCTTGTCTTGAGGGTTTTTTGCCTTCCCTCAATGATTTTTCCCTCCCAAAAAAAGACACAAAACAAGCAATTTGTCACTGTGAAACACAACACAGTAGTGTTTATGAAGAGATTTTTTATTTTTTTTGGAGGCAAATAATACTTGGCCCTTGGTTTCATGCAATAAGCTATATTTGTTTTCAGCAAGACAGCAATGGCATACCGTAGCAATTTATCACTCGGTGGCAAGAACAACTGCACACAACACTGCTGGATTACAAAGGGAGAATGTTCACAATCACACGGTTGTTTTCATGAATTATTTTTGAGTTGTTGTTATTAGCAGCCTTTTCCACAGAGAGAAAGCCGCACTTATCACGTCTAATTATACAAAAATATAACAATTTCTATGAAATATCTCATACATTTTAAATGTGGCAGTAGTCTAGGGTTTATTTGGCATGCACTCATGGTACTGCAGAGCCATTAAGGGTTCCTCTAATTTAGAATTAAAGGGAATTAAAATGCACAGATATCTCACATTCTTGTATGTGTTTGTGAAACTTAATCACAGTAGGAGGAAAACTCCCCCGCAGTGTGTGATCCTGTGCCATGTTAACACCTCCTAGTGCTGTTTCATTTTCAAAGAGCCTTTCATGTTCTCAGGAGTGAGAAAAGGTGTCATGCCCTCTGTACTGCTGGATCAAAGCAGCACAAATCCACTAATGTCTGTGCACCAGGCAGTCCTCCATCCCTAACCCCACTGTCCCGAAAAAAAAACAAAAAAAAAAAACAGTAACAAAGCTCCTAAAATATTTGACATTTTTGGTTTTGAATATAAAATCATTTGGTTTATGTAATGCTAAGATAGGCATGAAAAGAAGAGAAGAAAACAGAATTGGGGCACAATTCAAGCTGAACTTGAACCTTCATCTCTCACACACCATGGTTCAGATATTTTAAAATATATCTCAGTGTTTTTGTCTATGTAATACAAATAAATAGGGTCCAATGCAGTGTTACTTTAGAATCATGTATATACTATTATAGTACTTAATATTTTTTGAATCAGTTTTATTTAACATTTTTGGTTTTTATTTTTATTCTATTTTCATTTTAGTCATTTGTTTGTGCTTTTTTAAATGTAACATATTAATTCATTCGTAATTATTTAGTTTTAGTGATGATGGTAATTAAATTTATAATTCATAATATTCATATATTTTATAATTCATAATTTCAGTTTTAGTCACTTTAGTAATTCAATATTTATTTAGTATTTTATTTCAGCTTTATTTCAGTTAACAAAAATAATTGTAATAGTTTTAGTTAACAATAAAAAAAACTGGCCCAATGTTTTGGACCCCATTTACTTTTATTGTTTCAACTATTTTTCAAGGAAACTTGAGATTTGAAAAACAAAACTTGCAAGTGAGTACATGATGACAATTGCAATCTCTGGATGAAATATTTCTTTAAACTCTCTGTATGTGAGATTTATTTTTAGGATCCAGTGTTGTGATGCCTAAGCTCTGGATGAGCCCATCTTTAATAAGTTTCCACCATCAGACTACCCTGTAGTGCCACCACTAACACCTCAGCAGAGCTTAGAATGATAGCAGTTGACATTGCCTCTCTTGAGGATCTATTTAGAGCACAACACATTCTTTACCAGGGTAAAACTGAATTTGGGACTTGGGAATATAATAGGAGGGAATGGGGAAAAAGCTATGTGTGTGGTGCGTGTGAATTTGAGAGGTCATGGCCTCAGTCGGCTGTACTCCCTCTTTCCGCTGATAATAAGCATCCCATTCGTTCTCTCCATCTGCTCTCTTCTTGTCCCACTGCCCTCCCACACGTCCAGTGCTTGCGTCCCTTGCTAGCCACCTGCAACATCTGTCTGCGGTGCTACCACATGGTTAAGTGTCTGTGCTTGTTACACAAGGTTTGCAGGTTAGGTCACACGGGTGGCTTTAACTGGGGTTACTCCGACAGCGCCCCATTAAAGGGACAGTGTCATTTGTGTGTCATTTACTCTATGGCTGCACAATAGTGGATAAAACTGTTGTTTCAATTATTTCTGTTCTGCAATAAATAGTGCAATATATATATTAAAAAAAAAGGAATTTCAAGCAGATGACTTGAATAGCTATATTTTGAATCTAGAATGATTGGGGTGATTTTGTTAGGCAGTGCATCTACATAGAAAAAAATAAATAATTTTTTTTTTTAAATTAGGGAAACCGTTGGTGTTCACACTTGGGCTCACACTTTACACAGTGTCTTTCAGTCACTATAAAGTGAACCATAAAATAAAAAAAAAATAAAAACACTGACAATACAAATTGTTTTATTTTTAGATTTTCTGATTTCATTTTAATTTTAAGGTTTTAGTAATTTTGTTGATTTATTTTTCATTTTCAGTAATTGTTTTTCCGTAATTGTTTAAAAAAAAAAATTACATTACTTTCTTCTGTTTTTGATTGTTATTCAACTTTTTTCATTTATTTTATTTTATTTTACATTTAGGCATTTAGCAGCCGCTTTTATCCAAAGCGACTTACAGAGGATTTAAAAAAAAAAAAAAAAAATTTAATGGTTTTAGTTCTAATTTCATTTGAAGTTTTAGTTCTGTATAGTACACTGTAAAATTATAATACTGATATTTATGTCTTAATTTCTTTTTCTTTTTTATAAACATTAAGCCTTCAGGCTTTTTTTGTTGGACTGCCATCAAATAAATAAATGCATGACACATATTTGTGTTCACTTGGAATAGGTAGGTATGTATTTATGTATTTACCTGAATCAAAGCCTTCACGATGTGTATCGAGTAAATTATATTCTGATATATTGTGCAGCCCTAATTTACTCATTGTTCCAATACTGTGTACATATCACAAAACAAGATACAGTTGCTTGTAGAGGTGTCTCAGAACTCATCCTTCCGTTTTGTGCAACATAAAACTTTTGTTTTGTTAGTTGGCGTTCCTCTCAGAGGCTACCTCCGAGCGGTTGGGCCTCAGAAGTGTGTGACTCGAATTCGCGGGTTTTGAGGGTATTGGTTGCGCTTCCTGCTGTCTGAAGACAGCTCTGCCAATGATGGAGGCTCTCTTTAGGCTGGCCCCCTGGTACACCCCTCCTTGGAGTCCTGAAATTTGGCTCACACAACATCCTGGAGCGTCGTGCCACCCTTAGCACTCGAAGTCATTGTCGTAACAGCATGACGCTGTGGCCCCCTGTCCTCAAATGACATCCAGAACCCCCCCTGATCAGCTTCCTGCTGCGTCTCCACGAGCCCACAGTCGCATGGAATATCAGCACGGCTCTTTGGGCTTGCCATTAAAACAAACACCCCCAGACGCATCTCGTGAGTGGAGGCCCGCGCCTCGCTTTTGCGTCCCATTGGTACCAGCTCATTCATCAAACATGATTTCACAACTATATAATTTCCGTGGCTTTGGAAAACAGAAGCAGCTGCTGTCTAGTTCTTGTTTGTCAATGGTGCTATATGATTATGACTATTGATGTGGTTTTCTGTGTGAAAAAATGTAAATATTGACCGGCATCATTAGCAATCAGCAGATAAATGTGTATATAATTATAAGTATGTGAAGCATGAAAGAGTGTATGCTGTCATCTTTTGATGGATAGATGGATTGACCGCAGGCAGCTAATCTGCTGGCATTCATTACGCATCTCTTACAGATGAACCAAATTTATTATAAATATGTTTTTTATCAACTCTGGTGATGATTGATATAATTACGAGAGAAGATGGAGTAGACATGCAGTTTAAATAGTGTTTCATTACTGGAGGAAAAAAAAAAGAAAATTAACTGACTATGAACAAACAGATTTCAAAAAAGGACATAAATTTACATGACTAAACTCTTCTAAAAGTGTTTAAATAACTTAAAATATAAATATTGACAGAAAATGTAATTATGAGTATTTTAACAGTGGTTGACTCTTATTATTGATTCTTAAAGATGTCTTTTAAACTTCCAAGGTAACAGCGATAATGAGAGAATTCAAATGGCCAATAAGAAAATTCCTTTCAAATATGCCCGGCCCGTAGAGGAATGGCTTCAGGAGAAAGGTAACTTCCTCCTCTTTAATTTTTTTTTTTTTTTTTTTTTTTTTTAATATATATATATATATAGATTTGACCATTTTTATTTAGTTAAATTTACTTATTTATAATATATAGGTAAATAGTTATATTGTATATTGTGTTGCACCCATCACATTTTTGCTTTTCTTTTGCCTTTTCAATGCTCGTTGATCTTTGTATTGATCTTAAAGACAGACTAAATAATATATACTTTGTTTAATGGTTAAATATTGGCCTAGTAAACCTTTTATGAATGTTTTAAATGTGAACATTAAAAGAAATTAACATAAACATAAATTTCACTTGACTTTCTGGCTGATAAAGGAAGGTGGACAGACAAGGTTTAGTGAAACACAAGAGCTGTTGCAGGCAAAGTATCATCCGAGAAGAAAACGCCAGCATGATTGTTGTTTCAGACATTAATTGCATATCATCAGGAGCCCTCCTCATTATAATCACTGGAATTACTCAAGAAATTAGGAATTTTTATTATAATCATGAAGTGATTTAAACCAGAAATTGTTTATTTATTTTCTTTCTTTTTTTCTGAATTGTTATGATCTGTGTCATACTGCAAAGCTTTTTATTCACAACCACAGAATATTTTGTCTATTATTTTCACTGATTCTTGAGACATGTGATAAAACATGTTTGAAAACGTTTCATCTGTCGTTAGTTTTGAAAATAGCAACAATTCTGCATCAATATTATTTAGAAATAATTGCTAGAATGTTCTCAGCACAAATAATCCTTTTATTTTATTTTTATTTTTTAAAAAAATATCTTAAATACAATGTTTTACCATATTAAAATGTATCCCAAATAATAATTTTAATTTATTTTTTAAATTTTTCATGTCCCAGGAATCAGTGATTTGTACATTATAGCATGTGTTTAAAACCAAGACATTTTTACAGTAAACAACTTTTTCAGCATTTTTACAGTAAGAATGGCTCTATCATGTTAATCTTTCTATTATTTCAGAATGCATTCATGTGCCAGTCATAAGACATTTTGTTTTTTAATCGTATGGATGATCTCTCTTCATAGAGGCAATTATAGTAAAACTTACTGCAGCCATCATGGGCTTGTAGCTAGACTCATTCAGGGAGACATAATGGGTCTGGTTTATAGTCTAGCCCTCCAAATGTTTACGACGTGTCTCATGGTAGTATAACCCTGAGCATTTCGGAAGAAAATTAAGCCATAGTGATCCAGCACAACCATCTAAGTCATTGTACTTTGGTTGGGTAGGTTAAGTGCCTAAAAGAGACATGAATCTTGTTGCCCAACAAGATATTTTGTGCTCTTACCGACCCATAACCATGAAATATTCTGGATCTTTCTTGCATCCTCAGGGCGGCAGTTAACGATATTCAACACCCAGGCCACGATAAGAATTGGTGGTTCAGACCGCAAGAGGCCATTTCAGGGCCAGCTCTCCGGACTCTACTACAACGGCCTCAAAGTGCTCAACATGGCTGCTCAGGGCAACCCTAACATCAAAATCAATGGCAGCGTCCGCCTGGTGGGGGAGGTTCCCTCCGCAGGTTCAGCCAGAACCACAGCCCTTCCCCCGGAGATGTCCACCACCTTTATCGAGACAACCACCACCATGTCCACCACCACCACGAGAAAACACCGCACTCCACCCACAATACAGGTACGACCCCAGACACACAAGCACAAATTCAAATGAAGACATCAGTGGAAACTTCTGAGACTAGTAGTATAAGTTACTATAAGCTACTGAAGGCCTTTCAACAACTTCAAGAACTCTAACTATAAAGATAACTATGAAAATAAAGATATTAGCATCCAGTTGCGTTTCTAACATTTCATCAGTACTGGGGCACATCATGCCTGCCAAATGTGTTGATCTTTTTTTTTTAAAATTGCATATAAATCGCTGCAAACAAGCTGCGATAAAGTTGTTACTGCTTCATTGTTGACCAATGATAGAAACAAGTTTTGTCTCCTATAATTTGCTGTAGGTAAATACTCACCCCATCTAGCACTGTTTTCGTTTTCTGTCTTATAAAATATCTTGTTACATTAATGGACGAATTATGTTTCCTGCTACTTTAAATGTGTAAACTTTTTAAAGTTGAGTAGATTCTGATTGGCTGTCAAAGTTTTTGTTGTTTATCAGCTAGAAAAAAAAAAAAAGTTCTGAAAGTGATTCCAACAATATAGTTCCTCTGTTTTCTTATTATTATGTATTGATTTATAGCTGTGAACTTCCCTGTTTCCATAAAATTAGAACATTCATAATCACTATAGTTATAGTTCTTTGTGTGAAAGGGTCTTAAGACTGATCATATTTTTTTTTGTTGTTGTTGTTTTGTTTGTTTTTTTGTCAGTTGCATAAAAACTTGTTTGGTCTAATGAGTGATTAAGTAATTACATTTGTAGAAAATCAATGGTTTCAACTGCTGCGTAATTGTATATTTTTATAATTCTATTCTCATAGAATATTTTTTTACTTTATTTTTATTGTTATAGTTATCGTCCTTGGAGTGAACGGGCCTTATGACTGATTTTAACTTGTTAAGTCATTAAGTTTATACTTAAATTGGTCTAAGACTGATTTTTTTCCCTGCTAGCTGGTCAGACACATTTTTCAGACACGGTTTTAACATAATGCTGTGTTTATGCGACTGGCATGTGTTTTCGCATGTGTGCCTACATCTCCTCATCATTTCTGATTTGGGAACTACACCACAAATAACGTCTGGCCCAGATTTACAATTCAAATAAATGAGGACACAAATTTCTTGCAACACAACATGGAAAATAAATCTCCGGAATGGATTTTTGGGTGGTTTTCTGCACAGCTACACCTTCCATTCTGCAGAACGTCTCAGTGCTGCTGACAACGTTCTCCTTAATTTATTACGCTCTCAGTTTGGTCCAATGATTTCCAGTGAGCTTATTTCTCAAGCTTAGACCTATTTCTTCGGCTTTGAGTTTGCAGATGCAAATTTAACTGTGGTATTAAAATGAGAAACAATGATTGGACCGTGCCAAGGTTATGTATGTCACACATGTGGACAGGGTAAACGCATTACAACAACAATACATTGTGTCTGTGTGGGATGTCAAATTATAAATATGCAAAAGAGAGGCTTTTGTTTCATTTAGGAGAAGTCACTCAACCAGGTGCGTCTGAATGATTTTCCAACAGTATGCAAACAGCTTGCTCCAGTTAACGCGAGCACAAGCAGTGTCCACGACTTAATTTTATTAAGGTTGAGAGCCTCTCTGACACATTTTTGTTTCCATGTTTTTCATAACAGAAGAGAATTGTTTATAATTCTCCACGTCCTTTAGATAAAGACACGAGAGCAGGTGAACAAAGCTTCATTCGCACACTCTTGACAACCAAACAGAGTGCCGCCCACATAAAGTTTGACCGGGAGCCAATAAAACACTGTGGTTTGGCGAAATGCGATTAGACTGGCCATTTCATAGGCATCCTGGTACAAATTGAGCTGGTGGAAGTGATATTAAAGCCATCAGTCTCCTCTGTGTCTGAGACACATTTTGGCAAGAGACATTTGTAATCGTGAAGCCCCCACAGTTGACCGCATGAAGAAACTTTGCGACTGACTAATGCTAAGGGAATTGGCTACAAATGTGTTCTTCCTAGTCGGATCATATATTGAATTCGAAATGCATCATTTTGGTGAAGTAATTAAATTTGTGGAAAATGAATTGTTAATTGCATCATAATTAATAGAAAATGTGAAAATGCTCATTCATTCATTCATTTATAATTATTTATCATTTAATCATTTACTTATTTCCATTTATCATATAACCACTTATAATAATAATTTAACCACCCAAAAAAATAATGATAAAAAAAACTCTTAAACGTGCTTATATCATGGCCAATGGTTTCACACATTTGAATCAAATTATTTGGATATGATTGAATTAAGTCATTCACTTTTGTTCATTAGTATTTAAGTACAGAAAACATGTTTCCATCGTGTGGAAATTTATGATTTAATCAAGTTCAGACAAACACTTACAATAACATACTAGCAAGCTAAATATAACTTTTTTTTTGCACATGTGATGTTAGATGTTGGCAGTATGAAGATGCTGCTAGTTATCTTTAGCACTACCAGTGGAGTTGATATTATTATTAAGGCAACTTGAATTATTGCGAGCAGGTCCTCAACCAAAGCATATGCTAGATAGTTCATCACAATGGTAACTCACTCAAAAACACCAACATAACAGAAAGTCTTTTAAAATACCAACTCAACAGTAGATTAAACATGGACAATTCTTGCTATTTTCTCATCTTACTGAAAAATGCATAAATTAACACTTTATTTTAACATTTACTCTCCCTGTCCAGCCCTGTGCAAAGCATGACGGGAAGTGTATAATTTTGAGCAACTTGATTGAAACATCTTAGTTTAAAATGAATACATAAAGTTAAGCCAAAGAGTAACGTCTTAAATCAGTTGCATGATGCAATCTTGTTTAAACAAGGAAACTGTTATTTGTTTGAATAATAATGTTTAAATAAAATGAACAGCATCAAAAAAGCATTTTGAATGCATTTATATAATCCTTTCACTGATTCATACATTGTTCAGTTATTTTATATTATTTTTTTCATTGTTGTTCAATCCTATAGCTGTGTGGTTTCAAGGAATATTTGTCTTCATGAGTAAGCGATTAAAGATATCCTTCAAGGTTCATTTCAACATTTCAACAGACATAAATCAAGCGTAGCGTTAGTTCTGGCAGGTCGTGTGAGTCAAGCTAGCATCTGCTGACTCTCAGCTGATCCACATCTACCTATAGGAAAAGAATGCCTGTCACGGCATTCCTATATAATGTCCATCCAGTATTATTCACCAGCTTACTTGCTCAGGAGCAAATTACCCTCCTCCATCCCCAGCTCCTCCTTTCGTCACAGTCAGGACTTGGCTTTCTGATATTCCTTGATTCCGGAAACAGACTCCTTTTATCTTGAATCATGTTATTACGCTAAAATCTCATTAAGAACATTAATGATAAAAGTAATGATGCTACATTTTGGTTCTGTTCTATTTATGGTAAGGGGGTTATTGCTGCTTTTTACCCAGCTTTTACCTAGAACACAACCATCCAAATTATTTTCTGCTCATTCAACCTTTACTTCTGCTTTCTGCTCTTCCCTGGTGTTCTCTGTCTTCATCTTGGGCTGATAGAAGATTGTTAATACAAGACGAAATGTATTAAAACATTCATTTTGGGTACCAGACAAAATTCTGTTGACGGGTTTTGGGTACCAGCACAAAAGGAGATATTTGGTTGAATCTAATATTCTTGACATGGAGATTCGATCTTACATTATTGGCGTTATTGGCAGGATGTCGGCATATCTAACAGTGCACAGCGAACCACGGAGATGGAAATTTCCACTTACATTAAATCTGAAGTTGACCATGTCTGACTTTAGCTGGAAACCGTAGATGCTCAGCGAAGCATCAGACTGCATTACAATCTGAGCACAAACAGGCAAAACGCATGCAAACGCTGCGGTAACGAGAGAGCATGCATCTGCCTGGAGCAGAGCCACGCTTGAGAATAAAACAATTCTCTGTGACGCACTCTCAAAAACAGCTCTGCTGTAGGTCTTGTTTGGCTTATGAGGCTAATAGATGTTCGAGAAAACACAGCCATAGATTGTTATCTGATCTAATGAACCAGTCACAGTCACATATTACGTACGAAAGGTTGAAAGATGTGTGATGGTATTAGAGTGAGTCATTTTGTTGGCGTCACTTAACATGACTGGAATTAAGCTTTTGGAAATAGATAATAATACACCCACAGTTGTTTCTAACCTGTTTATTTATGTATTCATTTTTTAAATCCCCGTCCCACGCTTATTGGCCCATCTTTAGATTCAGGCGTTCATTTTAGTCACTATTACTCTGTTAAGGCTGACGTTGAAATGAATAGCGTTTTCTGTTTAAATTTTTTGACATTTTCATTTTCCTTTGTCATTTTGATAACAAAATAGCTAAAACATCATACGGCCAATAACAAATCATCAAAATGGTTTTTCTATTAACAGAAAACTGGCAGTAAGATGTCAAGTGGTGAGTTTGAAATGAGAATTAAGTGCGAATACAGGCCTCGCACACAATCATGAGGATGAATGGAGGATTGTAGGTACTTGAGTGGAACTGGCAAGAGGATTCTCATTAATTCTGATCAGTCTAGTAGGTCAACAGGCTGCTGGTCATGTTTGCTTTATCATCTTAATTTGTGCAAACAGGATCAGTAAACAAGTGGTCTGTTACAGTTGGGGAAGGAATATAATTGTAAACTGCAATCCCCTACATGTATTGTGTTGGGACGAGAGATCTATTTTTAAGCCATTTGCATTTGCGTCGAACTGGAACAAGGTCTGCGCGGTTTATTCGGCTTAATTAAGACCAGGGCTGTAGAGACGTAAAGAAGCCAGGCTTGTGCGGATCTCAGCGTAGAACTCTTTCGAGGTTTGCTTAAGTACGCTCTGCTGTTCTTCAAAGAAATCTGTCTGGAAGAGAAGTCTTGAGAGACAGATCACAAGGAAGGGTTTTTCTTGTTTTAATCATGTTTAGGAAAGGTGCAGAAACAGAAAAGATGTAGCTAAATGTGATTTCTTGGCTCACGCTGACAGAAGAACTACGCAGCATGATGAGACCATTAGCTTTAGAAAATTAGAAGCCCAAACCATCTTGTTGTTTTTTAAATAAAGAGGAAAGAAAATTAGGGGATTTAATATCTGATAATGTTCAGAAGAATCCCCAGCTAGGTGGTAGTCAGATTTAATGTGGAAGAAGTTTGTAAAATTGACTTTTTCTTTACCTCAAGGTCTATCCTTATTTCATTAATGAATCTGAGATTATTCGCCAGGCTGGATTGATGGTAAACCTCACACGAGAGGTGTGTTTTCCTCTGGGCGTCTGAATCATTGATGTAAGGTAGGTTAATTGAGCTGCACACATTTTCATATCAGAGGGGTGGGATGATGATATGTATTTCAGGGCAGTGATTTCATTTCATGTCTGCGGAAAGCTGAGGGACTACATTTGGTCTCATACGTCCTTTGGCCTCTAATAGGAAGGATTTTGGGCGTTTATGGTTGTTCCATCCCAAAATCATCAAATCCTTTTCCTTTGCTGCACTGCTGAAATGTAGTACATTAAAGAACCGTGTGCCAGCGGGGATCAAACCCTTAGTGAGACACAGCAAAGGATTTTCTCCATGAATTAGCCCACTTTCAGCCATGTTGTCATAAGTGCTCTATTTGCTTTAGATCCCAGACAGAATGATTTAATGCGCTGGGCATTAGGATGGATAATGCATATTACGGTAGTGTTGATTTTATTAATGTTTCAGCTTATACTGTGTGTTGGAGCATAATGGAGTAAGACAGGACCTGATGATGTACCTGTTGTAAAGATGTTGTAAAGGTTAACGATAAAGCGATTGAATAGGACACATCATTGCATGCATTTGAGGACGCATTGAAGCAATTTTTAAAATGGACTTGCTATTTTAATATTTTAAAGAAGTTGGCTAGTTCTCTCAAAAATGAAAATTGCTACTAGCTTCTATGACTTTCTTTCTTGTGTGGAACACTCAAGAATAATTTCTTTGAAAAATATCCTGAATACTCTTTTTAGTGTCATGAAAATGAATTAGGACTGGTGCTGTTAAGCTCACAAATGACAAAAAAGCTCTATAAAAGTATCAAAAGTGATGTCAAATGAATGCTTTCTGTGAGGAACAGGCTAAAATTTTAGTCTTTTTCTCAAAAAATATAAAAAAAAAGCACAGTTGTGATGTCTGATTCATGAACAAATCATTCTTTTGATTCAATTCTTTTCAATGGATCGGTTAGTCCGGTTTACAAAACCAGTGTGAATCATTTGTTACTGATCCGGTTTTCAAGTTCAACTCGCTGGCTCAGTGATCCCACTGGAGGTGAAAATTATCAGTGAAATATGGTTTAAATATCAGTTTGTTTGTCAGACAAACCATGTTATTGCTTTATAGGTCTTGGTCTAATCCCATGCGTCATACAGACTACTTTTATAATATTTGTATGATATTTATGGCGCTCCAGTCAACATTTATTTAAAGAAAGAGTCATACAGGTTTGGAACAACATGAATGTGAGTAAATTATGACAGGATATTTACTATCCCTCTAATGCAATTTAACGATTTAAAAGATTGCTTAATGTGATTTAGAGATTAATCACTACTGAATGCGCAAATTCTTATTTAGTGCAGCGAATGCTGACGGTTGGTCTTGATAAGTATTTACGCTCCTGTTTTTAAGTTGAAAAAACACTGAATCTATGTAAGACACCTATGTGGCCAATTCCAAGGATTATTATCTGTCACCATGCATCTGCTGTGCACAGCAGCTAGCATCTCTTGCTGTGTTGTTACTGGGAGGACATGTCGAGAAACAAACAAATTACTGCAACGTTGTGATGTACCTCACGGAAACAACATGATTTTTGTGGATTTAATTAAGCCGCCGCACTGGGACCCTCGTAATTGTCCACAATGGGAACAACTAATGGATATTTTTGCATATTAATTGCTTCCTCATGAATGAAGTGTAGAGTTAACCGAGGCTTAGCACTTTTGGAATGCAGCTTCTAATTATCACGTAACCGAACAGAATTTAGCTTCCATCGAAATGGAAAAAGTTGAAACAAAAATGCATATGCTGACTTTCACCATGTACGCATAACAGTCTGTGTTTAGAAAACAAGATGCGCTAAGGTACAGCACGTCTAGCATAAACTAAAAGCTGTACACTTTCTTCTGCATGAGACAGACAGTTCAGGGGTTAACCGCACGATCCACTGAGACAGAAAAAATACTGTCAGCAACGGGAGTTGCTGCACTACCACAATAAAGACTAATATTTCTCCAGAGTTGTGTTTAGAATCCAATTATATGGAGGTTGGAGGCGGCCGACAGACGGCTGTGGTGCAGAGGACTGATACGTTTCAGAAGGTGCTGACGAGCCACGTGGGACCAGGATATTACGCGTGGGCAGACGCCGCTATCCCTAAGAGACGGCGGCCTTGATTTATTGAAATGCGCGGCAGCCGTAGTTAAAAGGGCCAAAGCTATGGGAGCCGTATCAAGGCGCTCCTTGGGTAGATGATGCGAGTCCAATCTCCTGGCCATGGTAGTGTATTGAAATGTGAATCGAGTTTCACTTTACTCCAATTTATTTCCTCTTGAGGCGTGATGCCAAATAAAAGTAACAAACAAGGGGCGCTACTGGGAATGGACAAGTTTGCATAACAATAGCAGTGGCATTTAGGCTGCATCTCAACATAGATTGTCCTATTTATTGCACCAATCACAGAAGTGATTTGGTCAGAAATGTTTTGAAGCACTTTTTGTAGCACTTTTCTTAGATGTATAAAATCATTGCAGTACTTTAAAACAAAATAAAAAAATTGTTTTAATCAAAAAACAAATATTTTAAGAGAAATAATAAAATGAATGAAATTGATAAATACCAATACAATTTTCATTTTGCTTTGTATTGTAAATAATTTCTAATAAATAATAATTTTGAAAATAGTAATATGATTCTTCTTCTTCTTCTTCTTATTATTATTATTATAATGCATCATTTAAAGTAATAATATTTTAATATTTAGTTATTAATTTGATTACATTTAATTATTTATTATTATTATTATTATTATTGAAATGAGAATGATTATTGGTAGTAGTAATTATTATTATTATTATTCTACATAATTTAAAGTAATAGCATTTAAATATTTAGTTGTTAAATAAAAATGTAACATTTTTAACACACTAAATTTGTTAAATTTAGATGTTGTTGTTTTTTACATCGGATACATTTTTAATGACTCATAATTACTTATTAATTAATTATTAATTAAAATTAAAATTAATAATTATTAATTTTTAAATATAATTTGAAGTAATAGTATTTACATATTTAGTTATTAATTTGATTAAATCTAAGTTTTTACAAATATTTTTTTATATTTTTAAAGACATTAATGAAACAGATAAATAGCAACGCAATTTTCATTTTGAAAATGTACTTTGCTTACACCTGATAAACAATTAATTAATTATTATTATTTTTTATGCATAATTTAAATTAATACAGATATTTTGTTATTTTGATTACATATGAAAATATTTCACATATAAAAAAAATAGTTATCTCTGGATTTTATGTTTTCTTCTCTTTTTTCTTTCTTTTTCTCTCTTTTTATTCTCTAAAGCATATTTTATGCATGGAAGGTTGCTGTAAAAATAAAATGTATTACTATTAATATAAAAAAAAAAATGTCTTCTCATGAGGACAGATTCCTCATATTCTGATATTAAGGTATCTGGTTAATGAAATCAGACTTGTACATGCCGTCTGAACTCAGTGTTCCTTCTTCTGCCTCTATCATCCAGACATTACCACACACACCTCTCTATCTCCCAAGACCATTTCCATCCCCTCTTCAAATTAAACAGGCACAGCATAATAAAAGACGCCACTTTAGATTTGAATCTATAATTGAAACAAACTGCGTATTGCTTTCTAATTTTAGCAGGGACACAAAGAGGAGTGCTCAGGGAGATAGTTTGTCATAAGGTCCCATGCGACCTTGCCCTCCTCAGCCAGAAAGTGATTAAAGATAAGGCTCAGGACTGTTCCCATGTAAACAGGAAGATGAACGGCGGCTGTTTGAAAGCTTCAGCGTAAGCTCGTGACGATTATAGTTTGCCGTGCAGCACAAAAAAGTCGAGAGTACAAAACAAAATGAAGTATTCTGGAGTGAGTCCTTGCTGCAGGCCATTCTAGTGCAAAGAGGTAGTGAGCAAAGAGAGCTTAGAAAGTCAATAGCCAGGTGAGTTACAAAGAGACAATAGAGGAGAGGGAAAGATGTACTTCAGTGAAACAGGCATTTACACATTCATTCAGCCGCAAGAATAAATCTTTAAAATATTCAGAATGTTAAAATAATGTTTGAATAATACATTTAAATGTACTTGAACACAAAAATTCACAAATAGTTGTAGGCATTTTGCCACACCTGCCAGTTTTTTTTTTTTGTTTTTTTTGTTTTTTTTTCAAAGTTCAAAGATTTTTTCAAAGTTGTATTTAAGATTATTGTACATTGTAAAAAAAAAAAAAAAAGTTGAGCCAACTTAAAATTTTAAGGCAACCAACTTCAGCAGATTTTTGAGTTTGCTCAACTTGTCGTTTTAAGTTTATACAACAAAAAATTGAGAATCTCCCACAAAAATAAGTTTAGCAAACTCAAAAATCTGCTGAAGCTGGTAAAAAAAAAAAAAAAAAAAAAATTTAAGTTCACTCAACTTTTTTTTTTTTTTTTTTTACAGTGTAGTATGTTTTACAAGAAAATACTATTTCAGATTTTCTACTTCAAAATTTCATGTTTAATTCAGTGTAGTTTTCACTTAAATTGCTAGGGAAATTGAACAAATAATTGCAAAGTATCCTACACCTATTTTTTTCAGTATATATTTGATGCTACATTTGATCCATTCATATCAAAGTCATATTTATTTATTTATTTGATTATATCTCATTTTTAAAAGAAAATTTTTTTTGAAAGGAATGAAAAGATAAATACCGTCTTAAAAATGTACTTTGTTTACACCTGATAAATAATACATAATAATAATAATAATAATAATAATTAATAGATTTAATTTTTTTATTTCATATGAGGCTTTTATATAAGATTATTGTAGTATGATATGATGATGTATATATAAATGTTACATTTTATGTATTCATATCAAAGTAATAGCATTTACATATTTATTTATTTGATCATATCAAAGTTCTTTCAAATGAATACATTGCTGACATATTGTATTCTTTCAGTAGAAGAACCCTTGTTTTTGTCTCTGCACTAAGCCTTCGATGTCCTTTCATCCTATAGATACGACTCTGTTATCACTCAGGCCTTTTTCTTGGAGAAAACACGATGTGCGATAAGATGGCTGTCAAATGGCTGTCATCAGAGAGGTGGAACTCTCTGAATCATTCTGAAACTGATCTTCTCCCTTCTTATTGATTCAGTTTGTAATACAAGCTGTTCACTCCTTGTACTGCCAAAGTGGAGATAGACACGATAGCATCAAGGCCAGAGAAACCCACAGGAGGGATGAAAGGAGATGATTATCTGAGGACCAGAGTCAGCAAACTTTTGTTTTAATGTCTGCCTCATTTTTTTTTTTGAAGCTACATGGAATCATTTGGGGTTGAGTTGACTAAAGCGACTAACTAGATATTTTCTTTTATCTTAATTGCATAATAGACTGCTGATCGCCTCTTGAAGAGGCCTGAGATACAGGCATGGCTGGAGCACTTTAAATCACACAATTGTGTGGCATTTCAGATCTATTTGTCAATTGATCAAACTGCTAGTAAACAGTGTATTAACCATATATTTAAATTACAAATTTTTGTTTTTGAAAGAAATCTCTTATGTTCACCATTTGAATTTATTTGATCAAAAAATACAGTAATGCTGTGAAATATTATTACAAATTAAAAGAACTGTTTAATCAATTTCAAAAATGCAAGCTGAATTTTCAGCATCATTACTGCAGTCTTCAGTGTCACATAATCCTTCAGAAATCATTCTAAAATGCAGATTTGCTGCTCAAGAAACATTTTTCTAGAATTATCAATGTTTAAATAAATAAATTCTTACTGACCTCAAAAACGGTAAACGGTAGCGTATAGCATGTTTGGTGATGAAATGCTAACGTCTAAAGCATTATAAATTATTTGCCTAAAGATTAGCCATGTATTTTTTTTTAAATCAACCATAATGATTTCTTCTCATTTATGTTTGTGTTTTATTTGAAATGTAAATTGTACTTTAAGTAAGTAACTTCTAAAACCTCTTGACGTGACACAGTTCTTCTTCAGATAATTGATTCTGCCACATAAAATGCTTTGTTTCTCTAGACTTGTTTGTTTGCAAACCTTTTTAAAGCAGGACATATTTTAGTCAAGCTACAATGACAGACGTTTACAGTATTTCCCGTGTAGGTGAAAAACTCCTCACCTCCTACGAGCAAATCAAGAGTGTGATTTGGAAAGAATATACGCTGCCACACAAGCTATTTCTGCGCTACCCTACTGCTGTAAATGATTTAATTGGAAAGTTCATTTAATTAGACCAGTTTGGTTAAATAAATCAAACTGTCTCATCCATTCAATTAGCCACCAAAGTGCTACCTGTACACTCTGAACACGAGAGCTGTGATCGCACTGTATTAATATCAGTATGATTCAAATGTTAAAATGAAACAATTAGACTTTCTTTGCAAAGTTTCACCAGAATTAGCTGTGTTAGAAAATAATTCATAGTTTCCATTCATTACGGCATGATTAGTTCTTTTCCCTTTGATTATGACATCAGAATGTCTTTCTCCACTGATTATGGCGTCATAATCAGTTCCTTTTCTACTGATTATGACAAATTAATTACCTCTGTTCCCACTGATTGTGACATCAGCGTTAGCTCGGTTCCCAGTGATTCCTGCTAAATCTTGGCATCAAACATGTTGACCATACCAACGTCTTCAATCAAAAAGAGGCATAAAAACATGACAGGAGGAACTTCCTAAATCTCAAAGATTATTCCAGCATCAGCACTTTCCTTGGTGCTGTATAATCGATTAGGACTGAGGGGCTCCTCTGAAATGAATGATTTGGCTTCTGTTTGGAGCGTAAATCACACGCTTGCTCCTATATCTACAGGATTTACATGCACAGACTTTTGGCAGAGGATGTGCCGATCCTATGCTATGTGCATTTCAACTTTGCTTTATTTTTGCAGATTTTGTAAATACGGCCTCCTCGATCCAAAAAAAAGAAGAAGAAAAATGTTTTAACTGTTGTTGAGCAATGAGTGAAGAAAAAGAGAAACTGGGCTTCACGTGACTTGATAATAGGCTTTCAGTGTTAATGTGTTTAAGTCTGTTCTTGCGTTCACACTGTGCTTCTTTCAGTGTTATTAATGAAATGTCCTCTATTGTTCACAAACTGCACTCTGACCTCAATTAAATCACCCTGCGAGACAAGCCAAATGGAATGAAATGAATCAATAGAAATAGGTAATTTGGGGGGTCTACGGGTCAGCAGCACTAAATTTGAGAAGCTTTTCATCAAGCACTGAGACTATTAAGCTTTTACACCTCAGAAATGTTTATACTTACAAGAAATGCTTCATATTAAGACTCTAATTTATGCAAGACTGTCATCACAGTAATTTAAGGTGAAGAAAAGTGCAATGAATTTGGCATGTGACCCCTTTTAGCTCTTAAAGAGTTTCTCCTCAAAGCTTGCTGGTGTCATTTTGCTAAATATGAGAAAAACATGGGTGTTTGAGTCCACTTTTCATTTAATTCAAAACGAGCGGCTTAAATTTAAGTGGTCACATCTTTGCTGTATTTTGAGATGCAAATGGCAAGAAAAGCCAATTTTAGTGTCTTTACTGTCAGTGGTGAATATTGAATCCATTTTTTCTTCCACGCAGCTGAATTTGCTATATAGCCACATAATGTGATATCAGCTCTTCCTATCAAGTCTTCACCCAACACATCTGTCAATAGATCCACCTATTTATAGTAAATATGTAGAGTGACTAAGCCACATTTTTCAAGGACAACTTTTTTATTGAAATATTACATGCACATGAGTCTGACATCTACATCAGTGTGCGACAGCGAGCATTTAGACCAACTGTTCTCAGTTTGCACACTGATAGACAGCTTTTCAAATTATTTCCACATTCGTTTATGCTCCGTTTGTCCTTTGATGCAGAGCATTTTTGATATTAGAAGGCTTTGACTAGACCCTGTGTAATCACATCTCCGAAAAGACCATAGCTTTCTTTTTTCATAAACATCCTTAGGGTTTCTGGAATAACCAAATTCAGCTGAATTGAGATGCTGGCCTCTTCTGCTCTGTCACTCTGTAGTTCCCTCCTGCTTTCTGTACCCAGCAGGACACTGGAACGGCTCACCCAGGCTGTCAGTTATCTTTGAGCAGAGCCATGGTAAATATCCTGCATTGATTAAGCAGATTTGCATAGGCAGAGCAGGCCTGGAGGCGAAGAGCTGAATGCTAACCAACATCCACAATGTCACAGGCCCAAAATACCATCTCGCCCTGCAGCTGCAAGGGTATTCTGCCATAAGTAGGCAAAGAACGTAATCAGACTGCTGGCTTTGTGTAGGAAGTGGACTGGAAGTTGCCAAGCCATGCCACATTTGCCAGAACCGTTCTTTTATACTGTTATATATCAGTGATTCTTCAATTACAAGAACTTTTCTGTCCCTTTAAGCTGCACGTTTTAGACGTTTTTATTTTTTAATGATTTGTTCCTTCATTTTTTTTTTAGAATTTTGACATGTTCGATCCGAATATCTAGAATATCTCTGTTCTGGACCAGTAATAATTTAGTGTTCATATAGCTACTATTATAGCATTTATTAATATGTTGAATTAGCTTTCATTTTTATATTTTCAGTTTTCAGTTAAATTTTTGTTTAAGTTTTAGTAATTTTCTTTTGTCATTATTATTTTTTTTTTTTAATATTTCTATTTAGCTTTAATATACTGTATATATGTTTTAGTTTAAGCAATTAGTTTAGTACTTCAAATTAAACCTCAACACTTCAGAATTGTTGTTGAAGTGTAAGATTTTCATATAGTGTTTATGTAAGGGATAATCAACGGCATTAAATCGTTTAATGGTCATTTGCCAGCATTCACATATTTATTTGACCGGAACGATAAAAATGACGGGTATTTTCGTCTGTATTACTATTCAACTGTAACTGTATGTTACTATAGTTACCAATGTTTATAGGAAGCGCATTAATATGGAATGTGATTAAACTGACCTGGAACTACCTGTGCCAGCCAATCAGAATCGAGTATTCAGACATAAACTTGTTGAACTGCACAGGTAGTTCCAGGTCACTTTAATCATGTTCTATATTAATGCGCTTCCTATAAACATTGGTAACCATAGTAACATACAGTTACATTTGAATAGTAATACAGACGAAAATAATCGTCATTTTTATCATTTCGGTCAAATATTGCAGTGCAAATATTATTAACATCTTTATTATGTGAATGCTGGCAAATGACCATGGCATAAACGGCTAGCTGTGCATTAAACGATTTGAATGCATGACGTGGAGGTGAAGAACCGCACGACGCGCAGCAAAGTGCATTCAAATCGTTTAATGCACAGCTAGCCGTTGATTATCCCTTACTTAATCAACACCTGCCAGCCAATCAGAATCAAGTATTCAGACAGACCATGGCATAAATTTGAATTATTTCAGCTAATGAAAACTATGTTATAGTTTTAGTTGGAAATCAACTAACACATCACTGTTTTGACCCTTTAATGAATTTAACTATTTTTATAAGAGGTTTGACAATTATGATTTCTCTGCTGAATGTGATATGGTGCTTGATAGTATTGCTATCGATGATGCTGATAGATTGGAGATTGACCTTAAATCCATCACCAAGGTTTTTAAGCAAGTTAATGCAACTAAGACCACAGGTCCAGATGGCATTTCTCCTTTTCTACTAAGAACATGTGCAGACGAACTGACATCAGCTTGGTGCCCTATTTTCCAGAGGTCCCTATACTCTCACACTGTACCAACTTTATGGAAAAAGGCAATCTCGTCCACAGGAGAATAATGATTTTAGACCTATTGCCTTAACTTCTGTTGCGATGAAGTGTATGGAAAACCTCATCATGAGCCAATTAAAACTGGAAGTATGTCCACAGTTAGATCCCTATTAGTTCACATATAAACGTCAAAGAGGACTTGAGAATCCTAGGACATATGCTAGACTGTTGTTTGTAGATTTTAGCTCAGCCTTTAATACCTTGCAGCCTCATATTCTTCTGAAAACAATGCAGCGGATGAATATCAATCCCTTTATTATTAAGTGGTTCCACTTGTTTCTGACCAATCGTAGCCAGCAGGTTAGGGTGAATAGGGTGAACATTGTCTGAATCTACAATTATCAGCACTGGAGCCCCACAGGGGTGTGTAAGTTCTCCAGTCCTGTTCACATTATATACTAATGAATGTACATGCAGTACTCATAATAATTACATGATTAAGTTCTCTGACGACACAGCTATTTTAAGTCTCATGTCTGGAACATCAGATGTTATTACTTACAAACATGAGGTTCAGAACTTTGTCCAGTGGTGTGATAAACATTTCCTTAGCATTAACACATAAAAAACAGTGGAGATGATGTTTGACCCCAAATCCATCGGAGACCACTTACCAGTGGTCATTAATGGTCAGAATATAGCCCAGGTGGACTCTTTACATTGATAATAAACTGACATGGAGTGTTCAGGTTGAAAATTTCTGCATTAGGGTCCAACAGCGATTGTATTTTCTTTGAAGGTTGAGGGTCTTTGGTGTTAACCAGAAAGTGTTGCTTCTCTTTTATCATGCTGTAATTGAGAACATTTTTCGATATGGCATCTCAGCCTGGTTTGGCAATCTTAGTGTACACTTGAAAGCCCAGATTACACGGCTAACACAGAGAGCCATGAAAATTATGGGAGTTAAGCAGCATCCCACACTTCAGGCTCTTTTTGAAGAAACAGTTATTAGAGAGGCTCCAAAAAATATTTCAGATCCCACTCGTGTCCTTCACTCTGAGTACCAACTTCTTCCCTCAGGAAGATGCTTCAGAGTTCTTCAGTGTAGGCTTGACCGTTTTAAGAACTCCTTTGCCCCATTGTCCATTAAAGCATTAAATGATAAGTTAGCAAGAGGTCAAAAATTATTATTTTATTTTATTTTTTCTCCCCCATCTGGTGTGTGCAAATATATATATAAACATGATGATTAAAGGTGTGTTGCACAATAGGTAGGGTGCAGTTTAGTTGTTCACTGTATATTGTGGGGAGGGCAGAGACGGGTCGCTGTATGTATTATATGAACATATTATATGAATCTTATCTTATCTTATCTTATCTTATCTTATCTTATCAAATGGGATTTTTTTAATTCATTTGTTATTAATGTGAAGAATTTGTATTTTTAAATAACAAAGAATGACTGTGCCCAACTGCTGTTATTAAAAATTAATTATAAAAATACATTTTGAATTATTATATTATATTCATAAACTGTATAAGAACCATAAAGTGAAATTGAAAATATGAAAATAAAAGTTTGATTTAATATTTTATATTACTAGATTAAAGGTTTAGATTGAGATTTGAGAATTCAGAAAGAGTTGGAATAATGTTACTCCCATCAGTGTCTTACTCTTAATTTTACAGTCTGATTTCATGCCACTTACTGTGTTGAACAGCTATTTCACATCACTTTACTCTAAATGGAATTGAGACAATCTAGGGCTCTTTTTTTATTATTCTTGCAGACTAGCCAGTTTTTGATGAGTCCAGTCTTTGGTAACAGTCACGATGAGTTTATCTCAGAAGGGCTGCTGTCCACAACAATCAAAGATTCAGGACCGCAGAGCTTAAAGCTCTCTTTCTATACCTGGTGGGAGAAAGGAAGGGAAAATCTCTATATACAGTGACAGCTTTAAATGTATTTATTGTATATATACAATGGTGTGCAAAATGCTGAGAAAAACTAGTGAAAAAGCCTCTGTTTTACATTTATTTATGTTTTTACCTTTTTTTAACTTACATGAACAACAAATTGTTAAAATGACTGTATATGCATTTTCAAATTTCAGTCATTTTCAGTTTTGTTCACATTATGTTCATTTTCCCTGACTTTTATTTTGCACAAACATGCTCTTTTTGCTCATATAGCTCCAGTCAGTCCACTCTGATTTCTGTGAATTCACAGACTATTATTGAAGCTCAAGGGTGAAAATACAAGCCTGTCCATAATGACCTTTACCTTGTCAAGGTAGAATAATCAGATTTCACTCTTTGCCTCAGCAGGCCAGCAGACAGCTCACTAAAACTCAATACACAGCAGAGCTGCTCATTTTCACCAGGCCAGACAAATAACCGGACCAAAGGGCCCTGTCATCTAAAGCTATGTAGTCCTCATCCTGTACTGCTCTGTAGTCAGCTATTATTCAATATGAAGTGCAAGCAAGCCATAGACTTTAGTCATATTTAATCTGACGTGAACATAAGTGAGGCTGTGAGAGAGTCCATTCAATATGTCGTACTGTTGCGTACGTGGATGTTGATCGTTCAGTCGATAAAACTGAAATGTCTTTCCACAAGTTTTCAGTGGACATAAAACTTCAGAAAATATGCGTAATGAAAATGTAACACAAGTGCACTATTTCCAGGTACACTACAGTGAAGCATACTAAACTTATGTCCCAGTCATTCTCATTTTCATTTGCGAGTAAAAATCAATGTGGTATTTACTAAATCAGTAGTTTCAACTGGTTTGCTTTCAGGATTCAGAATAATTTATGCTGCAGAATTAAACAATCAAATTATTAATATTCTGCATATTTCCCACAATATGCAAAATAGACACATTTGGTTTCAAAACGTCTCTTCACTCTCAGCAGTGTTATTTTAGTATATGAGATACTATTATAGTTTTTGTTAATATTTATATATGTGACCCTGGACCACAAAACCAGTCATAAGGGTCCATTTTAAATCTCAATCTCTATTTAATTTGTATGGTTTGTTAGGATAGGACAATATTTGGCCGAGATTCAACCATTTGAAAATCTGGAATCGGAGGTTGCAAAAAAAATCAAAACATTAAGAAAATTGCATTTGAAGTTGTCCCAATAAAATTCTTAGCAATGCATATTACTAATCAAAAATTAAGTTTTGATATATTTACAGTTGGAAATTTACAAAATATCTTCATGGAACATGATCTTTACTCAATATCCAAATGATTTTTTGAAAAGAAAAATTTATAATTTAAATATATATATATGTGTGTGTGTGTGTGTGTGTGTGTGTGTGTGTGTGTGTGTGTGTGTGTGTGTGTGTGTGTGTGTGTTTGTGTGACTTAAGACTGATCTTGTGATCCAGGGTCATATATATACAGTGTATATTGGTCTACACTGTAAAAAAAATTCCTTAAAATTTACAGTAAAAAACCAGCAGCTGTGGTTGCTGGAATTCTACCGTAAAAAATATGGTAACAACATTTTAGGTTTTACGGTTTTAACTTAAATTTACAGTTAAATACCGTAATTCCGTTAACTGATATAATGTTAATATACCAACCTATTGAAGTACTGAAATCTGTTTTGTACCTTTGAAATACACTGATAACCACCAAATGCAGGAGGTGATGAGAAAGTCACATGATGAACCAAAGTCCATCACAAGCAGCTTTTAAATAATAACATATATAGAAGGTGCACAGTGTCATTCACACAAACACTAAACACCATCATGGTGAGACTCATTAAACTGAAATATGCAATAAACATTAATTTAACAACATTAGATGTAACATACAACCCTAATAAACATAACTGATAAGAAAAAACTAAGAAGAAACAGTTATTTCAAAGAAAAAATATCAAAACATACGGTTTTTCCCTGTAAATTTTACAGGAACTTACCGTTAACCATTTAACAGGTTTTTACTGTAGCATTTTCACAGTTTTTTACCGTTAAAATCACAGTCATTTTTTACAGTGTATTTTATTAGTTTTTGTTGTTTTTAAAGTGTATATATTTCAGTTGTAGTTATTTTAGTACAAGTTAGTCTAAATGAAAATTAGAAATGTTGCAGTTTTGCAGAATTTTTTTTTTTTTTTCAATAAACATTTATTTCATTTCATTAACAGAAATGTTTTCCATGGTTCTAGTTTTAGTTTTAGTTTTACTTTTAGTTAGCTATAATAATCCTGATTCTCAGAAGCTAATAATTCAATGCACAAAATAAATAAATAAATTGTCATCGCAACAAGTGAACCTGTATTTAATGTAGTCTGGTTTATATTATCTTTTACCTTTTTTTATGATGATTTTTGAGTAATTTAAAATTGTTAATTAGTAATTATAAATTAAGAACCTATTCAGGTGGCAAAGTTTGTTGTTAAAATTATAATCGTGGCTGTTGGTCACATTTTGCTGCAAATTATTTAGTGGCAACAGACTCGTAAACTTTATTGAATGATGTTAAATCAATAAACAGATAATTCTACTTTTTTTTTATTTTATTTGTCCGAAATACATTGTTCTCTAAATAATGTGTAATTTCTTTAAGACTGAAAATAAATTGAACGGATTTAACCGGATTTGCTTATCTGTTGGACACCATGAAGCATTACACTCTCGGCTTTGAGAAGAGTGAAGAAACAAGCTAATCTTCCAGGAGTTCAATATTAAGTTCCCGTCACTGTCAGACTGGGCGTGAGAGAGGGAGGGAAAAAGATTAGACTCTTCAGCACAGATGAACGTTAAAGGCTTATATGCCACCGAAACACATTCTCACATTGTTAATATGTGGATTAGGCTATTTTCTCCTTCCCGACAGAAGTATCAATATATGAGTATAAAATGGCATAACGCAGAAGCTCTCCACTGCATTCTCGGCCAGTATCAACGCTGAGCTTGTGTTATTGTGAAAGAGGATATGAAGAGCGGCTTCTGAGATATTCAATGCTTCTAACTGATTCCAGGATCTGTACCTGTGCATTAGTCTGCGCATATTCACAGACATACATATTCAAGGTGGCCATTGTGTCAGGAACGTTTTCATACCAAATATCAACCGTGGGTTCTGTTCGGAGCGGTTTATGAGATTAAATGCTGTCATTCAAGGGAGAAACCTGAAATAATTTCACATTTTCTCCGCAATCAGTCAATTACGTTTCTCATTGCTTTCTGCATCTGTGATATCCTCCTCCTCTTTCAGTCACGAAGATGAGTTGTTTGCCACACTAAATATAAATTCAATGAATAATTTTATATTCACATAGAGCGATATTCCACACCCCGCCAGTGTGAAGCGCCACCTCTGCCCAGCCTGATGTGCATTTGAATGGATTTTTGCACCATTTTCATACCAAAACTGGGAGGGGAAAAAAATAGCTTTAGCTATAAAAAAAAAAAATAAAAAAAAGCAGCAAAGTCCACCAAGAATATAGAGGGAAAACATTTTATTATTCCATCAAACCCAATCATATTTATGACCCTGCGCTTTCACGTAGGAGAGCGCTTTCCATTGCTTCCTGTGTTATTTAAAATTTCATAAACCTGGTCTACGACAGTACTTATTTTGCCCCACATTCTAATCTGCTCCTAATAAAGACACGCCAAGCAGAGGGTGTGAAAAACGAGCTCACCGCAGCGGTTGGCATGAGTAAGGGAGAGCGCTGGGGATAAATCAGAGCAGGAGACGTTGGAGACATACAGATAATCTCAGAGTGCCGCTGTGTGTTTGGTCCTCTCCTCTCAGCAGCAGTGATATACAGTGATGGGAAATCCATGCAGACTCTCGAAAGGGCGAGATGGAGGTGACTCGTATAAATGTTTGACGTGAGCAGTTTTTCAAAATAAAAGTTTGGAATTAACACCCAAGATGAGCTCAGCAAACTCATTCACTGTCTGTCACCGGTGAATTAATGTTTATTGACAGGGAAATAATGACACTGACTCACGAGCAGGCTTACGTGAAATCTGTTCCTGCAGAGCTCCTCGGAAACTTCTGTCATTTGAAAAATTCCCTAAATCTCAGACTCATTGCATATTCATTTATTAAATATTGTGGCTAATTTGATTATGCTTTCAGCTGCTAATAAGAGCGTGGTACTCTCAGCTCCATTTAGAGGGAATAGTTCTCCCAAAAATGAAAATCCTGTTAGTTTTTCACCCTCATCTTGTTCTAAATCCATATATTATTTATTTATTTACTTACTTATTTTACTTACTTATTTCAATATTTGCTTATTTCTTAATATATATATATATTATATATCCACATAAAACATGGAGTGTGTGAGTGTGTGTGTGTGTGTGTGTGTGTGTGTGTGTGTGTGTGTGTGTGTGTGTGTGTGTTTATTATTTTTTGTTAATTTGCTTATGTTGTTGTAATGGAATTTACTGTCCATATTTTGTCTTCATAATGTTTGACCAATAAAATATTGTTAGAATAATATTTACTTCTTATTATGTTTTACTATTTATTTTGGTAACACTTTATTTCGATAGTCCACTTTAGAGATTCTACTAACAGTAAGTAACTTTGCAACTACATGTCAGCTAGCAGTCATTAGAGTATTAGTAGACTCTCTGCTTAATATCTTCTAACACTTTATTTCGATGGGTCCACAACACACAACACACTGACTACGAGAAACTTTGCAAGTATATGTCAACTTAAACCTACCCTAACAGTCTACTCTGAAAGTTAGTAGACATTTAGCTA
Organism: Acrossocheilus fasciatus; assembly: GCA_036784905.1. Lineage (NCBI taxonomy): Eukaryota > Metazoa > Chordata > Actinopteri > Cypriniformes > Cyprinidae > Acrossocheilus > Acrossocheilus fasciatus. Next base: position 8,749,660 of record CM071954.1, on the reverse strand, counting down.
CAAATGAATGAGAATTAGTTTACATTTAGTTAGTTACTTATAGTGAGGCCTTCTTGGATATTTTTGGTCATGCACACCACAAATTTGAATTCAAAATCAGTGCAGAAAATGCATCTGGGCCTATACAATATATTAGAAACTTTATCTGAAAGGTTATTTTACATTATGGTGGTGCAATCTAATGCATTCAAGTCTCTCTTTTGTTTGTCTATTGTCTTGTTTGTGTGTTTCACTGTATAATAGACCACGGATGACATGGTCTCTTCAGCCGAATGCTCCAGTGATGACGAGGACTTTGCTGAGTGCGAAGGACATGCAGGTGGGCTAGGTCAGTTGAATTTTGCTTGCCTCTATGTGGTGGCCTTTCATTTGCAACTGAGGATCAGATCCTCAAAGCATCGCCTCCCCCCATGGATAGAAAAAGTGTAACTTCCTTTCCAATCCAACCCATGTGCACCAATATAGAGACATACATATAGTAGGATATCTTAAGAAATAATCTAAACAAAACAGAAATAGGCATGGATTTCTAATGCTTAGTCTATTTAGTAGCCTTGAATCAGAGCTAATGTCAAATCATTCCCGTCAAACTTGTATTACGAGCTACACTTGGCCATGGGGTTTTCCGAAGTGGTTAACATGGTCACACTGAATACTAATTTTGTCCCCAGTGCCTATTATGAGAGCATACGTACAAAATTAGTACAGAAAAGTGACATGTTCTCTGCATTGATGCTTCAAAATGTATCATACTGAGGTTTCTTTGCCATGTGATAGTGGACTGCATTTTGGCACATGATACATTTTGAGATTTCTCTTGAACTTTGCTTTCAGCCTTATAGTAGAGTGATATCTATCAGATTAACTGCTGTTGAAGCAGCCTTTTCGATACCTTTCTGTTTCCTCATTTCAAGAGGCTTGATTTAAGTTAACTTGTTGTAATAGAGAACAGATATCATCGAATTTCTGTGTACCAATTTTTTTTGTGTGTCGTTATGCTTATTTTTAACGATATAATTTTGCCTCAGTGTGAACAAGTTGTTCTGCTAATATTTTCCAACCCAAATATGAAAAATACAATTCAGTGATTAGATTGATAGTGAGAAAGAGAGAGATTTGAGAGAAGTTGGGTATTGGCTTTTAAAAAAAGAAAAAAAAGAAAAAAAAACGTAATTGTAGCTTTGAGAAAATAGTCTGTCATGTCTTTTGTGAAATATGCAAGTTTTTTGATTGCAGTTATAGATAATTGAAAATTTATTCCTTTGCGAATCATGATTCCAGCCAGAGAGGTCAAATGAATTTCATTATAATTTGAGTAAAACCCTACCACTTACAATAATTGGGTGTTTCTTCAACTTTGGGCACTTTTATATCCAAGGGGTTGATTTTTATTAAAATGACAGATTTCATCTTTTTTTTCTATGACATGAAGGTCACGTTAAAACGTATTACATCAAGTCTTGGAAAGTTTTTTACCATACTTTCGTCATTTATTTTGATGCTTTTATAATGGATTTTATTGCTTTCCCAAACCAGTAAAATAATCAAAAACGTCTAAATATTAAATATCTGCATAAATTATTTCTATTTATTGAAATATTATACACAATTACATTTTTAGAAGTTTTTATTTATTTTTAAGTTTTTTTTTTTTTTACAAAACGTTATGAAATGCATTACGTTATATGAAATATCAGAATATAAACTAAATAGTAAACTAGCAAATGTATAAAAAACTTTTTTTTTTAAAGTTTGTTCTCCACAAAGTCCAGAAAGCCAGATGTTCCCCTAGTTGAACAAACACCCAATTATACATTTTCCATGTCGGAAAGGCGAACCAGCGCATAACAAGAAGAACAATGTGCCATCAGATGATTTCCAAAGGCTAAAGCCATTTCATGGCTTGTTAGTTTTATCTATTGGCCTGTAATGAGCACGCTGTCTTTCATCACAGAAATGCACAACATGTTTATTGTGCTCCATTGGATGAAAATGTATACATTTAAGTTTTCATGCAGACATGACAGGCTAGTGATCTGCTCTGTTTGCCTGTTCTGACCCTCTGCAATTCTCTCAAATGTCAATGCCAATTTCTTCCAAATGACATTCATCAGTTTAGCGGTTTGAGAACAATATCCATCTTTCTGGAATCTTTATGTACTCATAAAGAAAGCTATTGGCAGGGTCCCAATCATCCAGTCACGTTTACACAGAAATTCATGCCATTCTAACCTCTACATCAGTTGATGTGAAGCTGCATGAGACATTACCGCTGCAGGGGTGCGTCCTCATATTCGGCGTGTGTTCTGTACCGCATGCGTGGGGTACTTCCCCTTGATTTGTCCTCTTAATTTCATGAGCTTGTTCGTGGTCGATGTTATTTTTGGTGAAGTCCTCATCTATTTCCCAGCTTTCCAAAAGCAACATTCCTGTCATCTCGCCTCATCTTGTTCCGCATGATATTTTGGTGTTGAAATCGATTTTTCCTCCATTTTTCTCAAGCATCTGTACCATCTGGGCTTGACCTTGAACATTGCCATTTTGATTAACAAAGCGAATAACAGGCAACAAAATCTTTTCTTGCCATCCAAAGAGTTTTTAGAGCTCAAGCATTAATGTAATCTTAAGAAAGTTGTGTTTTAAGAATGGCCAGCATCCTTGAACGTCCTGCCCTCTCTTCCTCCTCACCTGGCCGAGCCGGTCTGCATATGAAGTCGTTTTTGAATGCAGATGGCATAGAAAGAGTTTTATTGCCACAAACCGTGCGCTTCTCAATGTCACGCTTTCTCAAGCAGTCATTTGTGGCATGTAATATGGTAGCTGCTAGTCAGAGCCATTTTCCAGACTATTCTCTCATTATTCAGTGCATGGCGCCATTTTTGATCTCCATGCATATCCTCACCATCAGACTAACCTGAGTGCTGTACTGTATGTATGAGCCAGTTTCAACAAAGCATCATACCTCAAGCTTATGGTTGCAAAGATCTCCGCTGCATTTTCTGTACCAAATCGTGTTCCTGTCTATCAACTTGTCTGTCTTGACGTGTTGTCACGTGATTCTGTTCTCTGTTTGTAAAAATTGTTGGGTTTTCCCCTTTATCCCCTATCTGGAATTCCATAGGAGGGCTTCTGTTGATTAATCATACGCTTCCGAATCATTCCGTAGAGCAGTGCTGCTGTATTACTCTCAAATTATTTCTCTGCACACAGATCTCATTATTTTAAAGTTCATGCTTGCATCTAAACCAAAAAACTTTTTAGTATTAACCTGTATTTTTAGAAAGCTGTAAATAAACTCCACACATTTTGTTTATTCTGAAACACTAAATGGGGCTCATTTTCAGAGCGTTTAAATGAGTCGGTAGTACAGTATTTCCTTTTGAACAAGCCAAAAGGTGAAATGAATTAGGAATCGAGAGCAAGAAGCCTCCAGAGACTCAATTATCTGTTCAACAGAAGCATCTCTCACTCTCTCACATGGTACAGTTTGTATATGCAGGAATGGGTCAGTGCGATGTGTTAATTTTAAAGTTGCATTACAGAGTTGTTGTTAGCATGTAGTGTAATACTAATCAGTTCTAAAGGGCAAAGTTCTACATCTTTCCAAGTGTGATTTGTTCAGGCTTATCGCTGTCTCATATTGAGGTTTTTGATGAAATAATTACGGATAATTAATCAGGAATTAACAAGCTCCAGTTTTGCTTTGCAGTGATAGCGATTTGTTTGTGTCTGCTGAAAAAAAAGTCCCGTGGTATTTTTCTGTCATTAAAACATAAGCTTGGCTCCAACCAGATAAAGATGAATGAAGAATGAGATGGGTCATTCCTGTAAAGCAGTACCTTTTGAGCTCTGAAACATTTGTAATTAAAAATAAAAAAAGTATTTCTACTAAAGGGCTTGGCAGACTTTCAAAAATATGGTCAAGATCAAAATTAACAGGATGCCCAATAGAATGGAAATTAAAGTCAATTTTTATTGTTTTAGCTTTTTAGGTTTTTTTTGTTTGTTTGTTTTTTTTTTTTTTATAAATACTTTTAATCAGCAAATATGACAGTGAAGACATTTTATAATGTTACAAAAGATTTCTAAAAGCTGTTCTTTTGAACTTTCTATTCATCACAGTTTCCACAAAAATACTGTTTTCCACATTGATAATAACAAGAAATGTTTATTGAGCACCATGTTCATTAACTGCGTAGTAAGAATGACCCAAGAAACATTTAGTCATTCTTTCCTTGCCTTCATGTTGTTTAAAACCAGTATTAAACACAAAATTGCAAATATTTTCCTTAAAAATGGTCCACACTACTCCAAGACTTCTGAAGCCATATAATAACTTTTTCTGTAATAAACAGATCAAAATGAGACATAACTAAATATGGCTCCTATGCAGTCTATGTGAAATATGCTGTGTCTCTGAATTGCATTTGTAGGACTCATTTCTCTTCCTTATACGAACACCAGATGGCATTATATGCTGCACTCGTGATTTTAGATTCACACAATACTAAGATTCCCAAAAGATGCATATGTAATGAGCTGGATTTTAGTTATTCACCTGATTCAAGCAGATATCTACTTTTTAAGAATAAGTGTAGCTTGTTTTGTCATGCTGATTAGACAGAGGTGAGCGTCTTTTTAGACTCAAAAGCAATTAGATGCCGTTGGAATGCAGGAAATGAATAAAAAAAAAAAAAACGGTAGAACAAAGGAAAGAATGGTCCAGATTAGAGAGCCAGTATTGCTTGGCCCCATCCTGTGCCAAGAGAGAGGGAGTTGCTTTTATCACAGGCCTGCAGGTGGCCGTTCAGCATTGGAGCTCCTGTTTAATTACCTATCCATAGTGCAACCAGAGATAAGAACACACTAGACACCCGACATTGAGATACACTATTGTGTTAGAATAGTTTTGAATAGTCTCACTTTGCAAATAATACTCGATACGTTACAGTGTTTGCATTCTAATGGGGTGCCTTACCGCACAGATGTACGCTCTTGTCAGGTGCCGTCAGTCAGTTTAATGCATAGATGTACATTATTAACAGAATGTGTGTGTTGTAATTAGTTGAAACAAGTCAGTCTGGCGGTGCACTAAAAACAGTCATAGCCTTAAGCATTTAAGGTCTGTTCACACCAAGAACGATAACCATAAAAATAAAGATAGAGTTTAAAAAAATCGGTCTGGATTTAAAAGTATAGCAGAGACCACACCACAACAATAACCATAAAAGCACAGAGGAGCGATATTGTTAAAATAACTTTCAAAACCTATTCTTTTCTTTTTTCCAGCTGATGAATGATAACAACGTTGACAGCCAATCAGAGAGCTTTAAAGAGCTTGAGCAGTTAAAGCAGCAGACGATAGACAGTTATTGAGGCTAGGTAATATTATTATCATTATAGCCATCATTTTTGGTGTGAACAAGTCTTAACTCTTGTTTATTCAGGAATGTCACGATTTCCCAGCATGCATATTGCCGGTTTCAATATATTGCAAGTAATCATTTAAAGCGTCACATATATAGACACATTGTTCTCATCTATCAATCAAAAGAAAGTCAAATTGACTATTTATAAAGGAGTGTTATATATTTTTAAGAATCGTACACTTTCATTCATCACTGCTTTCCCCACATAATTGTGGGGTTTCGTTGTATTTAATTATTTTTGAGAGGAATTTATTTGTTATTTTCTTTTAGAAAGGAAAGTATAGATTTTAGGTGATTAGATTATGTTCTAATTTAACATCTCCTAAGTTAATACTGTTCGCCCTAAGGTTTTCAGAGAGTTTATTTCTATTTTCGATAGAAGTCATCTATCTTGAACCCTCTTGTGGAATTCCTCAATCAATACTCTGCTGCTTTTGAACCAAAGTCTGTGGGTACCGTCCATGATTATGATATTTAGTGACTTTACCGATATAAAAAAAGGAGGAATCTGCTCTGTATTTTCCAGCAGTGTGCTGCGAAAGCGAACAGACAAATATCTGTGACCTACAGGCCCTGGTTAAAAGGCTTCTTTGACCTCGCTTAACCTTTGATGTCTGATTTGACCCCCCAGCTTGCTGTGTTGTTTGTCTACTCTCCCTAAATGCAACTTACTTTACGCATGCGTCAACATCTTGCAGTAAAAAAAACTTAACCCATTTTCAGCCAATTTTCCTCTCTCTTTGACATACATCCAGACTGCACGCCTGTTACATGTTTAAGACTAACAATGACAGATATATTTGTCTTTGGGTCACATGACAGAGGAAGCAGTTGTCTGTTAAACTGTCCCTCTCGATTGTGTCTGTTTTATAGTTTGTGCATCTGGTTGTAGTGTGTGAAAATTAGAATTGCTTTGTTCTTTCGTCTCTGGGAATTTTGTCTTTTTAGTTTACACACTCAAATCAATTTCATTTTTTGTTGGTTACCATTTTTTGACTAGCTGAATTTTTGGGTTCAAAATTAGTGGTGAAATTTTAACTAGATGTGAATATCAAATCACAATTATCATTAATTTGATAACGTGTTTTGATTTTTGGTCTTCTTTTTTTTTAGATTTGGAACTAATTCAATGAAAATTCCATGTGCTTACAGTGATAAATCATCAAAATCATTTCCAAATCGCATCAAGAACAAAATTGCACTGCCTCAAATGCAAAAAAAAAAAAAAAAAAAAAAATCTATTTGATTTAGAAAATGCTAAATGAATAACCAAAAAGGCACATGATGGTCAATGAAAAGGTTCCAGATCTTGATACACTTCTTGTTTTTTCAAATTTTGAGAGTTGATCTTGATGAACAATTGACGTTTTAAGAATGTTTCCAAACTGCATGGCGAAGAAGTTGCAGTTTAGGGTTTGTCAGATTGTCAGTGTTAGAGTTTTGTTCTTTTTCGTAGATGGGCATGTATATGCTCATTGTTTGTATATCCCCATCCCTTCCTTACAGCCAAAAACGTTAATGCTGCCCGACCGCTTCGTACTGCCTATACATGGACATGGCAACTGACTTACACAATCACCCCCATCATTATCATCTCCTATGTAGTATGTTCATAGGTCCAATTCCCTTGTCACAACCCCTCCCCCTTCCTCCTCCCCCCCTCTAGCTATGGTAAAATATGTACAGTCATCCATTCACTCAAACCTAAAGATTAAAACCAATCTAAGCAAAAAGTTTAATTACTAGAATGTAGATATTTATTTAACAAAAAAAAAATGCTATATAAATCAAAGGCTCAAATATGTACAGTTTTTGTAAGAAAACTGGATTATATATCAAAGTAACAACAAAAGAGAATAATGGTGAAGTTTATTTTTCATGTTATGTGGTGTGGATGTATGTGTTGTTGCCTCCCTGTACTCTCTCATGTGGGAAACAAAAATATATATCTAACCAGAAACACGATGACAGTCATTTTGTTTTCACAAAGAAAAAACCTGTCCAAGAACATTCTTACACAACTTTCTTTTGTACGTTTTTTTTTTCTTCATGCCAAAATCATGCGGGCAATTTGTTGATGTAAGTTGACAAAAAATTATGATATGCTTATGTGTTTGTTTATAATATATGCTTGTTTAAATTCTTAATATAATGAGATGAAGAAGTTCTGATCTCGATTTGCTAAATTATACTGTCGATGTTTATATTGCCTGTTTGTCAGTACTGTATTGTGTGCTATGACTAGTTATTGAGAATTTATGGTATTGGCTTTGGTTTACTTTTGTTATTATTAAAGTCTGCCTCTTTAAGTTCTTTTAATTTTGAATTTTATTTTTATGCAAGTCTTACTACAAACCTGATGGCAGTTTTATCTTTCATTTGCAATGACAGTCTGAATACCTATAGCAGGTGGAAAGCAGAAGCAAACTTTTAATGTCCATGAAATGGAACTTTTTGTTTTTGTTGCATGGCAGATACACCAAAATGTTTTTCTTCTAGTATTAGAATCACTCCTTCCTTTCTGAATAGTGGCACATTACAACTACACAAAGAACTGGCCAACTTACTGCTGCTGTATTGTAGCATTTTAACTTACAGAAAGCAGCATTCATTGTATTCCTTATTACTTAGATTTAGTTATTACTTATTAGGGATTAGATTTAGATTTAGATTGTTTATTACTTAGATTAAAGCCTTCGGAAATCAAACACATTCAATAGATAATTACAGAAATCATTCAGCTGTCATTGCATTATGGAGACAGTAGCTGCCATTAGGAAGTCATTCAAAAGGCAAGAGTCAGTGCACTGCTGGGGAGCCACATCTTCCATCACACATGTGTGTATATATAGAGAGAAAGATGTTTTTCTACAAAAATATGCAAGCTGTTGACATTGTTTCACTTCTTATAAAACAGATGAAACCGTCACAAGGTGAGACTTCACCTCAGAGCTTATATAATGATTTTCTTATATGTACTGTATGTTATTTCTTCTGACATTTATTTTTAGGTCATGAGACTTCATGGCAATAGGAAATTATTCATTCATACCTTTTTTAATTATGCAAAATACTATTAAAAAAAATCTATATTTTTTCAATAAAGATGCAATTCAGTAAATTACAGCATTTCTTAATCTTGATTAATGTTCATTTGTATATTGTTTATTACTAGTTCATGATGAAATGCATGAGCTAATCCTAACAAACACAACTTTTGTGTTAAAAAGTTGAAAATGTTTTAGCAGAAATTAACATTATACGTGATTTATATTAGTATTGTTAGCTAGGGCTGTGATAAAAAATCGATGCATCGCGATTCGTGGATCGTTTCTGAGATTTTCCGAATACATTGCGATTCTTTCTGAAATCGATTCTCAGCTTAGTTTTTCATTTTTAACCACACACTCAAATGCTCATGAAGAAGAGTGCTTGAGTGCTTCATGTAAACACAATTGGAAGCAAGCGGTGTATGACTGTTTCTAAAGCATGCAGTGTCATCTGCTGTTAAAAACTAAGCTCAGAATCGATTCGAGAGAAAATCACGATGCATTCGGAAAATCTCAGAATCGATGCAGAATCATTTCTCAATTCGCCAAGCATCGATTTATTTTCCCAGCCCTATTGTTAGCCCATGTTAATTATTCACGCGCAACTTCAAATAGCTCGCAAACCAGCTCACCCACAAAGACCTGTCAAGTCCTTTTGATGCCAACTTATAGTCATTTCTGTTTGATATTGTTTTGCTTTTGTCTTTTATTTTTTAGTTTTTAGTTTTTTTTTTGTACGTTCTGCCTTGTATCCGTTAGTGTTTCTTTAACCAGTTTTCGAGACTAACTTGCCTCGTGTCTGTGTTCAATTGTAGGAGGCGAATTAGTTTTCCCAGTACTTGTAAAGGATCCCTTAGAGCTCCCCTCTGTAGCCACTCGTACACCCTCCATCCCCTTTCCCCCAACCCTCCGCCCCCACCTCACCATTATTGAGACCACCAAAGAGTCCCTGTCCATGGCCACTGAGGCGGGGGTACCTTGCTTGTCGGACCGAGGCAGCGATGATTGTGATGATGATGATGGCTTGATGATATCTGGGTATGGCTCTGGGGAAGCATACGACTCTAACCTGCCCCCTACTGATGATGAAGATTTTTACACCACCTTCTCCTTGGTAACAGATAAGACCTTGTCTTCGTCGACCTTTGAAGGTGGCTACAAAGCTCACGCGCCTAAGTGGGGATCCAAGGACTTTAGACCTAACAAAGTCTCCGATTCTGGTAGGACTACTACCACGTCTTTTTCCCCCAAGCTGAGCCGCTCCACAACCACGTCCACGCCACCCAAACTGCCCGCGGGCAAAATGAATCACAGGGAGCTAAAGCCCCAGCCCGACATAGTCTTGCTTCCATTGCCCACTTCCTATGAGGTAGACAACACAAAGCTGAAGAGCCCATTAATAACCTCCCCCATGTTCCGTAATGTACCCACAGCAATCCCCACGGAGCCGGGCATCAGGCGGGTTCCGGGGGCCTCCGAGGTGGTCCGTGAATCTAGCAGCACCACCGGAATGGTCGTCGGGATAGTTGCCGCTGCCGCTTTGTGCATCCTAATTCTGCTGTACGCCATGTATAAGTACAGAAACAGGGACGAGGGATCCTACCAAGTGGACGAGACCAGGAATTACATAACCAACTCGGCGCAGAGCAATGGAGCAGTCATGAAGGACAAGCAGCAGAGTGCGAAAAGCGGCAACAAGAAACAGAAAAACAAGGACAAGGAGTACTACGTGTGAGAACGTCGCCCGTCGCTTTGACAGAACTTTGAGCTGTTGGGCGCTGCGCCGAGAGAGGGCGACAGGAGCCGAACCCCGGCGCCGCGCCGAGAAGGCGAACTCTGACGCGAACTGTACCATAAAGCACACTTACAACCGTAAGCATACCGCGAAGGTAAAATAGCAAACATTAGTGACCTTATTCCTCTATCTGGTCGGAGACGTTATCAGTGTAGAATATTCCACAGCTACATCATAATCCTAAGTGACTTTTAGAGGTATGTGAACCTTGGCGTAAATCTCGTTTTTCTTTTCTTTTGTAACTCTGTAAAAAAAAAAGAAAAAAAAAAGAAAAAAAGAGGAGAACGTTTCAAGCATGTAAGAGACACATAGTGCTGACGTCCGCAACGAAAGTGGGACCCAAAAAATGTTGTTCACGCGAAAAAAAGGACTCCTGCCAACAAAATAAATAAATGAATAAATATATATATAAATATATATATAAATTCTATATATGAGAAATTTGTATTGTTTATATACATTACATGTGGTGTCTTATCATTTTTTGCTCTCTGCAAAAAGAAGAAAAACACGATGTAATAAACGAAGACCGGTCACCGAGGCTCTGACAGCACAGCCGAAACTGATCATTCTAATTGTACAACCAACTGTAATATTGCAAATGTGTGAGTTTCCAGAAAGACAGTGACGTTTCCTTGTCTCAGTAAAGCGACTGATTGTAGTGCATGCCATGCCATCCTTCGCTTCGATCACGTCCGCCCTCCGGGCCGATCCGATCATCAGATAGACCTCTCGTCCCTCAAAGCGACTCGACAAGGGAACGGGCCGCAGATTGGAACTTTTTCAACCGTATGTATGTTGGTCCATTTGCTCTCGTCTCTTTTTTATACAGCTGTCTGGTGCAGACTGGCGCAGTGCTATGATACTGTTAAAGGATGTCTATACGAAAATAAATCTAATGTGAAAAGTGTGAAAAAAAATCTATCTGTTGTCACAGTCGACTGTGTCGAACGAGAAATTTGTTTACATATTTTATTACATGATAGCGGTTGTACTTTGTAGGTAGATGATGTACATACGAACCTAAGTTGTATTTTTTTTAGTAATTCTATTGTACAGAGAGATCATTTGATTGATTTATTCAGTGTGTTTCATGCCGAAAAATCCGACACTGTCGACTCATGTGAAGGACGAAAAATATATATATACAGTACACACACGTTTTTGTAAGGACAAGCAGAGAATATTGTTAGATTAGAGGTCTAATCTTTCTCGCAGATGTTTCTAAGTCTAAGCATGGATATTTGACTACTTGAAGCTGTCGATGAAATACAAGACGCACTTCTTAATTGTACCAAGGTTTCCTTGTTATCAGTTGTTTTATTTCTAGAAGAATCAAAGAAATATGTAATAAAGACAGACTAATATGGATACGGACATGCAGCTCAGATAATTTACGCCGTGTGTTTCTTACCTTAATGTCTTAATACAAGTGGCCTGGACTGCAAGTAAGCCCTGTCTCATCAACGCAATCTTTTGCCATTTTTATTCTGATTCATGTATATTTTTGCCATTTTTTTTATATGTTTGTTAATCACTGTACCATAAATATGATGTCAAGATGTGCCCATGCTATTTTTTAATCTTCATTTTCTGTTCAACCTCATGTGTGCTTTTATTATTTTCATTTATGACATCCTAGTCATGTAGCTTCGCTTCAGACAATATTTGGCGATGATCTATAATAAAACATTCCATGGAGGTTGATCATGTTCGGGCTGTCTTAATATGCTCATACCTAAACTCGATACATATTTTTATGTCATTCATCGTGCTGGACAGCACACTTTCATTTCCTGTTCTGTTAGGACCTTTTTAATATGTTCAAGAGACTTCAAGGGTCTGAAATATGCCTTTCGTAGCATGCTTTTAATGGATTAAATGCCTCACTTTGTTTTTAGCCCAGGAAAGGTAAGGTCGTTGTTTGTTATACAGAAAAAAGACGACTGCATTTCAGTAGCCAGTCAGAGAGCAACAATGAATCAATATCCATCAGGATTTTCTTGGGAGACGCAGATTTATATAAGACCCTGTACCCAAAATGACCTGTTAACAGCATAAGAGCAGAGATCTTGAGCACAAAATATTTCTCTTTTAGTTACCAAGGCAACACAAAGGTACAAATCAGAAGCTGTGACTTCTGCTGGGGTTTAATTGTTTCATTAGACATGGTAATTAAAGTATGCCTGACTATATGTCTAATATGCTGTTGTTCGAGAACAAGTACAATGTTTGAAATGCTGACTAGGAATAAAAGCATCAACTTCTGTTTGCATGCAGCATAAAAACTGACAGATTGATCATATGACAACACACCATGCATGTCCACAAATAGTGAGAAGGTGAGAAATGGTGATGTGTTTTAGAGGATAACATTAAAATGTAGACTAATCATTGAAACAGATACGAATGTTCAATTCCGTTTCAGCTTCACTGGATATTTTTAATTGTGTTGGATCCCCTCACACTGACAGCCATTTGGAGCAACACAGTGACCAGAAGTCATTCGTTTTCAATGGCAATTTCCAGCTTCATGGGTTACTGTGACTGTTTTGAAGAGATTTGATGCAAAAACAGTTGATAAAAGATTATGCAATTGAGCAGCAAATACACCAGTGGTCACTTTTAACTGATACATTGTTTGTTTGTTTTTTGTTTTTTTACAGTCAGTACATCTCATTTGTGTTTTGATTTTTAAATGCTTTGAATACTTAGTGTATACAGGTCATCACTGAAATCATCCAGCAATAGGAACACTACTACAGTGAACTCTAGCAATAAAATCACTATGAACAAGCATGTTTTCTTTCCAGGTGCTGACCATAAGACCATATGTATAAAAAGAGCTGTTAGATCACACCCACCCATTCTTATGATTTCCAGGTGGTGGAAGTAACAGTGAAAGAGATTTGGAAGATGCTGCAAGAACTGGCAACAAAGTGATATTTTTCTTCTTCTTTTTTTAACAACTGATGGGTGAATTTACTAAGTGCCACTTTTGTGTGTATCTTTTTCACTAACCACCCACAATCCAGTCTAACCTGGTACAAAATGTGCTGAAATAGTGCTGTGTTAAATTCTCATTGTCATTAATTTTGGAAATTAGGCTCACCTAATTCTCTACCACAATTAATGCATGCTTTTGTGGCTATGTTTGCATCGTTACTTAATTTGCATAATTTAGTTGAATTTTCCTAGTGGGTTCCTCCCTGAGGTTGTGCTTTTATTTACTTTTCTGAACAAACTTCTCTACAAAATGACTAATTCCTCCAAAGACAGTAGTTAAGACCAGTCACTCAATTGGCAGTTAGAATATATATAAATCCAAATATCATGTCAAAAATTTCATCTGTGTAAATGTTTCATAAAGGTCATTTCATGTCACTTCACATCTTGTCATTAAAAAAAAAAAGAATCCCACCGTTATACAATGTAAAACGATGTTAGAAATGTCTTGCAGAAGGCCTATTATTTTGACCAGTCCAAAAAGTTTGACCAATTATATTACCTTTGCCCAGGTATATCTGATATTCTCTTTAGCTTCAAGCCTCACTCTTACAGGCGGAGCACAGAAGTTGCTCTAAATAAAAGAGGAGCGTGAAATGTACAATTTCGTAATGAACATCTTATTACATGGGTGGCTGGATTATTGAACCACACTGACTGAGGAAAATCGTATTCTGGGTAAAGAGAAAGTTAATTAAAATTCTACAAAGGCTTAAAATTCAATAATCCCTCCTCAACTTCCAGATAAGTTCTGTTGATTGGGACCATTCATCAAAACAGACCTTTTCTGTGGTCGAAATTAGTCCTTCCTTTTTTGTAGGAAAGACTTTTGATTGGGAATCTAATCTAACTGCTTTTGCATTTTGCAATTTAATCATGTTGTCAGTAGACTAAATATAAATGAATTGTAATGAATTTGCATGTTTAGTATGTTGTATCAGTGGCTCAGCCATAATATCTAATGATGACACCAGATTTAATCAGATTTTGATCGATCACCAGAACAGAACTACACAACATACCATAATTATGCTATACATTAAGCTAACTGTCACACAGTAAATATCAGTCAACATATTAACATCCTTATGGTGAGATTGACAGGTCATGCAAGGAAATCTGGGATCAGTATCATCTGATTGCTTGATGCTTATGTTTCCTTGAGAAAAATGAAAATGGGTTTTATTCACTAATAAGTGCGCTCTTTCTTACTTCACAGGAGTTTTCAAGAATTTCTGTCAGAGTAAACTGTTAAATGATTACAGTGTTTATGTTGTGCAATTATGTTAATCAGTACTGCTCTGTAATGTGTATATTTTTATAAAACCGAAATCATGAACAGCCTGCTGGTAAATGTAGTACATACACCTGCTGCAAAAAAAAAAAAATCAAATTTCTTCATCAAAAGTCATGCAGAATACAACAAAATAATGTTTTTGCAAGCAATATGTGACTGATATAAATGACTGATTATGGGGGCCTCTTAAAAGTGAAATGAACTTTATCGTAATGGATCATTTTCCCTATCTGCTGCCTTTGAAGGGTTTTGAAATGTTTGTTCTTGTTATGCCACCAACCTAAGCCAATCTTGCTGTTGTTCCAGAGTGATTAGTGACATGAAATTTACAGCTCACAGACAATTGCGCCCATGAGCAAAGACGGCAGAATTCAGCTCACCTCATGCACCAACTGAACAACTATCACTGAGATGAGTGGGAATGCTAACAGATAGATTTTTACGAGTATTATAGACCTCCTTGATAATACCATAAACTATAGCATACACTGTCGTAGCTGACATCCTGCACGTGACTTCAAACATTGAGTTTGGAACAAATGCATCACTGTAATGGTAGATAGAGATGTATGCATGACACAAATAACCCAGAACTCATAATACTGCCATTTATAACCTCTAATAATAGACTTATGGTAAGTCCATTTATACTATAAAAAAAAATGGTTCAGTCCAATAGTGAATTTATATATGCTCTATTTTCAATGTCTGTAAATCTACCTATTGTCTCTCAAATGAATAGAGGATCATCAAAACCATGCCATTCTAAAACTGTAGCAGGAACCTGATCCACAGAGACTGAGAGAGAAAGAGAGAGAGAGAGAGAGAGAGACTGGTAAAAGCCTTGATTCATTATTAATCTAAGCTGCAGAGCACTGGAGATCAGCCACTACTTTACAGGAATACTAACACACCAGACTGGGACATTGCTGTGTCGGACTGAGGAGGATATACAGTACGTTTGTGCAAAATATGCATCATCGCTGTCAGAGGATTAGCTTTTCTAAACTACTTCTGTGTAAGCTGCATATTCAAGCACACACAGCAAATTGCAAGAATGTGATTTTCTCTCCAGTTTTTTATTTTTTGTTATTGCTATTTAATGTTATTTTTAGTGGGGGGGGGGGGTGTAAACATAAAGACATACAATGAAAACCGGAGGGTAGTAGCCTACTTAGTTCTTTGTGGTTGAAAGTATATGCGTGTGTGTGTGTGTGTGTGTAGAGTGTGTATGTATGTATATATATATATATATATATATATATATATATATATATATATATATGTATATGTATGCATATATATATATATATATATATGTATGTGTATGTGTGTATATATATATATATATATATATATATATATAAAGTACATTATTTTTAAGTCACTAATCAAATAAGTGAAGTTCTGACATCTGTCAAATGTTCTTGCCAGGTTTATTAACTAAAGCCATTTAAAATAAATAAATAAATAAATAAATAATAAATAACATAAATCTATTCCTATTAAGGCCATAAATCTATTCCTATTAATTTCACTCAGTTCATCATTTAGTTACTAAAATAACTAAAACTGAAATAAAAATTAATACACAAAACGAATAAAAATGACAAAAACATGTTTTTATTATTTACAAAAACACTATATATATATATATATATATATATATATATATATATATAGTATCTCAATTATAAAATAACACTTGCACTGAAGCACAAGATCTTTGGATCATTTCAAATCATGCTGGAGAATATAATCAGCAGGTTTTACATACACTTGAAGTAAAAGAAGAACAAACCAAAAGACAGCCTGGTATTACAGTTTTAAATTGAACTTTTTATTCAAATTATGCTAATATAATTTAAGGAGACAAAATTTAAGGAATAAAAATGTAAAATTGAAACATTTTTTGTGCTCGTTTAGTCTTATTGTTCATATCACAAAATATCAAATTGTGCAGAGTTTCGCTGAGTAATTAGCACAAAAGGACAGTCATGCAAAATACAAGTTCAAATAGCTTCCACTGTTCTCCGTTACTGAATGCACAGCGCCCTCTAGAGACGTGTGTGATGTGTGTGTGCGTGTGCGTGTGTGTACAGGTTTATATATCCTGGTGGGGACTTAAACCTGAATACACACAGACTCATGGAGACTCCTGTCCTAAATTGAGGGGGGGGGTAGTTGGGCTTGTGCATGTGTGAGATCACTGGAGTTCTGCAGGGGGGTGATTCTGAACGAGAGCCTGTGGTCAAGTCCGCTGCCTGTTCTGGCCAGCGTGACACAAACAGCATGATGTACCAATGCTGTATTGTCCGAAGACAATGCCACAGTTCTCCCAAACATTCCCTTTCACCAAGTAAGTGGAGCAAAATGTCGGTCACAGAACAGTATGGTTCTTGTAAAGACTTCCTCCCTTTTGTTCGTGAAAGAAAAAGAAAGGAGAAAAAGACTTTGTACTGTTGGAAAACTACCTTCATGTGACCAAGTCTACTTTATGGCCTTTAGTTTCCAATGTATTTATATCTTGTTGTATAACTATAATGTAAATGTACCTAAATGAGTGCTCGATCATTGGTTGCTGAAAATTGTTGGGATTTTTGGGAAGGTATGAGATGCACTCTTAAAAATAAAAGGTTCCGGAAGTTTTATTATTATTATTATTTATTTATTTATTTTTATGTTTTTTTTTTTTCTTGCTTGCTTACTTGTTTATTGTTTTCTTATTGATTCTTACTTTTTTTTTCTTAGTGTAAAGAACAATTGTGTAATGAAAAGGTTCTATGGATGTTAAAGATTCTTTATGCAACCTAATATAGGGGAAATAGCAACTTAGGATAATGTTTATCATAATAATAAAAATAAATAAATAAATTGTAGACCCAAAAATTAAAATCATGTCATGATGTTCTAAAAACTTTCTTCTACAGAACACAAAGATAATAAATAAAATGAAATTACTTTTAAAGTATGGACAAAAAAAATGTAGATGTTTCCAAATCTACATGAAATCTACAATAATGTTTCAAAATATGTTCTGAGGAAATGATGACAGAAGTTTAATTTTTGGATGAACTATCCCTTTTAAAAAAGTACAGTAACTGATGGCATGGACCATAAATCAGCATCCTAGCATCCCTATAATGATCATGTGTTCTTACCCTTACTTTGCCTCCAACCTAATAAGAGGCATCAGTATCAATCAATATAAAGATGATGACAGATAGTAAACACAACAACACAATACAATAGGGTTATGAATCCGGATCAGACATAGATCAGAACAGAATGAGTTTAGTATCGACATACCACATTTGCTGAGCATTTCCCAGCATTTAAGGAAAGCTCATAAAGAAGAAACTCAGGAAACAAACTCTTAACAGATTTAACATTTAACCGAATTTACAGAGCATGAAGGTGCATACCAGGTTTAATGGTCCTCGCCTGAAAACCTGAAGATTTTCATAAAAGTGCTAATGTTAGTCAATGAGGGGGAAAAAACAGGGAATTGCATAAAACTATGCATGAAATAATCTGTATGGAACCTAAAGCACTACTCTTGTTTTAAAACTCAAGGGATGCTTTTAGAATTGAACAGTTTAAGTCAGAAAATAGAAAGAGGCTGAGTATTAAAGGGATAGTTCACTCCAAAATAAAAATTGTGTTATCATTTCTCCCTTTTCTTCAGAATACCTTTTTTATTTTCCACAGAAGAAAGGGAGTCATACAGGTTTGGAAAGATATGAGGGTGAGTAAATGATGACAAAAAAAAAAAATAATAATTCTGCTCTCACTTGAAGGTTTAGTATATAATACTCTGTTGTGTGGAGAGAAAATGAGAATGTAAACAGCTAGAAGCCTGATCCTGCTAAGTTTGGTGGCTTTAGCATGAGAGACGAATGAAGGAGCATTTTATACATCAGTAATGGTCTATGGAGACAAAATGAGCATGATGAGAGAAAAAGCGTTGAGGAGAGAAAAATAAGCACGTTTAAGTTGATTTGACAAGTGCATCAGGCCAACATAAATATTAGGTTTCCGTAACAGAGCTTTTACTGCAAATGAGGAGGAGCTCAGCCTGTGTTGCTATGGAGGTGCACCGGCAAAACAAAATAACATTTGCGAACGTGTGAATAACAGTTTTCTCTCCTCTTATCATGAAAAACAAGAGATGCTTTCGTGGAGACATACTGCGAACAAACGACTGGAAATACAGACTCCATCCCGGGGCGGCTGTCAGAACGTTGAAATGTTTTGTCAGAGTAATGAGCCGTGTTGGTCTCACTCCTGCAATAAACTCAGCTTAACCAAAAGACTTTGAGAAGAACCCACCTGAGATCCTTCATGCTAGAAAAGCTACTGCAATCTGCAGTAAATCTTTCTAGAAACGGCATTGTAATTAGCCATCTTGAGATTGTAAG
Source organism: Acrossocheilus fasciatus (assembly GCA_036784905.1). Lineage (NCBI taxonomy): Eukaryota > Metazoa > Chordata > Actinopteri > Cypriniformes > Cyprinidae > Acrossocheilus > Acrossocheilus fasciatus. The sequence goes on along the minus strand of CM071954.1, from coordinate 8,730,662 downwards.
GTGACTCAGTCACTGTAGATGTTCCCTACACAAGATATAGCAGTATTTCATTGCATATTATAAATCTGCATGGGCAATTTCTGTGTCAACTTTACGTTCAGCAGGGCTTTCCCCCTCTGGCATAATATCTTGAGTGAAAGAGATCTCTCTATAAAAATCTAATTTACTAGATAAAGCCTTAAAGGGAGACAAATTAAAGTCATCTACTCAAGCAGATATTTTTCGAGGAATGTTTTCGTTTCAGTTGAAAGATTTACTCGAGTTTATTTAACTAGCTGTAATATATTTCCAGCTAACACCTGTTTCTGACAGCCTACCTATTTTTTTTTTTTGTAAACACTGGATATTCTTTCATTTAAGTGATGCGAAGTTCATTCTGCTGAACAGAGGCGGACCACAACTTGCCTCTCTTTTTAACATCTTAAATGTCCTGCCACAAAACCTCAACGCAAATTAAAACCAAATCTGTTTGGCTTCATGAAAGATTAGTCATCTTGCACCTCAGAAAGCATCTCTACTAAATGTAGTTTAGTCTAAGCTCAGCTTCTGAGATGGATTGGCTGTCAAGTTTTGGCAGGAATCTGGATTATTTAATGAGTCTGTAAATTAAATTTAATGGCAACCCAACCAAGTCATCAAAGAGCTTCTGGAAGCTGGCCTTACAAGATTTACATCTTTATGGTCTATTAAATTTATTCACATAAAATTCGGCATCTGTGAGCCCAGCTTTTATCAGACGAGCAGGATATATTCTTATGATTTATGACTATTTCAACCTGATTCATAATAAACTGATGAAGAAAAAACGCATCTAGACATCTGTGGCGGCATCTTAATTCAAGGTCAAAAAAAATGAAGTGCATGTGAAGGATGGAGAAAGAATGTTTCGAACACAACTTGTCCGATTTCCTGCGTCTTTAATCAGCCAAATGGCACAATAAAACAAACTTGACATTAAACATAGTAGGAAACAAGGCACATGTAACAAGCTGCCAATCAACATTCTTAATAGTTCCTCTCAAAACATAGGTAAAATACATTCAATATTAATCCATACCCAAAGTTACTTTTCAGTTTCAGTTGTTAGGCTTTCACAGCATCAGGAAGAAATGAAATGCATGAAGTCATAAAAGCAAACCCATGAAACTTATTAACCTTTATTTTAACAGCACACCTATTAATATTGTCTTTAAAGCTACGCATTATGAAAAAAATGCTGTTGCATTAAAAATGTGTGCTAAAACTCAATATATACTGTATATATATATATGTGTTAATAATAATAACGCTATTATTATTAATAATATATTTTTATTTTTGTAATAAATTGATCAAACAGTTTGTACCTTACAGGTCAAGAACGGTTTCAAGCATAAAAGTTTAAACTGAATTTCTTTATAATGAATTATGAGTTTGAGCATAGCTCTTAGTGATAGTCTTTTCTATTAGCAGTAATGTAAGAAACCAGAGTATGTTGATTAGCATGAGCTAAGTTTGCTATATGCATATGCAGATATGACCATATATCAGGCCACAAAACAATCAGCTATAAAACATGACATGTAATGTTATATGAATTCCAGGTTGTACTGTTTTAGCTGAATTACATGTGTTTTGAGCGCAGGTTGGTCATCAAGCATCAACGATATTTGGAGCATGTTCAGTTTGAACTCAATTCAAAGTGCAAATACTTGGCTCTAGAAGCTAACCTTTATAAGACTTAGATAAAAGCATAATTTTGTCTTATCCATGTGCTGTATCAGTGACTAAGTGCATCTCCAAAAGCTGCTAAGATTCTTACCAGAGTCAAAGAGAGGACATGAAAATAAGACAAAAGATTATGTTGATAACTGTTAGGGTGGATTACTGTGACAGTATAGACAGGTGTGTAGATGAAGAAGGAAAATTAACTCGCATTTACAATGCACGAAGGTGTTCGATTGACTATTTTGATTTGTGATTTGTATGCAATACAGTCAAATCCTTACTGATTAATATCATACAACTCTCAGAAAGGTTCCTTAAAGGGGTAGTTAAACCAAAAACCAAAATTGTGTCATCATTTACTCACTCACGTCGTTTCAAAATGTTTGACTTCTTTTCTTCTGTCCCAGAAAATAAGATGTTTTGAAGAATATAGAAATAACATTGGACCCTATACTAACTTTTACTGTATTTTCAATTTTTAAAATATCTTCTGTTTGGAACAACATTAGGCTGAGTACTGTAAATAATGACAGAATTTTCATTTTTGAGTGAGCTATCCCTTTAAGATCTAATTATCTTTAGGGATTTTCCTTTTTCCTCTCATGCAGGAAAAAAAGTGCATTAAATATGAATAAAATGTTTGGCATCCCTCGGGTTGGACTCGGAGCTGATTTACTGAATATATTGATATTAGGCCTAAGATCATTTTTCTGAGAGCGGTCAGATCACATCCAAACCAAATAGTCCACTGTCGAAGTATGAACATAAACGGCTTATCTTTGAACTGCAGACACATACATTTAAACGCTTGCGTCAACATTTCGTTTGAATTTATACTGGCCGATTTGGCAAACGTCCGCTTTTCTAAGGCTTCACGTTTTGACCTTTTCTGAATAAATGGGACCAGGTTTTCCCCCCCTAGTCCTGCATCCTTGTTATGCCCTATAAATGAGAACACTTCTTCACACGCTGCTTAGAATTCTGTTCAGTACCTGTTTACCAGACGCATTCCTTAGAAAGCACACCATGGGACTCTTTCCTGGAGTGGGGCTTGTGTTTGTTGCTGTTGTGTGGCTCTCTTTTCCGATGCCTCCATCTTTAACGTTGGCAACCTCCCTGCTCCATCGTGCAGCACGGTGCCTTCCAAGACTGAGACAGTCTGTGAATAACGTCTTAGCGGTCCAAATGGACTAGTTCCGCTCGGATAAGCGATGCCCGGCCACAACAAGGGGTTCTGTTTCATGGTGCTTCCCAGGGACATGTTCTCCCTGAGCCTTTGCTATTTAGTTATTGGCAGCCTCGAAGACGCAGAAGTTCAGCCAGAGACCTCTGCGTCACACGGTTTGATTGTGTTGCACATGTTCAGACCCATCACTATGCATTTCTGCAGACACATATTTAATGGGGAGGGAAAAAAAGCACATGTACTCCTCGACCCCTTACGGCTGGTGCATTTCCTTTTTTTTTTTTTAATTTGTCATCATGCAACGTTTTCTCCATCTGGAGTTTTCCGCTGAACTTTTTCCCTCCCTTTTTCAATCCAATCACCCCTCATTGAAATTTCCCAGAATCAAACACAAAAACGGCGGGGGGGCAGGGAAGTCATAGTCAGCAGCAGTTCAACTTTATTTTTTCTTGCCTTTTTCTCATTAAAAGGAAGAGGACGGTTGTAGTACATGAGAACAGTTCTGTGAAACAAAACTCAAAGCCTTCAGAGTGATTCAGATTCAGAGTGATTGTTTCAGCATGTTAGCAGTCGTGCTCATTTGGATCAGGACAGAGAGGTGTGGTCTCTCATCCAACCACAGACAGGACAGAAGACCATTTCGTCTGTGATTTTCATGTGCACACCAGCACCGTATTGACCCAAATGAGTGACTGCCGATCGGTCAACGACATTCGAAAACTTTTCTCTAACATTCAGGAGTAAAAGAACTTTTCATCAGCTTTCCTGTACACTGCAGCGGAGCCAATCTCGGTGCCTGAGGCCATCGATTTGGTGATTTTTAAGTACAATATGGGCCAAATGAGTTAGTAGTTTTCATAATGGAATGCTGGGAATGCTTTTATTACCGGTGCGAATGAACTGAACAGTGTATCAGGGATGTAAAAGCTGATGGTACATGGAATATGATCGATTGTCAGTTGAAGAGGGGAAGGGAAAGTGTTACAAGCACATAAACAGGCCACATATTAAAAATAAACACTGAATGTCAATAAAAATAAATTATTCTCTTTTCATATAAAAGCTGGGTACTTGTGCTTTCTCTTCTGTTCAGCAATTTGGTTTTTCTTTTGTAAGCAATATATGTTGTGTCGCATAAAAATATTGCACATTTTAACTCTACATTAATCGCAAAGGAACAAGTTATTAGTAGTGCATCTACAAATCGTTTTGCTGGCAACAATGTAATCTCAAAATCGAAGTGCAAACCACACGGTCAGTATTTAGAGTCTATATTCATTTCATTCTTTTTGTAAAGTGGTTAGGAATGAAGGACACCTGCTGATCATTTTAGACAATTCAAGAAAATGACTTTGAGCCCAGCCCAAGTGTTTCCACTGGGGCCACCGTTAAACAGTTCTAAAAGCACCTTACCCTTGATTTCTCTCCATTATACAAAAATAAAAATCTTCTAGCATTCACAGAAAAGGCTATATGACCTCTTTTTCCAAGAAATTATCGCTTCCCGTAGCTCTTCTCGAGCCAGTGCCGAACATCTTTAAGGTTGTAGAAAAATGGACCCTTACCCCCAAGGTAAGCAATTTTATTCTTCTGCACGATGCAGACCCGCTCGTAGGCCACACCATAGGCTACGTTGGCATTGTTGTCCATGCAATCTGCCACCAGTTGGCACTGAGGAGGCAAAGAGAAATGCTCCAGAAGTGTCCGGGCGGCAAACATCCTCTCCTCCAAATTACGGTGTTTCCTCACTTCAAACGAAAAGTTCTCCATGGGAGGAGCCGCCCAGCCATCTGAGGGGTGAGCCTCATCAATGTAGACAAGCAGGAAGTCTGCCACGTCCGAAAATTCCTCCACCATCCGCCGGAAAACCGGCAGCTGGCTTATAAAGGGGGGTCAAGTGGCCGAGCCGAAGTTGACCACTAACGGGCGGTCTGGAGATTCGAAGTCCAGCAGGTGGCACTCGTTGTGGGACTTACTGCTGATGCTCCAGCATCTGTTGATGCCAGCAACCTTCACCACTTTGGAGTTTGGAGCAGCTTCGCCCAGCTTCACCTGAACAAAACAGTTCCACATTCACATGTTAATATTTTTGAGGACATTAGAATAGCATGGGCAATGAGCCATAATGCCTAGTGGCCGGCTGAAAGATCAGTCTCATGACTACACTGAAAATTACTTTGTTTTGGCTTAGTAGGTTTATTGGCCTCTGTTGTGATGGAGACTCAAGTGATGTCATCAGGCTTGAGATTTCACATTTACAGTTGTATACATACAAAAAAAATTAATAAAATAAAAAAATAATTACTTGGGGCTTTGTCACTGCTTTAAGCTGATGTTTTGGACCTTTTAACACCATCTGTAAGAACTTTTAAGCATCTTGTAGAAAAAGTACAGCACATGATCTCTCTGATCTCACGATAGACTTTGGAGTCAGATATTTGTTTGTAGTAGGCTGTCTAAAAAAATCTATTTCTTTGACTTTATAAGTGCATATGAACTTTGGCACTGTGTTAACACCTGGAAACACATAACTCATCCTCTCCCTGTGCCAAATAACGTTTACATTATTTTGACACTAAATGATTTCCTCAGCAAGACTTTGTAACCAAACAATGATATAGTTAATGGTTGAGGACAATAAATGCACATTAAGCTAGTGTATCTTACCCCACAGGGTGTTGATTGATTTTTAGTTAAAAAGTAACAGGAATGTGAATCCAGACATTTAATGAATTAAGAGCATTGAACCAAGAGGTCACTGACTGTCTGGAGGGCAAAGTTCACACACCTTTATATGGATTGGAATTGCACCAAATGTCACGTTTTGAAGATTGAGCAAATATTTATTCAAAATTAGTTGGAGGATGTGCACCACACTGTAAACAAACATCTTTTCATCCATTTAACTTGTTGTCACACACACACACACATATACATACATATATATATATATATATATATATATATATATATATATATATATATATATAAATAAAATTTAAAGCAGCAATTAGTTGAATATTGCAGAAATCATTGGGTAATACATGCCACAATGACCATGTTACAATTACTGCATGCAGACTGATAACTAATTAAAATAACAATAACTCTAATTGCAAAGTGTTCATTACATAAAATGTACATTGCCCTTATTGTGCAGCATTTCATCAACATCTGTTGTTTTTAAATGCGCTTTAAAGCCATTTGACGTCACTGCGTGTGTCCATTGATATTATGCAGTACTTAGAGTAAATATACTGTAACTTGGGCACTAAAGTCTAACCAAACATTGCATTATGTCTACTGAACATTAAAACAACATCGACAAATAATCCCCTAAGCCCTTTGAACCTGTTTGAGTCATACTCCACAGTGAGCAGACCGAGTCTTGTGCTGTCAGCTTACCTGTTTGTAGGCATCCAGCAGAAAGCTGTTCCATATGGAGCGCACGCCGGCTGTGGTTAACATGCGCTGCCACTCACCCGTGGAGCCCGAGCAGCTCAGGAGTGACACCACACGCTTTACCAGCACTATCGAATCATAAAGCACGAAAAACAGGCAGTTGGAGAAGAAACCAGGCAAGATCTGCAAAGTTACCAGGAGGTCCACACTAAGCATGCCCATTTCGCGCTGATTTATAACAGGTGGTTGACGCGCACTTTTGCTTATTTAAGTTCACCTTTCCGACTCATCCTGGTCAGATATCATCTCCTCTGCCTTCCCCCTCCTAGGAAACTTTCATTCACCTAAAGAAAGCAGAGCCGACCTAAGGATGTGGGCGTTTGCGCGCAGTGAGCACGAATCTGCGTTTCTCCAAGCATCAGGCGTCTTTACGCAAAGAGGCGCGCTGGTGCCAAACGTCCCCCTCCTTTCCGCTTTACAATTAACCAAAGGCTACCCGTTAGGCAGGTTCCTGAGTCGCTCTGCGTCTTTTTATACCGTAAATCATTCCGGGCTCTGAAATAAAGCCCGCGGGGCTGGTGGGAGTGTGACGTCACAACGAGGGCTTTCTCTCCGGACGGGACATGCAGTAAAAGATGCAAACAGATTCAGCGCTTTTTAACGTCAGTTGCTGATTACAAAAGGAGATTACATGACCCTGCATGAAGAGACATGTTTGCATTGAGTTGCATGAAATCAGTCTTTTGCAAATAAATGTGTTTTGTAAGCATAGAGATAGAAAGATAGAGAGAGAGAGACAGACAGACAGAGATAGATAGATAGATAGATAGATAGATAGATAGATAGATAGATAGATAGATAGATAGATAGATAGATAGATAGATAGATAGATAGATAGATAGATAGATAGATAGATAGATAGATAGATAGATAGATCCAGAATTCTGAAAATGTTGGGACATTTTTTACATTTTAATAAAATGAAAACTAAAAGACTTTCAAATCACATGAGCCAATATTTTACTCACAATAGAACGTAGATATAACAAATGTTTAAACTGAGAAATTTTACAATTTTATGCATAGAATGAGCTCATTTCAAATTTTATGTCTGCTACAGATTTCAAAATAGTTGGGACGGGGGTATGTTTACCATGGTGTAGCATCTCCTCTTCTTTTCAAAACAGTTTGAAGACGTCTGGGCATCGAGGTTATGATTTTCTGGAGTTTTGGTGTTGGAATTTGGTCCCATTCTTGCCTGATATAGGTTTCCAGCTGCTGAAGAGTTCGTGGTTGTCTTTGATGTATTTTTAGTTTAATGATGCACCAAATGTTCTCTATATGTGAAAGATCTGGACTGCAGGCAGGCCAATTCAGCACCCGGACTCCTCTACTACGAAGCCATGCTGTTGTAATAGCTGCAGTATGTGGTTTTGCATCGTCCTGATGAAATACACGTCGTCTGGAGGGGAGCATATGTTGCTCTAAAACCTTTTATATACCTTTCAGCATTCATAGTGCCTTCCAAAATATGCAAATATGCCCCCATACCATCAGAGATTCTGGCTTTTGAACTGAATGCTGATGACACGCTGGAGGGTCTCCCTCCTCTTTAGCTCAGAGGACACAGCATGTGTGATTTTCAACAAGAATGTCAAATTTGGACTTGTCTGACCATAGAACACTTTTACACTTTGAAACAGTCCATTTTAAATGAGCCTTGGCCCACAGGACACGACGCCGCTTCTGGACCATGTTCACATATAGCTTTCTTTTTGCATGATAGAGCTTTAGTTGCCATCTGCAGATGGCATGGCGGATTGTGTTTACCGACAGTGGTTTCTGGAAGTATTCCTGGGCCCATTTAGTAATGTCTATGACAGAATCATGCCGATGAGTGATGCACTGTAGTCTGAGGGCCAACAAAGGTCTTTGGCCTTGTCGCTTACGCACAGAGATTTCTCCAGTTTCATCAAATTTGAAATTAGCTCATTTAGTGGATAAAAGTCTAAAATTTCTCAGTTTAAACATTTGTTATGTTTTCTATGTTCTATTGTGAATAAAATATTGGCTCATGTGATTTGAAAGTCTTTTAGTTTTCATTTTATTCAAATTTAAAAAACCTCCCAACATTCGGGTTGTAGATGGATAGATAGATAGATAGATAGATAGATAGATAGATAGATAGATAGATAGATAGATAGATAGATAGATGGATAGATAGATAGATAGATAGATAGATAGATAGATAGATAGATAGATAGATAGACAGACAGACAGACAGACAGACAGACAGACAGACAGACTGACTGACTGACTGACTGACTGACTGACTGACTGACTGACTGACTGACTGACTGACTGACTGACTGACTGACTGACTGACTGACTGACTGACTGACTGACTGACTGACTGACAGACAGACAGACTAATAGATAGATGTGGAAGAAGTTTGCCCCACATTTCCATTTAAAGGCCTAGCCTGTCAGGACAAGGCAGGATATGTTTGTTTATTAAGATTAAATCATTGTTGATGCTACAGAGTGGATGCTTATCATTGTTGTGGTTGAAGGAGCATAATTCTGAGCTCTGACGCATGACGCTTAACGCAATACTCTCTCGCCCATTGAAAGTGAGTCGAGAGCTGTGGCGTCTCCCACAAATATTTCTCCATTGTGATTGACAGCATGAAGCTATCCTCAACAGTGTTTGCTCTTGTTTATCACTAACGTTCCCGGTTCCTTGCCAAACTGATTCGACCGTTGAAGTCAGACGAATTCTTTATGTCTAATGATCAAGTTCATCTGGAGGTGGCAATCAAAGCACTTGAATCTCAGGGTGATGACCCCCAGTGTGAATCCAGATATGCGGCGAAGTGACTACGGCAGGACTGTCTCGTATCCCATTGACCCAGAAACTTCATCCAAGCCAATTAAGGTCAGCAACACAAGGATTCCTTTGTCCAGTGGTCATTTGCATCTCAAACACACATATCAATCTCTACTTGTGTACACAGTGTTTACATGAGAGGCTGCATATAGTCATTTTCACCTTAGATCTTTGTCCAAAAGAAATCATGGAGGATAGCAGGGGATGGGGAAATTATGAAAATATGTTTATCTTATACATCAGCGATTCCCAGATGAATAGCACTGTAACAATAGCAGGACTGATGAATATTGCTCTCCCTTTCATGACCAGCTCTTGGCGGGTCCCCCAGACTTGACATTCAACTTAAAGACTTGCGACGGGTCGGCAGGTTCTTCTTCTTTGCTTATAGAGCAAGCTTGCTCTTGTTTGGGTGTCTGTTTGCTACTTTAGTTCAACCTCTTTCTAACTAACTCCAGGACAGAGCCAGAAAAGTGTCGCAATTATGCTTTTCAGCTCGGTCTAATTCATGTGGTATGATAGATTGTTGTTTTTGGAAAAGAAGTCCTCAAAGAACTTCAAGCAACAGGACATTACAAAAATATGCAGAGCCATAAAGTCTATAATATGCTATGCAGTTTATGTTTACAGGGACATAAATGTGTATATTGGCAAAAGTTGCCAGGAGATCCTTGCCAGAACTGAATAATCATTCACTTTTTGAAGATTATTTTGAGACAGCACTTTTTATTTATTCCGCAAATCAATTATTTCCTGCTTAAGTGTTTGTGTTTGTGGAGAGTTTGTAATTGTTATGACATATCAGATCTTTTCGAATGGAAAATTTCAGTTTTCACACCATAAACAAGGTGCTTTTTCATGCCATCTCATTTTTGACCTTAGGGTCCCTTAGCAATGTATAATATTCTCACAATATCCTCAAAGCTGCATCGCTGAACTCAACCCATCATGTCCAACTTCTATGACAAGAAATGCTGTAAATGAAAGAAAAAACTGCATTTATGAATATGGTACATCTGAAATTCTCCTGATAACACCAGTGCCAGATAAAACTTAGTTTTGTCAAATTAGTTAATAATTGCTAGATAAGGCTAATTTAACATTAGATGAATGATGAGATATGTAATGCTAAACCTGACCATTACTTCACTGAAGGTGGGGCTGCATACTTTACGACTGCCAAAAACTCAGCAAACTCCAGAATATTCATAAAGAGACCTTGGTTTATCAGCCATCGCATAAAGCAAACCCCAGGAATGTCAAAATTGTAATTAGCATTAAAAACTAGTGTAACATTCTGAATTAATAGCTGACAAGGTTGGAGTAAGGCTGGAAACGTTATTCAAACTATTAAAGACTCTTTTACTTAGTGGCAGCAGTAAAACGAACACATGCTATGATCTCAGCAGCACACCAGTTGGCTACATCCTCATCCGTTTTAGTCATTCAGTGAGTCAAGGTGGATTGTATGTTTGTGTAATTGTTGTAGTTTGGAATTGTAAACTGCCTCCGCTGATTCATATGTTCCCCACAAATATTTACTCCCATCTGTGCACTGTGTACAAGCAGGAATTAAGCCAACAGACAATGAGCTTTAGAATGCAAACTTGGCTTGCGATGTCTTTATCCACAACAACGTATAACAGGATTGTAGCCAAAAATTCAATTACTACCTCTACATCGAATGTAAATGGAGAGACAGTGACCCGTTCTAAATGCACTCTCTGTGCACCACGTCAACCTGTCTTTCCTGGACTTATAAGAGGTTTAAGCTGTCTCAGAAAGTGTATCCAGACTGTGTGCTGCTTGGCTCAGTGTGCTGTAAATATAAGGATAGTTTACTGTGGGCATTTCAGCAAACTTTCCAATCGTTTTAAAATTGTTTTGTTGGTTTCTCGCCCCAGGCAACCACTCAAATCAACTTAATCAACAATTCAGTCTGGTGACACACATACAATAGCGTCCAAACGTCTGGAAGCACTAATGAAAATGTCTATTTTACACTTTTTCCATTTTTTCTTTACAAACTCTATCAGCATCATTTTGAAAAAGAAAAAAAAAAGGTGATATGAAAATTAACAAGCATTTCAGACAGTTTAATTCTAATGTAAAATAATAAATAAATAAAAAGACATCCCAGATATGCCTCTCTCTCTCTCTCTCTTTCTATACACACACACATATATTTATATATATATATATATATATATATATATATATATATACACACACAAAAAAAGAAATTATTTTTTAATGTGTTTGAAAGTAGTTATGGTCACAAAGTCTGTATTTATTTTATCTAAAATACAGTAAAACTGTAAAAAATACAGTAACATTTATATATATTTAAAATTACTGATTTGTATTTGAGCATTTTTTTTCCTTTGATGCAAATACGGAATTATTCCAGTCTTTAGTGTCACATGATCCTTTAGAAATTATTCTAATATGCTGTATTGCTACTCAACAGGCATTTCTTTGTTTCAGTGTGATGAAAGTGCGTATAAATAGTATGCCAAATAAATATTAAAACTTGTGGTATTGATAAGCAAAAATGGACTTTGGTGTGTATATGCTACGCGATGGGTAGGATTAGGGTTGTGGGGTAGATGAGTATCATATGTACGCGAAAACTGCGTATCATATGCAAGGCAACAAATTTGGTATCATATGCACACGAAAACTGCCAAACACGTTCGTATCATATATAAGCCAAAGTCCATTTTTGCGTATCAATACCACAAGTTTTCGTTTTTATTTGGCGTACTATTTATATGCTTTTTCATGAGACCGGACTTAATATTTTTATGGCAACCGTGAAAACCAACAATTCAAAAGTTTGGGATAGATACAATTTTAAAAAATAAATAAATAAAATACTTTTAAAGTATTGTATTTTAAATAATGAATTAATGAATTAAATGATTAAATCATTTAAGAAATGAATTAAATTGATCAAACATTACAGTAAACACATTTATAATTTTACATAAAAAATCTATTTTAAATAAAATCTGTTTAAGCTACTTTCTGTTTATCAAAGAATCCTGACTTTGTGTGTTTGAACTTCAGTTCACCCTTCTCATCCTGATACACAGAACAGGATTAACAGTCTCTCTCACACACCACAAAATCTGAGAGCGAGCGCATACTTATATAACAGCAAAAACAGTGGGGTCTGCAGACTAGGCTTATGTTTTGACTGAAAATGTAATGCAGAACTATCAAGTGGGTCAGCAGCGGGTTTCGCTGGCAGGAATCAGATGCATGTGCAGGGATTACATCTAAAGGCTTATGGGCTCTCTGCATGCCTGCCCAGCTGTGACAGAAACAGCATTGCTTCAAACTGCCACTTCATCAAATTATCACAAATGTGTGCCTAAAAAATGATGGTAATTTACAGTTTAGAATCATTTGCATTTTCGGTTGAAGCAAATCAAATTTGAACAAGCAAATGATAAGGATGGTTCAGGTTACATATTACACAGGTTGCAACAACCTGAATTGTATTTATATTACTATGCATTTCTAAATATTTAGAATTAAATAATAAATATATTAAATCGATCTGAGCATCTCAGAAAAGCTGTAAAAACCATATACAACAAATTTGAGAAAATAAGCACCACAAAGAGATACTTTCTATGAGACAAATAAATATCCACCAAAATACTTTGAAATCGCCTGGAGATCTTGGAAGCATTGCAAGCTATTTTTCTCATGCAGAAGTATTTAGCTCCAAAAATCAACAGCACAAGGCATCGATTAGCTCATTCTTAAACAATGGTTTGCACACAAAGCAGCATTCAAAAGTGATTTGTTCAAGAGAAAACACTAATTTGAAAAAATACTTTTCATAACACCACCACCTCTGAATTATGACCTTAAAGCCCAAAAATATTAGTGTAATAACCAGCTTTGGTGGTAATCAGTGATTACAGCTCAACACTGAAACTGCAAAAGAAAATATGTGCCAAAAAGTTCAAAGCCCCCAGAAGCATTATTAGGAATTTATCTGCTAAGCTTGAGAAAAGGGGGGGGGGGGGGGGGGTATAGATGTTTTACTTGAGGAAATAGGCACCACATTCATTCTTTTCCTCAAGTTGTGAACTGTGGACAGTCCAGCCCGATCTCACGGCAATTCGTATTTTATGAGGTGGCTAATTCATACGAATTTGTACAACCTCACTCGTACAAATTCATATGATTTTTGCAAAATCGTACGTATTTTACAAGTTGCCAATTCGTATGAATTTGTACGAATGACCTGCACCTGACCCCGCCCCTAAACCTACCCGTCACTGGGGTTTAGACAAATTGTACAAAATCGTACGAGTCAGGTCGTACGAATTAGTCACCTTGTAAAATACGTACAAATTGGTCATGAGATAGTGTTGGACAGTCAAGGACTTTGGCCTTCCACAAGCCAAGTGTGGCTCCATTCTTGCGAATGAGAGACCTCCTGCAAATTTCCTCGAAATGCTGGCGTGGAGTTTCTCTACGCTCATGTGTATTTTGTTTTGTTTGTCTTGTCCGTGCCAATTGTATTATTTGCTAGACAGTCTGTGTAAACTCTGCGGTCTGGACATGAGGTTAGCACTAGCAGGATCTCCAATTTGGGCTCTAAAACCTGGTTTTCTGAATGTATGTTCAGAAAGAAATTCAATTATAATTAGAGGATTTCTGCTCTTTGCATTAAAACTCTGCATTTGATCTTTCATCCTCAAAGGGAATAACTTTGAAACAAGAAAGATGCTTGAAAAAGAAAAAGCTCTTAAACCGGGATAAAGAATTAAGCTCTGATTCCAGTCGTGCAAAAGTTATAAACACATCCGGGAGTTCTGGCAAACCTGAGTCATGGTGTGTAACACTAGATTGTTTCTGAATGACTCACACCATTATCAAGGGAAAATGCACTGGAAGGGTGTTCTGGGATCTTCTTAGAAACAGTTCATAACTCAAAAAAATATTTTTACAATTGTAAACTTTACCTGGCGTAGCGATCAGTTTCCTGTGAGAACCGTCCATTCTACTCCAGGGAGCTTCGCAACCAGCACCTGTCCACGGGATAGGCGACAAAGCCAGTATGCTTAATATTCATTACTTTGAAAGGTCAGTGACGTACAGAAAACTGAAATAAACAGATTTTCTGGCATCCTGGCTGATTTTATCAATGGTTTTACGTACCCCTTGCACATTAGCTGTATTAGTACTTAAGCTAATTGTGTCATTATTCAAAAGTCAAAAACAACAGGATGTAGGATAATTGGATTAATACTGGAAATCTCCATAATCTCTTTAGCTCTGACGTAAATTAATCAGCAAAATTGACTTTTTTGTGCAAACAACTTAAAAGAGATTGACTTACTGCAATCATTTTACTGACATTTGTATACAGTATGTCCCTTTACCCTCATTGAACCACTGTTGAAGACTATTTCACCATTTCAAATGATAAATTTTATTATAATTTACTCACCCTCATGTCGTTCCATATCTGTATGCCTTTGTTCTGTGGGGGGAAAAAAAGGAAAAATTCTAAAAATTGTGCTAGGTTCTCTTTGTCATGCAGTTACTGTGCAACGAATGGAGATTGAAATTGATGCTTTAAAAAAGGACACTAAAGCAGCATAAAAGTATTTAATATGACATAAAATTCTGAAAAGTAATTCATACGACTTGGTTACTACAGTGGGGAAAATAATTATTTGATCCCCTGCTGATTTTGTAAATTTGCCCACTTAAAAAAGAAGAAGAAGGGTTTATCATTTTTATGGTAAGTTAATTTTAACTGATAGAGACAGAATATCAAACAAAAAATCCAGCAGCATACAAATGTTAAAAAAAGATTTACATTTTAGTAAGTCAAATAAGTATTTGATCCCCTACCAACCAGCAGGAATTTTGGCTCCCACAGATTGGTTATGTGCACATGTGGAACACAGATTAGTCCTGTCACTTTAAGAAGATACTCCTAATTTCAGCTCGCTGTGTGTATAAAAGACTCCTGTCCATAGAATCTGTATCTTCCATTCCAACCTCTCCACTACCAGGGGCAAGACCAAAGAGCTGTCAAAGGACATCAGGGACAAGATTGTAGACCTGCACAAGGCTGGAATGGGCTACAACCATCAGCAAGAAGCTTGGTGAGAAGGAGACAACTGATGGTGCGACTATTCGGAAATGGAAGAAATGCAAAACAACCATCAGTGGGCCTTAGTCTGGAGCTCCGTGCAAGATCTTGCCTCATGGGGTAAGGAGGATCATGAGAAAGGTGAGGGATCAGCCCCGAACTACACGGGAGGAGCTTGTTAATGATCTCAAGGCATTTGGGACCACAGTCACCAAGCAAAACATCGGTAACACACTATGCTGCAATGGATTGAAATCCTGCAGTGCCTGCAAAGTCCCTCTGCTCAAGAAGTCACATGTACAGGCTCGTCTGAAGTTTGCCAATGAACATCTAAATCAGGGATACTCAAATCTAGCTCGCAAGATCCACTTTCCTGCAGAGTTTAGCTCCAACCCTGACCAAACTCACCTGAGCATGCTAATCAATGTCTTCAAGATCATTAGAAAATCACAGGTATGCAAGTTTGATCAGGGTTGGAGCTAAACTCTGCAGGAAAGTGGATCTTGCGAGCCAGATTTGAGGATCACTGATCTAAATGATTCAGAGAAGACTTGGGAGAATGTGCTATGGTCAGATGAGAAAATTGAGCTCTTTGGCATCAACTCAACTCATCATGTTTGGAGGAAGAGAAAGAACACCATCCCTACAGTCAAGCACGGAGATGGAAACATTATGCTTTGGGGCTGTTTTTCTGCTAATGGTAAAGGACGACTTTAACAACATTGAGTGCAAATGGACAGGGCCATGTACTGTAAAATCTTGGACGAGAACCTCAGCCAGAACACTGAAGATGGGTCATGGATGGGTCTTCCAGCATGACAGTGACCCGAAAACATACCGCCAAGGCAACAAAGGAGTGGCTCAAGAAGAAGTACATTAAGGTCATGGAGTGGCCTACCCAGTCTCCAGACCTTAATCGTATAGAAAATCTGTGGAGGGAGCTGAAACTTTGAGTTTCCAAGAGACAGCTAAGAAACCTTAATGATTTAGAGAGGATCTGTAAAGAGGAGTGGACCAAAAGATGAGATGTGTGCAAACGGTGACCAGCTACAAGAAACATCTTACCTCTGCGCTTGCCAACAAGGGTTTCTGCACCTAGTACTAAGTCATGTTTTGCTTGGGGATCAAATACTTATTTGACTTACTAAAATGTAAATCAACATTTGTATGCTGCTTTTTTCTGGATTTTTTGTTTGATATTCTTTCTCTATTAGTTAAAATAAACCTACCATAAAAATGATAAACCCGTCTTTTTTTAAGTGGGCAAACTTACAAAACCAGCAGGGGATCAAATAATTATATCCCCACTGTATATTCAGTTTCTTCTGAATCCATACGCATTAAAGTGCCCCTATTATGGATTTTTGAAAATTATCTTTCATGCAGTGTGTAACACAGCTCCAAGTGAATGAAAACATCCTGCAAAGTTTTAAATCTGATAGTGCACCGTGTATAAAGTTATTCTCTCTCAAGAGAGTCAACTCTGAATCATTGAAACAAGTCGTTTTTAAAACAAATCCCAAGCTGTTTCATGTTGATGTCAACATGAAACATTAGCATATTGTCCGCCCACTTGTTGCGTGCAAACCTGGGAAAACTTGATTTTCGCGTTGGTCTGAATGAAAATGCAAATTCATTCTTTGCCACTAGGTGCCGCTTTTGAAGCGTTAAAAGCTAACAAACACTGCTTTAAATAAAATCGACCAATCACTCTAATATTTGGGTTGAACTGTTCTGGAACAGTGTTGTAAATACAACTTAACCACTGATTTCTAGTTGAGTCCTCTTTTGGAAGGCCAAACAAAGTACTTTCTCTTTCACAATGAAACACAGCGTCTCCAGGACATGGCGCCGGCAGCAGCAATACTACAGCGAGAATAATAGTTCCGCCTTCTTTCATTGCATATACATTTGGGCAGTGTTTTGCAAATCTTTCCACATCATGATGGTAGACATGTGGGGGTGTGTTTGAATGAGACGTTTTAGGGGGGCGTGGTCGAGTCCTGACTTTTATAAAGAATATCTCTTTGGTTTTGAGACTTTAGTCTTTGCAACTTCAGGGATCTTATCTATGCACAAACAGCTTGTAACACTCCAAAGAGAAAGGAAAACTTGAAATCGCATCATATGACCCCTTTAAGAACCAAGGGTTCCCAAACTTTTGAAGGGGGTTATTTTAATAATTTCATTTTTTTTTTTTTTTTTTTTGTCTTGTGTAAACTTGACCTCCCTTATTTTGTTAAAATTATTCACCTTTTCACAGATTCTGCAAGGGTTTCCCAAACTTTTGCATGCTACTATATGGCAAGAATAGTTAACATATCATATTTTTTAAATACTTTTATGATACTTTTTTTTTTTTGAGAATTGAAAACTTTCAGTCCCCAGATTAAAAAAAAAAAAAAAAAAGAAGAGAAGAAGAAGAAGAAAAAAGATGACTACAATTTGCAGAAAACATTTCACACAAAATTCCATTAAATGTACAAACTACAAACCATGAAACATGGAATTCACCAAAATAATACACTGGAAATTTAGACTTGCCCAGCATGTTCCATACAGCTTTACTGGACAAGGTGGAATAAAAGACAAAATGATACTCATGCATGAGCAAGAGAAAGTTGATTAGGATGTAGAGAGAATGGAAAGAAAGCTAAATCTGTGGCTGCTTTTTGTCTCAATGTATTTTTTATGATATGAGACAGAATCTCTTACTAATGATACTGAATCCCTAACTAATGATGTTTAGGAGCTGTCCGATATCCCACTTCTTATCCAGGCCTCATTAACGGACCTGGGAGAAAGACTGCATGCGACAGATGATTACAATCATCACTTCCCTCTGTCTGTTTCAGACACGTTATATTTTCCTGATTAAAATCCAAGGGCCTCATTTATAAAGTGTGCGTACGCACAGATTTGTTCTTAGAGTGTGCTTACACTTATATCCACGCCAGCGCTCATATTTATAAAAACTGTCTTTGACGTGGAAAAGTGCTTTTACTCAGAGCCATTGAGAAGCCTTGTTTGAGCCCTCTCAATTTCAATTCAGTTCAAATTAGCTTTATTGGCATTACTTGCACAGTATTGCCAAAGCATTGTCCATTACATGAATAAGGAACAAACAATTATATAATACATAGAACAAGAATAGATCTGTAAAATAATTAAGTAAATATGTACATGTATACTTTTTTTCCCACAAACAAGAAAAATATTTAAGACATTATTAAAAAATAAAAAATAAAATAAAATAAATAAATGAATAAACCCTTTGTACAACATGCAAGAAATGATCTTGCTTCAGTTTTGTCCACTGGCTGATAGTCTTAGTTTGTGACAGGCTGATACATATCTTGCTGCTGTTGTGATCCTTTTGGAATTTTCCCCTAAAATGTGACTTAATTTTTCTGCATTTGGTAATGCCATAAAATTTGGTTTAATTTGTTGGAATTTGGGGAAATATACAGCTCTAATGTTGTGATAGTAATCACAGTGCAGCAAGAAATATTCCTCTGTTTCCACCTCTTTCTGCGAGCACAGTGAACACAGTCTCTGTTCTTGTGGCTGCCATCTTTGTCAATGCCTCTCTCTCTCTATGGCTCTGGTTTTACTCTATAAAATGTGCATTCAGGCCCAGAATGTCTGTGTTTGTTATGGTTTGTGAAACCCGCCCACTGCCAGTTTACCCAATTGTATTTCGGCACCCCGGATTGCCAGTTGGCGGAAAACACAGCGTATTTAATTTCATTTATCGGCATGTGCACTCGTTCCTGTTGGAGTCCTTAATCTGGCAACCAGCGTGTGCGTCAAGTCTGAGGAGGAGGGGTCGGGTGAAAAAAACCATCTCCAATATTTTGAATTTGGACTGCAATACCTAGTTAAACAGGTGTCAATCCTACATACAGCACCTTTAATCAACACCTGCCAGCCAATCAGAATCGAGTATTCAGACAGACCATGGCACAATATTTTTTAACCAACGGCACTTAAATTTTTGAACTAAAATAGGCTATTCCAACCATATAGCCTATGAATAAATTAAAATGCATATTTTTTTAATTAAAGAAAGAGAGCATGAGCTGCTGGTGCTTGGATTTGTATTTCAATAAAATATCGAGGTCCAAGTTTAAGAATGCGCCTCTATTTAATATTATTAACTTACAATAGTCTTCCCTGAGGTAGATTGAATGTTTTCCTGCCTTGCTGGATGTTGGGCTCATGTATGAAGGTATTTTTGGTGCAAAACAACTGAGCGTCCGTGATAGCGGAATTTGTAGTTGTAGAGAATAGCCACACATGTGTATCAGTAAATTTGAAGTCATAGACAAAAGTTGCAAACTTGTAGATTTTTTTCTCTCTCCCACAAACACAACACAACAGTTACACCTTCTCGGATCCTTCATTGCAGATACACAAATACTATTCTACAAATCACAAATCAAGAAACTCATACGCTCACGTTTTGCTACTATTGCTGCAGTGAATATGGTGCAAAACACATTCACACATCTGCATCAAAAATGTGAAGTCGCGGATAAATTTTGTACATGCGCAAATCAGTACATGAATACTTGCAATGAGATTTGCACAATTGTAGAATGTTTTCTTACATATCTATTTTTTTCTTGGATGCTTTTTCTAGCACAAACACAAGTGCATAACGACATGGCTTGAATCTGCTGCTATTTCACTTGCAAATGACAAGTTTTGCGCACTCTCGCTTTTGCAACACATATCTGTGTGACATATGGAGCAAAAGTGATTTGTGCATCTGTAGAGGCAACGTTGGCCACTCTTCAGAGATCAGAGAATTTCGGCCAATCAGAAGAGCTATACGGTACCCGGATTTTGTTATTCTTTATAGTTCTTCGGTTTTTTAGATTCAAGTTTGTGGATATTATTGTCTGCAACGTCGAGGGTGTATTTTGGAGCCATGGTTACGGTGATTACATCAGCTGGTAAGATAAGTTATAACGTCAGTTATAATTAATCAGGGAAGCATAATAATTCTACACTGCCTTTTTATCGCAGGTTATGCCAGACGTTACATAACATTGAGCTAATGTGAAAATAGTAAAGAAAAATGAGTTAAGACACCACTGTTATGACATCTTTTGTATTTTATTTTCAGGTTTTAATCTATTGGTAATGTCACCTGCAATGAAGGTGTATTGGAGTCTTTTCTTGTGATTGCATCGTAGAGGTGGTAACAACAGGAGAGTAAGCTGCCATCAACTACTATATTAGCCGAATTAGCCACTGGCTGCTGTTCTGCACTAACCCACAGAACGGGTTGTATAGGAACGGACTAGCAATATATAGGAAGTTTGGCTTACAAATATTATGAATGTTGTTTATTTTATTATAACCTGTAAGTTCTGTTATTGTTTGGTAGTTTTGTTTTTGTTTTTTTCTGACCATAAACTACAATAACACTAAAAACAGTGAAACAGTTTAACATTGAGCAGTATTTTCAATTGCTGCTTTTTTATTATTATTATTTTCTAGTTTGTGGTCTGGATCATGTCATCTGCATTCCAGTTGGAGGCTTTTTTGTGATTGCCATCGTAACAGGGATAACATCAACTGGTAAGTTAGCCGAAGTAAACTAGTTAAAGGGGTTTTTTTGGGGGGGGGGGGGGGGGGGGGTAATCGTTATCCATTCCCTGGGAATCAACCCCATTATTTCTGCAATATAACACTAAGCTCACAATGTCAAATGCAGAAACGTTAATTCATGCGTTTATGACCTCAAGGTTAGATTATTGTAATGCTTTATTGGGTGGTTGTTCTGCACGCTTAATAAACAAACTCCAGGTGGTCCAAAATGCAGTAGCTAGAGTTCTTACTAGAACCAGGAAGTATGACCACATTAGCCCGGTTCTGTCAACACCGCACTGGCTCCCCATTGAACACTGTATACATTTCAAAATCTTGTTAATTACTTATTAAGCACTGAATGGTTTAGCTCCTCAGTACTTGAGAGAGCTCTTATCGCATTATAGTCCTCCATGTCTGCTGCATCCTCAAAACTCTGTCCATTTGATAATACCTAGAATATCAAAATCAACTGCGGGCGGCAGATCCTTTTCCTTACCACCCAAACTCTGGAATAATCTACCTAACACTGTTCGGGAAGCAGACACACTCTTTTTTAAATCTAAAACACACTCATTCAGTTTAAATCTAGATTAAAACCCATCTCTTTAACCTGGTTTACACATAACACACTATTGCATTTCTATAATTCAAATCCATTAATGGATTGTTAGGCTGCATTAATTAGGTCAACCGAAACCTGAAACACTTCCCATAACACCCGATGTACTTGTTACATCATAAGAAGAATGGCTTGATTGCAAGATGCAAGATTCAGAATGCAGAAGTAATGGATATAACTGATACAACACATTCCCTGCTTTTAAAGGAACACTCCACTTTTTTTGGAAATAGGCTCATTCTCCAACTCCCCCAGAGTTAATAAGTTGAGTTTTACCGTTTTTGAATCCATTCATCTGATCTCCGGATCTGGCGATAGCACTTTTAGCATAGCTTAGCATAGATCATTGAATCCAATTAGACCAGTAGCATCGCGTTCAAAAACGATCAAAGAGTTTCGATATTTGTCCTATTTAAAACTTGACTCTTCTGTAGTTATATCGTGTACTAAGTTCGGCGGAAAATGAAAAGTTGCGATTTTCTAGGCTGATATGATTAGGAACTACTCTCATTCCGGCGTAATAATCAAGGAACTTTGCTCCCGTAACATGGCCGCGGCAGGCGCAGTGATATTACGCAGCGCCTGAAAGTAGTCCCCAGCTACCGGGCACTACTTTCAGGCGCTGCGTAATATCACTGCGCCTGCCGCGGCCATGTTACGGGAGCAAAGTTCCTTGATTATTACGCCGGAATGAGAGTAGGTCCTAATCATATCAGCCTAGAAAATCGCAACTTTTCATTTTCCGCCGATCTTAGTACACCATATAACTACAGAAGAGTCAAGTTTTAAATAGGACAAATATCGAAACTCTTTGATCGTTTTTGAATGCGATGCTACTGGTCTAATTGGATTCAATGATCTATGCTAAGCTATGCTAAAAGTGCTCTCGCCAGACCCGGAGATCGGCTGAATGGATTCAAAAACGGTAAAACTCAACTTATTAACTCTGGGGGAGTTGGAGAATGAGCCTATTTCCAAAAAAAGTGGAGTGTTCCTTTAATATCTGAAGAATTAATGCAACAGGACACAGCTGATCGCTTAGAAAGACCTGTGAGGCAACTGTTCCAATACTTATGCTTACATCAGATAGGGGGATGAAACTCTAAAAGTGCTGAACTTCTTAGCTGGTAAAACATCTATGTGTTGAATCACCCAATAATAAAATGTGACATTCTGTAGTTTTGTCCCATTTTCATCTTTTAATCATATTTGTAAATGTCTTGAATCCACAGCCAACAGAGCAATTTTGTCTTTACTGTTCCAATACTTTTGGAGGGCGTTGTATGAGTGAGAATAACGCGATATCTGCCTTTGATCTCGAGAGGGCAGAACTGTCTGTCTTGACTGCACTTATTTCACTCCTCCCCTCACTGCAGCCGCCTACTCTCGCCTACATTTCAGGCGAGGCAAGGCGAGGCGCATCTCAAACAAGCCTAATGTTAGAAAGTCATGAAAATATATCCATTTTGCTGTCAGGAGTGGGCGAGGCTTATAGAGTACTAGAACAGTAATTCTGAATAAAATATACATTCTGCTAAAATATTTGTTGTTGGACATTAAGTGTGACACATAGAATTTTAATCCTACATATAAGTGTATTTTATGATAGCAGTAACTGCAATAAATGATAACTGTACGCCATAAATAAATACAGTCATACTAGCTTAAATGAGTTAAATGTGTGTTCCTCTTATCAGTTAAAATGTAGTCATTATTTATTTTAATTTTTAATTCAGTGATTTTAACTTTTGATTTAGTGTTTTTAATGCTATAAAGAGCCATTTTAGATTGCAATTTTTAATGTTCTAATTACCATAAAAGGTACAGCTTTCATAAATTCAGAGAGAAAGGCTGCATGGCTGATCAATTAAATGCGCAAGTAGCAACTATGTTAAAATGTTATTAGCCTGCCCTACATTTTGGACACAATACATTAAATACAGTTGATTGTAGCCTATTTTTTATTTATTTGATTATTTAAGGTGTATTTTCTGTATACTTTTATTTTTGGACTAATAATAAAGTCAACTAATTGTATGTGAGACAGTCAGTGGTAATATCGATGTGTTCCTATTGGTCAGTGTTAGAGGAGCTCAGTTTAGCCTGACAGTTAGCCTGCTCCTGACCAGGTTAGTTTCTCTGTATAAGTTGCCACAGTGACTGAGCTTGAGCTATGGTAATTTTTCTTTCAGAAACCAAATCACGTGAAAATAAGTCAGAATTACTGAAATGAGCCTGGCTTATTTGGTAAACTAGTTTACCAAATAGGCCCCAGATCCAGTCCGTATCCAGATCAGATGGTGGATCAGCACCTAGAGATGACCTCTACAGCCCTGAACGTCAGCGGAGACCGGGACACCTAGATGAGCCCCAGAGACAGATCCCCAGTGAAGACCTCATCTCCTAGACGGCAATCAGGACAGGACTACAGGAACGACACACCATCTCGACACACTGTTTCCCTGTTTAATACTGTAAAGCTGCTTTGACACATTCTGCATTTTAAAAAGCGTAATATAAAATAATGGTGACTTGACTTGACTTTGAACTACTGTTTGATCAACAGGAATGCATTATAAGGAATGGATTAAACATTTAATGATTTGTGATGGATTATCAGCTAATTATGCACATTCCTTGTAGGTGCGTTCAGAGAGTATAGTGTTTTTATTAATCTCAAAGTGCATACAGCATAAAGTCTGGCAGCAAATTCTGTAAATATTTGCTTGAAATATTTTTTTTTTTCTTGTGCTTGCAGGTTCATTCCGAGAATCAACCCTGGTGGCACAAAATGCCATTCAGAGTCACAGACCAGATGGAATTCTGGAAAGAGGGTGCAAAGAAAAAGCATCAGCCTGAATCCCCTCATGGTGTTTCTCATCAGAGAGCTTGTCAACTTTGCCAAAATTACTGAAATTGAACACAACAACACAAACTAATTTTTACTGTATTTTATTTCTGTGAAGTCTGTTTTGCCATGCTGCAGATACAAAGTCCCCAGGGGACTGTGGTGATGCCCTTTTTCAGCTAGCACATGCTAGAGATGAAGATTTGTAATTTGTATTTGTAAAAAGACAATGTTCAACAATTAAAAAGAATATTATAAAGACAAATGCTAATGAGTTATTGTGATCTTTATGGGGTTGGGGTTGTAAAATAATATGGTAAACAGTGTTGCAATCAGATTGTTTTATACAGGTAAAAAATGAAAATAAACTGAACAGTACTAATATTGACAGCATAGTAATAATACTTTAAATGAGAATACAGTAATAATACATCCAGCTACTGTAAAATTTACATCAATCTCTTTACAGTGTAGTTTAGGTGCCTATCCGTTAGCACCTGAACGAGAGGGGGGAAAATAAAATAATAAAAATGTTTGCGAGCTGCGAGCATCTTCTGGAGTGGACAGCAGCAAATACCAACAAAGGTACATTTTCTTTCTATTTTTGAATTCACTCATTGTTATACTGTACATTTGTTTCTAATTGAAATATATTAACAAATATATTTAATCGTTTGTATATGACACTCATAATAATCTATTTAATTAACGGGTTTATATTTTATGAAGCCTCTTTGTGAGTTGAAGCAGGGATGGGCAAACTTGGTACTGGAGGGCCACTGTCTTGTAGTGTTTAGCTTTAACCCTAATCAAACACACCTCTACCAGCTAACTTAATTAGGACTACTAGATGGCTACAGGTAGGTGAGTTTTATCATATTAAAGGTAGGCTACAGGTAGGTGAGTTTTATCACTCATTTAATAAAACTATAAACAAACATACTGTACAATATAACGGTGAGTGATTTCAGAAAAAGAAAGAAAAAAACATACCTTTATTGGTTGCTGCTCTCTGCTCCGGAAGATGCTCACAGCTCGAGAAAGTTTTTTTTTTTTCCTCCCTGCTGATAGGCGCCCAAACTAGCTCTTCTGATTGACTAAACTTCTCTGATCGCGAGAGTGCACGAAACTTGCAAGTGAAACAGCGTTTAAGACTCATAGCAGCAGATTGAAGCCGTTGTCCTTATGCACTTGTGTTTGTGCTAGAAAAAGCATCCAAGAAAAAAATAAAAAGATATGTAAGAAAATATTCTACACGTGTGCAAATCTCATTGCAAGTATACTGATTTGCGGATGTACAAAATTCGTTCACATTTTTGATGCAGGTGTGTGAATGTGTTTTGCACCATATTCACTGCAGCAATAGTAGCAAAACATGTGAGCGTACCAGTTTCTTGATTTGTGATTCGTAGAATAGTATTTGTGTATCTGCAATGAAGGATCCGAGAAGGTGTAACTGTTGTGTTGTGTTTGTGGGAGAGAGAAAAAAAATCTACAAGTTTGCAACTTTTGTCTATGACTTCAAATTTACTGATACACATGTGTGGCTATTCTCTACAACTACAAATTCCGCTGTCACGGACACTCAGTTGTTTTGCACCAAAAATACATTCATATAAAGCCTTCCTCAAACGGCTTCACAAATAGGCTAATACAATAATTTGAGCAAAAAAAAAAAAAAAAAACTGATTAATTTTCAATTGAGAACTTGTTATTCAAATGGTCTGGTGGTCATATGGCCTGTGAATACGGGACAATCTGTGTTACAGCTTTCATACGGGACGCTTCTTTGATGCCTTAAATACAGGCATCCATATTTCAACCCCAGTGGCATGATAATACCAGCCCTCACAGCCAAAAATAAAAGACAGACCGGCCCACCAGGAATTCTCCTGGTGCTCCCTATTAGCCAGTCCGGGCCTGCAGAGAGCTGAAACCATTCAGTTGCATGCAAGTTCAAGATCATTTGCGATTCATAGATTTCTCATCTGAAAGAAACGCATAGCCTACACACGTTTTCTATACGTACGTTCATTCTATGAATCACACGTATGCATATTCGAGAGATGATCGCAAGATCAAATTTAGGATGGTTTCTGCGCAACATTTTGTAAGTGAGGCCCCATGTCACTATCTTGGAAATGATTAATTGCCGTGGCAAGTTGGGCAGGTGCAGGAATGTTTCTGCAGATGTTTTGCTGATATACACACTGAAATGATTCATAAGCTTCATAAATGGAACCGTGGGACTGAAAAACACAAATTGTTGAATAATTCAGTACTTCACGAGACAGTAATTTGCATTTAATCAATGTGTAAACTGATCACAGAAAAAAAAAAACATGCTAATTTGTCTTCAGAGGATGTATAAATGTACAACAACAAAGAAAGTCAATGTAAAAGAACCATTTAGTCCATGTGATCTGTGTGCGTTTTCACATTCAAATATGGCACAACATTTCACCCTATAGGCTTGTTGTCAAAGATGCCAATCGTCACTGGTCCTTGTGTGTTTTGGAACCGACCATGATTCTCTATATATGAAAGTGTGTGTGTGTGCAAATTGCACCAATGAGATTTGAGAGCTATGGCAAAGGATAAGACTATCAGCAATTGACTTAAATGTCATTCTGTTTCTAACCAAAGCGGTCATTTAGATTCAAAAGACTTAAAATACCACGCATGGCTCATTTGGACCACTGTCATGTTATGCTTGTTTTTTTGTTTTTTGTTTTTTGAAGCTTGGAATTTCATGGAAAACAGCAGCACAGACATTCTGCCAAACGTCTTCTTTTTGTGATATACAGAAAAAAACAAGTCAAATGAAAGAATTGTCATTTTTTTGGTCAACTAATTTTAAAATGTTGAAGTTGAAATGTCTGACCACAAGTCATTTTCAATGAAAGGAAACACCAAACACATGCAGAGAAATATAGGCTTTTATACAGGTCTGAAATGGAAAGTGGAAAATCCCAGGAACCCTGCCGTCTTTGAGTAAGGTTTGCATAGTCTCATGTACAAACAGTTTGAACTGTTTCCTGTATTTTGGCTGCCTTTGAGGGGGGTGGAATGCAAAGGGTGGAGAAACAGCTGGGGGTGGAATACTGTCTCTATGAGAAAAAAAAAATGCATCTGGACGTTCTTTCCACCAAGAATAAACACTGTCTGGTGACCACATAATCATAAACAATGAATCATGCAGCCTGTATAGCTCTTGCTATCATAACTGATATATATGCACATCATCTTTGTCCATTACAAATCCAGTAATACACAAATACCCTCCAACATAGAGTGCTGCTTAAGAATAATGGCTTTTGGACCACTGCTCTATTGTTAAACATGTTACTATAGGGCCAGTACTTAGGATTCAAAATTTAGCCATATGCAATCTATATGCACCAGTTTTTAAAGTGTAATAATAGAGCAGGTGCAGGATGGTCATTCTGCATTATTGTGGTTCATGAATCCTGATATATGTCCATTTATCTTCCACTTTTTTTGCAAATGAACAATATACTTCATATATACACACACACACATATATACTGTATATATAAGAAGTGACATTAATCACTTTTACATTGTTGCAAAAAAAAAAAAAAAAATTCATTCCAAATAAATGTTATTCTAATGCTTTCTATTCATTAAAAAATCCTGAAAAATAATGTACCACAATTTCCACAAAACTATTAAGCGGCAAAACTGTTTTTAACATTTGATAATAATGAGAAATGTTTTTTGAGCAGCAAATCAGCATATTAGAATGATTTCTGAAGGATCATGTGATACTGAAGACTGGAGTAATGACTGCTGAAAATGTAGTTTAGCCACCACAGGAATAAATTTCATTTTAAGTTATATTTTGATTGAAAACAATTTAAATGGTAAATATAAAATATATTACATTATTATTATTATTATTAAATGCAGCCTTGGTGAGCATGAGACTTTTTTGCAAAAACATTAACAAATCTTACCAACTCCAAACTTTTGAGCAACAGAGTACATACAGGCCTAATAAAGAAAAATATGCTTATGATAAAGAAATCATAATAATTTGCAGATATTTATGCTGTGCCATTTTTAGACTGGACTGCAGGACTGTGAGAAAATCAAAGAGCAAATTAAAATGACACTGTTTAGAGTGCAAAGAAGGAGTAAGATGATGAATCTCCTTTCTCCACACCAATCTGAACCCCATCACCTCAAGGGTTGAAAATGCGGGATTCCTGGATGTACTGTGTTTTTCGTGGGATATTTATTTACTGAGTCCAAAAACATTGTACAATTATGTTTCTATAAACAAGTGAAGTAAATTACTTTCTGATTTGTGTTAGTGGGCATAGAATTGTTACTCAGTGACACAATGTTTTATTCTGTGATCTTTGAGTCATAGCTAAAATAAAAACAAAGAGTGTGCCCAAGAAGTACTGATGTTTTAGTCACTTTCCAATGCCCTGACAGATTCCTGAAATGAGGAAGGTTTTTTAGTCCAAAATAAATACCTAATTTCCATAACTTCAGCTATATTTTCATCTTTCTAAATCCAAAAATCCATCCATATTTTAATATGCTTTGTTATATTTATTTTTATATCCAAAGTTAAAAACTGTAATAGTAAAAGCTATATGGAACAGCATTTACTGTACACTGTCAGTAAGAAAGCAAATCTACAAGACAACATGTTTAGCTCATAAATGTTTATCTCATATTTTAGCCAGAAACGATGGTTTTAAAGTTAAAACCATTAATGGTTTTGTTTCTTACAAACACCCAGCTTTTCGCTTCACAAGACATTAACTGATGGACCCATGTGGATTACTTTGCTGTTTTTAGCAGCTGTTTGAACTCTCATTCTGACGGCACCCATTCACTGCAGAGGATGAGCAAAATTACAACAAATCTGATCTGATGAAGACACAAACTCATCTACATCGTAAATGGCCTGAAGGTAAGTCAATTGGGGTGAACTATTTCTTTTATTCGACCATTTTTAACTTTGATAATACAGACTTTACCATATTTTAACAGTTTCAGGCTATTCAAGCATTAAATGACCCCTCCAAAAATTGTCTCAGCCAGTGAACTGGCTTTGTTGGGCAGTGCTGCTTTATTTATTCTAATATTTAGAAATTCTCGTTTTATTTTTGTGTTATTTACAGTATGTTGCTATGCGATTCCTTGAGGTTCTGGCTGCTATTTAGGGAGTTGTCTCCTTTAATGTAAGTCTATGTGCTTTTTCACCTCTTATCAGCTGTCATGAGAATTTTGTCTTATATGTAAGAAAAGTACCAGCACACCTCTTCTTGACAAGCTGTGTGATATGAGGTAACACGTAGCACGAATGGTGCAGGATGAGTTATGCAGTGAAGTTTAAAACCTTGAATATAAGCAACATTGATAGTGATGCTTTCTCTGCAAAACTCACCACCACGATGCTAGTGCACATGTTTTGAACAGTTTCCACACTGTTGCACCATGACCCAGCGCCGAATTCAGACCAAACTGTCTTTCTAGATTTGTTATCAAGCCCTTAACACATCAAAATAATCTGGGCTTTCCACGTACAGCTATTTCACAGGAATTCAACTGTTTCTGTGAAAAGATTTAAGTTTAACAGGAGTGTTCACTGCACGCTGTGTACTGAGCAAACATAATGTCTCACCACACCAACACAGACTCAGTTACACTCTGTTTTGGAGCTGGACACTTAGTGACAGTCCATACAAAATGTATTGAATGAACGGGCAAAACACTCCCACGCCGTGCCAGGAGCACAAAAATGTGTTGAGTGGGCGGAGCTGACATTGTTTGCCAGTCAAGTTTGTGTTATCAGGAGTCCATAGAATTACTGTCAAGCCATGTTTAAGAGGACATGTAATACACGTGAAAACCTGAGGTTTATTTTTCACCACAATAGAAAAGAAAGATTTTTAAAAATAGCACATTCAATTTCAAATAAGCGGATGAAATATGATGCAATTCTGTGGATAAAAACACCAGATGTTTTTAAAGAGCATCACATAAATTATCACAGCATTTGTTATGTAACAGCATCATAAACCCCAATTGTGAGCAATAAAACACACTTTTATTCCACAAGAACTTTAATAGTGATGCTTCATTGATTTTGTACCTACTCCAAACGGTTAAATGGAGGACAGGCAGTGCTTCCAAGTGTCAAATCTTAGTGTTTTACCACGAATAGAGGAGAAAGCATGCACGCAAGCAACGTTAGCTACTATATGAACCCACGGGAGACACTTTAACAGGATACGATTAACTGTTATGGGCATTACATAACTTTCAAAACCCCTTTGGCAGGGGGGAAAGTGCACCGTACCAAAACAAAGAAGACCATAACCTTACATAATAATAAGAAACAGCTCAAGAAAATGACCGCCACTGAAGAAATACGATCCGAGCACTTACGAAACATTTGACTTTTCCCTTCATTTTTTAGCAGCATGCATGCGACAGAGGTCTACCCCCTCCAACCCCAAAGATTTCCAAGAAATCATTGATCGGTTACTTTAATCTCTCAGTAATCAAGATGATCCTCCACCTCTCATAGAACTCATGAACCCATGAACTAGCGTGCTATAGTAATGAGCTGGCACCAGCACCTGAACCAGAACAATGTCTCCCCTTTGCCTCCAGCCAGACATCAGATCTTCCTCTGCGATCCAGACAGTCCGCATTCTTGCCAGGTTTATGGATTATCCATACATAGGAATATAACCCTACCCTCTCATTACCGCTGACTCGCTGACGGGTAAAACGTACACAGAACCCGTGATTCCGGGTCCTTTCTTTTCTAAAGGCTTTCATTAACACCAAAATACACTGATTGTGTACAAAAGGCTTTGTCCGTGTGGTCAGAGCCTGTGTTACAATGAACAGAATGTCCTGTCCTGGGTGAGCTGCTATAGAAAAACAAGTCGCCTGAAAGTTTGCAATCTTGTGCCCTTTTTTTGCCATTTAATCCACATTGAAAAGAAATTAACATGAAGTGCTGGAAAATTAAACATTGAGGGCTACGTTGTTCCTGTTGAGCCAAGGAAAATTAATAAACAGAAAAGAAAAGAAAAAAATGAATGCAACTCGTAAATAAATGTAGACGTTACCGTATTAACAAAGAGCCATTACTGTATATTGCAACATGATCAAGTTACATTATTTCAACACTGATGCAATCAGAGGAAAAATGAAAATTTGCTGAAAAGGTACTCACCTTCAGGCTAGCAAAGATGTAGATGAGTTTGTTTCCTCATAAGAACAGATTTGGAGAAACGTAACATTATACCACTTGTTCACCAATGGATCCTCTGCCATGAATGGGTGCCGTCAGAATGAGAGTCCAAACAGCTGATAAAAACATCACAACAATCCACAAGTAATCCAGAAAACTTCAGTCCATCAATTCATGTGTCCTGAAGCAAAAAGCTTTACATTTGTATGAATTCAGGACTATTCCAATAATAAACAAATAAAAACTGAACACAGCAACTTACAGTTACAACATAAATTGTGCAGCATTAACTAATTCTAGTAATGCTTTCGATTAAAATAAAACTGTTCTTTCTATTTTTGATGCTCCAGATTCAAACACAGTCAGATTTCTCAAACATAAATGAAAATTAGCATTGTTCATAAACTAGTTAAGTAATAAG
Source organism: Acrossocheilus fasciatus (assembly GCA_036784905.1). Classification (NCBI taxonomy): domain Eukaryota; kingdom Metazoa; phylum Chordata; class Actinopteri; order Cypriniformes; family Cyprinidae; genus Acrossocheilus; species Acrossocheilus fasciatus. The sequence goes on along the minus strand of CM071954.1, from coordinate 8,698,597 downwards.
GAAGAATTAGGGTTTATAATATATTAAAATGTTAAAACCATTATCTAATGTATTTGTTGCAGTTGGATGCTGGGCTAAAGGAAGCAACACAATCAAGAATCTCCAAAAGTGCAGGTCATTGAGGGCACTGAGTGTATCCTCCAGACGTGGCATGACTTTCAAAGGGTGAGTAAGTTCAGATCTACGTAACACATATGGCTCAAATAATATCCATGAAGGGTTTTTTTTTTGCACCATACCATACCTCAACCCATGCGTTTGACTATTCAGAGTTAATTTAGCTTTAGATCTCACCCAAACCACCTCAAAAATACCCTTTTTATAGTACAGTTGCAGGAAAATGAATGTGACTTTAATAAAAAAAAAAACATACATATAAAACAGTTAGACACAAACGCCGTCCCATAAGCCATTTCTTTCCAATTACTGATAATCTAAATCATGCAATCAGGCTCAGAAAAAGCATGGATCAGTACATTTTGAGGTGAAAGAAAGAGAATTTTGGTAGGTATATGAACAAATTGTCATTATAACTTGATGACATAAGTTGTAAAATATACGCACCAAGATGCCATCCTATTGTTACCATATTTTTCATAGTGAATTTCTAGCACAGCAGTCTTAAATTTAACGGGATATTTTTACAGTACAATTATAACTGCTATATAGCTACTCATTAACTCGTTAACTAACAGCCTGCTAGCTGACAGTAACATATGGAAGCATATACAATACATTTTAAATCAAGAATTCAAGAACTCCTGGTGGTGATATCTTCAGAGTTTTCTACAGTAAAAGATGAATTCTTCTGCAAACTGAAATTGCTATTGCTCTATCAGTGTATAACAGTTGCTGCGCAAAGTCTGTTATCATCTCTAACATTCATCAAATCTCGACTAGAACAAAGTCTTTCAGAATAATACTTGGACTTGAAAAAGGACAGATTTTAAGAGAGAGAAAGAGGGTGTGTGAAGAAGTTGTTTGTCAGTTACTGATGTAGTGGTAGACACTTGGGCATCAAATGGCAATTCAACTAACGAACTGGCTGAAAGTTGCTCTTTACTCCACTGACTGGCATGCCTGACACCTGGAGGTCGCAGGTTCACTTTTTCTGGAACGAATCAAATGAAATGGAGAAGATCAGAGACTGTCGATCACGGTGTGAAGCCCTTGTTTATGTCTCAACAAAACTGACAAGCAGAGCATCACTCCAAACTTGAACCTGGGTCAGCCCACCTATATATAGCAGTCTGTGTGATAAGATAGCCTGAATGTCTGGCCAGATTTGATATTAACTGGTTTAATGTCTCATCCCTATATAGAGGTGGTTAAATCTCTGCGGGTCAGTGCCAAAATATTTTTCATCCCAAATGACTAAAATAAAATACAAGCATTTTTTCATATAACAGAAATCATTCTAACATGCTAACATTGGATGCTTTTTAATGATCAAATTTTATTAAAAAAAAAAGCATGACGTTATAAAATTATACATTACACATAACACACTTACCATTTAACTGCAGAATACACATGATATGCAAGATTCAAGAGCCTCTGTTGAAAAGAAAAAAAAACTTGTTATTTCATTAACTGTTCAGTGTGTGAAACTGATCATGTTCTCTCCTGCTCTTCTGCTACTCTGGGTTTCTGTTTTTCTCATCATGAGAACTGGCCTGCTCTGGTGTAAAGAGGAAACAATTGATGCACTGAGGGAGCAAACGTGGTGGGTTCAACCACAGGTCTTGATAATGTAATGAGGATCTTTAGTACATGTAATAAATTCTGTTTTACCTCAGTTAAAAATGATGCTGTGAAACATGTCCATCCATACAAACACATACATATATATATATATTTAGGCTCCAGTATCCAAGAACACACATGTGCATTTTTTCAAATCGTTTGTCCTCGTGAGACTGACATCCATTCATTTGCCAAGCCTCGTGGGGATACTGGAGTATATATTTGAAAAAGTGCTATCTCATTCTGAGATGACATGCTTCTATAATCATTGCTACTTGGCCTGATATTACATGTCTCTCTGGTTTATACAATAACATGTTGCTATTATTGGCATTGCATAAATGCTAATACCTAAAAGCTGTATATAAAGCATTAAAAAGGTATTCATAATACGCAATGCAAACCACAGGCATTATAAATGCATTGCTTTGCATGTTGCTGCATGCAATACTGCATACATCTATACTGCTTTTGAAGTGATTTTTATTGCAAAAAAAAACTGATTAATGCATTACAATATACTCATTTCAAAATGGAAAATAAATTTGCCTTAAGAACTTTGCAATAACAATGGGTGTGTAGCTTAGAATACCTATTGGATTGAAAGTTTCATAGATAAAGTGTGAAAAATGTATGGGTTGTAGAGGCTCATAACTCTTGCTCTTAGCTATTCTTCACTTAAGTCATGCCTGTGCCGATATAAATCTCGTTACCAAATGAACTACATAAAGGGGAATTCCACCCAGTTTCAATGTTTTTAATAGTGAGTTCTTTATCCTACAGCTGTTCATGGGACGTAGGCAAATATGCTCTGCTCTGCCAAAAGCAGGAATCAAGAGATCCATCCATAACACCTTTTGGCTGTAATGCTAAAGCCTCCCAGCTTGAGAGAAATGGCTAGTTAGGAGTGTTGGTCCGATGCCAAACATATCTCTGGACAAGACAGCTGTATCAGGTTGAAACTTGGGGTTTTAGAGTCAGTAAATGTGTATTTTTACCCTGAAAATGAAGATTTAATTGTCTCTGTAAGGTGGTGACATGCTGCCACATAATCTTAACTGTAGGTCAACGATACACTTTAAAAAATAATGGTTCCCAAGTGAGTCTTTGCTGTCTGGAGTTGCTATACAGTTCTTTGGAGATTAGAAAAGTTATAGTTTTTTTAGCTCAACATAATAGTTTCTGGTCTTAAAAGCACCAATAGTGCCTTCGCTGATGTTTTTCTTACAAGAGAATACCCTAAAGTAATTTTTGTCGAAAAGAAAAAGTCATAAAACCCTTTTGATTGTCACTGGAAATGTATTTTTAAAGGAAGGAAGCAAAAATGAAAATTTGCTGACAATTTACTCTCCCTCAAGCCAAGATGTAGATAAGTTTGTTTCTTCATCGTTACCGATTTGGAGAAATTTAGCATTACATCTCTTGCTCACCTATGGATCCTCTGCAGTGAATGGGTGCCGTGAGAATGAGAATCCAAACAGCTGATAAATACATCACAACAATCCACGAGTCATCCAAATAGCTGTGTGTTTGTGAGAAACAAATCCATCATTAAAGCAATTTATCTTTATCGTAACTTGTTTTACTTTAACCTTAGATTTTCTTTGTTGGTGAACTATTCCTTTAACCCCTTATATATATATATATATTATTTTTTATTTTTTATTTTTTTTCCACTAGATGCCAGTAAACAGGCAAAAAATAATAATTTTCTCTGTATCATTTAAAAAAAAAAAAAAAAAAAAACTTATGGATATTTAATTGAAGAGAGGCAATATGTCCATCAGGGGTCTTCATTCTGCCAGATCAGGCATACCTGAATTTAAAACAGTCCCTTATCCACATATATTGGGCTAAATGGATAAAAATGGTCTAATTTTTCACAAAATACCTTCAATTTTCATACATGAGTGGAATAATTCATAATTATTATTGCATTTGTTCAAAATCCAAAGTATCACAACTCTGCATCAAGCTAGCTGCTAGCCCGCTAGGGGGCAGAGCCCATTTGGCGCTCAGTGCGCCCTTCTCCCTCGTGTTTGGAAAGGAATAATTCGGCATTGGATTGGTCTAGGAGTTTGATCAAGGTCTCTTTGGACAGATCTGATTAGGGGCTTTTCAGACATATGACACATTACGTGATGACGTAATCGCCCATTGACACAAACGTGTTAAGGCAAAACTAGTCAAAATCGCACCATTCAACTACATCGCATGTATTGATCAGCACATCTGAGACACATTAGGGTGTAGTTTGGCCTTGCAAGCTCATAAACAAGTACACACAACAAGTACAAGTACACACGGAAGTAGTAATCGGAGCAGGAATGTGACATAAATGTTTGTTTGTTTACAGAAATAATTTCCATCGTCATGTTTCTTTTGATAATTATTATCTGTAATGTGTTAGATCAAAGAAATAAACTACATAATCACATTTTGGTGAATGAGAGCTTTCATTTGATATATGACTCATCAATGTTTGGTAAGTTTGAGTGATACGAATATGAATATGAATATTATTAGGTCATCTTCATGGGGCGGGGGTTGTTTGTGGGGGGGCAAATTCAGATTTTATGATGTTATTTTATGTAACATAAATGCAAAAGTGATGGGATGAACAAGAAAGCTGAGGTTCTAAGCTTTCAAATGATACCATATATGTGTAGGTCACTGTTCCACAACTTTGATGATGCAATTTTGGACCCACCGGTGGGTCCAGAGCTCAAAGTGATGTTTGATTTTTATTTTTTATTTTCTATACATGCTATTATTGTCAATGGGAATGTCATTTTGTGTGAGTTTTCCCTCATGCTCTACGTGACTGACATTTTGGCCTTTTATTGGACAACTGAGTCTATAAATCCAGATCCATAATATGACTATTTTTCTGTTTAGATATAATCATTTGCCACAGTATTGAAGGGATTACCTATTTTCACCCTTGAACAACATTGTGTTCTCAACCAAAACTCACCTATAAAGGCAGAGGATCTTTTTGTCCGAGACTGGATTATGTCGTTAGTGTCATCAACGGTTAAGGGATTAAATGTGGCTTCAGTTTGTCCTTCGGTTCTTGGCATCCCAGTGTCCTCCTGTAGAATAACACTGAGGGATTGTATCAAATTCAGATGTTTGGTCTGGAAGTCAGTATTATGTCATATGACGTGACTTTTGTTCTCTTCTATTTCTGTTAAACCAAAACAGCATAAAAATTAATACAGAACAGTTGTACTGGATTGTAAGTGGTTTCACTGTCATTCATAGGTCATTATTAATCATATGCTATTATTTCCCCAGAAGTGTCAAATATTTTTGTAAGAGAACAAGAGGAAGACGGTTAGAGAGCAAGAGAGTTGGTAATGTTGCATAATAGAGGTGTAAAGCTTAAAAAAACCTTTCCGTCCAAACAGTCAGTCTGATGTTGACTTTGACCCCTCCTAGACAGACGCTAGCTATTAAAAGTTAATATCAGTAGTGCTGACACTGAAACATTTGAAATATAAGCAACACAACTGCTGGAAAACTAAGTGTACCAAGGGACTGAATGTTCTCTTTACGTGCATTTGCAAACATGTTTATTCATCAGTAAGTTCATGTGGGCAGCGAACTGAATGAAGTTATATCCAGTTACATTCGGTTTTAATAAATCTTAAATAATGCACCTAACCACAATGTTTCATTAAATTACATCAGTATTACATCAAGAATGGTATTACAAGAGCTCTAGTCTAGATCAGTGGTTCTCAACCTTTGTAACTTCAAGGCCCCCCGTTATCAAAGTCAACACTCAAAAAGCGCCCATTAAAAGAAACTAGAACTGTAAATACATTAGAACTGAATATCAATGAATAACAAAACATGAAGTTAATGCTTTAAAGCACTACTCCTTTATTAAAACAAAACACATGTTTTATTGATGCTGTAAACTTATTTAACTTTAGCTTGTTTGGCATTGTAATTGTTAATACATTTTCTTTTAAATAATTATCATCTTTAAAAGTGGTTTAAGAACCACTGGTCTAAACATAGGCCCCTCCAAAAGCACCCATGTTGTTGTTCCCATGAGCTGAGCTTCCAGAAAACTGAGTACTTTTCAAGAGCAAATAAAATATTCCATGTTCATGACCCTTGATTGGCAAAGTGAGACTGTGTCTGTATATTGCATCTTTGTTCATCAATTAAAGCCAATAAACAGGCCACTGTCATAAGAAAATCTGTGTCAGGACAACATTTAACACAAATCGTGAGAGAAAGGAGGAAATGAATGGAAAGGCTGAAAGAGAAAGATTCAATTAAAGAGTTTACGACAATTAATTTCTCACACTTGAATGGCATGACAGCCGGAGAGTGAGTGGACAGGAATTGTGGGTGATTATATCATGCTGCATGAAACTGTAATACAATAGAGACACTGTTTTGTGTCTCTACTGAACTACATCTTGCAAGCACTCACAAGGGTAACGCTTTCTGATTGGACAACTGTAATCTGAATTGTTGATGCACTTCATTTAACATTCTGAACAAATCAAAGCGTTCCATCCACCTGGAGGTTATTGCAAAAGCTCTCATACTCAGTAAGACAAGACTGGCTGACTTACCAAAACTCTTTTAAGTTTCGCATCTCAGAGCAATTTGGAATCCTATCATTGTAATACAATTCACTTGCAATGCAACAGAAATACTGCTTGTAGATTATAGGGTACAGAGCAGCTTTGCAAACATTCAATCAATACTACACTCAAAAAGATAGCAACTGAATGAGACAAAATATGAATGCAGAACTAAAGAATGTCAAATTAGTTATTGAACACAATGTAGAAATGATGTGAGACAATAAAAAGCTGTTGAATGAATACAAACCTTCAGTATGAACCTATTGTTCCTATATTATTACACAGTGATCTCTCACAATTCCAACACAAAGTCCAAATTATGAGATAAAAAGTTACAATTACCTTTTTGTTTTTTCTTGTGGCGGAACCCCCCCCCCCCCCCCCCCCCCAACCTGAGTTTGCATTGTGAGATGCAAACTCAGACGGGGGAGGGGTGCAAAAACATTTCTCAGAATTGGGGGGGGGGGGGGGGGTGTTTTACCTCACATCTGGCTTTTTTCATAATTCAGAGAAAACAAATGTCGGAAATGAAAGATATTAACAAGGGAGAAATCTGAACCTTTTTTAATTTTTATTTTGTGGGGGGAAAAAGAATTGCATGATGCAATTGCATCTTTTTATCTCACATTTAAAACAAAATTGCATTCTGTGTGTCCTGTGGCAGTTGTTTGTATGTTGTAATAATTTTATTTAAATTCTATCAACTGAAATCAATATTTAATATTCACATATTTATTAATTTGGTGTACAGCCCTTTAATACAACAAATAATGAATGTACTCATCTTTCATAACAGCCTGTGAAAAAGTGTTTATATAATTTTGAAAACCAAATTAGAAATAAACTATAGAATGTGCAATGAGAAGACACAAAGCGTCACACAAACAAGGTGTAAAAGTCATTTAAGAAAGTTCAGAATAGAGGAACAGAAGGGATAGGATGTCATGGGTACTTACCTAACAGTCAACATCACGATTAACCTGTGAGCAGAAAAAGAACCGGGGGGTGGGGGGGGGGACTGGGATGAAAAGAGGAAGTGGACCACGAGTCAAGAGGGACAGCAGAGGAGACAAAATGAGAGGAGGGAGCCAAGAGCCAAGGGGATTGGAAGGAAGTTGTACATCCAAGGAATGGAAACATATTGGACACTAAAATGGCCATAAACTCCCTAAGAGAGGTCAGGGTTACAGAAAACGGCTGGGGAGATTCAAAGAGGCAAGAAGGCTGTCAGCACAGCAGTGGGGAACCAAGGTGCAGCAGGTTCAGCAGAACCCAGAGAGAAGGGTGAGTCTGCTAAAGACATGTGGTTTATTATATGCACACATGGAGCCCCAGAGGAGGAGAATATGGATATAGAATGAATACATTTAGCACTGCTTTTTAATAATGTTAGCATTTAACTAACTTTAAATGCTAACTTTAAAGTTTATATATATATATATATATATATATATATATATACAAGAATCAGACACTTGGGCTGGACATTTTTATACTTTGGTCAGTAATTCTAGCAACCACCATCAATGCCCTAATCACCACTAACGTCCTATCTATATTTATTCAGAATCCAAATTCAGAGTAAATTGTCATATTTAGATGAGAGTTTCCAATAACGAGACCATACGGCTCATCAATGCCTCTTTAGCAGCAAAATAGATTCAAATGTTTTTCTTTCTTGATCTTCCATGAAAGAAGATAAACCCTGACCTCTTCAGAGAGGTTCTGAAGCTTCTTAGATTACCTAGCTCGCCACTAAAACTCAATCAAAGAAGCTTTTGTCAGGCTGTAGTGCCTGGCGAGAGCGAATGTGCGCCACAGTGACCTTTCTACAATAGCCACTGTTCTACAACGTGAACTATGGAGCTTAACAGCAGCGAATAAGGCCGGTCCATTCTGAGGAGACAATTGCATTCTCTAGGAAAGCAAGAGCCTACTCTGCGGCCAACCATCAAATGCACGAGCTTTTCTGGATTAAAGCAGTCTATCAAGCCATTGTGGGGTCATCAGCTTTAGGGAGACGGAGCAGCGAAGACAAACAGCAGAGCCATTGTAAAATTCTTATGGCATCTGAGCTATCACAACAAGCACAGAGCCGCACAGACATGGGGCCAAAATCAACAGGCTCTCGATTCCTCTGGAACCATCCAACGTGATATTTACTTTGGAGGAACACGAAGCAATGCACTTTGTGAACATGATCACAGAGATGAGTAAAGGTTTCAGATTTAGGTTGATTCAGAGCGTGACGCTTTTTCTGAGACATACGCTGTGCGGTTGCATACAATGGACGATGTGTTTGACGGATCGTTTTGGCTGCCTGTCTAGGCCACACACCCGAGAGAAATAAACCACTATGGAGCTGGCCTGAATAAATGATGTGTGAATGTCTAACTTAGTCGACATACGTAAAGTACGGACCTCCATGCAGTCCCAGAATGGGGAGAAACCAGCGAGTGGGGGATGGGAGGGTGTACAAACGCATTAAAGTGGCAAGAGGTGTGGGTCACAGGCCAGATTAAAAGACCCATAAGAGGATTGATATCTGACCAATCCTCTGTTTTTCTTCTGATTCAGGAGGGCAGACTGCTTCCTTGTGTTGTCGAGATCTGTCATGGTATTAACATGCCTTCAGGGGCTCCTTCAGATTAACTTCCTGTGAAAATCAAGGATGGCTCTGAACATTTATGTGGGTTTAAAGAAATATTTTGCTCAAAAATGAGAATTCCATCATCATTTCATCTTCCTGTCATCGAAATACATATGACGCATATCTGAAATGGCACAAAAAAGACCTATTAAAGTGGTCCAAGTCTTTAAGAAAAGATCTCTGTAACAGAAACAGACAGATATTGGAGTCAGTATTCACTCTGATAAATGAATGAACCTTTCTTTCGTGACAAATATGGTTGATACAGTTTGCAAAACTTATCTGAATGATTTACTTACAAGTCATTTGTTAAAGGGATTGTTCAGGGAAACAGATTTAATGGTCACGCTTTATTTTAAGATCCAATTCTCACCATTAACAAACCATCAACTATGACTTTCTCAATAAACTCCTTAATAGTTAGTAAGGCAGTTGTTAAGTTTAGGTATTGGGTAGGATTAGGGATGTAGAATATGGTCATGCAGAATATGTGCTTTATAAGTTCAAATAAATAGCCAATATGTTAATAATAGGCATGCTAATGAGCAACTAGTTAATAGTGAGAATTGGTCCCTATACTGAAGTGTTACCAATTTAATTTAGACTTTTGTTTACATCTAAACAATGATGGACATGCGATCATAAAGCACATATGAACACACAAACCTGAAAACCAATTAGATTACTTCTAGCTCGTGACGCACACACAAACCTGTTTACCATACATGATGCTCTACATGTATATATGTGTAAATAAAAGCCTAAATTAAACCTGTTCATCATAAAAAGCAATCATATCTGGTCTATTCATATGGATTTGTTCTATAATGCCTTTGTGATGAATCTTCTAAGTTTTGGTTACCTGGACTTACAAAGGAGAGACGGAAACCTCTCAGGTTTCATTAAAAATTCTCCTCATCTGTGTTTTGAAGATTAAGTCTTATGGGTTTGGAACAACATGAGGGCAAGTAAGTGATGACAGAATTTTCATTTTTGTGAGAACAATTCCTCCCTAGTTGAATAACAACTACAAGTTATTGTATGGTTTCAGAAGACTTGGAATATAGATCATGAGTGAAGTACTTTTACAATATTTTATGGTGCTTTTGTGCCATTTTTTGAAGTTTAAGCTTCAATCCTGCATTCATTTTAATAGTATTGAAACAAGGCACCAGCAAATTATAAATAAATAAAAAAATAATAAAATTGTGCTCAGATGGGTTTGGAACAACATAAGAGTGAATAAATGATGACCGAATTTTCACATTAAATTAATGGAGGCTAGACATCGTGCAAAGACTGTGATGCAACCAGGAACACAGTAATCTTTGATCTGTGATCTGAGTTTTAGCTCTCGCACTTTATTGTCAACAGGGTCATTTTGGAGGTTTGGCAGTCTTCCCTGACCTTCTTCTGTTCCCAGACAGACAGCAAATTGACAAATGAAAAGACTGATAAACAAACATGCAGACGGCTTGATAGGACATCTGAACACGCTAAGATCTGCTACAGTGCCCTCGGCTTTGCGGGCCAGACGGTCGAGCCAACCATCTTGGCAGCACACACTGTATGCCACCCACACCGGCAGAACCCTAACCCACCCAGAAGAAATCAATAATGTGGATTCATCACAAGCATTGCACACCACGTCAATGTGGCGTAAACTGACAAATCTGAACATTTTCCATAAAGAGCATAAAGAGAGATTTTGGACAAGTTCAGTTTTCTTACTTCATCGTCTATAGGAGTTACGGCAAAAGTTGAGCCAAGTTGTGTTTGAAAGGACCTTATTGAACATATGGTAACATTATATCCCGATGACATACTGCAGATGAATACAAACCAGTTTTAAAATGTAGGCCAAGAAAAGCATCTCTGTCAGTGTGTGGAGGACTAGGGTGAAGCAGCTGTTGTTGACTCATCTCTCTATTCATTTTTAAATAAAGTTTGTTGTTGGCGCCCTCTGCTGGGTAAGATTCTTGACACAACAAACGCGATTGATACCATCCTCCACGATTGTTGCCAGCCAGTCGTTTTATAACGTTATAACTCCAGTGAAATTTGCATCCATACCTTTCTATCTATCTATCTATCGTAAATCACTCCATACATATTCTATTACAGAAATTTACAGCTTCAGGTGGGATGATATAAATCGAAAATAATAGTAATTGAAAAAGAAAATCCAACTGTAGGCTACCTATAAAACAGTCCTTGTGAGGTTTGGAGGTATTGAATTCAAATGACTTTATAGTTCAACTGCATCTCCTGGAGAAGTCTCACCCTATCACATTTATGCATGTGCAGACAGAGGATGAATTATTAAGAATTTGAGAATCCTCACAGGCGCTGTCCCTGCTGGAGAGAAACCTCAGCTAGATCAATATCTGCTTCACCTAGTGTCACTCGACAAGCGCTGGGAAATTGCTGCTCTACAGAATAAAAAAGTCCTAATTTCTCTCTAGGTCAAAGCTATTACTTTTCCGAAATATCACGGGCTCAGAACGCTCGAGCCTATCCAGGATTTTCTCTGTGTCGCCAGTGTAGGAAAATACAATAAAGTTGCAGGTCTAGTCTCGAGTGGACCTTTCCTTCACATTTGCCGCATTTCAATTTTCGAGATGGTAACTATGGAAACTCATGAAATGTTGACTAAGATGATTTGAGGGGCTAATACTTTCTTTCACATTTTCTATTCAGGTTATAGACTGGAAAAGTACAGGTTCGTGATATTTCTCGCTAACCTAACTGACACCACCTGTAAATTATAGCAGCAGCAAAGCTTGTACAAAAAGAGCCATGCAGGACAAAAGTTGAATAGTGGGAAAGGAGGCATAAAAAGGCAAAAAGTCTGATCCCTACCCAGAAAATTTGAGGATAAATGTAAAAATGTCTGAATGTACAGACAGTTATGATAGGTAAAACCCTAGTTCTGTTGCTGCTGTACAATAATAAATCTTTTAGGCAGATCTCTTTAGTGCAAACTGATGACTGCCAACAGAGCCGCTCAGTTGCTGAATTGTCCAGCATTCAAACCCTTTTTCTCTCAAATCATTATTCTCTCACATCAAATTGTTAAATTATGCCTTTAAAATAAAACTGTGCAAAAGCAAGAAAAATAAGTTATTTGGGCCATCTGTCTGACAGAGAAAATTAGATGGTAACATAAATCACTGTACCCTGTGTCGTGTATGTTCACTACACTTGTAATGTAAGCATCATATGTAAAACAGTACTATATGCACGTTTCATAGGTAGAAAAAACTCTGGTGAAGCACTTGACGGTATTTTGGAGAGCCATCCACCTAAGTACAAAAACAAGAAATGAATATTTAATAATGTCTATGCTTGCATGTGGGTTTCTGCTCCTCTGACTTAAAACCTGTTTTGTGGTCCAAGCATTTCAGTAAAATGTTAATGTTTATGTTAATATCACCCCATTACATTGTGATCATATATAGGAAATATCTTTTCAAACTCTTAAAACAAAAAGCATAGGCATCCACAAGATTTCTTTTTTTCCCCAAATCAAACATATTTTATTGTATGTATACCATACAGCTGATAAATGATGACTGACTGATGTTAGTGGAATTATAATTATGTGGAAGACAAAGAAAACACATCTAACAGTATTAAATGAGTATCATTAGACATTTCCAAACATGAACAAAGAAATCCAACCCAGAAACAACAAAATAATCATTCAATCCTGGAACACACAAAACACTCTTTAAGACATAATAAATGAAACTGAAGACACTATTGCAAAATATGTCTTTGCTCAAAGTGTCAGTATTAACAGAAGTATTCAAACATTGCATAACTGTATTTATTTATTTATTTTTACAATTTTAAGTCAATGTACTTAACAAAAAGCCAAATGAGAAGAAAAGCCAACAACATTGTTTATGTGAGATCATGGACAGGTGATCAGGCAAATCATGGATCAGGCAAATGTTTTCCTCTACATTACAGGACAAACCTTGAGAAATCTTTCATTATGATTAAAAAATACATTGTCATTTTTAAATTCATTCTTGATTAGTACTATGTTTGTGCACCGAACATTCAAAGCAACTGTGACTCCAAAAACCAAAACAACAAAACATGAAATAAAAATGCAACAAAATAATGGACAAATATTATTTGGGAAATGTAATCTTAAATATTATTATTTTTTTAAACTTATTACTTATCAGTAAAAGTTCAACAACATTTAGTTAAATCAACAGAACATAAACCTGAAAAGAAATGTGAAGAAAAAATTACAGCAGTAGTTGCTAGTTTAACAAAGTTTAAGCCCAATTTAGTAATTATGACACTACTTTTGAACCTACTTAATTGTTAAACTCAGTTAAAAAAAATACTCAGCAACTCATAAAGTTATGCAAAGTACAAGGTATTTGACATTCACAATCATTTCCCTCACTGCAGTACTACGCTTTAAGACTTAAACACATTTGCAGCCACTCAGATTTTATTCTGTGTGGCAAACAAAACCCAAAGAAAAAAAGTGAACAAATAAATTGAATCTGAAGGACATTTTCATTTGGAATTTTTGTTGCTCTAATAAATATTCATAAAAACAAATTAAAATGTTCTTATAAAAGACTCAATCTCTTTGAACACAAATCTAAGGTAAACAATTTGCATTACTGGTACCTTTTATTTTACTAGCATGTATTTTTAATTAGAATTTAGTGAGGTTTACTTGTTTGTCTTCTAATTAAAAAATAAAAGCTCTGAAATGTGTTAGTTAACGAGTCCCTCGTTATCCTCTGTACAAAATTAAATAATCAAGAAAATTTACTTGGTAAAACTACACAAATGACTCTTCATAGGCCAAAATATACAGAAAAAAGTACACATTTCTGTGATATCTGCAGCTAAGACAAAACACAATAGCTGCATCGTTTTAGGCAAATATGATTACTTTATGAGATGATTGTTAGTTACTCGCCTTGTGGACAAAGCCAGATTTTCACGTCCATAAAATACGATTAAAAGCAATAGCAAATCATATTCTTGAAATATTTGGACATGCGATGCTTGCGGAGATCTAAAAATATAATGTAGTGTTGAAAGGGATCCCTTTTTACAAATCAATCTTACTGAATTTCAATATTACACACAACCTTTGCAAAAATTTAAAAAAAAATGTCCAAATGAGCAAGAAATGTAAACGAAAACTATCCCAGGTCTCTCGTTCAACAAGTGCAAACCGTAAACCTCCCTCTCTTCATGGTTCCTCACTGTTGAGCACACTGGCCTGGTTGCTCCTTCTGAGGGCTGTCCAATGTGCTCTCATTCTTCTGCTCCACTGCCACCTACAGGACAACACAAGCAAGTGCAAGTGAGTAGTCAAGTAGTAGCAAACAGTAGCCACAAGGAGGCAGTCACTCACAACAAAAGGAAGTCGAGACTAATAACCAGTGTTTTGCCAACTGCTTTCAATTAAAAGTAGCTAAAACTGATAGCTAAATGTCACTAGATTACATCATAATGGCAAATTCACTGATCTATATAAAGAGGAATGGCAAGATGAGGACTTAGATAATGTTTGTCCAAGACGTTGCTATATTTGTCCCTAAACTTTTGAAAAGTTGCTAAATCTAGCTACAAAATTGCTAAATTGGAAACACTGCTAATAACCTAGTGTAAACTGAACAACCTAATCACAAGCATCACCTGTTCTCACATGCTCGTCCCAATTCAATCTGCCCATGACTGACCTCACCGGGGTTCAGACACCTGCTGCCACTGTCCTGCCCCACAGCTATGCTGCATTTATCATATACAGTAAGATGCTTCATCAGCAAGTTTCTCTGTCATTCCTATACTGAGGTTACAGGCAGAGTTTTACATCTTGTTCCTGCCGTCCTGCTGTTTGTTGCACACCTCTGCTCAGTGATGAATCACTCCATGTGGCTGCTGAACAGTAATGGGAACAGATGTTTGTAGAAAACAGCTCCAGCCACCTTAATGACATGTTTGGAATGCAGTAGGGAAAACAAGCTCTGGCAGCTGACACAGCGGGTTGCTTGAGGGTGACAACTTGTCTTTCAGTGGCTTTGTCACAGGGTACATGACATTTAGCTCAGACCCCCCCGGAGGGTTTGAAAATCACCGCTAAATAACCAAATTAAATTACTGGTTTTCTAAAGTGTAATACTTAGGGTGAGGACAGGTGTATAACAAAACATTGTATAAACAGCTATAATCACTACTACAGTAACACAGATTTAGAGGAGAGTGGGGTAAGGTGTGTCATGATGTGTGTTTCTTGCCAAATGAATATATTAAAGTGCCCTTATCATGGGTTATTAAAGGTTCATATTTTGGTTTTGGGAGTCCTCAACAACAGGTTGATATGCATGCAAGGTCAAAAAACACTTTCATTTTCTTGTAATATGCATTTATTTTTACCTTATTTGCTCAACGACTCTCAAACGATTCGCTCAAAAATTCCTTTTTCAAAACTTTGCATGATGCTTATCTGCGGTGATTGGTCGATTTCATTTAAAGCAGTGTTTGTGAGCTTTTAACGCTCCAAAAGCGGCATCTAGTGGCAAAGAATGAATTTGCATTTTCATTCAGACCAATGCGAAAATCAAGTATTTCCCAGGTCTGCGCATAAGTGGGCGGACAATATGCTAATGTTTCATGTTGACATCAATATGAAACGGCTTGGGATTCATTTTAAAAATGACTCGTTTCAATGATTCAGAGTCGACTCCTCCTTTTGAGAGACAATGGCCGTTTCTCAAACGGAAGGCTGCATCCTCCGGAGGTCGCATTTGTAGGCTGCATACATCATAAAGAAGATCTTATTTTAGACTATTAATAGTTATAAATTTGACCATTATTCTTAGTTAAGTGTAAATTGTTGTAATATGCTTTTGATTCGCAAATGTAATGCTCAGTTAACTGAAATAAACCAGGCTTGATGACGTATGCAGCCTACAAATGCGACCTCCGGAGGATGCAGCCTTCCGTTTGAGAAACGGCCAATAACTTTATACATGGTGCACTTTCAGATTTAAAACTTTGCCCCTAATAGGGGCACTTTAATTTTAAGCTAAAGCTAATTTATTTGATTTTATATAGTTAAGTGTGTTAGTTTTACCTCATTCCTCCTTGCCTGGAGGACAACTTAAGTAAAAGGTGGCACAGCTACTTCACCCTCCCCTAACACACACACACACACACACAGACAGAATACCTGATAGGAGTAATGTGATTTGTAGGTGATCCATTTCTTCAAGTCATTTCTGTCCCCTACCGACAGAGAGCGAACAGTGGCTTTGGACGCAGAAGCAGAGGGCATGTCAAACTCAACCTCCACCAGGCACTCAAACTTAGGAGGCACCTCCCAATCTGAGCCCAGCTCCAAATGACAGTAGAACGTATGAGGATGTCCCAGTGCTACAAAAAAAAATACCATCCACAACCATATTAATGTGATGTATGCAATATTAACGAAAATAATTAATTCATGCTAATTACTAGAGAACCTTTTAGATTAAGTAAACCACTGGACCTGAGCAGCGTAGATGTATAATTTAACATGAGCATAAATGTATAATTTAACATTAGCATAGAACTGGCCTTGATTCTGCTAAAATGAACTGAAGAAAGTTATTTTTAACTTGAACTTAAACATGATGTAAATATCTTGTAAAGTTGCAAAAAATAGCTCACGAGTCATATTAACTACTAATATATATATAATATAGTGCCTTTTTGTCCTTTCAAGAATTTGACATTCTCCTTTTGTGTTCTATGGAAGAAAAAGTCATATGGGTGAGTAAATGATGAATTTATTATTCTCTACATTTTTTCCATACTATTCTTTGAAATATGACTTAAGAGAAGAGAGAATTTTACAGAGAAAGAAAAATTGTTTGAGGAAAAGCTGAATTGCAAAGCTCAGGGATGTCAGACTGTGAGCCTGTGAATTAACAGATGATGACAGCATGAGCTTTGTCTAACCAATCAGACTCATGCAGGAGGAGGGGATCCCTGCTGATATGCTGATATACTACTGAAAAGCATAAAGCACCAGCCATTGGCAGAAAACAAAAAACCAGCACTGGCCACAATGCAAATGCTATGACAACAGAAAATCTACAAACAGGATAAAAGATTTCTACACCACTGCACTTGCTTTGGTAGTCAATACTGCGTTAAGAGGCATGGCTTTTACCACAGCATTGTGATTTGGAGGTTGTGAGGATTTATTCAGCAGCACCAAAATATACAAATCTTTATAAAAAACTACTATCTATACTGATAATTATTATCATGACTATAGTGAAATACAAACACTGATATACGAGTAGAATTTTCAAATATTGGCAATATTTCAAAATCTTTCATACAGAGCACCAGTAAAATCATTATACAGTGACACTAAGAAAGAGTTACAATTATTGGTTAGTTTACTGACATTCATGTGATGAAACGCCAAGATAAAATAAAGCGGCTCTTAAATAACTATTTGCTTATGCTATTGCATAAGAGTAACATTTAACATTAGGGATGTGCATGAATAACACAATAACTGTTTGACTTCTAAACTACTTTTAAACTTCAGAACAACGCAGGACACCTTTTCAGCATTCAAAAACTCTTAAAGGGTTCATCCAAAAATGAAAATTCTGTCATTAGTTACTCACTCTCATGTCGTTCCAAACCCGTAAAACCTTTGTTCATCTTTGTAACACAAATAAGATATTTTTTAATGAAATCCAATAGCTTTCTGACCTGCATAGACAGCAATGGAACTACCACATTCAAGGCCCAGAAAGGAAGTAAGGACATCGTTAAAAAATAGTCCATGTGACATCAGTGGTTCAACTGTAATGTTATGAAGCTACGAGAATACTTATTGTGAGCAAAGACAAAATTAACAGCTTTATTCAACAATTTCTTCTCTTTCTCTTTTATTTTTGTTTTATTTGCACGTAAAAGGTATTCTCATAGCTTCATAAAATTACGGTTGATTCTTTGAGGTCACATTGACTATTTTAACAATGTCCTTACTACCTTTTTGGGCCTTGAATATGGTAGTTCCATTGCTGTCTACGCAGGGTCAGAAAGCTCTTGGTTTTCTTCAAAAATATCTTAAATTGTGTTCTGAAGATGAACGAAGGTCTTACGTGTTTGGAACGACATGTGGGTGAATAATTAATGTCAGAATTTTAAATTTTGGGTGAACTATTCCTTTAAGATAATTCTTGTTGTTACACAATTTGACTCTATAGCCACCTCAAAATCAAATCCAAGTTCCCACCTGAGTTCTTGTCTGGCAGGCGACCGATCCTCCACACCACAGACCTGAAGGCCTGTTCGTATTTCGCCGTGCCAAGCGTGACCCTCATGGCCGGTTCGGACCCTGATGTGCTGGTTGAACCAAAACTGGCTCCTTTATTGAAGCGTGCCTTCAGGGACTTCTCTCCTGTCACACTCTCTCGCTTAAAGTTCTTTGCCCAAATTTGCGGTATGGGGTAACGGATAGCAATATTCTCACATGGTATTAATGTTAAAGGATCCCGATTGGATGAAAACCCTGTTGACATCACCAGCCAGGACTGCACCTCTACTTCTGCACCCTTCACGCAAGCGACTGTTCTCAGAGTGAAGGGAAGGGTTTTTTCAGCAAATGCCGTTCGGAAGCGTAGCAGTTCAAAGCGACGACCAACCGGTGGACTAAACGTAATGGCTCGGGACTCTGCAAACTCTAACTGGTCCGCACACTCATGCAGTCGACAATCCCTCAGTTGAATCCAACGTGACGTTGTGTTGGGAATTATGTCATGCCGAGAAACCACCTCTTTACCTTTGACCTGGACATCATTGAGGCCGATACTGCAAGGTGGAGATCCGTTCAAGAAGGCTAGCATGTTCACTCGGGTCAAAACCAGCTGCTCCAAGATACGGCTGTCCCCTTTGGAGACAATCCCATAGAAGTTATCCCTCACCTCCACATGGATCTCCTCCTCGGTGTAAGTTGTTGGCCAGTTAAGACCTTCTTGATCCACCGAGAGGCCCACAAGGCTCTCCTGCAGAGCATGTTGAAAGCTCAAGAAGTCTTCGTAGTTTGTTGTCCCAAGCTTCACCGCTTGCTCTCTCACAGGTATATGAACCACTGTTACCTTGGGCTGGATCTTCCTCTTCTCTTTGTAAACCACATGGTCTACACTGATGGTATGAACACGGCCATTCTCATCGTAGTTCTGAAGCTTGGGTTCAGATATTTCATGCTGGGAGTTTAGCTGGAACTCTTTGAACGGCTTTTCCAGCCCTTTCTCATAGAAAAGTTGCAGCTGGCCGCTGTTCGTCAACCTGACAAATATTGGTCCCCAGTGACGTGAGGACATGATATTCTTCTTCTCAGGGATGCGCAGGAGCATGGGCCAGCCATCCTGAGGAGTCATATGGTCTGGTTCATAGGTGGAATCATCAGAGTCAACTTCCTCCACTGAACCATCTGGTAGAGTAGGACTACCGTCACGGTCAGGGTCAGAAATGTGAATATTCCTGAGCTGATCCAGACCATCTATAGGAAAGCCTGATGGGATACTATCTTTTCCAACTACAGAGTCTTTCTTAGATGAGAAAAGCATAATAGATTCCCTTTTGATATCAGCATCGTGATACTCAAAGAACGATGAGCTGAAGGTGGACACATCTGGTACCTCCTGACACAAGCCAATGCCTTGGGACGTTTTCAGGTCTGTTTTGTCAAAATAGGCACTGAAAGGGTTAATAGGAGAAGGTTGTAGATTTGAGAGCTCATCATCCAGGAAAGGATTCTTCTTGGTGTAAGGCACGCTGTTGTTCGACAGTGTGTTATTACAGTCAAAGATGGAATTGGTGCCATCAGGGGTCAAGTCCAGAATGTGTCTCTCTGTCATCTGGCCACAAAAGGAAGAGGAAATCAGGTTGCTGTTGGCATCCTGCAGAGGAGAATTGTTGAGGTTATCCAGTTTTATATTAGACTGTCTCCCTGGAGGTTGGAAAACTGAGTCCTCATCATCATCAAAGGTAACCCAGCTAGCAAAGTGGTTGGAGGTGACATAAGATTGGCCATTAGTGTGTTGGTTGTTTGCTGTCCAGTTGAATGAATCCATGTTCATTCCTTCATCCTCTTGGCACACAGAAGAATCTATCAATAAAAAAAGAATACAGAGCTGTTTCAAAACTTTTAGATGAAATTTGAGAAGGAAAAAAGACATGTGTCGTATATGAGAGGCAGACATAATCTTATAAACAAGAAAAAGGATGACCTCCTTGGACTTTCCAGTGTCCTTTGAGCCTATTTCTGAAACCTAATGAGAGTCACAATGGTTGGACTATTTTGGTCCAAATCAAGAAACGACTGAAAGACATTTCCACTAACAGGAAAGAGGCAGATTCCAATCAACCACAATTCATAAGCATGCATTCGCATACATTCACTCTCTTTCCACACGCTATGCATTGATTTCAATATAGATATATTCATATTTTATAAGAAGAGGTGTGATTGACTACAGAATAATGAAGTTTTCAGTCTGAGAGTTGGGGGGGGGTTTTCCACTAGGACAAAATGGATCTATTTTCAGGAACAATGGGATAGTTGAATAATCGATTTCTTTTTAGTCACACCAAGGTCACAGAAGACAGCTCGAAGACCATATCACAAGAGATTAAATTTATTTGTGCAACACCCCTACTTTTTAACGGCTAACAATTTGACTATTTACCACATTCGGATTACAGACCTTTTCTCGGTAAGTATGTTTACATGCACTTTAAAAAAATCTATGTCCCACTAAAACAGTAAAACAGTTTTTAAAATGTCACATAAACACTTTTCATTTGAAACTGGGACGTTCAATGATTCTGAATGAACCTTCAAAAAAGCATAAGTAAGAGTGATAGCAAAAAAAATATCATTCATTAATGAATCCTTCTGCTCTCTTGAACCAAGCTCAAACTCTTGTCTGTTCCAGTTCTCCCATGCCAAATTAGAGAGACAGTCTTTACCTGTTGCTAGGCACCAGCATTCCCCACCTCAGACCTACTTTCTCTGCCAATGCAACAAAGCAATGAATGGTCTGTCTCACATGCTGAAAACTGGCATGACTGCACTATGCAAAAGGAGCATACATATGCACACTCAGACTCTGACATGCTAACTCACAAACAACACTTTTTAGAAACTAAAATCCAATAAACAACTAATAAAGCTATGGGTCTAATTTTGTTTCCAGTCTCTTAAAACACTGCCAATTAAATGTGAGAGAGTGTTGGCACTATGGCTTGTGGCTTTGTTAATCTTCTCATATTAGTTCAACAGGGTTCATCATACTACAAATCAACTGAAACCATTACTATAACAGAAAATAATAAAAGATTACAATACAAGACATGTGCGCACACACACACACACACACACACACACACACACACACACACAAGCAGCCACAAACATCAAGAGACTCAGATTTCAAGGCTCATATCTTATCAGCCCTGGAGGGAGAAGGTTAAAAGATTATCCCAGCTCAGAAAAAAATGCAATGTCCCAAACAGGAATACTTAAGAACAGCGTCTGCGCACCTCCAAAGCAAGTTTGTTCATGTTCTTACAAGGGATACATCAAATCAGCCAGAGGGTTAGATGCAAATCGCAACCATCAGAACAAATGTTCAAGGTTCAATTAAGTTCAAGTTAAATTCACAAAAATACTAAATGAACATATCTATATATTTTTTTTACTTATCTTTATTTTTTATTCCAACAAAGACGCAGTTTAATTGCAGAACACTAGCATACACTACAAACAGTTATTAATCAGTATTTTATTATTTTTTTAATAAAATAACTAAATATCCTTAAAGCAAGAATGATTTACTTATACTGCATACATTGTTTTCTGAGAATATATTGCCATTTTATACAAGCATAAATCAGTAACAGTTTAGTGAGGTATATGCTTTTAACAAAAAGATTATCTTACACAACTTTGTTCTTAAGTAAATTTATCTTATTTTAAGGATTTACTGGACAAAAAAACAAGAAGAAAACAATTTTTGAAGTCTAGAGAGTCTGTTCTGCTGAGTAAATCATGAAAGCAAAATCTTGTTGCTAAGCATCAACTTACTGGTATTTCTTCAAACTTCCAGCTCCAAGTAAAACTCAGCATGGATAGAGCGCTGATCCTGAGGCTATATAAGCAATGCCAAGTGAGACTCCAACAAATGTTCTCACCCCGCTTCTTTTTAAAAACAGACTACCCAGTTTTAAAATACAGAATTGAAAGACGAATATATGCATAATCAGCACTAAAAGATCACGTTATATATTTCTTAAAGAGGAAGGAAGAATGGCTAAACGAAAACTCTGCAACAACCACAAGCATTTATAAGTCAAAACTCAGTGCAAAGTCTGTCACAAAGCAACAGTGCAAAGAAAAAGACTCACCAGTAGAGCAGATTCAAGAGTCCAGGTGCTAAAGAGAGGAAACAGATGGGACACCAATTGTGAGGCTTCACTACGGCACCATGCATTAAAAAGCAGGTCACATGACCTCCTCTGTCCGTGAAGTGCCCGCACAGACATGTAGATGCCTGTTGGTCTGCCTGCCAGCCTGCCTCCTTCACAGGAGTCTGAACTTTTTGACAGGTAGCTGTCTTTACAGAAACCACACCTCAACACTCGCACAGAAAGGCATTCTTTGAAATACGATTGGTGGAAAACAAGGTCGGAGAGTCACCTGCACTTTGTGTGCTCTCTCATACTTGTCTTTAACCATGTGAAGAAGTGATTCCGTCCTTTGAACATCCCAATTATTTGCCATATAAAAGAGAAGACGTGGAAATGTGATACAGAAACTGACTCCTCAATAACATGGCGGTGTGCAACAAACAACTATTTTTTTTACAGTAACAAAATGTGCAAGTCAACTGCCATCTGACTGCAAACTGAGACAAATGGTTGACAGGTTGTGTTTGCACTGAAGTCTTGATCTGCTTTGAGAGCTCTCAATCCTTTCCTACAGCACTAAGCTACTGACCTTTATTTTGCTGGTTTCAGGTCAGTCCTTCTAAACCAGAGCATTAACTGGGGACAACTTCAGAGTTAGC
The DNA here is from genome assembly GCA_036784905.1 of Acrossocheilus fasciatus. Taxonomy (NCBI): domain Eukaryota; kingdom Metazoa; phylum Chordata; class Actinopteri; order Cypriniformes; family Cyprinidae; genus Acrossocheilus; species Acrossocheilus fasciatus. The sequence continues at coordinate 8,675,450 of CM071954.1, read as the reverse complement.
CTTACTGTGCACCCATTCATTTTCATTAATGTTCTCATCAACTGGAGACTGGCACTATTACTGTAATATTACTGGACTGTTAAATAATCATATTTCACTATTACTCTAAACCTTAAAGTAGAGACCTGCGCGTGACAGATTTTTAGGCTAAGCCTCAACATTCACAAACCACTGTTATTTCTAACAGAAAAGCAAGCATGGACTGCTGCCAGCATGGTTAGGCATGGCAAAATGCGAGCAGCTTCCTTTATTAATCACTAAAATCTGACATCTCAGTTCATCGTGATCTCATAAAGCTCTGTTATAACACAATGAACATATGCACAATGAATCTTTCTGTCTACTAGGGGTGGGCGGATCGATCCTAATATCGATAATATCAATACCAACCTTGGTATCGGTATCGGATCGATACTAACCTGATTAGATCGATACTTTAGGTTAATTTTCTCTCATCTACACTTAATATATTACTTAATACATTCAACAAAGAATAGACATATCTGTGTGTTTATATACCGCTCTTTTCACGTCTCGTATGCAATCATTACTGCTCCTCCCCTGCTTTAGTGTTTTGTTATGCCATTACGTGACTCAGTGGCTCCAAGCGCAAGCGGATATTATTGGCTACAGGAGAGATGGAACGGTAGAAATTCGCTGTTGTGGCAACAGCACCAAACTTATTCACCTTTTTTCATAGACTGAATGTGCAAAACTTCCACTTCCACTTCCACATTAGGCATGGTAGGAAAATCATGAGAAAAATAACTGTAATAAATGGCAAAATTGTTTGTGCTATCCACCGTGTGTGTTTATAATTTAGACACTTCACTTAAAATAATATGGTAAGAAACACCAATTTGCAATACCAAGCAAGCAGCAAAACGAGCTGTTTTGTACAGTTCAAAATTGCTGGAAGTGGATGAGACTGGAAGCCAGACCCATTAAATTTAGCGAATTTGGCCTTTTTATACAGTATTACTGTCTTCAACCATTAAGCCACGTTGTTGTTTTTTCTTTATGAAGGTTTTCTATTAGAGGAAAACGCTTAACATGCATGCACTTTTCCGTTCATATCCTGGGCTGCTTGCCTGCATATAGTTTGCATAATCAGTATACTGAGTTGGCCTTTCAATATTACTTTCTTAATGCATCAGGCCACGTTAAGTTTTTTTTTCGTTATAACTCTTTTCTATGAGAGGAAAATGCTTAACACGAAACTTTACGCATTGTTTTTATGTTCTGGGCTCCTCTGCTTGCAAACTCCTTTCAGAAAGGCAAATAATATCCACATAGCTTTAAGGTGAATGTAATATTTTAGTCATATCAAAATAAGTTATTGTTAATTTTCAAAGTGTAATCGGTCATTTAAATGTATGCTATTAAAAAGAGATCGGGATCGGTATCGACGATACTTGCCCTGTATTTACTTGGTATCGGATCGATACCAAAATTTGCAGTATCGTACACCCCTACTGTCTACACTTCTTGTATTAAAATGAGACGATTCGTGAGCACGCAATTTCAGCACTGTGGTGAGTCACCTCTGACTGGCCACTGCATTCCAGAAATCAACAGCTGAGTCTGTGATTGGCTACACTGCGCAACCCTTTAAACACGTGTTATATATAGAAACTCTGCCTAGCTTGCGCATGTTAATCATTTTAATGTTAATATTAGTTGTTCCTTTTGCTTTTGTGCAACAGATAAATAACAATTTATATGTTTTAGATATTTTATGTTTAGATCATTTCTATTTTGCGGGAGTCCCGCAAATAATTTTATTCTCCCGCATCCCGCACACACACAAGTCTCTTCCCGCCCGCACCCGCACTCACCCATCAAGAGTTGTCCCGCGCCGCACCCTGTTGCGTTGGGTCCCGCGGGAGTGCAGGTCTCTAGCCTTAAAGTCCACCAAATGATGCATATGAATTATCTAAATTACGATTGTTCATTCATAAAACTATGAATTTATCCTTAATTTAGAAAATGCATATGATTCTTTTTTATAACATGTTGGCTTTAATAAATCTATATTTATTTCAAAGGCACATGAATAATGCTGCTTTCTGAACCACGTTGGTGAGAAGACAGTGGAACTGTCATCTCTGACAGGCAGAGCTTTCCTATAATGCGAAGTGGAGTGATAGCTGCAGGTGTGAGTCACAGGAGGCGGGTGTTTTCACAAGGACATTTGCAGGGGTCAAAGGTCAAAGACGATGAGGAAGCGTGCGAGATTCCCAGCAGGATGTGCTCTTAAACAAGCTGCTGCTCTACTCTATAACCTCTGCTGATCTGAGATTACAGTAACTTCTGCTGTTCTCTGTAGAGATTTGCTAACTGATGACAATGCCCTTCTGTGAGGGCGCCTTTGGATATGACAAAACCACATTCACACACGCTTTCTCTTCCTCTCCCGACTGCACACAAACACACAAACTTACCCATTGCATCTCTATGGACAACAGCATTCTTATGCATCACCGGAAATGGAATGAGAAGGAAATGAAAATGTGCATTGTATATCAAATGCACTGCACGTCCTGATAAAGAACATCATTAGCCATCTGTGCCTGTAAATTAGCCTGACACAAAGCTTTCGTAAAGACCTGGCTTGCAGCATACAGCTGCATAAACACTCGTATTCACTCGTAACCAATAGTGTCGGCTTACAATGACACATTCATAACTATAATGTTTCATTCATGAACATAAGCTGTAAATCACATAAAAGACAACATTTGACAAACAGTGCTTAAAGCGGACACAAGTCTATGTGTGCCGTTAGACACAAGCCATGTGCAATGTGTACAAACAGTGAATGCAACTCAAAAAAAATTACAACAGAAAAGAACTATGTACACAAATAATTAGCAATTAAACATGAATTTACACTCAGTTCAGCTGTAAATAAACAATCATGGAACAACACCCAAGGGTCACATGCTGAAAGGAAAACAAACAGAACGACACCCTGCTGCCAGGTTTTAGCAGCGTACACATCAACACAGTGAGAGCAGGAGCAAAAGTCAGTGGGTAGGGCGAAAGTGGGTAGGGTAAGCAGATTTTCAAACAATTTGATGTCTAATGGTATCTTGCACAGAAAGACCATAGGGAACTTCCCCCCAAAAAACAAATGCTTCTACAGAAACTTATTGGTAGTGATTGTTATTGCTCATACATGCTCCTCAATATTAAACACTCACATGTAACTAGACCTTTGTGTACGACAGGCATGAATGATATCTCAAATCTCCAGATTTGATGAAGGCACTATTACTTTTCAATACCATCTGACTTTTTTTTTTTTTCTCCTAGAGGCCAATACAATGGACGAAAAAAGTGATTGCCATCGAGACCAGAGAATAGTATCTTTTGAGTAAGTAACCAGTAACCAACATCCACGCAACCACAAAGCAATGACCAACTATAACACTCTAGCATCATAGCAAAAATGTGAAAACATAGTTTTTAAAAATTATTCAGTCCCTTATGCTGCTATCCAAGTGTGTGCTCACCAAGACTGCACTGATTTGATCAAAAACACTGTAAAAATAGTAATATTGTAAAGTATTACTACAATTTAGTATAGCTATTCTCTATTATATTATATTTCAATAATTTAATTTTACTCCAGCCTTCAGTGTTACATGATCCTTCAGAAATCATTCTAATATGCTGATTTGCCGCTCTGTAAACATTTTTTGTTATTATCAATGCTGAAAACAGTTGTGCTGCTTATTTTTGCTGCTTTTATATTTTATTTTCCTAATTTAAAAGTTAATATTTTTTTGTATTCCTGAACAAAAATTATTTTTAAAGAACGCTTTCTTTTTTTCTTCTTTTTTCTTACAGGCTCAAACAACACGACCAAACTCCAGCGTTGCTTGGCATAATTACACACTTGACTATTTACTGTAACATTTGCTTTAACTAACACTCAGTACGGACTTCTATTCACTCCTGCCTCAAGTGAAAATTCTGTTGCAGTGAGTCCATCTTCCCACAGCCTGAGAAATGAAGCATGCTGCATTTTAATAAATAAAACCGTCTTAAGCACCTCACCCTCTCCTGTCTCCATAGAAACCCTGGTCTGAGTGAGCTATTGCTGGAGGGCCGAGGCGAGAGGCCCGAGATGGATCGCGTAGGAGCACTAACCGCTCCGCCACAAATTACCTGCGAGAGAGAGAGCGCCCTGCCTCAAATCAGCACAGCGTTCCTTTAGAGCCACCATCACTCACACGAGAGGAGCGTCTGAGGAGCAGCTGTCACAGACCGTGTAAATTTATTTGTCCCGATTCCTCCATCATTTACTCCTAAACCTGCCGTCTTTTCATTCCGCCTGCATTTCTGGATGCTACCCCGGAGGCTGTGCTGAGCAACGGAAGGGATTTATTGATGGATAATTCAGCGTGTGAAGCATTTCCTGTGCGATTCTCACTTCCTTCTGTCTTCTCACGAGGGGACGGACTTTAATTACTGTTTGAGGCACTGGGTGGATATAAAACCGCCACTTACAGATGTTCAACTGATGAGAGTTACCCATTTATTAACTTAGTAGGTAGGACTCTGTGTGTGTGGTACTCACTAGGAGAGTGGGGACAGGAGGGTGTTTGACTGGTTGGCTCTTCAGTGTTAAGTGAGGGCAGGTCACAGGAAGACGCCCCCATGCTTACAGAGCTCTGCTCCTCTGATTGGGTGGTCCAACTGCTCTCTGATGGGGGAACGGCACTCCAGAAACTGGCCGAAGAGCAAATGCTGTGCCTGGGACCTGCAATAAAACAAATGTCTTTTGAGATATAGATTTAGGATATATAGGCATAAAACAACTGTCATCTTCACAAACAGCGAAAAATTCTGGATTTAAAAAGGAAAAGTTCACATTAATGCATTTCAGTGTGTGTGTGTGTACGCGTTTTTGTGAAAAGTCAGGACATAGATTTGTATAATGACAAAGGTATGACATAGGTATTACAAGGTGAAGGTGACATCTCAGGACATTGACCCATGTCCCCACTTTTCAAAACGTTTATAAATCACTCAGAATTAGTTTTTTCTGGGGAAAGTTGAAATGCACAGTCTCCTGTAAGGGGTAGGTTTAGGTGTAGGGTAGGTGTAGGGCAATAGCACATACAGTAAGGACAGTATAAAAACCATTACGCCTATGGGATGTCCCCACTTTTCACAAAAACGAACATGTGTGTGTGTGTGTGTGTGTGCGCGCATGTGTGTTTTCGTGATAAAGGAGGACATAAATTTGTATAATGACAAAGGTATGACATAGGTATTACAAGAAGAATGTGAGTTTTCAGGACATTACACCATGTCCCCACTTTTCAAAACCCTTATAAATCACACAGAATGGAGTATATTGAAAATCTGAAATGGCACAAAGTTTCCAGTAAGGGGTAGGTTTAGGTGTAGGGTTGGTGTAGGGCAGGCATCCTCAAATCTGGCCCACTCCTGCAGAGTTTAGCTCTAACCCTAATCAAACACACCTGAGCATGCTAATCAGAGCCTTCAAGATCATTAGAAAATCACAGATAGGTGAGTTTGATCAGGGTTGGAGCTAAACTGTTCAAAGTGTGTGTTCAAAGTGTGTGTGTGTGTGTGTGTATTATATATATAAATAATACACACACCACATGTATACCGTGCATTTTTTTTGTATAAAGATATTTACATTAACTTTAAACAGGTTGTGGTTGGTAAGATTTTTTTTTCCATGTTTCTCACAAAGGCTGCATTAATTATATTGTGATATTGTACGAATTATTATTACACTTTAACATAACTGCTCTATATTTTAAGAGCTTTTAGATTGTAATTTATTCCTATGATAAAAAGCTGAATTTTCATCAGTCATTACTCCAGTCTTTAGTGTCACATGATACTTCAGAAATCATTCTAATATGCTGATTTGGTGCTCAAGAAACATTTCTTACTTTTATAAATTCTGAGAACAGTTGAGCTGCTTAATATTTTGGTGGAAACCATGACAAATAACAGCATTTATTAAAAAAACTGAAATCTTTTGTAACTGTTCATTGTCACTTTTGATCAATTTAATGAATCCTTGCTGAATAAATGCATTTCCTATTATATGCAACAATTTATATGTATTCATTTTTTTGTAATAAAAATGTTCTACCTCCTATTTTCTACTGTAATTCAGGAATTGAGTTGGAATCTGAAGGCATTGTCATTTTTGATTCTGAATGGTGCACAACTGTTATGTGTGTGTGAATACCGTAAATCTGTGTCGCTAATGAACAGGTGTTATCATTGAATTAGGGAAGAGAGACTATTAAATATTCACAGTGGGGAAAGTGCTTTAGTAAAAGGATTAAACATCAAGGGTGAGGCGAGATAACGCAGCATACTGATGTGTATCAGCCTCGTCAAACAATCGAATCAATCTACTCAATGATTTTAATTAGCACTGCTGTAATTACTATCAGAGGACACATTACTTATGTTATGAAATACTGCATAGAAGAACGCTTTGAAACAATGATAGAGAATACAGTAGGACTACACAGATGATGTTTTAGATTCAGGTTGGAGTAAATATGTAAAGTCAGATGACATACTTCCAGTTCTTTAAATACATGTAGGCACTGCTGATGCTTAATTAAACAATTGGGATTCAAAAACATCCCAAACACAGGATGTGTTCACTGCCTAGCAACAAATCCAACAGCACGCTTTTTTTCTGGAGCTCAATTAAAAAAGTTCACAAAAGTAGTTATTTAAAACTTTATGACCTACTTTAAAAAGTACAACATAAAGAATAACTTGAAAATGTTACAAGTAAAATTAAAAAAAATTGGGGGTTACAGGTTGAAATGGATGCAGAAGTACATTGGATTAATCGTGTAAGTCATTAGAACAGAGAAGTGGTTGGATGCAATGAATTTAGATCATCTGACTGAGTATCACAAAGACAAAAAAGATGATGATGATGATGATGATGATGATGATGATGTCTAAGCATGACACTACTTTTATTTTTACAACCTGATGATGCAGTACAGTCAGCTAACTCTAAGAGGAATAATGCACATGCATGATTAAAAAAGATCACTTGCCAAGTGATTAAAAGTCTTCCCTCAAATGAATAAACTGAATTTGAACTGATTAAAACTACTCAAACTTCTGTATTTTCATATAGCTGTCTTGCCACTGATGAGTGAAATCTCACTCAAATGAATAGTTTTAAAGATTTGAATAATATTCTGAGTCTATGAGAAAAGAAAACAAGTGTGCATGTGGGATTACTCCACCTAACACTCCTTTTCCTGAGGGTTCCCAAAACTCTGATTTCACCACAAACAACTTCAGATGGATCCATATGTGCTCTGATGGTTTTTTAGTCGATTGAAAAAATGTATCACATTATGTTCACAATATACTTATTTAATATAACAATGTCAACATGAAGTTTCTGATGCATTAGCATTAAAAAGCATTGCTTTCACTACTCATCGTCTCATTAAAAAAAGAATAGTATTCAGCCGATCCAAAGTGATATGAATCTGGATGCCTTTGAATATAAATAAAGTAAGACATTGTGGTTGGATAAACCCTACATCAGACATAAGCTTACTGGCTGCTAAAGCTTCCTCTAGACCACACATGGAAATTAAGGCATCAAACCTGAAATCATCTGTTGGACAGCCCCTGTAATCGGACTAAATAAGCAGTACTTTAACAAACCCAGGCTTGATCTCTAAGTGATCATATTATGAAGGAATGATAGACCGGCTGCACCCTTGACTTCATCCTAAGGCAGATTTCATGCAAGAGAAACAACAGCTGAGATGAAAACTCTGCTTATGGCTTCAATTAGGGTTTGAAGGGTTTGGCCATTTGCGTGTTGCTGCACTCGGCCTCTCACAGGAGATTTCCTGGGAAAGAGTTGCTGGCAAAGCTGCTGGGTTTCAACAAGAGTGGGGGTGGGTGAGTCAATGTGTGCAAAAAAGAGACAGACAGAGATAAACACAGAGAAAGGCAAGACTAGACCAAGCATCAGGCCTAAAGGAAGTGACACAGTCCTTTTTTAGCCCAACCCAACTGAGTCAACTCATTGTAGAAATCAGTAAGATAATGTTTCTCTGGAAAACTGGAAACATTGGGAAATTCTTGTTAAAATGGGTGTTGTGTAATGGTTAGAAGCTCAAGGCTGGCACAAGAAGGTTGCCATTGTGCCCTCAAGCAAGGTATAATCCCAGGTTGTGCCAGAAGAATTGTCAATATCATAAGTCACATGACTATTTATTCATTTATTGAGGAAGCATCTGTCACCAATTACTTTGAGTTTATTTTGAGTATCACTATGAAACTATGCAACTATTATGACTACTGTTATGAAACAGAGGAAATGCACTTGAGGGTTTAAAACAGAAACATGAAGCTCTTACATGCACTTACATGAACTCTTGTAAGTTTGTGAACCCTTTAGAATTTTCTATACTTCTGCATTAATATGACCCAAAACACAATCAGATTTTCGCACAAGTCCTGAAAGTAGACAATGAGATCCCAACAAAACCAAAATGTTTGGACTCTACAAATCCATAGTCAGACAGACTGTGTACAAATGGTGGAAATTCAAGACCACCATTACCCTCCCCAGGAGTGGTTCACCAACAAAGATCACTCCAAAAGCAAAACTTGTAATAGTCCACAAGGTCGTAAAAGGACCCCAGCGTAACTTCTAAGCAAGTAAAGGCCTTTCTCACATTGGCTAATATTCAAGTTCATGAGTTCACTATCAGGAGATGTTTCCTAAAGATCGTGTGGACAAGCCAGAGGACTACTGGAGAAATGTTTTGTGGACTGATGAGACCAAAATAGAACTTTTTGGTTTAAATGAGAAGCATTATGTTTGGAGAAAAGAACACAATGCATTCCAGCATAAGAACTTCATCCCATCTGTGAAACACGGTAGTGGTAATATCATGGTTTGGTCCTATTTTACGGCATCTGGGCCAGGACAGCTGAAGCTAGCAGTTCATCGGAGGAAGCCCACAATCATAGAGTAGAAGTGGCTCTGTACTGAGGAATGGGCTAAAATTCCTACAAGTCATTATGCAGGACTGATCAGCAGTTACATGAAACGTTAAGCTGCAGTTATTGCTCTAAAAGGGTGTCACACCAGATACTGAAACATTCACATGCTTTTGCAACGCACAGATATGTAACACTGGATCATTTTTCTCAATAAATAAATGATAAAGAAAATAGTTTTGTCTCATTTGTTTGATTGGGTTCTCTTTGTTTACTTTCAGGACTTGTGCAAAAAAATCTGGTGATGTTTTGGGTCATATTTATAGAAAATTCTAAAGGGTTCACAAACTTTCAAGCAACACTGTATGTATGTGTGTGTTTAACCTTCAGTACTTAAAATGAGCTCTTTTCTCAGAAGATTTTGTTTATGATATGACCACTTTTGAAACTGTGTGCATTGCATTGCTCTGTTTTTTTTTTTTTAAATGACCTGAGGGATTATGGATTGTATTGTACTGTACTGAACCCTGAACATGCCTTTGGGAGCAAAGTATGTTAATCTCATGGTTAGATTCCAACTTCCATGCAATAAAAAACATATTTAAGTAGTTCTCATACCTTTTACCTGTGATGGGGGAGGAGGAGAGGGTGACCATGGTTTGTCATCAAACTGAACCCAGGAATTCGGCTGCTCTGCTTTCTGACCAGACACACATGGTACTTCTGCCCAAGTAGAGGACTCCTGCACCGGCTGATCTAAAGAGGGCTGGAGGTGGTCCTCATCTTTAGACCAGAAGAAGAAACAGTTAGAGAAACACAGCCTCTTCTCAGTAAAAAGGTCACAGTTAAATGTTAAATCTAGCAGGGTGCAAGAACTGTGGACCGTTCCCGCAGTAATCACTATGGAGCAATGACCTCAGGACGCAGGAATCTCACAGAAAGGTCTGAACACAAACTCAGACAGAGTAAAACAAACTGATATCCACTCAGCAAAAAGGTTACATGTCTTTGGAATCCCTTACAAATGGTACACAAACTATTTTTCAATTAGACACAAGGGGCCAGTTTTACTAACAGCTTGTGCCAGCACAAACCGTCTTTGTGGCCACAGTTATTTTTGCACCTGACATTATTGAATATGCATTTGTAGGAGTTTCCCTTACAGACGCAAAATTTATGGGAGGAGAGTATTCAAATGAATCACGCAACGAGATTTACTAATGTTTGCGCTCGTCAAATTACTGGTATTTGCACCATTATTTATTTAACGCCCCAAAAAAGCATGTCTTAAACTATTTTGCGCTTGAAATGGCTGCAATTATTGTTGCTAGGAGGAGGCACCTCAAGAGAAAAGAGAGCGTGTGGTAGAAGGGAGAGTGTTTTTTCCACACTTATTAATTTATTTGAAATGCCAGAAGAACACATTATCCGAACATATCGTTTGCCAAGCCATGTTATTTTTAATTTGCTTCAGTAAATAAAAGATGACTTGTAACCCTCAATTAGGAGTCACACAATACCAGGTCTATCAGAACTTCTTGCAACCCTTAATTCAGTTCTTTTCAGCGTACCGTGGCTTCTTTATTTCTTCATTCTTTATTTGTGACTATGATAATTTGCGCTGCGCTTGGTATACTGCGTTGGTCGATATGTAAATGAGATGTTGCATCCGTGTTCTTTAATTTATGCGTTGTTAATAAATCACCCGTGGAAATTTCCATGCCCATCAGCGCTGTTTTGGAATTGCACTCTCTTGCTAATTTTCCCTGTTTAATGAAACTGGCCCAAGAACTTCTAGAGCTTTTTCTTTGCCATCTAAAGCATCATTCAACAATCCAACATCAGACATGGCTTCCCAACTGTCTAATACTGCCATTAGTCAGTGTAGCACCATATTTAATTTTTGACAAGTATGAAAACAAGGCTATGAGGGATAGAAGTACAGTATGTTTGGTGGATTTGTACTGTAGTTTAACATCATGCCAATTGTTCAGCTGAAAAAACATCTTTTCAAAGAAAGTGTCTGTAGACAAAAACTCCATAAAACTCTTTTGAAAGTTGTGAGTTTCCAAATCTTGTACTTTTGTACTGTACATACTATAGTCTATCCCTCATAGCCTTCACTTGCATAAAATTTAGTATGGCGTCTGTCCTGACTATGGTCTGTCATTGACTGGTCAAATAGAAACATTTACATTTATTTGTTTTGCAGACTTTCATCAGCAGACGATTCAAGGTACACATTTCAATAGCTATGTTTGTTCCTTGGAAATTGAACCCATAAAACATCTTGTAACTCTAAGTAAAGACTATGTTTGTGCTGACCTGCCTGTGACTCCTCATCTGAAAAAGCAACCCAGCCTGGTCTGGGTTCAGTTCTGCTACTGGCTGTAGCAGCCATGGAAGTTGTCCTGTCCTGTGTCTTGTGACGTCGTCTCACTCCACCCAAATCTTGGACTCCATGCCCATTGCCCACCTAGGAAGGCTTAAGAGGAGAGAAGAAACAGCTATTCATTAGGATTTGATATTTTGATGAAGGTAATTGCCAAAAACATTTAAAAGGGACATTAAGGAACCTTTGACCAAACAGTTAGTGTTGCCAAAAATATTCAAAATGTTTAAAGAAGTAAAACTAAAAGAGTAAATGTTTTGAAATATCACAAATTGATAATAAACCTGTAATATTTTGAAACATGAGTACCGTTTTAAATGCCTTTTTTCTATTTGAATATATTTTAAAATGTAGTTTATTCCTTCAATGACATATGACCCTTCAGTAATCATTTTAATATGCTGATTTGGTGCAGTTGTGAATCATTGCACTCACTGAATTGTAGATGTCAAACATTCAGTTTCAGGAATCAGTAGTTTCAAGTGTAACCAAACAGTTGACATAAACAGTAGAACATAACTCATCTCGTAAAGCCAGAGGAGAACTGACTCAATCAGTCAGTTCTCCTCTGGCTTTACAGGATGAGTTATGTTCTACTTGTGCTTATTGAGAATACAAAAAGACTGCAAATTTGAGGCTGTGATACCACAAATGAACAACCACAAATGCTACAGGAATAAAATAAGAGACAGAGAATGGGAAACTCAGGGACGACATGTACAGTATTGTCTAGGCAAAATAAATTTCTCCACTGCAAGTAGTGACAGCAGTAAACACAGAAGGCTTGTGTAAGTGTTTTCGACTGCCAAACAGAAAACAACATGCCTCGACAGGGCCCTTTAAAACAGGACGGAGGCAGTGCGAAGCCACAGGAAGGACTACTGATAAATGTCTGACAACTGAAAACCATTTATTACACAAATAGCTACTACAGCCCCTCTGGCTACTCCGATCAAACGTCATACAAAGAGGAGACATAAAAGCAGTGTGTTTTAAAGAAAAATCAAAGCTTCAAGTGTCAGGGATCACAGCACTGTGTTCACGAGGAACCAGGTGATGAACGCACCACTGAAAAGTCACAAATGCCCTTCAAATGTCACAAAAGAGAAAAAGCACAGTGACAAAAGCTCAGAGGCCATTGTGATCAGGAGTTTTCCACTTCAGAGAGGGCCTATTTTCTCTCCTAAATTGAGACCCTGCAGGAAGCACACTATCATAGAGGAAACACACTTGGATGTGCTGAACAATCTGGTAAATTGAGGCCAATTCCGTAACATGTTTTTGTTCTGGTAAATATCTCCTTTGCATTCACAATTCGGCTGCATGCTACCCTTCCTCAGCCCCCTATTTCACACCAAACAAAGCAAGCACCTCCCTCCAACTAGAGGATTCATTCAACATCACAAAACACCCACCGTTTACTGAAAAATTCAATAGTTTGGATGCTATGAGCACTATATCTTCAGCCATTTCTTGGCCAGTCATGTGACTATTTAAAAGTGATACAGGAACAAATTCTAAAAAATATTCAAAGTGTTACCAAAAAAAAAAATTTGACTTTGAGTTACCACAATTTGTAAAATGGCGTGAAAACTAACATTAAAAAGCACATAACTCTAATTATAAATTAATTGGGTCATTTTGAAAAGAATGATAAAGAATGATTTTTACACCTACTTTTCCCCCATTTTTTAGAATACAAATTTTTTAAAACCTGTAATTGTCAATTTTTAACTAAACAACCAGTCAGTAATTACCTAAACATTACAGTAATTGTTATTAGTTCTTGGTTAATATTGAGACAGATATGAAAAGAAAAAAAGTTTTTAAAAAGTCAGTCTCTTACTCAGCAGTCATTTCAAGAGTTTGGGTCTGTGAAATTTGTAAACCTGTTTGACTGATTCAAATCTTACGAACACACACGTGCAAATAAAGTTGCCCCATCTGACTACATTTACATTTTTTTTTTCCTGAAATATTTTCATTCTGGCCATTTTTGTTGCACTCTGTCTGGAGCCTTTAGAGTGAGTAGCCAGAATTTGAAAGCAACACCAATGTTTGCAGCTGCAAAATCTTACAAAACTCCCATCCACTTCTCAGACTCCAACAGGCTTGGGCTCTGGCGGTCTGTCAGTTATGTCAGTGGTGCATGCAGGCGTCCACAAAATATGTGCACAATATTGGGACGTTTGGCAGAACTGGTCTGCAGAACTCTCTTACTGTGTCAAATCTCTCTCTTGCACAGCCATCCGAGAGCTCATGATCATGCATGGCATCATCATTCGGACTGTGCTTTCAGACACTGCATAATTTCCTGCTGTCAGTGCTCACAGTCACAGTGAGTTTGCCTCACATGGTCTAAGTTATAACACTTTACCAAAACAAAAACAAAAAAATAGATAGGAGTAAAAACAAACCAAATCAAACAGGAAAAACAGTGTCCAAAGAGTCAAGAAATGCAGGAACAAACCGTTATTATCTATGTAGTACTTCTGCTATGTCAAGTCGCAGCTAGACCTTAAAAATACATGGTGATCACAGTCCACAAGAAGCATCAGGTGCATCATGAGGAGCCAACAGGGATAGCAATGATCCAAAGTATGTTGTTGTTATTGTTAACTGATTCTGATTGGCTGGCAGGTGTTGATTAAATTTGTTTAACTGCACAGGTAGTTCCAGGTCAGTTCCATATTAATGCGCTTCCTATAAACATTGGTAACCATAGTAACATACAGTTACAGTTGAATAGTAATACAGACGAAAATAACCATCATTTTTATCGCTCTGGTCAAATATTGCAACGCAAATATTATTAACATCTTTAATATTTGAATGCTGGCAAATGACTATGGCATTATGGAATTACATTCAATTCCACTATATTTGTGCCTGAAATGACACATATGCACGAAACTATGTCAAAATGCATGACTCTGCAAGTATCCATGAAAAAAAAAACAGTTGCTTATGTCACTGTTTATTTCATTTGCATCTTTGTTATATTATATTTATCTATGCTTGTAATTTATTTCCTATGTTGATTTACTCACCTACAAAATCACTCCAATCATTGAATTTTTTTTTTCCCCAAATAGAGCTATTCAAGTCATCTGGAGATTTATTTATTGATTTCTTCATATCACAATATATATAATATCGCAATGTGCGTTTTTTCCAATATCGGCAGCCCTACAATAAAACTAAAATAACACTGAGTTTATGATGTTCGAATGAAAATATATGATAAATCAAATTCATAGCAATCAATCTGACCTACAGTATAATACTTCTCAATAATAAGAGTTTTAAAAACTCTGGGGAAAATAAAGTGGCTGGAGTAGTTTTACAGCATGACAAAAACAGGTGTTTGCTTCCAGACAGCTTGATTATAATTGAAGTGATCAAGATTTGTGTGTTAGATTTGTTTTGCATCTGTCTAGCCACATTATGTTGTTGTTGTTGTTTTCAAATGTATATGGTGAGGACGATTTCCTGCCTCACCAACCATGGCATTAATGATTCCTGGTTCAAGACCAACAGGTTTAAGGGGCCAATGAGGAGCCAGATCATCCACCAGAACAGAAAAGGAGTTCCTTAACTCCTACAATGTCCCCTACTGCGCCTAGCAGGAGAGACACCGTCATTCCCTAAAGCCTCATCTCATGGAGTGGGCTTGCTGAGACGTCTGACTAAAACTCAGCCCTGCACCAAAAGACAACAAACAGTAGTTTGATTTTAATAAAAAAGCGCCTACACCCCCCTGCTTCCCAAAAGTTCTCAGCTTCATGCCAAGTTCACAGAAAAACGGTTTACAGAGCAGCGAAGCTCACATGAATAACACCATAATCTCCAGACACTCTACCAGAAAATCCTGCTGCGCTCAGTCTTCAAAGACACGGCCATCAGTTCCAAAACAAGTAGAGCAAAAACAAATATCAGTAACTAAATCCATGTATAGGTAAAGAGGTCAATCCACCACCTGGGACAGATGAATGCAGCTAACTGCCTCGGACAGCCACACCATGTGCCCTGTGGTAACACTGCCCGTGTATGAAGATGAATGCTGACAACTACAAACTTACTTTTCACACATAGTGAGACTATCATTGAGTTAATGTAGGCAAGTAAAATACATATATAGCTTTGCCATACGCAAAACGTTACTATGAGTCAGTGAGTAAGAGTATGAGGTAGGTGGAATTGTGGGCAGGTTTTGCAGTGAAGGACAAAAGATAATATTACATTATGTCTTGATTCATTTCTGAAACGTCATCTTAGAGTGATGCTTTGTAGTCTGGTAAATCCCAACAAGGACATGCATATTTAATGTGTGCATTTTTACACAGACAAAAGCAAACTGTACAAGCCCAGTTCTAGCCATGACTCAGCGAGAGAAAAGCTACATGTTATTCACATACCTATACAAAACAACAAAAACATTGCTGCCACCTCCACATGCTTTTCACAGCAGTTTCGGTTTCACCATTCCCTGAGGAACTGACCACCTCTGACAAACATTTACCATGGTAACCACAGTTTCTGCCAAAGTACCATGGTTACTAGTTATTGCAATTACAAAAAAACTGTGCCACCGCTTTCATTAAAGAGCCGTGAATTAGCTTGACAAGCACAATGTTCTTTACTATGTTAATGCATTTCCTAAAGAAACTGAGTGCAGAAATGGTGCATTTCCTTTTAAATGAATGAATTGATAGCAAGTGTTTAAATGGACACAAATCTATGCAGTGCAGCATGAGTCATCAACATTTTAAGCTCCATTTTTCTACTAAAACTGAACTGAAGATTGCTTGAAAACTAAAAAATTATAAAACTCTAATTCTGATTTCATATTTTAGGGCAAAAAAAATTAAATGTTATCAGAAAATAATGAAAACATAATAAAACCTTCTCATATTAATTCAAGAATGTCCTATATTGGGCAACTTCTGTATTGTTTGTTGAAAACTGGTTACTGTGTTAAAATAAGTGACAGCAGATTCTTTAAAATCACTGGTGAACCCTTCAAAAATTCTAAATATGCAGAAGTGGGGGCATAAATGTATCCAACAAATGTTACAATAGATAACCATGTATGAAAATGTAGCAGATTGCAGAGTGTGGAACAACAAAAAAGTACTTTAGATAGGCCTAATTAAAATTATTTTCACCAGCACCAAGCATTTAAGAATAATAAAGGTTTACGTATCACAACAGTATATACTGATATGATCGTTTCCTTTCATTATCAACTCAATTATCACACAACAATAATCTGCTGTGATGTTATCAAATGAGTAAAATAGGCTTCAACACGTAACAATGGCACAAAAAACAACTAGAAATGTCTGCTTATCACATCAACTTCACATAAAAACGTCTTCGATCTGTGTATTCTGATATTTGATCACTTTTTGCCACGTATTACATATATTCTGCTACCTATGTAAACAAAGCACACGCTCTTACAACAACCTGTTGCAACACTGAGAGACGCATAGTTTCACGGTAACTAGTGTAACTTAAACATTTAACCCTGAATATTCATCTGTGAAAATGTTAAAAGATTATTAGGCAAATTAAGTCGACAATGTTGTGTTTAACCCAACGACGAGCCCAAAAAACAAGTGCAAGGAAATATTTACATACCGATATCGTGTTGTTGAGTCTAAGCAGATTGTAGCTCTCACTCGCTCCCGGTGAATCTGGTCTAATGCCCCACCTTACTCGGAGCTGATTGGACAGTAGAAGCAGCGCTGTTCGATGCCACGCCTTATTGTCACATGATTGGAGAGTTAAAGCAGCGCTGCTTCAAATGTCCAATCAGGTGCAAACCAGGTGGAATACTAAAGAACGTCGCCACAAAACGCATCAGACCAGAGAATAAAAAGTGCGTATAATTAAAGGTTTTAAATATTATTATATTATATTATATTATATTATATTATATTATATTATATTATATTATATTATATTATATTATATATTTCACTTTGACTTCAATGTAATAATATAATTTATATTATGTTAGCTACATTGAAAAAGTGAGCTGTGTGTTTTTTTTTTCTCTCTATGTTTCATGAACAAAAGGAATTTAAAAGGACCATTTTGTGTCCACCCCATGGGCTTTCTTTGTTTGAAAGACTGAAAACAGTCATGTCGTGGATTTACATACATTAATGTATTTAATATGTAACGTCTAATTAACGCATTGCTTGCACACGTTACGCCATCTGTTGGATGTAAATTCTTGTTTTGGTTTTGGGTTGTGGCATGTCTGTGTGTGTGGAAGCTTTTCTATTTTTAATATTTCTGCACAGTATTTCCTATGTAGGAGTCATAGAATAAAACATAAATTATTTATAAGTTAAGATGCATGACTTAAATATCTCCTACAGGGGGCACCAAAGTTCTTATAAAGCTTGACATTAGATATAAATTTAGATCAACTGTACTAGCCACGTGTTTTTTCATTTTAATAAACTGATTATAGATTGACTTTTTGGAAACCATTTAAATATGAAATAAAGCATTAAATAAAAATAAAATTACAACAAGCAGGCCCGATCTTCAAATCGCCAAAATTTTAGCTGACTCTTATCATATGAAACAAGCTATCTGACTCTTGTTTTCAATCCACAGGTATCTGCCTGTATGATCACGAAGACCTCAGACAGCTGTGTGTTAAGGTTATAGACTCTTTGAACCCATTCCTGTCTATCAACCTGTCAAGCTTTGAAAAAGCCAGAGACCTTTTCCCAGGAACCCCGAGAGGGAAAAGAATAAGAAAAAGAAAAAAAGTAAACACAAAGCAACTTTCAAGTCGCCACATCCGTCAGTGAAAGGAACGCTTTATTTTTAGCATTAGCAGCGGGATGATTTCTGGCGCTCTGTACGTGAAATGGCAGAGACCCTGCTGAGCTCTCGGAGTCCTTAATGAAAGCGCTCGCTCAGTCTCTCACGCGCCCGGCTGTCTGTGTGTTAGCAGCGCGTTGCATAAGTACTAGTGACGCTGTGCTGTTTCTCACTGTTGCCAGGGACGGCGGGCATCTGCCCTCCCGCTGCACAGTCACCACCTCATTCCTGGAGTCATACATCTCAGACCCCTCCACTCAAAGGTATTAACAAAGAAGTTTGTCTTCAAAGTATACAGCTCGGAATAAAAACATGCTCAGAGGTAGGCTACTTTCTTTTATAGCTTAGCTTTATTTGTGTTTTCAGTTGAGTTCTATTTAAGTTTTAACATTATTTCATTTTTTTTTCTAAACTTAGGACAAATAATATAGATGCAAACAGGACAATTAATAACTAATATTGAAAATGAGTATAAAATAAAAGGATAGCCTTAGCCTATAATATATATATATATATATATATATATATATATATATATATATATATATATATATACAGGTGCTGGTCATATAATTAGAATATCATCAAAAAGTTGATTTATTTCACTAATTCCATTCAAAAAGTGAAACTTGTATATTATATTCATTCATTACACGCAGACTGATATATTTCAAATGTTTATTTCTTTTAATTTTGATGATTAGAGCTTACAGCTCATGAAAGTCAAAAATCAGTATCTCAAAATATTAGAATATTTACATTTGAGTTTCAATTAATGACCATCCCTACAGTATAAATTCCGGGTATCTCTTGTTCTTTGAAACCACATTAATGGAGAAGACAGGACTTGGCAATGATCCAGAAAACGAACATTGACGCCCTCCACAAAGAGGGTAAGTCACAGAGGGTCATTACTGAAAGGTGTGGCTGTTTACAGAGTGCTGTATCAAAGCATATTAAATGCAAAGTTGACTGGAAGGAATAATCTGGGTAGGAAAAGGTGCACAAGCAACAGGGATGACTGCAAGCTTGAGAATACTGTCAATCAAAGCTGATTCAAACACTTGTGAGAGCTTCACAAGGAGTGGACTAAAGCTGGAGTCAGTGCATCAAGAGTCACCACGCTCAGACGTCTTCAGGAAAAGGGCTACCAATCCACTTCTGAACCAGAGACAACGTCAGAAGCATCTTACCTGGGCTGTGGAGAAAAAGAACTGGACTGTTGCTCAGTGGTCCAACGTCCTCTTTTCAGATGAAAGTAAATTTTGCATTTCATTTGGAAATCAAGGTCCCAGAGTCTGGAGGAAGAGTGGAGAGGCACAGAATCCATGTTGCTTGAAGTCCAGTGTGAAGTTTCCACAGTCAGTGATGATTTGGGCTGCCATGTCATTTGCTGGTGTTGGTCCACTGTGTTTTCTGATGTCCACAGTCAACGCAGCCATCTACCAGGAAATTTTAGAGCACTTCATGTTTCCTTCTGCTGACCAACTTTATGGAGATGCAGATTTTATTTTCCAACAGGACTTGGCACCTGCACACAGTGCCAAAGCAACCAGTATCTGGTTTAAGGACCATGGTATCCCTGTTCTTAATTGGCCAGCAAACTCGCCTGACCTTAACCCCATAGAAAATCTATGGGGTATTGTGAGGAGAAAGATGCGATATGCCAGACCCAACAATGCAGAAGAGCTGAAGGCCACTATCAGAGCAACCTGGGCTCTCATAACACCTGAGCAGTGGCACAGACTGATCGACTCCATGCCATGCCGCATTGCTGTAGTAATTCAGGCAAAAGGAGCCCCAACTAAGTATTGAGTGCTGTACATGCTCATACTTTTCATCTTCATACTTTTCAGTTGGCCAAGATTTCTAAAAATCCTTTCTTTGTATTGGTCAAATTAGTAATATTCAAATTTTCTGAGATACTGAATTTGGGATTTTCCTTAGTTGTCAGTTATAATCATCAAAATGAAAAGAAATAAACATTTGAATTATATCAGTCTGTGTGTAATGAATGAATATAATATAAAAGTTTCACTTTTTAAATGGAATTAGTGAAATAAATCAACTTTTTGATGATATTCTAATTATATGACCAGCACCTGTAGACTATTATTGAGCTATAAAGTTGTAAATAAATATAAATATATTGTATAATAGTTATTTAATAGTTTATAATGGCAATAGCCTAGTTAAAAAGTTTAGTGTCAGTAAATTTTCTTCGTTTTTTTTTTTTTTTTTTAATTTTTAATAGGCCTACTTTCGTTCAGCAAGGACATTAAATTGATCAAAATTTATAGTAAAGACATAATGTTGCAAAAGTAAATGTTGTAAAATAAAATTCAAATATATTTTATTTATGTCTACTTATGTATGTATGTATTCATTTTTATTATTATTATTTTTACATTCTACAGAGAATCCTGAGCAAAAATGTATTACGGTTTCCATAAAAATATTAAGTAGCACAACTGTTTTCAAGGTTGATTTTATAAATATAAATGAATATAAATTATATATATATATATATATATGTGTGTGTGTGTGTGTGTGTGTATGTTATAATATATATATATATATATATATTAAATGTTGTATTATTTTAAAGACAATATTTTTGTAATTTGAAGTATAGCATTAAAGCATAATTGCATATGCTGTGTAGATATATCAGATATCTTATAATTTCAGACGTTCCAAGGGGAAGAAAAACACTAAAGAATGTTTTTTTTTTTCAAATGGTTCAAACAACACTTTCTTTATAAAGTGCTTCATTTTTGATGCTAATGGCACTTGGATGAGGCATGTTGTAAGAGCGGACCCAGAATAGTCGGTCTGCTCTCTGGCACGTGTGTCTTATTAGGAGTCAAGGTGAGAGGGAGGACCATTCACACGCTCCCTAGTCTCCCATCCATTCCACATGCTGGTAATTTATCCCCTCTGGTTAACCTACTTTCATCACAATTAAAATGCCCAGGGCTTCGGCGCATTACTCTTTTCTTGTCTCGTTCTCTCTCTCTCTCTCTCTCTATCACACAGAGACACTGTGTTCAATCTTGCTTTTCTCTTGTCATAGAGAAATGATGAGGACATCATAGACTAGCCAAGGCGCTGATACAGTTTCAGTATTAAAGGAGGCACCAAGCTGTAAATCTCATATGACATTACATCCAATTTGTGTGGATCAGGGACGCACCACGGCCTTCCCTTCATATTTTCATCTGCATGCCAGAATGTCTCCCACAAACAAAGTCAATAACCAAATCCCAAACTGGCAGAACATATCAGAGAGATTTTATGCCACGTTCCTTGTGAAGTTTAATTCAAATGTTGATCTAATAAATCTCATGCTTGTTTCTGATCCACATCAGTCCACACAGGCCTTTAAAATCTGATGAATACATCAGTTCTCCAGGGAGGAATAAACCTGTCCAGTTAAATGAGATTGCAGGAGTAGCTGTGCATCTGGATCCAAATGAATCCGTCGGACAGCCTAATTTTATAATGGCAGTCTCCATCAGAGCAGCTGCAGCCCTTCGCCAAGACACATTAATTCTCTAAATAAGTTCTCAATGAACTCATAGCGAATCAATGGGGTCTCTTCTGTCTGCAGGTGGCTGCGCCGTACAAAGCTGACTAATAGGCGGCTTTGATTGCTACACCGGGTGGAAAATGATCGATAGCACCAAGTGCTTATCCAGTGGTCCATGCGCCTTCGACTTCACCTCAAATTTTAAAATGCCCCTTCCAATGTGGTTAATTTCCTGTCAAAGCAAGTTACTCAATACACAACAAACTACACTGGAATCGAAGACTCAATGTTAAGATAGATTTGGATCTGAAACCTGATGTAATTTCGGGCAGTTAATAGATTTTTAGTCTTAAGCAGACAAATGTGAAATTATGAAAGCATAAGTATGGGATGGTGTCACCTTTTGGGCCAAACAATGGCAGATGTGTTTGAAAATAACATTTGCTGTTCCATTTGGTGCCACTATTGGAACAAAAACTATACCCATTACAAATTTTACTTCCGTAATGTTACATATTTCCAGTCTTGGTGGATAACTCGCACTCAAAAGTTTGGTAGGATTTTTTGTTTGTTTGTTTTTGAAGTCTCTAATGCTCACCAAGGCTGCATTTATTTGATCAAATAAAATACAGTAAAACTGTAATACTGTGAAATATTATTACAACTTAAAATAACTGTTTCCTATTTTTTTTTGTTTTAGAAATCACTCTAATATGCTGATTTTATACTCAAGAAACATTTCTTATTATTATCAATGTCTAAAACAGTTGTGCTGCTCAATTTCTTTTTAGAAACAGTGATATAAGTATCTGTAACGGAGCCGACGATACGTGAGGCGTACGGATCCATGTGCAAGCTTTTATCTAGAAACAGTCAAACACAGGCAGGGTCAAACATCAGCAAACAGGTATGGCACAGGAAAGACAAAAGAGCAATCCTAAACGGGCTTGAGTCAGACGACAGCAAACGTAATCCAGAGGGCTTGACAAAAGGGGTACTCCATAAACATGAGCATAAATCCAGGAGAGGAGCAAACACAGTCCGAAACAGAAAGCAAAGGGTTAATCCAAGATACGTGGCAAGAATCAGGAACCAGGAAAACCAGGCAAGACTAGACTAGGAAAACTAGAGCAGGCTCCGTAAAGTAGCTATCACAGTGATAAACACTAAACAATACTCAGCAATCTGATTGAGGAAGTCCAAGGCGTGTGATGGGTGATCATCTATCTGTGTGATCAGTGTAATCAGCTGTGTGTCATCAGTGCAATGGATGATGGGAATTGCAGTCCAGGGTGACATGCAACAGTTAGTGTACACTGTAAAAAAAAAAAAAAAGTTGAGCGAACTTAAAAATCTGCTGAAGCTGGTAAAAAGGTTTTTTTTTTTTTTGAGTTTGCTCAACTTGTTTTTGTGGGAGATTCTCAAATTTTTGTTGTATAAACTTAAAATGACAAGTTGAGAAAACTGAAAAATCTGCTGAAGTTTGTTACCTTAAAATTTTAAGTTGGCTCAACTTTTTTTTTTTTTTTACAGTGTAGTGCAAGAGTCAATGTGGTGAGCGAGTGACCACTGGGGGTGAGTGAGCGGAAGTTCATAGACCGGATTCGTGACAATATCTTTTTGCCAGGATTCTTTTAAGAGTAGAAATTTTAAAAATTTATTTAAAAATTTTTGTACCAGTGTAAAAGCCTTTGATCAATTTAATGCATCCTTGCTGGAAAAAGTCCATTTTAATTTCATTTCACTTTTAATTGAACTTGAGCCAATAACTCAAAATGACATGCATGCACTCAAATAACCACACTGATCTTCACAGACACAAATAACTATATTATGTGCACAACAGAAAATACAGAAACCTTTTAATAGAATTGCTTCATTGTACTGTAGTGCAGGAGAAAAGTGCAGAAAGTTAGTGGAGAATTACAAAGTAGTTGAAGTCCTTTCTGTGATAAAGGCCGGATGGACAGACTTGGCTGCTGATGGAAGGGCTTTCTCTCCTCCTCTCCCTCGCTCCACTGGCTTCAGTGGAGCGAGGTTCTTTAGGTGGACTCCTAATGAAAGATCAAGGGCATTAGCTGCCGTCGGTGCAGAAACGGGGTACCTGCAGTTAGCGCGATGGTTACAGAACATTAATTTTACCGCAGGCTCATTTGTAACTGAGAGAAAAGTGTGCATGTGTGGGTGTGTATACAAGTGAAAGGGAGAATAAGAGAGTGACAGAGAGAGAAAGACAGAGGGGAAGAGAGAGATCAGTCCTGATTCGAAACTCTCCCACAAATTCAGTGTCCAAAGGTGTTAAATTCATGGAAAGCATGGTGTGGAGAGAAAAATGGAGAAGTGGGAACCATTCAAGCTGGCATTTCCATCTGCTTCGTCAGCACAGCCTCTGTGGAAAATGTCAGATTCATTACCTGCTCCCTCTTTTCTTTATGATTCACACAACTTCGGCTAGTTCATCTCTTAAGCCCAAAGCATATTGTGTGATTTGTTCTGTCCTTTACAATTGTTGCTTGACCCCGGTGAGGCCTTGCGTACAAGTTAAGGCAGACTTGGTGTAAGCAAGCAATGGAATCACTTCCATAGTCGGACTATGGATTATTGTTATCTTAATTTTTTTTTTTACAAATATTTTGACCCTTTTTAACTAATTTTGACCCATTTTAAAATTTCCAATTGACTTGGACATTGATAGAACATTCAGCATCCAACACTAATGATGTCATTGCAATGTATCATTGTAACATTGCAATAATTTCCAATAGGCATCTTTTGTACATTTATTTGCATAATGAGTTGTACATCTCTTTAACAATCTTTAGCCATTAAATTATACACCGGTTCATTTTTCTTAATCAGTATTTTAGTTGAGATCAATTTAGATCAATTTATTTGAGAAGTATAAGATATTTCAAATGTTTTCAGATAACAAATCTTGATTTTTTTTTTAATCAAACATGCTCAAAAAATGGGGTAAGACAAATAAACAATTTATAAATTAAGTTCAGCTTTGTTATCTAATATCTTTGTCACATTTTTTCTCAGGTAAATTGAATATCTTTTAAATTTGTAAACCTGATTCCCCCTCCCACCTCCCCACCTTAAAGTATCCTAGTAGTGCACAACACAATGGAAACAAGTCACAACACAACAGACACAAGTGGACTAGTAGTGCACAACACAACGAAATTAGCACAACACAATGGAAACAAAGCTGCAACACAACGAAATTAGCACAACACAATGGAAACAAGTCACAACACAACAGACACAAGTGGACTAGTAGTGCACAACACAACGAAATTAGCACAACACAATGGAAACAAGCCATAACACAACAGAAACAAGCTACAACACAACAAAATTAGCACAACACAATGGAAACAAGCCTAAACACAATGGAAACAAGTCACAACACAACGGAAACAAGTCACAACACAACGGAAACAAGTCACAACACAACGGAAACAAGTCACAACACAACAGACACAAGTGGACTAGTAGTGCACAACACAACGAAATTAGCACAACACAATGGAAACAAGCCACAATACAATGAAATTAGCACAACACAATGGAAATGCCACAGAGCAAAATTAGCACAACACAACAGAAACAAGCCACAACACAGGGAATTAGTCCTATGCTTTGTGTTGTGGCAGTTTCGTTGTGTTGTGCACTGGCCACCGTACCTGAGAGATTAAACATAGCATGAATAAAATCTGGAATATTAACATCAGTGTGTAGATCATTTCTGTTCGTGTCTGCACCTGAACCCAACTTCAATGTACAATTTTTTTATTAAAACGAAATCTTTTGCTGCAAAGTGAAGTGCTGTAAATCTAGTTCAGTGATCATACAATACTTCATGACGTTTATGGGTCACCTCAGGTAACCTAAGGTTTTTTTTTTACTCTCATTATACATCAAAGAGATAGCAGCATGTCTAACCGCTCAAACCCTGGTGATTTCGCTGAGAGACCATGTAGACCTGAAACACATGCCCTCGCTGATGAAGTCCTGGCACGTTTCACCAGCCGTCGTGAGTGATTCCAATTTCTCCTCAAATCCCTTGACTGTGCCCTCATGCAAATCAGGCAGATTAAGGCAAGATGTATGGACTTGCAAATGTATTCAAACATTCTTCCCTTAATGCCACAGATTTGCTGTAATACTCCCATATTTGTGTCTGACTTACAAGGACCGACAAATTGAAGGCACTCCGTGGCAGATTTGAATGGTTATTATCTGGCGGCGCATTCCATCAAAGAGCGCACTTATTGATTCGCGCTGCCAATGAGCGCCTCGGTTTCCTGCTACCTTGCAAACGAGTAGTGGCCTAGTTGCAGGTGGGAAGTGTTAGTTCTGGTTGTCGGTCCACCAAACCCAAACAAACCTCCTGAGATGACAACTTTTTAGGCGATGAAGGGGGCAGCCGCTCCCCAGACACAACAATGCGATAAACCCCAGTGCAGTTTTTCATGTTACGTTCTACCGATAGAAAAAAAAAAAAAAACATCCCGATGTGCTGGAATGAAAGCCACCTCACTTTGTTTCCTTGGCAACAAACACATGCAATATGTCTTTTGGAAGTGTGTTTTGGGGCTGCGCGCAGGGTCTCGTGGGAGATTTCAGAGGAACGCTAAGATAGATTTACTGAGTAAACGAAACAGCCATTTGACTGCCAGCGTGATGTTTGCAGAGATTGTACGACGAGGTCACGAGTACGCCAAACTCCACACAAACACGAACAGACAGCCCAAATTGAATAATGACATTTGTGTGGTGTTTATTTTTTGTTTTGAATAGAATTTTCCCCGGACTATGTCGGTGTAAAGTGAAGCGCGCGTGTTACCTCAGCTCTGGTAACCTGTGCGTAACCCTTGCAAAATAGATGAACTCTGTATGTCTGTGTCTGGCAAAAAGCTTCTTGTACATTTTCAGTCTCTCTTTTCCTGCAGTTGCATAGCAACACAGGCGAGCATGGGTGTGGTGACAGGGTGCAGGGAGGCAGTTGTGATTTCCAAACGCTCACTCTTTGATTAAGAATAGGCCACAGACTCCCATCAGGGCTTATAAATTATGTCTACACAAAGTTCATTCTGATAGGGATAGCAGATATCATCAAACACTTTCAACACTCATGTTTAATGTTTGTTGCATTTATGAAGATCATAAAATATTGTCAGTTTTGCATACGGACTGATTTGAAAATTTAAGTAGTTGCACTGTATCTTTAAGAATGTAACTGTAAGCAAAACCAAAAGCTTATGCTTTGTAATCAAATTATTTGTTCATTTAAGTCTTTCGTCTGTAAATGTGCAGTGTGTGAAGTTGGGAGGTGGGTTGCTGAGAAGGAAGCGACAATCAGGATCAATATAGAAATTGTGTGATGTTCCAGATACTGTCACTGCTGGAGTTTAGT
The DNA here is from genome assembly GCA_036784905.1 of Acrossocheilus fasciatus. Classification (NCBI taxonomy): domain Eukaryota; kingdom Metazoa; phylum Chordata; class Actinopteri; order Cypriniformes; family Cyprinidae; genus Acrossocheilus; species Acrossocheilus fasciatus. The sequence continues at coordinate 8,648,237 of CM071954.1, read as the reverse complement.
CATGTGACATTCTGTAATGGATCAGTACAATCAGCAGAGAGTAGAGAGAAACACAACATATTAAAGAGAATTTAGGGTTCATAAAAGCTTACAAAAGTTATTGAGAGGGTTTTCCCCCATTGTTTTAATTACTTTTTCCAACAGTGAGATTTAAAGTCATTAAGATTTAATAAAATTTAAAAAAAAAAAAAAAAAAAAAACATTTGTTCAACAAGCATGCACAACTGTTTTTTTTTTTTTTAAATCAATATTAGGAAGAAATGTTCAACTGTTTTCATCAATAATAATAATAAATGTTTCCTGAGCACCAAAATCAGCATATTAGAATGATTTATGTGAATCACAGATCATGTGACAATGAAGTCTGCTGGAAATTCAGCATTGCCTTCACAAGAAAGAATTACATTCTAAATTATATAGAAATTAAATAGAAAACAGTTATTTTAAATGCTAATAATATTTCACAATACTACTATTTTTACTGTATTTTTGATATTAAAAAAATGCAGCCTTGGTGAGCATGAGAAACTTTTAAAAACATTAAAATATCTTACTGATTCTAAACCTTTGAATGGCTATGTGGTTTATTCCTACAATATTAATTACATTTATATGTTTTTGATTTAGTCCTCGTTGCATACTTATGGTGAAGCAACAATATTAGAAATGTCATAAATTGGTAAATTGAAAAAATAATAATCTGAATCCAATACACAACGTCGTTAACTCTGGTTTAGGCTATTTTTCCAATTTCCCTTCCTGTTAAACACTGAGTATTATATGATTCTTTTTAGCAATAATATCAACAATGGATTTAGAGCTGCACAAAACCATCATGCTAGTCCAGGATCACCTTTGCAACTTTTTTTTTTTTTTTTTTATTGCAACTGGAAGACAATACATCACAGAAACTTGATGGTAGGGTTGGAGAAAAAAAATAAAATGAAAGAAAAACAAATAGAACTTGTCGTAGTAATGGACAAAGTGGTATTTACATTAATCGATAAAATTGTTGTCTTTGGCAATATGATTACAAGTCAAAGGAAATACAGAGTGCAATTACGCCTCTATATTGACATATTAGCAGGGTGCACATGCCATCAGACCGAAATATTTCATCACAAACCAAATGGACTCCATTACTTTCATCTTAAACAACTTAAACACATAACAGAATGGCAGTTAACAGGAACCTTTCAACAAAAACAAAAAAAACACAATGAGAAGAAAAAGAAACACTTCGCCTCCTATTAACATTTTTTTTGGCTGGCTCTTCTTGATGCTTTTTTAACATGTTTCAGGTTCCTCGGAAAGAACTAGAAAGGAAAAGTTCCGTAGTGAGTGTTGTCTTTGAAGGAAGGCAGTGTACAAAGGACTCATAGCTCTCTCTGCTACCGGTTTCCCAGTTTGAAGCATATTGAATGGAAATGTGATATGACAGATGTTTATAAAGACCAGCAGACAAGGTTATAATCAGGGTTATTTTGCGTCAAGAAATGTCTAGCTCGGTTAGGGAAAGGCATGCCAACTGGAGACATCACATTAACACTCATGGGTCAGATATAACATTTAACACGCTACAAAACATTGGGTCGAACCATTATCATCATCGTCAGATGGAACAGGGAAGGCAGTGTGGATTCATGAAACACAGCAATGCAGTGCGATATTAACAAATATGATGGAGAATATCTTATACATGAGTACTTGACAGAAATGCTACAACTTATTGACATGTTTGTGACTGACATATCAAGTATGCATCGTCCGTTTTGCAGTGTATAGAGTCATTACAGGCTTTGGCACTGATTCCTTAAGTTCTTTACTATATGTTAAAACAATAAAAGTGCAATTCGGTGAGGTCGTGAAAATATATACACTAGCGTTTGCACTGAGCTCTGGTATCACTTGTTTTTATTGTCTATAAGTGCTTAAATATATATGCGTGGAGGCGTAAATAACCATCTGACTGCCTGTACCGAGAACAACTGAATCAATACTGATGACTCCTGAACAGTGCTACATGTAAATACAGGAATAAAATGAACAACAACAACAACAACAAAAACAAACAAAAAAAAAAACTGCAGATCCAAAGTCTCGTGGAACAAAATGGAAGACCCTGAATAAATCACAGATACGCACATCCGGATTACATATGGAAGTAAAGCAGGCACGAAGCCGGAAGGGGACTGACACTCACTACGAACTTCTCCTTGACGACACGGACATTGACGTAGCGGATATTCGTGGGTATTCGGGACGGCCGCTAGCGTGGACCGAGACGGCCCAAGCCCGAGTCCTCGTATTGCAGAGAGAGTTTCCCAACAGTCAGTGTTTGTCCCTGAAGAAGGTAATTGTTAAGATGCCTGCTTCAACACAAAGGCGATGAGGACGAAAAATGGAAATTAAATCCGACAAAAACAACAAAAGAGACTAGGCCTATTGGCATAGAAATTAGAGGCGGTGCCTTAGTTCTCTAGGATCTATATTTATATGAAAATAATTCATGCTCCATGCTAAATACATTATTTACCTTACATGAACTTTGATTTTTTTAAAAAACGGTCTTCTTTTTCTTTACAGAACCCATGCAACATGATTTGGAAAATCCTGCTGGCTACATTGCTTAAATTAGGAAAGGAAAATGGTCTAGTGTTACTTTTATACAGTGTTTATCCTGACTGGATGAAATTGCTTATTACATCACGAGGGTTTCAAATAAAAAATTTGAAAAAATAAAATAAAATACGTAAACAAATGAACAAACACAAAACAACTCCACAGTCATTATTTTCTGCTATTAAAATACAATTGGCAGGTATTGTAGCTTTAGCTCCGAGTTTTCATTTTCATTGTGCCGAAGAAAGAGTATCACCATCCACTATCGTTTTAGATGGAAAATATCACTCAATTTGATTGCTTAGGAAAAAAAACTTGGGCAGTTTTAAGAGACTTATTGGTAAATGTATCACTTTTGACTCGAAAAACACTTTGACAAAAGCTTATGGCTTTACTCTCATCCTGGTGAACTATGATTCATATGAGCCAAACGACAACTACAGACATGAGTGCTTTCCACACGATGCTTTAACGGCCAGAGCATCAAGGGGAAGTGACATCACAGAAACTGCTTGAGGATTGTCTTTGGCACTGCCCTGTGCTTCTAAAACATCTTATATTACAGCAGAGATTACTATAACCCATAATTATCACTAACTCGAGAACTACTCTGACTGCAGAACTTGCTGCAGAACAATTTGTTGTCATGTTTTTAAAGGATTAGTTCTCCCCAAAATTACAATTCTGTCATCATTTATTCACCCTTTTATGTCGTTCCAAACCCAAAGACTCATCTTTGGAACACAAATGGAAGATATTTTTAATGAAGTACGAGTGGCTTCTGTCCCATTGAAAGTGTTTTCAGCTAAAACGATCACATTTCAAAACACACATAAAGAAAAATAAATAAATAAATCAAGCGGTTTAATCCAAGTCTTCTGAAGAATCACAATTAAGAACCTCATTGGTTCTTGCGCGTCAAGCAAGCATGCGTGAGCTTCTGTGAGCAAATCAGAATGTTATAAACATTGTTCGCTTAATGTTTGTATGTGAATAAAAGCCCAAATTAAATCTGTTCATCTGTTCAGAAGACTTGGATTAAATCACTTAGTTTATGTGGAATTAAAAAAAAAAAAAATCTCTTTATGAACGTTTTGAATTTTGGTTGAATAGACTTTCAGTGGAGGGACAGAAATCTTTCAGATTTGATTGAATTTCATTTGTGGAAAAAAAAAACAAACAAAAAAACTGTGTTCCCAAAAATGAATTTACAGATTTTAAATTAAATGAGGTGAGTAAATGATGACAGAATTTTCATTTTGGGGTGAGCTGTCTCTTTAACTATGACAATGGGGCAGGGCAATTTTTACTATCACTTTTTTCTCTCAGTCGAATGAAATGCTTTACTGAATATCTTAAAAAAGGGAAGGCTATGGCTTCAATCTCCGTAGATTAAAAAAAGAAATCACAATAAAATGAACTAATAGTGAACTAAAAGAAGAACCCTCAGTAAAATGTTACCTATAAAGATAGGAAAACAAAGTGATTGTTGATATTGCCACAAATCAGTAGAATTCACCTGATGTCCTGGAAAAAAATAGTAAATTCTATTCAAAATGATGTTTTTTTTTCTCTTTATAATACAGTCAGTTCATTATTTTTGCTCTTTCTGCCCCTTTGCCGTCCGGTTGGTGATATTGTTCAAACAGGCCCTGACTCCCGCCAAATGAAGCAAGGATCCGGCTGCCTCCTTCATCTCCTCGTCGTCACTTTCCGGAGGCTTCTCCGTGCGCCTCTTTTTTAGAGGAAGAGTGTCACTGGCCACTCTCTGTTTGACTTTTGTCAAATGTTGCCGTTTCTTGTGCTGGGCCAGAGCGAGGGCATCCACGGACCACTCCTTGGGCTCCTTCTTGATTTTGCTCTTGTCGTCCTCCTCGGCATCACTGCCGGCCTCGGTGGCGTGGAAGCTCACCTCGCTTCCATCGCAGTGGGCATCTTCTTCGACATCCGAGCTGGAAGATTTGGCAAAACTGTAGGTGTGGTCATCCTTGGGGTCGCTGTTGACCAGTGGAGAGTTACAGGTTGGCTCGCCGTCACTGGTTATTCTGTATCCAAGTACTGACCTATTAACACAGACGAGAGATGCATTAGTGCAAGGGCACACATGCTGTTCCTGTTGTACTGTGTAAGTGCTTAGTAAAACAAATGAACTACATGCACTTACTGTGTAATTATTTTGTGGAGCTACTTGTAATTATACTACTATAGCAATTAATTATAATAATATGTGTAACATGGACACTCTGTACTGATGTTTTGCCGGTTTTTGCACAGATGGCAACAACCTCTGGAACAGATTTGTTATTATACAAAGTGAGTAAATCTAAAACACAAAACCTATCAAGAATATGCCTAGGTAATATTTCACCTAAACCATTCAAAATGGTTTTGAAAAAGTCAAAAAGTAAAACAGTATTTGAGAAATATTACTGCAATTTAACATAATTGCTTTCTATTTGAATATGTGTATGAAAATGTCATTTATTCCTGTGATGCAAAGCTGAATCTCAGCATCATTCTTCCAATCTTCAGCCTCACGTGATCCTTCAGAAATCAGTTTTATATGCCAATTTGGTGCTCAATAAACATTTCTTATCATTATCAAGATGAAAAACAGTTGTGCTGCTTAATTTCTTTTTTAAAACCACCTTTTTTCTTAAATTTGTGTTATGTGTTGGTAAGCACTGCAGCCTTCAAGCGCCTCATCCTTAAATGTTAAAAACAATTAAACATTTGTCTCTGAAACACACTTGAGCTTTGAAGCACCTCTTCAGTTGGCCAACAACATCATTAAAAAGCAAATTAATTGGTGGATTACAAAACTCTCCACTTTTGGCTAAAATAATATGATGAAAAATGGCAAATAAAGACAGTTGAGCTCTATTTATGCCTCTTACTCTCAGAAACAGTAATGAAGCGTCTTTTAAGTGATGCTTGTTTTGTATTTCTGGTAACAGTTTATATACAGTCATGGCCAAAAATATCGGCACCCTTGGTAAATATGATCAAAGAAGGCTGTGAAAATTAATCTGCTTTGTTAATACTTTTGATCTTTTATTTTTTTTTTTAAATCACAAAAATCTAAACTTTCATTGGATAAGAATTTTAAATGGGGGGAAATATCATTATGAAATAAATGTTTTTCTCAAATACACGTTCGATAAAATTATTGGCACCCCTAGAAATTCTTATGAGTAAAATATCTTTGAAGTATATTCCCATTCATATTCACAATTTTGAGCACTACAGGGTGATTATGAACATGAAATTATCCAGCCATGGCTTCCTGTTTCACAGAAATATAAATAGGAGGGAAAACAAAGCCCAAATTCCCTTAATCATCCATCACAATGAGAAAAACGAAAGAATATATTTCTGATGTGCAGCAAAAGATAACTGAGCTTCACAAATTAGTGAAGTGGCTTTAAGAAAAGAGCTAGAGCAGTGAAAATTCCAATTTCCACCATCAGGGCAATAATTAAGAATTTTCAATCAACATAAAATATTATGAATCTGTCTGGAAGAGGACGCGTGTCTATATCGTCCTAATGCACGGTGAGAAGGAGAGTTTGAGTGGCTAAAGACTCTCCAAGGACCACAGCTGGAGAATTGCAGAAAATAGTTGAGTCTCGGGGTCCGAAAACCTTTAAAAAAAATGGTCAAACAGCACCTACATCACCACATGTTGTTTGGGAGGGTTTCAAGAAAACTTCTCCTCGCTCATCTAAAAACAATCTCCAGCATATTCAGTTATCAGACACGACTGGAACTTCAAATGGGACTGGCTTCTATGGTCAGATGAAATTAAAAAATGAGCTTTTTAGCAGCAAACACTCAAGATGGGTTTGGTGAACACAGGGATAAAAAGTACCCCATGTGTACAATGAAATACACTGCTGTATTTTTAATGTTGTGGGCCTATATTTCTGCTGGAGGTCCTGGACATCTCGTTTAGACACTTGACATCATGGATTCTATCAAATACCAACAGATAAAAAATCAATAAGTGACCGACCGACTCTGTTAGAAATCTTATAATGGGCCATGTTTGGATCTTCCAACTGTACAATAATCAAAACACAAACCTCAAAACCAACACAAAAATGGGTCACTGAGCACAAAACCAAGCTTCTGCTGGCCACTCCAGTCCTCTGACCTGAACCCTGTAGAAAATGAGTGGTGAACTGAAGAGAAGAAGCACCAACATGGAGCTGGGAATCTAAAGGGTCTGGAGTGATTCTGGATGAAGGAATGGTCTCTGATCTCTTGTCAGGTGTTCTCTAACCTCATCAGGCATTATAAGAGAAAATTTAGAGCTGTTAAACTGGTTAATTGTGGCCAATGTGTATTAGAGAAAAACATTTATTTCAAAATGATATTTCCCCCTATTTAAAATTCTTATTATCCAATGAAAGGTTACATTTTTGTGATTTTTTTTAAATAAAAGATCAAAAGGATTAACAATGCAGATTAATTTTCACAGCTTTCTCTGATCATATTTACCAAGGGTGCCGATATTTTTGGCCATGACTGTAGCAGCAGCTCTGAGTGACAAAGAACATCCTGCCGCGCTTTGCAGAAATGTTAAAACTCCCTCTGTGGTTCGAAAAATAATCCTAAGAGCTTTTCCACTTCCTGTCTCATATGTGCATTTATGACTCATAAATCATAGCCACAGCACAGCAGGCTAAAGAAACAGCTTCAATAATTAATGCCTAAATGCAGTGTCACTCATTTTAAAGAGGCTGTTTTACTCTTTGGACTGTATGCAGCCTGTCACTGCACGATATGTGCATCATACAGCAACCGAGAGCCTGAGCAGACCCTGTGTGTGAGCAAATGGACAGAGGAGAACTGTTCCTGAATGCTCTTTTCATAACAGAGGCAATCAGAGATATTTATCAGGTCTAGGCTTTTGTTTTACGCTAGCAAAATAATAGATCTTAGAGGAAACAAACATGTCTGAGTCATATTTCACTACAAATTCAAAAGGAAGAAAATTAAGTCATTTTCATTGGTGTGTTGCAATAAATGTTATTTGTTATTTTATATATTTTAAATGGTATATATATATATATATATATATATATATATATATATATATATATATATATATATATATATATATATATATATAATACATGCTTCAGAATTTATAAAGTAAATGGATCACCATAATGAGGAAAGGAAAGTAGGGGAGAATGTGCTTAATTGTCAAAAAAAGTTCTACAAATCCTAAATATTTTATTTTTGCAACTCTCATTACATATATGCAAAAACGATGTTTTATTCCCTTTCATTTATGATGATTAAATTATTCTAAAGAAGTCTTCTCACAACTTTTAAAACTGTTTTATGGAGGTTTTGAATTTTGATTTTTTTTTTTTTTTTAAAAAGGGAAAAAATCAGAAAGACGTTTCATTAGCTGAACTATTGGTATCATGTTAAACAATCCATTGAACACTAGAGTTGGGGTACTTTGACTCGGACTCAGACATTTTGGACACAGACATTTTTAAAATACTGACGAATGTCACAATGGGGTAAAAAGTGGCATTGACACACATTGCACACCCCACTCTTTTAACTGGTGAATCTTTTGTTTTTCCACCTTTCCAAGCGCTATATTCTAATTCTATCCTTTTAGCTCACAACACATCTTGCATTGAGCTGCAGCAGAGCTTGGAATGCTTGATTGTGTGACCGGGCCAGACCCTGAGCCCATTTTCCTTCAGCTGAGGGGACATTTGGTATAGATTTTGCAGTGCATTGACACTAGCATGCAGTACCTGAGGGGCGGCCTGTTTCTGAGGCCCAGCTTATGAATGTTTCACGGCAAGACAGTCAGTCTGTGTGTTTGGTCATGCCATTAAAAAAAACTTTGTGTTTGTGATCAATTATTTATGTCACATCATGCATGCAAGAGTGGGGCCTTAGCCCGGATAACACTTTACGCTGATGTCTGCAATGACCTGGCTGCTCTGATCTAATGAAATGTGAGGAACAGAGCAGCCAGACTTCAGAGAGTCAAAGGGAGAGATAAGATATGAGCCAAAGCACTGCAGTGTAAGCATGATTCTGGTTGGCTGATAAACCTGTCAATCATGCAATGAGTCGGGAAATGGGCTGAAAGTGACCTGAGGGACAGGACTGACCTGACAGCGGCTGTTCTGCTGACAATGGGGTTGATGGGAAGGGGTCGGATTCCTGGGAAGAGGCCCTGGCTCATCATTCGAGCTCCATTCTGGATCACTCCCTGAGGGACTGAGGAGAGACCACAAATAATGTACATTAATGCAAACGCTACCTGAAAGCATATGGGAGCAAATATATACAATGTAAACAATTTTGCTATGTATAATAGCAGACATATAAAATCCATTCAAAAGCAACACACCATGTTTAAGCATTTAGAAATCAGCTTAAAATGTTTAAATTTCAGATGTTGATTCTGCAAGGATTAAATTTCCCAACAGTTTCAAACAGGCTCAAACAGGCAAGAGCTGTCTGAAATAACCAGTTTAACACAACTTTAACCGCTAAATGGTACGTAAAAACAAACAAACAGTGGTTCATTAGCACATCAGACAGTGGGTCTCTTCCTGTCTAAATGAGCAGTTTTTAGGCCAAATAAACTGCAAAGTGGATAAGATTGCATGATGAAGGTCAAAAGTCTAGTTCTATGAAGAAACAGAACTCTCTAAATATATCTTAATTTTTCTAAATGTGAAAATATTGCTACATTTTCCATATTTAATCATGAACCACAAACCCAATGGATGATTATAGCTTTTCTGGTTTACTCATAATGGGAGATGAAAATAACCCAGACAAAAAAACAGAAAACAAGAATTGTGCTGCATCTGAATTAAAGGGTTAGTTCTGCCAAAAATGTAAATTTTGTCATATATTCTCACCGTCACGTCGTTCCAAACCCGTAAGACCTTTGTTCATCTTCAGTACACAAATTAAAATATTTTTGATGAAATCAGAGAGCTTTCATGAGTCGTGGTACTCTTGTGAACGCACATCAAAGACTGACATGGAAGAGAAGAAATTGCTGAATAAAACCATTATTTTTGTTTTCTTTGCTCACGAAAAGTTCTCTCACTTCATTAATTTCGTTTGAACCACTGATGTCACATGGACTATTTTATTGATGTCCTTACTACCTTTCTGGGCCTTGAACATGTTAGTCGCGTTGCTGTCAAGGTCAGAAAGCTCTCGGATTTCATCAAAAATATCTTCATTTGTGTTCCAAAGATGAATGAAGGTCTTATGGGTTTGGAACGACATGAGGGTGAGTAATTAATGACAGAATTTACATTTTTGAGTGAACTAACCCTTTAAACATTTTTGAATTCAGATTTTTATTTTATTTTTTTTTTTTTTTGCCAGGTCTCGTAAATCGGTCACTTGATTTTACAAGGAAGTGGTCTGTAATTTGATTGCTTGCGTTGTTCAATAAAATGCTGATAATGCTTCTTCAGATTAAACCATTAAAATATGAGAAGTATGTCAAGAAGAATAATACAATTACACAATTTCACACACACACACACACACTTGTTTTTGTGAAAAGTGGGGACATCCCATAAGCGTAATGATTTTTATACTGTACAAACTGTATGTGCTATTGCCCTACACCAATCCTACACCTAAACCTACCCCTTACAGGAGACTTTGTGCTATTTCAGATTTTCAATACACTCCATTCTGTGTTATTTATAAGCGTTTTGAAAAGTGGGGACATGGGGTAATGTCCTGAAAAGCCACCTTCTCCTTGCAACACCTATGTCATACACTTTTCGTTATACAAATTTATGTCCTCATTTGTCACAAAAACACGCACACACACACTTTAACAAATATTTATAATAAAATGTAATAAATATTTATTATTCTTTATTACATAGGCCTTTTTCATGGAGGTCACACTCCACATCCAAAAAAACTTTCATGCATCTCCGTTATGTGCATCAGTGCAGCATCCTCCTATAATGAGGGTTAACCAGGGTTAACCACAATTTTGGCGCTGCAGTCAAACAGACCTAATGGCCGCTGCCCTTCTCTCAGTCCAAGTACGGGGCAACATATAGCTCCATCTGGAAAACGAACCTGGACTGGTAGCAGATGGCGAACACAAAAAAAGGACAAAATAACCATCCATTCAGAATCCAGCACACTGATCTGGCCATTAGGCGGGAGCACTGTTGCCTAGGCAACCGGTCCCCCTATGTATGCCATAGTCGCAGAACTCAACTAGGTGACAGCGAGATGCGGCTGCGAAGCCGAAAGGAACATCTGGGCTGGCTGGGTGCCCTCTTCACCCGCCTCTCCACCCTGAGGGAACACACTGCCATAACAAGGTGAAGCGATGCCCTGTGACAGAGGCCATCCCAGCTAACCGAGTGCGCAATGAGAATTGACAGAGATGTGCGGCTCTCCACCAATTAGCGTGGATGGGCTAGCAAACTGAATGGCTAATGATCTCGCCCCATTGTAGGCGTTTCATGTCGAGCCATCCATCCAGGCATCAGAAACAACAGCAGGACACAAAAGCAAAGCACATTCACAGTGCAGCCACATCAGGAAGGAAGCCAGTGAGGTTTTTGTGCCTGGGGATGTTCCCTCTTTTATGTGGATGAGAGCTGTTAAACAAAGGCGAAAAAGTGTTCGCTGGCTCAATAGAAAAGAAATCCAGATCTGCGATGGCAATGAATGTGCCATTGACTGAGATTTTCTATGTGGCATTATGTGCAGATAATGCTGCGTTTAACAGCAGGTAATAAATAAAGTACCGTGGACGGTGACTTCCAGGAAGCTGGGCACAAACGTGAGCTGTGCAAACATCAGCAGTGATTCGCCGGCGTGATGCCCATGGGAAGGTGTCCTGGCGCTCTCACAGGGCCACTGCAGAGGCAGTCAGCGCACAAATGCTATCAGACTGTTCATTCGCTCTCTCTCTCGGCCTTCCTCTCAAGCGTATTAATGGCGGTGGCAGATGGCCCTGGAAACGGCGGCCCTAATGCACAATACTGTATTGAAAAGTCAGTTTCTCTCTAATTCTCTCTTTAACAACTGTATTCTAACAGGGGACAGCTGAGTTGGGCATCACGTAATGTTTGTACATCCATTTTTATGCCTTGCAAACTTAAAACTTTGATGTATTTACATTTTAACTCTAAATCAGGGCTATTATAGTTAACTAAATCCATATAAAATATTGTGTTACTTGAAATAAAATATTTTTTTTTACTTTTTTTTTTATAAATTTTCATTGTCTAACTGAAATAAATCTAATAAAATCTATACAGACAAAAAGAAAAAAATAAATAATAATAATAAAAATGACCGAAACACAACAAAATTGCTCAAATGTTAACTAAAATGAATATAAAATAAAAACTATTCAAAACATTAATAAAAACTAATAGTTTCTCATTGTCACTAATATAAAACTGCTGCAAATTAAGCTTTTTAATCATGATAATATTTAGAAGTTGACAAATTGCAAAAATGTCAAAAAAAATGAGGAATTAGTACAAACCAATTTTTATTTTTATTTTTTTAAATGAATTTATTTATGAAGAATGTCGGGTTGTGTTTTTACTTTTTTACTTATTTATTTTTTGTACCGTCTATGTGATATTTTGTGTCTGCTATATGATGCTACTACCCTACTTGAATTGCCCCTTGTGGGATTAATAAAGTTCTTAACCTTAACCAATCAATCAAGCAAAAAATGTATATCTGCATAATTCCTAGCCTGTTTTTGTCAAGAAACTTCTGTTGTTGTTTTTGTTGTTGTAAACAAAAAAGTTATGAAAAAAACCCTTTACATATATAAAAATATAATAAAATAAAAATTAATGTTTGGTTGGAAACATTTCTTGTTCTGAAACATGCTTGCAAACATAAATCAAAAGTACTCGTCTTCAGCACTAGTCTTTGCCATATTTGGCCACCAGGGGGACTCATTCACAACAAAGCAGGCATCTACAGTAAGGGAACATTTAGTCCACTCTTTCCACGCACTTCCATATAACCTTATTAAAGTACATAAAAAAAACCCATTAAAGTTCATTCTACACAATAATGCTCCCTTAAAGCCCTTCATCACTCAATGCTTTTTTGCAACAAAAGCTTAAGTAAATGAAGCCTGAATTTTCATTTTTGCGTGAACTATCCCTTTAATACATGATTTACAACTCCTTCACATGAAATTTCACAGCAGTCAATCTGTAGATGAGCCGTCCTGACAGGACTCCTCCTTGGGCAAACTACACATTCAGTAAGAAGTACCTTAAAAACGCTGCTTGTACAATGAGTTTCAGGGCGAGAGTGCCTTTGGCCATTGTTTTCTCACAATACAGCTGGGGGCTGCGTGATTCGTACATTCGGGCCTATGACACGCACCACTGCTTCTGTAGAGCAAGTGCTTCTTTACTCACAAAAGCCAAACAGCAGGGACTCCACATCCTCTCAAGAATCAGCCTCCGCACATGGGCTCTATGGCCACTGGGCTTCTTTCTGTATAAACACCAATGGAGGAGGAGGTGTACTGAAGGAGCTTTTGTATTCAGCTGGCACACTTCTGTATGAACAGGTTCAAGTAAGCAAGGTCAGAGGCCATATAGAATGACCGACTAAAAGCTTGACTTGTATCTGAGTTTGATATAGAGAGAAAATCCTCAGCTTTATGGCTATAAAACGTACCGGCTACACAATAAAGACCGATCCAACAAGAACAGTGTTTATTCGTGTATTAGTATCGATCCAGCATGATAATCTGAGATGATTTTTTATAAAAAGATAAAGTCAATTGTCTTTTAAAGGGAGAGTTCAATGCTGAACATTTTGTCAGCATTTACTCATCCTCATCTCGTTCCAAACCTGTATGAGTTTCTTTGTTATGTTGAACATAAAAGAAATTATTTTGAAGAATGCTGGTAATCAAACAGTTTTCTTTCCCTACTGTGGAAGTCAATGGGTACCAACAACTGTTGACTCTTCAAAATATCTCCTTTTGCGTTCAACATAAGAAAGACATTTATGTAAATGATGTAAATTTATGTAAATGATGAAAAAATGTTTATTTTTGGGTGAACTTTCCTTTTCCATGTTCCCAAAAATAAAAATTCTGTCATCATTTACTCACTCTCACCCTCCAAACATGACTTTCTATCATCTGTGGAACACAAAAGGAAATATTTTGAAGAATGATCACTCTGCTCTTTTATAATGAGACCAAAAAAAAAAAAAGAAAGAAGTAGAAGAAGAAAAAAAACCCACACCATAGAAGTTCCATAGACCTCTCCACTCTGAAAGGTCACTTTTTATGAACAATTTAATATAATTGAATTAATAATTAATAGTCAAATTATTTAAAATGTCTAAATCTATTATTATTATTATTATTACATTTAAAAATTAAAATTTTAAGTCAATTCTAAAAATAATTCCTTTAAATAAATGTTATTTTTGTTGAAGAAAAAAAAAAAAGTCGCACTGTATTAGGGTTAAGCAGCCACAAAAAATTACCAAAAAACACAGGCAATCTGGAGCCAAATTGAAAAAAAAAGCACCAATTCCTGTCTTCGTTTTCTTTTGTTCTGGTGCTGAACTCATTTGGGAGCCATATGGAAATCTCTCATTCCAAGACTAAAAACTGAGCCAAACATATATCGCCTGATTTAAAATCAGCTCTAGGAATGTCTGCGCCATAAATATCCAATTCAACGAGTAAAAAAGAATCCAGATTAACACCAGCAAGACTTAATGGTGACTACAGCTTTGTAGAAATGCACCCGAGAAACAAGCATTTACATGCCTGCTCATTTAATCTAATACTGCATCCGCTGGAATCACTCCTCCGGGGTATAATGAGAGAGACAGTGAGAAAAGAGATAAAGACAGATAAACACACAGACAGACACTGAAAGGAAGAGGAAAGGCGATGAGAAATGCAGATGACAAATTCCCTGTACTGTAAACTTGGCACCTGCTGTTGTGCAATAAAGCCCATGCATTTAGCTTAATTCGTTTCCCAGACGAACTATAGGAAGTATATTGGATTTGAGGGGATCGGTTTTCAGCCCGAATATTTGCAGCGTGATAAATGTCAGCATTAGCCGGAATTAAAAGGAAGGAGCAGTCAAGTGATACACTGCTATCTTGAGGCATTGAGGCAGGAATAGCGGTGCAAAACGATGCCGGCGTCTTAAACAATTCTCCTGCACGCTACAGAGAGCACTCGGCTGTGCTGATGGATTCTTGGGTTGCTATGAGAAGTTCTTCTGCCTTTCACGGCCAAATAAAAGCCCCAGTACACACTCACGAGATGGCTAGCGCATACATCACACGCATAAAGCCTTGAGAGACAGAAACCGAGTTCAATAGCAGATGCCTTTTTGTTCATAGAGCCACAGTGACTGCCACGGCACACAACCGAATCCAAACAAAACGCCATTTAAGGATATCATTTCAGGAGGAGTTGCTGTCAGTACACTGGCAGAGATCGAAGGGCCCTTTGTAGGTCACACAGTGACAAGGGACCTCCTTAGGGACTAATCTTCCGCTTGCTGCTTCACAACTATTTACCAGGCTGCCATGGCAACCCAGACCGACATCTGAGTGTTCGCATTACGCTCAGATCCCGCCTCTCACCCCGGTGACCAGGAGCAAGGTCAGGCCGCAAAGATAAACAGCGCACAGGGTCTCAACGTTATGCAATACTCCTGCTGACAGAAAGCAGATGCGAGCAAACGAATGCTCTTTTTAAGTCAGCGCCGGCTGCGCAAAACAGAGGCGGGCGGGATGCCAGCGCATGTTTTGAAGGCTCGGCGTGTGAGCTCTCCTTTGATTCTTCAGACAAATGAACATGTTAAAGTGCTTGAAGAATATTTATTATTCACAGGGTGGAGACCCAGCGTTCATTTAAGTGCTAGGCTCTGATGAGATTTTAGCACATGTTGTCAGGCGCGCAAACTTAACAACACCTCGCACCACGACAGGGCCCCGGGGTTAAGCATTTTTCAGTGGCACGTCTTCAAACACAACCAGCGTTTTTACAAATAAACCTGTAGCTGAGGTCAAGTTGAGGTATGCAAGTTGGAAAACAAAATAAGTCAAGTCATTTCACTATGCTGGGTCTTGCTGCACTCTTAAAGGGATAGTCTACACAAAAATGGAAATTCTGTCATCTTTTAGTCACCAACATTCTGTTAAAAAGCTGTATGCATTACTTTCTTCTGTTAAACACAAAATGAGACATTCTGAAGAATGTTGGTAATAAAACAGTTACGAGTAGCCATCGACTTCCATAGTTCTTTTTAAATAGTTTCCATACAATGGAAGTCAATGAGAACCAGAATTTTGGGAATGGAATTTTTTTTCAAATTTGGTATGTGCCTTTAAAAATAAAGGCTTGAAAAAAAAAGAGTTTTCAGAGTGATGCCATAGAAGACGGTGAAAAAGAAAAAAAAAACGGTAACACTTTATTTTAAGTTGTTCTTGTTACACGTTACATATACATAATTACATGCAAGTAACCCTGAGCCAAACGCCTAACCATATAAGTAAATACATGTCGTTTAATTAATATTACTGCGTACTTAAATGTATAATTAGACTGTAACAAGGACACCTTACAATAAAGTTTAACCAAAAAATCTAACTAATAGATATCACCATACTTTCACCATACCATACTAGTTGATTAATTACATTAAGAATTGAAATTTTGAATTTTTTTTTAGAAATATTGTGTAAATATGCAAATGAGACATTCTCTGATTAAATATGCACTAATTTGCATACATTTTTAGAACAGAAGTGTGAACACTGGATAAAAGGCAGGTTCAAAATTCATTTTGTTTCATTTTGTTGACATATTAGAGCCAAAGGTTTTTACAGAAGTGATTTTTAATATTTCCAAGTATCATGAATCAGAAAATACTGTGAACATCCATAAAAAAAAAATATTTTCACCATGTTTTTAGGAATTAAATGTTGTACAAAAGCAGGCAAATTATTCAGTATATGAACAAATCCATCTGTAAAAACCTTCAGAATATAGATAGGAATACAACTGTAAAGTCTGGTGTAAATACTACTAAAGAGGAGATTTCTGACTCATTTTGACAAAATAGCCTTTGAAGATTTACCTGAAATCTACAGACGCAAATAGAAAAATCCAATAACTAAATAAATAAATAAAGTAACTGAAAGTGTATTTTGCATGTTTTCTTTCCACTAAAAAACGAAACGTCACGAAAAGTGAAACCAGTGCATGACAAAAACAAGTTTTTGCCCGTAGTGTCTTGCCTTAAAACAACTGATTTTCTTATTGTGAAAAAAAATAATAATTTAAATCAGAAGAACCTTTTTCTACTATAAAGAACTTTCTGTACAATGTAAGGTTCCATGGAACTATAACTGCCAATAAAGAATCTTTATTTTTAAGAGTGTCTGACAGTATCTGACTTTTCATGTTGCGATGGCTACATAGTAGAATCGATTGCATAGATCATCAGATTTGAATCCACAAGAGCAGCTGTCCCAGATAAGCATTGAGCCATAGTAGAGGAACATCCCTCCATCTGTGTGTGTGTGGGGGGGGGGGGGTATTACAAAACCCCTGTGAAAGGTCAATTACCATTTTTATAATGATGTGGATGGGGATTTGCTTGTTTGCAGCAACAACTAAGTTTAATTGTGCAGTTAATAACATGAAATTCCTTCCCAAAATACACCGTGTTGGCAAACAGATCATAGCCGTTGGATATCAGAGGCTGAGGGAGGAAAACAGTCTGAGAAGGAGAGACAAAAAGACAGAGAGGGGCAGAAATACTTGAGAAGGGGGGCTATAAACCCAGTCGGACTCCTAAAGCTAGTGTTGTTTTTGTTTCAGTGGGAAAAATCTATAGTACACACACACACACACACACACACACACATCAGAACGCTTTTAAATCCGAGTGCTTTTAAAAACTACTGCGAGCTAAAAACAGAAAAAACTTACAGTTTTTGGGTGTCCTGCCTCTTCATTTTCATAAGATTAAAGCGACTTCTGTATCTAGAGTGGGTCGCCTCAAAGGCGTCGACTCTACTGTACCGCTATAAACTAAGCTCGGAGGCATTCGATTTTACAGTGATGAATAAACACGAAGAGCGTGTTTGTGTGGGTGCCGTCACGTGGTCCGTGTTGATATGCAGAAATTGCTCTAATTCTGAGAGAAGTCAGTAATTTCCCTCAGGTGCCCGCCTCAGGCCCCGCAGTGGTGCGTAGGCCTCGGGAGTGCTCAGAGATTAAGGGCTTACAGTTGGCACATTAGCTGCTAAATGAATCCTGCTCTGTCACTGGTAACGGGGCCACCTAGCTGTCAGATACATTTCACTGTAGTCCTACTCCACCCCTTGCCTAAATATACCCTTCAACACGCTAATGTACATAAATGCTTACCTACAGTAGCTAATCTTACACACTATGAAATATTATTTATTTTGGCCTTTATGCCCCTTTATTAATGCAATTCAAGGTGAGAATGCAATCAGAAAAATATAAATATTTATATTTGCCTGCTTTTGAGGTTATATTATAATAAAAATGATAAAAATGACTTCAATAATGGTTCAGCAGTGCAGTAGTCAATAAACAAAATAATTAATTTTGTGTTCTTCTATACATATTTTACATGTATGAATATATTTTTGAGGACTTCTTTAAAAATTGTTTTAATAAAAATAAAAAAAAACTTAAAAAAAAAACATAATATTGTACCTAAAACAACAAAAAAATTTATAGCTGTACTTTTATACACTCAACACAATATTACACAGTTTTAACAAAACAACAAAGTAAAAAATAGATAAGAAACGGTTAAGAAACAGGTTCTGTAATAGTACTAATAACCTAACTGTGTTATATAACCAGGTTTATATACAGTATCATCAATAAATTCAATTTGCTTCAATCTCATATATTTTAAAGTGCCCCTATTATTGGTTATGAAAGGTTCTTTTTTTTGCAGACAACAGGTTGATATGCATGCAAGGTCAAAAAACACTTTCATTTTCTTATAATATGCATTTATTTTTACCTTATTTTCTCAACGACTCCCAAATGATTCGCTCAGCGATTCATTTTTCCAAACCCTCCTTTGCATGACGCTAATCTGCGGTGATTGGGCAGCAGTGTTTGTGATTGTGTGCAGTGCTGCTTTGTGTACAGCCGTTACCAGGGAAACGGCTATTTTTAACGCTCCAACAGCGGCACCTAGTGGCAACAAGTGGGCGGGCAATATGCTAATGTTTCATTTTGACTCATGAAACGGCTTAAGATTCATTTTAAAAACGACTCGTTTCAAAGATTCAGAGTCCACTCTTTCTTTTGAGACACAATAGCTGCGTCCCAAATGACACACTATACACTATGCACTTATGCACTATGTACTTATGCACTATGTATTTATGCACTCAACCATGTAGTGTATGAATCATATAAGGTTATTTTGTCATTAATAATCGGAGTCTGATAGCCCCACCCCCTTCGCGACGTAATTAAAGCTGCGACAGTTGAGTGCATGACATGTTCAACATTCCACACTTCATTTTTTCGGTTATTTAAGTGCACCATCCGGGTATTTAAAGTGCACTTTTTCTTTTTGAAAATTTCAGTGTGAACGCACAACTCGCACTATTTATACTACAAAACATCATAAATAGTGCATAAGTATGCGATTTGGGACGCAGCTAATAACTTTATACATGGCAAACTTTCAGATTTAAAACTTTGCAGGATGTTTTCATACACTTACAGCTGTGTTACACACTGCATGAAAGGTCATTTTCAAAAATCCATAATTGGGGCACTTTAACTAACTGAATATTACTTGTTCAACAGCTAGCCATATTTAAACAATATTTTAGCCAAACTTTTTAACTGAATAAGTTTTTTCACAATGACCAGATTTATGTTGATTCCAAGCAATTTGAATAAATGTATTTTTTAAAATATGATTAAGTGCTTTCATGTTTTATTTACAGTAAGTATGATTGACAAATCTGTAAAATATTGTGTTAAAATGGTTTGAATTTTAATATGCAGTTCAAATACATCAATTTTAAATTTAGGCCTCTCTCTCTCTCTCTCTATATATATATATATATATATAAAGTCCTAAACAAAAACAGTTTCAGCAAATTCTTTGCCAAAAGTATAGCTAGATCCGAAACACACACATACACACTTGGGTGGGCAAATTAGCCAACCATCAGTACTCCAAAATCAGCTCAGTTTTTGTTTTGAGTGCGGGGTGTTAAGTTACCCAGCGGTACCCCACAGGAGGGAGTTGTGTTGTTTTCTCTCTTTGCTTTGGTGCATGTCGATACATGCTAGTGGAGCGTGAAAAGCCGCTGCTACAACAGCGTCCACTCAAACAGTTCTTCTTCTCCCCCCTTCTGTCTTTAAATCCCCAAACAAGGATTGTGGGCGGTGTGGCGGAGCCAAACACACACCAGCCAAACGGGATCAAACACTACGGAGACACTCGACGTGTGTGGACACCAGTCAGTCTCGCCCCCTCTGGGACACACCCTTCTCATAACGACCCTGTCCTCACGCTGCCCTCCACAACCCAGCAGATAAGCCACTAGCGTCTGTGTGTTTTATGAGCCTCTAATGGCCTCCGCACGCATGAGTAGAGCTTAAAACAGTAGAGTGTGCTTGTTCTGTCCTCCCCCCTCTGCTAGCCCTGCTAAACACAAATACACACATGCTGGACAATCCTCTCCCGCACATCTTTAAAAGGCTAGTGCACCCACTCACATGTCAGTCCAAACCCCTTCCAATGCTCTTGTTTCCACAGACGACAAAAGGAGATGTTTAGCAGGATGCTCAAGCTGCTTTTTTCCATACAATGAAAAAGTGAAGAGTGATCAGTGGCTATCAAGCTCCAAACATGACAAAAAGCACCATAACAGTAGATGATATGTGAGTTGTGCACTGGATTTTAAGTTTTTTGTGTGTGTGTGTGTGTGTAAAGAACAGACAAAAATATAAATTGTTAGTAAATGAAAATCTTAAAAGATTTTTTTTTTTTTTTTTTAAATTGCATTCTTTTAAATTTTTGGCAAAATATTAATATATAATTTTTTTTCATTTGAATTTTTAATTTGATTTAAATTAATTAGTAAGTTTTGATTTTGAGCAATCACAGAGCTACAACTATAGTCTGGCAAGAAAAATATAAAATTCATTTTACATTATAAAATTGGAAATTCCTCTTCATCTGAAAACTGATAGAAATAAATTTTAGAATTTATTTATAGCTAATTTCATGAGACTTTAAAGTGCACAAAGTGTATGGACTAATTTAAAGGAACAGTTCACCCAAAAATGAAAATTTGCTGAACATTTACCCTCAGGCCATCCAAGATGTAGATGAGAACAGATCTGAAGAAATTTAGCATAGCATCACTTACTTACCAATGTAGAAAGCAATATCATGGATAGAGGACTCATATTTTAGCCTGAAGCAATTATTTGAAGTTAAAGACACACTGATGGATTTGTTTATTACAAACACACAGCTTTCTCTGTACAAAACATTAATTGATGGTCTAAAGTCATATGGACCACTTGTGGATTACTGCAATGATTTTATCAGCTGTTTAGACTTTCATTCTGACGGCACCCATTCACTGTGATGTAATGCAAAATTTCTCCAAATCTGTTTTGATGAAGAAACAAACTCATCTACATCTTCGATGGCCTGAGTGTGAGTAAATGTTCAGCAAATGTTGCCTTTTTGAGTGAACAATTCCTTTAATTTTGCTGAGTACATTATGCCATTTTTGGGTGAACTATCCCTTTAAAACTCGTTTTACAGATGCCCACAATGCATTGCAAGAAAATAAAGAACTGTCAGGCACAGACCTTCCCTCCTGTTTTTTATTTTTGGCATGGCACTGTAAAATGGCCCGGTGTGTTGAGTCAAGGAGGATAAATAATTAAACAGCTCTTTAAGATGTCTTAGTGAGTTTTTCAGCGCCATGCACTCACTGTAAGATCTCCGGATGTCTTCCTTCCTATTGCTTCCTTTCGCTCTCCTGGCCGGGGCTTGCTGTCGCCATGACAACCGTTCACATTTCACACACTCGAGAACAGTATATCATGCAAAGGCCGAGGCTAAAACAGGAAATAGCACTCTGTGCTCAGTCGTGGCTTTCAGAGGCGTGTTTACAGCCGGTAATAGAAACCAGACGCATGGTGGCGACTATAAACGTGGACACTGACATACACACACTCGGTGTAATATTATAATATGCAGCCACTGACTTCAGAGTGTATTTATAGAAGTTACTGTGAGGAAGCAGAGAAATCAGGACACACTTTATATAACAGAGACAAACACATTTCTGTAAATGACTTTTAGAGCCACACTGTTCTCAGGTCAGTTTACTGTGTGACCGTCACGCTCAAATCCACTTCCCGCTGACCTCAGAGCCCCCGTGAGCAGTCAGAGAGAGCGCTAGAGTTACGAGGTGAACCCGAGGGACGCGTCCAGATAAGACCTTGAAGCCACGGATGGTTTATTTGTTTTGGCATTTTCAGTAAAGCGGACATAAAACAGAGCAAGACATTTTTTGAAGGGCACGTCAATGTAGCAGCACAAAGCTCTATACGTGTTTCATCTCTGATAATACACACAGAACATCCACACAAATCTTTTCAGGCAAACCTCCACAGAGGAGCCGCTAAACCATGATGTAGGGCTGAAAATCAACAAAGACTTTGCTTCCTTGTCCCAAACCTGTCTTCCGCAACAAAAGGGCCATTTAGAATTCACGAGGACACAGAGGTGCTGATAGTGATCAAGGCTATAGGCCAAGATGTGTATACACTGGGGGTGTGCTGATTGTCACACTTTTAGTACAGTGGGGAAAGCTGCAATCTGTTGACTGGTCAGTTTGAATATCTCAGATTTAGATTTTAGTCCCATGGTCAAGGATGGAATAAAAGAAGATTGTAACAATTGCTTTGTCTCTTTTCTTCGGCTCTCTTCTTGGGGTTCTGCACTCTCTTTCTCTCACTCTCAGGTAACATTCTACATACATGCTGGGTAGAATTACTGTAACTGTATATGTTTTTTTTCATCTTTCATCTGTATTGTAACCAATTCAAGCATAACCATAATGAAATACTGTTATCAAACCATCTCAATTACATACACTAAAGTCTGAGATCAGTAAGATTTTTAATGTTTTCTAAAGAAGTGCCTTATGCTCTCCAACGCTGCATTTATTTGATACAGTAAAAACAGTAATATTTTGAAATATTATTACAATTTTAAAAAATGTGGTTTTCTATTTTAATATATTTTAAAATATAATTTATTCCTGCGATGGCAAAGCTGAATTTTTATCAGCCGTAACTGCAGTCTTCAATGTCACATGATCCTTCAGAAATCATTCTAATATGCTGATTTATTATCAGTGTTGGAAACAGTTGTGCTGTTTAATATTATTTTGGAACCTGTGATACTTTTTTAGGAATCTCTAAAAAGAAGCAGCATTTAGGCCCTGTTCAAAATAACAAATTTAACAATACAAGTATTTAATAACAATTTTTTTTTTAAAATCAATTTAACATCCTTGCCCAGTTGTGACATTATTACTGTTTTTACTGTATTTTCAATCAAATGCAGCCTTGATGAGAATTTCTTCCAAAATTTATTCTCATTTTTTTTAAGCCTTACTGATCCCAAACTTTTAAACAGTAGAGTGTGTGCTAACTACACTGTAAAAAAAAACATCCGTAAAATTTACGGTAAAAAACCGGCAGCTGTGGTTGCCGGAATTCTACCGTAAAATATACGGTAGCAACGTTTTAGGTTTTACGGTTTTAACTTAAATTTACAGTTAAATACCATAGTTTCATTAACTGATATAATGTAAATATACCAACACATTGAAGTACTGAAATCTGTTTTGTACCTTTGAAATACACTGATAACCACCAAATGCAGGTGGTGATGAGAGTCACATGATGAACCAAAGCATCACAAGCAGCTTTTAAATAATAACATATATAGAAGGTGCACAGTGTCATTCACACAAGCACTAAACACCATCATGGTGAGACTGAAATATGCAATAAACATTAATTTAACAACATTAGATGTAACATACAACCTTATTTCAAAGAAAAAACATCAAATTCAAACAAAATTTGAAATGCAACGCAGGGAATTCTGGGAATGTCAATTTACGGGTTTTCCCTGTAAATTCTACATTCTTTCACTTCCAAAAGCGGTATTTTACCGTAAAATTGTCTGAAATGTATATTACAGTTTTTCACCGCATATATTAGGGGAACTTACCGTTAACCACTTAACAGGTTTTTACAGTAGCTTTTTCACAGTTTTTTACCATTAAAATCACGGTCATTTTTTACAGTGTAGTCTTGATTTAACATTACCATTGAAGTGCTACCTATTGCAATACAATACTGTATATTCACACAATAGAAACACTCTCCTACAAATTTCTGTGCAATACTGTGCTTATTTCCATCACTGGTATAAGTAGCAGATGAAATGTGCAGTTTTATACCATCATGCTTACACTATAACATTTCTTTAGTCATTGTACAATGCAATCCTACAGCATGAACCACTGTAGTGAAAGCACCCTTACAGCGGGACGGACGGTGATTGTTAAGTGCAGACAGCTTTACAATAGCAGCCTTCAATAAACTTTACACATTCCACAGAGCAATTAGCATGAACCATACCACTTGACGATTTCAATTTGCTCAGCAAGACGCAACACCCACGAAACTCCGTCTGAGAGACGGCGCGAGAAAACAATGCGAAGAATATCGCTATTATTATTGTTCAGTTATAAAAAAAATTCAAAACCGTTAAAGCTAAGTGCTAAGCTTCATCCTGAACTTTTACAGACTACAGACAAGAATTTTTGTTTCGCTCAACCCGATCTAATCCACCCTCGTACTTTCTCTCTGTCATTTCATTTTATTGTCTTCACTAGCCTGACAAAAATGGAGATTTATTCTTCTTTCATCTGAGTCATACAGACACAATGCCTTCCTTCCTTGATGGGAGTGGGAGTGGGAGAAGGAGATGGAGGAAAGATGGGATGGAAAGAGGGAAAGTTGGAGGGATAGAAAGACTGACCTAGGGACAGTCAGTGTCTATTCAGATATGCAGGTCAGGAGGCACAAGAGCCAATATATTCTGTATATACAGTGAGCTCCAAAAATCACAAATTACACATATATTACAATATAGCGATTTGAGTGAAAATTGTATTGAAAAAATATTAATTTCATAATGTCTTAGTATCTGTATTGTCCATCTTTTGCTGTAACGGAAAAGCACTGGAGCTGCATGAACTCCACAAGTTTGCTTAAAACCTGATGATCATGTTCTGCAACATGATGATCCAAAGAGCATCTTGCGCTTCAACAGAAGAAGCAACATTAGTTACATGATCAGTAACTGTGTTTACATGGACCCTAATAATCCAGTCGGAATAAAAAAGTCACACGTAACCTTGTCTATCAGAATGAATTGACCAAATCCAATTGAAATTTCCTTCGGATTGTAAGGGATGGCTTAAAGGGATACTTCACCCAAAAATCATTTCACCCCCATGATTTATTCACCCTCAAGCCATCCTATGTGTATACAACTTTCTTCTTTCAGACGAATACAATCGGAGTTATATTAAACCATGTCCTGGCTCTTCCAATCTTTATAATGGCAGTGAACAGGGTTTAAGATTTTGAAGTCCAATAAAGTGCATCCACCCATCATAAAAAGTGCTCCACATGGCTCCGGGGGATTAATAAAGGCCCCCTGAAGCGAATCGATGCGTTTGTGTAAGAAAAATATCCATATATTTAAAACTTTATAGACTGTAATCTATAGCTTCCGCTAACTGTCGTACGCGCATTCACGAGAGAGTGGCGTTCCAGCAGATGATGTAGGACGTAGGCGAATGCGGTGATGAACCCGGAAGTGACGAATGTGGAAGCACAGAGGAGAAAGGAAAAAAACAAAACAAAAAAATTGTCATGAATTATAACTGCAAAACGAGGATTTGTAAAGAAAAATGTCGGAGGATTTCGATATAAGCCAAGAGGAGATTGGTTTTCCTTTGCTTTAAACAAAACTTCTCGCTAAACTATTCTCACTGGAGCTTACGCTACACCTATGTCATCTGCTGGATGCCACTCTTAAATTTGAACTGCCGTCTTAGAAGAGCCAGGACATTTTTAATATAACAGATTGTATTCGTCTGAAAGAAGAAAGTCATATACACCTAGGATGGCTTGATAGTGAGTAATCTTCATTTTTTGGGTGAACTATCCCATTAACCTTTTCTAATCTGTTCAACAGGACATGTAAACACTTGATCGGATTGCAAATATTAAGTTTAATGTGCTCATCGTCTCCTAATTAGGACATGAAATCGATAAATATTAAGTCTTAAAGCTTTTTAAATCAAAGAAGCAGAAGGAAGGCTAGTATGCATGTCTTGAAGCAGCGAGAAACACTGTATATTCGTGCACTGTGGGCATGTCAAATCTGACTGGACCTTATTTATTACTTATTAACGTTACTTATCTTACCTTATCTCGCTGAAATACTTCTAAAATATTTTCAGATTTAAATCAAATTTTAATGTGAATGTACATTTATACAGTATGCTTTATGTTGGCTGGGACCTTGCGAAATGATGAGACAAGGGTTCCCCAGATGTTTCTCTCTGATGCTGGAAGGCATGTAGCTTTTAGAGCGGACCCCCCATCGTTAGCTGGGGTGGCATCAGAGGCAGAGATGAATACATTTCAATGTGACTTCTTAGTCACTCATCTGACTCATGTAGGTTCAAAGCAGCCGCTGTAGTAGAGAATGAAAGAATGACTGAAATGAAAATTTACGTATCCACCTCTAGAGAAGACAGGTAATGTCACCAGCATGACAACACAGCTCTCTATTGTGCTCTCTTTGCACTCCTTCTCTCAATGCTTCTTTCTTTTTTTCAACTAATTCAAAGAGAGGAAGAAATGCAGAACAGTTATGACACAGCAGCTATTTATCAGCGATGAAATCTGAGGAATGGCAGGTGAACTGAGCACAAGGAACATTTTCAGCCTGATCCCCCGAAGCAAAGCCTCCAGCCAAGAGAAACTAACTCTCCCACATTCATTCATTACTGCTTATTACATGAAGAATACATATTCATGGGGGGTCTATGTTTTCTACTGTAAACATGCATTTCTGCAAACAGATTTTCAAAAGTAGCCATGTGTTGTTTTGCGAGTTAGATTGTTGATTAAGTCGAGCTACATTTGCATTATCTAGGTCTGTTAGGCCACAAAATCCATTTAGGTTACACTTTATTTAAAATAGTGTTGTTTGACATAGGCAGTCATATCTTAAATTAATATTCTGGGTTCAGTGCAAGTTGAGCTCAATCAACAGCATATGTTGTCTCCACTCGTCAAAAAAAATAATAATTTATTTAATAAAAATACAGTGAAAACAGTAAATCTTATTACAATTTAAAATAACTGTTTTCTAATTTTACATATTTTAAAATGTCATTTATTCCTGTGATAGAAAAGCTGAAATTATTCCAGCAAAATTACTCCAGTCTTCAAAAAGCTGATTTTATGCTTAAGAAACATTTCTTATTATTGTCAAAGTTTATATATTTTTTGGACACTGTGCTACATTTTTTTCCTCGTTGTATAAAAAATTAATTACTTTTTCTTTTAGAGTTATATCCAGTCATGCAGTATATAATTTTTGTCATGATTATGTAACATTATAAACCATAAAACTCCTGAAAAATATTTTATTCATGTATTAAATCATTGTGCTTCAGAGCTTCAGAAGTTTAAAAGAAAAAAAAAATAATGTAAGTGCTTTTATAAAATTCTAATTACTTTTTTTTTTGCCTTTTTAAAGATAATTTGAAATGCTAAAAAATATTTTTTAACAATTATTAAAAAATTTCAATTGAGCTTAACTTGCTTAACCTGGATTATTTTTTTTAATGTGCATATGGCTGTGATGTCATATTTATCAAATTATATATTACCAATAACCCTAATAACATCACAGTAAGGGAACACTAAGCAAGGATGAAAGGACGGAAGGTGCACAAACAGACACACACTGACATGACAGTACATACACACAATCTCATACACAAACTAGACGTGACTACATATTCAAAACACGACTCAGTTTTGTCACGTCCATTTTGATGCAACTCTTGTAGAACAAAGAGGAGATAAAAGAGGAAACGTGCAAGACAGCAAGGCAGGCAGGAGACAGCGTTCTCGTTCCAGCGCACACTTGCAGGCGTTGAGAATAATAAGGTCTGAAAAGCATTACTGAAAGAGTTCCACAGCTCCGTCCAATCCTGACAGCCTTTCTTCTCAGCAAGCGAGTGACTGAATTTCAAACTGTTGCGGCTGAGAAAAACCGAGAGATGTGTCTCTGAGTAATTCTTCAGAATTCAAAAACAAAAGTTAGTTTTAACGTGTCGTCTACATGATGAATATTGTCGGCTTGTGGGAAGAGAGTTTTTACCATTTTGGTTTGTGCACTGTCAAGTTGTGAAATTTTTTCTGCATTTCTTTGGCACTTTAAAACTTTGGACGTGACCGGAGAATATGCATGCACTTCCAATGCATATGTCACAGCACATCAAGGATGTTTTGTGTCCTAATCCTATTGGTCTGGAATGATTCAGTGCAAACATGAAGTGAAATTTACTACAACAACTCATGGATCACACTGAGTCACAGAGAGGGGAAAAGTGCACTCCGGGTAACTGGAACATCTACTCAACAAGACTTCCTTCCTCTTTATTGTTGCTGTCATGCCTCATAAAAAACACTGACCTCTTCATAGTAAATATGTGCACCTCAATGAGCAAATCATGAAACTTGATGAAGAAACTACTCAGTAACCTTCCAGAACAACGAAAGAGGCCACATAGTAGCCACGCAAAGCACCCCAGAGACACCACAGGGTCTTTCCGTGTCAACTCAAGCAGAGGTCTCCGGCTCAAATTTTTGATTTTGCTAATATTGTTTCTGAAGAAAGACAGACATGTATAGTGATGAAAGCCAAAATATTAAATGTCATTTACTGAGTAATCCACTATTTGGTAGAGGGGGGTCAAAATAGCAATTTCCACCTGAGATTCAAAGCCAAATTACATGGGGGTAAAAATGACTTCAGGAAGATGGCAGCATCATAATGTTATTTTTACACAGAGATTGGTAGGTCTGTTAGCAAAGTCTGTTGACTTTAGCAATCTTTTTTGCATTTTGTGCCAATGGTGACCATTCAAAAATGGGGAAACAGCACTTTTCAAGTTTTTTTTTCTCCAAGGTTTACATGCCTGTAATTCAAGTGTTATATTTTAATAAATATTAAAGATATCTTAATGCCCTTTTAGATATCGGGTCCTAACAAACTTTCTTTTTGGCATCTTCATTTTTAAGGCCCTATATCGTTTGGTTCCATATTGGAATTTCAATATGGCTCCAGGAGTAAACTGTTAAAATGTATCTCATTTACGTCTGTCAAAACAATGTGTCAAAACAATTATGTCTGAGTGCCACAAATATTTTTTTTTCCAAAGTTCGCATGCCTATAACTCAAGAAGTATTAAAGATATTGCAATATGATTTTAGATTCTAGTTCTTAATAAACTTTTCTTTTGGGATCTTCATTTTTAAGACCCTACATCGTTCAGTCCCAGAGATATGGGGATCTCAATGAGGCTCCGTTTTAAGATTGTTGAATGTTACCAATTTTTAGGGGTTGAAAACCAAATGTTGGTCACTTTGTGTACAGCTGATACTTACTGTATTTAAAGCAAAATGTCTGAAGAATAAGTAATGTTGAAACTAGGAATGCATCTTGTTTCCCTCTATCAAAACAATATCCGAGTGCTAAAAATGCACTGAAATGGTCAAGTTAAGGCACATTACCTTTCTCTCAGTAGTCTATTCATAGTTTTTGAAATTTGGTTGATTTGACACGGAACGCCCCCATAGCAAACACCCTAGCATTATGAGGGATTTCCACAAATATGTAAAAATGTTATAAATCACTGAGCCTCCTTTCGCCACTTTAGCATCAGAAGCAGAGTTTGTGTTCTACAGCATTTCTAAACAGCCACAGCTTTCTACAGGCTTTGAACTTCAGAAGCGCTACTCAACATGAAGAGGCTGGGGAAAAAAACAAAAAAACAGGAAAGAGCAAAAGAGAGGAAAGAGGGGGGTTTATTTGGATCGTTTTTCATGGAGTGTCAAAAGGGCTTCCACAATCACCAAATCAATCCCGACCTACTGGTAACTGGGCGAGAGGTGAGAGGTGCTTAGCTGTGAGTGTGAGAAAATAACAGAGAGAGAGAGACAGAAAGAAAGAAAGGGGGAGAGAGAGAGAAAGCAATGATCAGTTTTGCAGTGAAACTGAAGGAGTAAATCTCACTGGTAATCCCTTATTAAATAGTTCTTAGAACTTCTTGGTCTTTGTGCAGTTCTGTGCTTGTCTTTTCCGTCAGTAAAAGGTCTGTTAAAATCCAATAAGAGGGCTGGATATGGACCACTTGTCACAGTGCTAATACACACCACCAGTGTGCAGGATCAGCACACAAGCTTTTGCATAAATAATGGACAGAATAATGTTACATGCAACTTTTTAATAAAATGAAATACATAAATGCATCCTTACAATATTATTCAAACGTTTGGGGTGAGTATGAACCATTTTAACATATAAAGGTGGCTATAAAAAATGCTATAAAGTTTCTATTTATCAAATAATTCTGAAAAAATATATATATTAAGATTTACACAAAAAGCACAACTGTGTTGAACATTGGTAACAATAAGAATTTTTCTTGAGTCCAAATCAGCATACTAAAATGATTTCTGAAGAAACTGGAAAAAAAAAAATCTAATAATAATAATAATAATAATAATAATAATATTTGATAATATTGTTGTTTTTGACTTTTTGATTAAATAAATGCAAATAAAAATACAAATAACTATTCTGATTCCATTTCCTTCTCACTTAAATCAATACTTCATGTCGGTATATTTATTTATTAGGGTGGTCATTGTTTTAACAAGCTTCCTAAATATACGATCAATTCCTGATGGCCCTACATGGAATATAATGTTTCACCCAGAAATACATTACATTATGGACTTAAAATGGGATGCAAATTGAAGTTCCAGTTGACTTTACCGACTAGGCTACACATGCCCCCAATCTGTGTTCACACTCGCTTACAATTTATGACATGTTATGAAGTTTCTAGTAGACTTCAAAGAAAGCCATTTTGAAACTAAATGACCTCTGGGCTGCCATGACTGACAATGTGCCAGTGATCGACCTGTCACCAATAAAAGCCATAGTCAAAAGACCTGCAGCTAGTCACTGCAAATCTTCATCTCAGAGAGTATAAGAACACACAAATCTAAATATTTTAGTCTCTTTGTACTTTTCAGATGATATCTGAGGATGCAAGTCAATCACGTTCCGCATAAACACTAAACAGCTCATTTGCCTGTCACTCCCTCAAACATCATCTCCAAACACAGTCTTGAGTGTCACTCCCAGGATCCTCAGAGACATTTCAACTATTTAGCAAGACACCAGTGCTAGCATTCCAGTGCTCGTTCAGTATTTGTTACAAAACCTCCTTGAAAAATGTTATCTCTGAAATGAAGCTGGCTTGCACTTTCTTCTCCTGCCTTTGTTGAACCCATACCAAATCCATCTTTCTCACAAAAAAGGATTATTTAGCCTTAATAACTTTTTTGCCTTTTCAAAACTTCCTCTAAAACGGCTAATTATATCAAGCTAGCATCTTAGATCTAACTGATGTTTCAATAGCTATGCAACAGACAGGGCCTTGACAAGCAGAAGAAAACTTCACTTTAATGTTTAATGGGATATCTGAGAAAGAAGGATGCGAAGGGCGCAGTACATGCGAATATGCGTTAGTGTGCGCTAGCACTTCTGAGCTCAGCAGATGTCCCTCCTACAAATGTGGCAGCCGTTGCAGGTGTATCGCTGTCGCCTCCCCACGCGTCAGATAATATCACAGCCACAAAAGAGTTTACAAAACACACAGCTAACTGCCAATTATACCGAACAAGTCGCTGCCTGCACGGCACCTCAATGCAGCGCTCAAAAGCCCCTCTTCGAGAGGGTGTGTTGTGATTTTCTCTGTCATTTAAGCATGTTTAAGAGGGCGATGATATATAACCGATTATATATAACTAGGCACTCATTCGCACACATCAGATACTCATTATGGTGCAGGGGTTTATGTAAAAAAGCAAAATAATGATCAGGCTGTGAGTGAGCAGCTAAAGTTGCACTGCTGTGGTGCTGTTGTCTGCTGGGCTTTGGACTGCTGTGAGTGTCACACAAGCAACCCCCGGATGAAAAACATATTTATAATAACAGCTCTCACACCGTACTTCCATTAGCGTGCCGCTTTAAATGCCACCAGGTTAATTAAATCTCTGATTGCTGTGATTCACATGCGCGAGTATACATGTGGAGGGAATCCAGCACATACTAAGGAGAGATTTGAACAAGGAAATTTTCAGGACAAGAATATCAAGTGTTTCAAGTGAAGCAATCCAAGCCATCGGTCAATGTCTTCAGAGTTTGGCACGAATTCATTTCCAGTCAAATTAAATATTTTAGGTGGGCTGTATGCAAATTCATTTAGGTGGCTAAAGAACCGCTTCCGGACATGTCAATAAGTCAACCGCTTGTATCATTGGACCACAGTAGGTATTGGTCTTAAATAAAACTGTTAAGAGGTGGATTGGTTCACTGCGACCAAACTTTGCTTTACGCACATGAACCAGGCATGTGGCATAACTTCCTGTCCTCTACCCACCACCTCTATCAATAAAAGCAGCAAAATTCACATGCAACAAATAGGAAGTCTATTATCTTTAAAACGTTACTTACTGCTACTTTGCATTGACTAAATAAACTAAAAACACTGGTACTGTTACCGAGATACTGAGGAAAAGTGCACAGCAACCCATCCAATCCTCTGCCTGCTGAGGCTAATGAGTGTAATAAGGCATTTCATTGCAGCCATTATTAAAATAAGCAAGGAAACAGCCACGAGGTCCAGTTTTAAAAGGTTTGCTATCGTAGATTCAACTTTAAAAGGGTTCTGTGTACAAAACAATTCGTTTTTAGGCAGGCAACAAGCATTAACCCTGTATGCTACAGATTATCGTCTAATGGTGGAATATTTTATAGACTACCGTTCAAGTTTTAAAAAATGAATCACTTTACACAACAAGGACACATTCAATTAATCAAAAGTGACCAAAAAATTTTAAAAAAAAAGTGACCAAAGAATTCAAGCTGAATTCAACATTAATAATAAGAAGAAATATTTCTTGAGCAGCAAATCAGTACATTAAAATGATTTTTTTAAGGACTGCCATCAAAGAAATACATTTTAAAATTATATTAAAGTAGATTATTAAAATAGTTATTTTAAATTGTAATAATATTTCACAATAGTACCATTAAATACCATTCATTCAAAAGAGGAAAATTCAAGAAAGCATAATGTTGCCATATGAAAAATGTTTTTATTTTAAGAAAAAAAAATCATTTGTCTCATTCTATCCATTTAGCTTTCTTTGACTACTTTACACATCAACAAGTTTGTTCAACAACAGGGAAAAGGACTTGCACGTCAGAACTGAGGGGAAAATTTCTCAGGATTACAGAATGAGACAGAGAGAGGAAACAACTGAAAGGCTGGCAGGATCCAAATACCACACTGAAAAGAAGTGAGGAAAAACAGTCTCAGATTTGAAGCAGCTCTTTATAAACCAGGGCAAACAAACCAAATAAACACCCACCCAGCTAATTCCTTTAGGAGCTAGCCAGGTACATGAATATGAGCCTTTTGTTGATGGAAAGGCTCATCTAAAGAGCATGCAAATAAATCAAGATCCCTTCTTGTAGTAGAACTGATGCGGGTAAAATAAATAAAGAGCGCTTGTCTGTGGAATCAACGACACATTAAGGACAAAATGGTTCAAAGTGTGTAAATACGGTAAGACACGTCACTCTACCTTGTAGCAGGACTCCCTTGTTTTTTCTGTAAAAGGGACTTCCTGGCCAAATTGGAGGACTGGACATACTGTAAAGAAAACACAGTGGAGAGAATGATGAGAAAGTGACACAAACAGATGATGTACAACTGACAGATGGACTGCAATCCTGAAAAACAGACAGTGAAACGGCATGAAAGATATTTTAAGAGATAAACCGTGCCAAAAGACAGACAAAGCGAGAGCGAGACAGACAGAGAGAGCGCATATCCACAAAGAATTACCATGGTGACTGTAGCTTCTGCCAATTTTTATGTTGATACTGTAAAATCATGAATTAATACAGGATCACAGTTCAAGTAATCAAGTTATGAGATCATGTTATCCCAGTTTTACATTAATAACATTAAGTGATGCAGCTAGAGAGGAGCAAAGCTACATGTTTTCAAATAAAATATTTAAAAAACAGCCCAAGTTGCTATGCAATTACCAAATTTAGCATTACATCACTTGCTCACCGATGGATCCTCTGCAGTGAATGGGTGCCGTCAGAATGAGAGTTCAAACAGCTGAAAAAACATCACAATAATCCACACCTAATCAACACAACTCCAGTCCATCGGTCCTAAATCCATAAGTTTCCTTAAGTGAAAAAGCCTCTGTTGTCCTGTTTATATCTGTGCATATTTCACTCCTGATTCAGATGAGACATTTGACTTTAAAAACGTCTTGATGGATTTGTTTCATACAAACATGTAGACTTTCACTTCAAAATACATTAATTGATGGACTGGAGTTGTGTGGATTATTGTGATGTTTTTATCAGCTGTTTGGACTCTCATTCTGACGGCACCCATTCA
This sequence comes from Acrossocheilus fasciatus, assembly GCA_036784905.1. Lineage (NCBI taxonomy): Eukaryota > Metazoa > Chordata > Actinopteri > Cypriniformes > Cyprinidae > Acrossocheilus > Acrossocheilus fasciatus. The sequence continues at coordinate 8,613,572 of CM071954.1, read as the reverse complement.
CTGCAAAGGGTCCACTGGGGAAAATTTCTCCAAATCTGATCCGATGAAGAAACAAACTCATCTACATCTAAGTGAGTAAATTTTCAGCAAATTTTCATTTTGGGGTAAACCGTTTCTTCAAGTGTTATAATAAGATGAATTTCTAAACAACTTTTCTACAGGGTTTTACCATGTGATTTGTCAGCTGAAGGAGCTACAGTAATAGCTAAAGCTAATCAAAAGTGTAATAAATTATTATATTAAAAAAAAAAAATAGAAATCTAAAAAAAACTAGGCTAAAACTAGTAAACCTTCAACAACCAAGTAGTAAACTTTGGGTACGATGGCAGGTTTTTCATGGGAACTACAGTACTTCTGCCCCAGGAACCAGCAAACAGCTTCTGACCAAGTAAACAAAACATGGAGGCTTATGCAATGTTGAGATGTGACTATGCAGCAACATAGTCATTACATCCTCTTTCCAATTGAGCCCTCGTAGCTTTAATCATTACTTTCTGGAGGTGAGATGACAGGCCAGCTCAGGTGATGGTGCTACAGGCTTCAGTATGCAGCTACACAGCGGGAACTCTTCAGCTGAATTACACAGCCCCGACTGGTGAGACCTTTTTTTTTTGGCACAAATGAACTGAGCGATCAGGAAAACCATGTCAGCGCTCTATGCTGTCACTCAGGCAGGAAAATTGGATGTTATTTATTTTTATTTTTTTGTATTACTGGTTTTATAAAATGCCTGAAAATAGACATTCGAATATGCTTGTGATGAACAGGAAAAAAGCAAGTTACTCTGCTGGCTGTAAGAATCAGACTTCAGGATTGCTCACATATAAAAGCTATTGATTTTTCTTGGTGATCATGGACATCCTTTGGAGAAGGAGGTCAACAGGTCCTTCATGAAAAGAAGTGATGGTGTGAGGCAGGATGTGTGTACAAACTCAAAAGGTATCTGAGAAGAATGTAAGGAACAACAGATCACTGTTACAAAACAACATCATACTCAGATGCCTGCGGTTCAGTATATTATTTGACATTTTAGTATAATAAATCAAATAATATATGATAAATTCGGTACCTATTTTATAATAAAATGAAACCATTATTGTATTAATAAAAAATGTTAAGTATACATATAAAAATTGTGATATTGCATTATATAATCACAAATTTTATTACTAAATAATATTGTATAATTACACATTGATATTTTGGATTATTATTTGTTTTTATCATTTTTGATTAATACAAAAATATAAATATTATTACTAAATATGAAAATTAAATATGTGTGCGTGTATGTATGTATACAGTATATATATATATAAATAACAATTACATTTATTTAAACCATAAACATATACATGTAATAAATATAAAAAATATAAAAAATAATATAAATGATAAAAATAGAAAAGATAAACTACTGTAAGTGTTGCAACAGTATGTAAACTGCAAAGTAATAAATGTTGACCAAATGTACCACTTGAGAACATTTGTGAAGAATATGAGTGCTTCAAATATGATCAAAGTTCCCAAATTCAGTCACGAATTTTCTCTTTATCTTTTTCATCTCCTCCAATGCAATCTTCCTCCACTTAGTCATGATTTTTCATGCTCCATACTGATCACTGATCATTTGTGACAGCAAATATGAATTTCCTGACCTTTTTGTTTGGGACTTGTGAAGTACTGGAGCATGGTTTCACATTTAGCAGTTCCCACAGAGTTTAGAAATGGTTTATCCACGTCTCTGTTTTCTGACAGTTCCTTCTGATCTGAATATGTTTTGCTTCAAAGGTTACGAATTTTTTTTTTTTTTTCCGTGGATTAGCTGCTCAGTTTCTATCAATTATCTGCTTGCGTACGATTCCTCCTCCATCTTACTGTCTCGCTCAGCGCTCACTGTGAGCTTCACAAATCTAATCAGGAGCAGTCTAATCTTCAATTTAGCCCTCTATCCACTTTCTGCCTCCCTGTAGATTCAGTATGTGCAGACATTGGCTCTGTCATCTCCCCCTTCTTAATCTTCTTAGAGTATATTAACTAATTGAGAATTAGAACAAACAGAGGTGGCACAGGGCTTTGAGCACATTTGTCTACATGGTGTATTTAAAAGCCCAAGACTGCGGGTTGACAGGGCTGTTTTGGCTCTGGACCCCTTTCCGATGAAGGAGCGCTCTACAGTGCGTGGCATCTCCGAGCGTCAAGAGGCCGTGTGCCAAAGCGAATACACACAGCACTGCCACTTCACATTTGCTAATCTCCGCAGGGCTGTCAGACTTCAGGTATCTGCCCTGACAATTGAGGATAATTTAGTGTGAGAAGTAATGGAACCTCTCTATTTCTTTACGGATCCATTAATTACAGTGTTCCGTCAGAATGTGTTTGATTTTTTTCCCTCTTTTTTTCCCGTTGAGAGTGATTAAAACATATCTCGCACAGCTCAGACGCAGCTTGAGACGAACATCTTCATTAGCATACTAGTCGCCTAGCAACTGAAACATCTCTAACTTTCAACTTTGAGATTTTTTCACTAACCTTACACCTGAGTACAGCACACAGTCATTACTAATGTAAGGATCCACCAGTTCTGAACCACTTATCCCTATAAATTAATTTTAAAAAAACACAGCGTACCTTAAAACAAGCAAAAAGGTCAAACTAAATACAAATACATTTACTTTTGCTCCTTATAACCACAATAAATGAGACTAAAATCAGAACAGTATAAAAATATTCACTCCACAAGAATCAGAAACATGTACAGTGTAACTTAAAAAGGACCACTATGAATTTAATTGCTGATTAAGATATTTGCGTTGAAGACTTGCAAGCTGAGTACTAAAGGCAGAAATTTTTATATATACTGTATATATTTATTAGTGCTGTCAAAATTAGCGTGTTAACGGAGGCGATTCATTTTTTCAGTTTAACGCATTAAAATTATTTAGCGGCGTTAACACAGGGGCGGAGCCTAGGGTGGCCTCTCTACTCATAACTGCTGTTTCTGTCTGTTTTTTCTTGACAAGAAGCGCATTTATTCAGTCACAGAACGTCTTAACGATCACATAAATCCGGAGACGTTTCAGAATCGTGGTCCAGCTTCACTTCAGCAGCAGGCGGGAGTCAAACAAGCGTGGAAACTGTATCAATTGTATCAATTCTTATCAAAGCGTGAAATAAACTACTTGCATGCAATGTCGTGGTCAGTTAAGGCATGAAGTTACCAAAATGGTGATTAAAGTTGCCTTAAAACTGTGCATGCATGTAATATGTTATATATGAGTTAACATTAAGAACATGTCTCTGAAATGGTTTTTAAAACTGTCCTGGAGCAGCCCAACATTGTCTCCCTCATCTAACACACTCGATTCAACTCATCAGCTCATTCGTAGAGACTGAAATGGGTCCAAAAATTTGATGAGAGTTGAGAGAAAACACAATGCGTGTCAGATCCGCGTCACGTTCAGCAGCGGCAGCTCTTAAAGAGATAGCAGCCAAAAACAACCTAGTAACCAGCTGCTGTGTTGTCTGTTCATCAAGAATAAAATAAAAAAAAGGAAATCAATAACTTTTATATAGCTGTAAGTATTCATCTGTATTTAGTTTAGAATTTAGTGTTTGATAACTTTATTCAATTTCTGTATATTTCTGCTGAGGGGCACAGGCAGCCTAGCTAAATATAACATTTATTATAATGGGTTTGTGTGAAGATTGTTTTAAGTTCACTTAAATTAGAAGTTATTTTTAAAGTCTAATAAATGTTAAAATTGATAGCTCTTAATTATAATGTAATGTTTAATGGCTATAGTCAATGGTTAAATATTAGGGGGGAAATTTTTATAGGGAAATCAGTATTAATTGGTATCAGTGATACTGGCCTTCAGTCATAAAAAAAAGATGCCATTATACAAATATTAAAAATATGTGGTCCCACTTTATATTAGGTGGCCTTAACTACTATGTACATACATTTGAATTAATAATTTGGTACAATGCACTTATTGTGTACATACATGTTTTTACATTGTACTTACATTTTTAAAAATACCTGTATGTAATTACATCTGTAATTAATTTCTGTAATTACATTTATAATTACACTGTTGACCCATCCCTTACACCTTAACCCACTCTTAAACCTACCCAGACCACAAAACCTGTCCCTAACCTTACCCGTATCCCACCTCAATAGCAGCAAAAGTGTTGTGCAATACATTATGAACACAATAAGTACATTGTACTTATTTTTTTATGTAAGTACATAGTAGTTAAGGCCACCTAATATAAAGTGTGACCAAATATGTTGTTTGTAAATTAATTTGAAGATTGAATGTGAAATTATTGCAATATAGAAGTATATTTAAAAACTTTAATGTTAGGTGGGATTAATCGCAATTAATTTCAGAAAAAAATGTGTGATTAATTAGTTTTTTTTTTTAATTGATTGACAGCACTAATATATTTATATTACAATTATATTAAATACATTTGATATAAAAAAGATACAAAAAAGATATTGTTTATAGTATTTTTAAAACAATATTTTAATATTTATAATATTTTACATATCTATATTCGATAATTGATTATTTCTATAATTGATTATTAATTAATACTGTATGCAAACTGTTTACTATTTATATAATTTATTTTATATGATATTTTCTGTACTTATTATTACAGAAATGATATATTATATAAACATATGGTATATATTATCATTATACAGAAATTATTTAAATATTTAAATCAGATAAATTATCTAAAAATTATAAGTCAAAAGTCTGGCTACAGGAATTTATAACAAATATGTATCCTTACTATTTAAGAAGAAAAAGTGTGCAGTACCAAAATATTCTAATGAAATAAAAACACAGACGAAAAAGATCTGAATTCACTTACAAACACACTAAGCTACAAATAAATAAGAGCAAACACTTTTGTTGATTTAAACAGTTAGGCGTAGGTATTCACAAGAAAAGAAAGACTGCTGGCTGAAGAACAGTAAGAAAGAGCAAGATCCCCGCGGTGCTGGGGATTCACCGTGCCATCTCTCCCTCTTTCTGCTTCTCCTTGCATCTCTTTAGCAGTCAAGAGCAGTGCTTATAGTCCTAATGCACATATGCTTTGTATCGGGTTACAGCTACGGTATGTGTTGCCATGGACACAGCATGCCTCATGATAGACGACCCAGGTTCTTTTTTTAATCAGCTGTAAGAACCGAACCAAAAAAGCAGGAAAGCTTTTATGATATTACGTTATTTATATGTTATTATGTGCCCTCCACTCTCTGAACATAATAAAAAGAAATGAGATCTCCCGCTGCAATTATTTGGCCCATGGTTTGGCCAGTATAATTTAACACATTCAAAGAAGGGAACAATCAAACAGCTGCTGATGGAATTTGAGCCCATGAGGCCTGATGTGGCCTTGTATCAATAGCCGCTCTTGTTCTTGACTAAAGGAACTATTACTGTTGCTCACAGTCAACGTTAGTGATTTGAAAAAACTTAAGTGTAAAACTGTTTGTGCTACAGGCACGAATGATACTGTAAATCATATAGCTAGTTGCTTGGCAGACGATCATCTAAATTAAAGGAGGGAAAATCAGTGACTTGAGATGTACTCTTTGGCCTTGGGACAATGAGATACAACCTAGCAACCAGTCAGATCACCTTAGCAACGCCATGGCAAACACCCTACAGGTCTCAACAGTAATGATTTTTTTTTTCTACTTGCCCAATCAGGCAAGAAGTTCAGATTTCTACTTCCTTTCCACCACATCACTGGCTCACAAAAAAAGTCTAATTAAAATGAAAATTAAAATTGAAAGTGTGTGTATATGTATATATGTGTATATATATTCATATAATTGTATATACACAATTATATATAAAACAATTGGTCCTACTTTATATTAGGTGGCCTTAACTACTATGTACTTACATTTAAATGAATCATTCAGTACAATGCACTTATTGTGTACATACATGTTTTTGCATTGTACTTATATTTTTAAAAATAGCTATATGTAATTACATCTGTAATTAATTTCTGTAATTACATTTATAATTGCACATAAACCTACCCATACCACTTAACCTGCCCCTAACCTTACCCGTATCCCACCTCAATAGCAGCAAAAGTGTTTTGCAATACAGTATGAACACAATAAGTACATTGTACTTATTTTTTGATGTAAGTACATAGTAGTTAAGGCCACCTAATATAAAGTGTGACCAAACAATTTTTTATATCTCTAATTAAAAATGTATATATAATCATATAACTGTACATGTAATGTACACACACACACACACACACACACACACACATATACACATTATATTTTACAATTATTTTAGGTGTATACACATACACACACACACACACACACGTGTATATATACACATAATTATAAAATAAACTGAAATATATTAAATATAAAACTATACATATAATTTCAAAATAAAATATATAATGAATGAAGCAAAATAAATAATATACATGAACAATATATATCATTATTTTTTAATAAAATACATTTACAATTTTACTTTATTGATATTTTAATGTATTACTTACGTATTTTATTTCAAAATTATCATATGCATGTATAATGTATATACTGTACAATTATAAATATATATATATAAAAAAAAATATATATATATATATATATATATATATATATATATATATATATATATATATATATATATTAGTCTAAACAAAATAATGAATAAAACAAAATAATTTACAATTAAGAATTAAAAAAATATTTATATATGCATAAAATGCATGTATATAATAAAAAATGTTAGATACAGCGATGACCAAAATGAATTTTCCATCAACTAGGCTAAAAAAAAAAGGGAAACGCTCTTACACTCTGGGCCAGCCTTATTGTTGAGCCGTGTCCTAGCATTGTGCCAGTAAGTTTTGCATGGGCAAGCACCCCTCATTTTCTTCAAAACATGTAAAAATCTATTTAAAACCTGTTGTATAACAGCACTTGAGGGGTGGAGGGGGAGGGGATACATCAGGGTACAGGGCCTGGAACAGAACAGAGCCGCTACCTCGACCTGCATATGCATATCCTGGTAATCTAAGCGGAAACGACCCCGACCGGCTCCAGCGGAACCTCTTTGAACCTGCTCTGTGGGAACGTGGCTCGCTCCTTCAGCTGAAATGCTTTTTAATCAAATGTTAACGCCAGCTATGAGAGCCAAAACCTGCATCTTCAGGGCTCTGGTGGTGCGGCTATGACCATCAGTGCATTTTCAAAAATGTTAACATCAATGGGGAAGGGCGCTCTTTTGCCCTTGCTGGATGTTTGAATGTAAAACACACGTGCCACAGGCTGGAGTCTTGCTGGGTATATACCCCATCTATTTTTAATCTGGCGTGCTTTATCTGTTTGCTCTGTTAATGCAAACACTCACACCTTTCAAGGAACAACCGCTTTCTCCATCTCCATCAGGAGCAGGCCTGGGTTATTCATTTTTAAACAAAGCTTACCTCCTTTCACTTGATTCTATAATCTCATTTCAAATCCTATCGCCCACAACATTTTCCTTTTACCCCTACAATCGCAATCCTCTTTAACTAATCTAAAGTCTAATTGGTGCCAGCACTGGTTCTCCCCTGTAGGTTACTTCTCGCCTTGAGGTTTTTAACTTTTGTTCATGTGAAATCTGAACTGCTCTCGCCTGGGCTCACGGCTCACAATGGAGGCTTTCTCGGGGCCAGAGGGTTGTGAATGCCGCACACAATTAGTGGAAGGAATTTCGGAGCAGAATCTCGCAGACTTCCTAAACCTGAAAACATGCAGGTGTGGTAACATCCATATAACCTTTCCATTCCACAAAATGTTTTGTACAGCGAAAAAAAAAAAGGTTCTTAAAATATTTTTTAAACGTTCTTCACACTGATTCTTTTAAGAACTGACCACTGAGAGGTTCTTTGGGGAACAAAAAATGGTTTTTCTATGGAATGAATGTGAAAAACCCCTTTTGGAACCTTTATATTTAAGAGTGTGAAACATATCAATTCCACATAAGGTTCTTTATAGTGGAAAAAAAGTTCTTTAGATCATTAAAAAAATATTCTTCACATTAATAAAAAATTTCTCTTTTAAGAACAGTCCACTGAAAGGTTCTTTGGGGAACCAAAAATGATTTTTTTCTATGCTATGACTGGGAAACCCCCTTTTGGAACCTTTATTTTTAAGAGTGTGGAACTTGTCAAGTCCACAAAAGGTTCTTTATAGTGGAAAAAGGTTCTTTAGACTATTAAAATATTCTTCACACTAATAAAAAAAAAGGCTCTTTTAAGAACTGCCCACTGAAAGGTTCTTCAGGGAACCCGAACGGTTCTGCCATTGCATTGCTTCAAAACCACGCTTGGAGCCTTTAATTTTAAGTGTGTAGACGGTGAAACTCAAAGAAAGCGTATTTGCAATTCAAGTTTCATCTGTACAAACAACTAAATCAGAGCTGGAGGGAAGTGGTTTTGGAGCACAGAAAAAAAACAGCTTGCGGAACCAGACTGAATATTTTCCATGGACTTTTAACAGGAAAAAGGCAGGCTGTTGACAAACCTCCAAAAGAACAAAAATACCTCAAAGACAATAAATGTCCACAGACGCGCTTCCAATGACTGCTTACTGCCACCCAAAAAAGCCACAATCTTCCACAACCTCCTTTTTGTTTCTCTAAATCACCTAAAGAGACGACAAAAGGGGTTATGAGAGAAGTTAAATAAGACGTTTGCGTATGCTAAATGAACTTAAGCACTAAACACTCAAAATACCTCAACCGCCCCCAAACCTTCTCTTTGCAAAGGATGTTCTTCTCATGCCTACGTTAATCAAAGAGACATGTGACATGTTCCATTGGAGGGTTCATCAGTCTGGGCTGCCGAAAAGCTAATATATCTCTGAACTTTATAGGTGGAGAAGATCCAAGGGTTTCTGCCAGATATGGAAGCCCCATCATTCACAGCACCGGCCATTAGAGAAAGCGTGGAAAAGTGGGCGATCTTGTCATTTAGTGTTACTGAGAAGACTTGAAAGCAGGAAAGGTGGGGGCCGAGGCACACAAATAAACCTAGAAGTCTGGGAGAGAAAGAAGCTAAACAAGACAATACCTGACTGGGGCTTTTCATCAGCTTGTACATTGAATTTGTTTTCTTAGTAATGCGTTTTTACCCACGGGCTGAAATGACAACTATTAAAAATGAGAACTATGTCACTCTCGGTGCATTCAGTGTTTTTTTTTTTTCCTCCCCTCCTTCTCTTTCTTTCAGGGCTTCATTTAAAATTAATCTCCTAAAGCAACTGGACCTCCAGTTGTCATCTCCGATAATTCACGCATCCCCGAATTTTTATGAAGACGGACAAAAGCAGGTACAGAAAACCCTAAAATAGGCTCCAAGCCATCTGCGGTTGCTATGGAGAGTTGCGTGTTTCCAGGGCGCTAGTGTATTTCTCGAGCGCTAATGGCCTGTCCTTTTGCCAGGCAACAAATAGCCCTGTGATGCAACTGCACCTGTCTCGGCTATGTGTTACCATGGAGGCGTTCCTGTTGCTATGGCGACCATCACGCTAATAACCTCGCAAGGGCAAACTTGCGTTGGTGAACTCCAAGGCCCAGCTGTTCCTCCAGCACTCTCGTTCTTGTCATGTCTCTCAAACTCTCTGAGCATGTTAAGGAATGTTTGTCTACCTGAGCCCACATGCGGCCATTTAATATTAGTCAAGGTTTCTTGCACTAAAACCACAGCATTACCATCCTCTCAGTGACCTTTACACAGTGTACACAACAACATGACAAACAATACAAACATGGAACCTCTTCCATATTAAAATGATTTTGATTTGTCATGACAGCAACAAAAGATGTTTTTGCTACTGTTTTGTAAGACTATTATGTTTGCATTTACATTGATTACTTTAGTCAAAATTACAGCACTTAAGGGCATACAAGCAGTCCTCAATCACAAAATTCTATATAGAATTTTGCAAATGAATTGGCATTTGGAATGAAAGGAAGAGGAATTTAGTGTAATGTAATGCATTTTGGGAAAGTGTTTTTTTCATTCTACATCCACAAAAAGTTCATTTATTAAATATGATGAAATATATAATCATAAGGTCTAAAAACCTTCAAACTTTGAGGCTTTTTAAACTTTTCAGAACTTCAGACTTATAACCAGTTCAACATTTTGGTGTCAGTAAGATTCTTTTTTTTTTTGCTCTCCAAGGCAGCATTTACAGTATTTAAACAAAAATACAGTAAAAACAGTAATATTGTGAAATATTACTACAATTTTAAGTAACTGTTTTCAGTATTAATATAATTTCAAATGTAATTTATTCCTTTGATGGCAAAGCTGGATTTTCAGCAGTCATTACTCCAGTGTTGATCCTTCAGAAATCATTCTAATATGCTGATTTGTTGCTCAAGAAACATTTCTTATTATTATCAGTGTTAAAAATGTTTGTGCTGCATAATATTGATGTAGAATCCATGATACACATTTTTTAACCAAGATTCTTTGATTAGAAAGAAAAGTTGAAATAGAAATAGAAATCTTTTGTAATGATGTAAAAGGTTATGTTAATGTTTAATGCGTCCTTCCTGAATAAAAATATTCTTATTCTTTCTTAAAAAAAACAAACATCTTATTGACCCCAAACTTTTTGCTGCCTCAATTTAAATGAAATTTAATTAAAGAGCACCTATTATGCCCCTTTTTCCAATATGTAATATAAGTCTCAGGTGTCCAGAGAATGTGAAGCTTCAGCTCAAAATACGCCACAGATCATTTATAATATCATTTTGAAAATGCCTATTTTGATTGGAAGCAGAAACAGTATGTTTTTGTGCATGTCTCTTTAAATGCAAATGAGCTGCTGTTCCCCGTTCCCTTTTCCAGAATGTACCTCAGATACTCTGCCAAAAACCATCTGTTTGGCTTTGATTATCATGTCTATCGTGCTGAAATCATGCGTTTTAAACCATATTAATTTAAACTTCTGATATACAGTTTTCTGAGAGCACACATCCAAAGCTTGTACACAGAAAGCAGCTGTCGCACGGCATGTGAGTACTAATCTAAGTTCTCTTTCATGTCTTATTGCACTTAAAATGTCAAATACACACAATTATGTTAAAAACACACATAAGTTGGTGAAGGTAAACAGCTGGGAAAGAAATTGCATGTTTATATTAGATCTGTATTTTAAACGACATCAGCATTTAAATGCTCTAGCATAAAGACAAACATGACGGATTGTGTGCGGCTGACTCAGGGCGGTGTCTCTGCTAATACAGCAGTGTCCATCAACAGTCATGGGCGGGGCCTGTGCAATGTGACGTCACATTGTACAGATTTTGCAAACGGCTTGTTCTGAGACACTGCTTATGATTTATGGGGATTATTTTATTCGATTTTTTATCATTATAGGGTGGCTGTGTACAAGGGTGTTCAAAAAAACATGTAAAAGTGAATTTTGAGCTTAGAATTAAGCTTTGGGTTTTGAACTTTGTGTGTGTCTACAAAATGGATCAAACTATTCTATTTCGAAAAAGATGCCCTAAAATAATTTCTGCAAGTTTTCCCTTCTTTAAATGAAATCACCTCGTCCCTCTGCAGTGAATAAGGACACATACCTATCCACAGGGATTGATAATGACATCACCAGAACAGACTATGCATTCATCCCATCTGTCTACCTGACCAACAACCTGAAAAGAGCTGAAGCCCTCAGCTTACTACTCTCAGGATCTAATAATCTCCCCGTTATTGCTGTGATTACAAAAACAGCAAAGATGAAAGAGTGGTGCGTTAAAAAAAATTGAGCAGAAAAGAGGAGTGTGTCAGTCTATGACTCAGCTGATTCGTGTGAACCTTAGGAATGCTATAAAAAGCTTCATTCGGCTTCCTGGGAGCCGCAGTGGCCAGATAAACACTTTATTACACACTGCTACACGCAGATTCACCATCTGGCCTGAGAGAGAGAGGAAGCCGAGCCTGTGTGTGCCCAACACTAGTGTGCTATCTTTGCTACCTTATTCACACACACACACACACACACACACACACCTTACACCAGGGCTGTCAGAACGATCTGAAATGTGAGGGCGGAACATAGTATAAACACCTTATAAATATTAATTAGATGAGGTAGAGTTTGTTCAATAAGAGTAATGGATTTGCTAAAAAAGCATTTGCTGAAAGAAGTACCTCTTGTGTTCATTTTTACACACTCAATTTCCACTGCAAGTAAACACCGCATTAGATTCCTTAGATTTTTGAGGCTGCAAGGTTCTTTGGAGAATAAGAAAGTTCTTAATGTTCCATTATAGAGTTCAAATCTGTGAATAGGTATCATCTGTTAAAACAGAATAAGTTAAACTCTCCTGAGATCTTTAAAGCAGCACTTGGAAAAATCTAGAGATTTGTGGACCTTAAAAAGATTCTTCTATGGCATTAGGGTGTAAAACCTTTTCTGGTTCTAATTGGAAAGTTTATTTTTAAGAGTGTGTCTTTGAAAATAGTATTGTGAGGTTGTTATAGGCTGTTGTTTTGAAGAGGTGTAGTCTAGAGGGACCGTCCTCTGTGATCTCCTCTTCCCACAGGGCCTCCGCGTCTTTGAACACCTGGTGCTAATAACCAACCCAGTGCTGTTCCCACACAACATTATCAGCGGAACACAACTGACTGCAACACTCAATACAGAAGGGGAATTCGCTAAGAATGAACTGCGCCCACTGATAGCGTCATTTATTAGCACATGCTGTCTGCGCTGTTTTAGCGTGTGATTCACTAAAGGAATTATGCAAATAGGGTAACGGCACAAACACAGCCAAAAAATGACTGCGAAATGCAATTTGCACATTATTCCATAAGTTTTAGGATGGCTCTGAGCGCTAGGGTCTTTAAAATGCTAAAAATGTCTTGATATACCCATACACAATTTTTTTAAATATATGTGAATTGAAAATATATATTGTTTAAATTTTACTATACTATTACTAAAACCTACTGAAAATATATGCATGCAAATATATATTTTTAAAAGTTGCCATTTCGAAGTACATTAAAAATATATCTGATAAAACAAAATGGAGAATGACTATGTAATTATATATATATATATATATATATTTATGTGTGTGTGTGTGTGTTTTCATTGATAACAGTTCACTCAATGTTAACGTTTAGCCAAATACTTCTAACTTGTGCAATCTATAATAATCCAAACAATAGAAAGCATGTACCTGATACCTGAGGGTGGTTATTCAATAAGACTGATTTAGCACGTGCAGAGGTTTAGAAAAATCTTTCAGATATAATCAGAAACCTCAGAATAAAATAACACCAATTATCATTCCTCTCAAAAAGCCTCTCATCAGGTATGTGATTTTCACTCTGTATTCTGTGCAGTTTGTCCAACAGTGCAATTTCACCTCCTGCACACATGCATTTTGGGAGAAAAAAAGTACTTTTAAAAAAAAAAAACGACCTTATTCAGCATTTGTTTGTCGAGCTGTGAGATTTCTGCCTTGATGAGGCAGCAATGTGCTGCTGGAGGAAGAAATGCAGGCCGTCGTCACAAAACCCTGTCCAAAAACATCTGAGCACGGCTCCATTCTCCGCCTCATTCCTTAATCATCTCACCATGCTTGAGCAACACCTGAAACCCAGCCGATCTCTCTTACTAGAGCTGTCCGCTTTAATTCAATCTCTTTAAAAGCATCCATCTCCATTTTCCCTTTCTAGCCTCTGAGCTGGCCGCCCATTTGTTCCATATCCTTTGTTAAGGACGATATGCCAGTTCGAGTTTTACAGTAAAGCAATTATTTTGTCTTGCACAGTCGAGTGGCTGGGAGCACGCAGACCTGTTAGCCGGATCAAAATGAAATGGAGCGGCGAGGGAGCCGCTCGGAACCCAATGCCGGGTCTCGCTCTGACAGCTCCGCTCAGCTCGCTGCCGCCCGTGGGTTCCGCTGCTAACCGATACCAACAGGGACAAGCACGCAACACAGAGGGGGAAAGAGACATTTGCTGAGGTTTAAGGATCGATGTGTCCAGTGGGCCGCTTGCCTACCTTTGATATGCCTGAGGAGAGGTGGGAGGCGTGGTGAACACCTGGGAATACGGATGATAAGGCGTCTTCTTCAGCGCCTGGATGAGATTCTGTCTGTATTCTGGGTCTATGCACCACAGGGAGCCCTTTCCGATACTCTGTGGAGGAGGAAGAGGAGTATATAGTCAGGACAGAAAAAGAAAAGCCATCTATACGTCTCAAGAGACAACAAGAAAGACCAGGGTGGCTAGCAGAACCAGTCAAATATGTACAGCTGTCACTGCCTTGTGGGCGAAAACTGGTGTTTGCGTACTACTCCTTTTACCTTTTGGCTCAGATTAATTTCCTGTTATTCTGGTGTGTGGATTTCAATGTATGGATAATATCTATGGACATCACTTTTTGAGCTATACATCCCTTTGTTATGTTAATTTCCTTCACATCCCTAACATCAGATCATCAAGAAGGAATGAAATCATGAATATTCAATGATGGATGGCTGAGCATACAAATACTTTTTTTATCCCTTGAAAACGGGCCGTCTTAAGATGCTTCAAATCCTAGTGTTTTTAGGCATCAAAGGTGTGCTATAGTTAAATTCTAAAGCAGCATAACCTGTATCCTTTACAGATTATGCAATTCCAGAATGCAATGTGGTGAGTTTACTGAAAAAATAAAAAAAAAATAACAGGATGAACAGAAATGTTAATACTGTAATTGTCATAACATTTTATAATATTAATATTTACTATTTAGTCAATAGTCAGTTATATTTATTAAACATTTATAAAACATATATAAAAATATATAATCTTCATAAATATATTTAATCATATTAAAAAAATGCAATAATATAAATTAATTACTACAATTATTTTTTATGTCAGTATTGCAGTGTTGTTGGATCTTGTTGGATTCTTGTTCAAAGAACATGTTTTCTTTGCAGATTATGCAATCCCAGATTACAAACTAAGTGGGGGAAAAATATATTTAAAACGATGTCTATACAGTAAACCTCACATAAAATATAATTTATATTAATATTTGATCAAATATAAAATAAAATCATCATTAGTATATATTAATGAAATATTTATTAAATACATGTACATTTTTAATTAATATTCATCATTATTATATTTGATTACATATTCAATACTTCAGGAATAGCTAACAAGTTTACACAAAATTTGAGTGGGATCAGTTGTACAAGCACTTTGTAAGTCAACAGGGTACAAATGGCACTTTTTAGAGAAATATGAAGGAGTGCTCACATTTCCTGTCACTTTGTAGCTACAAATCATTTTAAATACAAATACACATCTTACTTGGCCAACTAAGGCAAATATGTTCATTTAGTGAATTTCTGAGTTAATGGTTTGCTCTGGCTACAAGATTAGGCTGAGTTTGTTTGGTCCAGTACAAGGGAAGAAATGAGAACCTGACCACCTGCATTCCCTTGACCTCCACATTCTCCAGCTCATTAAAGTGAAACGGGCAGAAAAAAATTCATCAAAAACCCAAGAAGTGCAAACTACAGCTAGCACATATGCTACAGACCACTTAGACAAACTCAGCATTTTAAAAAACAGCACGGCGAGCGAACACTCCTAGTATATAAATTAGCTCTCCTGACAGATCCTGCTGAAAACGAGGAAACAGCAAAATGTCACTTTGAAAGTGATATCAGGGGAAAATTACTTGGGCTCATTAGTACAGACTACAATCAGTGTCATGTTACTAAGCCCCATTTTTCAGCTCAAGTTATCCCTGTACTGTCAAGAGATTTACACAATCAGCAAACCACCACGACAGAACAAAGTGTAGACTATCACAGTGCTTTTGTAAAGTCAAAGTCATTTCTTTTCACTCAGACACTTCAAAGCGATGGACAGTATGTGCTGTTTTGTTAGACAGACTGTGTGTTCTCAATGAATCAATAGTCATGACCTTCAGATAACTGACAGAGTGTCATACTGTGTGCCCTGAGGTAACACACACATACACACACTGGTCTGGGCCGTGTGTCACGTATTCAAACTTCGCTAAACTAACAAACCGGACATTGCTCTTGCAGGAGGTTTCATTTTCATTAACACCCCTGAAATCAGTCGTCTCTACTGACCGCTGTTAATCACTTTGAGTTAATTGAGTGTTTCTGAAGGGGCCAAAATATCTTTAACATAAAGCTGTCATGAGATTTTTTTTCAGCTTGAATACTAGATTCCCCCCGAAAAGGGCTAAGAAACGATAACACACTCTATTGATTGCAGCAAACCCCAGAGCGAGTGCTCGGCTCTTTACCCACAGTATTTGGCTTCAGTGGAAAGATTTGTACCAGCGCAAGTCAAACAATTCAAACCCTTGGAGTGTTTTAGCAAACAAAATAAACAGCACATTTATTGGACTCACAATTCGTCTCGATGATTTAAAGCCTGACCAGTAAAATCTGAGGTACAACAGCAACGATAAAAATCTAGTTGTTAAATAAAGAATAAATTGTTATAATAAAAAAATATATATCAATAGTAACAAAAACTACTGCAAACACTACTATTACAATAACTACTAATTATAATTTGCATTATAATTACATATAATTATTCTAGTAAATAACTGAATAGTAGGCCTGTGGAGTAATCATGCCATGTAATATTTTTCCGGAGGGAAAGGTCTTTACTAGCAAAAAATTCCATTTTCTTCTGAAAGCAGCGAATGCATTTATTCTTAGCACAAACTGACATTCTCCACCTAATTAAGCTGTCAACTTTCCATCAGCGTGTTTTAAAACCATACCTGGACCAACCACAAAGATGAATTGCACCATGAAATTCAATCCTTAAATGGTCTGTCCGATAGATGCTCTGATGGAAATGAAAAATAGGGGAGTTAAAAGAAATGAACAGGATGGAAGCAATGAAAAAAAAAAAAAAAAAAGGAAGGAAGCAAGGCAAAATATAGCAACTAGTAAAGAAAAAAAATCGGTAACACTTTAGAATAGGGAACACTTATTCGCTATTAACTATGACTTTTCCCTCAATAAATTCCTAATTTGCTGCTTATTAATAGTTAGTAAGGTAGTTGTTAAGTTTAGGTATTGGGTAGGATTAGGGATGTAGAATAAGGTCATGTAGAATAAAGCATTAATATGTGCTTAATTACTACTAATAAATGGCTAATATTCTAGTAATATGCATGCTAATAAGCAGCTAGTTAAGAGACCTTAAAATAAAGTGTTACCAAAAAATCTAATCAAATCAAATAAATATTATTATAGGGACAGAAGAATTGAAACCACAAAAAAACAAATCATTATTATCAATAATAATAGTATTATTAATATTGTAGGGACATAGAAAAATGAAACCTATGAAAAAAAAAAAGTGTGATACATTTTCCCCTTCAAATATTACCTATATTTAGCTAAAATAACTGAAAAAAGCGGGTGTCTTTTCATCTCTTAGGAACAGGCGAAAGTGTCAGATTAAACAAAGACAATCAATTCTAATTACCACAGCATCATAAATCGCAGGGCACAAGCCCTGCAGGAAAATCTACTACTGCTGAACTGACTAAAGTCAGTTTCTCTTGAGAATATGATATTCTGACAGCTTCAAGAAAGTGAAAAAAAAAAATCTACTGATGAGTAAAAGTTGCACCCCTGAAATAGTTACGTTCTCAACTGATGTATTTGAGTACTATGTGTACGTTCAGACACAATAAAGCTTCCAACAGGGCCACATCCGTCTTTAAAGGGTGTGATATGTGATCCTGAGAGCATCAGATTATTCATATATGCTCCGTGGAGAAGAGGCTGCACTGGTCTATCTTTCCAAATGTTCCGTAATCAGGAGAAATCAATAGGTTTCAGAGCACTTTGCCTCAGATTTATCTCCATCTCCTGACAGCTGCTGTGTCCGTCTGAAGGCCAGCTCAATGGCACCAGCCAATAGTGTCTCCAATCAGAGAGAGGGGGTGAAAAAGGGAAAGGAGAGCCAGGGAAAAGGGGGGAAAGCACTTGGATTACACTGGTCTCCTAGGCAACAGGCAATGGTGGAGTATATAAAGACTGTTTGATAGTCTTGGCAGAGAAATCTTTCATTCTCCCTAAGAAGCACGGGCCTCTGAAGATGCTATATTCCATTATAAGCAGTAAAGTTAATCCTATCAGTTCCTGAGCAAAATGAAAGACCTGCTATTATGAAACACCCCCCTTCCCTCGACCCGACTGTCCAGAGTCCCCCCTTTTATGCCCCCAACTTTAAACATGTGAAAAAAAGAACTGTGGGGAAATATTTAACACAAAAAGCCAAGTTTTGGATCCATCTTTATGAGACGACAGCCCATTATACTATCACTCTGCAGAACTACAAAAACACCTGTTTCTTTCTTTCTTTATAACGAATGTTAAAAAACAGTTTTATTAAGATTTGAAATTAGCTTTTATTTTTGTATTTTCAGGTTTCATTTTAGTTATAATTTTAGTTCAGTTTTATTTTTATTTATTTTTTTAAATCTACTATTCTAATTAATATTTAATCTAATATTTATTGGATGTGCACCTTTTCCATAATCAACTGCGCATTTACACTTAATCTTTAAAAAACGTGTTTAATCGTGTTAAATCTAATCTTTAGAAAATCTGAAATGAATATCCATTTTCATACTGTACATTATAACATTTTGATGCCTAAGTTAACTTTTTAATTTATTTACACAAAAGAGTGTAGAATTGGCTTTGGCAGTCACTGGCCAAACCATGAAATGTTTTTATCTATTAGACCAAACAGGTGAAGAAGAAAAAAAAAATACATTTAAGGAGGGACCTGAGCCATTTCTAGGGATTTTAGCATAGGCACCATTCACATTTATTTGAGAAAATCCAGTTAATTGCTGTTCTTTACAGTGAAAGTAAAAATACAACAAGGAGATGGAAGAAACCGGATTCTGCTAGAAAAAAGCACTTCTATTTCTGAAGAAATCCTATTCGCTTCAGCAGCACAATGTACTGACTTCCTAAAGCGAGTGTATTAATGCTCTGTTGGTAAGGTGATCTATATAAATGCAGACATCGACCGTTCTGAAACATGGATAAATCAAGGTGTCCAAAAGGACATCATTGCTTTGGTCTCCAAATCCCAGCAGTCATCAGCTGCTAATGGCTGCGGCCCCAGAGTCGTCATTTCTTCTGAGGCTCTGCGGCTTAAATCACACGAAGGAGCAGAGAAGCGGTAAGCTCGCTCTGTGATTGGTGGAGACACGATGACCTCCGTTCATATTGGCTGAATTCTGCACACAATGGCATTTTTAAAGCAGGTCTATATTGTGGAGTTCTGCAGCAGAGCATTAAGAGACCGATGACTTTACTCACCTTCAGAGGCTCTCGGTGCATTAGGAAGGGTATGAAAGGTCATTCATAATGAGGGCGTTTGGGGAGGGGGAAGCTTGGCTGTTGTTGGATCTATTCACTGAGACGAATCCAACACATCGCCCCCATCCAACTCACACTCTCTACTTTCAGTCTTGCTAAGACTTTCTGAATGCTGAGTAGAGAGCATGAAGATCCACCATTGAAGTGTCTCATGAAGAACACATCACACCTCCAACAATCAACACAAACGTCTTTTCTCATCCAATACAAACAATTTAAACAATGTTATCAGAATCAGAATGAGCTTTATTGCCAGGTATGTTTACACATACGAGGAATTTGTTTTCGTGACAGAAGCTTCCACAGTGCAACAGAATGACAGTGACAGAACAAAAACACAGATAATAAAAAAAGAAGAAAAAATAGAACAAGTAAATAAGGAATAACAATATACAAATTGACAAGTGTATGTACAGGTATATTACAATAGACGGTTTTGTATGTACAGGTATATTATGTGCAGATTGAAATGTAGACCAAGTGTGTGTGTGTGTTAGATAAATAAGTATATAAATAGTGTGTGTTCCACAATTATTGTCAAGTGTTCATGAGATAGATTGCCTGAGGGAAGAGACCGTTCCTGTGCCTGGCCGTTCTGGTAACGTCGACCAGATGACAACAGTTCAAAGAGGAAGTGTGCTGGATGTGAGGGGTCCAGAGTGATTTTGCCAGCCCTTTTGCTCATTCTGGATGAGTACAGTTCTTGGAGAGTACGGTGGGTTGTACCAATGATTCGCTCAGCAGTCCGGACTACCCTCGGTAGTCTTCTGAGGTCAGATTTGGTAGCTGAGCTGAACCAGACAGTTATTGACATTCAATGATGGCAGAGTAGAACTGTTTCAGCAGCTCTTGTGGCAGGTTGAAATTCATCAGCTGCCAAAGGAAGTACAACCTCTGCTGGGCCTTTTTAACAATGGAGTCTATGTGAGTGTCCCACTTCAGGTCCTGAGAGATGGTGGTGCCCAGGAACCTGAATGACTCCACTGTCGTTACATGATGGTGAGTGGGGGGAGAGCAGGGGGGTTTCTCCTGAAGTCCACGATCATCTCCACTGTTTTGAGCGTGTTCAGCTCCAGGTTGTTAAGACTGCACCAGACAGCCAGCTCTTTAACCTCCTGTCTGTAAGCAGACTCGTCACCGTCCTGAATGAGGCTGATAAGTGTGGTGTCGTCTGCAAACTTCAGGAGCTTGACAGAGGGGTCTTTAGATGTGCAGTCACTGGTGTAGAGGGAGAAGAGCAGTGGGGAGAGGACGCAGCCCTGAGGAACACCAGTGCTGATCGTACGGGTGCTGGATGAGAATTTTCCCAGCCTCACTAGCTGCTGCCTGTCTGTCATCTTATGAAAAAGATGATCCCAACTCTGAATTCTGATTGGATGTCACAGTCAAATCTAAACTATCGTAAAATAGCTGATATATATTTTTTACAATGCCTTGGTTGTAACAGTGTCATTCAATCTGAAATCTGATATACCTGTGAATGCACACCAGCTGAATTATGCATCGATTATGTATCAAAGTTGATATATTGCAAAGCAAACATAAACAGCTAGCCATACATCTAATGAACCATATTACTTGACAGAAAAATCAATTATTTAAATAATAATAATAATAATAATTATTATTATTATTATTATTATTATTAGGTCATAATTTACAATATATGCACCTTACAATACTCTAGTCTCTAGAAATAGTCAGGATGAAATTTCCCATTTTTAAGTAAAACCATAAACTCAACAAAATTAAATATTATAAAACTACAAAAATATATATTTTTAAAAATTATTATGATTATTAATGTTACTGATATATTTCCATTATTTATATTATATAAATCATAATTATTACATAATATAATATTACACATATACAATGCAATATTCTAGTCTCTAGAAATGATCAGAATATGATTTTGACCATCTCTTTTTTAAATGAAGCTATAAAATAAAAATGGCATTTTTATAAAACTACAAAAAATGTAGTTAATGATTAATAAATTCAATTTCAAATTAAAATAAATTCGAAACTAAAAATTTGAAATATTTTTTATAATAAATGAAATTATTTTTATTATACTTTCTTTCTTTCTTTCTTTCTTTCTTTCTTTCTTTCTTTCTTTCTTTCTTTCTTTCTTTCTTTCTCTCTCTATGTATATTTTATATTTTTTCTAAATCATTCTCTATACTTTAAATATTCCTTATTTTCATCACTATTCTAGTCTGCACTCCTAAAAATGTTTGCAAACTCTTGCGTTTTTCCTCTACATCCTTGCAACAGAAAATAAATAGATTTTCAGCATAAGTTTTCTATAAATGCCCTTTAGTGATGTAGGGTTTTAAGACAGTGTTGCCAAATCTTTCCAGAAAAACAAGTCTAAATTAAGTGGCTTGGGTCACCAAACTAAACTGAGCAACGCCACTGACACAACCACGATCAATAATTTAGTTTAACACAAAAAATGGTCCCAATAATGAGGCTCACATAAAAAACTTGGGTTTGCTAATGACCTGTGTAATCCTAATTAAAGAGGATTCCTTTGCAGAGCCTGAAGCCATCCAGAGTAAAGCAGATACAAAAGTAAAAGCTGATGACATGATAAATTGAGACAAGTTCTGTTCCCACAGTGCAGTCTGTGCCAGAACAGTACCCAGGACAGAGTGTGTGTGGGTGTGTGTGTGTATGAAAGCGTGCGCGTGCATTCATACCATCTTCTGAGTGTATATGCTGTACATGATCACCAGTGACGAAGGGTGGCCAGATCAGGCCCGCTGAGATGTAGTCCCACAAAAATCGCACATTCTTGAGCAAACCGTCTCTCTTGGCGTTCACGCACCATGTTTATTCTGACACAGTCAGCGCACGCCGAGATCATACGCAAGCAATATGGTGTCCCCCACGGGTGCAGCATACGGCCACGAGGCGTGAGGAGACCAAGCCTTGGAATCAAATCAGTGACTCAACCTTGTGCAGGAAGTGAACAGACTCGCACATGCCATCATATTTTAAACAAAGTGACCTTTTATGTGACTGCAGTTAATATAGCAGTGTAGTCTATTTCGACCTATTGCCTGTTAACTACAGCGAAAGGTTCCTGTCACAGAAACGGAATAATATGCCTCTATAACAAATGAATCAGAATGCAAATGAGATGAATAAGTAGGTGGAGCCATGAATATAAAATCTTCAAAATTGCATAAAATATGAAATAATGTATTTATTAAAATGTATTCAAATATCGTGATATATTTTTAAATCCATATAAAGAATATATAAAAATATTTTTAGTATCCAAATAAAAATAGTTTTTGAAAAATATAATAAAATTAAATAGAAATTAAAATTAAAAATTAAATCTCTGGATGGAGCCATGAAGGATTAAATCATTATCACTGAAAATTAATTCTAAAATAATAGTTCAAATTATTGTATAAAATACAAAATATAATATTTATTAAAAATAATTTAATATTACAAAATATATTTATTAAAATACACAACTCTACAAAACAAAAGAAAAATAATTGTATAAAATTATAAACACATACATGCGTGTGTGTGTGCGTGTATACACATTTTTATTTGTAATATATACATATAATATATATATATATATATATATATATATATTTTTTTTTTTTTTTTTTTTTTTCAGAAGAATATGTGATGGTGATTGCCACAATGGGTGGTTTCCATGTGATCTGTGCAGTTGCTAGATCATTGCTAAGTGGTTGCTAGGTTCACGCCCAAATCTCTACAATGTTGTACTATAATTTAAGCAATTTGTGATGTAATTAATGGCCCTTAAGTGCAAATGGTAAAGGACGAGCTATGCACCAAAATTGAATTTGCTTGTTCAAATACCTAAAACCTTAAGTATGAGTATCAGACATGGGGGGGGGGGGGGGGGGGCAGTGAAACCCCTAATACTGTTATTAATTGTGGAGGGAGACAAACAGACAGCCAGATATCTTGAGGACTGAACTGCTGAAGTTCTCTTGTGTATCAGGCACCTGAAGTTCTGCCAAGAGGCTCTTTAAGCACAGACAATTGACAAAAGACGCTGATTTCCATAATCAGATGGTAAAGATTTCTAACACACAGATTATCTCATTTAACAACACTTCTCACCCTGACAGACTTGTATTCAACACAGATTCAGACACACTGCTCTGTCGGTGAAAAGACCTAATGATGAAGCACTTATGGGGCTATATCTGTAACAGACTAACAGACAAGTCAAGCAATCTCTAAAATTGCTCAATTGTACAGCTCAAATGACAGCATTAGCTGCAATTATCCTTTCATCTGTTCAGTGTTAGTCTTGTTAAAAGCGGTAGTCCCAACACAGATCCTAAGTGCTAGAACAATTCTGTTAGGTTGTGTTTTTGACCACAAAATTACATTTCTGTCCTTGTTTACTCACACTCAAGTTGTTCTGCTTGACTTTCAATCTGTCGTGGAACACAAAAAAAAAGATCGCTTTTGGAACTGTACATTGTTCATTGTTCAAAAATGAACAGTAATATTGTGAAATATTATTACAAAATAAAATAATTATTTTCTATTTTATTATATTTAAAAATGGAATTTATTTATGTGATGACAAACTGAATTATCAGTAGTCTTTTATTATTAATAGCAACGTTGAAAACAGAAAACTGTCATACATTTTTTCTGGATACTGAATAGAATTGCATTTATTTAAAACACAAATATTTTGTAACATTTTAAATGTCTTCACTCTCACTTTTGATCAATTGAATGCATCTACTGCCGTAGATCTTCTTAGCAAATTGAGGATGGTTCATGAAGTAACAATGTCCATACGTCATTATTTAATCATTCTTTTTAATTTATTAGTTTAGTACATGAAATCTGTCTAAATTATTTCTTCATGAATCCGACTGATCTGGTTTTCACACAGTTTCACACATATCACTTCAGAGGACCTGAAATATAGCTCACAATACTTTTTTTATGATACTTCTGCAGCTTTATGAGATTTTGCATGCTTTTTGAACTTGAAATCTCCATAGTGATCTGTACAATTCTTCCAAATTTCTCCTTTTTGTTGAGGGTGAGTAAATGATGAGGAATTTTTCATGTTTTGGGTGAACTAATCCTTTAATCGTGCATTCCTTTTGCAGGATGCAAGGTGCTAATAATGGTTTCTTACAACCATTAGATCAAATATAAAACAGTGTACAAACCACCCAGTGAACGTTTCCATGTCATTTTAAATGACTGGACGGTGAGTCATGAGTTAAGTAATAACAGAGCACGGAATGCTCTTTCATTTTCTCTATCATCACAACCTACAATAACCATAAAAAAAAACATTGACAGATCCATAGTGTTCCCCAAAGTTGCATCAAATGGTCTTATCATCAAGACCAGCCTTATCTTTGCAGCCAAAACTTTTGCTTGGACGTCAATAACCAAGACATTAAGTTTTAGAGTTAAATCTCCATCCTGCTCTTATTAAAGTATTAGTTTACTTCCAGAATAAAAATTTCCTTATTCCTTTATTCACCCCTATTTCATGTATTTCTTTCTTCAGTCAAAAAGAAATGGGTTTTTGAGGAAAACATTCCAGGATTTCTCTTTATATAGTGGACTTCAATGGGGATCCACGGGTTGAAGGTCCAAACTGCAGTTTCAATGCAGCTTCAACAGGCTCTAAATGATCTCACCCAAGGAACAAGGGTCTTATCTAGTGAAATGATTGGTCATCTTCTAAAAAAAAAAGTGCAAGATGAGCATTGCTAGTTAAAACGTCTATAATTTTTTTTTTTTTTTTTTTAGAAAATGACCAATCGTTTCACAGGATAAGATCTTTATTTCTGCCAGGGATTGTGTAGAAACTGCAATTTGGGCCTTCAACCCCTTGGTCCCAGTTGAAGTCCACTATATGGAGAAAAATCCATAACCTTCTCCATATAGTGGACTTTTGATCCATAATCAAAAACTTTCATTTATTTTTTCGACTGAACAAAGAAAGACATGAACATCACAGATGGGGGTGAGTAAATTATCATATTATTTTCATTCTGGAAGTGAACAAATCCTTTAAGTGCAACATTCAGATTCCGGAAGGTGCTGACATCCTGAGAGTCAGCGCTCTGCTCTGTGTCTGCTATTGATCGGCAGGTACTGTGGTGTCAGCATCAGGATCCCTGGGGGACGGTCATGTAACCCTTGGTAACACGGTACAGCCTACAAAAGTCAGCCGCGCTGGTGACGTCAAAGGTAGGTTTGCGTGCAAAACTCCCGCAGCTTCCCTCGCAACCAACATCTGTCCACAGGGAACACAACAGCTGGCCAGGGAACATGTCAGCGAGCAGGCCGGCTTTATCTTACATCAACCTGGCTTTCAGAGCAAGGGATAAATCGTGTCACGTGGATCAGTGTTATCGCCGTAACCCCTCACGGTTCCATATAGATGGGGATTTGAGAGCGGGGATCAGAGAAAGACAAAGAGAGTGATATATATATATATGACACATTGCTCTTTAAATAATTAAACTTCTGAACTCAATCGAATGTCCAAGCAAACACCCAGAACATCACCATTACAGTGCTGACATTACGGAAAACGCTACCCGTTGGAAATGCCAATGCGTGCTCTTCCATCCTGTGTTTCTTCAAAAATGACTCCACTGCTACCTGTTCAACTGCAACTCTTGTGTAACCTCGTCTTGTTGCTATGGAGATGACATCAACAATGGAACAGACACATTAATCATCAAAGCTCCCTCTATGTGTAAACGCCGATGCATGTGTCTGTATGTGAAACAGGCTTTGTAAGGGACACAAGAGCTCTGGAGATCCACCCATATATCCACCACTCAGGTGCCAAGTTCAGATCCTGTGTTCATAACAGTGCCATGGAAACAAATGACAGGGTGTCATTTCTAGAACGCTCGCTCTTCACCAGTCACTGTGCATGCACGCATGAAACCACTAAAGAGTTGCACCACTCTAGTGCACTGAATTTCAGTGCAAAACTCTGCTTCTTATTTCACATATGCAGCAATACCAAGGTCATGAGTTTGATTCCCAGGGAATGCATAAACTGGTCAAATTTACCTCGAATGCATTGCAAGTTGCTTTGGATAAAAGCACTTGCCAAATGCATTAAATATGAATAGAAATATTTAATCGAAAAGCAGATTTATATAAAGTTACTTGCAGTTAAGTTAAAGTATATATTTATCAGTATTTTTATTCCCTGGGAATTGAACCTACGACCTTCAGCTAAGCTACAAGAATTTTTTTTAAATATTTGTAATTATTAAATAATTCTTGGAATTGCAATATTAAAATAATTTTATTTATTAAATAATTTTTAATCATATTGTTTTATTAAAAACATTTAACTGAGCAAATACACCTTATTTCTATGTAAATAAGGGTTATTTTAGGATGTGCCGGATTCATAAACGTTACTGCTACTTGTTTATATAATTTATGATTTTTAATTTCCTTGTGATTATTGACGCAGTAATTTTATACCCATGTGTGAAAAATGTGTCTTTCGCTGTCTTTAAGCCATTGTCTAGGTACATTTACGTGAACAGGGTTGAACTGCCCCATGCAACACTAATTTTGTTGCCGCATTTGCACAGTTACCTGATTTGCATAATTCCTTTGTGAATCTGGTGCTAAAACAGTGCAGACAGCATGTGCAAATGACGCTAGCAGCGGGTGCAACTCATTCTCAATCCGTAAAAAGCAAAAACAACATTTTCTTGAGGTCTGAATCTCTTAATTTGATTCTCCTCTTGGCCGAAATTAATTATTCCTCCGTAAACCCCTGGGGATTGCGCATCTATCAAATGTTTGTTTATTCCGACTCTTATTTTGCTGGTTTAATTTGCCCCTTACTGTCTCATTATGTAGAGTGATGCATGATTGCATAGCAAATCCACAATGAATCTGAAATTAAAACAGACTTAAAATAGTCATCTCATTCATTAAGTAGGCCAATGAGGCTAGAGAAATTAAATCAAGTAGCAAATGAACACGCATACGGCTAATCATGACTTTGTGACCTAACTGAAACTTTTTTTTTTTCTAAAAAGTATGAAATAAACAACTCTGGAAAACTTAAGAGACAACACTAAGTTGCAGAAGCTCTGCCAACATTACTATTGTCATGCAATGTTAGTGGTGTTTGTTAAGGTTGTCATCACTGTTACTAATTATCATACTAAGACTTGAGGATTTGAATAAACCCAAGTGATTCGAGTAATGACCTGGCAGACATTAAAAGAACCTAAAAATTTTATGCACTCACATCACATCAAATGAAGAGTCTAGAGGCTTTTGACCTGGCACTGTAAGGAACTGTCACCCTAGCAACAACACACAACACCATGACAACAACTTCTGCACATGCAAGTACCACCTAGATCAGGTCTACATGAAATCGGTTTTATTTTTTCCCAAACTCAGTTTTAATTTTTCTGGATTCCGATTTTTTCCATTTTTTCATTTTTCTAGACTCTGTTTTAATGGTTAAATTCAATTGTATTAATAAAAAAGCATGTGTTAATTGAAATCATGAAACTTACAATTCAGTTTTATTTTGAACAAATTCTGTTTAACATACATTTTTCTGGATTCCATTTTAATGGCTTCATTAAATATTAATAATCAAAGCATCTCTAATGAACTGATTTTATTTTATATATATATATATATATATATATATATATATATATATATATAAATTTTTTATTAATTTTTCCCCCCAGAAATGCTGTGTTGTGTATTTACATTTTTCTGGTAAATAAATTATTTTAAATAACTGTTTTGGAAAATACTCTTTTAAAAAATAATGATATTAAAAATAATTTAATAATAATTTTAGTAGTAGTACTACCAAATTTCTGTTATGGTTTCTTCAAATTAAACTGAACTTTTATTTTGACAGGTTGCTGTGAAGACCTTTAGGTTTCTGTCTGTATGTGATATGACAACAGTTTTCTCAAAAGAAACGATAAAATGCTAATGAAGTGATGTAATGAAGTTGTTTATGTGTTTACGTACTCATGTATTGAGGCGGCAGAAGCTGAAAATGGCGCGAGCCTCATGCACGCTTCAGTATCTGTACAGAAAACGAAATTCATATTTATCATGCGGGATTCATATTTAACTGGTATTTTAGCGGCTAGTCCATACAGTGCATGATTTAAGTGAACTGACCTACTTTTGATGTATCCATCCAAAATTTGGCAAATTTCATGACATTCCACGTTATATAGTAAATTCTGTTTTTTTGACTGGGTTCCACAATTCCATCAGTGATTTCCGTATAGAGGAAATAATAGGGCCCTACTAGATCACCCTAGCAGCCATGCTGCAACATTCTAACAGCCAGTCACAACAACCTAGCATCATGTTTGCAAGTTTTGCACAAGCAACACCGTCGAAAACCACTTAGACCACCCTAGCAACAACCTAATAACCATGCACAATGCCCTATAATCATTTTGACACGTTTTGCACAAGCAAAAAATAATCACGTAACCACCTAATCACCCTAGCATCCACTCACAAGAACATAATCTTCACATTTTGTTTAAAAAAATAAAAAAAATAAAAAAAGAATAGTGTTTCATTTTTGTTTTTATGCATTTCCTGTGTATAATAAAGAAGTTTAAACTTCCCTGAGATATTATAAGGCTCTTTGTGCAATAAAGAAAAAAAGACAAGAAACCTTTAATTCCAAAAAGCCCAGAGCTCAAACTCACACAGTTCATTTGAATAAAGAAAAACCAACTCGACACTGCGAGTCTCAGCAAAGCACAAATAAATTTTGGATGGCAAAGCTGTTAAATAAAATTAGATGAGTGCATTAGAAACAAGCTCTAAAATGATATCTGGAGCCGAGTTGAGCATCACAGCAGATGAAAAACAGCCCCAGTCCATTGAGGGAAGATTTTAAATTGAATTTTAACTCAATATTAAGCAATCCTAAACAAAGAACATGTGGACTGAATTCCTCAAGTTAAATATTTTGACCAGGTCAACCAAAGCTAATCCTGCAACAGGAGACAAAACACTCATTCTGCAGCAAAAATTATGTTCTTATTATTGGGGCAGGAGTGAAGGGGTTAAATTGGGCGACACTATACTAGCATCAGTGGATTAGCCATTCCCAGCCAGAACACTTTTTCACACACATACACACACAAACACATCAGTTTCTCTGTTGCTACAGCAACAGCTTACTTTCCATGTCAACTGCAAAGCTGTTTCTATGGAGACACATATACAGAAAAAATTCTTTGCTCCACAGCCAGGGACCAGATGGCAGTGAACTGTAAGAGTCACATGGAATGGCTTTACTGTTCGGACTAACTTGCAGACACAAGCAAACCATAAACACATGCATACACACACACACACACACGCACACACACACACACACACACACACACACACACACACACACACACACACACACACACACGCGCGCGCGCACACACACACATCAGTCAATAATCAATGAGCATCTAATGAGTTCCAATTCAAAGTTCCATTCCCTTATCAAACAATTATAAAATGTTCTCTTATAGGAATCAATTCAATCACCATTTACTGATAATAAACTTGAGATAACAAGTCACACCCCTGAATATAGACACATTCTGCACACTCCTGCAAAGCCTCTTTTAAAAAAGCAGTTAACTACACTACAACTTAAAAAAAAATACAGCAATGTTTTAAACAGGCCAAACCTTTCTAAGTATATTCTATTCTAACTTTTGCTAACACTTTCCAATAAGGTTAAATACATTAGCTTTATTTTAATGCATTAGATATCATGAACTAATACTGAAAAATAAACACTGTTCATGGTAATTTTTTTATTTTATTTATGATTAACAAATAAAAATGGAAAATTTCTCAAACTGATTCACAAATCATTTTATGAATCGGTTCATTGCTGATCTGAACAGTCTGATTCACTGCAAATGAACTGGAATTCCCAGCAGCACCTGACAAAGGCATTTAGTATTGCCTCGTCTTGCAAACCTATAAGGCTTTATATGCAAAAAAATGTGAACTACAAACCTTCTGTTTAGCCTGTTTGTCACAGTTTTGTTTTTTTAAAAGCAGCTGTTTTCAGGCTACTGAAAAATGTTAAGCAAATGTTTGGTACTGCTAAAAAAGTCAAATAAAAAGTGTAAAAATGAAATGAAAACTAGAGGAACTTAAGGTCAGCACTTCCCGCTCTGCAATTAAAGATTGATGTCTCGATGCAGAGCGGTTTTGGCATCCTTACCTGACTCCTGTCCTTGTCCACTTTCTTAAAACACTTATTGAGGGACAGATTGTGCCTGACTGAGTTCTTCCACCCCGTGGGGGCGTTGGCAAAGTAAGGGAAGTGTTCCAGGATCCAGTTGTATATGTCTTTAACTGGCAGTCTCTTGGAGGGGGCATCTTCTATGGCCATGAAGATGAGGCAGCTGAAGGAATAAGGGGGTTTGCAGTTCGGGTTCTGCTTGGCGTCGTAAGGGAGGTCCGAGTGGGCCGGGGAGGGTGGGGTGTCATCGTCCAAGTCCTGGACGGGGCTGACGCTCCTCAGCACGGGGTCACCGAAGCTGTTGAGCAGGTTCTTGCTCTCGTGGAGCCAGTTGAGGTTGGTGAGTTCCTCGTCCTCCATGCTGCCCTTCTCCAGTTTGATGGTGGGAAGAGCCAGGTCCATCTCCTCGGCCTCCTGCAGGGCGCGCGTGATGGAGCTCGCCTGATAGAACTGGCTCAGGCCACTCGCGACGCTGACCCCGGAACTTTCCGGCTTCTTACTGGGAGGCATAACCGGACCCATTTAGACCAAGGCTCCTACGGAAGACACCAAAGAGAACACGATCACAATCACAGAAGGTCAAAGGTGAAATTAAAACACGTTAAGAGCACCGCTTGGGGCAGTGCGAGAGACTACGAAGCAGGCTTCACACATGAGATATTTCTCAATCCGAATCCACTATTGTACAAGGTAACAGACTGACAGTCTTGGAGGATGACTAAGATCACTTGATGTTCAGATCACTGCAGGAAGCCCTTTTTTCCATCCAAGGGACAAAACATTCTCTGAGAGCACAAAAGAATGAGACTATGAGAACCATCCTACTCTGTCAACAGTAAGAATGCACGGCACGCAAGTCTGCTCTCGGAGATGATGGAACAGCTATCGAGCAACCGAAGACGCCTTGCTGTAGTGTGAAATATTTCAAGTAAATGGAATATAACGCTCAAGGTCATCTACAAATGATCTGCTCTGTTTTATGTTCTCTCAATTGCTCTTTTTATAGTTGCCATACACAGATAAAAATACAGATATCAATATACATATAATGTAAATAGAGATGTACTGTAATGGTATGATTATTTCTTATCACGATTATAGTGATCAAAATTATCCCGGTTGTCAGTATTATCAAGGTATTGTTAAAATGTACTGGAAATTTTCA
This sequence comes from Acrossocheilus fasciatus, assembly GCA_036784905.1. Classification (NCBI taxonomy): domain Eukaryota; kingdom Metazoa; phylum Chordata; class Actinopteri; order Cypriniformes; family Cyprinidae; genus Acrossocheilus; species Acrossocheilus fasciatus. Next base: position 8,581,558 of record CM071954.1, on the reverse strand, counting down.
AAACCTACTGACACATGATAATTGATTAATAAATGATTATATGTATGATTATACGCATAAATCGAATACAGTTTTAATGATACTTAAAATATGAAACGGTAATACTAATCTTGGGGAATTTTTATCATGATTTATCATCCGTAAAATCATGTGACGATAAGAAATGTTTCTCAAACACCAAATTAGCATATTAGAATTATTTCTGAAGGATCATGTGACACTAAAGACTGAAGTAATGGCTGCTGAGAATTCAGCTTTGCCATCACAGGAATAAATTATTTTATATTTTAAAATATCTTAGAAAACATTAAATTTGAATTGTAATAATATTTTACAATATAACAAAGAATAAAAATCTGATTCAATATTTATGCAAACCTTAATATTCATGAGCTAAGTCTTGGCCATTTTAAGATGTCACCACAACCAGCACCGATGACAGCCATAATATTACTAATCTAAAAATGATTGGCTATCTATTTCAATACACTTACCCATAAAGCACTGGGTGTGACAGAGGGGAAAGATATTATGAGGGCATGTCAATCACTGAATCAAATACTCTGAACATGACACCAGAAAAACAGTCTGCGACCTTCCCTGTGATCTGTCACAAAGATCAATTTATGTGGCGCTGTCTCTCCAGCCTCGCTCTCTCTCACTCAACACACCCGGTCCATCTGCACAAGCAATTACTAGAAAGTCACCATCTAACATGATACTGCCGAAATTATTCTATGAAAACACATAAAAATCAAACTCTGCTTCCCCTCTTCATGTTTTTCTAAAACAACGAGACCTCTGCTTTACACTGATTGTCATTCAGAAAAGAGAAATACTTAAAGATTATACTTTAGCGCTGCAGAGAGAGGAGCATTTTGAAGTGGAACGAAATCGCCTCTTGTTCAAACCAGCATCCGCACATTGAAATGCAACGCGGACACTAAAATCATTCATGAAAAATCAATGTACTGCATCTTTCCAATGAGGAGCGCTCATCTCACTCAGCCTCCGATGGGGCGCTCCAGTCCCGTGAGCCGCTGCACAGGAAAATTATATTACAGCTGACAGTAAAGTAATTTAATTGCACTGTTGCCATGACAACGCAGGGCTCTGTTTAGGCCTAATTTGCTGACAACTGCCAATTGTGTCCCGAGAGACCCGAAACATCATTCTTGACCATTATTTTCGACTTCAAAGAAAGTTTTTGCTAAATACTTCTGAGTATTACACGATAAGGAAGAGCAATGATGTGAATTCTCTTTTCCTGGTTTATTTTAGCATAAAGTTTGCTGTCAGGTTAACATTTACAAGAAAACACGCAGTATTTTGCGAAAGCTAATTTGCAACACTTTGCTCTTAGAATATCCTCAAAATGCAAACTTTCACACCGGCTGTTAACGCCATCTACACCAAAACGGGCCCAAAATGAAAGAAAAGCATGCATACTGGATCCCACATAAGTTATTGTTGTGAATGACACATTATAGTCAATGTCCAGGTTCAGGTTTGTTTCTGCAGGATTGTGTTTCTCTGGCAAATAGCTGTTAATGTGCTCCAGTCGTGCGTCCAGATGACAGCAGAAAGCCAGATCACAGAGGGTGGGTTAAAGCTACAGATAATTAGGCATGATGCTCTGATCAGAGCCCAAATACCATCTGCCTGTCTAAATCAACATTTGTTTGGCAGCCCCATCATAAATCAGTGATTAAAGACATGCATACATGCAGTTTATGTTTAATATAGTCATATACAGTACATCTGCATATGCAAGCGACTGGCCGCTGGGCTTGAATAAATTAACATCCGCCCGTGTCTGCCATGTGTTAAAATGCATAACGATATTCTATAATCGGCTATATTCATTTACATGCCAGTATGAGTGACATAACAAAGACAGCACAATGACAAAGAACAGCACTTTGTTCCCTCATCACCCATCTTAACATCTGACTATTAACCACATGCACGAGTGCCAAGAGGGATCCTCTATTCAACACGCAGACGCGGACCGTCCTGATATTACAAGCCAAGTGACTGCCAAACTGTCATTGTTTTGCTCGCTTGATTGGGAGAGCTGCGTTAAAACAAGCACGAAACTCATTTAAAGTGGGTGAAGAACAAGTAATGAGTCTATTCACGCTGATAATAAATCGCTCACTGAGTCACTCAGCCACAAAAACAAGAAAAAGTAAACTTTATGTGCAACTTGACTTCTAATATGTCACATTCTCAACAAATTAGACTAAACTAGATTTTTACAATGAAGAAAATGCGACTGGTGCAAAATTCGTTAGTGGTTGCCAGGATGATGTTAAGGTCAAGTCAAAATCTCTTCAGTCTTTTCATGCAAACCTGGTGATGAACTACACGTCAATGGGATTTAAACGAGAGCAGCTTCCTAGAAGAGTTTGTTTTGTTGCTTGAGGGTAAAAGTATAAAAAAATAGAACCACACTGTAATAAATAATCAAATTTAAGAATGCTTTGACAAGTACTTCAGCTTTACATCAAAACAATTGCCATCCATCCCACAAGACTCCTATTTCCTTACTCACATCACACTTAATATCAACCTGACATATAAATGGGCCTTTGAGAAAGTAAAAAGAAACTCTGTACCTGCTCCGAGATTTCATTCATAAGCTTGGCGTAGGCTTCCCTCAGCTCTTGTGACAAACACTTTCCTTCCCTCTAGACAGAAACACATTTATATGTAATCTCACACCACGGTACCCATATTTCCGAGGCACTCCAAAAGTACGCAATAGCTCTCTTTTGAGGGCATAAACACTCCACAGCCTACGTCAAAATCCCGGCAAGCCTTGACTCATCTGCTCAGAGTGTTTACCTGTAAGAATTCTCTCAAAGGGTGTGACCTGCGGAGGCTCCTCCTCCGGTGGAATCATATGTCATTGACCTACTAACCTAACTGGTGAAGCCCCGCCCCCTGGCACATCTGATTGGTCGCAGGCCCGTGAGCACCTGTGAGCTGCAGAGACACGTTTCAGAGAAAACAGCGACAAGAAACGTCATTTACATGAGAAAAACAAACTGGAGGACTCCTGGCATTTTCTTGAAGCCGGTAATCCACATGTTCCGACACTATAAAAACAAATCCAGTCTTGGTCTCAGCTCGAACAGAAAAGTCATGTGCTGTCAATACTCGAGGAACGAAGGAGAGGTGAAAGGTCACATTCTCTCTGCCACAAAGGCGGTAAATAGCTGCACTCAGGCTGTTTTTAAAGTGGCTCTCTTATCTCTCCACAACAGAGAAGTGGCAGGTAGAGATTTCATACGGCTCAAAGCGAAAACCATGTCCAACTCAAAGCCTCGACTAAGCAGACACAAAACAACCACTCTGCGTTCAAATAGCCCCAATTACACAAGAAATAATCAAAGGGCTTTAATCTTGGCATGAAAAAAACATTACAAAAGTTGCAGCGAGTCTTTTTATCCCATTTGAAACTACAGCTTTTAATTACAGCTGGTCTGTGCAGCTCTCTGCTCACAGTATTGTTATGCCCAGAGCCAAGTATTGAGCAAGACTTTCCACAGCTTAACACGGTTATCATGGGTTAGTACTCGCAGAAATGATTTATAACCACTCTTTTGATTAATCTGCCCTAGTGTATTTATTCAAAGCCAAAAAACATTGCGCACAGACAGTCTGTGAACAATTTCACTATGAGATGCTGGTTCACACAAGTGACTCAGAGCTGTCTGAGCATAGCTTTCCTTTCATTCTTAACCAGGAATGTTTCATGTTTAATACAAGTTCAGGTTTGTTCACCAACATTCAGGAGGATGTTTGACAAAATATGTAAACTCATAAAAACACGTTTTGAGATGCAGTTTAGTCTTCTCTCTTATCTGCCCAATAGCAAAGCCTTATTTTACCCTCGGTGAGAGTAGACGATATCTTAAACTGTATCTAAACACATCTGGTATATTTATGAATGGCTGGCTAAATAAAATCTCCTTTCCAGTGTTGTGGAAGCTGCTTTGAAACTATAGCTTGCCAACCTACACTTTAAAGCAGTCACAGTACAGTTGAGTTACTAACCACTTACAACAAGAAATTCTAAAAGAGACAGCAAGTTAGTAGCATTTAACATTTCTAAAATAAAAGTTCTGAAGAATGTGTATACTATATACACTATATACAAAAAGAAAATGTTTTTTTTTCATAATATATTTTATAAAACAATTATTTTATATACATATGTTTTTTTACACATTAAAAAGAGGCATATAATTTTCTTCATTGGTTTTCCTTAATATTTATAAAATATAAAAATACATATTTTAAATATTATATTTGATGCATTATTAAATGTATATTAATATCAATATTATGTATTTAAAATATAAATATAAATAAAAATATGTAATTACACATGTAATTTAATTAGGTTATAATTTTTGGCAGTTTTTAAATGAATGAAAAAAATCTCAAAATGATGACAGCAACAATTTAAATTTAGAGACTATACACACACACACACACACACACACATATATACATATATATATATATATATATATATATATATATATATATATATATATATGATGAAGTTGAATAAATATTATTCTGTAAATCTAGAAGACCTAAAATATTATGTAGATTCTCAATTTTTTTTTTTTTTTTTATCAATTCATTCACATGAACTCTCCAAATGAATCAGTTCACTAGAATGAATCAGATTTTCCAGTGCTAAATAAGAAAGTGCGTCTAATTACTGACTTAACTCGCTCGGCAGTAAAACCACATGCAAATTACAATGTGACACTGAAAACAGCAATGTAGCTTTGTGGTTGCGCAACACTGCTACTAGTTAGGAAAAGACTCTTGGAAAAGCTACAGTATTTTGAAAACAACCAAGCGACTGTCATGCAACTGAAAAATGTAGTTAAATCAGTAAAAATCACTCCATTTAGTCTCGAATGCTCCTTTTCCCCCTCCGAAGCCTTCCTGTTTGAAATCCTAACAAGGTTATTTACTAGAACAAAAGTACGGTCAACAAGGAAGTACACTTATCGTTAATTCCACCATTTCAGTAGTATCTAAATGATCCTGTTCTAATTTAAGCACACAAAGCTGGATTTAAGATATGATATTTTAAAGTTGTTTTATCTCACTGCGCCCAATAAGCAGATTACCGTGAATGTTCTACCTAGTAGCCGAGAGCTCATTAAAGCAGAAACAAAGACTCAATAGTGTCAGAGGCTGCATATATTTTCCCCACAGAGGTCATTAGGGTAGATTATGACTGTTCTGTGGAGATAGAAACTCCAATTTCTGCTGGTTTCAGCTCTGGCTGGGCTGCTGCCCGCGAGGAGAGCTTCAGTCAGGCTGCAGCGACAACTGTGTCACCACACTTACTCCGAGGCACATGGGCGTCCGTTGCCCTGGTAACCGGAGGATGGCTGGGACAGAGTGACAAGCTGTGTTAATTCTTTCACCCGTGAACCCCAGAGGATCACCGCCATTTCTCTTCATTTCCATCGGAATCGGAGACCCCATTAAAACTGTCCGATTTCCAGCACATCTCAGCTTATTACCACCATGGCTTCATTCTTTTTTCTTCCAGATTTCCTTATTGGATACATCAGAGGCAAAGAGAGGTACAAATTGAACAAGAGCTTTGAATATATGCTGTAATGGATCTCCATACAAGTACAAAGCTGTGTTCAGCCGTGGATTTATATCCATAATGTAATCATGCTTAATGGATCTCAATCACATCTACCAACCCCCTCATGAAGCAATGCAGCCTCCACCATGACCATTCTGACAGCAGCGTGAAGAACTCAGGTCAGCCTCGCTATAAACAGCACTGGACGTTTCTTTGTGCTTAGATCACAATCCTGTGGCATACTGGATACCCAGGCAACGAGACAGCTAGTTTGTAGTTAGTAGTGATCAAAAATGTCTAAAACAGTTTAAAGTATATATATATATATATATATATATATATATATATATATTAGTTTTTTCATAATGTATTTTATAAAAGATTGTTTTATTCATTATTTATGTATTTTACACATTACAAAAACATTTCTATTAATTTTCTATATTTTTTTTTACTTTTGTGTGTATATGTGTGTGTAAAATATATATAAAAATATAAAAAATAAGCAAGAACATTAGAAGAAAATAGACATTGTGATAATATTGTATAATATATATAATAGTATCATATAATATATACACACACAAACATTTATTTCATAACATATATAAAAACATATCTAAAATATACATATATATATATACACACACATGAGGAAAATACATATTGTAATGTGTCTATGTTTAAAAATAAATATTTAAAAACATTACTTATTAAATTAATATTTGAATAAATACATCATTAATGTCAATTAATGTTTTTTTTATTTTTTTTATGAAATGCATAAAATATGTACAATTTTGGATTTACATATACATACATACATACATATACTGTGTGTACATATATACACATATATCAGCACCAACAACATCAGCAACTGGAAAAGCCATGCATTCGAATTAATGCTTCGAATTAAAGCAAAGACCTTTTTGACAGCAGTTACGATCTTCAACCATTAAGCAACCACCACCCAGGACAGCCTTGCGTGGGGCCGGAGGGGACAAACAGTGATAAAATCAGAATGGCTGCAGCTCCCAACCCGGCAGAGATGAACCGCATTCGACGATAGCGAATCTGACAGAGCTGCTGCGTTAATGCATATGACCCGCTACACCGCAGAGCCCGCTTTTATCACACCGCAAATCAAATGGACCCAGAGCTTTTAAACCATGTGGACACACATAGACACACACCTTGACATTCAAATTCCCTCAGAATTCTCCTCCCATAGGTTTCTATCTTCTCAGTGGCGCTTGCCAGACGGTGAGATTGTGCGGCGGTCGAGCTGGGCTGAGGTTTAACATTTCACAGAAGGTCAGTGAGCATAGTGTGATTTGAAATCCAGCAGCTTTATCTCTATTGTAGAAACCGGCCATCTCCCCATGAATGCCACTGCCCTGCTGGGGCTCAGCTAATACAGCAAAGCATCCAGGCATGAGAGTACAGGCTAATCTAATCCCAATGACAGAGACGCGAGCAGAGAAAAATGTCCGCACAACTCTCCAACACATGTACAGGCATATCTCGACAGGAAACACGGGAGGATGATGGGTAACTGTATCCTAGTCGCCACGCTCAACCTGGGGCTTGCGGTATGATGGAGTAAGTCCCTGTTGTTGTGAGCGTCAGGAGAACACCCGCGAGACAGGAAATTGAATTTGCCAGTGTATCGGTGACAAGGGAAACCCAGTTAGCAGCTGAGTCCAAGGATGCAGGGCCTCAAGGGGAGAGGGCACTTAATGAAAATTAAGATGCTGCTCACCCACACCACTCAATTCAGCTGATCAGCAGGCCACAATCGAATACAAAGTTTAGAAAGACCTACAAAAAATACTAAAGGTTAGAAACAAAAAGTTTGTTTTTTCTTTTTTTGTCCTAAGAAAGCTACTGCTGCCAGTTAGACTCCAGAAACCAAAACACATATATGAAAAAAAAGAAACTTCAAAAAGTTTTACTAATTTTCGAAAACAGCACTGACTGAAGGTGAGTGTCCAAAACCTTCAACATTCAAATGCATTATTAAACAAAAGTCTTGCAGTCAGTTACATGAATAAAATAAAATAAATAAAATAAAATAAAAAAATATATTGAAATGAGGTATAAAAATTAAATTAAATTAAATCAAATCAAATATTGGGCTGTTAACAAAAAAAAAAAAAAAATCATGAAAAAGGAAAGCCTCAAGAAAAATCACTATTTTATTATATCTAGCAATCATGCTAATAATAATTTAAATAGATACATTTAGTTAAATTTGATAACTTTTTCCATTCCCACATTTAAAACTTAAAGCACTGTTTACATTAATTATTATCTCGCTCTGTTGTTTATTTGTTCAAGTACATAATTTCTTTGTTTATTTTTAGTGAATAAATTACTTAAAACTTGCCGATGAAATATTTGAAATTTAATGTCGCTATCTGAATTAATGTTAACATTTAAATAAAAAGTTTGCTCAATAGCATATTCACAACATGTAGTCATTGTTTTCATTTTCATTTCTATCACATGAATATTACTTTCGTCACCTCACCTTTTACACAGTCACCTCTGATAACAGATACTCTTAATTGCAGAAATGAAGTCAGAAAAAAAGCTGTAAAGCTGTTTTAAAACACTACGTACTGCGAAAAGCACTTTAGATATAAATGTTAATTCAACTGTGATATTGAGAATTGTACAATTACAGTATTGACAACTGAAATGCTGTAGTACCACAACAACCTTACTATACAGCAAAAAATGGTTCTTTGCTGAAGCTAAAGTGCTGCAATGAACCACTGAAGAACCTTCATTTTTAAGAGGGTATGTGCAGCAGGGGAAAGGAAACTTCTTCCTGTTCACTCAGGCCACTCTAACAGGCTACTAATGAAGGTTCGCCTCACGGGAACTCTTCAGTTGTAGTTTTTCTTTCTTTCTTTTTCTTCAATCCCAAAAGGAGCGAGGGATCAGAGTATGGCTGCTTTAGGTTTAATAGCCGCGTTAAATGGCAAAAACTGTCTCGCTGCGCAACGCGTTTCATTAGTAAACAGCACTCAAGACGGCAGTGCCATTCGGTACAATAACACGTAACAATGCAATTAATGGTGTTACATGCGGGAGGGGCCGCGGTCTCGGGTGCACTGAGAAGATTATAATTGTTCCAGTCTGACTACCTCTGGGAGCCTGCAGCGGGAGCATTTATTACCACACCGAGAGAGAGAGAGAGAAAGAGAGAGAGAGAGCAGCAGCTATACTGTACATCATAAACAGAAACATAAGTACTATTTCAAACTGTACTGAGCTGCCTCAATGCATACTGCCTTTTAAGCCAGCATCCTAACCATCATGAAACCTTGTGACTTATTTGGAATGGCCTACATGTGCATTAACCAAAACAAAAACCACTCCTCACAGATCCTCAAGGAATACTCAACAGGGTTTTAATTTAGGGTTTGGCGAACTAATGCTAATGGCCTGGGTCATGTTCAGTTATCACTAACTAAAACCTAAACTATTTAAAATACTGTTTTATTTCAGCCTTATTTTAATTAAAAACAAACAAAAAAAAAATAATTAAAAAAAAAAAATCTAAAATTGCTAAAGTTGCTGAAGTACTAAAATTACTAACCAAAATAAAAAATTAAATTAAACCAATTTTTTTTTATAAAAAAAAATGGCAGCACACAACAAAAGCACTCAAATTTAAACTACAATAAAAATGAAAATATAAATTCTAAACTGAAAATATGAAATATAAAAACTAATTATTACATTACAAAATATAAAAAACTATATAAAATAACCACTGGTTCTGATCCCACTCCTCCTCCTGCACCCTCCTCCTATATACATATGTATAAAATTACATTTAATATAATAATTTGAAATAAAAAAGACTGAAAACACACATGAAATGTGCCGTTTGAAACATGGTCTCAAGCATAAAAATACATACAATTTGGGTGAAAAAAAAGTAATTACACTGAATTATTTTTATAGATACTTCAAGTATTGAATAAAATATATATTTATATACTTCTTGCAATGCATTCTGACATTGCATCCTCTGTGAATAACACATGCACTGCTGCCTTAGAATTTGACTAAAGGCAAGGCAAGGCAAGTTTATTTATGAAGCACATTTCATACACAGAGGTAATTCAAAGTGCTTTACATAAAAGGAAGTGAAATAGTCATTAAAAATAATAATAATAACAAGGAATTAAAAATAATAATAATCATAACAATAAAAACAAAGTGATTTAAAAATTGATTTAAAAAGAATTTAAAACATTTAAGAATAGAAAATGATTATACATAGCGCAATCAGTTGGGACGTAGCACAGTGCTCATTCAACAAATGCACAGCTAAACAGATGAGTTTTGAGTCTGGATTTAAATGTGGCTAATGTTTTAGCACATCTGATCTCTTCTGGAAGCTGGTTCCAACTGTGGGCGGCATAATAGCTAAAAGCGGACTCCCCTTGTTTTGTGTAAACCCTTGGTATTTCTAACTGACTCGATCCTAATGATCTGAGTGGTCTGTTAGGTTTATATTCAGTGAGCATATCTCCAATGTATTTAGGTCCTAGGCCATTGAGAGATTTATAAACGAGTAAAAGTACTTTAAAATCAATCCTAAATATAACTGGAAGCCAGTGTAAGGACCTGAGGACTGGTGTGATATGCTCAAATTTTCTGGTTCTAGTCAGAATCCTGGCAGCAGCGTTCTGGATGAGCTGCAGCTGTCTAATGGTCTTCTTTGGAAGGCCGGTGAGGAGACCATTACAATAATCCACCCTGCTGGTGATAAAGGCATGAACAAGTTTCTCCAAGTCTTGACTGGAAACAAAACATCTAATTCTTGCAATGTTTTTGAGATGATAGTATGCTGATTTAGTTACTGCTCTGACATGACTACTAAAACTAAGGTCTGTCTCCAGAAACACCCCAAAATTTCTGACTTGGTTTTTAGTTGATTGACCCCTAGAGTCAATTTATGCATGCACCTTGAGAACTTCACCTTTGTTTCCAAATGCAATGACTTCAGTTTTCTCCTTGTTTAACTGAATAACGTTCTGGCACATCCAACAGTTTATTTCATCAATGCATTGGCGGAGGAAGTCAATGGGGCTATAGTCATTTGGAGATAAGGCTAGGTAAACCTGGGTATCATCAGCATAGCTGTGATAGGCAATTTGGTTCTTTCTCATTATTTGACTTAGTGGGAGCATACACAGGCTAAACAAGAGCGGTGCAAGTTCATTTAGGATGCTCTACGTTTTGGAACAACTTTGCCTCGATATGCTGCCTCACTAGGTTTTCGGAGCAAAGCAATTGACTCTAAAACAAACAGCAACCGCACATTCACAGCGTCCTTTTTCCACATTTACTACTCAAAGGGGAAGACAGCACGCAAACCGCTCGTTCTTAAATGAAAGTATATTCGTCCCCAACCGCAAGCACATTCCTTTTGATCTACGTCTCCAATGTCTTCCAGAGGAGTCAATAAAAGCTATACACCGGCTCCTTTACGAGCCCTGCAGATATATATTAGAGGGGTCTTACTGATTCAAAGCACAGCCATAAACACAATGGCAGGCCTGGCTCAGTGATAAGCCTCCCTTAGTGGAGACTGATGTTATCGGAGCGAGCACTGGACTGAGAGAAGGACCAAGGTGATGTTGAAGTCCTTCAAGGGAAAGAGAGAGACCATCAACTCAGTAAATCACAGTTCAGTGTAGAACACAACTCACACACGGGCACATCACACGGCCCAGGAAACAGATTCCCGACTTTCCGCAGAAATCCTGCTAGATGAGGTTGTAAAGCAGTCTTAATCTTTAATCACCAAGCCTGGATCAGAAACGTTCACTCACGCACCGATGATAATACCGTCTCCTGTACCTCGGGATCCACCTCTAATCACCCAGCATCCTCCTCCACAGTGACAAACGGGGACATAAACAGAAACAATACATACACGTTAATGCCAATTAACCACATTATAGTTATGATACACTCTAGGGCTGGGTTTTAACACAGATTTCACCATTTGATTATGCTTCACAAGTTTGCAATTCAATTCGATTTTGATTATTTTGGATATATATATCAGGTACAGTACATGGCAAGAAAAAAAAAATCTCTCAACTAATGCTGTAAAATATACATGAGAGTCAGTTTCTACTACATTACTGAGTACTACATTATAATATTGAAGGTTAAAATCAGCTGATTTGCATACAAACACTTTAATTACGTTCAATATTTAAGTGTATATAATATTGAAGTTATAACACTAATTAACTTTAAATTTCACAATTATATTTCTACTCCATTTCGTTTTTTTAAATATAAAGATTTAAATGGTGGCTGTCAGATTTATTTAAACTTAAATTAAATATTGAAAAACAGTAAAAATGATAATGAATATATGTATAATATATAACGAGTTTATGGTCACAGAATATGTTTTTTTTTACATAAGCTGTTACACTGACGTCTTTCTGCGGTTGAAACAATAATTAAGTGAGTACATGAGACAGAATACGGATTTTCCGTTGTACTCTTTCTTTTAAAATACCTTTTTTTTTTATATAAAGATTTATTTTTGGCATTTTTGCCTTTATTTTGATAGGATAGTTCTTTCAACATACCTTCATATGTTTTTTCATGTTCATGTTCGTTCACATTGTAACTGGTACTTAAAGGAACACTCCACTATTTTTGAAAATAGGCTCATTTTCCAACTCCCCAAGAGTTAAACAGTTAAGTTTTACACTATTTTCAAAAATAGTGGAGTGTCCCTTTAAGCGGAGATGATCAGTTTACGTGCATTTTGCGCTGTTGTTTCACTTGAACTGAGGCACTACAGAAATCTGTCACTTAAACACCGCAAAACTGTGTTTGAATACCGGGTAACACTTTATTTCGATAGTCCACTTTAGACATTCTACTAACAGTAAGTAACTTTGCAACTACATGTCAGCTAGCAGTCATTAGAGTATTAGTAGACTGTCTGCTTAATATCTTCTAACACTTTATTTTGATGGGTCCACAACATACAACATACTGACCATGAGAAACTTTGCAAGTATATGTCAACTTATTCTACTAACCCTAAACCTACCCTAACAGTCTACTCTGAGAGTTAGACATGTAGTTACAAAGTTACTTATAGTTAGTAGAATGTCTAAAGTGGACTATCAAAATAAAGTGTAACCGAATACTGTAATAAAAAAGACAGAATTTGACATTTGAGACTTTAGCCCTGTTTACGCTAGTGTGTTTTCATTTTAAAATGGCATTTTGAAATGAAAACGATCCTCGTCTACACTGGCGTTCCCACTGTCACATGGCCATTCATAATGAGCATGATGTTATTGTTTAGACGGTTGTCAAGGATATGCAGTGTAAATGTAGGCCGTCATGCCATCGTTTTCAAAAGTCTCCGTTTTTGTCCGTTTACACTGAAAAACAAACCTTGAGTTTTCAAACTAAAACAGTGCTTTTGAACGTCTCTGTTTTCGAGGGTTCGAAAACACCGGCGTACTGTAAACGACAGGCGTAACCGTAGCAAAAGTCATGCATTTTAAAACGAAAACACACTAGTATAAACAAATCGCAAAGCTTATTGCAATTTATTGGATGGGAGGTGCGTTACAATGTTCCATTATTAACTGAAAACAGGCTAGACTACTTGATTCTTGGGATTTTGGAAATGAAATCATTTCGTAAAAATGCGAATCGATTAAAATAAAAAAATTAAATAAAAAATCTAGATACTGTACATACAAATACCTACACCTTTCAATCATGTTAAGCAATTTCCATTAGTTTTATACTAAGCTAATGACACTTTCTATCCTGTTAACCTAAACAAAACCCTCTTTGCATTTACTTTAAGACATATTTAGTATATTTATTGAGCCATTTTCTTTATTGGGTCATTCCCCGGCCCTTGCAGTGTTGACAAAACCTGACCCGCGCTCTAACACAAGTGCATACCTCCAGCTGAATATGTCCCAGAGGTCAACTGTGGTCACGCAGATAAGCTATCATTCATCATTGTGGCAGGCGGCGCTCCTGAATTAAGCTCACGGTACAGTTATAACCAGAGGAAGAGGGTCCATATCAGCGCTAAACAAAGCCGTCTCAGTGATAGCGGGGTCAGTGAGAGCATGTGAGCGAGATTCTTAAGCTCTCCTGCTCATTTGACCTGCTCTTCTTTCAAACATGATCACTCCACATTCATTCAGCTTTCATATAAAACAAGATCTGTTACGTTGTAAAGCAGCCTTGAGAAAGAGGTCATTTGAGTGTTTATGTGCTTGTCTACATTTTACAATGCTTGTAAAGAGCAAATGTATGTCAATGTCCTCACAAATATAGTGAAAAGACATGTAAAAAAGACAAACAAAAGAGGGAAATAATGTCAATTTAAAATCTAATAATGCCAAAAGGTGTTCTGGTATCCACTTTCCTATCCCATAAGGCTACAGGGGAGGAGTCATTATTGGCAACAGCAACATGGCTGACGTTGTAGTAAGTCAAATATATATATATAGATATATATATATTGTGACGGGAGGAGCCAACGACAGACACAGTGGGTGTGGCGTCAGGCCTCGGAGAGGTTTTTATTAAACAAAAATGATAAACTAAAGTGTCCAGGGGGAAAGAAGTGTTCATAAAACAGGGGGGATCTGGTGTCCTCGTTGTGCTTCGGGGCTTGTGCAGGAGGGCAGTGTTCCAGAAGGGAAGGGTCCAGGCAAGGGGCGGAGTCTGGTGGCCGCACACGCTCCCGCGGACCAGGGCACGAGGGGCGGCGGCTTCTCTGGAGCGGCGGCTCTTCCTCTTCTGCCTCTTACGGGCATTGGCGGGATGGACGGCCCGGCATCCTGGCCCGACGGCCGTTATACGGGTGCGGCTTGCACGATGACTCTGGAGGTTCCGCGGCTCACATCCTCGGCGGCGCGATGTCCCTCAACGCACCCTTCCTGGACCCACGAGGACACCAGCGTGCATGCACGGGGGAAGAGACCGGTCTCCCGAGGAGAGGCGCGCTCGGCATTTAACGGCGGCGGTGATGAGGCTTAATTCAGTCCAGCTGTGCCTCATCACACGCCGCCAGCCCACGTTGGTCCCACGCCCCTCCTCTCATCCACCCACTCCAGTCGGGAGCCTGGTGAAGGGCGGCGAATAAGGGACGGGGTGGTGATGATGATGAGGGGGAGGGCCGTCGATCCGTCACAATATATATATATATATATATATATATAAATATAAACACACACACACATATATCAAATTGAAAGAAGCCACTATATATGTTCATCAATACTGCATTTTTTTTTATCAAAAATACAGCAAAAACAGTAATACTGTTAAATATTAATGCTAAAGTAACTGTTTTCTATTTTAATATATTTTAAAATGAAAATGTAAAATCTACTAAATTAAATATATTAATATATAATATACTTATATTAAATATACTGATATATATTCATGTATTACTAAAGCTTATTTCCCCCTAGCCTTTACTTCTGTCTTCATTTGAAATGGAAATCTTTTGTAACAATGTAAATGTGTTTACTGTCACATTATATCAATTTAATCCAGTCCTTGCTGAATAAAATCATTAATTTATTTTTTTTAAAAAACACACAACCAAACTCTTAATGACCCCAAACCTTTAGATATAGAGAAAGACAGCAAATTTTGGAGTTCAAGTTGTCTTTAAAAATACGAAGTCAAACTGAGGTCATCTCAAGTATATAGTGTATTTTTGTGAGATATATTTTTTTTTGTGCACTGACGGCTGATCTTAGCATGAGCATCACTGTTCATCTGTAAAGGATATACAGCCCCCTAATGAGGAGAGTAAAACAGCTGCTCTCTGCACCACTAAATTTAGGCAGTCAAAATCACACACGCATAAACATGTGCACGCACAAATACTCATGCGCCGGCAGTGCTGGCACAGCATAATTAAAATATTATTCATTGCATTTGATTTGCAGTTAAGGTTAAATGGTTGCAAATTATTTATTCCTCAATTAAACAGCACATGTGCAAAGGTGAACAACATTAAATTGTAAATACTCGTGTCAACAGTTTTTCCCCCCACATTTTTAGCAGTGTGGCATTATTAAATGGAAATTGTGCCCGTGGCGGAAACTAAAATTTGACCCAGGTGAAAATACAAATGAACTCAGCTGTCATTTGCAAAACACAAGCTTTTCACGAATGCAGGAATTATAGGAAACAGCTGTCATGTAGTGAACAGACAATCCATGATATTGATAATTCAACGCTCAACTCAAGGCCCTCGTCCATAGATTCTCATGGAAAATGAAACAAGAAGATGTCCATCTGTATGAACTATTCAGATTAAGCACTGCATTCTGCATTTACAGATCTGTGTATCAAAAAGACTGAAAAATGGGCAACTGATAAATTGGTTATCTGATACTCCAGATATTCTTCAGAAAAGAACTGTTAAAAAAAACCTTCATAAAAGGTGAATGTAGCAAGAGAAAGAGTGAGACTACACAAGTTCATCATGCACTTACTCAATTTACATAGCCCAATGTATGGCAGCACAATTTCCTATAAAACAGCAATAACGGCACAAATTTACCTTAATACAGGCCTACTGTGATGTCTGCAGTGCTGGAGGCAGTACTCAATTTTCCCAGCGTGCCGCCAAAGTGGAACAACTTATTAAAATATTCTGACAGTGCCACAACACCACTACTGAAACTACATCAAGGACAAAATAATCACCAATGAAATCATTCAAATAAATGAGAATCTGACTCATTCAAATCCTTATTTCTTCCCATCTCAATAATTTAGAGTGTAGCTCAGCCATTAGGCTAAATGTTGAGTGTCTCCATCATTGTGTGTAAACAGGGAATAAAATATGGATACAAGTAAGAAAAGTAAAAGTCTGAAAGAAGTCAGTATGATTTTTTTTTTTAAGAAGAAAGAAATTAAAATGCATTAAAGATGCATTAAATTGATCCAGCGTGTCAGTAAAGACATTTATAATGTTAATAAAATATTTCTATTTCAAATAAATGATGTCCTTTGAACTTTCTATTCATCAAAGCATCTTGAAAAATGCATTATGGTTTCAACAAAAAAACGGTGTTTCAACATTTATGATAAGAAACGTTTCTTGGTTCATCAAAATGATTTCTGAAAGATCATGTGACACTGAGGACTGGAGTAATGATGCTGAAAATTCAGCTTTGTCATCACAGAATTAAATTACATTTTAAAATCTAGAAGAATAGAAACCTCTTATTTGAAATTGTAATACTATTTCAGTATTTTTACTGTACTTTTGGTCAAATAAATGCAACCTTGGTAAGCATAAGAGACTTATTTCAGAAACTTTCAGTGACTTTTTCTGTGTCCTGAATCTAGCAGAGACTTAAATATACAGAGAGCACGAATCCTTCTCAAACCTGGGCAGGAGACAAGATAGAGATAATCAAAATATATATCCTGTTCTTCTCAATCTCTCTCTGCCTCACTCATACGCACATCAGCGGGAGCCAGAGTTTGATCAGTGGCAGGCACACACTTCCTTAAAGGCTGCCTAATCTGAGGGAGTCAGGTGTTTGTACCTTCTGCCAAAGCTTTTGCGGAAAAGTGGAGCGGCGCAATCTGACAATGCTCCTCTGACACAGTTGCCTAGCAACGGCGAAGCTTGGGGTCTCAAGCTGATGGTCTCAAGCAGGATTTATCATCTTTGACGACTTTTATTTGATCTAGACAGATTAACGGGCCCTGCGAGGAGCGGAGGACACACAGGCATATAAACCCCCCTCCATAAACACATATTCGAGCATAAACAGCAGGCATGGATAACAGATGTAGACTATGTCGCTGGCAAGAGAAGACAGGGAAGCGAGAGTTACCTTTCCTAAGATCTCTCTTTCCTTGCTCCGCAGGCTGAGAGATCTTATACATTCGGCAGTCGCCTTTTGCTGCCAAGTGCGGCTGATTTTGAGGAGATGAGAGCTCTGGTCTTGGCGTGGTGTGATGAGCTGTTGGGAGACTAATTGCGGAGTGTAATCTGCTCTGATTAGCGGGAGAGGAGCGGGCAGGTGTGAGCACACACACATCGGCTCGGGCCGACGCAGCTGCAGCCTGACCGCGTGCCAGATAAACAAAAGGCATGAGGCCGAGGCCACGATAACACACGCGCAAACACGCAGTCTCCGTCGCTATCCTCTGCTAATTAACCACCAACACACCTATCACACTTAACTGCCTGCCATATGTTTAGATCCAGATGAGTTTTCATCTCAGCCACCTTCCCAGGAGCGCAGTTCACATCCAATTCTAAAGCGGCAGTGACAAACTATTTAGGAGTGCGCATGGGATGCAGGCAGCGCATACATCTTGTTTAGATTTCTGTAGCGTTGTCCTGGGCTAGGAAAGGCGCAGGAAAACACATGCTGTGCTTGAGTCAGCAGGATCTGGGGCTGGCGCATTAAGTTATCACGCCTCGCTATCCCTGCCCACAGCTGACACAGGCAATTAGAGCTGAGGTTAATATCGCGCAGCCACGGACCAAAAAAATGCATATCTCCCTATCCCATCGCTCTGAAGGAGGAACGCCGGGTCCTTGCAGAATTAGTGCTGGGGCAGCACACGCGACGCCAGGAAGAATATTCCGCGGCCTTGGTGTAACCTTGAGGTACAAGCGCTTGGTTCAATACCAGGGTCGGGAATTAACAGACAAAAATGCCACCAAAATGAACAAAATTTAAGATCATTGTATAAGATTCTATTATGGTTTGTCGCAATTAAAGTGAAACATGAATATAAATGTGTTGATTGTGGCATTACACATTGCATCAGATTTCTTTTTACGCATTTTGTTCTTTGCAGCGTTGAGTATTATAACCAAATTACACAAGTTTCTGTTGAACTTATGAATGCAATGGCCAATCACCACTGAAAATGCTGGAGTTTTGTTCAGCATGCGCAGAAATTGCAAAAATGTAAGTAAGAAATTCAGTTTGCAGATTCAGTAATTGTAATAGGGGTTTACGCTAGGCTGAAGTCATGACCTGCTTCAGTGATGTTTTTTGTACATTATGCATTTGCTGTGTAAATACATGCACCTTTGAGCAGCATTAAACAGAAAATAAACATAAATGGTATGTCAGAGGCAGTTTCTGTTTTACCTCTGCAGTATAAATATGGATTTTGTTGATGTTAATACAAATTTTTTGGTAACAGTATACACAGTATTCTGATTGACTGAAGTAACTAATTAAATTTAAGTTTTTGACATAAAAGACAGCAGCTACAGTAAAAAAATGCCCCTGGAAATCAACTCTTGGGGGTTAATTTCGGCTCCTGTTCTACACACAATAACCAAACCAAGAGTCTTAACCTTCTAGAGCAAGGTGAAGGGTATAAACCAAAAGGAGACGTGACGGCAATGTTTACTGTGCTCCGGTTCACTTAATCTCTGTGTCAGATGACAATTTATACATGTCATTCCATTACCACACCATAAACTGTCCCCAGTGAAACGCTGCCCTGCTAATCAGCTCGCTCACAAACAGAATTAGATTTCCAATTGAATTTGTTTCGGCCTGGAAAAATATGACAAACCGCTAGGACAATGCAGCCCGATGGCCGTGGAAGGGCGGTTTTCTTTTGATAATCGAGTTAAAACAAAACATAGCACGAGGGAACGCTTTCACGTAGTGCTCTGGTGTGGAAAGTGCTTCCAGAGAGGGGAACGAATCTACATTCCAAACAGACAATGGCTGGCCAGAGGTCCGTCTCTTTATTTTCCCTTTGGCGTGTGTTGTCGAAGCATCTGAAGACCTGTGGCTCTTTCACTTATCTTTAGCAAACACTGGCGGAGGCTGACTGTCACAAGCCCAAAGTTTGTTCTTGTTGATAATGTCATGGCAACACAGGGAACGGGAAAACGGCACTCCAGCTGGGATGGTGGTAAACATGCTAAAAGCACACTAAAAAGAATTCAGAGACGTTTATTGTTGCTACCAAAAACATGAGAATGAGAAGCCAGCGATTTGAAAAACATTTTATATATTTTATTTATATTTTTGGTTTTAAAATGATTGTCTTTTCATGAATTTGGTAGAAGCCCAAAAAGTGTGTCTCTTGCCTCTGATGTTATTGAGTGTAACACCATACCTCTTGAATGCAAGAAAAAGTAAAATATTAAAAAAATTTCCCCCACGATTTCTCCAAAAATATGTTATTATATTCTATTTTTTTTACATCAAAGTTCTAAATAAATTCATGAATTAAAAAAATACATAAATAAATAAAAAAAAGAACCCAGGTTCACCCAGGTCTCTTGTTTTTATAAATAACTATGGCAAGTTGTTCTTTTCATTTGCTCATGTATCATCTCGCTGAAAGAAAAACTATTACAATAGTGCTAATTTTAAATGCTCCTTGAAGCATTTAATTCCCACATTATCAGAGAAACCACAACTTCCAGCAGACAAATCATCTGTATGCAAGATGAAGCACATTTCTTCAAGATCAGCGGAAGAGATCGTGAGAGAAAAGCTGTCTAGGGTCATTAGTAAGGTTTCAAAGTCACTCTGCCCTCTGACAGAGAGCGTTTGACAGGTGCTGCCGAGGCAAAGCTTGCCGCAGGAGAGAGAAATGATACCGTCCTGATTAGATCGTCCACCTTAGGGAAGGTGCTGATGCACAGAAATTCTAAAAGAGAGGAAGAGGAGGACGAAGATGGTGGGTGGGTGGGGGTGGGAGGTGGAGAAAAAAAAAACTAAAACTGCAAAATAGAAGAGCTGTCAAATGTGCAATGTTTCTTCCCCAACGTCGCACTGTCCCTCCTCTGGTGTGGTCTGGTGCATCACTCCCAGCGGAGACGTCTCAGTGCTATGTGTCAGTCAACAGAACCCTATCCTCGTGCCGTTCACAAAACTGTCAGGCTCCGCGCCGACCCGCCAGCCTGTGTTACTACCACGTCAAAAAAATCTGACGTTTGAGAAAATAAACCACTCTTGCGTAATCCACCGAACCGAAATTCGCACTTGTTAACCGGGAATGGCTCCCAGAGCACTCCAAGCCCTCTCCCAATCAAGAACCGATCCTCATCTGGCATTTCATTAAACTCAAACAAGCATTACAATGCATTGGCTCGCACGAAAGCGGAGTAATTCGAGGGGTTAGGCTCATCAGCGCTGGCCGCTTCTCTAAAGTCATTAATGAGGGCTCAGGCCAGGCTCAGGGCTTTCCACAAGTCACTAGCACTCCTACAACCCCTCTTCATTTGATGAGCTCGTTCATAAAGCCTGAGGAGCCGGGATGCCGTTTTAGAAACGGTCCCTTTTTCCAGGCTAAATGAACAGTTATTGAGTGAAAACAGGTCAAGTGGACTGGGGGCACACTGCTAAGTAAAGCTAAAGAGAAAAGTGTTATAGCGTGGGGGGGGGGGGGGGGGGGGGGGGGGAAGAGCGAAGCGGAGTGCGTAAGCATGAAAGCAGAGGCGGACTGGCTGTTGCTCGGCATCTATGGGAAGTGGTGGCAGCACAGAACGAGGTGATTTGCACATTAAAAGCAGCAAATGTAGCGCAGCTTTGAGGAAGCCACCAGCAAAGAATTTACACTCTCTAAATAGATAAAGCAAGTTGACAAAAAACCCTCAACGTTCAGCGTGATAAAACACTTTCGCTTGAGTAGTAAATCGATGCAGAGTCAGTGCCTGGATGTCAACAATGTTTTGAATGTGTTTTGACACTGAGAGGTGACAGTCATTCACTGAAGACACATTCTGCCTAGGGCTTGTGATTGGGCACAGGATGTGTGTGTGTGTGTGTGTGTGTGTGTGTGTGTGTGTGTGTGTGTGTGTGTGTGTGTGTGTGTGTGTGTGTGTGTGTGACGAATAGAGAGAATGATACAAACCATAGTGCGCTGAAAATGAAGCTGAGAGCCACCCCGCTGCACAAGAGCCCCGTAAAATACAGTTGTTTATATGCTCGACAGCAGGGCTGTGCCCTCCCTGACAGAACAAAAATGAAAGCAATATCAATGAAATATGACACTGATGATAGATCGGGAGAGGAGATGGAAATGACTTGATTCTCCCGAGTTTTCCGAATGAGATCCGGCCTGTGAGGATGTGTTCAAGCTGAACTCTGAGATGGCTCGCACTTGTCAGGTTTCTCAAACAATCAGGGCATCAGCTCCGCTGGGAGTTGTCTGAAATGAGCAGAAAACTCAGCAGGTTTGTATGAAGCCCACGGCGGAAGTGCGGTACTGTTAATAAACTACCTCTAAAGGCTACAGCTAGATACGAAAACCACTTACTCCAACTACATAAAACGCTGCCGACCGTTCCAATCAGCTAAACTCGACATTTTCTCTGAAAGCTGACTCCTACTACATGACCTGTATCTGTGTTTGAGAAAGCAAGTGTCCCTATGTCCTTGGGCGAACATCCCTCGCTGTAAGCAGGAATAGACCATGTCCACTGGCTGTATAGACTGAGTTCTCAATGCCCTTGATGCCTGAACATCAGAACAGAGGACAATAGGATCAGTTTGAACAATGCAAGCCCTTAACACTGATCCACTAGGCCCAGAACCACAGTCCGTCTTCACTATCATCACACCACACACACAAAGCCACCAGAGCTTCAATTCAGAGGAAAAATGCCCGATTTCTCCTCACTTTAAATTATTAATAATTGAAATATTGAATCTTAGAAGAATCAAATCTTTTAAAGAGATTCGAATTGAAGATTTGACATGTCAGTTGATTTGTAGACTAGGGATGCGGAACAGTGATAGATTTTGAAGTGTGACAAATTTTAGACCGGAGTGCTATGTATTAAAATGTGTGTGTGTGTGTGTGTGTATGTATATGTATATATATATATATATATATATAAATAAATGTGTGTGTGTGTGTGTGTGTGTATATTAGTGCTGTCAAACGATTAATCGCAATTAGTTGCATTCAAAATAAAAGTTTTTGTTTGCATGTGTGTACTGTGTATATTTATTATGTATAAATACACACACAGTATATTTTGAAGATATTTACATGTATATATCTATATTCGTATAATATAAATTTATAATATAAATTATAAATTTAATATATAAACAACATACTTTCCTAAATATATACATGCATGTGCGTGTATTTATATATACATACACATCTATATACACATGTATATATGTGCACACACACACACACACACACACACACACACACACACACACACACACACAGAAACCAGATCACACTAACCATGCATATAAAACAATGTTTTTGCTTTTATATCATGCAGCAGGCATAAGTTGAATGTCACTTAGAAAAATAATACCTCCTTAATATCTCTTTTCTCCTTAAAGCCACACAATTTGATTCATGTCTGTAGCACAAACATTGTGGAACGAGTTACACACTTAAGGTTAACACTTAGTTCTAGAGATTTGAACAAACCCCTAGCATTAATTATAAGCTATAAAAAGTGTGAAAAGTTCACAAACACATAGTTTTGAAAGGATATAAACATTCCATAAAGCTCTGACAATTACGCTCTGTAAGCCACAGTAAAGAGCCGCTGCAAGTCAGTGAGCATTTTGGGGCACAATCCTCCATTGTGCCTGTAGCACAGGGCCTTTTGACCTAGGTGTGAACTTGAGTGTCAATACCATTCTAGAGTCTGTTATTATTTGATCGGCAGCGGTCGGCTGGGGACATAATTCCAGTGCACTGGAGAGCCGGTCGTGCACTCACACTGGACCTAAGTGGCCAGCCATTTCAGCAGCAGCTACACTTCTCATTTTTCTCTGCTGGAAACCCAAGGGTTTACATCAAATTTACAGTTATTTTTCCCTCCTGTGCTACCAGAGAGGCACCAAAAATAAGGAGAGACGATGCAAAAAGGAAATAAAACCAAGAGAAAAGTTGGTCTAGAAGGGGACAGAGTTCATTTTAGATTAAAACGAGACAAGTGTGAGATTCAAAACATGTCTTTGTGGCTCACTCATTTTTAGCCAGAGCTCAGCAAGCGTTAAACGTGCTTCCCAGAGGTACTGCTGCCAAGGGTCTATCATTCATTAGGCTGCCACCATCATCACATGCATTCCAGACACTTAATCACTAGGATAGAGATAAAATAAAAAGCTTGAAGGTCACCAGGGGGAGAGAGCGATAGAGGGGAGATAGCATAGAGGGGTGAAGATGTATGGCCTCATTTTGATTGAGGACGTGACGCTTTCAGTCACACGCGACAGAACACCCGATGAGGAGATGCGTTTTGACTGGAGACCTTTATCACAGACTCCAACGGTTTGCCGAGCTACACATCACAAGCCCTGGAAACGGCCCTGGAGAATTCAGCCGCAAATCGCAAGCGAAAATATTTAATAGGTCTATCTGAGTCTACCCTCTTCCGTATTCACTTTACGCTCTAGAAGGCGAGCGACAGTAGAGCGTTGAGCGAAACTCTGAATCTGAACCATCATGCATATTTCCCCTTCTTTCCCATCAGGTGTTTTTTTGCCTGTCTACTCCTCTGATGTTTTGACATATTTCTCTGCCTCGTCGAGCGCTCGTCTCCGATTTGCCGTGCTGTTTAATGTTCATGAGGGGCGGCGCAAAACTCGGTCCGTTGACAACCCACTGGCTGTTGTTACAAGATCTCAGACAGACAAAGAAGCCGAGGTGCACCGCTGAGGAGTCCCACACTCCACTGCCTCAAAATAAAAAGCGCCTTGACCTCCTCGGCAGCCAGCTTCACCTCTCAACTGTGACGGACGGACGGCGCCCTAGTCTCGTCCCGCGGCCCAGCATGCTTGGATAATGCCAGCTCTCTGCACGCCCCGGGCCAACAGCCACCCACCATACTGGGAAACTTCTGATGCTTAATCTCCTGAAATGCAAATGTGCCCAATGAGAGATGGCGTCTCGAAGGAGAGCCTGCCATGCTGCGAGTGTAAACGGACACGGTTAAACCCTCCTCTAAAGACCGGCTCAGACTGCACCGACAACCAAATCTGAACTATAACAGTCACTTTCCGGGCAGGAATTTGTATGGCATTTGAATTTGAAAGGGTGTACGGTGGGGCATACAGTTTTGCCCGAGGATATTGGATCTTTCAAGAGGCTTTGTTCGCATGCCGTGATGACAACGGCGGCGCGTACCAATTGAGGAGAAACTGTCAAGGCGACATGTATCGAATTTCACAAAAGTTCAGAGCAAAGCGATTTCCCTCCCCTCTCCAAACCTCCCGCCGAAGACGAAACAAGCGATCCACGACACATCCTCTTACTTTAAAGAAAACAAGCGGGTGACACATTTCCTGCCAACAGGCCCTTTCCTCAGATAACACAAGACTCCCGTCAACAGGAAGCCCTTTCACCGGCAGCTCTGCCTCCCTTCGGCACGTCACACAAAACAGCTCCTCAACCCCAGCCCCCACAGCCTCCCCTCCAACTGTTGAGGAAAACTTGCAGACGATGCTTGCTGAAAACAGTTTGCAAGGAACCGGACTTAAAAGTGTGGGCTGTAGCCTCGAGTCCTTCAAATGCTCTTGGTCTGAGAGGCAGCGTTTTAACAGCCTCAACAATACTCCTGAAATCAATTAACGTGCAGCCCCGTGGTATCAACATTACACACAGCCTGCCATTACATCAGATCCCACAAATAGCTCTGGGCAGACGGACGGACATCGTTACGGTCTGTGCAAACCACGGGAAAGGGTGCACACAAAAGCACAAACATGCCCTCTAGGCACGGGTCAATGCTTTAGATTTGTTAAAAGCCTCCAGTTCTGGTGCGCTCACCAGAAGTTTACACGAGTGAGTGCACAAGTGCGGTAACGACGTATAAAAGATTTGAGGAAAGTTTGTAAAAAGCAAAGCAGAACTCACGTTAAGTGCAGAGTGCATTTGAAGAGCGGTGAGAGAAGAAAACCTGAGGCAACCTTCATAAGGCAGGGGCTGTACTGTTTGAGCAGCTGCTAATAGGAGAACTGGCAGAAGAGAGAGAGTGAGAGAGAGAGAGCAGACGCTTTCTGCAGGCTGCTGTGATGACATGCAGGCTTTTTTTCCTTTTTTTTTAGTAAGGGGGCTTATCTTTGTCTCTATGGTAACTGTGTCTCTGGGTGGTTATTAGAAACCCTGAACTTCCTGTGCATCTGCAGGATCAGCCAATCACGCGCCGTGTTTTCATAGGCGGAGATAGCTCGTGCTATAGGCAGTGAAGAGCGGCCACATGAGGGGGCCATGGAAACAGAGGGTCAGGGAAAACTTACAGCACGGCACGACATGCTGGTTTGCATAAAGCAGCCCGAAACTGTCTTCACTGCACTCTACGTATTTATAGAAACATCTAGTGACTAAAGTAGGTTATAAATCCTAGAGCTCATTTTTTCCAGCAAAACAGTCTCCACGCTACAAGCTTTTTCCAAATAGGACAATGCCATCAAGGTATTTCAGTATTTTTTACGACAAAAATGGAAACTCTTGTGGAAAACACAAGCTCAGCATCTCGGATTCCCAGAAAGAACTTGCTATAGCACTGTGGTAAAGAGACTTGCAGACAGACGACCACAGAAAGCTCAGAGCTCAGCAGAACGGCCAGAGATACCAGTGTCCAGCTCTAATGACAATAAATCCACAGGATGTGCTGTGTACCACCACACTCATGCTGTTCGTTTTAACAGCACTGTGGATGAGCAGAACTTAAAGCTCATGAATGCAAATGAATGGAGAGCATCCAGGATTACAGTTGCAAGGCAAAAAACTGACACGGCGCATGCATCTAGGACAGGACTTTCAGCTGTTGTGCACAGAAAAGACAGCTGAACTGGAGAACTGCAACTTAAAACTATCAGATTACAATGAGAAAGCTTCATTTTCCCAGTGGAAACTAGAAATGAACCAACAGTAAAAAGTAATATATGCCTGTTTATCCTTGCAGACAGGAATGGGAACACACTTTTTGTGTGTTTATAGGAAGAACGCGCTACACACACACACACAAGCGCTCACTGCATAGTTTCCCAGTAGTCTCTCTGTCTCCTCGGTTTAAGCTGGTGAAATCGTTTGGAGCAATGTGGCTCACTTCTTCCCTGCGCTGACTTGTTTTCCACCCAGCGAGCACATTCAAACTTCACTCGGTGGCTGCTTTATTTAACACCGCATTTGTTGACAAGTCTCGGAGCAAAGTTCCCCACGCAGAACCCTGGGTGCTGAACTCGAGAACATCAAATACAAACAATGCCGACCAGAACAGAGTGCCCTACCCCCTGAAGGCAAGATGTTACTTCATCGGCACCAAGAAAAACATCAACCGGTCTACTAGGACAGCGAGGGAACGACCCCTGAGGCACGCTCAGCGAGGGACGGTCTAGACCTCTTCCAGCACTGTTTACAGCTGCAGCGACTTCCATTCCTCAGTGACAGGAGCGTGCCCTCTTTCCTGTCTCTGCTGTCACAATATTTCATCCGGCGTAAGTAGCACATGTCCCACACGTAACTAGACTCACCAGCCAGGAGCTCCCAGCGGCGTCTATATGCCCGTGAACGCTCTTGCACGCCGGCTGACTCCTGACAAAACAGAAAGCCCTGATAGATTACAGCAAGAATGATCAATCACACACAAACCTTTTAATCCAGATCGTCCCCTGATTGGCTGCCTCCGCATGAGCTCCAGATTTTTAAATCCGACTGGTTAATCCCTCCATTTCTCTCAGATTCAGTATTTCAGCAGTGACCACAGTGGGCTCTAACATTCACTTGGCTTTTTTCTCTCCCTCCCTCTTTCTCTCTCTCTCTTTGCACTCTGTTCTGAGACCGCTCACTGAGCTCTGGAACTAAGGGAGCCTGATGAGGAGGGAAGAGACTCGCTGGGTCCTAGTGTCTCTGGTGTTAACTGAAAGAATGCCATTGTTTCATGTGTAACCCAGGGCTACACTCTACAGACGGCTGATAAGTCCTGCGCTGTGCCAGATCCACTGCTGGGGTATTTGTAGATGGCTAGAGATGGAGAGCTGTTCGATATCCATTACCTGGAAAACAATGTAATAGTTGAAAGATAATTTACAAACTGATCTAATTTTAAAAAATAATAATTTTCTTACTCAGTATGCTTGTGTTGTCTGCAATATAAATCGAAATATTAGTGCTGTCAAAATTAGCGCGTTAACGCAGGCGATTAATTTTTTCAGTTTAACGCGTTAAAATTATTTAACGCCGTTAATGCAGGGGTGGAGCCTAGGGTGGCCGCCCCACTCATAACTGCTGTTTCTGTCTGTTTTTTCTTGACAAGAAGTGCATTTATTCAGTCGCAGAATGTCTTTACGATCACATAAATCCGGAGACGTTTCAGGTGCGTGCTCCAGCCTGAATCAATTCATATCAAAGCGCAAAATAAACTACATGCATGCAATGTCGTGGCATGAAGTTACCAAAAAGGCGATTAAAGCTGCCTTAAAACTGTGCATGCATGTAATATGTTATATCTGAGTTATATTAAGAACATGTCTCTGAAAAGGTTTTCAAAAATGTCCTGGAGCATCCCAGCACTGTCTCCCTCATCTAACACACTCGATTCAACTCGTCAGCTCATTCGTAGAGACTGAAATGGGTCAGAAAATTTGATGAGAGTTGAGAGAAAATATAGCTGTAAGTATTTGTATTTAGTTTAGAATTTAGTGTTTGATAACTTTATTCAATTTCTGTATATTTCTGCTGAGGGGCACAGGTCGCCTAGCTAAATATAACATTTATTATAATGGGTTTATGTGAAGATTGTTTTAAGTTCACTTAAATTAGAAGTTATTTTCAAAGTCTAATAAATGTTAAAAAATTTATAGCTCTTGATTATAATGTAATGTTTAATGGCTATAGTCAATGGTTAAATATTAGGGGACATTTTTTTGTATAAGGAAATCAGTATTAATTGGTATCAGTGATACTGGCCTTCAGTCATAAAAAAGATGCCATTAAACAAATATTAAAAATATGTTGTTTGTACATTAATTTGAAGATTGAATGTGAAATTATTGCAATATAAAAGTATATTTAAAAACTTTAATGTTAGGTGGGATTAATCGCAATTAATTTGCGATTAATTAGTTAATTTTTTTACCGATTGACAGCACTAAAGTGAATGTATCTTGTTTTAAGCTTCTTTTTTTTTGCAAAACGGCATAAGATATCAAATCCTGTTTTAGAGAAATTATAGCAAAACTGAATGAGGTTTTGGTTATAAAACACAAAACAAAATAGTGTTCCATCCAAATTAGTTTTTTTCTTTACTTTTCTTACCCCATTGTCAATTAGATTCCTCCAAAAAAAAGACTTAATAATTTGTGTTTATTTTTTTCAAGTAAATATATCTTGTTTTATTGATCATGAGATGTTTTTACTGTATATTTATACTGTATGTTTTTACTGTTTTTTTTTTTAATCTAGAGGTCATAGAAACTGATATAAGACTGACCTCCTTTTAGCATTTCCCCTGTTTGCTCAACTTTGTTAGGCAGAATATTTACACTGCTGTTTTGCATACTAACTTGTGTGTTACATTCTTAGTCTCCTGGAGAAATACAGTACGATAGCTGAAAGTGGTTATTCACTGATAAGATTTCTGATAAAATCTATCTTCATTGTAAGATCTAAAATTTAATCTGCAGGTCTAACATCAATGATATCATGTGACTAATAGCAATGCAGCAAGTTTAAATAGAGGCAACAGAAAATACTTTATGGTTTGATAGCTACTGCATAACTTTAGTAAAAGAATAGCGCACAGGTTATATTAAATGGTTTTATATTTCATGGTGGTTTTTGGAGACTGACAGTTCAAATCTACTGATGTGTAAGGAAAAGAGCATCTTGAATATTCTACATAACATCTGTTACACATAAAGATGAGCTGATGAGAATATTTGTTTGAAATAGTCCTTTAAAAGGGTTAATATCTGACCATGTACTGAGACTTTTTTTTTTACCTCTAATTCAAATAAATTGCTTAAGTATGTCATAACAAAATCCCTCCATGACATCAGCAAATGACACACAAATCATTACCATTACCAAAAAAGTCTTCCAAAAGGTCAAACCCCCTACTTTTTATCTTCCTCTCTATCCTTAGAAAACATACTGAAAACAAAAGCCTCATTTTAGCTCTACCCTTCAAAACATACTAATATTTAAACCCCAAATCCTTTGCTACCACTCTGAAGTGTTTGCTATTGCGAATGTGGCAGCAATGCTAAAACTATTATGTGCACGGACACTACAGCCAGGGCTATAAATATAAGCAACACATGGAGCGGCAGACTGCAAAACAGGGGGAAATTTGGGCTGCTTATATCTGTCAAGAGCTGCACGAATCAGGCCGCCGGCCATATGATCAGCCTGGGGGCTGAGTCCACCTCCTCAGCAGGGAGCTTTGTAACAGCGCTTCTCGTTTCTTTTTCAAAAAACACATTGGGAGGAGGGGTGGGGGGGTGGGGGGAGGTTGTAAAGTACCCTGGATGCTTATGCGAAAAATGCCTCGTGAGGATCATAAAGTGTCTCAATTGAAACTTGACCCTTATCTAAATAATAGTTGACTAATGTGCTCACAATGTAAACTCAGTGGCTTACCGCAAATCTTGAGGGCCCCCCGTGAACCATGAGATGGGGCCCTGGACACAAGTGGATACATCATGCACCAGTGTTTCTTCTCAGGGGTGAAACAGCATCTGATGGACACAGACAATCATGTCATTTTAGCCAATTTTTCTTCTCTCAAATCCTTATTTATCCATTTATATGAAGATATATCTTTCTAGATTTAGTTTCATCCAGTAGAGTATGCAAATTCTAACCAGTTAGTAAACAATTACGATTGTGATTTCTTTGTAAACACATTTATGTTGAATTTTGCACAGCATTAAAAACCCAAGCAACACAATATAGTACCTGCTTTCATGCAACATGTACGCAGAGTAAATCTGTTCTGTATATACAGTTTAACCCTAATATAATTGGCCCATAATGGCTTGAGGGACCAATGTTTGACAGTGTGTATATACGGCTGAATCGTGAGCACAGCTTTACTATAACAACAACTATGTGTAAAGGGAAACAAATGCCTGTGTCCTTGACTGATGTGTAAAAAAACAGAGCTATTGGCTTTTATGTTATGTGAATGAAGCCAGACTTGTGAGCATGAGAGCTTTCCAAAACTGTACATTTTCCGATCAAGCAGTTAATCATGTTCAATAACGTTTCAGTAACAGAAACCAACTGAGCTGCCAAATGCTCCGGCCTCTGAATGTCTGGCAAAAAGATCCAGGTTTTGCAGCAGCTGTAGGATGGAATTCTGTTTGTGTTTCCCAGTACTAATGTTCAAGTTCCACTAAACATATAAAAATAATAGCGCGTCTCGGTATAAGGCAAAATCTTTATGAGTAGGTTGCAAAAATGAAACGTAGCAAAAAGTGATTTACATTATTTTTTTTATGTATTAATATATAAATGACTCTCATGATGCCATAATAAATAAAAAAAAACGTATCATGAGAGCAAATGCACATCAGAATTTTACTTTATTAAACAAATGTATACAGTATGATTGGATGAACAACAATATAACACCTGTGATTGCACATCAATTGAATTCTATATTAATGTCTATGACTCACACTCATCTATGATCATTATGTTGCTTAGCAACCATAAACAGTCAGCGGTTGAGCTAATGAACTATATTACTTAGCAGGAGAATTGTTTATGATCATTAACAAATGTAATTATTTATTGAACATAAGTGTCTGCTATCATATTGATGTTGCCGTTTAATAAAAAACAATAAGCCACTTGAGGATGTTACAAAGATTTTCCATTTCACATTTCCCAACACCCTATGTTAAAATCAGTGGCTTATTGTTTCAATGTAAATTGTAGTACAGAGAAGTGCTCCATAATAATAAACAACGTGGAGATAAAAAAAAATGATAATGTCCATGACACTGTTGTTGATACAGAAATGAATTATTGTCCGTACCTCTCCTATATCCCAATCTTTTTCGCTATACTCATTAAAATGATTTACATACAGCAGTCATAAGAATAACACAATTAATGTTCCTCTCAGTTAATTACTCCACCTTCCTCTGTCACATCTTCGAACGCATTTGAAAAAAAAATTAAAATACAAAGCCCAGATGAATGTCTTCATCATATAATATTTTGCCCAAGGCACTTAAGTGAATTAATGTAGCATAATTCCTGAGCAAAGTGCTTGCTTAGTGCAATCAAAGGATTAGAAATATGCATTTTTCAAATGATATTTCAGGCAACACTTACTGAGAATAAAATATGAATGTGTCTCTGAACTAAGCAGAACCCTGATAAACAGTCAAGTTGTTGCCTACAACCAAAAAGTGATTTCTGTGTGGTTTCATATTCTATTGCTAAACCTGCTCAGTGAATCAGAGCGAACCATTTGCATACTGTACGATTACAAGCAGAAAATGTAATTTGGTGGAAAAATACTTGAAATGATCTCTGTGTTTGATGCAAGAGTTTGATCAATATCAGTCGGGTGAATCTTACAAAACCTGTCAACACCAGCGTCAAAACAAAGAAAGAAGACATCAAGAAATATTTCTTTTGTAAGAAAATGAAACCTAATTTAGAATTTTTCCCGCCATACTCATTGCTATTCAAAAACAAACCAATAAAACAAAAACTACTTCTCTAAAAAATTTTTTAGTATTTAACACAATTAAATTATAAAAAATTACACTCAGTGCAATTTGAAAATATATTTGTATAGTGCTTTCGTTTTGTTGTTGTTGTACTGCCTTCAATGTGATGATTTTTTTCCAGTCTTTATTAGCATAAATTAGTGTTTAGAATTTACTAATTACAAATAGTTAATTATTAAAATGAAAGTCTACTGACAGTATGAATTAATTTTTTTTTTTTTTTTAAATCCAGATGCATTTACATGGATGAGAATTTGGGGTAAATGTCCAATGTTTCATTATGAATGAATGACTAAACAACAAAACAATTAACAAACATTATTGATTTTGTGGTGAAATTTGACCTGGGCATATTTTCAGGAGTTTCGCCTAGTAATACCCCCTATTGAGTTTAAAACTCAAATAAAAAAATAATCAACAGATCTTTAAAACGCACACCTCTCATCTCAATGTTCTGTCATTCCAAAAATGAACCACAGTCAGATACAGCTGTTTCTGCAATGAGTAAAAAAAAAACAATCCTTGCTAAATGCTGCATTCATCCTGTATTATTTATGCTGCATTATCTGAGTCAAACCTACCTGAGCGAAAATGACCTGTACACAAGAGATGCAAGAAATGGAACAGTACTCTTGCATGAGTATGAATATGATCCAGACGCATAATAGGATATAATGCAAACCATACTACTTAAACCACTCAACCGATTCCCACCGTCAAAACTCAATAAACATTGTTTACACAGCAGAGGTGGATCTGCGCACATCTTTAACTACTGCGCTGTTTTCTCTGCGCTCGGTGGCAGAAAATAACTCAAGAGCGCGAGTATAAGAGTTGGCCCCCCATAATTGAAATAAGTGGTGAAATCCGTTAGCTTCGAATCCTCCCAGTGCGATTCAGGGATGGGTAACTAGTCTCACACTATGAGCTGAAATGTTCTTTCACGGGGATGCAGCATCAACTCATATCTATAATGTGACACAAGGGACAATAACCATTATTATAATCTATTGAAGTCTGGGAAGCTAATAGACACCCAAAACAGAATGAGGCAGCGCTGCCTCGCTGCTGGGGAGAAACGAGGGTGATTGTTTTTCACTCTCTGCGAGAGTGTGAGCAAAGAGCAGGGAGAACGGGTGATGGATCTAGCACAGCCACGCGCCTGCCGACCGAAAAATCAATCACAGTAATGGCTGGCGCTTCCGCAACGATTCTCCCGCAGAATGAAACGCAGCTTTAATGTGATATGCAAACAATAAAAACGGAGTGCAATTCTTTTTCAATAAAAGAAGGCACTTTTCACACAACAAACGCAGCATGAACAGGAAACTAATGTCGCCATCCCTCCATCCATCCGTCTGTCTCACTCTTTCTCAGGGAAAAGCACTTGTAGATGGAGCCGTCTCTGATGAATGTACTGCTGCAAGACAGAACAGGTCATGTTAACTGCTGTCTCTGGAATAGTGTGCGGCAGCGCCTCGTCACGATGGCTACGCTAAGGACATAAAACCAGTTCCTGTGAGTCCAAACCTTGGTATATGACACATGATGGCTGTCTAAGCGTCCAGGGGCTTTCACCACCAGGCACATCCTGACGCGACCGTGTGGGCCAAAGTAATCCATCCATTGTTTTTTCCATTCCTCATGCAGGGGACACACACGGTGCAGATGGCATAATTTGTTGAGATCCTCACCCGGCTAATGGCCTAAAGCCCAAGTGGGTCATTTGCGCAGAGAAATATTGGGCCTTTTGTCCACTCAATCCTCACACACAACCTACACTCACCTATTGTACTACAGCGCCAACAGTCAGCCACAGGCATTTGGATCAAGGACACGGTGGGTTTGAATTAATGCAGTACATTAAAATTTGTGGAGCATAGCTGAGATTTTATAGCTGGTAACAACTGAGTGGAATCTAGACTATTCATTTGTTTTATTGACAGTGCAGCTATCAGCAGTTATGTGCGAGGCACACATTTGAAACAAAAGAAAATGATTACAAATATGCCTGCAAAACTTCCCATGCAACTCTTTAACACGGTTTTACTATAGGAATAATGTTATTGTGGCAAAATTGCATCAAATGCAAATCTATTCAGGATACTATTTTTAATAGAAATACAAATGTTTGATGATTACTATAGAGTTGCTGAAAATACCACTGTCAAACCATTTAAAAAAATTCACAAGGATTACATAAAAACTGTTTGAGACCAGAAAATATGAACTTACCATACTTTAGGCCCATCATATATCACTGCACGAGAGCATCTGATTTTCTTCATCAGATCTGCACGACTTCAACTGGCAGTAATCAAACCTTTAGGAGTCATTTAAATGCAATGGATGAAAAATAATTAACAGGTGTTTGCATGTATTTAAGCCTTGTGAGAGTACCAGAATTTAAACGTCAAAGGTTGACAGCACATACATTATACATTAGCCACAGGTGGAAAATAAAATGTGCCGAAAAAATCACTGCCATTTAATAAATATCTGCACAAAATTGAAAATCTAATTGAATCTGTGTGCGCGTGTCATGCGGGATTCACTTTGACACACTCCGCTGCATGTTCCCCGATAAAACATTAATGAGAGGAACGCACAACATTTATAATGTTTGACTCTCACCCTGATCATAACATTACCAAGACATAATTTGATATTTCTACTGAAACATTTCAGAAAGTTACTCATTGAGCTCAAGCCTGTCGAGACGTGCAACAGATAATGTGTGTAAAAGCACTATATCTGTGAAAATCAAACATTCTCGTCATGGAAATCATAGTTTTCCTAAAATAACATAGCTACTGCTGTGGAAATAAACAAATTTTAAAATGACAGAAAAAAATACTGCTGGAACGTGATCCATTACTAATTTCTTAAGATTTTACTTTAATAACAATAACTGTAGCATTTTGGTGGATAGATACTATAAGTATAACAGTGATATTTTATTTATTTTTTTATTTAATAGATAGATAGATAGATAAAAAGTTGCAGGTTCACATTCATCAGGGTGATCGATAAACAAGCAAAACAAATAAATTGCAGCTTACCCCAGTATATTGGAAAACCATATTTTCTTCCTTCCTCTGGAGAGTTCTCATCAGATTTGCTGCAAGATATGTATTTTCTGTAACCAGTCACATCATATTAGTCAGCACGGCCTTAACAGGACTCTACCTTCTCTAGTATCCGGCTCCCTCAAATTTATGATTCATTCATGCCTGAGGCTAAGGCAAAGGAACTAGTTTCTTTAAAAGTGGGCCAGAAGCGTGGGGCCAGTGTGAAGCCGCTCTCCAAATGGAGCCCTCTCTGAAAACACAGAAAGAGAGAAGGGGATTACAGACACAATACTCTGCCATGTTCTCCGTAGCCAAAACTCCCAAGGGTCTGCTTGAGTCCTCACAAAAGCATTGATCTCTCTTTATTGATCGACTTTATGTACCACTTTTCCTCCTCCTGCTCCCCTCCATCTTTTTGTTTTCTCAGTGTCACCCTGTATGCTCGCCGTGCCAAGTAAGAACTCCAGATCTGTTTGTAAAGGCCTTGGAGTGCCGTTCATTTTCTTCTTGTGCTTGAAAGCCTTTGAGGTAAGAACCCAGCTCCAGGTAATTGCCTCTTAGATCAGTGAACACGAGTGCTTATTCCTCAGGTTTGAAATATTGAGAGGCTAATTTGATTGCTGGTTGATGAGTTGAATGAAGCAGTGCGATGTGCAGCTCAAATGCATAAAAGTACGTCAGTCAAATGATGTCAGGAGTATTGCTGATCAGAATGCGTACGATCAATGTGGTTACAAAGTGTCTGACTGCCCTCTATGAACCTTCCCGGTCATTTATTACAGGGGTTTCTTCCTGGTGTATATGATTAATTACCCCTCTCAAATGAATGAACTCTGCTACTTCATTCTTTCGAATGTGTGAACATTTTCTTTCGAGTTTAGACCTTGAATATGCAATTTACATTACTGAAAATCTGAAAAAGGTAACAACTGATGCATTAATTAAAAAAACAAATATAAAAAAAAAAGCCGATGAAAAGTTGACTAAGGAGGTCTATAAATATACTAAACATATTAATAATTATATACATAAAACTTTAATTATTATGTTTAGTATATTTATATAAATATAAAATATTATATATGTATTAACATATATATATATATATATATATATATAATGAATAAATTATAAACTAAAATATACATGCTACAAAAATAAATAAATAAATAAATAAATAAATCAGATTACACAGCTAATTTTGAATGGCCATCAATGGAAAATGACATATTTTGCATTTTGGGGTGAGACATGCTGAAGGTAAAAGGATAACAGACAAAAAGCCTCGAAACTTTCGATTTCAACAATTAAGTATCTATGTCGACTTGGTTGTTATTATTGCTCTATGCAGCTGTTCCATAAATAAACATGACCTTCTTCCAACGGACTGGCTGTCTACTCTTCCTAAATAGTCTGTGTATTTGTCTGTGTCCCCATTTTATCAACGTCAATAATAAGTCGTGAGCTGGTTAATCTTACAGCTTGGCTTGAACGCTGATGTTGGTCATTAGTAGGCCCATGTGCCATGAATCACAAACTAGTGGACAGACCGCACAGGGACAAGCAGAGTGAATTGATGAGAGATGCATCTGGTCTGTTTGTCCCATTCAGACAGGCCCGTTGAGCATTAACATATGCGACCTGTTGAAGGAAACAGACAATATGTTGAGGAGCTAACATGCAGTGCGGCTTATAATTAGTAGAGCATATCGGTATTGTTTTATAATGACTCATTTGGCCAAAATCAGGGGAGAATTTAAAGAAAAATCATGTGGCCTCAAACACAAATAAAATGTCTAACACTGTCTTAAAATCTGCCTGTGTGAGCCATTTCTTGGTGATGCTGAGAAAATTAATGTTTAAATCAATAAACGAGCAATGCGAATGCATCAAATTCTGATATTAAACCTATTGATGAGCTTTAATTCATTAGCGCAGCAACAGAAAAGGCTTGTTGAAACATAATTATTTAATGTTTGTGCAATAATGAATCAAAGGCAGCGAAACAGAACAGCACCTTTAAACATAATACGGTGATAAGAGGCTCTTCAGTGGCTGCCAGTGTGATATTTACACAAGCTAATTGAGCCAAACCCTCTGTGATACAGTAATATGGGCTTCAGCTCTGTTTGCACATATAATTAGAGTTCAGAGACTCCGCGCCCAGCCACCAAGGCATGAAGTGAAACGAATCTTGAGGGGTGCATGAAGGCCACATTTGTTGCATTCAACACCATATGCAGCTATGAGACTTAAAGTGACTTAAATGCATCATTTCAAAGCCCTTCGTGAGATCAAGGTCTTCCTGCAGCTTAAAATAGATATAATATTCTCAATTAATATATTACAATATTACATTAAGTGCCTTCATTAAAGTGACTTCAGAGAGTAATTGCATCATTAATGTGACTTCAAAGACTAATCAGCGGTAAATTTCTAATTTACTAATGATGCATGTGCCGTTTCTCCAAGTACATAAGGGCAGATCCATTCATTTCTACACGCACCTAATGGATTGTGTATTTTATCTTGGAAATCTTACTGTCCCGTTGCCACACTACTGTTAACATCAACACAGCAAAACATCAGTGCAGTTGAATTTAAGGCAGGACTATCTGTTTGTCCAATGGCAGGAGTGAGTATTCGAGAAATCTGTTCGAAAACATATTTGTCATTTTATTGCAATTCCATTTGGAAACACCAGCGGCAAAGCAAGTAAAACATTTATCTGGATATAAAGGTTTCGAAGATCTGTTGGATTTCCTGAACCTATAAAAAGTCTAGAAGTGGCACATAAAATAAAAGAAAAAAAATCAATTGAAACAACCCTTCAAACCCAAGATTTAAATTGGTCCCATTCCATCCATGTAGCACTTTCATACCTCATTAAGCTAATACACAAATAAACGAAGAACACATCTTTAATTTTTGAATGTGATGAGTGATCTATGGTACCGTGAGGAGACGCCGTGTCTGTTTCGTCAGTTCGTCTGAGTAAATCACCCATCATTTTTCATCCATTCTCTCCATTACGTTTGGGCTCTTGTGTGGCTAAACACAGCTTTAGGGAAAGAAAAGGAGGAAAGCATCTATAAATCATGTTTAATAGGCCCCCCATAAGGAAATCAATATGCTCATAGTGCCTTGGAATGCGCCTTCACCGTCGGCATTTATCAGTGACTGTCAGCCTTTACAAAAACTAGCTTGGAGCAGAAATTTTTATACGTTTAACCCCACAACAGATGGTAGCCAACCAAAGAGAAAACTGAGAATTCATAATTAGGCTGCCTTCGATTTTAATCTTAATCTTGATCACTCAGATTACATAAAAGTACCAAAGACATAATCTCAGATTAGAAAGCAAGGTTTAAAATATATCCTTACCTCTCACTTGGTCACTAAGACTTCCTTGAGGAGAATATTTGGTGTAGAAAACTTTTTTTTTTCCTTTTTGCCTTTCAGTGATACAAAATTGTAGAGGTGACTTGAAACGATGAAGAAAATCTGACAAGACGGATGCTACCTTGTGTCATTCATGTGAACACCTCGGTTCAAAGCACCTGCTAGATCAACTGTTAGGCCACGACTCATGTTTGGGCACCGAACCTCAAAAAATACCAGTTACATTGAATTTCAAACGCACAGCCCATCAATTTTCTCTCCAGACTTTGTTTTAAAGAGCGTCATGTTAACAACGACTTGACTTTCAGTAGCAGCAGTGACAACAGCATGAACAAGCTGCTCGTGACAGGTCTGCTCAGACCGAACTACTCAAGAACTCCACAAAGACGGCACTGATGGACTGCAACAGAGCTTCTCGTCTTCCACAGATAGAGCGCTCTGTGGCAACGCTCTCTTTCTGCTAGCAGGTTGAGCAGAGAGCAAGGTCCCTCATTTGTATCTGCCAGTCCTGATTAATGATATTTCATCCTTACCATTTTCGCTTGTTCTTTTTTTTCCCTCCCCCAACAAGCTCTCTGTGTTTCTCTCTCATGCTCATTTTAATATAGATACACCAAGCTGGTACAAGCAGAACTTATTGATAATACATAGACAGTGCTTCTAAACAGCCCATGACACATGCAGACCTACACATGACTAACTCACATGTGCACATCAGATTGGACGAGGGTAAGAGGACTAATAAAATTAAAGTGATTGCACATTCTTCTATAGAGAAACACAGGAACGTCATGTCAGTGCTGTATCCAATTAGAACATCTAATCACTATAAAAACCAGGGAACTTTGGGCATAGAAGTTTATGTAGACTAGGGGTGTCACAATATGATAGTATTGATGACAACCATGATATTTAAAAAATGAAGTAGTGATATCATGTTTCTACTACACAATGCTAATATTGTAAATAATGCAGTGTCTGGTTGACACTTCAACATGATTGGTGGCGAAAATGCATCTTAACGCTGGATGCCAACCATGATTGAGTTAGAAAAAAGTTGTGTAGCAACTAATACAGCATAAAATCGTGTTGGAGGAGATGACTCTAATCCGAAAAAAAAAAAAATAAATATATATATATATATATATAAATGTGGGAGTGTTTTGGATTCTGTAAAAAAAGTCAGTCTGCAGGGAGCTGCCACTCAATGTTGTTATTTTTGTACTTTGCACAGATATGGTTAAATGCTTGTATTTTGAGAGATTCATTGGCCAAAAATTAAAAACTCAAAATCAACAAAGTTAAAGATAAATTTGCTATTAATGTTTTATTTTATTTTGTGATTTCTATAGATGTCATTTTTAATATATATATATATATATATATATATATATATATATATATATATATATATTTTTTTTTTTTTTTTTTTTTTTTTTTTTTTTTTTTATTGTGCATGCTCATTTCCCCTATTTTGACATTTGAGTTACTTTTGCCGTCATCAAACACTCAAAGTTAATCTTTCTAAATAATAATCATTTTATAAAATAAAAATAAATCTTTAGTCAATGTCAAAAAAATTTGCATACTGTACATTTTGTGATGCCTACATTGACTTGTAGCATTTACAATGGTTGATTTTACCTTATAATGTTTTTATTATTATTTCTAATTTGTTTGCTAATTGCTAATTTTATAGCAGTGATATCATCGCAGTGTGGGTCTCCCTCTAACCTGACCGCAAAGTAACAGCTAAAATGCTAACATAAACCGCAGTTAAGTTAAAAATGAGGCCCCACTGAAACTTGTTAACATTTAATCAACTGAATGATTGACTGTATTGAGTATCTAAACTTAATAACCAGCACAGCATTCCAACAAACACACCTCTTTCACAGGCTTTTTTCGCTTGCTCCACACTCTTTGATTTCAGCCAGACCATTTTAAATTTTATCATGCATTCGCTTCTTGGGTGAGTGTGGAATTATTTTCAAATACGTTTGGTCTTGTCCACAACTGTCAATCGTTGAATTCTTTTTCTCGCTATCAGCTCATAGCAGCTCCATGGCATGAAAACGAATGAGAAAAATAGAAAAGCTATCCTCATCTGCAGAAAAAGAGCTACTGAGAACACAAAAGAACACGGTCTATTCCCTCAAACGGCTGGCATAAACAACAGTCACACAATGTGTTAATCTACGGCTCTTTGCACTGTTGGCAAGGCTTAGACTGAAGCCACGTCACAAGACAGCTCTACCTTCTTTCCTCGCACGGGTTTGGCTTACGGTGTCGCACGCTCTCTCCCACAGCACAATACAGCAACTAAACTGGGGGATTCGTTTAATCGAGTTTCAAAGAGGAAGGTGAAGATTAAACTAGCGCCTCTCTGTTTATATTTGAACAGCGGGCCATTCCCGAAAATGAACCTATGAGTGGATTAAGCACGTATTTGATTAAAACTGTATTTGATTATTTTTCTCCAAGGCCATTTCCTTACTTGATGCCTCCTGAGCCCCCTGATGGATTGAGGATAGAGTGAGCGTCATGTCATACAGATGAAGACTCAGGACTGATTACAAAAACAAATTAATCTTTATTCAGATGGGAGTGCAGCAAATCTCTCGAAACACAAACAAGTATTTACAGTTCCATAATCGCATGTAACAAGACGAGTCGCATAAAATCCTCCCTGAACGAGTACGCTTGGGCTTTATAATATATGTTGCTAGCAGGGAGTTCTGCAAAAACAGAATCTGAATGTGATAGTTAATATTCAATTTTAAGGCAACCTGCCTATTTTGCAGATGGAAATTGAACGAGGAAGGAGAATTGTAAAGATCCGACCCCTTACTTGCCATAAAATGGGGTGACA
The DNA here is from genome assembly GCA_036784905.1 of Acrossocheilus fasciatus. Taxonomy (NCBI): domain Eukaryota; kingdom Metazoa; phylum Chordata; class Actinopteri; order Cypriniformes; family Cyprinidae; genus Acrossocheilus; species Acrossocheilus fasciatus. Next base: position 8,539,807 of record CM071954.1, on the reverse strand, counting down.
GAACTCACAGAATTCATTTTAAGAGGCACAGAGTACAGAATATCAGAAGGCAGGGACGGGAATATTGTTCCCGCATCTAGTGAAGTAGACCCTGAGAGGCTGGGTTAAATTTAATGTAGTTTGTAAGGCAGCTGCACAATAGAAATGTGTGCTTCTCTATTACATGGTGCAGCCTCAGTCCAAATGGATCGATACAACATCAAAACTCATCATCAAACCCAAGTGTCAAGCATTTGAGGTTACTCTGCCTTTCCACAGTTTTCCACAGACAAGGCCAAGCGGTGTTCTCTAAATTGCTAACAATCATCTATTGGAGAGTCAATGTGAAAACCTGACTATCAAAGCTTTAAATTAAAAGCCACTGGGTTGTGAAAACATGTTGTTTTATGGGAGATCTAGTTGTATGTATTTTTTAAAGAAGCAGTTTCCAGACTCTTATTTTGTGGAGCTGCAGATGTTCGCCATACCATAGCTGATGACATTTTCAAAGTCCTTGAAGCTGATATGACCATCAGAATCCTGATCTGCATACCTGTGCAATAGAATAAATGAACAACATTTGTTAATGCTTGTGTAAGAACAAATAAGTGTAGCAGGGTAAGATGGAGGAAGAAGCTCCTTTTTAAAAACAGAATCATATTTAGAGACGTGTTAAGCATGTACAAGATGATGATGATTTATAATGCAGCATATTATTAAAGGAAATAAATGGAAACATTTGCTAATTTAACAGTATAGTAAAAGTCTATATTTCTCATTACAAGTATGCAATGGTAGCAACAGACCATAAATTCAGATTATATGATGCCACTCAATTGGCCTATACAGGTTACAATGAATAATGGAGTTGTTTGAAATGTAAATCTAATGCACATAATTATTCCATAACTCCGTGAATTATAATTATTTTTAAATTAAATCATTAAAATACCAGTAACAACATGCTTTCTGAGTGCCCCAAAGGTCTAACTTCAACTTTAGCGTAAAATAAATTCACAGCTCATCTAATTCTATCTCATTGTTATTATCTAATAACAATAATTAGATCATTTAACCTCACAAACTATTTAGATAGATTCACAAGATTAAAAATTGAGTGAAAGAATATTAAGAGTAAAAACGTTCAATAAATGTGTTATTATTTAGTGACATCTAAGGTCAAGTGGTGGGACATCTTCTTAAACCATCTTACCCTACAACTTTTTAAGTCAAATCATTACAAGTCATTCAATAGCATCCTGAAGATACAGAAAACATGTAAGATCTGATCAGTTTGAACATTTTAATAGCATTCAGTCTAAAGCTGAATTTCAGAACGGCATCAAAAAAATAAATAAAAAGAAAAGACGTGAGGGCAAAGTGCTCTGTAATATTAAGCCAGAACTCAGAAAACACTATTGAGTATCTGTCAGCGTCTGATATAAACTTAAACTGAATAGCAGGAGGGTTAAGTAATATGCAATGCTTCAGCTCTCTCACTCAAATTCGACATGACATCTTTTCTTTGATCTATATCCCAGGCACTTCATCACTAACATGGCCTGCAATAGCATTCCTTTTGAAATGCACTAATGCTGTTGATGCAATCTGATAATCCATAAATGTGATGACAAATGAGTTGCATGGGCGTTTTCTGGTTTAGCACGTGTAGTCAAATATCTTTGTGGGCCGACACAGTTGAATACCCATAGAGGTGGTAGATGAATCTCAGCTCTCAGATGTGAAAGTGACTTGATGTTCACTCTAACATTGCAAGTAAGTGCTGTCTGATTGACTCGAGTGAGACTTATTTCACTTCCTGGTGGTAGTCCGTCCCTGGACAGGTGGTGGATGTGCGGTGAGCTGCTCATTTTCAGCTGACTGAGTCTTATCAGTCCTGAGGGGGAAGTCATGTGGCAGGAAGAGAAGCCTTGACTCTAACTAAAGGTCTTATACCAAAGCCATGAATTTCAGGAAGTTCCAGTTCAGAAATGAGCTTTTCAAGCTGGAAGGGTCACCGAAAAAGTGTCTTGATACAAAAAGTAAAAGCAAAGAAAATGAAGCTGAAGTTGAGACCATCTCATCAGGTACCATGGTTATAGGCTCACACACATTTGTCTTTAAGTGTCACTGTCCACTGACTGTCTCATCAGTCTGTGTCTTGGTTTGATGCTGCAACCAAGTGACTTGCAATTGTCCAGATCTATCACTCACTTACAGCTTCTGAGAGCAAAGCTCTTCTCTCTTCTCCCTCTCAAAGCAAGCGCACATTTCACATTGGCGAATGAGTCATTCATGACATAACGAGCAGATAAAGACAGTGTGAGCAAATTGAATCGTGTCCGAAGAGCAGAGGAGGACATTACAGAGCAATGGGCTGACCATTTCTTCCTCTCAGGGCTCACTTCCTGTTTCAAAGATGAAATTAAAATAGCTATTCTGCTGGAGAGAGATCTTTATTTCCTGCTTTTTGGTTCAGCTGTTTATCGTCTACAGTGTATCACGCAAGTCTGCAAGCGCAGAATCAGATTGCAATCACGTAAAACTCATTAAGCGGATGTTTTTACCAAGACCGAGATTAATGCGGATAAAAACCGCCACAGGAAAACTGCTCCTCCAATTGCAGATGAGAAAGAGCAAACAGCAAACATAAGGGAAGAGATATAGAGGGAGCTGAAATTTTCCTGCCTCTCCCTCTCACTGGGGTGATTTCTCTATTACTCTCAACAGCAGACTGATCGTGTGCAAACACAGCAGATGTGAGGGAAATTTGGTAGCAACAGGGAGGAGAATTAAAACAACATTAAGCATCCAGCAACTGGAAAATCACACTTCCCTTTTCCATGCCGGTGACTCCCATTCAAATGGAAGTGTAGCACACATCTAATTAGATTCTAATGAAGTCCTCCCCATGGAGGAGGACCGTTGAGACATCAAGCATGCCCCTTTCCTGAGCCTCTGCACCTCTCTGAAGCTTTCAACAGAAAAGAGAGAAGATGACTGCCTAAAACTTCACGAACAGCTTTTGAACACCTGTGCTACTTCCACTGATTAAACGAATAAGGCAACATATCTATCTTGCTAGCCTGCAATCAAGAGGTTGCAATTAAAGTGTGACAAGGTTGAGCATAATCACGTGTGAAGAGGATTGCGTGGACTGACAATCTAATTTACGTAGCAAAGCGGACCGATTTCCGCATTGCCGTGTTTGATTGAGTGATGTGATATTAGAACTAAGGCTTTGCATCAAACAGACTGACAGGTTGTCATATGAGAGGGCACAGTGCTATACACGGAGGGACTGTATAGTCTTCATGGTCTTTATCACAGCGAGAAGAGACACATGAGTGATATTTTAGCTGTCCCTTCTTTTAGACGCTGCGAGTTGTAGTTAACGTAGCAGTGTCAATCAAAGCAGGTCTGTGTTGCAAAGCCTGTTCATTGTTTGAATGAATGTAACAATTCTACAGCTGTGTACGATACCGATTTTTTAAATACTATGAACTAAAATGCGCTTTTAACATACTATCTTTGTATTTAAAAAATGTATTTAGCTACCACTTGTAGTACACTTGAGTGTACTAGTGTATGAAAGATGGGTTCAAGTGTACTACAAGTGGTAACTAAATACATTTTTTAAATACAAAGATAGTATGTTAAAAGTGCATTTTTGTTCATATTCATGGTGTCTCAAAATATCACAGTTGACTACACTTAGATGATCTTAAGTTGACCTTAAGAAGTACTAAAGGATCATTTTTAGTATATTAAGTACAACATTAGTGTGTGAAAATAGAGCACTTTAAGTACATTATGGAAGTGCACTTGTTTTTCACCTGGGTAAGTAAATAATTAAATAAATTAGCACGATAATATCGTGTATCGACGATCTCACAGGCTGACTATAGGTTCAACTACGTAATAGTTCAACACTACTCTGAACTATTACTTACAGCTTCCAATGCTGGTTGTTTCAGCAGGGTTTTCTGTCAGAAGATAGCCAGCTACTCTAAAGAAGGGCTGAGTTGTTGGTCCCTAAATGGGCCTGCCGTTCCATGTGCACAGGTGTCTTCCTCCTCGGGCTCTTAACTGCTTGGGTGCTTATTAGCCTTCAGCCAGAGATGAGGAATATCTTGGGGGCTGAGCGGCGATGAAGACTCATCGAAGCATGCAGATCCTCTAATTACCACATTGTCATAGCTAGAATACCGTCGTAATCAGAATAATGGCGCATGGCTCGGGGATGTTGTTCTTATTACCACGCAGTGTGGCAGCTGTATCTGTGAACGCTCAGCTAATCAACTCAGCTGAGAATCTGCCAAGTCATCCGCCCAGGCCACGACTCCTACGAAACACTCGTTGTGTGTGATCTGTGCCGCTTCAGATAACGTACCACAGAGGGGCGAGATGGAACCTGAGCGTAGCGAGCACGAAGAGCCAGTCTTCTTAGTCACACAGGATTTGTGTTGGGACAGAAATCAGCATGGAATTGTGAGAGAGTGGGCAAGATTTGCTCGGCAGCAATGTGTTGGACGGCCATAAGTGAGATAAATATTGCCTAGACGATTCGTTTGTCTCACACCTCTGTGCCAGGATTCCCTGTGGAGGACACTGCAGCCTTCCCGGGAGATGGAAAGAGGCGGGCGATGACATCATCAGCATGGCCCACAGGAACAGGTGTATTCTTCTGATTGGTGTTCAGATGTTCTTTTTTTCCTCTCTATTTATTTATTTCATTTTGGAACAAGGGGAGATGGGGAGGAGAAACATGGCAGACCGCAAGCACTACTCTGTCACTGTCAAGAAAACGCACACTTCGCTCCTGTACTGACGCTGCATAAACCTGAAGGAAAAAGATGCTCTATTGGCCTAACTTTTCTCTACACCAGCACAGTTTTTATTCTAAGACACAGAACAATATGAAAAGTGCTACAACAGGGGTTTTCAAACTTTGAAGTCAACGACCCCTCCTGTATAAGCATGAGAAGATACCGAAATTATCAGTTTAATTCAAATGAATTTGTATACTGCTTTTCACAATAAACATCATTCCATAGCTTTTAGCATAGATTTGGCTTTTAATTCTTATGGTTAAACACAACAGAATACAATAATCATGATTAATCAACCTGTAAATTAAACTAATAAAAATTACATTAACATCAAATTTGACAGCCATAATAATATACATTTTGTACAATATCGTTCCAGTCAAATGTCCTTGCAGTCCTCTAGACCCTCAGTTTGAAACCCCCTGTACTACAATATCTGTAGAGGTATCTGTAGATAACTGTCATCTTCTCTAACACACTGTTTCAACATCCAAAAAGGAGAAAACTTAGACATAATCAGGTTCTACTTCAGATAAAGAAAGTGACAGATATGCATATGGCACAGGAGCTCAACAAGCAATCAAAGATGCATGCCATTGTAGAAAAGAAAACCTTCTGCTCTTTCATGCCAGTGGGTACGGAAAGAGCCACTGCACTGCTGAGATGTGCTCTGATTGTGTCTTAATTGGGACACATCATGGATCCTCTGACTGTTTCATTTCATTTGCTCTTCTTTTGTCCTAATAAGAGAACACAAAGAGGGGTGGAGCTGGGATCCTGAAGTGCTGCATTTTCACCTGTGATAAATGGAGACCTGCTGCACCGTGGGAGAGATGTTACGGCCACGGCTCAATTTTATATTAACAAAATCACTTCCATTAAAACCACTGCACATTGCTGTCATGGCAACTGCTGAAAGTATCAATGGGAGTTGTGAAATGTGCTGCAGAAATTTCTTCCCCGCCTGTGGCCCCCAGACGTGATATTGATGCCGCTGTCAGGGGCGGCTGGCTTCCAGCTCCATAGCTACCTGTCGAGCCTACAAACAAGATGCGGGTTAATTCTGCCAGCAAGAATCTACACATCTCGTCCCCATGCATACACACATAATCCCTCAAGCTGCTTAAGCTTGAGGAAAGCTCATATGTGCGCCTAAGCAATGTTTTTTTTAGACAATACATACGATTAGCAAAGCTGCAATGTTTGAGTTATTGAGTGTGTAATATTACAAGCTTAAAAAAATATATTTTATCTGTATGTACAATCCAGGGCTCAAAAATAGGGATGTTCTGTTGACCCAGGGCCAGAATGAATATGCCAGACTTCCTTTTTTTTATTAAGTACATGCATTTTAATGCCTTTACATACATTAAAGGAACACTCCACTTTTTTTGGAAATAGGCTCATTCTCCAACTCCCCCAGAGTTAATAAGTTTTACCGTTTTTGAATCCATTCAGCCGATCTCCGGGTCTGGCGAGAGCACTTTTAGCATGGCTTAGCATAGATCATTGAATCCAATTAGACCAGTAGCATCGCGTTCAAAAACGATCAAAGAGTTTCGATATTTGTCCTATTTAAAACTTGACTCTTCTGTAGTTATATCGTGTACTAAGATCGGCGGAAAATGAAAAGTTGCGATTTTCTAGGCTGATATGATTAGGAACTACTCTCATTCCGGCGTAATAATCAAGGAACTTTGCTGCAGTAACATGGCCGCGGCAGGCGCAGTGATATTACGCAGAGCCTGAAAGTAGTCCCCGGTAGCTTCCAATTATATATCTGTGTGTGTGTGTGTGTGTGTGTGTGTGTATATATGTATGTATATGCAGGGCTCAAATTGAGGGGGGATGGCATCCCCTGGTCGAAAAAAAATGACAAAAAGCATCCCCTCTGTAAAACCACCATCCCTCTTACCATCCCTTTTGGATTATTCATTTTGTGTATTACGTAAAGCTTATCATGCACAAGAAATTTTAAAATTCTCTATTCATTTATGAACTAAATAACTGTGATTGGCCAATCAGAACTTGGTACTGTAACAAGCTGTGCACAAGCAGAAGCAATTTTGTAATTTTTCCCACAAAATGGATAAAAAAAAATGTGTGAAGTTCTTTAAAAAGAAGACAACAGAAGGTATGATAATTTAAAGACATTCTCCTGACATGATGTATGTGTGACTGTGACGGACTGAGAGACGATATAGGAGAGCTGACATTATCCAACTTTGAAAAAAAAAAGAAAAAAAAAAACACAACTTGAGTACAAAAGCATTCACTGCGCGATGAAGCTCGTAAGAATCCATTTAGAATGGCCTTATAATTCCAGCAATGAAACAAAAAAATACCCATGTATGAGTTTTTACGTTTTTTGATCATTGCACAAGGAATGTATTTTTCTGTATATCAGCACATGTGCGCGAGGCCGCAAGCACAAATGTGCTATTAGTTTTATACAGCAGTGCATAGCAACACAGTGTTTCATACCGTGAATGAATCAGTTTTTGAACAAATCTAGAGAGCCAGTGATTAAACATTCAGATGGTCTCACTTGTTTAGTTTTTATTGAAATAGCCATTTTGAACGAATCATTTGATATGAATGATTCAGTGAGTCATTTATTAAAACAGGGACTTGCTTCCACCTACTGGCGGTTTTATTGTCATATTTATTTATTCATGACACACCTTGCCAGCACAAAAACACATTCAGTAAATATTTTATTATATCTTTTCATGTGACAACACTGAAGAAATGACACTTTGCGACAATGTAAAGTAGTGAGTGTACAGTTTGTATAACAGTGTAAATTTGCTGTCCCCTCAAAATAACTCAACACACAGCCATTAATGTCTAAACCGCTGGCCACAACAGTGAGTACACCCCTAAGTGAAAATGTCCAAATTGGGCCCAATTTATATATATTAGTGCTGTCAATCGATTAAAAAATTTAATCACGTTAATCCAAATTGATTAATCATGATTAATCACAAATTTAAAATACTAGGATTTACCTGTAAATGTGTTGAAATAAAGAAATGCATGACAAACTAGTTTAAGGAAACAGAACCTTTCACACTTCCGCCAGGTATGAGACATAATCCTTATTAATCTTTTATCATTATTCTTTTGTTTCTATTCAGCTATTATCAGCCTTTAAACTGGCAATAAAACTTTACCAAGCCACATCCCTTCAATCCCAGTATACATTTACCCAACTATTATCAAAAGTATTTCTAAATAAATACAACAAAAAATTTTCTTGCGACCTCACGTGAAGTATTATGACAAAAGGCATTATGAAGAAGAATTGGACCTGTTCTGCAGGTGCATTAGAGCTAATATTAGCATCATGCTTCATAAGACAATTTATGAGATTAATAGTACAATTTTACTCAGAACTCACTTTAAACCACCATCGAGTGTTTGTAATAACTTCCTTTTGCGATCACATGTGGAATTTGATCGTTTACTATTGTTAAAATGTGCTATTTATAGCCTTTTATATCGCTGCACAAATGAGCATTTCAGATGTACACACTCAACTCCAGAAAATCACATACAAACCATATCCTATCGTAATCGTGTGTTTATTATTTTATAATCTATAGTGGCTGTTGTCATGTTTATTTCTGCTGTGTAAAAGCCTTAACGTATGCTCTGGCTGAAACTCCATTCTTAAGTTGCCAGGGATACATTACAAGTATAATACACATTATTAAAAAGGTCGATTTAAATTTTTATTTGTCTATATACACTTTGGGCAGCCGTGGTACATTATAAAAGTAGCCCAAAAAACCGCAACCCACGGCTCCGTAATTTTTCCCGCGACTGTATTTTCAAAATAGCCCAATTGTGCCACGACCCTGGCAACACTGGCTGTACCCTTATCAAACAATGATAGATAACCTTCTGCGCTGTGATGACGGCAAGAAGTTGGGGTCAAACCTTATCAAACGATTAATTTGCGTAAAAAATATTAACATTTTTATATTAATCGCATGTGTTAACGCATTAACGTTGACAGCCCTAATATATATATATACACATATACACACACACACACACACACACACACACACAAGTAGTCATGTTGTACAAGTAGAAATCTAAACAACTGGCCTGACCAGGCCTAATCTTTTCTGTTGAGAGTGGTTGCACAGGATACACTCAAAACACAGCATGCAACAGCTATGTTTCCATCTGAATTTCTCTATTTGTCCCTCTTCTCTACAGCACAGGTGGTCTGCAAACACCAGTCACCAGGGAAGAAAGAGAGCAGTGCTAGCATGGACAGTCTATTCTTAACAATCCGACAGGAGTGCACTGAAAACTAAGCTGTTGTTCCAGTAGTCCCACACACCCAGAGAGAGCGCATGCCAAACAACACTCACGGCCTGTCAGATGAGCAGTCTCTTTCTCTTTCACTCACACACACAAAATCGTGCACGCAAACACACATCTAGATAACACAACACAAAACCGTTGCACACACACACAGACACACACACATACCCAAAACCAATCACCTTTCTGTGCACCCGACATTAGGATATAAAACACTAAAATATCTAAAGGAGAATGCCACAATTTGATTCATGCCATGCTTAAAATCCTGACACGTTTTCAGCACAAAGCCATGAAGGCGAAACTAGGCTGTAAAGCCACAGCTTGCAGCTGTAAATTAGAATGTGCTTACCGGGAGGAGAGATTGATGACTACGTAGTGTGCATCTTGTGACTCGCTCACTTAGTTAATAGGGCATCGCTGTGACTTTCCACATCTGCACTCATCCTGGGCGCAGCGGCTTCTTAAACAGAATTAAAAGAGATGTCCGTGTGACATCCTTAAAAAGCTTGTTGACCAATTGGTTGAGGTGGCAATTTCCTCAGCGAGCTTTACAGGTGGTAAATGGATTACGTAACTGGGATTGAAAGTTACGACGATGGGGCTTTGTGGAGCATGCAGAGGAAAACGAGAGGAGCTATGTTGTTTGTTCCAAGGCTATGGATTTCTAATAAATGTTTACCGCTTGCTTTGGCCCCAAAACTCTCAACAACAATCCGTTTTAGTCACGGGAAGGGAAAGTCAATTTATTTAAATCCAGCTCTTATCCTGAAAACTCATCCTGGCTCCAAACCCGTCCCAAGCCACTGGCTCCATTTGGCATCGCTGTCATTTCCAGCCGTCTTCTTAATAACTCCTTGACTTAACCCACTTCCCGACGCAGGGGCCCTCGTATTCAATCATCGTCTGCTCCAGGAGAGACCAATCCTCTGTTTATATTACTCCACAATTTATCCCACTTTAAAAGACTGCTCGGAGAGTGAGAAAGGAAGAGAGAGAAGGCACTGGAGGCTCTTTACAATAAGCCTGATTCATCGTGAAAATTTCCTCGTTGTTTAATCAGCCAGTGTAATGAGAGTCTATTCAGACGTCTATTGACTCTTCTGCTCTATTCAAACACTTTTGCTGCTTTAGTTCTCTCTGCACTTCATAAGCTTTTCCAGAAAAGCCTCTTAATGGAATGTGAGTCAGAGAGACCGGCGTTTTCTGACAAGTGAAGACACATTCGGGAAAACAAAACGAACAAGGCTGCCGAACGTGGAACCTGCTCTGGTACAAATAAATCCATTGAATCGCTGCCAGTATTGTTCGTATTGTCGAGCTTGGAACACAAACCACGTAGGACAGAAAGCAGGCAAAACGCAGACTCACTGGGTAATCAATCCATTTCTGTGTCCCTGCAGAGACTTTAACAGACATCCCCTGCACCTACTCCCGTTTAGGCCAACAACCAGGGTATCAGGCAGGCACAGACAAGGTCCTGTTTCTCGTGCTGAAGCTGGTCTCTTTTAGAACTGGCCCAAGTTTCCACTAACTTGAAAGTTATACCATAACTATGTTACTTCACAACGTGCACACAAATGTGCTTGAAAGCATATTTTGACAAGCAATTTAATGCCTTAATGTTGGGGAAGGGAAAAACATAGTGGATGGAGACACTGTGCAACACTATAATCTGTACATAAAAGGTACACCATATGCCTCAGGACCTTTGGGTTTCGTTGGATTTAGTTTGTATGCCACTGAATTCTAAATTGCACTCAAGTTCCTGATTTTTAATTGAGGTAGCAAAATGGATGCAGAACTGCAATTTGAATTTGCATGTAAGAAAGTGGATATAAAATTCATCTGAATTTAAATCTTAAAGAAAATAAAGTCAAACAAATGTATATGAAGGAAAATAAAATTAACATTTTTAACTAAAAAAGTAAAGATTGACAAGACATGTTGAACAAAAGTTTAAGTAGATAGACAGATAGATAGATAGATAGATAGATAGATAGATAGATAGATAGATAGATAGATAGATAGATAGATAGATAGATAGATAGATAGATAGATAGATAGATAGATATTCTGAATTTTTCCCAATCCTGTTGACTGTTGCGAGCGATCTTGTTTTGTATCCATTTTACCACATTGCATACATATATAAAGAAGGTTCCAGATCAGGGCACTGGCTCTGCACCAATACGGCACCCTGACGGTGGAAAAGCGATGAGAAAGCCCTCTTCAAGACAAAAAGCAGAACTCCTGCTACCGAATTACCATAATATCAAAAGTCGATTTTTGCTCATGTCTACAGAAGGAGCCACGGTTACAAATCAAGTGTAAAATTTTTGGGTTATACAGTAGGACTTTAAAGCTCAGCGGAGAGAGTGGGCGTGGAGTATCTGGGCCCAGTCAGGTACAGATGAGAAATCCAGAGGAGAAATGAGGTTCCATATGAGGAAGCCCTGCTGGGGATGAAATGACCCTAGTATTGAGGAGGTAAGGATGGCAGCTTTCCATGTGCGTGGCTCTCGCTGCTGATTAGTAGGACTGATGCTCTCCTGCGTGAGCCGGGCCTGTGGACTGATGGGACATCACCAGGGTTCCACATCGTCTCCATTAACACTTCATCTCGCTCACCTGAGGGGAGCCGAAATATGAAATCAAAATATAAAGAGCAGAGACGAGAGAGAATCTCTGAGCAGACAAAACATGCACAGTCAAACTCCTCCACTTGCCCATGTACAGTTTATCCCCCACACACACGTTCTGTGGTTGGAACTCCAGATACACACTCTCCAACAGTGCTCCGGTTACATATTCAGATCAAACGCTTCACAGTACTCTCCAGCTGAAGCAAGCGCACTGATCCTCCAAGCTTCTAGTGCTCTTGTGTTCTTGTTGGATGTTCCTCTGTGCTTTGTGACTGAAAAAGAGAGCGCTTTCTTTGTGTCTTAAAATATGCCTCTGCTGCTTCTGTAGCAAGTCGCGATTTCTTTTGTCAGACGCAACTGAATGAAAGACCTTCATCTTTCTGGGAGGGGTGGAGGGGCCCACCGAGACGCGTCACACGCAAAATTGTCAAAATCAGTGGAAATGCGGCGCGCTGTTGGGAATTTGTGTTTTTAATTCGATTTCTCTTTGCTGTCTAGACTCAGCTGTAAAGACGGTACAGTCGTCGCATTCCCTGACTCTCTATGGAGACATATGCCACTTTTTATCGTGCGAGGGTTGACATATAGATGCACGCCACAGAAATTAATTTCAGGGTCACAGTAAGGAGTTTTCGTATAATCAAACTGATTAAAAAATGAAAAACATTAAAATTACATGCCTTAGATAAACACGGTCTGAACAACAAAATCAAAGCTCTAAGAAAGTTGCAGGAGGTCCTCTGCAATTCTTGTTATGGACAACCCACAGAGAGTGCCCTCGTAACCATAAGAACCCCCCTGTGGGATGCGCACAATGGCAAATCATGCTAAACATAATTTGTGGGATGTTTTGCCCCTCAGGACGACTGCACTCATAATTCATGCTATTGTCCGTACAGACGCATTCGTTTGATGTTTCTCCGATATCTCTTACTCACCCCCTCTCGAAAAGTCAACACATGCTTGGGAGGAAATTCAAATGTGGAGCACTGCAGCAAATGTCAGGAACAATGTAAGCCTTTGAGATCAGCAATGTGAGTGGGGGTTTGTCAGGGAGGAAAGCCAGTGATGGTCTCAGATATAGATGCTGATAGACCCTAGGGCTTCTCGACATGGACATGAGGGGTGTACAGTAAAGCACAGACAGCTATAAGAGGATACAAAGAATTAGATAGAAATCCAAGCAATAATATCAATGCAATAATGACTTAACTTCATGAAGAATACATCTTGTTTAATCAAACAAGAGCAGTCTGTATGTATTTTAAATGAGGTCACAGACATAAAAAGATGTTTATGACAGCCAAGAGTGAAGTAAAAACAAGACATATCAGAGATATGAAAAAACACTTGCGGCTTTAAAATGAAAAACTGAAGGAAACAGTGTATTTTTTTGCAAATCCTCTGTTTTGAGAACTCATTGTGCCGGGTGACTGATGGTAATTAGTTGAAATTAGGTTGCAAGCTGGGCCACAGTATATCAGAGCAATGCTGTTCTTTTTTGCCTTCCTCTAATTTGTTTACAGTCTTTAAGCCTCTTGAGTGAGCTCTGGAGTTTTTTTATTTTTATATAAAAAAAACTGTAATTAAAAAAATAAACAATAAAAAATGCAATTTAGGGCTGCAACAAACAATTATTTTGACAATTGATTACTCTGCAGATTATCTCCTGGATTATTCAGACCTTGTTCAAATGGTTCTTCAAACATTCTTCAGAGCAAAGACTATATAATATATCAAACACATTATATGCAAGTACGGCTGAAATATAAAAATCAGCCAAAAAAAAAAAAAAATTCTTTGGCTTATGTATAAATAACACTACAGTAAACTAGTAACACACTGATTTAGAAAATTATTTCATATAAAATACCAATATTTACATTACATATAAAATTACATAAAAGATTAATTCTAGTTTATTTAAAAAAAAAAAAAACATTCAATTATTCTGTCCTGGTCATTGATTGTACATGAGTTGTTGCGGTCCTATTAAGTTGTTGCACTGGATTTGGAAAGAACTTACAAAATAGACAAAATACTATTTAAGCATAGTTTCCATAACACTCCAAAAAGTGCTGGATTTTACAAATCAGATTTATTGGCAAGAGGATATATTACAACACATTCAAATGACTCTCCAGAAGGAAAAAACACTGCTGAGCTGGGCGAAGCTCCAGAGAAATTAAAAGTCTAGGGCAATGTAATCTTTAAGCGGAGGTCAAAACAGAGAATCTATATCTATGAAATGAGCATCTTTCCAAAATCAAAGCAGATAGGACAGTCCACGTCATAACAGTAAGGTGGATGAGATTAACATTGAGAGAAAGTTTCACCAGATTAATTGAGTAAGGAAAGGAAAGGACGTGTGGCCAAGTATGGTGACCCTTACTCAGAATTTAACCCATCCAAGTGCACACACACCTGGAGCAGTGGGCAGTGAGTGCTGCGGCGCCTGGGGAGCAGTTGGGGGTTTGGTGCCTTGCTCAAGGGTCTCACCTCAGTCATGGTATTGAGGGTGGAGAGGGTGCTGGACATTCACTCCCCCACCTGAGACTCGAACCTGCAACCTTTGGGTTACAAGTCCGACTCTCTATCCATTAGGCCACGACTGTCCCCCTTCTGAGTAAGAAGGGGGACAGGTCATGGAATACATGGATGGAGAGAAAAAGTGACCAAGGAAAAAAATTTGTATGTGTCAATGCACTATGCCTCAGAGGTTAAGACTTCAATCAGTCACATTATCTCTACCTGAACGTTACCTGTTCACAGCTGGCCTGTTGCATCCCGATAGATTGAATTTTTCAGAGGGACAATGTAATCACTTCTACCTGAGGTTGCCTTATCATACATCAAGCACAGATAAGAGCAATGACAAGCATTTCTAATGAATGAGCTCTCAAAAAAGCTATGACTGGGGGGAACTGACTGACTATGATGGACGACTAGAGTGAGAGGCTTTTAGAGGTTTCTACCATTTTATGCTGCTTCCCAGCAGCCAGCTTTACTGTGAGACTTACAGGATATAAAATCAACTGCCTACTTGGGGGAAAAAAAGTATAGAAAGAGGTGTTGTGCTTGTCTGCAAAGAGGAACATTCAGTTGGTCCTGACAGTGAAGGTACAGTAGAGATAGAAGACTGGGAGCTTGTGCATATGGCATTGAATGATGGGATAGATTCCACATTCCGTCTGATTGCACGAACATTGAGATGCAGTGCAAAGATAGCTACGCTACGGCTGTGACAAACAGATGTCAGAATGTGAGTCATCACTTCATCAAATGAAGTCCACAAAATGCATCTGCGAATCATTCAGGAATGTGCAAAACTACACATTTTCAGTGAGTCTTCTGAATTGCTAGTCAACTAATTGGTCTTCAGAAGCACAGAACACCAATTAAAAACTACTACTAAAAATATAAAAGCATAAATAAATTAAATGCATTATTTTATAGAGAAAGAATAATAAAACATCTTGTTCTAGCTGTGATAGTAGAAGTTTTACCATAAACAGACATCACATCAAACCTCATTTCAAGACCAGCAAATGTTCATTGATAGACACAATAAACTGATTGTAAACACAATAAACACTTGTTGTTTCACAGACAGGAATTAGACCAACAAACGCACGGGCTGATCAGAGATCTGCTGAACATGCCAAGTGAGCCGCTCACCCCGCGTTTACTTAACCACAGCCTTCTTCTCAGAAGTATTTACATTTTCTGCACAAATGGAAATCCAGATATTGCGCTGAAGGGTAAACAACCCCTGCTAGAGAAAAACACGGGTGATTGAGCCCTTGTCTGATTTGATTACAGGTTTTATACATCAACTACAACAGGGGCACCAGTCAGTACAGAGTGCTCACAAGTCTGCCGCTTGACAGAGCAAAAGCTGAGGGATCCTGTGCTGCAATTCATTCATTAGCATGCTAATTACATCCATTCACAAATGAAAATACCCACAAATGCCCACTGCCTTGTCAGAGACAGAACGCACAAATCCATTAACTGCAGCGTTTGGTGGCGTGCCGCCTCCTACATATCTCTTACGTGATCTGCTATACTACCACTCCCATCCACACTGATCTGAGTTTACTGCTGTATGGTGTGGTAATATTTGCTAACAAACCGGCTTTGCAAACTTGACAGAATATGATTAGCACTCAGTGTGAGTGGGGCTAGTGCTTCGCTGAACACCATCAAATTTCTGCTGACAAGCAAAGATTATGAAAGCATTTAAATGCTACTTTAATTTTGGGGCTTTTTTCTTTGTTATTACTCAACCATTTTCTTTGTGAGCATAATATAAATTAACTTCGGAGACTACATTTTGAAAACTCTATATTAAATGAACTGTAGAGCATAACAGGCTATTTCTGGCAAAGTTTGATCATAAATCCTTTTTCTTCAAAAGGAGCAGTTCAAAAAACAGCAATGCTGCATTTCATATGTATAATTTCACAAAAAACTCCTGAAGTTAAAGGTTCTTCAATGGTTTATCCCCGTTGAAAAAACCAGCATATGCTGGCTAGGCATGCTTTGAAGCATGGCAGCTGGTTTGAGCTGGTTTAAGCTGGTTATGAGCTGGTCCTTCAGGAGCTAACCAGCTTAGGACCAGCACATGACTAGCTTAAACCAGCTCAGGACCAGCTTAAACCAGCTCAAACTAGCTGCCATGCTTCAAAACATACCTAACCAGCATATGCTGGTTTTTTCAACAGGGATATCAGCACTTAGGGTTCATAAAAGAACATTTGTACATTTATGTTCACATTGCTCTTTTCTATACAAACAAAATGAATGGACAAAAGGACAATCTTCAGTATTTTTATGGTACTCTTACAATTCTTTTTAGAGACACCCATCACCACTCAATTACATTGCATGGAAAACATTCTGGCTAATTTCATATTTGGATGAACTATTCCCATTCCAAATGTTTTATTAAAATATGCTTCAAATCAGCACACTGGTTATTCTAGGTCCTTTTTGCCATTTGTCAGTGAACGAGACAGACAGCTGACAGAGTAATAGTGAGAAAAGAGGAGAGCCAGAATCTAACCTGGGTTACCTTTGCATCAGCAGCACCACCACTCAACAAACCCGCAGTTCTCTGAAGGGACATCATCTGTTGACAGAGTAAAAGTGAAGCCCTAGAACATACAGTAGATGCTTTTATAAACTTTCACTAAAGAATGAAAACATCTCTGTGAATCTAAAAAGGGTCATGAGACTGTAAAATCTCTTTCTAGTACAGGATATAATTGTACCCACCATTGTACTCTTAATAGCCTCTATTTATAGGTCTCTAACCTGAGAAATATAGCTAACAGATAAATAACTCCATAGTGAGTGCCCAATACCAGTGTGTGGTGTCCTCTGACCCCTTTCATCTGTTCAGATCACTTGTACCATCTATAAAGAGCCCCTAAAATGGTTCAGGTGTTTACTTCAAATTGCCTGTGACACAGGCAATGCGGTCCGCAGGCGAAATGCTTAATGCATTCAAGTTGTAAAACATACTGCCCTCAGGCAAACACAGTTTTCAAAAGCTTTTGATTAGCAGGTAACTGATGAGGACACTTCTCTTTAACCATAGAAACACGTCTGCTGGAATGGAAAGGCAACATTAAAGTGTGTTTTGAGCTGAAGAGACAGTCTAGATATTAATATAAAAACACTCAAGTATCTGCTTAAAGCACAATGCCTTGATGTGACTAATCTGAACAATTAGTAAATTACAAAAATGAAAGGGATAGTTTACACAGAAATTAAAGTTTTGGCATCATTTATTCACCCTCATGTTGTTTCTTTCTTATGCCGAAGAAAAAAGAATATATTTTGAAGAACGCTGATAATTAAACACTTGATTGTCCCCATTGACTTCCATAGTAATTCTTTCCCTAGGGAAGTCAATGGAGACCAACAACTGTTGGTTCTTCAAAATTCTACAAAATATCTTCTTTTGTGTTCAACATAAGAAAGAAACTACAGGTTTGGAACGACATGGGGGTCAGTAAATTATGACAAATTTTTCATTTTGGGGTGAACTATTTCTTTAAACCACATTTCTCATTTTTCATAATAATAGCATGAAATTCAAAAATAAGATACTGAATGTTCACTAAACCTTCAACAGGTAATATTAATGTAAATCAATCACAAAACAGAAAATACCGTTTCTGAGCTTCTCATGGTTCATCTTACTTTCCATAGAGTATTTTTTGTCCTGTAAAACTATTAACACTGAGATGTGTAATATCAGTAGTAGCTGAGTAGCTCAGCAAGGAGCTGAAAAAGCTTGTCTGCTGTGAAGTGTCCTGAAATTTGCTCGAGCTGACATCAGAGGCATCACTAACGTTGTTAATATTGCTAACGCACGGTTCGGCTAGGCTTGAGAGCCCTCGAGCATCACTGACCTTGACCCTGCTGAACAGCCGGCTTCCAGCAGCAGATGACAATTTCCCCTGTACTCTGCCCAAGGGGTCTACCGGCTCCATTAAGCCGGCACATCTGTAACAAAGCTCTAATCACTTCAGTAGAGGTATCTAGTGGCATCCTGGACATGATTATAAGATCAGGAGCGCTGAGAGATCGTAATCATTTAATCCTCTCAGAACACAGAGCTGCCTGATTTCTACAGCTCTCCAGTGTTTCCTATTATAGAATTCATTACCGGGAGGGGGGAAAACAATTTAGACCTGAAAACCACAAAAAAAACAAGAAGTCTTCTTCATCTTGTCTGCTCCTAAAACAAACATTTCTAAGGAACATCGGGAGAACATCTGTGCATATTTGATCAGACAAAGCAATAAAAATTCATATTGATTTGATTATGAATTGGCATAGATGAGGGTCTTGTCATCAAGTCATGCAGAAACAGTCTGTGTTTTTCTGGTAGAGGCAGAGCATTGTATCTCTCTATAACTCACTGTGCCATCAACTCCTAATGACAGGGTGGAAACGAAGCCCTTTGCACTGAGAGCCATCTGCCCTTGTGTACAATGACACAATGGGGAAGCACAGATCTGTGAAAAACACACAAACACTCCCTCTGTCTTTTAGCATCGGAAAAGTAGTAAACACAGAAAGACTCAGGAACTGGTGCCAGGGATGCGGCAGAAACTGGCGTCTTCTCTTCTAGGGACATTTGCAACTGTAACAGCTCTACGTAACTTATAACTATGTGTAACTTAACCTAGTTGTAGCATAAATGAGCATTAAGTTACATCTGATGCACTACTAAATATTAGACCGTTGCAGTTTATTTCGTTTATTCGCAGGATTACATTTAAACTATTTTTGAAGCCATTACAGACCGTTACAGCTTTTCATAGACATTAATAAGCTCATTTTGCGTCTGACAGATTTCATTCCTTTCATAGATGATGTTTATGACAATCACAATCATTTATATTTTAAGAGAGATTATTGACAATTGTATTAATAAATGTTATTAGCAGCTATCCAGCATGAAACAATCCTAACAGAAAGTTTTTCAAGAGTCTTGCCCTGTCGTTTGTGCATGACAGGTTTCAGTAAAATTGATTTAAATTAATACTAATGCAGAAAATCTGAGAAAAAAAAAGAGATTATTTATGTACTGCAGCCTTTAAAAAGTTCTTTTAAACCATTAAATCAATTTTTAAAAATCAACTTAAAAATGCTAAAAAATAAAATAAAATAAAATAAAAAGTTCTTAAACATCAACCATATTTCACTGAGATAAACTAAAATGCACAGCTTTTCAACACTACTTCTGCTTACAAATTTAAAGCCTAGTTAATGAATCAAAACATAAATCTCATATTCTGCAATATATATCTTATCATATTCTGCAATATATATGTGCATCTCCATAACTGAGGCCGATGTGATACGCATCTCGATGGATAGCCAACGATACGATACATTGAAGATACATATGAAGCAGGTAGCGATGCGATGCGATACGATTCACCCCTATTATGATGCAGTGCGATTCGATTTCGATTCGATTCAACACAATGCGATTCGATGCAATGGAAAAAATATGATCGCTTTTATTTCTTTGGTTCAGACAGACAGCAAATCCTAAATGAACTTATGTGTCTTCTGACTTCTAATGCCTCGAGGCCTGTTTCATAAAACAAGTTTACCAAATAGGCCAGGCTTATTTCAGTTAGTCTGACTCACTCTCAAATGATTTGGTTCCATAAAGCACATTTAACAAAGATCAACCTCAGTCACTGTGGCTACTTATGCTGGAAAGCTAACCTGGTTCAGTGCAGGCAAACTGTCAGGCTAAGCTGAGCTCCTCTAACACCGACCAATAGGAATGCAATGTTACCACTGACTCTCTCACATACTATCATAGCCATGTAGCCTTTCTCTCTGGTTTTATGACAGCTGTACCTTTTACAGTTAGAACAGATATCATTAGAACATTACAATCTAACATTGCTCTTTAAAGCATTAACAATCACTAAACTAAAAGTTAAAATCAATAAATTAAAACTATATTTTAACTGCTTGCCTATAACATATCAGTCTTTTTCCCCCCTACAAAACCTTTTTTTATTTTTTTATTCAGTGGCGGAAATGGGCTTCCATAGAAATCACTGGTGGCAAGATGGGCTTTTATAAAACTTGGCAGTAGAAATGCAAAAACAATTTTTGAAATTGGTGCTACATGAGAAAAATGACTTTGGTGCCTCCTTTCCCCCCCCAAAAAAGGTCAATACCCATAATGCATATTTGAGTTTGGCACCACCCCACTGTCGTTCTGACTGTCTCTGGTTGGTAATACAAAAATGCATAAGTTTGATCTGTAATTTTAATAAAAGTGCTGCCAAATGACATCTTTTGCATCATCCAGTGGACTTTTGCTGACAAAAACAGGGATATCTGGTCTGGGTAACATGTAAAATGGAGAAAGAGTACATATTGCTCAATACAAATCTAGTTGAAAACTGGTGAACTAATTCTTTAAGAACCAACGATGTAACCAAATTAGGTACACAGTTGTACAACCTTACCCTAGAGAGCAGTGCTGACAGGCTCACTGTGGCTTTGACCACCCTGAAACTGGAGTCCAATTGCCCCAGCATTGAGGCAGAAGGCTGTGCACTGTGTGCAGGGTCTTGTGTCTGGGAGCAGGTGCCAATTGAGCCTCCACTAGCCACATACCACCAGGGGAACAATCTGAAGGGGATACGTGGAGCTCAAAGTGTGCTGATGTTTTTAGACAGCCCCATCAGCCTGTCACTCTCCTTAATGCGCCTACCACCACACACCAGCTTACACCAATACCGCTGTGGCAGTCAGCCCACACAGCACAGCACGAGAGGAATCCTGACTCCACCCTCATGTTCAAAGAGATGTCTGAAGAGAAGTCGGCTCGGTTTCTGCTCAAAGACAGTGAGACAGAGCACACCATGTATTTCCATCCCGCACAAAGCAAGGGAGGGAGCTAACTCAAACGTCAACACCTACAAGGAGCATTTGTTACTGCTTTACTTGAGATGGAGTGGAGATAATTTGAGGGAAAGGAACTCCTGCTATTGTTTAGGTTACGTCCTGCCAGCTTGAAGCATGTAGCGGACAGTGATGCTCTCTTTCTGTGTCGCCGGCAATGCACAAAATATGCCAGTCAGGCAGACGCCACGGAAATGGAAAACGAGCTCATCCCTCCTCTGTGATAACCGGTGGCCCTGTTCAAGGCTCCCTCGCTGTATAATCTGTCTCTGATCTCCTGACTGAAGTCTGCCTGTTTGATAGGAAGGCCTGCGTGACCACTCCATCTCAACATGTGAGGAACCTGTGGAGGGCCTGGGAAGAAAAAAAAAAACATACTTCTGCATTCCTTGATGGGCCCCTGCTTCAATTTTGATCTCAACAGCCTATATGATGAAAAATGGATTAGTCAAAGGGTGTTACGACATAAAAGTCCAATACGGATGAGGAAAAGATCCGAGGGGTAGCCTTGGTTTTCGCTCCGGGTATTTCAGGGCTTTCCACAGACATCTGACACGCCCTTTGGCTGTCTGAGGGGGAACGGTTTGCTCTTAAGAGTGTCTCACATCCTGAAGGTTACACGTGTCTCTTTCACAGCCTCTAAGTGACAGAGATGTTTACCTCAGACACTGAAAGGATTCCTTATCTTTAAGGCCACTGTAACTAGTACTGTGCTCAGGTGGATGAAATACACTGCAACAAACTTGACAAGAATAAACGATTCGCCCTTTTCTTTCCTTAAAGGTAAAACTAGTCATAGTTGTAGGCAATGTATCAAAAAACTGACAGTCATATCACCTATATTTATGGATGTTATATAATGGCTCATCCTGTATTATAAAACAGATAGCTCATGCTAGGTTGGCTGAGCTACATTTGGAGCTGTTTTTGTTACCTGCACATCTATTCAATTATACCTGAATTAGACTAATGATATACTCAGTGGAAGAACTGTTTTAATGTAATTTTTAACATTCATGAATAAACATTAGCATGCTATAATTACCATTTCCAATATTTTACAAAAGCAATAAGCCACTTGATGCTATGTGTTACAGTGAATTTACTACAATTAGTTAAGTCAATTTATTTATGTTGCATTTTACACAACATAGATTGTTTCAAAGCACCTTCACCTGAGAGGGTTTTAGGCGCTCATGCTACACAACAGCCCTGTAACCATAGTAAAAACCACTATACTTTTCAGTCTGGGGAGGCTTATCACCTCTTAAAGGGATAGATCACCCAAAAATGAACATTTTGTCATCATTTACTCACCCTCATGTCCTTCCAAACCTGTTGAACACAAAAGAAAAAGATACTATGAAGAATTTTTAAGAACTAAACAGTTGTTGGTTCCCACTGACTTCCATAGTAGGGAAAGAAATACCAACACTAACAACTGTTTGATTACTAGCATTCTTCAAAATATCTTCTTTTATGTTCAACAAAAAGAAACTCATACAGATTTGGAACGACATGAGGGTGAGTAAATGATGACAAATTTTTCATTTTGTGGTGAACTATCTCTTTAATGTGCAACATATACAATAAAAGAAAGGAGATTAGAATATCCATACTGTATAAAAATTACTTAGATCTTAAACCACCAATCACACTTCACTTACAAAGACATTCTACTGCATATACACACGCTTTGAGCTTTGATATAAAATGAAGTGTGTGTATACTGTGAATATTAAGCACTCTCACCGCTAAAGGTGTGCTTGCTTCTTTTTCTCAGATAAAAATAAATTTTGCTGCGCTATGCATGGCTATTTATAAATGAAGGCCAAGCGACTACATGTACGAGATACTGTTTTTGAACTGATGAACTTCCATTTCCATTTCCTCTTGTTCTTTTCTCCTCAAGCGAGAAAACAAACCTTGGTTCCGTGCAACCTCTGTGGTGAAGGTAGTGAGTGAGCCGTGTGTGCCAGGAGAGCAGTAAACCCATTACAGCTGAGGACTCACGCTGAAGTTGTGGTGCTGGAGGCGCACAGTTCCTGGTGTGTGTCTTGTAAACCAGTCCTCTCACTGAACCCTCTACGACTCACTCGCCTCCCCCTCCTGTTCACACACACACACACACACACACACCAGCACCGTTTCCACTGGGACCCCTGTCTTTATTATCACAGCCCGGCAGCTTACTGTTTCCATGGCTCTGCAAGATGGATTAATCACACCATTTAATGTGTTTATTTCCCCCTGTCCAGGAGGCACAGGACTTGTGTGGAGGAGGTGGGCCTGTTATAACCGGCTATGTGCCGTCTTTAATTGGCGTGAGAGGGGACATGCTGCGCCGTGGCCCAGAGTGGGACGCACCCATAAAAGGTGCACTGCATAAGGGCACCTGGGCCCCAAGGTACACTCTCACACACACACCTCCTCTTCTACTCCTAAATCTCATCCATTGATGTGCTAAATAAAAATCCCCCCAAATAAGCACAGCAGCGGAATGTCATACCAACAAATGGCTGGAGGTCTGTTTCCAAGACAACAGCTAAGAATGCCCACGGAGCACATGTGAGAGAGCTCACTATGAATAATTTCTACTTTGACTTCCTTTGAAGGCATTACAGTAAGGGCTACACCTTTATATGGGCTTGAGTACCCATCTGAAACACTGAAACAAATACATATGGATGTATAATATAATAAAATATAACAAACAAAATGCACATGAATGCAAAAAAAAAAAAAAAAAAAAAATCACATTTATAAATAAAGTGGTGCTCACCTGTATAAAAATTGGCATCACATTGCTAAGATTTGGCCTTATAGTTGTTTTGAGCACTCTTTAGTATGTTTCTATGTGGTTGCTAGGGCAATCGGGGTAGTTTCTTCTTAGCTCACCTCAAAAAATGATGTTTTGTGAAATCACTCTGAAAAGTACTAGTACATTTCTCCAAAACAAAACTCAGATGAGTAATTATTCCAGTTTTTTTTTTTTTAAAACGCAGCAGATGTCGCTGTTTAAATGTCAATAGTCTTTTTATTGTTGTTAGCATAACTGTTGCAAATAAACAAACATTTTATATTTTAAAAAGATTTTAAAATATGCTATATAATATATAAAAAATAATATATATAAAACTTTTTAAATTATGAAATGTATTTTTTTTTTTTATGCGAATCTGCTGACGCACACCGTGCTGCGTTGTCACGGGAACATCCCAGCTGAAGATAATGAGGAAATTACGCTCCCTTCACCAAGTGCATTCCAAACGACTACATAATGACACGCACGTGCCCTGTTCACTCCAAAGTCCCCACTCCAAAGGCATAGGGATGATCACTTCCATTTGGAACTGCCCGTGAACAGTTCGATACACGATACGCGTACCGTTACACCCCTGGTTAGACATGCTTTTTGATTAATAAAATTCAATTTAACCATTGTAAAGTAGTCTAGAAATATGAAAATGAAAAAAAAAAAAAAAAAACGGAATCCAGAAAAATTTTAATGGAAAAAAACAGAATATGGAAAAAAATAAAACACAATTTGGGAAAAAATAAAATGGATTTCATAGGGCCCTAAGTAAGCAAGCTAGATAATAGTGAAGATGAGAATCTCACAAGTAAAAGAAAAATCACAAACTATTCCTGAAAGTTCTTGCAATACAGGGACAAAGAGAAACACTTAGACATAATTATTTTTGGTTACACTTTATTTTAAGGTGGCCTTGTTACAGTGTAATTATACATTTAAGTACTGAGTAATATTTAACTACATGTACTTACTATATGGTTAGGGTTAGGATTAGGGGTTTGGCTCAGGGTTACTTGCATAATGCATAATGTATTGTTATTATAATATTAAGTACATGTTACATGTAACAAGGACACCTTTAAATAAAGTGTTACCTTATTTTTTTTTTCTAAAGCTACATGTACAGATGCATCTCAATAAATTAGAATGTAATCGGATGCAGTGACGTTGGTTTTCAAAAAACACAATGGACCAACACCAGCAGATGACATTGCACCCCAAATCATCACAGACTGTGGAAACTTAACACTGGACTTCAAGCAGCTTGGGCTATGAGCTTCTCCACCCTTCCTCCAGACTCCAGGACCTTGGTTTCCAAATGAAATACAAAACTTGCTCTCATCTGAAAAGAGGACTTTGGACCGCTGGTCAACAGTCCGGTTCTTCTTCTCCTTAGCCCTGGTAAGACGCCTCTGACGTTGTCTGTGGTTCAGGAGTGGCTTAACAAGAGGAATACGACAACTGTAGCCAAATTCCTTGACACGTCTGTGTGTGGTGGCTCTTGATGCCTTGACCCCAGCCTCAGTCCATTCCTTGTGAAGTTCACCCAAATTCTTGAATCGATTTTGCTTGACAATCCTCATAAGGCTGCGGTTCTCTTGGTTGGTTGTGCATCTTTTTCTTCCACACTTTTTCCTTCCACTCAACTTTCTGTTAACATGCTTGGATACAGCACTCTGTGAACAGCCAGCTTCTTTGGCAATGAATGTTTGTGGCTTACCCTCCTTGTGAAGGGTGTCAATGATTGTCTTCTGGACAACTGTCAGATCAGCAGTCTTCCCCGTGATTGTGTAGCCTAGTGAACCAAACTGAGAGACGATTTTGAAGGCTCAGGAAACCTTTGCAGGTGTTTTGAGTTGATTAGCTGATTGGCATGTCACCATATTCTAATTTATTGAGATTGGTGGGTTTTTGTTAAATGTGAGCCAAAATCATCACAATTAAAAGAACCAAAGACTTAAAGTACTTCAGTCTGTGTGCACTGAATTTATTTAATACACGAGTTTCACAATTTGAGTTGAATTACTGAAATGAACTTTTCCACGACATTCTAATTTATTGAGATGCACCTGTACTAGGCTATTTCTTTTAACTTCTTGTTGCTGAAAACTATAAAGCTAAACCATAATAATGACAAAAATTGCAAAGAAATTTTTCTCTTGGTTTAAAAAAAACCCTGAGCAATCACAACTTAAGTGTTTATTTCATTTTGAACTGTTCTTTTATCTGTTTTATTGAATTATTCACATAAATTAATATAAATACTCTAATGGCTTTTACAGTATTTTTGTTTGCAACTAGTTCACTGAACAAATATAAAAACCTCCAATAGGACAGTAAACAGCACAGGCTATAATAGAAGCCCTGTTTTCGACTCTCTAATGTCTCCTCACCGCTTTGTGCTCTCAGGTCTGAACAACCCTGCTCTCTCCTTCTGCTCACGTCTGAACAAGGTAATTATACCTGCAGGTGTCTGATAGCTTTATTCATGGGACAATCCTTCCAGTTATCCTCTTTGATCAGTGGGAGAAAAAGCACTTTTGGGCTGTCATCTCCATCTCCAAAGCATACTCTCTCTCATGCTACGCTTGCCGATGATGAGAGAGACATCAGCATGGCAGCTCAGGGGGCCAAGTATAATCTGAATCTGACTGGAAGCTTTTAGAGAGACACAGGAAGTGCCTAAACTCCGATGTCACCAAACTTAATTTTAAATCTCTCCCTGTTTGAAAACTAGGGTGGTATGTAGAACCAAAAAAATCATATCTTTAATTCACGGACATCAAGCTATTCTTGTGTTAGTCATGTTGACCCAGAGAACAGAAATATGATCAAAGTCATTTTTCCATCCAAATATTTCCCGGGTTCAGTCTGTTTGACGACTGTAACACGAGTTGAAACCATCTTTTACTCATGTAATGTAGGAAAGATCCACTCAATTATTCACAATCAGAATGTTTTGGCTAGTCGGTCTTGGCAGACGGACCAATTCCCATTCCAGTTGCGAAATGTAGCTTGTCAAGAAAATGAACGAGGCAGAGTCAGTCATCTCTTTTCTGCAATAGACACCACAGCCAAAACAGGAAGTGATGCAATCCTGGACACAAATTACCCATTCGACCCATGATTGTCATGTATCTACAGCTGCCCCAGACCAACGTCCCAGAGATGTTTTTTGCCCAAACAACAAACAAGCATTATCTGGAGTAAGTATTCACCGCCGCTACTGACAGACACAAACAGAATCCGCAGCTTTGCTTTTCAATCTCCACGGTAAGTCAGACAAGACTTACGTAATGTGTGTCACACAAACACGCTGCCTCAAATCCCGGTTGCAAAAACTTTAATGGCCTGCGCCTTTGAAGACAGACCTTCCATGCGGTGGCTGTTTAATAATAAAAACGTGACAGCAGAAAGGCTGTGGAGAAAGAGAGAGAGACAGTCTCGCTATTCCCATGAGCCTCAGTTTAGAATCTCTGACAGCCAATCACAATACTCACAGCTTAGGGCACAGACATGCTTCTAGTTCTCTAAACTAACAGGCTGTTTGAGTGAACAGGCTACAGCTACATTCTACAGGACAGTGAATTCATGTCTCAGAAATGTAATAAAAAACATCACAAACCAAGCATAAGTTGATTTGTGTCCTCTGATCAGCAGTCCACGGTGACCCTCAGGGCATTATGGGTAGCCATCTCTGCATTGACCAGTCAGAAGAAGACAAGCAGCAAACTGCCTGTGGAGATCAAAGGTACTCTTTTGCGCCTATGAAGATTGCTTTTGAGAGTTTTTACAGGGTGCTGGGGTGAAAATATAATAGGGGTCCAAACAACATTAAACTCCTTTGACTTTCATTGTTCAGTATGGACATTTTTTATATCTACAAAAGAGAGTCAGTCATACAGGTTTAGAAAGATATGAGGGTGAATACATGACATAACTTTTAGTTTTGGGTGAACTATCCCTTTAAGCTTAAAGAAACAGCTCATCTCTAATTTAAACCAGGACTTAACGGAGGTTCTTCTTTTAGAAGCCTGCTTGATTTTGAGAGACAGCTCTTATATGCTTACTGCCTCTACACTCCCGATAGTTCAAAGAAACGATTCAGTCAAATAAGAATAATGGACCATGTCAACTGAAGCCCTATACTCATGCCTCTATTAAACATAATGAGATCCAAGACATCCGAGAGAAGTTGAAGGAAACTCCTCTACTTGATAATGACAGATCTACACAGAGAGGGAGGAAAGGAAATGTATGATGGAATAAGCCCTAAACAAAGACTTCTTATATTATAGAAATATGCCTATTTTCTCTGACTGAAGGGAGGCGGATATAAGATCTATACTTGGCATTCACCATAAGAGATTTAGAGCAGTCATTTACTCTAAGTGCAGACACAAATGCCGTTCCTTAAAAGTATTCTAACAGAGCATTTACTTTTACAATAATAGCTCCTCCAAATAACCAACATTTATACAAGTACACACTCTTTCCAAGATCACTCTAAAACCAGCCAAGTCTTTCAGGGAATACTTCAATAATGTAGTGGAGGATTTATAGTGTTTTGTCAAACATTTTTATCTGCATTATTTTTTTTAAGTCCATTCGCAAATCACTACAGTTCAGCAGAATGCGATGCAGCAATATTTCATATAAGCACTGGAAAATCTGTCACTCTGACAAAACTATTTGCGAATGCATCACGGCGGCATAATTCTATTGCACTGTGCTAAAACAAGCCGTTGTCTTTGACGTACAACATATTGGAGAAACAACCGTTTAAAGCCTGCAGTGTACTTCGTAAATGATGACTATAAAGAGAAATGTTGTCCAGTGCAATAATATGATTGCCAGCATAATTGGTTGCTGATTTCCCAGATATTTTCTAGAGAACAGCTCTGTTGCCTCTACCCATGTTGTTTTACAGAGCAAGCTATTCATTACAACAGAGCAGGGGTCTTCAACCGGGGAGTCCACGGCAGTACTGCATGGGGCTCTGACAATTATTTTTCAAATTTTGTGAAAAAATAAGAACACTGAGTTAACTTCAAAGCTAAAGAATCAAGAGTTCAGTTATTTATACATCACATACCATCCACGTATAAAGGGGTCCCTACTTGAATAACACAGTTCAAATATTCTATTAGGTGACCAATTCCCTTCTGAAGCAATTTTGAAATGGTTGTCTGCATATAAAACACAATATTTTTTTTCTGATACGTTTGAAAGAACATTACATGAGCATAGCACAACATAGCAGGAACATGAACAGGGATTATATAAGGTCCTTATGAGAGGAGAATGCGGGACAAACACAAGTGCTGCAGTGAGCTTCCTTCCATCCCTGCAATCCCATCCCATCAGCATCAAACACATACACATAGCCAACATGCAGTAAACGGCCAGGATTTACTTAATGCCCCTGGCTCAGAATGGCTTGGAGCTTGGGCACTTCCTGTATCCTCTCATCCTGGAGAGAATTTGCTTGTCCTGTGGCTTCAGCCCAATTCAACGTCTTGATTTAGTACCAAGAGAAGCATAAGCATCGATAAAGAGCAGCTTACAGTGTTGAGACCGAATGGGCTACCACTGCTTCCTCTTCCACAATGGGAATGAGAATATTGACAAGTAAAAATGTATCCTCAAGCGAAAATCATGCCGCACAAAGTAAAAAAAACGTGATAAAGTGTCACCAGTGGAAAAAGAGCACAGACAACATCAATCCTGGTAAAAGGGGCTACAGTGACCTTGCGTTTGTATCAGGAAATAAACCTCGATAGATTGTGCGATTTGAGCTCGGTTGGAACGTACCCTCGATAGAAGAGAGATCATATTCTTTGATAGCCTTAATTAATTCATTGATTTATTCAGCGCTCCAGAAGCTCCTTAAATCACTCCTTAGATTATGATCTCACCGGTACACATCAAACGCGTGAAATTTGGTGTCTTATGTGCAGTAACGGATATGCCTGCAGGTGGAAATTAAATGAATAACATTCAAAAGCATATTAAACACAGAAAGGTGCCATTTAAAAAAAAAGAGAGAGAAAAAGTCACGCTTTTTGTTACTAAAGGTAAGTTTTTAAAGCGATTTTCGTCACGCATGCTTATCGCCCATCTTCGGGGAGCGCCACCAATGTTACCTCACTCCTGGAACAACGCCTCTCGCTGTCTCAGACTTTCTGAGGCGGGTTCTGACGGACGTATCAACCCATCTTTATTAGCCTAGAACCCGGGAGAGAGAGTAATGGGCACAGCCCAGCAGCGTGCTGCTATCTCTCTCAGACAGCAGACCGTGGCCCCCTCCGTGGCCCTATTTAAAAGGCACTTATATTTTCGCTTCAAGGAACGCAGTTTTCCACTATGGCAGGAGATCCTTGATAGCCGCACACACACCCAAACAGAAAAAAAGTAGGAGGAGAAAAAAAAGAGGAGGGGGAAACTTCCTCATTAGAATTCCAACAAGGTGGATGATTGCCAGTGGAGACTATAATGTAATTGTCATGGCAACTACACAATGTACAAAGATCCCAGGGGAATTACTCTGATTCTCCCCTTCCCCCTTTCCCTAAAAGCCATTGGTTTAAAAAGAAACCGAAGACATTTCAGTTTGGAAATCTCAGATGAACTGACAAGCTCTAAATAATTCCACAGGGTGAAAAAACAAAACCATCAGGTTCCAGGCAAAAATCAGTTATATATGGCTGTCAAACTGTATACAGAAACAGTACGTATGCAAAATTAAATGGGCTAAAAGAGCACGTCTTTAAGGCAGACGTGGAACAATACAAAAAGAAATGGATTTTCTGCATTTACACAGGGTGTATGTTTAGCCTCCCTCTGCAACTGAAGCCAGCCAGACGTATGCAGAGGCTGGAGGAACAGCCACAAGCAGAGGGCACCGCTCTCCTTACCCATTCGCCCACTCTAAGGGGAACCAATGTGATTACTGCATTACCCTCTGGCAACCCTGCTTGAATTCTGAGTCTGCCTTTAACCAGCTCGCTCGTCTAAAGACTGAGAAACAGACAGAAAGAGAACAAGACAGAGCAGATAAAGGGTCAACAAAGGAAAATCTAAAATGAAAAGATTCATCTAAGCATTTTTTTTTTTGTCTCACTCCTAATCACCGTTCCGCATCTGTGCATGGCTGATGAAGTTTTCAGTACAGACGGGGAAAATAATGCAAGCCCTGATGCAGGCTTTGCCCTTTTTCAGCAATTTATTATTTCAACGAGATGACAAAAAAAGCAAGGGACTGAGGAAATTAGCTGAAATTAGATTAAACCATTCCACCTCCCACAAAACCGGGTCCATTGCACTGTCAAACGGTCGTGAGAGAGTGTTTGCTTGCGTGTGTGTGTGATATGTGTGAAGGAATAACGCTAATGTTTCCAAAAGCCGCTCTTCAGCTCACCATTAGCAGCTTTCTGAGTGTCCAGCACAGAGCTGAATCGGCGGTGTTATTGTGCCTTCATTAAGCTTATTGTGTCAGCAGGAAGAGGGGGAAAAAGAGCTATTTTAAGGGATTTATGCACTCTGTGCTTCCATGGGCGGGCAGTGAAACTCCAGGCCAGCAATACCTCCTTTCAGAGCGCTACAAAGGAAATGTAATTACCTTGATATGGTGGCAAAGGGAAAGGGCAAACTCTCAATATGCAGTAAATGCACTCATGCTGAGACCAGGCAGGGCTAATTTGCTACTGATCTGTAGGAGTTTTTCCTCATTTCTCCCCCCACCACCTATTTCTCTCTCTCTCTTCGCCACTCTTGGGGGAAAAAATTGCATGAAGGAGTCGTGACCCTATTCCTACATGTGGCTGGTCTCCTCAGCACAGAAGCCACCTAAACAGGACAGAATGAGATACCGGAGGCATGAGGCATGCATATTTAAAACGGAGGTATGAAAATCTTTTTTTTTTTAGAGAGAGAAAGAGATATTCGCCATAAACTCTTGCTTGGCCTTAGGCGTTCACATTGTGGGGTAATTTGCATGAATATTTTTTAAAGGCACATAAAAAGCACTCAATGGTTAATAAGACGAAACTCCTAGAGAAGTTTAATTTAGGAATGCTAATTAATTCACTTTTTCATTAGCCTCCATTTCAGATTAGGGAGACTCTAAAGACAGAAGCAGAGAACACAACGTTTCTGGAGAGTACAAGTAAACCGCCACTCATCGCTGCAGTTGAGAGAGAGATGCAATTACATTTTTCATTGATAAGGGCAAGTGCTTCCATTATTTTACAGGCTTTTCTCTTTGTTTTACTTAATTTCAAAGTAAAACTGACAAATTTGTAATAAAAATCCACTACTGTAGTTGACATCCAGTATTTGCAATAAAACAGTGATTTGTACCAAATATAAAACAGTGACAACTAATGTAGCCCAGACCTCTAAAGAACTTATGAGCCAGTCTCTTTTCATTGAATAAAAACAAAAAAAAATGCCATCATTGTAGTTTTGATACTGTATATACTAGGGCTGGGGAAAAATATTGATTTTCAATTAACATATAACATAATCTGTGTAGTCTGATTCGCAAACAACTCGTACAATATGAGTATTTTTTTTCTTTTTTGTAGTAAAAAAAAAAAACGTAGTGAAACCGGCGCAGTCAAATTCTCTAAACAAGTGACTTTTATAACTCTGTTTTTTTTTTTCACTCACTGAATTACTATCATTATGATTTTAATACAGTATAAACTAGGACTGGGTCCAAAAATAGCCATTTTCAATCACCATACATGATTCAAAACAAATGACTTTTCTTCAGTTTGTTAAATCAAAAACATACAGCGCAACCAGTCATTTCCTTCCTTTTAATGAAAAGTTCAAAAAGATGAATTACCAGTTTGAATCGGTCTAATTGGCCCTATCATTTACAGCATTAGGGGAATAAATGGACATTATAACTGAAATATACCAGAAATGAATCTGAATCAAAAACCAGAATTGAATCAATAGCTTACTAATCAGTAATCAAATCACATCTGGAAATGTGTATTAATACCCCGCCTTACTATTCAAAACTAAACAGAACTTACTTAAATTGAATGCACTATGCTTGCTGAGACAGTGGCAGATCCTCAAACAGGTGCACAAGAAGCATGCTGGTTCAGATTCCTGTGCTGGAGGCGAATATAAAACAAAAGATTTCTGTTTTAGCAACCAACATAACACCTTTTAGCACCTGACTGCTCCATGGGCACAATTCTCCGACTTCTGTGTGTCCTGTATAGTCACAAGAAAGAGGAAGATATATGCAAAGCGATCAGGTTTAATGGATGTACAGTAATGCACATAAAAGCTCCACTAAATGAGAATGAAAGGATGTACAATGCAAAACGGGCTTTTCCTTTAGACTTATTAGTAAGGACAAGTCTGTCAGCACAACCAGGCTAAAGCTGGGACATCAGAGAGGAGAACAATGAGAAACCTGAGATTCCTCAGCGGGTGAGAGAACGAGAGCAATGTGGAGGGGGAGGAGGATAAAGTGAATAAGAAGGGAAAAAACGCTGCATTCTTGTAACCCAAGAACTGTAAGAATGTGTGTGCAGCAGGTATTTATGGAAAGGTGATGGCAGATAGTTGCTCTGGAAACGGCGACAACAAAAGAGAAAAGCAGAGAGTAGCGAAAGAAGAAGAAGAAAAAAAAAGAAAAACAACCGCAGGCAGCGCTCAAGGTGTGATGGCACCAGCTCTGCGTACCACGTCGTCATGGCAACAAGCAGCGGGGAGAAATGGCGGTGTTAACATTCATTCAGAGAGGCAGCACATGTCCATCAATCTCTAGCGCATAAAGAGGCAACAGCACGTCTGCTAATGGTGTGAAGCCTGCAAGGCGCTCCATTGTTCTGCTATAATTATGCCAAAAAGGACAGGAAAAGGGTGTTGCTCTTTTTTTCACAAAGGGGTCGCAACACAAACACAGATTCAAAAGAGAGACTTCAGTTCATCTCAAGGTATAAAAGAAGAGCAAACCTGACAACACACACACACATGTACGTGCGCGCACACGGGGCACCCCGTGCACCCTCTGAAAGAGACACCAAAGGCGGACGTTCCCGCTTATCACTTTGTTGTGATAATCTTTTCTAAACACAGCCCTGGGCTTGCAGATAAACTCCAAACACAACATTCAAGGTGAGCTCTCTCTCTCTCTCTTCCTTGGAATTCCGTTTTTTTCCATTCGGTCCGTTTGCTGCCACACTCTGTCAGCGGTGGCAGGATGACGGGGCGGAGGAGAACCGGAGGAGGTGGAGAGAGGAAAACAAGATGGCACAGCGGCGTGAAGGTTATGACTTTGAACGTGCGCTAGCTGGGGACCGGAGCGCACACACACTGACACGCGAAGACACAAATACACACACACACAGAGTGCTCCGAGTGTTCCTGTTTGTTCCAGGTGCTTCACTACTCCTGCAAAGTCAAACATCTACATGGCTTTTCATAGCGGGAGATACACCTCAAATGGTGAAGGTCAACACCTGAGAGGGCAGAAGGGAATCACCGGCATTTGGCTTAGCCAAAACAAGGCTAAAACGAGTAGTCTGCGTTATTTGACAATAAACAATTTGTTCATTTTTGTTTTTGCTGTTGAAAAGTTGATTGGCCTTGTTATTGTTAACTAGAAATAAAAAACAGAAAAGAAAAAAGTTTGCATGAATAGAAAGCTGAAATTAATATTTGATAAATTCAGCTGTCTTGGCGACTAGACTAGATAATATAAAAGAAGTACTAAAATTCCTAAAAAGAAATAAAATTAAAAAAAACCTAGAAATAATATAAATAAGAAAAATTCCTAAAAGTAGGCCTGTGTAACAAAATGACTAAAACTTACACTGAAAAAAAATAAATAAAAGCTACTTCTAGACTATTGTAATAGTATATAATTAATACCAAAACAAAAAGTAATTTCTAAAATTAATTCTATTTCAATTTACTCTTGGGTATAATTCAGCTTTTTGCCAAAGATTAATAACTAAGCCCAAACTATGGAGTCCACTTTCTAAAAGATATAATCAACACAACCAAAAATTATGGTATTGAAGATACAAAAAGGAGAGTACACTGGTAGTGGTGTATGTTTTTTATCTATTAGGAAGATTGGGTTCATAAAAATGGTGACAGAAACACTGTGAAAAAAACACAGTGTTCTTGGGATTTTAAGAGTATCAAGATGTTCTAATAAAGATGTGATGTGAACAACAAAATTAGCATAACACAACAAAAACAAACCACAACACAATGAAATTAATCCTATGTGTTGTGTTGTGCACTACTGGGCCACCGTACATTGCAGATTAATATTGGATCATTATATTAGCTGATTATCAAAATAATCAATAGCTACAGTCCTGATGCCAAATGAGAAGTCGCTAGATACAAATCGAATGTCTAAAGTCATGCTACATGATTTTTCGTGACATAAGCCCATAGCGCTTCGGTTCTGACATGACTGCAGCATTTAATTAAAAAAAACAAATGCCACAATGCCTCCTGCACTCATAAGTCACTCTGCCAATGCAGTGCTGGCATGTCATTGCAATCATAGCAAAACAGTGACTCACAGAGGATCTGAGGTTATCAACTCCAAGTAAGTCAGCTGAGCTTAAGGTCAGAGGGACACCGTATCTGTGCTGTCAGTGATCATGGTTTGCGTGGTGTGAGAGGGTGTCCGTATATTAGCCGGCTTTGCAGGACAACAGTAGCTGCTCTCAACGGTAGCTGCAACTCGCAGCAGTGGCCAACTGCAGAGGATGAGTCACATCAAACAAAGCACTAAATCTGTCCAAAACACAAACAAACACACGTTTGTGCACAAGGAGACGTGTATCGAATCTCAGAGCTCTTGAGCCCTCAAACAAAGGATGAAAGAGATTAATTGCCCCATCTCAGAACCGTGTACGATATCCACGTCACCTCTTCAAAAGGAGTAGAAACCGAGAAGAGAGACTCAGCTGAGGGCTGATAATAATGTGTCACTATAACTGCAAACGCAGGGACAAGCTGAAACCTCTAGATACATCATAGTACGAAAGTAATACGGAGATCTTAGTGGGAGATTGTCGAATGTCATATTGGCTTTGGGATCCGGCGATAGCTCTGGGCGTAGTGATAACTGTTTGAAATGGGTGTGAACGCACAGCACGCGCAGACTCGGGATCCCACCTGTTCAGAGCAGTTTTGAGCGAGACGGCGAAGATGAGGTGTACAGAGACACGTGGAGCAGCCATGGGGTCTGAACAGGAGTGGAAAGGGGCTGAGAAACTCCACAGGGAGCTTGGCACAAAGGAACTGTTCTCACCCTAATGAGCAGCCAGATCTCACCACCGCAAGCCTCCAGACTCTCAGACCTGTGCTACTCTCACATGAGACTGTATCAAACATTTTCACTCACACTGGAGGGGTTCGAGTAACAAAGCTTCGGCCAAACACACAGCTTGTTGCTGAGGTGGGAGGGAGGCCTGCTCTGAGCGATGGGCGCAAAAATCCCTTTCTGACTTCACATTCACGGCGTAATTACTCCCATCTGCCTTTGTAATCTACTTTAGAAAAGGAAATCAAGACGGAAGATGATGGAGACATGAGAGATTCAGACCAGAGAACCCTCTGAATGATGTATCTACAGAGAGGCCGCGGGACTGAGCTCTTACCGGAAAGCCTCCAGCACAGTCCTCTCCGGCAGACGAGGGGCAACCCGATTGAAGACGCTTTTGAAGTCATCCAGCTTCAAGAAGCCACGACCTGTAGAGAGCACAAAAATTCAGAGCAAGTGTTAACAAGACTAATACTTTAAAACATCAAAAAGTTGTTCAATGTGAGGCCGGGTGTGTTATTAGAGCGCCACACTTGCGTGAGATCAAGCAAAGAGGATGAGATAAGCACACCTGAGAGCGCACTCTCATTATTTTTGCTTATCTTAAGGAATAAAATCAGCTTTCTTTGCTCGTTCCACTCACTAAAAAGCTGGTGGATAAAGCCGAAAGTACACTTCCCTTGTCCGCGTTCTGCTCCAGCTCACAGACTGTCTGCGTGATGGAATTTTCGTCATCAGTACAGTCCGCTAGGGTTCACACACACAGTCCACAAATGGGCCTGACTTTGAGTCTGCGAGGACTTGTTAGTAGACAAGTGTTGGACTACGCAATGACAAAAAATTAAATCTTGGGGTTTTTTCTTTAGAAATTTTTTGACCAATTCAAGATTTTTTTTGTTTAACCAGTCAACTAAAATGTAACTGAAACATGATTAAAATAACTTTCTCTTTGTCAACCATCTGGTTAAAAGAAGTTTTATTTTAAGTGCATCACACAAGAATTGGTCAACATGGTACAAATGTAAAACAAATGACTTGATATATATATTTGAATAAAAGATCCATGAAATTTGAATATATAAGCATATATTGTGCAGGAATGATTCTGATTGGGTGTCATGTTTTTATCATTCATTAGCTCAAAAAAAAAGATTCTGAAAGTGATTCCAACGATATCGTTTCTCTGTGCCTTTATCATTATAGCTGCAGTGTGGACTCTGCTATTCTTTAATATAGAGAATGATTTTTAGAATTATATCTTATTGTTATCTTCATAGTTATCTTCCTTGGTGTGAACAGGCCTTAACTCAAAAATGCAAGACAATTCAAATTTAAAATGACAAAGTTTAATACCAGTTAATATTTTGTTAAAACAAAGACAATAACAGCCTTTTAGCCCGTCACCATCATGCAAACATGAAATATCAAACATACAGATTTTAGCATTTTACTATGCTGCGTTTCCATTTTGTTTTCTATGTAAACATGAACTTGGTGGACATGTTTGACCACTGCTCTGACGTCTCGTGTCTCTTGTAGCATCTGATGCTTTAAATGGCATTTTAATATGCAATGCTCAAGTTAAAAGAAGTTCAACTCGGTTCTCAAATAACCTTTCATTTGTTTTCATTCCACTGCTGGTGTCTTGTTTTTTTTCCCAAAAAAAATATTCTGTGTGAATAGCCGCTTAAGACTATGGATATGTTCTACAGTTTTGTTCTCTCTTAACTGTAACCACTGGTGTATCATCAATGTGTCTAACTGTAATATTTAAAATTTTAATCAAAACCATGAAAAAAAGGAATAAAAAAATTTGAATTAATCGTTAAAATTACCCAGCCCTACAACAGTGCATGTGTGAATGATCTGAGCACTTGAAAAGACGGTTCACAAGATGTGTCCATCTACACTCGTGGTCAAAGGAATATATTCTGAAAAGCTAGCACACTCAACTGTGCGCAAGACGGCATGGAAAATGAAGTATCCCTAAGTCCACTTGCAGTTTTTTGTCTGATATTGTGAGAGCAAGAAGTAAGACCGGCTGAGATCTCAGAGTGTCTCTGGGAGCCTCTTCCTGAGAGCTCAAAGGAACAGCTTGTTGTGCCTTCTTCTCAGCGGCTGGCACGCAGGACTTTGATTTGCAGGAAATGGCTCCCCTGAGGAAGTTTAGAGCGCTCGGATCCAAAGTCAGAGCTGAGAGTGGAATCTGTTTAGCGTGTCTGCTGAATTGATGAGAGGCACAGCGGTGCACTGAGCGGGGGGATTATGGGGGGTGGGGGTCGCGGAGCGCTGTGACATGCATGTCAACACACCAGACCCGACAACACCAGCTCACCAACCGTAACCAAACACTGCCCTCCACAGCCACGACAACAGGGATGAGAGAGCGGACACCTGCGGAAACCACAGGACCTGTGCAAAACTACAAAAATGACACATCTCATATGCAAAAGGATTTGAAGTGTTAGAAATGTGCCTAATTGCGTGATTTATTTGCTGAATGCGGGAGAAAACAACTGTTTTGATGACAAAGCCTGAGTAGGAATCGGCAGGGAGCTGAGCTCACTTTCACACCGGGTGAGAACGGGAGGGTTTCCAAATGCACCGAGCATGCTCTGTCACCGGGCAGGCTGCCACTTCAGCTCTGAATGGGAGCGACGCACTTCAGCGCGCTTTAGCTTCCAGCGTGTCCCCACTGAAGATGAGGACGGGGGTGACGGCGCAGATGAAACAGTCAAACATCTCATCCAGCGCAAACTGTTCAGCCGCAGATAGGAGAGGACTTGCCTCTGTTGGCAGTCTGACAGGAACATCAGGCAGAGAAAGCCAGGACAGAGGGTTTAAGCTTAGCTGGCAGAGGAACAAAGACAATCAATCTGGGAACTGCTGAAATTATTAAGACACTTTGCTAGCATGTAAGCTCTGCTGGAGAACACCTGCCTGACAGTTGTCCTTCAGCTTTCCAGCTGTGCATGTTCATTCACAACTGTTTAATGAGAAGCCAATTTCATTTTCAAAAAGATTCAAATTTGATACAAAGAGCATTTTATAGCACTATCAATTGTCAGTGCCGACATACACAGTTAAGACCGGAATCGCAATAAGTTGGGTGAGTTAAGAGTAAGTCAGAATCACACTTCCAATCTCGGTTCTAAAATTAGCTAATTTTCAGGTCGCTCAGAATTCGTACAAGGGTTGAGTGAACTCGCTCACAGCAATTTGGTCCTCGAGATGAATTTGATGGTTCATTAACATTCACAATTCTAATTAAAAGCCAACTGTATTTTTTAAATGCCTACTACTTATTGCTGGAGACTATTTTAGGTCCTAGGAGGACGTAAAAATGCTCCAAAGCCTGATCGGGAGGCTCGAGATATCTCAAAGCAGTCTGAGAAAGCAAATGAGATACCAAAGAGATAAACAGAAAGTGAATGAGAGAGTCAGCTTCGGGCAATAATGGGTCCATCGAACATCTGCTGAAGAGGCAGCCTTCACATGTATAAATATTCTGCTCAAACACACCAGTTTTCCTCTTTAATGGTGGGTCAGCAGGGTTAATGAAATAAGATCCCTCGACCATTCTGAGCAGATTCAATCAAGGTCAGCTGATATCCTCCTCCTGTGGTCACTCCTAACTTACTCAGTGAAATTATTTCTGTAACAAAATTAATTAGTTAATTACATTTGCCTCTCATTGGAATATTCTACAAACAGTTCCAGGGAGGGTGAAATGATCCACGGAGACCACGAGACCCATTTTACTGTTTTCTACCCAACCTTGAAGCCTAAAACATTGGTTCAGACACCTATAGTTTCATATAGGGCAGACAAATACTTCAGAAACAGCAGTTAAAGATGAAGGGAACCTCTGTATTTGACCTTCTAGTTTATCAGGCATTAACTGTTTAAAAATCAGAAGTTAAATCACAAAAAAGGTTTATTTCTTTTTCCACAGTGGACTAAAAAAAGGACACATGGCGCCCTCTACTGCAATAATATGAAAACACCACCCATCCCCAATACCACTACACATTAGAAAGTTGCAACCAAATATAATAGCTGACAAAAGCACCAACCCTTGTTTAGAGAAGAATAATAAAAAAAAATTTAAAAATCCTCCCTGCGACAAAGCAACTCAGGGTGCACATCTTACCAATATGTATGTTTCTTCTCTGGGAACAGAAACCTTAGACGTTCTACCACGCACTACCAGCTGAGTTACAGGAACTGTAAACACAGCAAACCACAAGTTCCTGGCACAACTAATTTGGTCAATAAATGTGAACTGCACAGAAATGATGTTCACAGTTATTCTAGGCCTCTAATATTGTTTACTTCTAGTTCTCCTTGGCTAATGGGGCCTAAATTTAGTATGCGACATATATTCATAATCACCTTAGTACTTGTCGCTTGCACTGTTTTGTTGAAAAGTGTCAGCTAAAACAACTAATTTAGTATGCATATGCCTTGTACTTGCACAGAAGACAATCCCAAAATAGTGCAAAAAGACTGCACAGGTGTTTCAACTGTTCGCTATTCTTTAGCATTTCCACAAAATAAAGATCACGAGGTCTATAAGCAGATATATCACCAGTCTAATTTTGTATCAACTTAAATGTATTGAAGCAAAAATGCTATACATGCAGAACACATCGAGAAAAAGAGGAGGAACATACAGTGTACATCAAATGCACTGAATATCTGCCTCGTCTTCTCATATGGATCTTCTCCTGACATCTTCCTCCCCATGAGAGACACAAACTGCTCCAGCGGGACCCCTTTCAGAGAAAGAGAGGGAGAGAAAGAATACTGGGTTTATTACAAAGCTCTCGTCTGAAGTGCATGCTCTTCCTTTACATGGCAGTCATCTGAAAGCACTGTGTTTAAAGGAGTAATATCTTTCCCTCTTGCCTGCAGGGTAGTCATTTTTTCTCTGAGTGCTGTTATTGAGATGAAAAAGGTAGGCTGGGGAGTTCTAGACAGCATTCTCACGAAACACCAAACATACAGAGGGAGTTTGGCGAGGAGATCTGGGTGGGCTACGCTGACAGTGATTGCTGAGAAACTGGGGGATAAACCTCTATTGGGAAAAGCATAAATTAATTAAGAGATCCAAAGACAGATGTGATGGCTCCACTGCACTTCGAGTCATGCCAAAACATACGCTGTAATCTGTCCTTTGAGAATCTCACCCCAAGTGATAAAAGAATGCTACGTGAACACAGAAAGGACTGTTTTCTAAAAACAAGTTAATAAGCAGATTTGTACCTCTTCCTGAGGAAAACATGAGTGGTGCTTGACCGGAAGGAACACAACCACAATGCTACAGTGACTATCAAGGTTCTGCTATGTGGTCACTAATGTGTTCTGAATGGGTTTTAGAGGGTTGCTAGTTGGTTGCTTATTAGTCCATGTGAAAAATCCCAACATCAACTTTCTATGATATTCTGGTCCCTAGATATGGCTCACCTCCCTCCTTCCCTAATTTTTTTCGTCTGAAAATCACACATCTGATTGCTTAGAAAAGTAATAGCACACCTCTTCTCAAGGTGCATGATTTGAGGCATCACGTACTGTATATCTGTAGCACAAATGGTGAAGTACAAGATATATACCGATGTTTCATAAAATTGTTGTTGCTGTTTTTTCTTCAAAACTATCCAAAGCCCTTATCCTAAGCAATAGTAATAGTAATGCTTGCCTTAGCAAGCACCTTTAATAACTAAAATACACTAAAACACAATCACGTTTTCTTAAAGTCGCAACATAATAGAAGCAGCGGCAGATCTTTTTATCCGTACTGTGACATACACCCATGTGAAATAGATTATCAAAAATCGAAATTATTTAAAATTTAAAATGTAGGGCGATGTAACATGCATGGATGAATTATTCACAATAAGATCAATAACATGCATTTAGAAAATAGATAGGGAAATTTTCATTTCACGTTGACTTTAATGTGTGCTGCCAAATTTTGATAGAATTAGGACAAATTTGGCCTATAGAGATTTTAAACACCACGGCACATAAGTGATATCTGTTTTTGTTGTCATCACATAGCCATGAAAATCTATTACATATTTGAATGAAATTATAAAAGTATTATATATGCACAATGCACCCAGTTTAGTTTTTATTACCCTCACACTCTCTTACAAAAAAAAAAAAAAAGTGCACAGGTTTACGTATAAGCCACACTGCATGTTTGGCAACAAATAAAAGACAAGAGCTGTGCAGACCTCTTAAAAACCCATCTCTCTCTCTCTCTGTTTCCCTCCAGCCTTTAAACGATGCTGGTGCAGGAAGCCAGATCAGGGCTGACTGACATTCACTGTGATACAGATCCCATCGGTCAAGGATGTGTCAACTGGGTGGTCTGTGCGTCCTTCCCAAGTTCCCACCCCTTTCTTAATTTCTGCCTCTCTACAATTTTCACTACCTTGGGGTCTTTCTATGCTCTTCTTTTTTCTTCTCACCGCCCTCCCCTTCCCTCTGATCCTCACATCTTCTCTCCTCTTTTGCATGACTCATTCACCAGAACAGACCACTGCCTGACTTACACACACACACACACACACACAGGGAAATGTGCAACAGTGTTCTCGCCTAGAGCTCCTATTTAAAATCATGG
The DNA here is from genome assembly GCA_036784905.1 of Acrossocheilus fasciatus. Classification (NCBI taxonomy): domain Eukaryota; kingdom Metazoa; phylum Chordata; class Actinopteri; order Cypriniformes; family Cyprinidae; genus Acrossocheilus; species Acrossocheilus fasciatus. The sequence goes on along the minus strand of CM071954.1, from coordinate 8,496,771 downwards.
ACATCTCTGATTTGATGTGCTCTTTCCTCCCTTTTCACTTCGGACTATCCCTGAGCCATTCCAGCCCAGGGTGGAAGCTGAAATATTGCACGGATGCTGAATGTTGCATAACCAGCCTAAATGTAAGAAGTTTTCTTGAGAATCAAGGGCAAAATCTAAACCTTAAGATCTAATCTACTGTGCCATTCTGGTTAGTCAAGCATTTGTCTGGGCTTTTCAAATCAAGTGCCATCATAATCAAATACTTGTCATACAAAGCCTGGGAAGAGCCAATGTTTACATTTGCATGAATCTGAATGCAGTTCATATGCATAGGGCTTAGACATTTTCGGAGTTTTCCTCTAGTATTCCCAACAAATGCGGACTATTTATGCAGGGATGTACAGATTAAACAAAAATTCTGGTCAGTATTGATTATCTGATAAGTATGTTCATGTCAACAGATAAATGGTTAATAATAAATTAATATAAATTGAAATTTTGATAAAAGACAAGAATAGCAGGAGATATGTGCAACACTGAAATGTCTAATAATTTAGCACTCCTTTATGAATTATAATGGTCACCACAAAATGGTATTTACCTTCATAAGAGTTTCTACCACACCAAAAATTAAATATACCTAAAAGTATTCCTATATCTTATTAATCAATAAACTAAAACTACTCCAACTATTCAATGGCTTCGAATAATTGGAGTAGTTTTGGTTTATTGATGTAGTGGTTACTAGCGGCCTAGTGGTTGCTCTGTCACATTAACCTATGGCGCTCATGGGGGCAAGGCAAGTTTGTGCCTTGCATTGTATTCCTAACACAAAAAAGGCCAAAAATAAACATCTTTTATTAAAGCCGCAGTCCGTAAGTTTTGTTTCTTTTGTCGCCATCTCTGTTTGAAAACCTGCAATTGCAGCTGTGTGCGGAATTATCTTCCTTGCGTGGGTTGTGCTCCTGCACGGCTCCAGCGTGGATGAATCTAATGTTTTGAGGAGTATGTGTGGCAATCAGTCACCGCACCGGTGTGGAGATTTACTGTACTTCGTAATTACAGATTCTAGCCTAAGTCTTGGAATACATGACCCAAATAAGTATTTTCACCGTATATTGTCATCTGAACAGGTAAGTAACAAGTCTGCCATGTTTGTTCTGACCAACTGAGGAAAAAAGCATTATAATAAATCGCGCTACCAATGGTGATTAAATCTAATGATCGGTTAGCTCATATCCGGAGAAAGAGTACTGAAAATTTGTACTTACCGTATTGACCCGAATATAAGACGACCCTGATTATAAGACGAACCCCCTTTTTCCAGATATACCCTTTAGAAAGGCTTTTTTTGAAAAAAAACAAAAAACAAAACAAATCTCCCCCCCCCCCCTTCTGTAAAACACATTTTTTCTTAAATTATTTTCATATTGCATATTTTTCCTATTTTAATTTTTGTTTTGGAAGTATGATAAATACTGTGACACTGAAAAATATACACTTTTTGATATACCATAAAAATAACAGGTAGCCCATCTGAATTATATAACATTTAGGCTATCCATCTCATAGTAGCCTACCAAAATTTTATTAACAGTAGAAGTGAAATCTTATTGTAGTCTTCAAATCTGGGTACTGTCTTATGTTTTAAAATCACTTACAGAGGAAGTTTGGTCCCATCAGACTAACATGACAGTCACGACTCGTGCCGTTGTAAGCTTTTCTTTTTCTTTTGTTTTCACTTGCGATCTTTTCAACACACATTACATTACATACTTCATGACACAATCGTTTTATGCGTTTTTGGCGCCACCTATTGCTGTGGGTGTATTATTGACATGTCAAAGTCTAGACCCCGAATAGAAGACGACCGCGTTTTTTCAGATGTATTTCCAAGAAAAAAAAACATTGTCTTATATTCGGGTCAATACGGTAATTACAAGTACCGGTACTGTTACATTGCTGAAATAATACTCAATTAAAAGTAAAAGTACTGGTGTCAAAACAGTACTTAAGTAAAAGTACAAATTACTCTTCTCAAAAACTACTCAGAGTACTAGTTACCAGTTTTTGGCCGGTGATATTTAATGATTTTCGTATTCATTCACATCAAAGATCTATGTGAATAATAGCTGCTTTGAACAAAACCCACTTTTAACTTATTAGCAAAGTATGTGAATTAGTGATCATGATAAAGTTATTTCTAACTTCAATACCTTGCAAAATATCAATATTAAGGTCCCCATGAACCGGAAGTTGCGACTGACTTCAGTGTTGTGATGCATTTCAAGTGAAACAGAATACTCAGTAAAGGGAGGGGTTTTATTGTGGCGCACCTCCTCTCAACCTCTTGCTCATAGCAGATTCACGGGTGGATATGAGTGGTTAAGAATATTTGCTTGTTAAGTCTGACATCACGCTTCACCACTTCTGGGTCCTAACGCTCTGCCAGATGCCCCAAGAAAACAACAAACCGTGCTGATATACACCCACGACGTCATGTAATACTGAAAATTTATAACCCTAACCTTTATCTCCATACTGAAATCCCAGATGGCCGGACAGTGTTTCAACTAAAATATTAGTGTCTGGAACACTGTGAACACAGAGACTGTAGTGTGCGCAGCAAAATTTTTATATGCTTAGCTTAAATATGTAGTATTAAATAGTGCTCATAAATGGCTGTCGAGATAGCATTCTCAAATGAAATGAGTAGAGGCATTGACCCGGAAACAGACGTCCTTACATCATGACTTAACAAGAGGATTCTCCCCAAACTGTCAAACTGACGTCATCAGAGCAAGAACGCCATTCAGAGCAGAAGCAAATTTTCAGTTTTTGATTAAAGATTACGATGGCAGACATTTTTTTCCCCCCCGGTGTACTGACTTGCACAGTTTAATTGTTCACCAGGAGATTAGTAATGTGCACTAAAAAAGTAAGTAGGTATTTCAAGATGACTTTAATCATTTTCAATACCATTGGTAAAACTACATACTATATATTGCCATATAGGGCAATCAAGGCAATCATTATGTCAAGCTTTGAGTGGTTTAATCCAAGTCTTATAAAAAGACACGTTCGCTTTATATGATGAACATATTTTCATAAAGGCTTTTATTTACATTCATATAAACAGTGATCAATTACCATTGCAAAAATCTCAATCTTAAACATTTGCTCATTCTGTGTTTTTAAAATAGGCTAACTTTGTTGCAAAAGCTTACAGCACAGGGAAGCTTGATTTCAAATTTGATTTCAAACTGAACTGAATTTACAAAAAAAGACAAGTGCACAGTCAGTAATAAAATTATAAAACAAATTACCTCAATTTAGTTGAGGTATTCGAAATATGACAACACTGAATTTTTTTAAGCAGTGATTTAAGAGCTACTTATGTTGTTTATTTTGATAAATGGATGGTTTCGACCTGTACGTGTCTGTACGATGTAGTGATGCAGTGATGCAGTTAGACAGACTAGGATATTTATATGTAGAAATCATACAAATATCCCATTCCAAAACATTTCTAGCATAAACTTACATTGTAAAGAAATTAAAAATCCATCTTTGCTTGCTGAAAGACTTTCTTTTCATTTCATTTACAGCCAATAAAATTTCCAGTAGCATTTCCATCGGCCAGGCGTGGATCTATTCTGAATGGTTGATAAATTTTCACAAGGTTTAATCCAGGAGTAAAGAGAAATCATTTCTACTTTAAAAGCCCCGAGAGATCGAGACTGCACACATTCTGCGCACAAGCAATATCGGAGTGAGAGGACAGGCAGTTCATTTCTATAAATCAGGCCTATTTGAGAGCTCGCATCCAGTTTTCTGAGATTACATGACTGTGTTCTCATGTTACAATAAATTTGCGCAGGAATGATTAAAACTATGCGGAATACCTGCAATCCCGCACAAACATTCAGACTCTGTAACTGTCCCAGGTGAAAAACAAGTGCATAATGTACTTAAAGTGCTCTATTTTCGCGCACTAATTTTATATACTAAAAATGATCCTTTAGTGCTTCTTAAGGTCAACTTAAGGTCATCTAAGCGTACTCAACTGTGCTATTTTGAGACACCATGAATATGAACTAAAATGTACTTTTAACATACTATCTTTGTATTTAAAAAATGTATTTAGCTACCACTTGTAGTACAATTGAGTGTACTAGTGTATGAAAGATGGGTTCAAGTGTACTACAAGTGGTAACTAAATAAACTTTTTAAATACAAAGATAGTATGTTAAAAACGCATTTTAGTTTATATTCATGGTGTCTCAAAATAGCACAGTTGAGTACGCTTAGATGACCTTAAGAAGCACTAAAGGATCATTTTTAGTATATTAAGTACAAAATTAGTGCACGAAAATAGAGCACTTTAAGTACATTATGGAAGTGTACTTGTTTTTCACCTGGGTGACAGGAGGCGGATGCGTGTCAAACTCGCTGTCGGAGAGGAGAGAGACGCAGCGTGTATCGGTGTATATACGGTAGATACTGTGGAGAATGAGTAATGGAACCCTGTCAGATATTTCATTATCGGTATCAAAATAGATATTTAGGATAACACTACCATGTCGTTTGTTTCTCCAAACTTTGAGTCCATAAATTACGCTGAGCTCCCTCACTATCTGATCAGCTCTTCAAAAGGCTTTTCCCGGTTCAGATATCAGGGCTTTTATTGGTCCGTTTACGATCGGATATCTTTATTGGCCACCGAAGTGCCGTCAAAGGTTTGAATATCAATTCAAATTGTGGGCAGCGTACTCAGTAACGAACTATGATTTAAAAGTAACGAAGTAGATTATTTTGCTAAATTTGTACTTAAGTACAAGTAAAAGTACAGCTTTAAAAATATTCTCAAAAAAGTACAAGTACCCGAAAAAAACTACTTAATTACAGTAACGTGAGTAGTTCATTACCTCCACCACTGCTCATATCACATCAAACCGTGCAAATTATTATTATTATTATTGTTATACTTTATTCTCAAATTATTAATGTTAACAACATCAGCATTGGGTGACTATGAGTATAGTATGTATTAGGGTGTAGATTTCAATTTCTGTACAGTCTAATATCTAATTGTCATACCATTCAAATTTCATATTAAGAAATTCTTTTAACTCAAAAAGCAAACTATGCTCCCTCTTTAAAATACAAATCGTGTGTAATCCCAGGCTATCTGTAATCAGAAGCACATTTAAAACTAGAATATAATTTCATTTCATTTCATTCACATGTGTTTCATAAACACAATCCTTTCTGGATTACAATCCGCCATCAAAAGGATACATTTAATAATTCCAGCTGCTGTGAGAAAAGGCTAAAAACCATCTGTCACCTGCAGGATCCTCACATGCGATAGCCTACTAGCTGGGACAACTTCTTTAAATTTACAGATGTGACGTAATGACACGGCAGCATGCTCGAATTTCCCACGAAAACCTACCCATACCACTCAAATTAGAAAACATTATTATAAGTTAACCGTTGTCAATCGGGCGATAGTTTTTAACACTAGCTGGTTATGTACTTGCTCAAATATTGATTTTGGATCATTTTTAACATTTAAAGTTACGGACTGCAGCTTGAAATATCCATCAGTTACCATTGTGGATGTATTTCTGAATCAACAACATCTCACATCCTGAAGCTTTCATGCCTCTGTGATAAAAATAGAGGCACTAGAAATCGCAATTAGAAGACAACTAGCTGTGTGACCTTTCCTCCATTTCTGGCTTATTTCGCTAGTAAAAGGAGACGAAAGAGAGTGAGATAAAGAAAAGGACAGTAGCAAGGGGGTGAGTGGGCTAGGCAAGTGGCAGTGGTATTGTGAACACCGTGTAGCACTGAAGCCTTAAGTGGCCTCTTTTCCGTGCGATGAGCCTGCCAAAGCATTTCACTACTGAGTCTAGTCAAGCCTCCCACATCACCACCAGCAGCAACCCTCTCCTCCCGACCATCACTAATTTAGTAATCACATGAAATTCAAAAGAGGGGCAATTTAATTCACCATTTGCTCTGAGCAAGATTTAATGGTGGAATATTTCATCACACAAAGCATGCCACTTTAACTAGATTATCTTCTGCTTTCCCACAGGGCAGCATACAAAAGCAATTTGCTTGTGGGATAAAACAAGAAACAAATTACTTACTAATCTAGGTCTTCAACCATTTAATGTCTCCCTCAAAATGCTGTCCTGCCAAACCCCCATTTTCCTCAGTGTTTCTGTCTGTCAAAAGGGCCTGTAGAAATCCTGTATGCATTTCACGGCAACATTATTTACCGCTGTTTGTCAAGATTTCCTTACTGGCAATGTGTAAAAAGATTACACAGTATCTACGTCAAGCTCCTTTTCCTTTCACTTTGCCTGAGCGGTATAAAATTTGGTTTTCCACATAGAAAAATAAATCAGGAGCGAAATTGTGCATTTAATTTTAGACTGCACATCAATGTGGGTTGAGCGTCTGCTAAAGGTAAATCGCAAGACACTAAAATACACAGCATTGGCATGTGTACAACTGTACAGCAAACTGTGATGCAGTAATTCAATATGACAGGTACTACATTATGCCCTTACCTGGACAGTCAGTGCCATTCTCCATCAAGATGTTTGTCTCTGACTGCAAGAGAAAATACAAAATTAATGTTAAATTATAATAAAAATATATAAACAAACAAAAAATATTAAGCAAAACTGTATATATATACATTATATATATATATATATATATATATATATATATATATATATATATATATATATATATATATATATATATATATATATATATATATATATATAAATATATTAAATCTCCAATCCCTTTCAGTTTACTTCAGTTCCAGTTTCCAATCCCTTTCAGTTTTCAGTTCACTATACTTGACACGCAAATAGTTGTCACTATGTAGGTATTAAATTCATGTTTTCACTCAGTAAAACTGTTTTGATTATATGACAGTCCGATAAAATTAGATCAATCCACTTCTGGCAGTTATCGACATAAAGGGCGGCGGCAAGTGCTTTGCGCATGCGCACATCGTGTTGAAGTCGTAAACCTATTTCTAATACGTTTAATATTTCTAAAATTGTTGAATTCGTTATTCATTTATCGTATTAAAGTAACTCACATTTCGCTGTAGCAGTCAAATACACAGGCAGTTTACTATTACTCACTTTTGCTCACTCACAAACCACAGATGTCTGAATTAGATGGTAGGCGATTTCCAAAGGGCTTTTTTCGCACTTGAACTGTAAATTACTCCGGTAAAATACCTGAATGGTTGTTCCAAACCAAAAGGTAAGCATCTTAATCCACACATGATGCCCCTTTTCTACAAGGCAGTTAACGAACAGCAACGCTACATAATATGTCATATATGCAATGGTTACTTCGAGTTCGAGCCGAGAGAATAATTGTACCGTTTTTGGTCATGTGATCCTGGGTGTGGCATCCTCGCTAATCTTATTACTTTTTTTAATTTTTCATTAATATTTTTACTTAGTAATTTATTTAACACTGTCGTGATTTGTTTGCACTAGAACGGCTCGGATTGATTTCAGCCCGTCCGATTTCTGAGCGAATCGTTCAAACCGGTTGTCTGAATCGGTTCAGCGCAAAGAAGATCCAAATCAAAAGAACGATTCATTCAGGGAATCAAAGCTAGTCAACATCCCAGCAGGGGCCAGCTGCATAGACTAGTCTTAAAAGTTAGTCATCTAATTTTTTTCTTTAAGACTGGCCATCATTTTTTTAATTCACTGTGAATTGAACACACGCGAAAACAGTCTTAACATAGAGACACACACACACAGACCCCAGGGGCCCGTTGAATAAACTGTTTAGACTAGTCTTAAACAGTTAGTCACCTAATTTTTTTTCTTCAAGACTGGTCATAACTTTTTTAATTCATTTATGAAAAGGTGGATTGGTCTTATTTGTATTGGACTGATTACCCCTTGGCAACTGCTAGTTGGTCAAACTAGACGGTCTTAACACGGTGGCTAAGTTTATGCAACTGGCCCCAGAATAGAATGTCCGAACCAAGCGGGTCTCAGTTAAAGAGAGTAAATGTATATATTGGAAAATATCAAGCAAGTGATTCTGATTATTTTCTGTACCTTTGATGGCTTGTATCCAAAAAGCATGACCACTGCTATCTTAAGATCTTCTCTGGATAAATAACCTTTCTTACCCACATCACATTGATGGAAAACCTAAAGAACATAGACATGGATATATTATATTCAGAGTCAATCTGCAATCCTTATTAAGAAGTATGTATAACCCCAGCAGTGGCAACATTAGAATCAGAAACATAAGTTTCATATGAAATTGGACTGTAAACAGAGAGGGATCGTACTGAACGTTCATAGGATTTTTAAGAAAAGAATCTGTGTTTAACACTGAATGCAGATGAAAGAAATCTGTGATTAGAGATCACTTGTCCAGTAAATGTTTGTGGGAGAATAAACTACTGTGAGCACGGCGGGGTGAAGAGGGTGTCTGTTGAAATGCTGTGGTGAAATAGACATGTGAAATAAATCAGTGGTACTGTAAAACAGAAAGAAAGAATTTTAGTCTGATGTTACAGATATATAGCATGGTCACCAAATCCAACAAGTCAGCATAACAGGTGGTCGTCTGTTACCACCCACTATTTCACACAAAATGGCTTTAATGTTAAACAAATTCACTCTAGTAATGTCAAATCTCCTCTGTTTTATATCCTAGAAAGCATATTGCTCTGAACAGACATAGGCTGATGGTACACAGGGCAACTTTTTGAGCAATGTTGCCGGGCAACTTAATGTTGCGGATGGTCAACAGACACATGGTCCACAACTGATCTAAATAGAAATTTGTTAACCATTTTCAGTGGGAAACTGCCCAAGCAACATTGCTCAAAAAAGTTGCCCGGCAAAATTGCTCAAAACGTTGCTCCATGTATCATCAGCCATAGAGATACGGCAGGGTCACAGAATCCAATAGGGCACCATAACGGGTTACCGAAATCTGTTACCCCTCTCTATTTCACACAGAAAAGTTTTAATTTTATACAAAATTACCCAGGTAATATCTAAACTTCTCTTTTCTGTATTTTAGTAAACATTTTTGCTCTGATGAGAACAACAGACATACAGCAGGAACACTAAATCTGACGAGACAGCATAATGGGTTACCAAAATTCATTACCCCACCATTTCAGAAAGCATGGCTTTAATGTTAACCAAAATTCATTTTTCGTTCATGTCTAACCTTTTCTATTTTACATCCTAGGATGCATATTGCCCTTATGCATTAATACTAAATGGAAAGTGCAAGACAGACATACAAATCCATTTTTTCACTTTTAATGTCTAAAATAAAACATTCACCTAATACCTGATAATATAAAGTGAACCAAACAGCACCTAATAAACACCCAAAATGCACAAAACTGAATTTAGCACAATACTAAAATCAAAGGTGAAATAAACACTTTAAATGCTGAGCAGATAAAAACATTTGTAATAAAGGAGAATTTGGTAAACATTACAGACGTTTTTATTTATATTTTATGCATTTTATTTAACATAATTTCCAAAGGAGCTTTACAGAATAAAAAAAAATATATATATATATATATATATATATATATATATATATATATATATATATATATATATATATATATATATATATATATCAAAAATGTAAATTATATATAATGTACATCAGTGGCATCCGGATGGACTGGATTGTTTCATTAATGTATTTAATGATTCAAATAACAATCAGAAAGCTAAAACCCAAACAAAAATATAATAATAACAATAAAACAAGCAATAAATAATCATGTTTCACAGCGCTGCTCATTCAAAGAACTTCAACAAACTTCTCGCACAAACAAAAAAATAATGAACAGCGACCTCTAGTCACGGATTTCTCTAGTGGTGTATCACCGATTTATGCACAATACTTGTTATAACCAGACAATATTATGCAGATTACTTCTTTGCAATGATCGTTACGATTTGAGGTTGCTGTTGTAGGAGATAATACGCATTTTACATTAAAAGTAGTGATTTAGCTGCCCTTCCCCATAGCGACGTTCAGAGCCCGGATAGCTCAGTCGGTAGAGCATCAGACTTTTAATCTGAGGGTCCAGGGTTCAAGTCCCTGTTCGGGCGGAACTATTTTTTTCTCTTTAGGTATTGAAATGTTTTTTTCGTTTGCGTCTGGACTGTCAAAAAACCTCATTTACTTTTCTATTCACATCTAACGTGTTATCTAAATGCTACAACACCACGCTTTTTAAATAACGCAGCACAGATCCATCCCATGCTCGTTCACTTCCACAGAAATGTGACCGAATGTTCTGTCGTTTAACTTTTGAACCACTTAACGTTACCTTGATCACAATATTGTCATTTGTACGTCAAATACTGTATATGTCAACTCGTCATCCAAACCAGAACCTGTTCCAAACAAAGCTGTTTCACAAGCGTCATGACATCGTTTAACAACATTAACTCAAATCTTACCAACTCCATTTTTTTCCTCTCGGCATTGTTTATTTCTCTCTCACTCCTAAAGCTTCTTCCAGTCGTGAATATTTGCATTGAGACAACCTAGATAAAAATAAAATAAAATACAAATCTGAAGGCTTCTGGAAAGTCTGTTTGCATAGAAACCGTATGGATGTGAGGGATTGGCTGTCTAGCAGCACGCAGTACCAGAGACGCTGACTGGTTAGAAACATGAGAATGATCTTTGATGAATAGTCCGTTATTTTCAAAATAAAAGTGTAAAGCTACTCATTGCAAGTAACTTTCGAGAAATCTTTCATCAACATATTTCAACCCTCAAACCAATTAATTAACATGTAAGAAAAATTGTATTCCGCTTAAAGAAAAAGCTTATTTTAGGGCAATTAAGGATGCTTGCATTTTACATTATTTTCATGACAGTTATTAAGTACCCCCATCATTATTGTAATGCAAAAATACAAACACAGTATACACAGTTGTAATGAAATACTGATTTTAAAAAAATAATCTAGACGTGGTAAAGTTTTACATGTTACATTATAATCATTACTTATTATACAATACTTACATTATTATTTTGATTATAATTCTATTATTATTCTATGAATTTTGCTTGTCACTTAATTTTCTTTCTTTTTTTTTTAAACTAATAAATAAAACTTTTAGAATGTTGAGTTTATAATGAAACTTTACATCTGAGAAAAATAAATAAATAAATAAATAAATTAGAAAAATCCCAGTGGCATAACGTTATTTATTTACAAAACATTATATTTATGGAAGCCCACTTCCGCCACATTTGAAAAAAAAAATGTGTTTGCTGAACGCTAAACATATAAAGTCGAAATGATGACATAACAAGTCATAATTATGAAATTAAAGTCGAAATTATGAGATTGTTCTCATAGACTTTTATTTTGAAGAACATTGTGGCGCGTCTCTGCTGTTGCTACATGTGGAATGTACAGTCAGAGCGAGTGCATGCCAAATAAAAGCACAGCGAACTGTTGTGGTGCTGTTATGATATTAGTTTCAAATGGACAAGGGTCTAGCAGTTTTGTAGCTGTATATTTGCAGCACTTATCTTTCTTTATAACCGTTAACAATTTGAAAATTATCTTCTTGTAGCCTTACATTTCCTCTTCCCGCCTCTTTGTAAGTCTATGTTCATTTACGTTGAACTAACGTTACATTGGTATTATGTAACGCATACAGTGTAGCTTTACGATCTATCATCTATGCAAGCATTTATCTTTTGTACAAACTCCATCTACCTGTGCAAATGCACAAAGTTGTAATTTTAAGACAAAATCAGACAGTGTTGTATAAATTACATAGTATGAAAGTTTACAGTATATAGTTTATTGTTTGCAACTATAAAAGTAAAATAATACTGTGATCCACAGCTGAACAAAAATGTCCCAGGACAGTCAACACGGCAAGTGGACCATATCAGATAGTGAGGACGAGGACAACATTATTCCTCCAACACCTCAGAAGGATTCAAACAAACCAAGCATTAAACCTGATTTAGAAAGAAAACCTGATACAATCACCACTTTCTTCAAGCAAGAGCCCAAGCTGAGTCCAAAACGCAATGAGGACACCCATTCTGTAAAAGAACCGTCCGCTCCCTCCATGGGATCTGAAGCCAGGAAAGCTGCACATGTGAATCAAACCATCCCTGTAAAATATGAAAGCAACCCTTCACCTTCTGTAAAGAGAAAGAGAGAAACAGAGGAGGCAGGCTGGAACCTCTCAAGCAGTGATGATGAAACTCCATCACCTGCCCCGAAAAAAGAGCCCAAGAAGTCTAATGTAAGTCCTAAGAAGAAGAAGACTGAAGACAAGCGTCCTCCGAGTCCTCATGGCACTAGTTATTATAAAGAAGAGCCAGCTGATTTCTTTGAGACCAATTTATTGTCTATAAATGACATGTATCGTTTTTATTTAAACAAAGTCACTGGGATACCAAAAAAGTTCAACACTGGAGCTCTGCATATCAAAGGTATCTAAAGAGTTTGTCTACTTTAAAAAAAAGTTCCGATACATGTTATATATTTCTAATCATCTTATAATAATCTGTTTTCTCCTTCTGTTCTATAATCAGAGATACTTTCTCCAATGTTTGGGAACCTGAAAGAGTCTGTTCAGGTATTGTGTCAGCTAAAGAGACTACCAACCATACAAAATTGTTTTAATGTTTTTATCTTGATCAACATCTTTTTTTTCTTCTTTTGTAGTTTAATTACTGCTTTGACATTCCATGGATGGTGGAGCAGTATCCACCTGAATTCAGGTAGGATGAAATCTCACCTTTTTGGATTTGATGTAGAATTGCACACTCATTTCACCACACTGAACACATGTCAGTGAGTACTTATGCTGTTTGTTTTTGTTGTTTTTAGGGATAAACCGGTCATACTCGTTCATGGAGAAAAAAGAGAGTCCAAGGCTCGGTTAATCGAGCAAGCCAAACCATATCCACATATTCGTTTCTGCCAGGTTCTGTCATTTTTTGCAATAACCTACTTTTTCCACTAGAGGGAAGCATTAAACTTTATGGTAGTCTGAGGTCCTCTAAAATATTATGTCTTTCAGTAACTGTGTGTATATTGGAAAAAAACATATAAAAATACTTTTTGGCAGCCTTTTTAATGTTTAAAAAAGGAATACTAAATGTTTCTTGTTGAATCAAACGCTCTCTTGTTTTTAACAGGCCAAACTGGATATTGCATTTGGCACACATCATACGTGAGTGTTGGACATTTTATTTATCTATATAATTTTAGTGAGGCAGTGGGTGAAGAAAATAAGACTTAAGCTTGAATTTTCTAGTAAAAATTCTGTACATTACATCGTTAAACATACAGTCATATCGGCACCCTTGGTAAATATGATCAAAGAAGGCTGTGAAAATTAATCTGCATTGTTAATCCTTTTGATCTTTTCTTTAAAAAAAATCACAAAAATCTAACCTTTCATTGAATGATAAGAATTTAAAATGGGGGAAATATCATTATGAAATAAATGTTTTTCTGTAATACACATTGGCCACAATTAACGGCACCCTTTTATTCAATACTTTTTGAAACCTCCATTTGTCAGTTTAACAGCTCTAAATGTTCTCCTATAATGTCTGATGAGGTTAGAGAACACCTGACTAGAGATCAGAGACCATTCCTTCATCCAGAATCACAACAGATCCTCATCATTTTCTACAGGGTTCTGGTCAGAGGACTGGAATGGCCAGCAGAAGCTTGGTTTTGTGCTCAGTGACCCATTTTTGTGTTGTTTTTGAGGTTTGTGTTTGGATTATTGTACAGTTGGAAGATCCAAACATGGCCCATTATAAGATTTCTAACAGAGTCAGTTACTTATTGATTTTTTTTATCTGTTGGTATTTGATAGAATCCATGATGCCATGTGTTTAAACAAGATGTCCAGGACCTCCAGCAGAAATACAGGCCCACAACATCAAAAATACAGCAGTATATTTCATTGTACACATGGGGTACTTTTTATCCCTGTGTTCACCAAACCCATCTTGAGTGTTTGCTGCTAAAAAGCTCATTGTTTAGTTTCATCTGACCATAGAAGCCAGTCCCATTTGAAGTTCCAGTCGTGTCTGATAACTGAATATGCTGGAGTTTGTTTTTGGATGAGCGAGGAGAATTTTTCTTGAAACCCTCCCAAACAACATGTGGTGATGTAGGTGCTGTTTGACAATTTTTTAAAGGTTTTCTGACCCCGAGACTCAACTATTTTCTTCAATTCTCCAGCTGTGGTGCTTGGAGAGTCTTTAGCCACTCAAACTCTCCTTCTCACAGTGCATTAGGACGATATAGACACACGTCCTCTTCCAGGCAGATTCGTAACATTTTATGTTAATTAGAAATTCTTAATTATTGCCCTGATGGTGGAAATGGGAATTTTCACTGCTCTAGCTCTTTTCTTAAAGCCACTTCACTAATTTATGAAGCTCAATTATCTTTTGCTGCACATCAGAAATATATTCTTTGGTTTTTCTCATTGTGATGGATGATTAAGGGAATTTGGGCTTTGTTTTCCCTCCTATTTATATTTCCTTGAAACAGGAAGCCATGGCTGGATAATTTAATGTTCATAATCACCCTGGAGTGCTCAAAATTGAATATGAATGGGAATATACTTCAGAGATATTTTACTCATAAGAATTTCTGGGGGTGCCAATAATTGTGTCCAACGTGTATTTGAGAAAAACGTAATGATGTTTCCCCCCATTTAAAATTCTTATTATCCAATTAAAAAGGTTAGATTTTTGTGAATTTTTTAAATAAAAGATCAATTAACAATGCAGATTAATTTTCACAACCTTCTTTGATCATATTTACCAAGGGTGCCAATATTTTTGGACATGACTGTATATGTACAACCATAAAACAGGTGCGAAAAATAAAGCATTTAACCATGATAAGCTTTTTCAGTAGAATGGGTTATACCAAAAAGCTCAGTGGCTTTTGACGTGTCACTGTCATAGGATGCCACCAGTTAAATGCTGATGTCTGAGTCTGATGTGTAGAGCTTTACTGGCCTGCACAAAGTCCACACCTAAACCATGGGACTCCTTTGGGATGAGCTGAAATGCCAGCTGTAGGCCACATCCCATCAGTACCATCACAGAATATAGATAAAGCAGTTTGCTCAGTCAGGAGTGCACCTAACATCAAAACATATTAATGCTCAGTTATGAAATGAAACATTCAGAAAGCATATATTGGTGTGGTTCTAGTGGTGGCTTGGTTTTTAAGTAATAGTGCAACAGTGGTGGTGTTGTAGCTCACTTATATAATTTCAATAACACCTTGATCAGGATTTAGGTTTTATTAGCAGTCAGTAGAATATTGCGTATTGAATGTAGCACTCCTCAAATGAGTATTATCATCTTCAGCATCAGATTATCAACTGAGCATCTGTTGTGATGAGTTGAAATTAAATGATAAACAGACGCAGTATTGAATTTCAATGTGATGTATTCCTAGAGTACTATTTTCTCACACAAGAATCTTTCATGTTTTATTCAACAGAGAACAGGATTGAGCATTTTCGACTCCAGATGAGCGAATTAAATGGCTTGTCTTATTTTATATAAATTCAGCAGAAAAGGAAGCAAAAGAACAAAAATATTGGCAGTATAATCCTTCTCGAACACCTTTGTCAAGTCTTCATGTGCTAATTTGCTTTTAAATGAGTTCTAAATGTCCCTCTCTGAAGGATATGGAGAGTTATTTTCTTATTTTATTAAGTGAAATAATACATTTTCACACAAAGAACAGCATAGAATTGATTTTGTATTTCAATACGTGGAGTTTTTGTTAGAATTAATATAACACAAAAGCTGAAGGGATAATAAATGTGCCCCACTGTTTAAATGTATTCTTTTATGCAGCTTGACACAAAAAGCCATGGATTTTAGGTAAAATCAAAGTTATTATGCAGAGAAGTAATATTGAGTCTTTGGTAAATGTGTCATAGGGTTTAATGGTAGTGTTTTGTGCTGTTTGATGGACAAAAATGAAAGAAAAAGATTGCATCAAATGAATGTCATTATGTAAGATCAATCATAATAAAATCATAGTTGCCTTTTGCAGGAAAATGATGCTGCTTTGGTACGAGGAGGGATTCAGAGTCATCATTCTTACCTCAAACCTCATCCGAGCCGATTGGTACCAGAAAACACAGGGGTAAGGTGGTCCAGCATGGAATGGGAGGGGCTAAAAGCAAACTCGTGTGAATGAATGGTCAGAATGGAAACGTTCTAGCTGACGGTGCAGGCAGTTTAGAAACAAGCTGTTTATGTTGTGCTCTCTTTTATAGTTGCTCGTTTTCTGAATACACCAACATTTGTTTCATATCTGAAATGAAAGTGGTGCATTCGCTAGTCCTAATGACACATTTGTCTGTTGCTATGACAACACACTGAGCAGACACTTAGAGTAAATTGAAATTAAGCTGATGTATCCTAAATAGGATTGAGTGTTGAGCTCTGCAAATCCAAATAAACCAATCACATTGTTATAGACACCTCTCTGACCCGAAATGGTGTGTTTAAATTAGCTACATGGAATAATTGCTTAAATGAAGCAGCGGTTTATGAGAGCTGTCCTTTAATAAAGATATTCTCCATGGTGTCATATTCATACCAGCAGAAGCTAGCAGGGAGTTCAGAACGATGGCCAATGAATTAGCAATCGCTTTCGGTTATTAGGTTCAATTTTATTATCAGTGTATCAGGAACAGAATACCATTAAGGAGACAAAAGCTCCAGAGTCATAGGGTTAGGCTGGCAGTTAGGTTATCCACCACACTAAGCTGTGGATTAGTGAGGAGGAAATGAAATCTGTAAATTGAGCCGTTAATATTTAAACCCGCTGGCATACATATATTCAGACAATCTGACATAGTACAGTATATTGGCACATTCACTCAACCTGTACTGCCCTCAGTTCACAAAGAGGGCATTAAGTGCTGTTGGAGCTGTGACGTAACGGTTAGTGCACATGCTGTGCCATATGGTTCTATGGTGTTTATATAGGCGATGTGAGTTTGAATTCGGCTTAATATTTCCCAAGAACATTCCCACCTGCGCTATGCATCATTTCTTGTCCTCAATGTCCCTGTAAATAAAGTGTAACCACACATGAAAATGATTGGCAGACTAGAAAAGTGGAGAAAATAGCCACAGCTGCTAAATTTGAAAGAATAAGGCAGTGTGTCCACCAAAGCATCTCTGGCCAGCTGAAAATGCCTGTGGTTGTACATGTGGTGTAAAATTAACACTTAATCAAAGTTGGCACTATTGACTATTCACGTTTTTGGTCTTGTTGTGAAAAATTATTTGAAGGAAGATTCTTATGCTCACCAAGGCTGCTATTATTTGATTAAAAATACACTAAAAGCAGCAATATTTTACAGTATTGTTACTATTTAAAGATCTCAAAATTAATATAATTTAAAAGTCATTTGTTTCTGTGATGGCAGAGTTGAATTTTAAGTAGATATTACTCCAGTTTTCAGTGTCACATGATGATCCTTCAGAAATCATTCTTGCTCATAATTATAATCATAATATGCTGATTTTGTGCTCAGGAAACATTTCTCTAATTAACAGTGTTGAAAACAATTTTGTTGTCTAATATTTTTGTGGACACCATGGTTCATTTTTCAGGGTTGTTTGATGAACAGAAACTTCAAAAGAACAGCATATATTTCAAATATAAATCTTTTGTAACTATTAATTTCTTACTTACTGAACCCGAATTAGTGTAAAATATGGAAGCCTGTTTCCACCACTGAATAAAAAATAAAAGGTAATTGCGAAGTCACAATTCAGACTTTTTTTCTCATAATTGCGTGATATAAACTCGCAATTCTGACTTTATAACACACAATTGCGAGTTTATATCTCATAATTCGTAGAAAAAAGTCCGAATTGCGAGATATAAACTCGCAGTTGCGAGAAAAAAAGCCAGAATTGCGAGTTTTTATCTCGCAATTGTTAATTTATTAATCGTAATTCTGACTTTATAACTCACAATTGTGAATTTATATCATGCAATTCTGAGAAAAAAAGGCAGAATTGTGAGTTTATATCTCGCAATTCTGACTTTATAACTCACAATTGCGAGTTTATATCTCACAATTCTGTGGGGGAAAAAAGTCAGAATTGTGAGAGAAAAAGTCGCAATATCTTTTCTTTTCTTTTTTTATTCAGTGGAGGAAATGGGCTTCCATAGTAAAATGGGGTAGCAAATGATAATTCACATTGAATTTAATTACAGCTGAACCGTTTTGTCGTAGATTGCCCCTTATCACCAACAACTGATGTAACTGGTGCATATGTCTTCAGAAATTACAATATTCAATTAGACATTATAGATATTATAGGACATAGATAGAATATAGATATTTTGTTTCTAGTCCATGATGTTTTGGAGTTATTAACGAAAACATAAATTTGCTGCATATAGCGCCACCTAGTGTCAGAAAGATGTGCTTGTGTGTTTGCCTGAGTAATGAGCGGGGGTGGGACCATGGCTGAATGAATAATAGATCTGCTATTCTCATGAAAATTGCAAAGCTTTTAAGCAGCAACATTTTTTTTCTCTCTCATGATAGTAAGGCATAGTTCAGCTGTTTGAATTGGCTAGGCAAATGCTAGATGCAATTGCGTGAAGGCCAGGGTATTTCGTCAATGTTATGTAGAATGCACACTCTGTTCCTCGCATTTGCCAACCTGTCTCTATCAGCTTCAGACCACAGTGAAGCACAATGAATATCATTAAAGGTCTGACATGTCTCCTCATCTGGTTCTGTCTCATCCCAGGTATCCCTCCTATATTGCAGCGCAAGCCACATTCTCATTATTATTCACACAGATGAAGGTTCTTCCTCTCAAGTCTCTTCTGAAGGGCATTTCTGCTGCCTTTATTGTAATGGCTCCAATCTGAATCCATATTGATTTGTTCTCCTTGAGCCTCATGGGAATATACTATAACCAGTCTGTCAAGACGAGTCCCCACACTCCTACAGTCATGAGTTATTGGACTTCTTTAGGAGAAGTCTAGCACGTTGAAGTCTTTTTTTGCGTGAATGTGTGCACTTGTAGAATGCAGAAGCCTAATACTATGAAGGGGTCTTTGTTGATCTTTTCTACAAAAGTTAAAATGTTAACTAGCAAAATATTATTAGAAATTGACTTAGTGTATAAATTGCTTTATTGCTATCAGCCATAGTAAAATTATTGCCCATATTTTAATTGAGGTGAATGAAAATCCATATAGAATTTTGACAACCCATGTTTTATCTTTTTTTACTGAATTAATTTTATGGAGAGACATATTTAACTTTTACTCTATTGCTTTTGTTCTTAGCAGCGATGCCCCTTTACTACTGAATCTTCTGAGCCATGTCAAAAGAAATCATATTTTAAACATTTAAGTGTGAGTTTTCAGTCTGTATTGAATGTGATGCAATAAAAATATCCTTCTATTGAGTTGTCTTTGTGGGATGTGCACAAAAACAAACTAGTGCAGTTTGATTCGCAAACAAATGACTCTTATGAATGAATTATTTTAATGAACTTTGTTGTGATTGCCCTTGGAATTGTTTTTTTTTTTCAGAGGCATTCTTTTAAACATTATTTTTTAACTTTTTAAACGGGCATTTAACACAAGCAAGCCAAATATGACATGCCCCAGTCGAACTTAGTAACATTTCGATGATTCACGCCCTTCATTAGTGAATTTGTTGCTTGTATCTCTATGACAGGATGTGGATGAGTCCTCTATACCCCAGGTTACCGGAGGGAAGTCCGGGAACAGCGGGGGAGTCTCCCACCAACTTCAAAAGCGACCTGCTGGAATACCTGGAAGCATACCGGGCTCCAGAGCTTGCTGAGTGGATTGACCGCATCAAACAGCATGATCTGTCAGAAACAAGGTGGGAATCTTAACAAGTGAAAGAGCCATTATTCAAATTAGAAAGATGACGTGATATCAGACTAGCATAGTCAGAACTTTGACTGATTGCAAAAGGCGTTCACAATGCTGCTTATCCTGGCAGAAACCATCCATATTGAGACTGTTTGATTGACATGTAAATCAACCAGTTTATTTAGTTTTTCATGCCATTTAGTTGTGGGTTTATGTAAATTAGATGATACCATTGTAAACTTTTTTAATGTTTTTGAACGCTCGCCAAGACATTTTCTATTTTAATAGATTGTTACACATGATTTATTCCTGTGATGGCAAAGCTGAATTTTCAGCATCATTACTCCAGTCTTCAGCATTTCATGATTGTTCAGAAATCTCTAATATGCTGATTTGGTGCTCAATAAGCATTTCTTATTATTATCAACGTTGAAAACAGTTGTGCTGCTTAACATTTTTGTGGGAACCAGAATACATTTTACAGAATTCATCCTTGAATCCTGAATGGAAGTATTAATTTCTTGAAATAAAAATCCTACAGACCCCAGACTTTAATTTGGTTGTATACAAATTAAAACACAAAAAACAGAGTAAAGTTTGTAGACTTTATGATCAGAGTATCTGTGCATCCAAATGGAATTATTTTTCACAGACATGACTCAGAAGACAATGCAGACTATACCATTCTTCTCATGAATACCTAGTTTATTTGCAGTTTGACTTCTAAATAAAACTCAGCATATCTGTCAGGTTTGGTTCTACTAATATGACTTGGTTAATTTGATAAGTTGTGAAAATTGCAGAAATAAATCCCACCTCCATCATTTAAATGGTGATTAATATTATAGATAATATCTAAATTAATTAAAAATCTAAAAAAAAATTCTTCTTTTATATGTTTTCTTGTATAGAGTATATCTCATTGGTTCAACTCCAGGAAGATATCAAGGACCTGCCATGCAGAAGTGGGGCCATCTACGATTAAGAAAAGTAATGTTTTTGTGTGATTCAAGTCTTTTTCCTTCAAAGGCAATAGTTCCTCTCCGCCCTGGACTTAAGAAAGATTGATGTTCATGAAAAAGCATTGTACGCCTGCAGGATGCCTTGGAGATGTACTCTTCATGCCTTATTTACTGAGGGAATTCAGATAACACAGGCAGAGCGATGTGTTGGATTGGTCTTGGCAAGATTCAGAAACTGAGCCAGGAGAAATCAGTTTCCGTACTAAAATGAAGTCACACTGAACATTATCTAAACAGCGCTTTGATATGAATAACTGACTCATACAGAGCACACTCTTTACACCTTCATAAGGCTCAACCCACATCAGTGGATCTCAACTGGTGGGTCGGTAACCAAAAATAGGTCAAGGCCTTTTTTAAAAAGATTGCTGACAGCAGAGCAAAACAATACTAATGTACCAAATAACATGCAACCGACCATATAATCATGCATACGTTTGATAGTTAGAATAAATAGGCTCATTATCTTTTAAAAGAGGTAAAAACACTTCCCATATCTTCTGTTGTTGACGTCAAAGGCTATGTGTCCAATTTTGTTGCTAATTCATCTGTCACTTGATAAAAGCTAGCCAAATTAGACACATGCAAATATTGATGTAGTGTGACATGCACTCATTGTTTTTGTTTCTCTCAGCTGCTCAGTGAACACACGAAGCCCGTGCAGAACGAAGAGCGTTGGCACGTGCTTGGCCAGTTCTCCAGTATTGGCTCCATGGGACTTGATAAAACTAAATGGTTGGCAGCTGAGTTCCAGCGCACTCTGACCACACTGGGGAAGGCAGGGAAATCATTAGCCAGTCCAGAAACACAGATGCTCCTGGTGAGTGTTTCGAACAGCCCCCGCAGAGCATGCTGAAGCAGTGAAAGGATCTGCTCGTATCGCTGCCGTACCCTCTCTGGATTGCAAACGACGTGGCCAGATGGATATTACAAAAAGCACAGTTGCATATTCTCCTACCAGCTTGCTTATCTATTAGGATAAATGAGCCCTCAATTGTGTCTCCATTTTAATTAGGTTAGAATCAAGGAGGGACGCCGGAGCGCACATGTGCATCTGCGTGTTCCTCATTCATGTATTTCAGTATATAATTCCTCTGAGCTATGAAATTTGAAATTTGTTGATCTCCCGCGTGTTTAATTAGCAATTAGTATTCATAGCATGTTCCCATTTGCTATACTTGAATTCCAATTTTGCAAAAAAGGAAACCTTTTCAAAGTCTCTCTCGGCACAATCTGTTAGAGACAATCGTTAAGAGAAGAATTCTCATCCATTCTGTTATTTGCATAACAATATCTGCTCAGATGGAGGGATAGAAGATTGATTTCTGTCTGATGCAGCTATTGTTAAATGTCAGTTGAAAAGTCAAGGCACCACACGGAGAGTCTTCAGCGCAGAGAAAGATGGCAGACAGTACCATCAAGCCTTTAATGTTACTGTGTCATCTCTAAAGACCGAAGACTCTTACAGTCAGCAGGCTTCACAAACTCTGTTGAACTCTTGAGGTGATTCAGTTCCATAACTGTTAAGGATGGGTGAAATTATTCAGAAGTTCTTAATGTAGACATATAAAGAACACATGATGCACAAAGCTACTTTTCTATTGAAGTCATATCTGTATTGTGCAAGTCAGACAGTTTTGCTCTGTCTAGTTTCTTAGTGTTTTCAGTAGGTATAATGGGTGGATAGGTAGATAGATAGCCTACAGTTCAATAGTTTGGGGATTATAAGATTTTTTTGTCACATGATGCTTTAGAAAATATTCTAATATGCTGATTTTGTGCTCAAGAAACATTTCTTATTATCAATCAGTTGTGTTGCTTAATATTTTTGTGAAACTGAAACTTTTTTTTTCTTTGTGAGAATGGAAAGTTCAAAAGAGCAGCATTTATTTGAAATAGAATCTTTAACAATGTAAAGGTCTGTTACTTTTGATCCATTGAATCCATCCTTAAATTTTAAGAAAAGAATATTAGTCAAATATTTAGTCAAATTGACATAAACTAAAAAAAAAAAATGAATCCTTTCTGTCATTTCTAGGTTTACCCATCTGTGGAAAATGTGAGAAACAGTTTGGAAGGCTATCCAGGTATCATTCATTTTTTACTCTGAAATCAAAACCTCCACCTATGACGACTAACTGTTCTTATCCCTGCAGCTGGGGGATCTTTACCCTACAGCATACAGACGGCTCAAAAACAGCTCTGGCTTCACTCTTACTTCCAGTAAGTTCTCATATCTCTGTGAAAAAAAAACAAAAAACATTTTGACAATGTACTCATCAATATTCAGCCTATAATGACTCTTTTTAAATGTTACCATAAATATTCTCCTGAAAAGGCTCCTCAGCAGTGCTCCAGACCTCGTGATCTAAACAGCTGCTCCCAAGAGTTGTCTGACCCTTAAATTGCTCCTTAGAAATTTCAGTTGGGTTCTTATCCCATCTCTCCCATCATTTTAACACATTATAACCATAAATAAGCTATTTTACTGGTCGCCTCAATTTTGCTAAGTGATCAGAGATGGGCCTGTTACGATGTAGATTCAATCTCAGTCCCCCTCTGGAGTGCGCACTCTACACTTCTACTCAGTATATTTAAATGAGTCCATGTAGACTTCTATATCCATGCCTGAATGCTGACAGCAATCAGACAGAAAGCTCTCCTCTTCGTCTGCACAGTACGCCCTAAAGCATCATCTCTCTGCACCTGCAAATGGCATGAAATACTTCTTTGGGTGTTTTTGCACCTAGGAAAGGTATATCAGCAGGCGTTTCTCCATTTTCTTTCTCTCCTTCACTTACCTTCTCAATCTTTCTCCTCTAAACAGTGGCTGGCATGCTGATGTTACTGGCAGGAGCAATGCGATGCCTCACATTAAAACCTATATGAGGGTTTCACCGGACTTCACACAACTAGCCTGGTTCCTTGTCACAAGGTTAGAATGATGAAGTAATTGAATTCATTTTAGGTCTGTTTGACAGTCAGGATTTCAGATCAGATATAGCTACTCTAGTCACAGCAGGCTGAAGAACTGTGCCAAGCAAATTTATTTTAGTGTTATTTATATACTATAATAGTTTTTATTAATATTTTGAATAAACATTTATTTTTACATTTTTTAGCTACATTTTTGTCTTTTTTTAAATATGTTTAAATTATTTTAATTTCAGTTTTGGTTCAGTTATTTCAGTTAAATTTTATTTCCAGTTTTAGTGATTTAGCTAAAACTTGTTAAAATTGTTGTCAAGCTAACATTTTAAAATTGTTCGTGTATCACTCTTTTATTGTTTTTTTTTTATTATTTTATTTTTATTTAAATTAACAAAAATGTTTTGAGTAGTTTTAGTGAACCAAGGTAAAAACCTTGGTGGCAAGTTTGTTGAATGCTACTTAAAATTTCTAGATTTTAGAGGAAAAAAAAATTATGGCTTTGTTAAGCCATAATAATGGTTTCAAATACAGATTGCCAATTCTGCTATTACACAGTGCACTTTTAAATTAATAGGCAATATAATAATATATCATCATGTTAAACGGCTGTTTTATTGAGATTTTATGTCTTTTTGTTATTTCACATCCAAGCTGCTTTAGCAATATTAGATAATTAAGTGTTTATCATGTATCAGTTCAGATCATCTCCAAATTGCACATTGCCACAAAATAACGAGCTGTCTAGAAAGAAATACACAATTTTAAACATTATTGCATCAGCATTGAAATCAGTTTGTGATTACTCATAGGTTTTGTCGATGACGCATACAGTATATATGATTGTGTTAGTCTTTTACAACAAACACCAAAACTCATCTCTATTGCCTTGAATATGACATGTTAATGCTAAGCCGGATTAGATCAGCACCATTTCTGCTCTTTTGTTCTTCAGAGAGTTGCTCATAGCTGCCAAAATAATGCTCTTGGCAGAAAGAGGCTTGTTTTTCTCTGATCCCTGGCAGATTTGTGTCTTCTGTGCTGCGTTGATAGTGATCCACTTGAAGGGTCCCTTAGGCTCCAGAAATGTATATTTACACAACATAAGCCTGATATGTTTGTTTATTGAAGATTATGCCATTCTCTTTCATTGGCTGTTACTCATTGGCCACTTTCCTGTTTCTTCAGTCTGGGAGGTTATATGTTTGTTAGTTAGCACTATGGACTCTGGACGTTAGCAGATAATCAAAGCCCTTTAGTGCAATTGGTCAATTGAAGTGGTAAAGACTTGTCTTGGTGGTGAAGTGAACAAGCGGCAGGTGGGTTATAAAATGCAATGACAAGGCAAAAGAACACTCTTCTCTTTGATTATCTTTCAGATTACATCCAGGAATAGCATGTTAAGTTGTTGAAAGCTTGTATTTTGGCGATTTTGCCCTAGAAAACCAATCACTGAGGAGAGATTCTGGTTTTACAGCCCTCTCTTTTACCAGCAGACAAAGATATTCTTTATTCAAATCTTTTAACACATGATGTTCCTGTGGCTATGGTATTGAAGCCCACACGATTTTCATCTCAAGGCAGCATGAATGGCCACTGTTCCTGCGGCATTTCTCAAAGCGGTGGCTTTAATCGTGGTTGAAATACACAGGGAGGGAGATCGTGAGCAATGTCTCTAGGTCAGTGGTGTCCGGCGATGAGTTATTCATAGATCTTTTTATGAAGATTAAAGCCTGCAGTGGATGCAAAGCCTTCAGGCATAGCCTGTCATTCTTAAACATCTAAGTCCAAGATGCATTAATTATTCAGTGATTGCAGTTTGAAAAAAATCTCTTCGACAATATCCTTTACCTTTGACATGTTTAATGCTAACACTTCTAGTTTAGGTGACATTTACATGAATGTTCATGTAAAACTTCATCTGCTGGTATCTTCCACAGTGCCAATTTATCAAAAGCTGCCTGGGGCGCCCTGGAGAAGAACAACACTCAGATTATGGTTCGTTCCTATGAACTTGGAGTTCTCTACCTGCCTTCAGCCTTTGTGAGTATTGTGACTGCTCAGATACCTGTGCATTTCTGACCTTCTGCTAAATTCAGTTAAAACCAGCTTCTGATTGTGGCTGGATGGTATCTAGTTTGACCGCATGTCCACCAAAGCGTTTTTTCCCCAAGGCTAGCATATTTTTTCAATTGTTTTCCATGGGAGCACTTCGTTTTTAAAACAGCAGGAATGCGACAAGACACTGAGCATTTATTTGTTGAAGAATGTTCAACTTTGGGTAAAACACAGTGCTTATCGCTGTCACCTTTTAGTCATCTAACCAATCACTGTGGAAGAGGGGCGGGACTAAACCACGCCGATCAACCGGCACGCCCCGCTTGTACTGTGACTGAACAACAATGGAGAAGTTAATATTGCTTGTCTCTGCATATTCATGACTTCACCAGATGGAATTCCTGGACTATCACAAAAACCTGGAAATATGGAGAGGAATTTCAAAAGTGTGATTTCCAAGCTTGGAAAGGTCATGGAAAATCATGGAATTTACTGTAGAAACCATGTGAACTTTAACCAAAATGAGTGTTACCTAGCGGTGTGCGATATGACGATTTTTGATCGTGGACGATAAAAATGTCTCCACGATTTGCTTTTGAAGAAATATCGTAGTATCGTGCTACAGCGCACATTCTATCAGCTGCAGTTCTTATTCCTCCGTCTTAATATACAGTACATGATTCGGATCTGCTTTAAAGCCTTGCCGGTTAAATGTTTTATTCACGCGCTGGTCTGCTGTGCGCTTTTTCTGAGCCCGTACACCCGAAGCGCGCGTGCTAAAGCCTGTCAAAAAGCGCCTGATTACTGAACTAAGTTATCTTGTGCACTAATACTGTTTATGTATAGACTCCGTTGCTTATGTCAAAAATGAGTAAGTAAACAGCTGAGAGAAACGGATGCGTGCCTCTGTATATTAGATGCGTGCATGTCTTAAAGGGGCAGTACTGAACATGCTGCCGACTGTCATTAAAGGGATAGTTCACATTAAAATTTAATTTCTGTCATTATTTACTAACTCACATGTTGTCCCAAACCTGTATTAATTTTTTTCTTGAGCTGAACACAAAAGATGATATTTTGAAGAATGTGGGTAACCAAATAGTATCTGGTCCACATTGACTTTTGATAGAAGGAAAAAAAAATACTATGGAATAAGTCACTGGGGACCAGCAACTGTTTGGTTTTCCACGTTCCTCAAAATAGCATTTATGTTTAGCAGAAGAAACTCATTCAGGTTTAAAGAAACTTTTGAGTGAGTAAATGATGGTATAAATATAAAACTTTATTTTGGGGTTAATTATTCCTTCAATGTTAATAAAACACCAAAACACAAAGAGAAAAATCACTCACTACTCTTGACTGAAAAACGTTAATACAGTTGATTTAATAGGAATCAATTTATATAGTGTTTTATTTTTATATTTGTTAATTCAATTTCTTGAATGCTCCTGCTAAATACACCTATTGTACCTAAAAATAAAACGCTGTTTTATTTGTATAATATGTGTATTTGTAATGTGTTCTTTGCTCTCATTTTTAAATAACAAAGATAAAATAATGACAAAGATTTTTTTTTATCTTCGCCCACTTTGGCCTAAATATCCGCCACTGTTTTTAAATATTTTTGTTACCTTGAAGGGTTTTGTCTTTATAATAGGGAAATTAGTTTGGCTGTAATGCTCAGACAACTTGCAAAATAGTAATACCAACATGACAAAGAATCGCGATAAAATCGTGAATCATGATTTTTCTTAAAAAATATCGTGATATTATATTTTTGCCATATCGCCCACCCCTAGTGTTACCTATATTTTCTAGTCGTGTTTCAAAATATTTACTACTGGTTGATGAGTCGAGCACTTTAGCCATCTTCCAGCAGGGTGTTAGTTTAAAAGAGAAATTAAGATCTGCAGTAAAACCCCAAGAGAAGGAGCTCAACAGAGACAAAAAGACATAGAGTAGAGTCTCTGAGCATACTTCTAAACTACTCTAAGTGTGTAAATTCTAAACATAATGTCTTGGAGTAGATCTCTTATTTATCCATATGTAGAGACAGAGCTTTTGTGTAGCGCTCACATACTTGCAGGGTAATTTGTCCTTGTGTTCAGGGTAGGTCTTAGAATTACTTCAAAAGTTGCTAAGCAACAGTATGGTTCAGTTCTCTCGCCGTGGAAAAAAAAAGAGGGGGGAAAAGCATGAGTTTGAAAGAGGATAGTGAAAGGTTGTGCTCTCTTATTCAAAAGGGATGTGTTGTGTCTTTTTTGTGGCCTGAAGCCTCTTTGTTTTAGTTGAACACAGTCTTGTTTATGTCATGGTAAGTTCTTGCTAGAGGTCATGTTTGAATAAATCACAATGTTTGTTACATTATAATGGATCCATAATTAGCCATTTTTTAGGTTGTATAATATTTCATGTTTTTAGGACATTATATTTGCATTCAGTACACGTTGTCATTACTTGGTTGCTTGCTTAAGTTACAAATGAGGCTGCATATTGACTATTGAAGTTATTTTTACATCTGTAGAGGTCATGCTCCATAATTTTCATAATGAGTCACGTTTCTATGTTTGCCACAGTGTGGTGCTTTAATTAAAGTTCTCTTGTTTAAGAAAGTCTGAGATCAGACTGTTCAGGATCACCAGAGTACAAAATACATTTTGTTTTGCTCTTAACGAAAACCTTTAACAGCATGTTTTCAAGTTTCAGTACAGTGTTGTTTCAGTCATGCTGTTTTGCCATACACCAATCAGAACCAGTGGTTACTTGTGAGCCAAGCTCACCCTTGTCCTCTTTACCACCAACACAGGTAGTTGACTTAACAAAGCATGTTCCTCAAGTGAGGCATGCTCTTTTTAATACAAGATTTCAGAATTTTGTCAATTCTTCTGATTTAGTATTCATGTATATTGTTCATTACTAGCTCCTCCAAGCAGTCAAGGCCATTACAGAAATTGAGAAGAAAATGAGTGTTCAGTATAACATACACTAAGATTGAGATTCACTTAATTGCAGAGATGCACTGAATTGAGACTAAAAATTAAGGAATAGTTCACCTTTGAAATTTAAATTCTGTCATTTACTCGCCCTCATGTCGTTCTAAACCTGTATGAGCTTCTTTTTTATGTTTAACATAAAAGAAGATATTTTGAAGAACGCTGGTAATCAAACAGTTGGTGGTCCGCATTGACTTCCATAGTATTTCTTTTCCTACTGTGGAAGTCAATGGAGACCAACAAATTTTTGGCTCTACAAAATTCTTCAAAATATATTCTTTTGTGTTCAGCATAAGAAAGAAGCTTATACAGGTTTGGAGCAACATGATGGTAAGTAAATGATGACAAAATTTTCATTTTGGGTTGAACTATTCCTTTAAATAGGTTCAAGTAAGCAGAAATGATGTTTTACACTTTCCGATCTCATTGTGTATGGATTCATGGTGTTCTGTTTAATGAATTCATTTTTGTTTTGTTTTTGCTTTTACAAACTGTTGGATGAAATTATAAATTGTGGTAGACAACAACCCCTAAAATTCCTGGTTTACCACTTAAGCTCTGACCCAATTGGACATTTGCCTTTTGGCATCCCCTTGAACCACACAATTGGCTACTTGTTTTGAACTGCAACCAAAAGCAGCTGTGGTTAAACAACAGAACAGCTGGATTCAATAGACACTAAGATGCTAGTGAAAAACATAAGAACCAGTGAAGTTAGTAATGAGAAATGTGATCTGCTAGTGCTACAAAAATTAAATATTCTTGAACTCTGTCAATATGTCTGCCTGCTGCTGATTGAGCAGAAATTCAGATAAATTACTCAATTATTAACTCACCCTCATGTTACTCCAGACCACATTAACCTCAATGATGCCTCTGCTAAACCACTAAGACGTGTTTATTAGTTACACCCACACAATTTATCTGTATTACTTGTGACAGCTGAGATTTAACTAGAAGTTTGAAGGTTACTCTGGAGTTTTTGTGGAGATTTTATTTTTTACTGTAAGTATTACTGAATTTAGTTTTTCTCTTATTTTGGTGTGTGTGTGTGTGTGTGTGTGTGTGTGTATATATATATATATATATATATACACACACACACACACACACACATATATATGCTTGTTCAGAATTGTTGGTACCCTTGGTAAATATGATCAAAGAAAGCTGTGGAAATAAATCTGCATTGTTAATCCTTTTGATTGTATTATTTAAAAAATTCACAAAAATCTAAGCTTTCATTGGCGATTAAGAATTTAAAATGGGGGGAAATAGCATTATGTTATAAATGTTTTTCTCTAATACACAATGGACACAATTAACGGTACCCTTTTATTCAATACTTTTTGAAACCTCCATTTGCCAAAGTAGTATTTAGGAGTTTTCACCTATAATGCCGGATGAGGTTAGAGAACACCTGACAAGAGATCAGAGACCATTCCTTCATCCAGAATCACTCCAGATCCTCATCATTTTCTATCGGGTGCAGGTCAGAGGACTGGAATGGCCAGCAGAAGCTTGGTTTTGTGCTCAGTGACCCATTTTTGTGTTGTTTTTGAGGTTTGTGTTTGGATTATTGTACAGTTGGAAGATCCAAACATGGCCCATTATAAGATTTCTAACAGAGTCAGTCACTTTTTGATTTTTTATCTGTTGGTATTTGATAGAGTCCATGATGTCATGTGTCTAAACAAGATGTTCAGGACCTCCAGCAGAAATATAGACCCACAACATCAAAAATACAGCAGTATATTTCATTGTACACATGGGGTACTTTTTATCCCTGTGTTCACCAAACCCATCTTGAGTGTTTGCTGCTAAAAAGCTCATTTTTTAGTTACATCTGACCATAGAAGCCAGTCCCATTTGAAGTTCCAGTCGTGCCTGATAACTGAATATGCTGGAGATTGTTTTTTGGTGAAAGCATTTTCTTTTCTTGATTTTTTTGTTTATTTTTATTTTTTTGAAACCCTCCCAAACAACATGTGGTGATGTAGGTGCTGTTTTATCATTTTTTAAAGGTTTTCTGACCCTGAAACTCAGCTTTTTTCTTCAATTCTCCAGCTGTGGTGCTTGGAGAGTCTTTAGCCACTCAAACTCTCCTTCTCACTGTGCATTAGGACGATATAGACACTCGTCCTCTTCCAGGCAGATTCATAACATTTTATGTTGATTAGAAATTCTTAATTATTGCCCTGATGGTGGAAATGGGAATTTTCACTGCTTTAGCTCTTTTCTTAAAGCCACTTCACTAATTTGTGAAGCTCAATTATCTTTTGTTGTACATCATAAATGTATTCTTTGGTTTTTCTCATTGTGATGAATGATTAAGGGAATTTGGGCTTTGTTTTCCCTCCTATTTATATTTCTGTGAAACAGGAAGCCATGGCTGGATAATTTCATGTTCATAATCATGCTGGTGTGCTCAAAATTGTGAATATAAATGGCAATATATTTCAGATATATTTTACTCATAATAATTTGTAGGGGTACCAGTAATTGTGTCCAACATGTATTTGAGAAAAAACATTTATTTCATAATGATATTTCCCCCCATTTTAAATTATCCTCCACTGAAAGCTTAGATTTTTGTGATTTTTAAAAAATAATTAACAATTCTGACCGTGTGTGTGTGTATGTATGTGTGTGTGTGTGTGTATATATATATATATGTATATATATGTATATATATATATATATGTGTGTGTTTCTTGAAGCATCTTGGAGACGTTGCCACAGTTCTTCTGGATTTAGTCTGTCTCAGTTTGTTCTGCTTCTTCATGTCATTCCAGACAGACTGAATGTGTGAAGCACTGGCTGCTGTCAGACTCCTTGTGCAAACAAAATTCTCACTGAATTATTACAATTAATGGCAAAATGAATGTTTGGAAATGTAAATTGATATTTCCTACTGACACACTACAGCAAAAGATAGAAATAACTGATTTAAAACCATATTTTAGCTCGTGAAAATACTAGTGTTCTAATAATTTTGGCCACCACTATATAGTATATAACGTGGATGACAGTGCTGGTGGTCTTGCATCAGCGTAAAGTGGCCTTTAGAAAGAGGGAGTTTAGAGGAAGACAGTTATTACATGTAATTCATCTCAGTGGTTAACACAGTCCTCAATGCTGGTTAGATTACTTCCATGTCCTCATTTGTAAGTTGTAAATTGTCTGCTAAATTATTAAATGTAAATGTATGTGAAAAGCTTTCTAAACATTCCCAAGTGCCTTCCATATTTAGAATGAACTGTTTCCAACTTTTTATATTGAGTTTCTAGGTCACTTCCTGTTTTTTCTTCACAGATAGCAGGACAGTGTTTGCGTGTGCTTGCGCTTGCTGCATCTCTCTGGGTTTGTGAAAGCTTTAGCTGTCTGAGTCAGGGTGATATATTCCCCACTGCCCTTTAAATCTATCCAGCCCCCTCCATCATCATACCCACCACACAAATGAGAGTTTAGCTTCCCTCTGAACAGCCCTGCTCCCCTCTGGCTTTTTCCACAGAAAACAGGATGAACAAATGCACACGTTCTCATTAGAGCTGGATGAGCACTTTTGTCATGACGTTGTCTCCATCATCTGAGTTCATGGGCGTCATGGCCTATCTTAAGGTCTATTGATATGAGGTTAAAATAAATGGTTCCTTCATTGAGTATGGGATTTTTTTTTGTGTTGTTTTTTTTTACATGTTTGCAGTCTTTTTTGATCAGTGTAAATAATCCACAGGTTCTTTTTATGGAAATCCTGCTGCTGTTTTTTTGTCACATATTTCAGAGTTGTTGTTGTTGTTGTTGTTGTTGTTGTTATTATGTATATAATCATTTATTTGTTTTAAAACAATTTTTTCGTAGGATGCTAGTTAATTCTTAACTAAAACTTTAGGCATTACATATGATAGTCAACTAGTCATCCGGCCAAGTAGTGATTATTTAAGCCTCTCTAATAATTTTTGTGTGTGAACAGTGAGAGTTTTATGCAATAAGTAGGCTGATTTCTATTTAGCTTATTTAGATGTTGAATATCAGACTGGTTGATTTTGAATTTGAACATAAACAGATTTGCACATCCCTATTGAGCATTAATAATGCATGTGCTTTCTCTTTTTCTGTGTAGAATATGAGCACATTTCCTGTGGAGAAGAATGTGTTTCCGGCCTCCAGCTCCTCCAAAGGCTTCCCAGTGCCTTTTGACCTCCCACCTCAGCATTACTCAAGCAAAGGTAAGACTGAGCATTGCGTCATACCCCAAAAGTAACTCGACTGAGATTCATTGTAGTTCCAACCTTCATTAAAATGTCAGAGATGTTCTTCTGAACTCTTAACAACCACACATATTTAAAACGACAGATTTACACTTCAATGAGGCATTTGCATCAAAGTTTAAAGGTTTGCTTAATGCGTAAAAAGTCCTCTGAATCATCGCTTGAAGAATGGTTAACCTTTACTTTGAATTTCAGAGTGCAAATGATTGCTAAGGAAACACTTTGTAGGCATTAATTGCACAACGCAAAAGCCTAAATGAAAGCTTGCAGTGCAGGCCAGTATCTAGGCTAAATAAATAAATGATTTTGATACAAGTGTCTTAATTTGCTCTTTGACACTTATTTGTTTTCTAGCTATCTTATATTCTCTTTAATTATAGCAGCCTTTCGTATAATGAATAAGTGTTTCTTGAGTGTACATCTCTATATGTGATGAGCAAGGTGTTCAAAGACAGCTACTCAAGATAGCACAGTATGTATTTTAATTGCTGACAGCAGTGAAGCACTAGGGGTGTGCATGGCACAATTAATGGCCATTTCATTTCCTGCATTTCCTGTGGTGTGCTCTAAGCCATCAAATGGGATTAATAATGAGGAAACATGACATTCACTGCCACCCAAATTCTCTCATGTTCTCATTTAATAAAGCATTTGTGACCCTGGACCACAAAACCAGTCTTATGTCGCTGGGGTATATTTGTAGCAGTAGCCAGAAATACATTGTATGGGTCAAAATTATCCATTTTTCTTTTATGCCAAAAATAATTAGGATATTAAGTAAAGATCATGTTCCATGAAGATATTTTGTAAACTTCTTACCGTAAATGTATCAAAACTTAATTTTTGATTAGTAATATGCATTGCTAAGAGCTTCATTTGGACAACTTTAAAGACGATTTTCTCAATATTTAGATTTTTTTGCACCCTCAGATTCCAGATTTTCAAATAGTTGTATCTCAGCCAAATATTGTCCAATCATAACAAACCATACATCAATGGAAAGCTTATTTATTCGGCT
This sequence comes from Acrossocheilus fasciatus, assembly GCA_036784905.1. NCBI lineage: Eukaryota > Metazoa > Chordata > Actinopteri > Cypriniformes > Cyprinidae > Acrossocheilus > Acrossocheilus fasciatus. Next base: position 8,462,482 of record CM071954.1, on the reverse strand, counting down.
TTCGGATGATGTATAAATCTCAATTTTGAAAAATTGACACTTAAGACTGGTTTTGTCGTCCAGGGTCACATTTATCAAAAAATAACAATAATAAAAAAATTAATTGATACTCATTAGTCTAGCTAGCCGATCAATGAGGTTATTTATTTTGTTTTTAAATACAACTAAGATAGAAAAAAAAGAATAGAATAGAAAAAATAAATGATTTTCTTTTTCTGTTCATGTATGAATGTATGTATGCAAGAAGAAAAATGATGTTACTTGTCAGCTTCCTGTAAGCCAATGTGTATGACGAAAAGCCTGCCATTTTATGTAAATAAGCGTAGTCATGAGTAAAGTATATGGCTGTTTAGTAAAACTCTGCATTGTTTTGACTGACAGCATAATTGCAAATGAACCCAAACTAGCCTGCAGGACTTGCTGATGACACTAAATTAACTCATTATCATCTGCTGGGTAATTACAGTGTTTTGTGGTTCAGACTTTTGTGCAAAAGCACAGATTCAGAGGCAGTAGGCTCACAGGGATATATCCCCATTTTTGCTTTCAACGCATGCTATCAAAAGAAATCATAAATCATTTTTTTTTTTTTTATTATATATTTTTTTAGTATTTATATTTCTGAAATTGTTTTATGAAAGTCCAAATCCAGTTCTAGGGAAAGCACAGTATGTCATTTTTTACATATCTCCATTTTTTTAACCCAAGCTCATAGGAAAGGGTGCAAGAAATGTCATTCCTTTGTTGGAAGTGCCATGATATTTAACCATGACTTGTGGGGCAAAATTTAAATTACTGGTTCTGAATTATGGTCTTGGGTACAGAAGTTTTGCAGAGGAAAAAAAAGCACCTGATGTTGAAAATAGAGCATATTAGACATACTTTGCTTTTTTTTTAATTTTCAGTTTTTGCTTTGTTTTGAGATATAAGATTATTTTATTCTGTTTTTGGGTATCCACATGCTACTGATAAAGTCAGGAATCACTAGTACTTATATCAGTCTCTGTCAAAGACCGTTTGATTGCTCAGCCCTATAATTGCAGAGAAAATCCAGCTGTCATTAGCGCCACATTCTTAGTAAATGAAAATAACAGCACTATGGGCCCTGCCCCTGACACGTCAGTTTGACGACCTTTAATCATGGTGAGAAAATAGAGGTGGCAATCGATGGTACTATTGAAACCAAGGGTGTCATCAGTTTATGAACTGAGGCAGAAGCCCTCTGTGGTTGCCATAGCAGCGTAGGTCTTTTGATAACAGAGGCTTCAGGCATGAAGTGGGATCAGTGGGCGTGGCCTGCGGATCAAGATAAAAATGGGCGGTCTTCTCAGTATGTTTAGTAAGCTGGGGCTTCTGCACTGATTATGATGTATCAGTGTGCTTTCAATGGGCTTTTAGCAGTAAATTATGTTTTAGCACTCTATCAGTGAATCTTTTTATCTTTGTTTGGAATATATATTACATTATATGTGACCCTGGACCACAAAACCAGGCATCAAGGTCAGGTTTTTTTTTTTTTTTTTGAAATTGAGATTTATACATCATCAGAAAGCTGAATAACCTTTATATTAATGACCTTTCCATTGATGTATGGTTTGTTAGGATAGGACAATATTTTGCTGAAATACAACTATTTGAAAATCTGAAATCTGAGGGTGCAAAAAAATCAAAATATTGAGAAATTTGCCTTTAAAGTTGTCCCAATTAATTCTTAGCAATGCATATTACTAATCACAAATTAAGTTTTGATATATTTACGGTAGGAAATTTACAAAATATCTAAATGGAACATGATCTTTTCTTAATATCCTAATGATTTTTGGCATAAAAGAAAAATCAATCATTTTGACCCATACAATGTATTGTTGGCTAATACTACAAATATACATGTGTTACTTATGACTGGTTTTGTGGTCCAGGCACACATATATTCTATTGGGATATATACTACCATTCAAAAGTTTGGGGTCAGTACTTTTTCTTTTCTTTTTTTCTTCTTTTTTTTTTATTTTTTCTTTTTTTTTTTTTTAGAAATTAATACTTTTATTTTGCAAAGATGCATTAAATTGTTCAAAAATGACTTACGATGTTACAAAAGATTTTTATTTTGAATAAATGCTGTTCTTTTGAACTTTCAATTGCTCAATGATCCTAAAAAAATATTAAGCTGTAACTATTTTCAACATTGATGATAATGAATGTTTCTTGAGCACCAAATCAGAATATTAGAATAATGATTTCTGAAAGAATTGCTGAAAATTCAGCTCTTTCACCATAGGACTAAATTGCATTTAAACAGTTATTTTAAATTGAAAACAATGATCTTAAATTGTAATAAAATTTGAACTTGTATATTTTTGTATAGTTATTGTGCTTAAGAAAATGTTGTAAAAGATGTATTGAAATGATACTGTTAATGTTGCCGTGAATATAGCCATTGTTGCTGATATAGTAGTAAAACATAAGTAAATAAAATATTACTATTTTGTATTTTTGTTCAAACAAATGCAGCCTTTCTAAACATATAAGACTTCTTTCACATATATTTTTTAAAAATCTTACCAACCCCAAACTTTTGAACTGTTGTGTATACTTTGCACAGTATGTCCAGAATATATATGAGTTATATATATTTTATATTTAACATATTTTTACCTATTTAATCAGACTGCCAAACATTTGTACACAAATTAGGTTAAAATGCAACTCCAAAATGATGACATACTGTTTGAAGAGTGTCTCTCAGCTTGGCCTGAATTGCATTCATCAGACTAAATTATTTTTATTATTATTTATTTATTTTTTAATAAATTATTTGTAATAGACAATAAATGAAGCATATTTTAGTGTTCTGAAATGAGTGCAAGTGGAGGGCAGAACTATGATTCTCCAGTCGTCCACTCAAAGAGTCACGGCCAGGACAGACAGCACTCAAAAAAAGCTCAGATGAAAGTTATTTCCACCGAGGCCTTTCGTAGTGTCTCGCCTCTGCTATCAGTTCGCAAATGCTTAATAGAGGCACTTCATTTCCTACACATGATTGCTTATCCAATCAAATGTGTCGTGTCACTGTCCTTGTTGATACTCATTCGTCTGATATTCAGTTTCCCTCTGGATCTGTTCCAATGTCATTCGTTTACATAACTGTGTGTGTAACAATTAACTGCAATGGAGTCACACAAGCGTTTCTGCCTCTTCAAGTCACCCAAAGCTTTACTATTGTGCATACGGCAGACTACATAATACCCAGAAGGCCATTTAAGACCTGTAATTAAAGCTTTTAGGAATCAGACAGATAACCCTGGGCTTTACAAAGCAAATGTGCAATTGCAAACTTCTCTGCATGCACCATGGCAACATGCTCTTCCATACCTGACCTTCTTCATACTAAAGGAAATACATGAAAATGTTCAGGTAAAGAGAATTTCTTTTGCACTTGATTTCATTTTTGCAAATAGCTGTTTGCTTGGAAGTAAACTGGTCTCAAGTGTTATTTCTGTCAGATGCTCGGCTTGCCAGAGCACCAGCATGGGGCTGAATTAATATTACTTTGCAATTAATCATTTTGAATGTAAGTTCCAAACGACACTGTTTTAAAAACTAGAATCAAACGGTTTGGAAAAACAGCATTTTTTTTCATAGAAAAAAACTTGAGAGAACTTGTTAAGATGATCTTCTCCCCCAAATTGTGACATTTTTATAATGCAGTTTTCATAAGCACATTTCCACCCTAATACTCATTATTGTAATCCAAAGAAAAAGTCTCATTATTTCAATGTATTATCATGTATTATCTATATTATAATATTTTGGGGGGGTTTTTCTGATTTAAATAAAAATACAAATAGAGTGTACTCAAAAACTCAAAAGTGAAACGTTCTTATACATTAGATTATTGAGGATTAGCAAGAAAAAAAACATGCTTATTTTCATTAAAATCAGACTTTTTTAGGCATAGGAAAAAAGTGACATTTTAAATGACATGTATTCATTGAAAACTGTTTCTTAGAGGTACTATTTTATGTCTAAAAGGAGATTTTAAAGTATGACTTCTCTTATGGGGAGGGGATATGTTAGTGATTATGGTTTCTTTAATATGAGCATCCGTCATGCTCACTCTCACAGTTCATTTCATCTGAGCCCCTGCTGTCAACACCTGTGATATTAATACAGACTGAACCCAGTCACACACTCAAATGTACACCTCAGAAAGTACCTGCACCTCTATATTAAGACGAACGTAATACATTTCTATTTGTGACCTGACTGTTGCTGCTGCTGTTTCTGCTCAGTGATGTTTCCCTCTAAATCAGCCCAGAACTTCTCATAACCCTCTACTCTTCAAACAGGCTCAGTCTTGGCTCACGACCAAAATGTCTAGTTCTTTAATTCAGTGAGGAGACCATTGAGTGCTGCTTAAGATCCTCTCATTAAAGTAATTCACCCGAAAAACCAAATTCTGTCATCTATGTATCCAGATGGTTCAAGCTTCAATTTTCCATACAATGAAAATTACCACAGCTGTGAAGTAAGTTTATAATAATTTTCATTTTTAGGAGAACTCGTCCTTCTAAAAACATTAGGTTGTTCTCTATGAATGTTTTTTTAATGTGCAAGAATAGATCAGGTCAGAAGTGTGTCACTCTTGTTTATTTTCACTAATCATTTTGGTAAATTGCATGCAATTTTTATGCACCCCTTCTGGCGTGATTAGATTGCTTCACTTCCTCTTCACGTATATCGCTGCGGTTCCAGGCAACAATTAAGCCTGGATGTGAATGTTTGTGTAGCCCTACTGCTGTGTGTTCCTGCTGTTAGATGAAAAAAACTGTCATTATTGAAAGTTCTTGAAATTGTTGCGCTAATTAAATAATTTAGTAATTCTTGCAAAGGCAATCATCGTTATTCATCGTTATTGCATACTTGGGCTTAGGGATCTAAACAGACCCCTAACTATAAGTATTATATTTTAATGCATAATTCATCCTGCATCAATTGTTCATTTGGTTCGACTTGATATACTAAAAGTAAAACTGAAAAGAGAAATAAAATTATATAGACATTTTAAAAAAAAAAATAATAAAAATGACAGAAGCTTTATCTAAAATTACAATGAAAACAACATATAAAAACTAATTGAAAAGATTAACAACAACTGTATAGTATCTCAATGATACTAAAATAACACTGTTATGTATTGTTAACAATAACATTGTAATGTTCTCATATCACAGGTATCTCAGTTTAAAAATGAACCATTTGCCTCATTCACCACATTATTTTGTTTCGTGTGCTTTTTAGAGGTATTTTAACTGCTGGGTTGTTTTGAGATTGAATCCAGTTGTGTCAGCTGGTTACCATGGATACTGCTTTTCTACAGTCTTTTAAAGAAGTCAATATCTTATAATACATTATTAAGTAAACCACACAGTTTGCGCACAATCCTTCATACTGATACAGTACACACACCAGTAGGTTTGCCACAGGTGAGCATATATCTCAAGGCAGGTCAGCCTTCAGGGAAAGGTCAGAATCTTCTCTTCTGTCCATACTGGGGACTTTTGTTGGCCCAAGGCAAATACGTAATTCTGCATCATCTGAAAGCATCATGAACTCTGCCTGGAGCAGGTCAGACTCAGAGGCTGTTCATCTCCAGGGTTTCCATTAATGTATGCTGTTGCATTTCAGTTGTGTTTTCTTCTCCTTGCAGATCAACCGTGGATCTGGAATATTCCTTACACTCAAGCCCCAGACACTCATGGAAATGTATGGGTTCCTTCTTGAGCAGTTTGAGGTTCAGGGAATCATCTGCGTAAGACAGAGTTAACATTGAAATCAGACCATCGACATCTCACTCCCCTTCACGTCTATTTGGATTCACCCTTATTTAGCCACCTTAATGACACACTTTTACGGGAATAGTTCACCCAAAAATTACCCATCCTCGTGTCATTCCAAACATGTATGAGTTTTTTTGTCGATCTTATGTTGAACATAAAAGAAGATATTTTAAATAATGTTGGTAATCAAACAGGTGATGGTCCCCATTGACTTCCATAGTATTTCATAGTACTTCCATAGTAAGTCAATGGGGACCAAAAACTGTTTGGTTCTTCAGAATTCTTCGAAATATCTTCTTTTGTGTTCAACGTAGGAAAGAAACTCATACAGACATGAGGGTGAGTAAATGATGACAAAACTTTCATTTTTGGGTGAATGGTAGATGTACACCATAAGAGTGTGCACCCTAAATGCTGTATTTTGGTCCTGTTTTGCAATCATAGAAACTGTAGAGATGTTTAGTTATGCCTTAATTGTAAACATTTTGTAAAAAGGCCAAATAAAATGCATTTTACAACTGGAAAACCTTGGAACTAAATACATTTTTCAGTGTCCTCCTATGACTTGTGGACAAAAACTTATGTTTATTTTGAAATACAGTAATGTTATGTTGAAAATAGCAATCGAATAAATAATGTTTTTATTCAACGAAACAACCATTGTCGATGGCTTTGACCCAGTCATGTTTACTCCTTGATTCAAAAACCTCAGAAGCAGGTAACGGGTACCGTTTATATATATATATATATATATATATATAATTTCACATCCATTTTGAGCCGGATTTGTCGTATAACCAATAAGAGTTCAGATAAAGAGAAGACTAAATGAAATGGTGAAAACATCTCAAATTGGTCTTTTTTTTTTTTTTTAAAGTCTGATTATGGACATGTCCTCTGAAATGAATTCCGGGCGAGCTCCAAGGGTGGATTGATTTTTTCATTCCCGGCTACAGTGATGCAGTAATGTGTTTGAGGAGGACTCTTCTCCCCCGGCATCAGTGATATATTGAATGTGTTCAAAATACAGAACAATTGGTGCTGTTTTCTACTCATCCTGAAATTGTCATGTTGCCTAGCAACATCGGAAAAGTTAACTCTACCTTTGTTTTGTTTTTTCCTTTAATGAACAAAATTTTGATCCTGTGCATTATTTTAAGGTTCACTTAGACCTTTTCTCCAGCACGTCTGTACTTAAAAGTTACAGCATGTCGCTTGAGGAATTTTTATTGAACATTGTAATGAAAATGAAATATTCAATCTGAATCATGCAATCTGAGACATTTGTTGAAACTGCTTTAGACTTTAGATCAGATAAATATTAGAGAGGTCTCCTCCGTTCTAAAAAGTGTTGATCTCGGATCATTAGAGTAATTCCTAACAGAGCAGACTGGCTGAAACCACAAGGATCATTATATGTTTACCATTCGAATGAGTGACTACTGTGTTAACGATTCCAATTACATCCCTGCAATTACTAATAATTGTCTACTATGTTACTAAACTCATCTTTGCAATTATTTTTCAGATTATGTATATAGAGATATATTAGTGCTGTCAAACGATTAATCGCATCCAAAATAAAGGTTTTTGCTTAAATAATATGTGTGTGCATATTTATTATGTAGCCTATATATAAATACAGACACAGCATATATTTTGAAAATATTTACGTATATATTTGTGTATTCATATAATTTATATCATATAGCTATAAATATATTTAATATGTAAATGTAACTTTTTCTTAAATATATGCATGCGTGTGTGTGTGCATTTATATATAGATAATAAATATACACAGTACACATATATTATGCAAACAAAAACTTTTATTTTGGATGCGATTAATTGCAATGAATTGTTTGACATCACTAATATAGATATATATATATATATATATATATATTTTTTTTTTTTTTTTTTTTTTTTAAACCATAAAGACGACTGCATTTCACGGTTTAAATTTTCTCAAAGAAAAACTGACATCTAATTTCTCATGATGCATTTTACTTTTAATGTCCTGAATATCAGGTAAGTATCAAAATATCAGCTAAGTATCAGACTTCATTTCAAAGGAGCATTTTATTGTGTCTGACCACTGATGAAGTTGCATGGGCAATCAGGCTACAGATGCCTTATGGTTTGAGTTGCTTGGATGAGGCTTGTAAAGACATGAAGGCATCATATGGAAAGCTGTTTTAACATTTATTCTTTAAAACTAACTAGTATCTGCATTTATGTTGAGTTCTGATTAATGCATATTACAGTTGTCTCTGCACATATCCCTTTTAATTAGGTTAAAATATTTATTAGTCCAGCTTTGCTGTGTTACAACAGCTTCTTATATTAAATTTTTTTTTTAAATTTCTTTCCATGTCTTGGCTAGTAAAAGTAATAACAGGAATACATGCTAATGTCTGATATTAGTGTATATTGATTTGGTAATTTTAATCTAAAACACACACATATATTAGGGCTGTCAACGTTAACGCATGCGATTTAATTCAAAACCTTTAACGCGCTAAAATAATTTAACGCAAAATTACTGAAACACAATTTATATTCTAAACCTTTTTTCCCGATTTCGCTTCTCTGTTTGCAATCAGATCATTTTAAGCCGCTAAACTCCGGAAACGTTTTCAGTCCAGTGATCCAGCAAGTGAATCCATTCAAGCAATCAGTCCAAAACAGGGCTAATGTAAAGAAAACCAGGCTGATTACATATGAGATGGCGGAGAGAATAGATACTTAAGATGCGTTTTCAGTGAATTATTAATTTAGTGTGTTTTGCTTTAAAAAAACAAGCTCTTCTTGTTGGAGAGGGAGCAAAATCTTTTTTCGTGCCACAGGCATATACGACTCAACCAGTCACCGTTATGTGCGCATGGCACTCGACCCGGCACGGCTATACGTGAAACAGAACATTTATTATTCAGAGCATTTATATATAGCGGTAATGAGTCCCGTGACTGGGTTATGTAATATTATACAGCTGTGACGGGTTGCGAGGCGAGCGTGTTTAACCGTGAGGAGTCCAGTGGCAGGCGTGTATAGCAGTGGCAGCTGCCTCTAAACGGTGACAAGTCGAGAGGCAGGTGTGTGTATTCATATGTGTATTCATGCACAGACACATTTCAGTACATTCATGTTGTTTCCACACATTCAGGATAATGTTTTGATTTGTATTGTGTATGTTGCTGTGTTTAGTCAATGTGCACAAATGTATCAATTATATGAACTTCTTATATCATTTTGGTTCTTTGGTGTCCTTTTTAAAAAAAAATATATATATATATACATATAAATTTATCTTGAAGTAAGCTTGCAGAAAATACAGTTTTGTGAGAATCACTCTTCAATCTTTTGGTTTACTTTGCTGGATATAGTAAATAATGACAAAATTAACGTATTAAGCAAGATAAATGGTATATGATTAATTTCATGATAAGTGTGCGATTAATCGCGATTAAATTTATTGACAGCCCTAATATATATATATATATATATATATATATATATATATATATATATATATATATTAGTGTTGTCAAAAGACCCAGTACTTCGTACCAAGTCGGTACTAAATAAATTAAAACATTGGGATAACAGGGTATTTTTTAAGTACCGGTGGTACCGAGTACCCGGTCAACCCGTTTCTTGCTGCGCTATCTGAAAGGTGCGCACTCTCTTCATAAAAGCACTGAAACAGGGCGACATCAAAAAGAGGAAAGGCGTCAAACTAACAAAACACTTTAAAGACCGACACCCGGATCAAATGAAAGAGTTCAAGCAGGTAAGTTTAAATTTAATATTTAAATCTTCTGTTATGAATATTATTCCATATTTTAATTTGAATGTAGGATTGAAATAAACATTGCAATTATTAGCGGAGTTAATCGTTAGCATAAGCACGGCTAACGCTAATATAATGAGCATTATAATGAAGTTTCTTTATTAACTATTTAATGCGCCTATAACTTTTATTAGGGAAAAAAACAGGAGGACATGATGGTATTTTGCTAGTTGTTATTCTTGGCTGGATAACTAACCGGTTTTAAAAGCCCTTTAAAATTAAATATGTTCACAGGATTAAATGAAAGTTCAGTCAAATTTTATCTCCTGTATACACTTTACAATAAGATACCATTTATTAACATGACTTCATGTCATTATCTAACATCAACTTACAGTGAGTGAACAATATATTTTTACAACATTAATTAATATTTGTGAATGTTATTTAATACAAACACTTGATCATTCTTGTTTGTTCATTGTGCATTAAATAATTTTAACAGATTAAAAAAAATAGATAAAAATCTAATTTTGATTTCATATTAGTAAATTTTGAAATTAACCCTAGAAGAATAATTGCTGTATAGCTATTGTTTATTGATAGGTCATGTCATCTAACAAATGGAATCTTATTGTGAAGTGTTTTTAATACTACAGTTTCCATCTATTTGATATACACTTGTCTTAAAATATATGTAATCTTATCTTAATTTATTATAAAAGCTGAGGTTTGTTATTTACTGAAATGTTATATTTTAGCTGGAGTCATTTGGTCAGACTCAGCCCATTGCTTTACTTAAGTATATTATATTTTCCTTTTACAGCTGCAGGCTGAGGAAGATCATGAAACACACCAGCAAACCCTAAAACAGACAACAGATTACAGTTATTGTTCAGCGGAAAATATGACAAAAACTTTTGGGTGAAACTTGTTTACTTTTTTCATATTTTTATTACTTGTGGAAAAACTTGAAACAATTTTAAATAAGCATAAAGAATGGCATTGATTTTTGTAGTTTATTTTTGTTTAACTTTATTAATAAAAAAAAAAATGTGTTTTTTAATTGGCATGTTCTTGTGTTTTGCTTTGGAACTGAGAATTTGGAAAGTGGATTTTCACTGGTATTGGTACTGAATACAGAAATTTTGGTACCTAATATATATTTATATATATAAACACTAATATATATTTATGCTATAAGTAGCTTTTTGAAAATGTATAAATGTGAATACCTATTAAATATTTAGTTATAGAACTGGAATACACATCCACAAATAATCAAATGGCAAAATTAGCAATTTGTTACCAGTAACATAAAAATCTGTCACTGTTGGAATAAGAGTGATTAATAACAAATGAATGAGTAAAAGTGACTAAATGGAGTAGTAGCAATGATATATGACCACAATATGAGAAATACTGGTAACTTTATTTTAGGGTCTCTTAACTAGTTGCTTATTAACATGCATTTTACTAGAATATTAGCCATTTATTAGTACTGATTAAGCACATATTAATGCCTTATTCTACATGACCTTATTCTACATCCCTAATTCTACCCAATACCTAAACTTAACAACTACCTTACTAACTATTATTAAGCAGCAAATTCCCTATTCTAAAGTAACCGTAATTTTAGATATATTATATATATCGATGCCCAGCACTAATATAGGCTCTATATGTGTGTGTGTGTGTGTGTGTGTGTGTGTGTGTGTGTGTGTGTGTGTGTGTGTGTGTGTGTGTGTGTGTGTGTGTGTGTGAGACCCTGGACCACAAAACAAGCTGAAGCTGAATAAATAATCTTTCCATTGATGTATGGTTTGTTATGATTGGACAATATTTGGCTGAGATACAACTATTCGAAAATCTGGAATTTGAGGGTGCAAAAAAATCTAAATACTGAGAAAATTGCCTTTAAAATTGTCCAAATGAAGTTCTTAGCCATGCAAATTACTAATCAAAAATTAAGTTTTGATATATTTACAGTAGGATATATTTACAATCTTCATGGAACATGATCTTTACTTAATATCCTAATGATTTTTGGCATTAAAGAAAAATTGATCATTTTGACCCATACAATGTATTTTTGGCTATTGCTACAAATATACCCCAGCGACTTAAGACTGGGTTGCATGTATTAGGGCTGTCAATTGATTAAAATATTTAATCGTGATTAATCGCATGGTTGTCATGAGTTAACTCGCAATTAATCGCACATTTTTATTCGTTTTAAATGTATTTTTTGAAATATGGGACAAAACATGATTTTTTCCAAATAAGTCGGGATACTAAACATAGAGCTGAAATACGGGACTGTCCAGGAAAAAAACAGGAGGTCTGGTCACCCTATGTATAAATAATGTTTTTGTGAAAACGTTTTGAGAACATTATTAAAGACCAGAGAACTCTGAGCAGGCATTCCAGTAGAATTAGTTTATTTATTACTTTTAGGGAACTTTGCCAGAAACTTTAGCCAAAGTTCTAAGAACGTTCCCTATTAGCTGGGAAATAGATACTATTCGCTATTGAACTTCTTATAAGTTGTAATACTATTAAAATAAGTACCAGCAACAAAGAAAGAAAAGCTTTAGTTTTAGAGTGTAATTGTTAAAATGGCTTGCCATATGCGTCTGCTCCGAGAGTTTCGTGCAGTCGCAGGGAACGTGCGCTTCTTGTGAGGTTTGTCTGCTGAACTTAAAGGCATCGCGAATATGTCCAGAGAGTTCTTGCGAGTTTAGTCTGTGTAAACTGGTGTTGAAGGCTTACTATAGTAGTTTTAGCTTATGCACAAATTCAGCGCTTGTATCCAGTATTGTAAGATCTTTTCAATAGCGCGTGCGTGCAGCCACCTGATGGACGTACCAGCGACTGAAGTGAATATAAGGTATAAAGGCTTTTCGAAGTGACCCAGTGAGATGCATCATATGAGATGAGCAGAACTAGCAGATCCACCCACAATCAGCTGAGCAGGATTTCAGCTGCCACTAAACCCATTATCAGAGGATGGTATGAGCATCTCTCATCATCATTGCTCATATGCAGTGCATTTGGTGTACATGCAGCCCAAGAATAATGGAAGACGAGGAAGTTTCTTACAGTTGCATGCCCACCACCGTTAAATGTATGATGTGGAGACTTTATTACCAGTCCTATCCAGCAGTAGTCACATAATGGCATGTAGAGGCGCGTGCTGCTGTGGTCCTGTGAATGAAGATAATGCGAGGTTCATAATGTTGCTGCTCCTCATCATCCTCTACCTCCTGTGCGGAGCCGCGGTCTTTTCAGCCCTGGAGCATCCCAAGGAGAAGCAGGCGAAGGAAAAGTGGGCTCAGAGGTTTGAGCTTTTCAGCCAAAAGTACAATCTCAACAGAAGTGATCTGGAGAAGTTCTTGAGACATTACGAAGAGGCGAACATGGCAGGAATACGGGTGGACACCCTCAGACCACGCTGGGATTTTACCGGAGCCTTTTACTTTGTCGGTACTGTCGTTTCCACCATCGGTAAGAATGACACTTGAAATGTATTTGGACTGAAAAGATTAGGAATGATTCTTAAATGTATTAGGTATATTATATTTATATAGCTGTCTAAAATCACTCTAAAATTTGTATTTACAACATATTTACAACAAACACATAAAAATAATAGTATGATAATATGGTAATACTAATTGTGTGTGTGTGTGTGTGTGTGTGTGTGTGTGTGTGTGTGTGTGTGTGTGTGTGTGTGTGTGTGTGTGTGTGTGTGTGACACCTAGTCACACTTTCAGTGAATATATAGCCTAAAGTCTTGCCTGGAAAAAAAAAAAAAGTAGATACAGTTTATTGCAGACAACTTATTGTTTGAATAGTGGGGCATATTCTCACAATACAAGTGGTCTGTTATAACCTTTCAGCAAAGTCTAAACAGTTTAATGAAATGGGATGCAAAAAATATATAGGCCTATATATAACCATTGTTTTAGCCCACAATTATTGTAATGAATAAACTGTTTACATTTCTAATATTTCAAATAGTCCGGTCTTATTGTTCTTTCATGAGTGTGTCAATGTGGTTTTATCATCTTAACTTGTTTACTTGAAACACTGCAAAAATCAGGATAGAATCCACAAAAAAAAAAAAAAAGTTTTGTCTTAAAAACAAGAAAAAAATGCAAAAGTTAGAGAAAACACATATTTATGTAATTTGACTTTGACTCAAAGCCATATAGTTACTGAAATATAGCCCTTGTGACAACTAGACCTGCAGTATATGTGATACAGCTATTTATTAATGATTTATTTACTGACTTATGCAGGTAAACCACAGGAATCGTGTAGTCACAGTTTTCTTGTGTCGTTACATTTTAGTGTTCATGTTGTTGTGTGTTTATTTATTTGTGGATATATGTGTAAATACATGTTGTCAAGATATTAATGAAATATTAAAAATGAATACATTTAGTTTAAAACTTGCAATAACGCAATAAAGTAAAGTGTTGCAAATTGTTACATTGTACATTAGGTGAGGCATTTGAGTATTGATGCAGGTCACTTTGCCTGCATGTTATAGTGTTTTGAAGTGAATATATTGGGCTTGACCAGAAATCTTTCAGCTTTTTAAAACTGCTTTTGGTACAACATTAGACCTAACAAGAACTGGAATTTATAAAGGATGTTGTACAAGTTAAGTCAGTCTGATACATGCCCCCCTCTCTTTTCTGTACATTTTCTCTTTATCTAACCATTCCAAATTGGAAAATATTGACCCTGAGGTCTTCCCTAAGACTTAATAAAGATGCTGTTTATCTATATCGAACGCTGAAGGTAATGCTATCAAAGATGTGTTTACAGAATTTCCCAGCCTGTATTCCTAACTAATTCCAAGAAAATTTCCCAAAGGGGAACCAACAACCACACAAACTGTTGGGATTCCAAACGATGAACCATAGACCTTTGCAGCTGATATTAACTGATGTTTAGTTTGGTTTTATTGCATCTCTCTTTGATCAAGCACCTCATGAAATGCCCAGTAATAAAGTCTTCAAACCTAAGCTGAGGATGAGAATGAGCTTGTCTTCATGATGTCCCCATCAATGGCGGCTTTCGTGTGCAGGGGGGAAAAAAACATCTATGAGAAGAATAATGCAATCCACTTGTTATTTGCATTTCAATCAGTGTGACAAGGGAAAGGTGGGAGATGTTTCAGTATCTGTCACCAATAGCAACAGTTTGTTCTCCAGCTTTGAAGAAGAAAATAGTTTTGGCCGATTGAGTTCAATAAACAGCCTGCGGAATACTGTTTATTCCATTATATATTGGTATAAATTAATGTTTCTTCCTCTCATATATCCCACAGGGTTTGGAATGACCACACCAGCCACAGTCGGTGGCAAAATCTTCCTGATCTTTTATGGTCTCATTGGCTGTGCAGCCACCATTTTATTTTTCAATCTTTTCTTGGAGAGAATAATAACAGTGTTGGCTTTTGTTCTCAAATCCTGCCATGAAGTCCAACGGCGTCGCAAAGGAGTTTTACCTCACGACAGCAGACAAGACTCGAGAGACACGAGGCTAAATCATGAAGACAGCCTTGCAGGATGGAAGCCCTCGGTGTATTGTGTGATGTTGATCCTTTGCGTGGCAGCAATAATTATTTCTTGTTGTGCTTCGGCCATGTATTCCTCAATCGAGGGATGGGGATATTTGGATTCACTCTACTTCTGCTTTGTGGCCTTCAGCACTATTGGTTTCGGGGATATGGTCAGCAGCCAGCGAGCCAGTTACGAAAACCAAACCGTCTACCGAATCGGCAATTTCTTCTTTATTTTAATGGGCGTTTGCTGCATTTACTCGCTGTTCAACGTCATCTCTATTGTTATCAAGCAGGTGCTTAACTGGCTCCTGAAAAAGCTCAAGATACCATGCCGTCACTGCCCCAGGAGGTCTCTCCGGCCCCGTAGAAACGCAGTCGTGCCGGCCCATGTGCGAACACGAGTTCGCAACATATCCATAGACACAGATGCAGTGAACGACAGCGAGACGGATGGACGCAGGATGTCTGGAGAGATGATCTCCATGAGAGACTTCCTGGCGGCTAATAAGGTCAACTTGGCGATCATGCAGAAACAACTGTCTGAGACTGCCAACGGTCATCCCAGGCCATGCGGGTCAACAAATAGGCACAATGGATTCTCTGGTGGGGTCGGAGCCCTGGGCATAATGAATAATAGGCTTGCAGAAACCAGTGTGGACAGATAAATAAAACCTTCACAAACAAAACAACACAATGGCTTTATGAAAAGCTAGATTGCACTGCCCATAGTTTAGCTAGTATTACTTTTATAATACAGATGTAGGCTCGTACATGAAGTCTCTTGTGTGTTTTGAATGCTAGTTGAAATATCCATTGCTGCTCTGAAGGTAAAGAGAACGGAGAACTCAAGCTCAGGTCTGTTTCTAAGATTGATGTGCTGGGAGAGGCTTTGCTGCACAGAGTTTCGACTCAAACTTTCTTACAATTGCAGGTTTTTGTTTTTGTTTTTGTTTAGTTTTTTATTGGAGGATGTTGCAATCAGGTTTAGCACTTTGTATGGCGAAAAAATGAACAGATTGGATCTCCAGAACAGATTTACAGTGGCGTGTCCAAAGTCTGAGACCACTAGTGTGAATGTGTATTTTATATTTATATTATGAGCATAATTCGCATGAAATGTAAACTGAAAAGCTAACATGAATTTTTTAATTTCATAACTATTCATTGAAAAATAGTACTTGGCTTGTCCTTCTTTGGCTTAAATTGCAGCAGCACTCGAGCTGCATGACCTTTGGATCAAATGATCCAAAGAGCATCTTATGAACATCTGAACATCTGACCTTCTGTATACAAAGAGTCACATGAGCAATGTCACAAATTTACATGTTTGACCTAGAAATAGTTCTGAATCTTAAATATTAAATATATTGAATATAACATATACACTACAATTCAAAAAGTTTGGAATTCTTTGTCTGGAAAATAATACTCATTCAACAAGGATGCATTAAATTTACAGTAAAACTTTCAAAATATTTCTATTTCAAATAAATGCTGTTCTTTTGCTGAACTTAAAATCATTAAAACATTTATCGTGGGTTTCACAAAAATATTAAGCAGCGCAACTATTTGTAACATTGATAATAAATGTCTCTTGAGTACTATATCAGCATATTAGAATGATTTCTAAAAATAAATATATAAACAATTTTACCATCACAGGAATAAATTGCATTTTAAAATATATTGGAATAGAAAACAGTTATTTTTAATTGTAAAAGTATTTCAAATTATTACTCTTTTTTTTATCAAATAAATGCACCCTTGGTGAGCACAGGAGGCTTAAAACAACAAAAAATACTGACCCTGAACTTCTGAATATGCATGTAATGCACGTATAGGGTCTGAGATTTTCATTGTGGTGTCAGACTTTTGGACTCCGTCTTTCTGTCACTTCTGTCAGCTTCTGACACTTTCTAGCGGAGCATTTCTTTTTAGGTTCAGCTGAACAATCTAAGTGAAAAGTTAATGCAAATTACATTCATTCACCAGAAGCTTACTATCCTCTTCACTGTGCAGGTATGTAGATATGGGTATGAGGCTTAAGGTGCGACAGTCAAGAGAGCCAGACAGCCCACATGCCATCTGTTTCATGACATTATACTGCAGACACTTCAGAGAGTCTAGCAGCTGTATAGAATTCATGACCCTACTACAGCCTATTGATTGCTTGAATTGCTTATCAGGTATTTCAGATGAACTGAAACGAATGTGCAACAGTGCACAGAACAAAATGAACTGTCGTTTTGAACTGTTCATGAAATATGTGCAATGCCAAAATAGGTATGATGCGGGACATCAAATCATTTTCTCCAGCACTTTGTAACTTTGAAACCTGCTTACTTTATTTTGAGGTGAATGACTGTATGTAGAGGTGTAATGCATGATGAATTGTAATAAAATATGCTTTGACAGTTTTGCTAGGAAATCTTGCAAATGTGAGTGCATGATAAAAATGATCATTCTGAACAACATTTATCTAAGTAACATTATTGTAGTTCATTTTTTAGTGAGAATGCATTATAAGCAGTGATGCTCTGCTCTCGTCCGGTGTAAGCATGGTGTCTAAACTGGCGCTAGTTTCATGTCTCTTCGCGGATTCGCTCTCTCTCTATTTCATACAAACTTAGATCACGCTGTCTTGCATCTCGGTTATGGACTGTACTAAAAACTACTTTAGAGGTTACATATAGGGCTATTAATATTACTAAAATAGCCTACTATTGCAGCGTTTATCCTGCTAGACCAATTGTTTTGTACTTTGTGGGGCTTCTATTTTTTCTTAGCAAAAGCTTTAAGATAATAGGCTATACATGACTATTTTCAAATAATTAAAACTCAAACGATATTTCATGTCCACATATTTATTTATTTGGTGATTGACAATGATAACTATATTGGATGTATAAGATCACTGTTATTATATCTCATAATAATTTGACTGAACAGCTGTTAAGTGAATATGCATTTCTTAAGGTTGGTGAGTCCTGCTGTCTGTGTATGTGTGCCATGACTTTCCTTCCATTAACATCTGTCACCTGCAGTCTTATGGCCTTCACCAGCTTTTACACCCACTAGTGTCGATATGATTCTGCTGTCACTTCAGGGGAATCTCAGAGGTGATGTGAACGCCAGCAAAAGCAACAAAATTGATTTCCAACCTGATTCCAAGCAGCAAAGGAAATAGATGTTTTCTAGCATATTCTAGTCTTCTTATTTGTTCGTTTCATGCTTTCTGGGCTGTCAAAATTAGTGAGTGGATCAATGCAAATTCAGTGATCCAAAACAGTCATTGGTGCATGCATAATGCACATTTCTTGCCCTGTTTGCACAATTACAATAGTATAATCGACTCAAGAAACCCTGGGTTATTTGGCTGTGATTTGATTTTGAAACACAGGCACATACATAAAGTCTAGGCTGCAAATAAGCTTCCGAAGAAACTGTTTATTGAACTCAAACACACACCATATTTAATACTGTATGGGGTAAGTTGTCATTAAATAGCTATTTCAGCTAAAACTAAACAATTGTGAAACACAAAACAAAATAGTAAAAAAAAAAAAAATGTAAAGGATAACACAAATATGTAAAGCCATTGTTCTAACCAACATTTTTAATATTATAAAATTGAAATTGGTAGTATGCCTACTACAAAGTTTGAGAATCATGTCGTTTCAATATCTTGATTAGTATTTTGCAGTGCTACCAAAATTTGGTGTTTTGTTGACACTGTTGTTGTGATTGCGGTAAATGTCCATTAGAGGGAGGTAGTGTGTAATAAAACTATGAATCCCTGTGCAGGTGTTTGTAAGAATGTCATTTAATCAAGTACAATCAAACATACCTTTTTATCTTTTAGGGGTTTTTGACAGTTTTTCCTCACAGAATTAATCTCTGATAAAATGTATGTGAGTCTTTCGTTAAAAGTACTAAGTCGAATAAATAGTAAATATGAACTCTAAAGGAAGAAAAATATACTTTATCTCGTTTAAAACATACATCTGTATGATTACCTTAATTATCATATTAATAATAAACTAATTTCATTTTTCAGTTGAAAAAAAGAGAAAGAAATATAAACAGTGAACTCCACATTCTGTCGTCACGTCCTCAGCGAATAAAAAGTCAGAAATGACATTTTTGTCCGTGCAGCAGTTGGTGAAAAATGATCGAGGATGAAACTGTACCATATTCCACTGGATTTGTAGTCCGGCGCTCGACGAACTCCCATTAAGTGTGACTATCCCGCCCGCTGAGAGGAACTACAACTCCCATGAAACCACCGCAGCGCTTCTGTTAATATCAATATGGCTTCTGTCAGTCAGACAAAGGCGAATCAGTTTTTGCCTTGAAATGAAATCAAATTAGGGAAAGGTAGCGGGAGAGTCGGACATCGTCCTGTTTTGCTGGTTCATGTCTGGCGACGGGGATTAAAGGGACGGAAACACTGTCAGTTGAGTTGAATAAATGCTGTGGTGCACGGAGGCCCCGCACGCGCACAATCAGGTAAGTCTGAGATGCCAAATTATAAGAAAGGCGTCATTTGTTAAATCTGTCCGGAGACGTGAAACATGCATTCACGTGCAAATGACGCTCGGGGGGAATTGAGCTCGGTTCGACCGCTGGTTCGCATGTAAAGTCACATCTGCTCTCGTTCTGTGCTGGGATAGGGGTTTAGAAAAGAAATGCCAGCAACTGTGCAACAACTGACACTATGTTGACATTGGTGAAATGAACTAATAGTTGTGTTGATGCTCATCTCTTTGCATTTATTATCATGACTGTTAATATTTATGTGTATATTGTATATTTATATATTATTATGCGTTTCAACTAGGTGCTGACAGCATCCTAGAGCTGTGTTATTTGGGTATAGGGTGTGTTTATATTGGGTAAAGGTGACGTCCGGTGAATATAGGCTTAATAGTTCATGCAAATTATTATTATTATTATTTTTTTTCCTTTAGCAGTTATTTTTTAATTAGGGATGGTGGCCCTGTTAAGAAGACCACCTACATTCAAAGTTGTGCATCTTTTCTTATAGATACTATATGTTAATAGTTTTTCAGTAAAGTGTATGCAATATATGATTAATCCAGTACAAACACGTTATTTTTGTCATAAACTGATCAAATTAAATTTCTTAATTTATTTGCAAATATGATAAATCCATATTGTTTTTCTAATGTAAAGTGCATTTGTATCTCGTCATGCTTTTTTATTGTAAATTCTTCACATTGCATTACATTAAATAAAACAATTTAGCTGCATTTTTGACTGACCAACCTACTTGACAAACTGCAAAAACTGCTGATGAAGCTAAAATATGGATTATGGTTTAGTATTTTGCACTTTCCAGAATCTATTCAACAATAATAATAATAATAAAAAAGTCAGTCTGGATGTTTTACTATGGTCTCTTCAACCTGTTCTTATCACTTATCTTAAGACAGTTTGCAGTTTCTCTGGCTGAGCATCTTTCTGGATTCTAGCTTTCATTCCCAGTCTCAGCTTCTTCTTATTTTTTGCCAGTGCAGAAAGCTTATAAGACTTCCCTTTTTTGGGCCATATCATTTCATTTTCTGAGAGAGGCCAGTTTGTCTCCACAATGAAAATAATGTAAGCGGGTAAAGTTTCTAAAATAAAAGAATGTGTTTTCTTCCCAAGAATTCAGTTAATGTTTTTATATGAGGTGAAGTGGCTTTTTGCTTAGTAGGCTTATATGAAGCAGGGAATAAGGGTTAACAGTGCACATTATAAGCATTCCTTATAAGCCCTCGGGACAAAAAAGCTTTAAGTTTATGGATTGTAATTACAGACAGAGCTTTAAATCTTTGTAGTTATTTTCTCAAATAGCTTGTGTAATATTTTCATTTAATATAATTATTAAAAGTGTTTATTTATAATTTTTTTTGCTGTTCTACTGCATCTTTGTGAGCGTCATTTAGGCGGTGTCATGTGCTTGTTACAGATATGACCTTTTAAAATGCAGATTATTGGCTTTAAATGTTAGGAAAATAAATAATTGGAGGACGCATTTGATTTATTATCTCTTAATGTTAAATAAAAACTTCAAGCTTCTTGAATGGCATTAACAGCTTTAATATATGCAGTTTTTTGTGGCCTGAATAAACGCTTTGTTTATGTTTCTGTAGAGTCCGTAGATGTTCTGTAGATGCTTATCACATTCAGTTTATTTATAGATATAACTTTAATTATAGAAGCACAGTGGGCATCAGGTACTTCAGATGACAGGTTCTGGATGGTCTCGATTTTCATTGATCAGTGGGCACGCAGGTATAATAATTACCAGCTGTCTATAGAGGAAAATTGATATTTTAAAGATCACCGTAAGTTACACATGCAATAAATGGGCTGTAAAAATAGTTTAAAATGATGGATAATAGAAGTAAACAGAGATTTGGGCTTTTTTTGGATGCCGTGCTTATGAAGAGAAGCAGGGGCATATGGACAAAATCAACTTTGATCTTGAGCTGCTGCAAAACAGATGAGTTTTTGTGCTGCCGCCTCAGTACTGTAGTTTCATAACTATAATCTATAGATGCTTTTATGCTTCCATGCATATGTCAGATAAGACTAGGAATATGCAAATAAAAGAAACAATGAACAATGCTAAACTAAAACCCCTCATAGCATTAAAGTGTTGTTAAAATTGCATGCACACCAGTAGCCTTGCATTTAATGCTTGATATAGCAAGATTGCATCTCCCTTGATGATTGCGATGCATTTTGCATTATCAAACAATTATTTGTGTTACTAGATTCATGTGTGCAGGCCAGTTAACTGGATTGGTTTTGTCATCATCAAGTGAGTAGAAGTGGTTGTGCGTGCCTGTGGTTTAACACGTCTACATATGGGCGATTCTGAATTCTTGTGTCACTGTGGTTTATCAGCTAACATATTGATGTCTGAGGTGACACCTTTACATTTGGAATGTTTTTTATTCTCATATTAGAAAGACTGAAAATGTATATGCGGTGCACGCATCCGTGGGACAATGGGGCATTTTTATTTCGTGACTTGTATTGTTCGGTTTCTACCGCTAAAGGCTTGTTACAAGGTATTGTTTTTTGGGAGATACAAAAAATGGAATACTGAACAAATCCTTAGGAACGCTCCCAGATTTATTGTTGTTTTTGCTGATTTGCTGTATCTGATGCCTCTGGATAATTAAACCTTTTGAAGCTTTTTAAGGGTGCTTGGGTGAGCAGAAATCTTTTTTTATGCATTTTATGCAGCGCAGACACCAGGAGACAGTCGTACTCGCTCATCAGCAGAATTTATTCTTGAAGAACATGTCGCAGGGAGGTTGAAATCTTCATTTTGTTGAAAGGAGCCTCTCCGTTTTCTCGTTTACTTGATTGCATTACACTGTGCCATATGGAATGCATATTGCGCTGGCACGAGTTCTGCATTTGCAGCATCATAAGTTGTAGATTCCTTTTAAAACTCGAAATGAATTGAAATACGGTGTGTTGCGGGACAACAATTCGGCAGAAGCACGCGTGTGTGGGCAACAGCCTGGCATTGAGAGAACTATTCTCAGACAAACGCCCGTACGGAGTGATTCATCCTCAGCTTCTTCACTGAAAGTAGGTTGGCCGCCTCGGATGGAATTTTTCTTGGCAGTTTTCCCTAAAGTTAACCTCCTTCCCCCTCCTCACGTGTCCCAGCTTTCTGCTGTTTAAAGTCTATTAAAAATTCTGTGGTAATGCATGCAGTGTCTTTGCCTTGACCTCAGACAGGCTCCGCACTTCTGTTGCAATGATTGGTCGATAAAGGTGCGGTGACTTTGACATTTTCTTGGAAAAATAATGCTTTAGTTAGGGCTCATGCGCATGCGGCCCCTGCTACACCTCCTCCACTGCATTTCTCAGACAAAAACATTGTTTTTTAGTCTAGGCTGTTGTTTTGACTTTTATACACTATGCAGCCATGTGTCGTTTTTTATCAGCATTTCCTCCAACATCAATTCTCTAATGCAGCAGCTCTCTCTCTTTTTCTTGGCAGAATGTCCCATTATACAGATGAGCCTCGTTTTACCATTGAGCAGATCGACTTGCTGCAGCGGCTACGTCGGAGCGGCATGACAAAGCAAGAGATCTTGCACGCCCTGGACACCCTCGAACGGCTGGACCGCGAGCATGTGGAGAAGTTTGGCCACCGGCACGCCCACGGCGGAAACGGGGCAGCCGGCGTCAATCACGGCAATGGCAGCAACGCCACCACCTCTTCCAACTCCTGCACTACCTCCTCTAACAACCTCACAGCCTCTTCTTCAACGACCTCTACGGCCACACAGACGGGATACCGTGGCAGTGGCCTCTCTCCCTCCCCTAGCAACAGCTATGACACCTCCCCGCCCCCGACGGTCCCGACCCCTGTGCCAGTAGTAGCACCTTTGGTCCAAAATGGACGGGACGGCCTCGCCGCTATGCCCAACGGGAAGCTCTCTCCACCCCGCTTCACTGTTAGCAACACCTCCTCGCGGGCCTTTGCGTACGAGCACCCAGATGAGGAAGTGGACATCGATGACAAAGTCGAGGAGCTCATGAGGTAAGTGGTGAAACTCTCGGGATGGGATGGTTTATATTTGATAAAAAAAATCTGGATGGTTACAATACAAAAACAAAATGAACATTAAGATTGCAAGCAGCATTGAAAGGGCCCTTGCACCTGGGCTCACCGCTTGGCTGTGTTGCTGTGACTATAACTGAATATGGCCATGGGCTTGTGTTCAGGACAGGACTCTTATCAAACATGTGAATTTTGGGGCAGATCAGACATTGTATGCCTGAATTATAACAACTTCCTATTTCATGGCGAAACATCAAAGTTTGTCAGGCCACCTGACAAACTCAAGATCTTCGCAAGTTAACATAAGGGCTTTAGATTGCAATGACTAAATTTGGTGTTGATCCGTTTAAACCTCTAGGAGGAGTTTGTTTAAATACAATGCCTGAAAATGGCAAAAACGGCACAAAAAAAAATTAATGCCGAGAAAATTAAAAATAACAGACTTCCTGTTGGGTTTCAGACTTCGTACCAATGGACTTTTTTGTAGGTATTGGTGTGTTATATATGTCTACCGAATTTCGTACATGTATTTGAAACATAGCTCGAGAGACACTTCGTTGAGATTTCATAGGTGGCACTATTGCGCCATTTTGCCACACCCACTTCTGAAACCAATATCAGATGTAAATTTTGGCCAGTTCCGACACAAAATTTTGCTGTGTGCAAAGTTTCATTAGTTTTGAGCATGTTTAGGCCCTCAAAAATGCGATTTAATTTTGGAGAAGAAGAAGAAACTGAGCAATTCCAATAGGGTCCTTGCACCGCGGTGCTCGGGCCCTAAACAAAGGAGAACATTGTAGTCCACTTCTTGATGAACAATTGTCTTTTTCATTCATATCTGAACTGAAATAAACTGTGTATTGGAATGATACATCAAAATACTGTGCAAAAACAACAACAAAAACAGTGTAGTCCAGTTCATAAACAGTTTCCAATATTTTACATGAATCGTTCAAAACAAGTCACAAATGAACTCATCTGCCAAAACTTCATCAATCAACTGGATCTGACTTGGTCATTAACCTCGTTCATATCTGAACTGAAATAACCTGTGTATTTGGTTGCTGCATCATAATACACTGTAAAAAAAACAACAACAACAAATATCCCAGTGCAGTCCAATTCATGATCAGTTGACTCTTAAGAACAATTCTTTTACACGAATCATTCAAAATGAGTCACAAGTCATTCATGTCAGTCCTTAACACTCAATCTGAGTCACTCATCATATCTGAACTGAAATAAACTGTGCATTTGCAGTTTATGAAGCTTAAAATAGTGTTATTAATACTGACTGGTTGTACAACATACAGTTAAAGACAAGCATTAGGGACATTTTTGTTGTATTAAACGGTTCTTTAAGAAATGTTACCAAAAATAGTGTTGATGTTTTTTTATTTGATGTCTCTCTCTCTGTTGTTGTAGAATGGACAGTGCTATAATTAAAGAAGAGATTAAAGCGTTCTTGGGGAACCGGCGAATATCACAGGCAGTAGTTGCCCAAGTTACAGGTTAGTTTGCTCTGGCTTTTTGTTTTCCAAAATGAATAACAAATATATTGTGATTTATCCTGTGACTGTGCTATATTTCCCTTGTTATTTTGTATAATAAAAAAGAGAGGATTTAAAGCACACCTTAATATTTTGTTACTTCTAGCATAATGCTGTAAAGAAATGTCAGCTGTATGGCTGCTTTTTATTACAGTTTTGGGATTTGTCATGGCAGGCCTTTCGAGAGGCATGTGCAAGTCAGATTTTGCCCTTATGAGCTGTGTGTTGTTGTCTGCAGGTATCAGTCAGAGCCGGATCTCTCATTGGCTGCTCCAGCAGGGCTCAGACCTCAGTGAGCAGAAGAAAAGAGCCTTCTACCGCTGGTACCAACTAGAGAAAACTACACCTGGTAATACTTAACCCCAGTGTCATTTACCCACATAGGACGTCCAACAACTTTCTAATGTTTCTATGATTAAATAATTTAACTCTTTAACTTGAAACCCAAGACATCTTTGGCTGATAAAAATGTTGTTCCAGGAACATATCCTACATGTGCAACTTAATTTATTGATTGGCTGCGTCCGAAATCGCATACTACTTGTGTAGGTACTACATTTGAATTCGAACGTACTACTCGACCGTTAAAAAAGTACGTTCTATATAGTATGAATGAGGGTAGTATGAATGGAATTCGGACGTACTACATTCGCCATGTTGATGTTGTCACATGTCATGCGTCTTCACAACAGCGCGAAAATTTAAAGAGCCCACTTCACTGCGCGAACATCGTTAATGATTTAAATTCTTAACGAACCGTCTATTTAAAGAAAGCAGCGTTAACAAGCTGATGTACTACATTGAGGTTAACCTAACTCCATCTGATCGGTAATGATTAGAGATCTTTTTACACCTAATTCACACAATCGTTTCATCTGTTTGTTAAACCCTCAACAAGTCAGTCGTTTACTTGGATGATTAAGTTAACCACAATGAACATCAAAAATGCTTTTCCCTGAGGTACTTTACACTTAAAGACAGCCGCATCGCGGCTTTCCGCCATTTTTCGAATATGACGCGGCTTCTCCCGCGGCCTCATGGGATAGTAAAGTGTCCATCGTATGCCTACTACAGAATTCGGAAGAAAGTAGTAGGTCATCCGGGTACTTCTCGCCTACTATTTTTCGAATACTATGAATTCGGACGTACTACTTGCCTCGCATACTGTTTTTCGCATACTATATAGTAGGGAAGTATGCGATTTCGGACGCACCCATTGTGTACGTTCTAATTTCCTGATTTTACATTTCATACTATCTTTTGCAATGCGCACTTAATAAAAAAAAAATAATAATAATAATTCAGTCAAATCTCAAAATGAATATGCATTTTTCATGCTGTAAATTATAATGTTGTGAAGTCAGTTTTAAAATTATTGATTTTATTTTTAGGTTATTTATTTACACAAAAGTCCTCTTCAGTTTGCATGTCACTATCTATCATAATATCGAGTAATATCAATACAGCTCTGCTTTGCAAAGTTACAAAACATTGAGGTGATAAAATAGTTCATAATTTGTATATTATTATTGTATATTTTTTTTATAGATTCTTTCTATACAACACAATATGACAATTAAAAAAATAAAATCATAGAAATCATAATTCTGTATAAACCAAATTATATTTATATAATCAAGCAGTGAGGCCTTTCAAAATTTTAGATTTTACAAGTTGCCGTATGTATGATTTATTTTACTGTTTTGTCATTTGATACTGATACTGTTTTAATTTGCTTTTATATTGAATTTTGAATGTTTAGTATTCTTGCGACGGTAAATGCTGCTTAATATAAACCCTAAAAGAAAAGTTCACCCAAAAATTAAAATTCTGTCATTTAATCACCCTCAAGTCGTGGTATGGAAATCAAATACTATGGAAGTCAAAGGCTGCTGTCAAAAGTTACCAACATTCTTCAAAATATCTTCTTTTGTGTTTAATAGAAGAAAGAATTCGTACAGGTTTGGAACAACTTGTGGGTGAGTAAATGATGACAAAATGTTCATTTTTGGGTGAACTATACCTTTTAATATTTGCATGTACACGGCATTAGATGGCACTGACAAATAAGAATGAACTGTCTTTAAGTTTAGAAAACCTCTTGTGCTCGTTCAGTTTCTTCCAGGCTGATCTGAGGGAAGATATCAGACATTCAGTGAATAGATTAGAAGGTCATGACCCAAACCCCAGAGCACCGGTTTTCTCATTATCATGTGCTTCCGGACACAGTGAAAAGGCTTCGGTCTCCTCAGAAGCACACAGACTGTTTTTCTTATGACACTTCATCTGAGATGACGTGTCATGTTTGTGCCCCAGGTGCAACACTAGCGATGCGGCCCACCCCGATGGCCCTGGAGGACATTGTGGAGTGGCGTCAGACCCCTCCTCCCATTAGCAGCACCCAGGGCAGCTTCCGTCTGCGGCGAGGCAGCCGCTTCACCTGGAGGAAAGAGTGTCTGGCGGTGATGGAGAGGTGAGAGGATGTGGTAAATTGTGTGATTGGTCAGGACGGGACATTGTGGGTCGTTCCAGGATAATGGATGACCTTTTCATTGATAAACACACTATTGTTTATTCGTTATATGTTTGTTCATAATACATTAGTTAATGTTAATTTATACAGCTTGAAATGTTAAAAATGTATCAATTTACATGAACCTTGATAACTGAATTCTGCAAAAGTTCTGTTCATTACTGGTTCATGATGTATTAACTTGAACCTCATTGTAAAGTGTTCATTTATTTGACTGATTTCTGTTTATTTGAATAATTACTTGAAACAAATGTCATCTTAATTGACAGATATATAAGAAGGTGTGCCATTGTTTATATTAATAATTAGCTCTTTAAACGAATCTAACGATACTGTACATATAGTTTGCTGTGGTATCTTAACTATTATCAAGAACGGTGAAAATTTGACTGGTGGTACTGAAATGTTGGTATTGTGACAACTGTAAAACAGTCAAACTAAATCTAGATTGAACAAAGACATAATGCAAGCATATTTTTAAAGCTATGAAATGTGTTACAAAAAGGTTATCTGCCTTACGTTATGTTTGTCTTATGTTTTCGCACAAGTTATTTCAATGATAACCAGTACCCCGATGAAGCCAAACGAGAGGAAATTGCCAACGCCTGCAATGCAGTTATTCAGAAACCAGGTAGGATGTTTAAACACAAGCTCCATAAAGAAGATGAATGCATGTGTAAATGCCTGTTATCGTGGCCCCAGACGTTATTGATGAGCTCTGCTGTGATTTGATTAAGGGAAGAAGCTTTCAGATCTTGAGAGGGTCACGTCTCTGAAAGTTTACAACTGGTTTGCCAACAGACGGAAGGAAATTAAGAGAAGAGCCAACATAGGTAATGTTGAAGCCCTCTGGGGACAGACAAAGCTCGAATTACATGCAACAATGCATTTTGAATATGGACAATGTAATTATTTCCATTGCGTTGTTATCACCATGCTGCAGCTGTCTCATTCAAAATGTGCATTCATCAGAAATATTGAATTTACAGAAAAATTCCTTTCAGAAAACTCAGTTCCATCATGTTTGGTACATCCTAATGGGCTCAGATATGTTATGGCAAGGTCTGTTTTTTTCTAAGAAGCAGCAATCCTGGAGAGTCATGGGATTGATGTCCAAAGCCCGGGAGGTCATTCCAACAGCGATGAGATCGATGGAAATGACTACGGTGAGCCAGTAGCTGCTGACCAAGTTTTGGGAATGGTAAGAGGCTTTAAAAAAAAACAATAAAATAAATAAATAAATTGACCATTCCTACGTATTTTTGCAAGGATGGCCCATATTTTAATTTTAAAAATGATAATGCTAATAATTTTATTTTGGAATTTAATTATTTTTTAGATTTTTTTTTTTTAAGAATAATTTTACATTTTATATATATATATATATAATAATATTATATTAGTTACTTTTTTTTTTTTTTAATTGGCCAATACCAATTAGATAATAATTACTCTCTATTGTTATTTTATTTTATATTTATACCGATTAGCTAATAATTATTGTCATGTTTTGGCTGATAATCACTATATGGTTGTTATTGAAATTAAATGCTATTTTGTAAATAAAATAAATAATTTTAAATGCTGCATATGAATTTAGGAGTGACAGCAGAGGTCAGTCTAAATTTAAAAATGGGGAAAATGAAAATGCACAATTAAATATCCAAAACCAGCAACAATATAAATCCGATAAATAAATAATAAAAAACAGCCAAAATTCTGAAATGGTACCAATATACAGTACCATCAGTTGTTTGAACTATTTCATGCTCTTTTGTCTTCTAATGACACAGTCATTCAAACAGGTTTGCAGAGGCAAAAGCAGAGGGCTTCAGACCAATCTCTGGTTCTCTACTTCCTTATAGGATGACAACACCGGCCCAAACGAACACCAGGACCCCATAGCTTTGGCAGTGGAGATGGCCGCTGTCAATCACAGCATCCTGGCACTGGCGAGGCAAGGCGGAGCCACCAGTGACATCAAGACAGAGGTGCTGGACGATGAGTGAGAATCCTCCCTTCGACGTGGAGCACGGAGGGAAGCCGAAGGAGAAATGTGGGGTTACGAAAACAAAGCCAAACAGTTTGTGCGTGAACTGTTATTATGAGGAATATGGCCAGGTCGTTGATGACCAAAGTGAATGCGGAGGTTATAAAGACTGTTAACCCAACATTCCCCCCTTCCTCCTCCCTCCTACATGTGACGCCTCAATAGTCTTTTCATTCAAACCGTTCTCCTACATGCAGCGGGTTGGGGAGGCGCTGCGATTAAACTGTTGACGAAACACGTTCACTAAAAACTTCATGCAACATATCACCCTGCCATCTCACACTTGGATAGTGAATTTCGCCTCTCAGTTTTCCTTCTTTCAGGAAGTCTTCTTTGCAGGATATAAGAGGTCAGTATCATACTAAATGTTCACTGCCTCAGTCTCTCCAGGGAAAGTGTGTTGGGAAGCATATTCTCTCTCACTTCTTAACTTATTTCTTTATGTACGTGCAGTCCAGCGTTGCTGAAATTGCGTTTAAACTTGTACAGTTGTCACCAGGGTCTAAAGTTAACACTCGCCTACCACCAAATGTGTACCTGCGACTTTGCCAAGTCTGCTTTGGCAAGCATTAACAGACTACAAAATCAAAAAAATACTAACTAGTTGCTAAGTCTTACTGAGAAGTGCAAAATAGTTTGGTGATTCGAAATTGACTAGTTTATTGATTAGTCTTGAACGTTTCTTTTTGGGAGTCTACATAAATGTGTTTTTGCATTCAAAAACAGCTCTTAAGGCATGGTTTTAAAAACGTTTTAAAATGTTATGTTTAAATAACATTATTTTAAAAGTTATTTTTACTTCATATCTTGTCTTAAAAATGTCTGAGACACTAAAAAAACTTTGCCATACTAGGGGTGGGCGATATGACCAAAATCAATCGGTAACAATATATATCACAATATTGTTATTTTTGTCTTTATTGCCTTTATGATATCGAATGTTTTTTGATACCATTGAAATTTCATCATTCTTGTCACCAGTGTCAATATCACAAAAAACAAATACTAGCCAAGAAGAAAAAAATTCAAGCTCATTGAAGACAAGTAAAAGAAACTAATTGCAAGTAATAGGACAAAAAAATAAATAAATACAGCGGAACAAATAAATAAGAAATGTTACATACATTGTATAAGTAATCAAAATGTATAAAAACACTGCACATTCTTCACTGTGCAAATTAAATATATATTTCTTCTTATTAAAGTTTCAAAAGTCAAAAGCAGTGAGAGATTTTCTCTCTTTTGTTGTTTGATAATATGAATGACGGACAGCAGGAATATTAGACTGCTGTCACTTTAAGAGCTACCCGGATTTCACATGTGATTTCTTTCTCAGCTGCTTGCTTTCACTTAAGACCTAAATTACTGTGTTTATGAGGATATTTGCAAAGATGGGCATTTTGACATACAAGTGTGTATTTAACCGTTCAAGGCCTATAAAGCGTCAAAAATAACTCTCTAAGCTCTCTCTGACAGCGCTCAAAAACAGTCTCTCAGACATTGCATGCATATAGCCAAACGAGTGGTCTTTCGCTGCTGATTGCATTTCAACAGCTTGACATCACTTGTTTTTAAACCGCAACACTTAAAAATGCGTGCAAACGATACGTTTTCGTGACCATGTAGCACAGCAACATCACGTGAGCGTTTAACCGCTATAGAGATGATAGTCTAAAATCTCTACCCATTGACAAATTTCTACCGATTATATCTACCCACCCCCCACCCCCATTATGCGATATACAGTGCAACAGCTAAAGACGTTTTTCTGAATGTGTATAGCTGTAGTGACGTGTTTAAACAAGGTGAATTTAAAGACGCAACTCCTGGATGAGTTTCACAATGCAAAATATATTATAGCTAATGTGTAGCATTTAATTAAAGCATCACCACTAAAATATCTTAACTAAAAGTAGCAAAAAATGGAAACGTAATTTGAATAATTGGTTGTTGAATGATTAATTGTAACTCATAACTAAATATATTACACTGTAAAAAGTGATAAGTTGACTTAACTTAAAAAAAAATTGAGGTAACCCGTTGCCTTAAAATATTTAAGTAAATGATAATAAAAAAAATAAGTTAAGTGAATTGTCAAGTTAATTTTAAGTTAAGTAATAATTAAAAAAAAAAAAAAAAAAAAGTTAAGGCAACGGGTTTCCTCAATTTTTTTAAGTTGTCAACTTATCACTTTTTACAGTGTACATGTCTTAAATGAATTTTAAGAAATTTGCTGAAAATGTATTCACCTTTAGGCCATCCAATATGGAGATGAGTTTGTTTCTTCATCGGAACAGATTTGTGTTTTATGTCACTTATAGACCAATAGATCTAAATAGCAGTGAATGGGTGCCGTCAGAATGAGAGTCCAAACAGCTGATAAAAACATCACTATAATCCACACAAATCCGGTCCATCAATTATCAAAAGCTGCATGTTTGTAAGAAACAAATCTGTCATGAAGATATTTTTAACTGTGCTACATTTCTCCAAATCTGTTCCAATGAAGACACAAACATATCTACATCTTAAGTAAATTTTCAGCAAAAAAAAAAAGAGCGGCATTCTACCCGTCGCTAATCAATGGTATCTGTTGCGACTCACACGTTTTGTCGCTAATAGGCAGGAAAACATCCAAATTTAGTTGTCATTGTGACAAGAATAGATTAAAAGAAGTAAAATAAAATACAGTTTTATGACCAGTATGAAATACTTGTAGTTGTAAAATTGGCAAAACGTTAATTGTGGACCCTGGTTGTCAGCGTAAAAGTTGCATAGGACTGTTTTTGCAGTACCATAACCGGCCTGCTGGCTTCAGCAATTACGTATTGCACTTTTAATTACTAGCGGCAGCTTATTTATGTTCCTGCCGCTACACAACTGTGCATCTCTGCAGGGAGGCGTCGAAGGCTGTCTGGAAACTGAAGCCTACTCGTGAAGATTGTGCCATTTATATTTCAGCATTAGCAGACTAGAAATTCAGTCGGGCTCTTCTGCAGGCCTCTCTAAAAGCAATCAGACAACAGCCGTTTATTTGAACGTATATAACCTCAAAGTGTTCTACTCAGCCAATAACTGTGCAGACGTTTCAGCAGCACGCGGCTGGAAAATGTTGTAGCATTGGGAATTTCTTTGTCTCAGCGAACGGGAAAACACTTGACAATCAGGGTGACGACGTTCCAGTACAAAAAAAACCTGTTGGTGTTTGCCCACGTGTCCAAATATGGGGTTTTCTCTGGAAAGTAATGATAGCTAAAGTCCCTTCCATGGGGATTAATAACCGTTATTTCCGAAATTAAAGTGGATTTAACCACTCTAATAAATATCCCATCCCATGTAATTGCTTGTTTGTTTTTTGTTGAATAATCATAAAATGTCACTTTAAGGGGGAGGGTTATGGTGCTTTGGGTTCTTTACCCCAACCTACATATATATATATATGTTCTTTTATTTTTTTCATTTATCTGGTACTGTTTCAAAGAAAGAACATAAGAGGGATGGACTAGTTCAGGTTATTTTTATTTGTGCTTCAGAATTGAAATATGGTGCTTGTTTTAAAAAAGGAAAGGAGATACTAACCACATGCCCTCTCCCACCTTTTACAGTCTTTCCTCTTTGCCTTTTAGGAAGCTGCTTTCTGTGTATAATGCACATCATTGCAGTCACAAATAAGCTTTTTTTAGACGTATCAAAATAGCTATCAGATGACAAACCTGTGAAAAGTATCAGCTGCTTCAAAAGTTCTCTCAGAATGTCTGAAATACCATTTCAACTCATCAACACACCTTTGTTCCTATCGAGCGTTAGATTTCAGTCGATGAGATCGCCACTAGCTAACGAACAAGCTCGCAGCCGAACGTGAATTTTGAACATGGGCTTCAGCCTTAATGCAAGTATTTTTAAGCACTTAAATTACAGAATGTGTAAAATCTGTCAACACGTCATTTCTGTGAAAATTAACTGTTGATGACGCTGTTTAAGTTAACGTTAATATTCCTAGATACATTTATTCCATAAATCGACATAAGCTTAAATGTACCAAGTCTATCTGATAAAATACTGTATGTATCGAAAGAATATTGTATGTTAGGAGAGAATATTAATTGGGAATGAAATTTCTCGCTTTAGGAAATTCTGCTAAGCAGATAAATCTGTCAAACGAGACTTTATTTGTTTCTCTAGTTATGCCTTGTAATTTGGTTGAATTAGATCAAGTACAATCTGTTCCTTTGTAAGGGTGACCGGGGCTATTTTGCACATTTTTTTTACATCAGTGAATATTTGACAGTGTGCGATTATTGTTACTGTATATAGAATCAAACCTTACAGACTCTAGCAGTGCTAGTCACATTGGTAACCTGCTGTCTATAAACAGATTTGAGAAAACACCATTTATATAGACTCTAAAAAATAATATTAAACATCACGTTTAATATATATATATATATATATTATTGCAAATACATATTTGTATTTAAAATATATTATTGACTTGGCTTTACAGGAGAAAAAAAAATTGTAATCAAATTCGATTAGCTTTGGCTAAAATAAGTTGTAATGAATTATACAAAACTACAACAAATAAAACTTGACAACTTGCCCCAACCTGAATTTTGAACCTAAAATACTTTTAAAAATTGAATATATGTTTATATCCACTTTCTTATATGAATATATATATATATATATAATCATCAGTAAAAATAAATTAAATAAATTGTATGAAATTACAGTTCTCCAACTGAATTCTGAATCAGAAAAATAGTTTTAAATCTGTTTTCATTATATAATTCTAATGCAAATTTGGTTTTATTGCGTTCAGAAGCTATTAGAAAAGATATTGACATATGAATGCGAAATCAAGCATTTCTGCATTTTATTTTTATTTTTTTGTAATTACTGAAATATAATCCTTGTGACAGTTTCCCTATGTGACAACTAGCCCCGGTCTCTGTTTTGTATTTCAGAGTTTTTCATTAAACCTCAGTCAGAATATTAGATGCTATTATAGCGAGACAATGAACAGTATTGCAAACTGCCAATCATACTTTCAGCTAAGAAAAGTGTAGAATTGTCCTCAAATGTTTTAAGTCAGCTGGCGTTGCCAACCCAAATTTGAGCATAAAGTATCATAAGCTTGCACAGCAATCATGTAGTCTTGTATATTTTATTATAGGATACAGACGGTCCAATCTTACTAACACAGAGTCCCTCAGTAAACGCTTTCTTAGAAACAGTATTGAGGCACGATGTGATGATGGACTAGTGCCCAGTCAGTTACCCAGAAGTCTTTATTAAGCTAGTGTTGGAATGTGTTTGGAACAGAAGTCTGTCGTGAAAGAAAGAGGGAACACTTCGACTGTGTTTTTAATCTGTCCATGTTCAATATGTGAATATATTAAATATATATAAATATATTCTATGAGTATAAAAAATTCAAAATATATCACTGTTGTATTAACTTGAAATAGTCTAATCATGTATCTCTTATTACAGAATTTAGTGCCTTTTTTGGACAGTAGACTGTTCTGTAATTAATATGTAGTATAAAACGCATATGCTTTGTTACTTTTTTAAGTTTTGTTTTGACACTTTTGTTCATTTTCAAACTTTGTTTTTAAGTTGTTTTTATTTTAGAACTGTACCTTCTAGAGAATAAAAACTTAATGAGCTGAAAGACACTGTCTGATCATACTTTTTATACATCGCTTCAGAATTATTAAATCAAGTGCAAACTCTGAATATTCCTAATTCTGGAATTGTAGCTGGATTGTTATTTGAAGACTGAAGACAATTTAATATAAATGTGTGCAGCTGCTCTTTTCCATGCAGGAAAAAAAATCATTGGCTGTAAGTTTGTTTGAAAGAAAACAAACGACAATTAAAAAAGTCAAAATTTGAACCTGGGTACACTGTTAAAAAAAAAAAAAGTTGAGAGAACTTCAAAGATTAAGGCAGCCAGCTTCTGCAGATTTTTTTTTAGTTCTCTCAACTTCCTGTATTCAGTTAATACAACAAATTGAGAACTCATTTTTGTAGGAGATCGAGTTGAGAAAACTAAAAAATCTGCTGAAGCTGGCTGCCTTAATCTTTGAAGTTCTCTCAACTTTTTTTTTTCTTACAGGGTACTTGAAGAATAATATTTTCCCCCCTTAAAGCAAGCCAAGACTGAAACCCTTAAAACACCAAATGACAAATGTGTAAATCAGTTCACTTTTTATTTTTCTTTACAGCCAGATTATTGTACAGTCAATATAAAAGAAATTATAAATGAATTATTATACATGATTATTCTTTGGATATCAGCATAGAATTGCAGATAATTAAATTAATCAAACCCAGCCTTGTGCTCAGATTGAACTCTCAAGATGCAACTATATACAAAACACACAAACACACGTATACTCTGGGTTCAAACGCTCCATATCAGGACGACTTTCATGACATAAAATCATCAGGACGAGGCACAGACTAGTGGTGAAAGATGGAGTCGTCCACTCACTGCTCACAAAAAGGGAAGGGAAAAAGAAAAAGGAAAAAAAAAAAAAAAAAACTACAAAAGTAGAGCAGCAACTTCCTGCCAAGAGCTTCGTCTGACATCTGTGTAAACAGCAGGGCCCAAAGCTTCCTTCAAAACCTCTTTCTCCTGATGCCCTTAATGGGAAGGATTTCAAAAAGGAGGAAAGCACGAGTCTCCACACCTGTATTTAGTATTTGACTTCAAAAGGCCACTGTGTGGTTGCTCAGATATGGCTATGGATCTACGCCATTTATGACAGATCAAGGTGTCATTACTGCTACTGTGCAGACTTGCTGACGTTGAACAGAATTGATGGTAGGGTGCATTCAACCGTTTTAGTGAAGAAAAATGGTAAATTGCACTTAAAAACAAAAACACCTAGTACACATCTAGTTAAAAGCATCTATGATTGAAATGTTGGGCCGTGGAGATCAGCTTACTGAAAATCTTCAATAAGTTCATTTCCCCTCTCTTTTTAAAGTAACTCGTTAGGTTCAAAACAATGAACCAGCAAATTCCTACAAGCACTTTTAACGTTATTGCTACAACAGAAATGTATTAACTTAGTAGAGACTTGTCATTCTAAAGGCAATCAATCTATTACCTTTAAATTAATACTTAAAGAATGACTAGTTAGTAATGTGACCAGTAGGACTTGAAACCCTACCGTCTGAAGCCGTTGTTGCTAAGCACGTGTGCGTTTTTTTTCTTTTTTTTTCTCATTTGAATGAGGCACAGATCAAGACACATTAAAAAAAAAAAAAAAGGAAGGCGTTAACCAAATTTTGACTGAGCACAAACATCAACACCACAATATAGGAAAAAATTAAAGGCAACTTCAAACTGTGGAGAAATGCATTTTCTCGGATGGAAATTTTGAAATGTTTTTGACTTTTGAGCACCAAATCCAGTGAAAAGCAGATTTA
This sequence comes from Acrossocheilus fasciatus, assembly GCA_036784905.1. Lineage (NCBI taxonomy): Eukaryota > Metazoa > Chordata > Actinopteri > Cypriniformes > Cyprinidae > Acrossocheilus > Acrossocheilus fasciatus. The sequence goes on along the minus strand of CM071954.1, from coordinate 8,425,081 downwards.
CAGTGGATCTTCGGTTAGTTTAAGTTAATTTACAACAAAACTAAGTACCCTTTGGGCACATAAGCTATCTACTATAAATCAAATGTGCAAATTAATTTTCCATTCATGGGATTTTTACACTTAATAAATTCAATTTACATAACTACAACCATTAAAATATATTTTAATAATTTGATATTGCATTAGACTTCAGAAATCACATGATGATTTCCAAGAATAGAATATAAAAGGAATGAAATAACACTTTTTCTCCATCATGATGTGAACAAGCGTCATATCTGCATGAAATCATGCTCCTTATTAAAAAACTATATAAATGTGACCGCTTTGCCCATACAGTATGCTAAAAATATTTAATGAAATTACTTTTAGATCTTTTAATTTGAATAAATAAGATGAAGTATTGCCAGTAATTGGTCCAATACACAAAACTGGAATGTGCTTTTACGGTGACCTTCTTGTGGAAGACAGTCCTTTAGAAACCAATCAAACTGAGCTACTTTAAATTGCAGCACAAAGTTATTTGAGGCTGAAGTAGTTTCAATAACCCAATTCCAATTAAAAGGCTGCTTACTAAAATGTGCCCCAACCCATCAGATTGTAAATAAGCCACTTTAAAATACTTTTTTTTCAGTCCAATCATCAAAACCATTAAGAGAGGGTCTAATTAAGCCAGTCAATTAAACCTGAATGTGCCAATTCAGTCAAGTCTAAAAATTCACCATGTGCAATTAAGGATACACACCAAGCAGGTGGTTTCCTCCTAAAATACTGATATGCAATTCTTCCAATGATGACAATCCAAATAAAATATCCCATCTTGTGGATTTAGCCGACCAATCGCTGGTCAAGTAATAGGAGTATTTTATCAAAAACCTACATAAATCTGCTCAGGGCGGCACCTATGGCGAAATACATGCAACCCCCCCCCCGATAGTGCCTTACAGCTGCAAACCCAACTGGGCATATCCAATGACTCTGATCGGATCCCTGAGATAATCTCTTACATGTCTACCATACCATTTACCACATTCTAACTAGTGTTACGAAGGTGCAGTGAGGGATGCCAAACAAGGAATGGGTTGACTTAAAAGGCACATTCAGGAAACTAAAAACCGACTGTGCAGAGAGGATAAAATGAAGCATCATTTGTAGTATCAAGTCCAAAAATGGACTCTTAGTAAAACCAGGGCACAAACAAAAATGATGGGTTGATCTCAAAGACCCGGAAGATTCATTTACGCTCAACTCAAGGAGACCTGCTTGAGTCCTCAAACCAAGGAGAACAGCTGAAGCAGCATGTTAAAAATTGATAGCACTCCCACATGCTACACATTAGCATAGCACCGAAACTGATAGAGGGGCTTGTAAGGGAATGTTGTACCACCTCCATGCAAAGTTGGGTATCAGAATGCTCCATTAGCCCAAGCACAGTGATGGATGGAGTTGAACTCCGCGGTTAGATTCAGATGTTGGAGGTGGAGGCTCTGTCCTGCTCAGCTCATTGTCATTTAGCTGGTCCAGGATTTGCGATTCTCTCCTTTCTGAATGGCAGTGCCGGCTCCTCCCCTCAGTTGCTGACTGAACTCCCCGCTGCGGCGATTCTCGGTGTGCCTTTTGGAAGCTTCCCGTCGAGTCAGTCGATCGGGACGGACTAGCACTCCATAACCAAGGTTGCATCGGAAGTATTGGTGGCCCTCGACGGAACCATCATTCTTACCTAGTGGACAAACGATAGAAAACGAACAAGGTTGGTAAATCGGTCTCACCAAGGTGTCAAGGTCTCAGAAAACTTAGAGGTCATGAACACAAATCAAAATTCCCTTGATCTTTCGAAATAAGAGGTCTTTGTGCTATAAAAACATTCTGTAAGTTTCAGAACTCAACTTTCTCAATCTAAAAACAGCTTATTTTGAAGCCAAACTGCCAAAATGACAGGTTGTTGAATGTGCCACTTGGCTAAACCCCGTCTCCACAGAAGATGATCAACGCCTGCTTCTACATCACTGCCACCCACCAATTCACTCATGCAGTGTAAATAATGATAGAGGTAAACGCAGGTCTACACAGAAACAAAAACGTTTTGATGAACTTTACATTTAATGAAGTACCAGACCGCACTTTGTTCCTTTGTTCACTTCATTTTACCGCAGATTCTTTTACAAACAAGGCACAATTCGACTTTCAGAAATATTGACACTAAGAGACAATGCTGTGTCAACTAGATTTGATCCGACAGTAATGTCACAACACGCAAGTGTGAGTATCTGTTTTTATTATGTGGTCACTATTGCAGTGGTTTTCAATCCTGTTCCTGGGGACCCACCGCTCTGCACATTTTGCATGTCTCCCTTATTTAACACACCTGATTCAGATCATCAGCTCATTAGGAGAGAGATCCATGAACTGCACTGTGTGTATCAGATAAGAGAGACATACAAAATGTGCAGAGCGCTGGGTCCCCAGGACCAGGATTTAAAACCACTGCACTATTGCATTATCTGTTATTACAGATCGTTTGATATGTACTGAGCATTTATGCATTTTTAAAACTAAAATACAGCAGCATCCATCTATGAAGGATGTAGGCTGTCAAACATACACAACTGTTAGCCAATCACAGCAGTGGGCGTTTACTCCCGAGTCTACAATCCACCACGCCTATTCAAACAGAGCATTCTCATGAGGGGGGATAAAACAGGACAGAAAATAGACTATTACTATTAGACTATTATCTAAATTATATTTTGGTGTAAAAACCTTAACATTATAAGTGGACCTCAGAGAACAGTACAAAATATAGGCAGTTCATGATCCCTTCAATAATGGAAGATCTAACTCACCTGAGGGAGTGTCCAACTCGACCCCGACCCAGATGCCTTCGGAGAAGTGTGTTGGGCCGATGTAGCGGACCGTGCCAGACTTGTTGGATCCGACAGTGACTCTCCCTCCCACCTTGAGCCAAGCAAGTTCCTTGGGGTCCACATCCTCAAAGGTTATCTCTAGCTTCTCCAGGCTGTTAGTTTGTGTTGTGGTTGCTTTTCCATCTCCAAGAATGTTACTGAAAGACCTGAGTTCATTGGCTTTGACCTTCTGGAGGGAGAAAGGGCTGTCTGTGGAGGTACTCAACACCAGGGGAGAGGATTTGTTTAGCTGTGCTTCCTGCTGAGAGGTGGTGACACCATTCCTGTTGGCCACCTGGGTATCTTCCTCTTTTCTAGGCCTGTCAGATCTTAGCCCAGCTTCTACAGGAGCAACAGAGGCATTAACAGGGGTCGGTAGACAGTCTTCGTTGTCGTGTCTGGATGCTACGGGACCCACTTGGGAATTGGGTGTAGGGGTAAGGTCCCCGCAAGCTATGGAGACGTCGGAAAGGGTGGCAGTGGAGATGCTAGTAGAAAAATAGCCACTGGAGGCCTCGCTGATGGGGCTCAGGGGCAGGTCATGCGGATCATGCATAGAGGACGGGGCATCAGGCCCATCTGAGTGTCTGTCTGAAGCAGGACTCTTCCCCATTACTGCAACCTACGGGGAAGGATGTCCAAAACCACAAGGAACATTTAACTACACCTCAACCTATCATCTGACTCTCAAACAGAGAGCACATGCTAGGAAAACCACAGATTTAATAGCATGCAATTTACATCACATGCAGGAGAGAAAGACTGGGCTCTTAAAATATCTTCCTAGGCTATACTTTTGCAAAATACAAGTCTGTAACCCAATTCATCATTCATATTTATTTAATTTCGCCAAAGACGGAGCATGAGATCAGAGTGGAGATCTACTTACCGGTTCTATTCTTACTCTTCCTTCATCAGGGTTGTTGGCTGTTTGCATCATTATTCGTGGCATATGCTGGAGAGATGAATGGAACGTATTAAATTTGTTTTTACGATTTCAGTAATGGTTTTCAGAGAGGCGGCACAAAGCTTGATTTAAGTGTCACGAGTTCATTTTTTATGTTGGAAGCCTTTGGATTACGTTTGATCTAAAGTACTGACAGATCAAAAGTCTGTGTGCAGGGGAGGAGTGATGTACACGATGAAATATCACTGTCATATTTTTTTCCCTCTACGCCTCCGTCGAAAGCATGCTGGGAGATTTGATGAAAGGGTATGGCTTGACAATTAATCTTGGGGAAATTAAACACTGGAGTTTATCTATGGACTCCTGCCTAACATATAATCAGGTTTCCCTGACATGATTTACTTTGACAAAATGAGGACACTGTTTTAATCATGGAAAACCAAAAAAGCCTGTTTTCTCACAAAAAAGTCCACTACCAAGCAATAAGGCTTAATTTAAAGACTTAATTTTCCTCATACGAGATGGATAATATATCACAGATACAGTATATGGGCAATGTAGTAGCATATAGAATTTCTGTCTATATGGAAATGAGGAGGCATGAAGACAGAACGACATTACGCTAGAATCTAAAATTGACTCAAATTAAATCGTCAAGAGGATTTGCATCCCTCTTTGATTACCACATATGATTTAGTCATCTAAATGCAGCATATTTCTGACAGGCTTTGCAGGCGCTAAAATGGCTATTTTTATGACTGATACTCTAAATCAGTTTTTTTTTTTTTGTACATTTATGCATTAAAATTACCCCACAGAACTACTATTGACAGGAATTTACATACAGAAATGTTTATAAGCATAGGTATTTTGAATAAGTTTAATAATTTGAGTTCTTTGTAACGAAAACATACTTTGAAAAACTAAAGAGGTGGGAAAAAAATGACAAGAAAAAAAACATTATATAAAAATGCATTCAGAAATAACAATTTATATATGAATTCATTAATCAATTAACTAACTATAATTAAGCACATTTTACTCCCAAATCCTACATGATATACACATAACTGGACTTCAAAACGTAATATATTACTTTGCCTTATTGTTCATTTGTTATATTTTTATTTATGCATTTATTCTTTTTATTTATTAAAATTTTTTAAATAATTTTCCTTTTGGTTTTAGGGTTAAATGTGACCTGGACATTTCTTGAGAGTTTTTCTGAGACTCACCCAGGTGAACGAAGAAAGTTTTTAGGCATAGTTTTCTAATTAAAAAGTCGAAAACCAGACCTGTTGGGAGTGTGGAGACGGTCTCAAATCTTTCTTGTCCTCGCGTACAGGGAACAGGGACTTGAGCAGCTTGGGCATCTGAGGAACCAGGGCCTTGACTGGGGAGATATAAGAAGCAGCAAGCCCTGAAAAACCTGTGGGCGGGTTGGGAAGGAGGCAAACAGCAAGGTAGAGGTGTGGAGAAAGACGACAACGGTGGTGAAATAGAGACAGATGTAGAAAAGATATAAAAGGAGTGCATGAAGTCACAGTCGCATAAAAATGTCACACTGACATTTTTTGACAGATCACGAAGAGACAAGGTGAAAAGAAGTCGAACAAGACTGGGAGAGATTTTCAGTAGGCAACTGAAAGGTTTCAAGTTTGATCTGGCATTATTGTGCCCTTGATGAAGATACAGGGATTTTCTCTGTAATAAGTGTTTGTTAAATTCATGAAACAGGTTAGAAATGAGAGTTCAGGCAGAAATGAACCACATTTACAGTAGAGAATTGAAAGTAGAGTCAAATAAAGAATGGGTCATGCTGGAAACAGAAAGGAAGATTATTTTATTGCAGACTAAACCGTCCACAACCTGTAGCGCACTCTTTTAAGAGTGACAGTTATGTGGTACCTTGCTCTGGGTCCTGATTCTGTGTAGGTGGTGTAGGAGGTCTGGATGGTCGTGGCAGTGTTTTGCTGAACTGAGAAGATGTCCCAAAGATATCCTGCTGACTCTCCCATCGATTCTTACATAAGCAAATTGGATGTTAGAGGTTACATAAAAGGACCCATTTCCTGTGGTGGACCATGCGTCTTATTTTCACCCTAGAATCTTACCTTGTTGTCATCCAGCACTGAGTTTAGTGACAGATCCTGTCTGCTTCCAGATAACTAGAGGAGGAAAAGGTGATGTGTGAATACAGAATGTGCCAGGCTGCGATGATGCTGAGCTTTCTCAACATTTCTGTCTGTTAAGATGACTTTAAGGCTGCAGATGCACTTACCCGGTGCACGCTGGGAGAGCTGAGACTGCGTCTGCTGCCCTTGCCTTTACCTGCCAAATGCTCCTTCACTGCCACCTCCTGTAGCAAATGATAAAAAACTGATTTACATGATGAAAACTGAACTCGAGAGAGAAAACTAGACAGCACTGTGAAGTCACCATTCATTTCAGGGATATAATTCTTGTTTTAATGAACCTTTTAAAAATGGAAAGTGCACTGGCAGCATTCATGTTTCATTTATAGAGTAAAATATGTTTTTAATTAAAATACTGCTGCGTATAACAGTGTAAGTTTATACAGAATGAGTTAAGTCTTGTGCTTAACATATGACTCCCCTCTGTTTTACTCCCAAAGTGATTTACAAACACTTTGCGAATCAGTTAAAAGGAAAAATGAATCACTACATCTGCCACAATACTAATCAGATAAAAGTCTTCCAGTATTCAGATTAAAACAAAAAACTATGTACTCAACTGGATTAAATGCAAAAAATGCAATCTTATCAGATCAAATAATATTAATGAAGGTAGCTGTGTGACCTGTCTCAGACGGTCCAGTGTGAGGATGTTCTCCACAGCCAGGACGCTCCGCAGGTACTTCTCTATAGCAGCTTCGTTGTCTGAGGATTTGGGGTTCTCAGCGCTGGCAGCCACACGGGCCAGCATCTCCCTGTCCTCTAAGCTCTGACCGTCCTGCTGACATACACAGCCGAGAGAGAGACGGGTGCTCGTAAACAAACCAACTCAAGAAACCAGGTTCGCATTTTTATCAGAGCAGCTTTCTTCTGGGTAATAGCAAACTAAAACGGCCTTTAAGCATTGCTGAGAGTTTTGCAGTGATGCATATGAGCTAATAATATTTATATTATTTAATATTTTAAGATTATCTTCAATTCTAAAATCTACTGACAATTCTATTCCGAATTGGTGTTATTTTAGTAGTATTAACTTTATTTCAGTTTAATTTTAGCAATTGTAGTACCTTAGCTAAAACTTATTTTATTTCACTTAGCTGCCAAAGCAACATTTAATTTTTCATCTAATATTTAGATTTTATTATTTTTATTTCATCTTTATTTCAGTAAAACAAATGGAACAGTTTTAGTTACCCCACTATTCTGAATTTGAAGAGAAATTATTAGACATATTTTCATTGGTCACTGAAAACGCATTCAGATTATGCTCTATTTATTATTCATATTATGCATTACATAGCCACACAAATATATTTTTGAAAGCAGATATTGTATGCTTACCCCTGGGATGTTGGAGACGACTTCAAAGGTCACTCCACAGCCAGGAATAGTGCTCCTGGTGGACATTCTCCTTAGGAAATTTTGAGCAAATCCCTGTTCAAAGAAGAAAATATTTTTTTTTAAATATGCAGAGATCTTTTTTTTTTTTTTTTTTTACAGTATATCTAAAGCTTGAAATTCCTAAAAAATTTTTTTTAAAAAGTATAAGGTTTATAGCAACTAAGCACCAAAATATCTGGCACAGCTGTATGTAAAAAGTGTAAAAAGACACTTTCCTACAGTTCTGATGATAGTGTAGGTTATACAAAGTAGGCTATCCCGCACCTGTCGTCCAGTGAGGTTCACACAGATGCGTTTGCGCAGGACTAGCTGCATCTCTGCAGGGTGGCTGAGCTGCACCATGGTGCGGATGGTCAAGTATACTCTCTGATCTGGGACGGCACCTCGACTCAGCTGTGGACATTCATGAACTGTGGAGTCCCAAGAAGCTTCGGCTTTCACCTGAAAGAAAAATGGTTTTTAATACAATCCTATAAAATCAACTAGGGAGCCTCTGATAGCCCTGAGGGTGCGTAGTTCATATTCTCACCTCTCCATCATAGTGTTTGACAATCTGAAGGTCAAAAAATTCATCCTCATCTTCCGAGCTGAGCATGGCATCCCAGCCACCCGCCTCGGGAACGTCTAGGTTCTCCTGAGAGCTGAAGTCATCAGCTGGAGGAAGGAACAAGAGAGAAACAGGATGAACAAGTGTGAAAATGAGCATAAAGATAAATAGTGCTTGCAGTGGAAGAAAGGTCACAGAGGACATTGCACTTCTGTTTTCAAACAGGCAAGAAAAACATACCACTCAAGTCGAGGAAGAGCACTGGAATGTGAGTTTCCATTCCAGGTACTGGTACCCTGCCAAGAGAGACATAAAAATCAAGCCAAGGCCAAATACTCATGACTAAACATTTGTAAAAATGTTTAACTGATACTGACATTCATTTAACAAACAAAGCCTCAAATCCAAAAATTATTTATTAAAACACATCATTTAAAGTTCATAACAACCTGTCTAAAAAGCTAACTGCATAGAACTGGATAGACATTAAATATCACTCAAACCTCTGACAGACTATATGTTTACCAGCTATCTATAACATTTTATAATTGAAGTGTTATAAAAGTGTAAATGCAAATAGTTCGGAGTGGTTGTAGCAGTGCTGTACCACTCAGCCGGAGCTCCTGGTATTCCACTGCCAGCAGAGGGCACCATCACTGCATTTCTCTCCTCTGTGAGCGTCAGACGCCACTCCAGCAGCTGGGCCTCCCTCTCCACATCATCCTCAGACTTATCTGGTCATAGAGAGCAAACTAGTCACCAGTGATTTCTGTAATTTCATGCTAAGCAAAACCCATTTCCAGTTGAGTCCCTACAACATAATTAATTTGAAAATTTATATATACACAATTGATAAAAATTTAAATACATCCCTATTTATCTATAAAAGCACTATTTGATCTTATAATAAAGCATTAAGCAAACTAAAAAAGAAAATAAAAAAGATCAGTGGACATGCAGTGATAAAACGCTGCCCAATCAGTGTAGATCTGATTCAGTCAAATTTTTTTTTAAATTTTTTTTTTTTGTGGCTTGCAAGGGAACAAAAAGAAGTTATGTGGGATTTTTGGACCAATGCATGATGTGTACAAACAGAAACAACATACAAAATCAGATCCACATGTCTGCTCTATATCTAATCAGTCTGCGACAAGAGCTCCCCAAAGCTAATTAGCAACAGACTAAAGCGAGGAAAGCACTATTTTGTAGTCCATTACTGAGCTAAGACAAGTACATGTGTCTATCTGGTTTTTACCCGTTTTGCTGACCAACGTCTGAAGATGTTGGTCCAGATACTCTTGTCTCTTAGTGAGAGCAGTGAGCCACTGACGCCGCAGACGCTCCAGATCTCGCTCCTACAGGATGACAGACAAATGCATAAACACAAAAGCTTCTATTGCTTGGCCATTTCTATTTTGCTAATAAAGGCTTTTTATGTCTTTAATGGGCAAGACAGAGGAGAAAGACAGGAAAGAAGTGGGAGGGAGAGACAGGAATGTGACGAGGAAATGACGCAGATCGGATTCAAAACTGAATCTCAGCAGGAGCACCACAACACCATGAAAAATATAATATAATATGAAAAATATGTATAATAATAATCAATTCCTTACATTTATTAACAACTAAAAGCCTGTCATGAATGTATTAACATCCAAACATACCTGATAACTGTCCATTTCATCGCCCTCAACCTAAAAACAAAAACAATATAAACGTTATAGACTCTCAGACAACATTCAGACATCATCCTGCTAAATGCTTAGGTGAAAAAGAATGTTTACCTCTTGTGGCTCGTTGTTTTTAGTCATCTGCACCTGTCTGATCTCCACACATCCGATGGACACTCCCAGAATGATCTCTGCTATCAAAGGCATTGTGCCGGAGTCCTGCACCGAACGCACCTCCACCTGAATCCGCCGAGACTGGCCCTGAGAAAGACACACCAAAAACAGTTAATACCCCGTGACAAAAACCCTAAAGTGAAATGTTAAACAACTCTGTTGATAGAATAACAGAGCACAAGTAAAATACAGAGTTCACATGCCTAGGAGTCAAATAAATCTACCAAAAACAAAAAAATCTCGTTACCATCTGTATTAAACCTGTGATTAAAAACAGGTCACAAGGAGCTATGCTTTATTCTGATCATAATAAATAACTATAGACAACAGCTGTGGGCTAACAGACATACAGTGGTGTAATTTATAATAATGCAGGAACAAGAAGTGTCTGACCTGTTTGAGCTGGAAGATGCCCCCCGTGCGAACATCTCGCGCCGGCACCACCTCCACAGGCATGTACTCTCCATTCTCATTCAGCTCCAGAATCTGCACCCACATCTCCAACTTGCGTGTTACTTCGCTCCACCTGAGGACACGGAAGAGTCAAACCAATCCGAAAAGCAGGAAGCGGATCACTTGATGCAAGACGCCCCAGTGTTCTCTACATTACTGAAAGTATAATCGGACAATTACAGGGGGTTGAAGCTCAAGTCTCTGCTCACCTGTCACGTAAAGTGCGTGTTTTGGCCTGGATGATGCTGAGGTCCCACAGCGCAGGATTCCTGCCTGGATCAGCCTGCCTGTGTCCGTATACCTCAATGGCTACGGCACCCTCTGTTAGATACTCGATAAAATCCTCCGTTACAGTCACAGCATGCTCCTACAGTACAGAGAGTATAACAAAAGTAAATGTATGTTAATCATTTCTTGATAACTCCTGTGTTTAATTCAGAAATGAAAATTAGTTGAAAATGTACCCCTCAGATATAGTTTGTTTCTTCATTGGACCAGATTTGGAGAAATGTAGCATTACATCTCTCTGCAGTGAATGGGTGCCGAGAGTTCAAACAGCTGATAAAAAAAATATCACAATAATCAACAAGTAATCCACACCACTCCAGTCCATCAATTAATGTTTTTTGAAGCAAAAAGTTTTTAACTTCAAACCATTGATTCCAATAAAATACGAGTCCTCTATTCATTATATTGCTTTCTACATTGAAAACAGAGGATGGACTTTTCCCACTGTAGGAATTGTTATGAATTCTGGCCAGAAATGACACAGGAATTAAAATCATCTGAATGATGGATTTGTTACTTCTGAACACACAGCTTTTCACTTTACAATACATTAATTTATGGACTGGAGTCGTGTGGATTATTGTGACGTTTTTAATCAGCTCTTTGAACTATCATTCTGACGGCACCCATTCACTGCAGAGGATCCATTGGTGAGCAAATGATGTAATGCTACACTTCTCCAAATCTATTGCAAAGAAGAAACAAACTTGTCTGTATCTTGGATGGTCTGAGGTTTAGTAAATTTAAATTTTGGGGTGAACTACTCCTTTAAATGAACAAAGATGCACAATTACCCAAAGTCAATATTAGTAATAATTCACAATTGGGGCTATTACTGGTTAATTTACCATTTGATTGTAAAAGCACACGTCTTGACTCGTACCTTACAGCTGTCAAACACCACCATGCAGTGGGGGTCTTTGCTGCTGGAAAAGGAGGCAGAGGGATCCACTTCTGGGGCAACAATGATAGGCTCTGCTTGGTCCCAAAAAGAATACTGACAGAAGACAAAATTGGACAGGTACTGCGGGAGACCAGTAGCCTGCAGGATCTTAATCTGATTGAGAGAGACAAGTAAAATAAGTATGAGGTAAGATTTTTTTAAAACCAATTTTAAATATGAACACACTGGATATTGTGCTGTTAATATTCATTTTAGTTAACTTTTAAAATATTTAAAACCAAAAATCTCAAAACTTACATGCACTAAACCTGCTTCTGCAAACTTCGGTACTCACCATACAGACCAGTTTGCGTTCCTGTACATCACCGTCTGGGCTTCCATCACTTTCGTCTCCTCCGGCTACACTGTCATCAAATCCTCCACCCATTCTCATCACCTCCACATGCAGCCGCCCAGCAACCTTACATCAGCAACAAGTGTAAACAACCCTTCACTGGCTCGCTGGAGATAAACTTTGTGTCTCATGCTTTATATGGTGACTCAATTAGATTCCATTTCACAGATGAAATTGCATTTGATTTAAATTTACATCCCATTTCATCTTCTAGAAGAAATTTTCTTCAGAAATCAAATGAGTCTCAGTGAGCGTTAAATATTCATAGCGAGTCAAACTACTGATCATATTTGCCTGACTGCTACAGACAGATCTGAACACATCATCCTCACCTCTCCTTTCTGATTGATGATGGGAACCGCATATTGTAGCTTTACATCATAGAACAGGCAGGAGAGGAAAACGTTGGCCACCCCGATTAAACTGTGGTTGACCTGCTCATCGAAGAAAGGGTCGGCTCTCTTGAAGTACGAACGCATCACCTATGAGATGGAGAGAAAAAACACTCCTGTAGTGTTACCTTTTCATTTTTAAATGCACAGTAAAGCGTGCGTGATGACTAAGAGCTTACAGGGTTGTCCTCATCAAAGTCCTTCCACTCCTGATAAAGCTCTCTCATGTCCACCAGCCGGTTTTCCATCTTCTCAAGGGCCCATATTTGCTTTCCTTTGCCTTTCCTCCTCACCTGAATGGCGGGTTCGCTCAATACAGCATCTCGCTGCATACACAAACACAAAAAAGGTTAATGCTTATTCTAAGCTTATCTCATGTTATCCTATGTATAGAGGGTTTCTGCAAGTTTTAGGAAAGGTAAATTCAAGACTTGAGACAATATGTCAATATGTTCCCTAAATGTAAATATGGTCACACTTTATTTTAAAGGAACACTCCACTTTTTTTGGAAATAGGCTCATTCTCTAACTCCCCCAGAGTTAATAAGTTGAGTTTTACCGTTTTTGAATCCATTCAGCCGATCTCCGGGTCTGGCGAGAGCACTTTTAGCATAGCTTAGCATAGATCATTGAATCCGATTAGACCAGTAGCATCGCGTTCAAAAATGACCAAAGAGTTTAGATAGTTTTCCTATTTAAAACTTGACTCTTCTGTAGTTATATCGTGTACTAAGACCAGCGGAAAATGAAAAGTTGCGATTTTCTAGTCCGATTTGGCTAGGAACTATACTCTCATTCCGGTGTAATAAACAAGGAACTTTGCTGCCGTAACATGGCCGCAGCAGGCGCAGTGATATTACGTAGCGCCTGAAAGTAGTCCCCATGAACGCGATGCTACTGGTCTCATCAGATTCAATGATCTATGCTAAGCTATGCTAAAAGTGCTATCGCCAGACCCGGAGATCGGCTGAATGGATTCAAAAACGGTAAAACTCAACTTATTAAATCTGGGGGAGTTGGAGAATGAGCCTATTTCCAAAAAAAGTGGAGTGTTCCTTTAAGCTTCAGTTCTCGCCATGTATTAACAAACAATTAACTATGACTTCTGCCTCAAACTCCTAATTTGCTGCTTATTAATAGTTAGTAAGGTAGTTGTTAAGGTATTAGGTAGGATTAGGGCTGTAGAATATAATCATACAGAATATGGGCTTTATAAGTAGCAATAAATAACCAATATGTTAATAATAGGCAAGCTAATAAGTAACTAGTTAATAGTGAGAATTGGTCCCTATACTAAAGTGTTACTGAAAATATCATAAGTTGTATTAGCAAAAGTTTGAAAATGAAACTTTCAACAAAACCCCATTACAATTGTGCAATAACTTTCACTACTTTCATGTTTTCCAGTGCAAATGTCTCAAGATTCTTAAATCAAGATACATAGAGCAGCAAAAATGATAGAATCCTAGAAGTCTTGTTTTCTGTGAAATCAATCAAAATGAAACAAGTTTACGAGTGAATCTACTGATAAGGTCAACTTAATTCAAAGGGAAAACAAATTTTCATATCCCACTGAGAGGTATTTGTTCTTGTTTTAAGCACAAACTCACTTCATTTTGTTCACTTTCTCATAAAACAAGACTTCAACTTCCATCTTCATGTTGCATTTCAAGTAAATGTACCATAATTTAAGGATGTTTAGATATTGGAAAACTGAAAAACAAGACAAAAATACTGATGATATTTATTGTTTTTTATACATCTATTTGCTTCCATTTAAGACCTTTTGACCTTAATTTGTAAGAATTTTAAAAGACCTGTAGAAACCCTGACATGGGTCTAAAATGTATCTGACCTTTCTGTTGGCGTTAAGGTTTGCAGCAGGGATCTGTAGAGTAACTCTGTACTCGGTTCTTTTGTCCAGCTCTTCAGCGATGAAGCTCGCCTCCTGCACTAACAGATTAGCCCGTACGATCTGCTCCCTCAGTTTCCTCAAGCTCCGCGTCAGCACTACCTCCCTGGTGTCACCAAAATAGCAGCGTTACCACAAACTCACCATGTACCAAATTTCACCTTGGGAAAACGAAACGCATTTGTTTCCACCAAAAACTGAAACCTCACCTCTCCTCGCTCCACTGGCGCAGGCGGTGCTGGGCACTGGGTGATGATGACATTCCTCCCTGGCTCAGTCTCTCCCAGCTGCGGTACTGCGGCTGCAAGGGCTGCGACTGCGGTATCTGCATGCTCTGTCTGTCTGGAGTCAGCTGTTTGCGCAGCTGCTGCAGCTCCTGCTCGTACATCAGCCGCTGGCGCTCAAGAGCAGTCCGCTTCTCCTCCTCATGCTGGCGCTCCAGAGACTGCAAAACCGCCTGCATGGGGTCTGTTAGACAACAAAAACAGAAATATTTCACATTTTGAATCGTGTTTTGGCTACTGTACCTTTAAGACTTAAAGGTAAATTACATGTTTTGATTGACATGTGAAACAAGTTAACATTTAAATGAAAAATAAGTGTTCATATTTTTAACAGAAGTAATGTTCTACTTTTTATTACAGCTGTACCAAAGTTTGGGGTCAGTAAGATTTTTTTTTGTAACAAATTAATACTTCTATGCACATCAAATGTGAACGTATGTATAAAGTAACAAAAGATTTCCATTTCAAATAAATGCTGTTCTTTTGAAGTTTCAATTCATTAAAAATCCTGAAAAAAAGCAATCACAGTTTCCACAAAGATATTAAGCAATGTAACTGTTTAAAATGAAGTCATATTTCACATACATTTTGTAGTTAAAACTCACCGTTGCTGCCCAAAGCCTTCATCATGACTTCAGTCTGAGCAAACTCGTAGCTGAAGCTGACCTCACTGGACACCTCGCTGGCCGTGTCTCCCTCCCCGTCCAGCTGCTCACTGCTGTTACTGTTCTTCATGTTCCCTCCTTCACCCTCCTCTTCCTCACCCCTCAAGCGTCGCTTTGGGAGGTTTATCCTGAAGACGACACAAATATAAAAAGTCTTCATAAAAGAATCCATACAGCACTTTCACGTACAAACACAGGAAGCCGCTATGTGCCATTCTTTAGTCTAGGGTAATAACACTGACCTGAAGAAGTGATTGTTTCCCCAAAAAATACGGTCACCATGGTGAAGCTGCTGCCGGCTGGTGACTGGAGATCCGTTCACACATGTTCTGTAACAGAGGAAACGTTAAATCTAAAGTTTATAAAGTAATTTGATATTTACCTAAATAAGGATTTGGCAGCTGTTGTAATAACTTTTTAGGTAAAAGAACCTAATGCATACATTTAAATGTACTATACATGCATAGTGCAAAGAAAACCTGCGGTTAAGCATTCATGGATTAAATTGAACCTGTGACCCTTTTGGTTTACCCATCTCACATTTACACAACTCCTCGATGCATTACCTTGAGTTTCTGTAAGGATTGAGAAAGACAGCTCCCTCAGGTGTGATGTTAATGACACAATGCTCTGCTTGGATGCCCATTCCACATAACTGGATGTCCTGTGAATCTGCTGATCCAACCTTAGTGTGTTCCTGCAAAACATCCCAGAATTAACTACAGTTATCACTCAGGTGACATCCATAGGGGCAAAATCAACACATAATTTGGTGCTTGAAAATGTGTGTTGTGTCCATTATAAGTTAAACTAGAATATTGTTTTTTTTGTAATACTACTACTAATTAGTTAATTATTTCAAAACCGTATTACATATATAAGAATAATAAAATGTACATAAAATATACTTTCAATATATTGTATTACACTAAAACGTGTATAATAATAATAATCAGCATGCGTAATATAATATGTAATAAGTAGCAAATAATACTATTATTAAAATAATATACACACAATATATAAAACGCTTTAAAATAAAATGTTTGTGCATTACCTTTAGATAATAAACCAATAGTTCATTAAGGGCAGGGTCAGCGTTGAGGTTGACCAGGAAGCATTTATCTTCTCCAACCTTGATACCAGATGACTGCAGAGAGATGCCAAGACTCTCCAGCTGTTTTTGCCTCTCCTGTGCAAAGAAAAAAAGAAAGCGAGAAGTTGTTTAGCGTCCTCTTCTGTGTTTGACGGATGGTGTTATGGAACATGAACTACAGAACATCCAGACATAAACAAAATTACAGTCCAGACAAAACAGTGCAAATTATTGTTGCTGTTACTTGTGCGATTTCCTCAGTCTTCCTCAGCTTCTCTTCCCAGGTGACCGTCATCTCCTGTATCAGTTTTTCCGATTCCTCCAGTCTCTCCTTCAGCTCTGGTGCCTTCATAGACTGTAGAGGAACATGGCTCTTAACATGCTGTTTTTGACATTTTGCAACATCATACTAAGAACATGATAAAAAGTGTGTACCTCAGCCTGCGTCAGCTGATCTCGCAGTTTCTCCACCTCCTCTCGGAGCTCCCGGATGATCCTGGCATTGGGGTCTTCATTGACCACGGCGTGGTTGACAATGCTCTTTGCTCGGTCTGCATAGCGTAACGTCGACAGCGTCTCATCATAATTATCTGCCGCAGGGCTTATAGTGGCAACCATGGCAGTCCGACTGTTTCCACCCAGACTGTCCTGTGGTTACACCAGAAGGACGGACATTAAACATCAATGCACAGGGCAGAGCGGTCACTTTCCAGAGATTATACATTCAGAAGTGTGTGGATGGAACTGGATTGGAAAATGTAAATAATACTGTGGAAATTCCCCTTCCTGGTGTTTACTGGACAGAATGAGTGTTCATACCTTGAGCAGCCATGTCAGCACCGAATCTCTGTAGGGCACAAACTTGTTCTTGTTCTTTCCAGCACCCTGGTCTGCCAGAGCTGAGATCACCAAACCCAGAGTGGTTAAAGACCTGTCCGGTGTGGAGAGGAAAGATAGAAATGGAAAAAAAAAAATTAAGTGAGAGAGAAACAGACCAAGGAAAAAGACACACTTCACACACAGAAATATGGACTGGCAGGCCAAAAAGCCTTCACCAGATTTATAAACCTTTCTCAGAACAAACTGTGCCCTTAGATGTTGCCAATTTAACAACTCTGATTCTCAACAGTATCCTTAAATCAACTAAAATACATTCTTAGAGGGCTAAAACATCCAGACACAATATTAGTGGGGAGCGTCGCACTGTAAATGAAGATTATGTCTACACAGAAGATCAAACTCATTTCAAAACAGTTATTTTCCATGACATGGCTCCTGTAAAAGACAAAGCACCCATCCAACAGAAAAGGAAACGCCTCAATTTAGAGCAATAGGAAAATATTCAGAGGTGACTCAGACATTCAGAGACTAGATTAAGCAAGAAAATCTCAAAAACATGTCTGGGTCACATTTTACTCCAAAATTGAAAGGGAAAAAATTATAAAATTATGCATGAAGAAAATGAAGGTAATTTCTGGAGCATGTAATTGTTATTTTATCATATTACATTATTACTAATCATTAATAATATAATATAATTAGTGCTGTCAAATGATTAATCGCGATTAATCGCATCCAAAATAAAAGTTTTTGTTCACATAATATATGTTTGTGTACTGTGTATATTTATTATGCATATATAAAGACACACACATACAGCATATATTTAGAAAATATTTACATGTATATATTTCTATTTATATAAATTATATCATATTTAAATGTATTTAGTATATAAATGTAACATTTTGCTTAAATATATACATGTGTGTGTGTGTGTATTTATATATACACATAATAAATATACACAGTACACACACATTATACAAACAAAAACTTTTATTTTGGATGCGATTAATGCTTTGACAGCACTAAATGTAATATAACATAATATAATATAATATAATCCATTCATTCTCCACATTGCTTGTCCTTGATATATACATATACATATTGTATAGTAATATGATATTGATTAATGGTAAAAAAAATCTACTAATTATTATTATTATTATTAATTATTTCATATTTTTATATAATATAATAGTAATCAAATAATGCATTTGATTGTCAAAAAAAGAAAAAGTCTCCAAATGCAGGAAAAAAAAAAAAAAACTTTTTCAGGCTTCCTTTAAAGGAACACTCCACTTTTTTTGGAAATAGGCTCATTCTCCAACTCCCCCAGAGTTAATAAGTTGAGTTTTACCGTTTTTGAATCCATTCAGCCGATCTCCGGGTCTGGCTACTACTTTCAGGCGCTGCTTAATATCACTGCGCCTGCTGCGGCCATGTTACAGCAGCAAAGTTCCTTGATTATTACGCAGAAATGAGAGTAGTTCCTAATCATATCAGCCTAGAAAATCGCAACTTTTCATTTTCCGCCGATCTTAGTACACGATATAACTACAGAAGAGTCAAGTTTTAAATAGGACAAATATCGAAACTCTTTGATCGTTTTTGAACGCGATGCTACTGGTCTAATCGGATTCAATGATCTATGCTAAGCTATGCTAAAAGTGCTATCGCCAGACCCGGAGATCGGCTGAATGGATTCAAAAACGGTAAAACTCAACTTATTAACTCTGGGGGAGTTGGAGAATGAGCCTATTTCCAAAAAAAGTGGAGTGTTCTTTTAAGTTAAAAATAATTTTGTATTTTTGGGGCAAAATATCAACTAGGCTTGTTCTTGACAGTTTCCATAAGATTAATGCAAAACCTCTGCAGGTTTGTACATTAAATTAAAAAAGTACCAAGACAAGACAGATTAAAAAAAAAAGAAAGGCATCATGCAGAATGAGTCAAGGTTGCACACACTTGTTAATGTTGCTGCCTTCCTTGAGCCTCTCGCCTGCAGCACCCGTCTTTGCAGCTCTCTCACTTCCTGCCAAGTCCACCAAACTCAGCTTACTCACCTTTTCCCCACTTGTCTGTAGAAAGAGAAAAAGAACAAAAAAAGAAATGAGACGTTACGTTCAAAACTGAATACTGCTTACCGCATAATATACACTGGCTACTTCTTTTTTTGTAATAGCATGTCACATGACGTCATTATGTGTATGTTTCCATGATTGGCGCCTAGTTATCCTGGAAATAAACAGTGAACTAGCAGTGGCGGGAACTAATAAAAAAGCAACATAATAATCCCTCACTACTGAACATTTCCATGGTTGTCAATCCTGTCTGTTCTTGTCCTCCCAAGAAACCCAGGGAAACGGCTTTAAATGTTAAATTTGTGTATGAATGACCACGCTGGACAAATTCTGGTGAGCTGTCCTATATTACGAAGGAACAATGACAAGAGAGGCTATAGCGGGCCGTAGACAAGCATCCATTGTTCTCCTCTCTATTGCACACAGCATTGGAGCAGTATGTGGGGTGGAGTTCCTTTATGTGCCCCAGCATCAGACCTTACTGTACACAATCCCCCTGTTTGAGCATCAGAGATGAGGTTTAATTGAGAGGAGAGGCAGAGAGATGTGAGCGCGAGCTGAGAGGATATGGGAAGTCGTGAGGAGGGGGGGACTGAGCTGGACCGAGATTACAGTGCATTACAGCAACAAAGAGAGTCCTTGTGCTGCGAAGGCTTCAGGCTCCACATGCACATTGGCTGAGAATACACAATCATATAGAGCCAGAGTTCATTCGTTAATCTATAATCAGCTATTTAAAGGAGACACATTCTGCTCTTTTGTAGCATTTAATTTTTTTCCTACGTTAACTACACTCGAGTTACTTCTTTATGACCCACTTCCACCTTCTCTGTGACCTTTATAACGAACAGGCAGTTCTCGCTACTGTACCTTTAAGACTTCTAAATATATGAGTGACCTCTGCAAGCACATTGTCAAGCACATTGTTATGAGTTCACCCCTCACAACACATTAGCAACTGCATAGCGAGGCAGTGACAACCACCCTAACAACTACAGAGATGTCCTACATATTAGTCCCCAAGAACGTATTAGCAACTGCATGTAAGCACCTGGAAATCACCACGAACACCCTAGAAACCACATAGCAACAAGGAAACACCCTGACAACCACTCAGAACAGCTTATCCACCTTTTAATCATACATTTACCCTCTTGGTAACTGCATGGCAACACCATGACAACCACTCCGGACACAACAACCACTCAGAACACCCTAGCAACCTTACAGCTATCCATTAACCCCTCAGAACGGCATAGCAACTGCACAGCAATGCCCTGAATACCACCTAAAACACCTTAGCAACCACATAGTTATGCACTAACCACTCATAACACCTTAGAAACTGCATAGCAAGACCCTGACAACCACCCAGAACACCTTATCCACCTTTTAACCATACATTAACCCTCTCAGAACACCTTAGAAACTGCATAGCAAGACCCTGACAGCCACTCAGGACATCCCAGCAACCTTATAGCTATCCATTAACCCCTCAGAACACCATAGAAACTACATAGCAATGCCCCGAAAGTCACCTAAAACAACCACAGTCATGCATTAACCACTCAACACCTTAGAAACTACAATGCAACACCCTGACAACCACCCAGAACACCCAAGTAACCTTATAGCCATTCACTTATTCCTCAGAAAACCATTTAAGATACATAGCAACACCCTGACAACCACTCAGGATACCATAGCAATCATATAACTATGCATTAACCCTAACAACACCTTAAAAAGTATATGGCAACACCCTGACAAACATTTAGAAAACCCTAGCAACATTATAGCTACCCATTGACCTCTAATTCTAATTCTCATTCCCTAAAAAAACACCTAAAAACCACACAGCTATGTACTAACCCCTCAGAAACCTTGTGTAGCATAGCTGCATAGCAAGCAATGCCCAGACAACCACTCAGAACAACCTAGCAACCTTATAGTCAAGCACATACCCCTCAAAACATTTTAGAAACTACATAGAAACACCCTGACAACCACTTAGGACTGCCTGGAAACCACCTAGCCATCCATTAACACCACAAAACACCACAGCAACTGGACAGCAATGCCCTGAAAACCACCTAAAACAACTAGAAACCACAAAGCTAAGCATTAACCACTCAGAACACCTTAGTAACTTCATAGTAACACCCTGACAACCAACCAGAACACCTTAGCAACCACCTAGTTATGCAGTAGCCCCTCAAAAAACATCTGCAATTACATAGCAACGTCCTGGCAACCACTCCTAACACTCTGGCAACTGCGTAGGTACACATTAACGCCTCAAAACATCTTATCAAATGCCAGAGCTGGGTAGATTACACAAACTGTAGTCCGTTGCTGATTCCAAATAACATGACATAAATTGTAGTTAGCAACGTAATCTATTACATTGCACATTTTCATTACCTTTTAGATGACTTTTGATCCATCTCGTTTATCACATTGATTTAAAAAGGATCTTGTACCATATAGATATAAAAATGCTAAGAAATAGAAAATATATTCCATTTATTCTTATTGACAAAATGAAGTGCCTTAAACATTACATCATGTCAAGGTTTCCCAAACTGGGGTTCGTAAACTAACCGCAAGGGGTAATTATTTATTTCAATCATAATGTAAAATTAAACTAAATCATTAAATAAGCCATAATTTATTGCTATTCAGTAAATATGTAATCAATAAAAAAAGTAACTGTAGTCTGATTTATAGTATTTTAATGTAATTTAATCTAATTACAAGTACTTCATTTTTTAAATCTGACAACGTAATCCAGATTACATGTAATCAGTTACTACCCAGCTCTGGCAACTGCATAGCAACACTCTGGGAGAACACATAAGTGTTGAACAGTGGTGAGTTTACACAGTCAAGCACAGACAATGTAAAAATCTAGTTTTTAAGGAGCTGTTTTCCATAACATGCTAAACACAGATTTTAATACAAAAGAATATGGAAATCAGAGGTAATCTACTGCCTCACATTTCCTCACAGTGCTGTTTGCACGGAAAACCACAGCATGCAAAAGACAGGACTGATGACTGTGCTGGAAAAACACACACATCGTTACTTATCGATGGCTGAGATGACAAGCAGCACATACATAAGGGCTGGGTTTGGTGCACGGGTGTGTGCATGCAGGCTTAAACTTTATCATTGCTCTGTTTTAGTGACAACATGCTAAGTTTAGATCTTGCACCTGTTGAGTGGCCAGCACAGTCCAGGCCGTGATGAATTATAGATTAGGGACTGGACGCAAGTCGAATCAGGTGATCGTGACATACGGCACAAAAGAAAAGCACAGTGACACCAGGACAGCGCAAGAGGAGATCAGCTGACGTCTAAACTCGGACACACTATAATTTATTCATCGATTTTCCTGCCATTTGCATGAGCTCTCCTCCCTGCTCACGATAATGCCGATAAGGGAAGGTTTGCTTGGCCCAGAGTGCACTTAATGGTACAAGATCTTTGGAGATGCATAAATTAAATGACTTATGCAATATTATAAATAGGAAACAACCAGTAATGATCCAAAGTGGATGGAACAAAGGCAAGGGTGGTGTAAAAATATAATGTAAGAGGAACATTTGAGACTTGACACTGGACTGTGCCATCACAGGTCCACATCAGCTGATAAAAGGTATTCAATACATCCATCTAAGAGAACATCAGGGCTGGACATCTTCCCCGTCCTGCAGTACTTGGCTTTATTTCAAGAGGATCTTGCAAGAACATTCAAGGTCTGAGTTTTATTATCAAACAGCAGAATCAGGACTGTTCCCAAATTAAATTACCCTAATAAGGTTTTCCTTGCACTTTTCAACTAAGAGTTTGAAGACAGACTCTGACGGTCTCAACCCAGGCCACCCAGAATATTTACAAAGCTACAAAAAAAAAAAAAAAACTAGTAAATCAGAGAACATGGTTGCAAAGTTGAAAATACATTAACATATGACCACCCACATTTGCATATCCATGTTTATTCAGAATTCAGAAACTTGACCCAACCCTATAACCAAACTACGCTGGTATGCAAAGGTTAGCCAATCATAAAGAAGGTCATTTACATGAAGTCTAAAAATGTACAGCAGTAAAAGCTAAGGGTGCACAATGGTAATGATTTTGAGTTTTATGGTGCAAGAAACTGTGTCTAACATAAAATAACTTAAATTTAAATAAAAGCTGAAGCATGTAAGGTGTGACCCATTTAAGAGATTTTCCACTTGTATTATCTTGCATCTAAATCTTAATCTATGAAAATCAGCTTTAGAACAGTGTGTGCAAGTGTGTCCTTACCCCCGACTGCAGGTCCTTTAGTGTGTGCGTGAGGATGATTTTGAAAACGGCATGGGAGCGACTGCTTTCTTCATTCATATTGGTGGCCGCCACAGTGCGGGATTTATTCCCCTCAGACATCAAGGACTCAATGTCCTTTAGGTAGAAGAAGGGACATGATTAGAATCTCAGACATGCTTTAAAGGTCAGAAATACTGCACACTTGTGCATACTTATTTTTCTGTAAAAAAAGAAAGAAAGAAAAAAGAAAAATGCAAAGCAGTAAAGATGTCCTGAATATGGCCTTTAAAAATAAGGCAGGTACAATGCCGATGAATTATGCTTACTGCAAAGTAACCTGTTTTTAGGTTTTGAACAGAGTTAAATAGGACTTCCACAATGATCATCTATGGAATCTCTGGAATTCTACAGAATGGATTAAAATTTGTAAAAATGTGTTAATCCAAAGCACTGAACACATTAAACACACTTAAACTCAATATATTTTAGAATAATTAAAAGAACAGGTGACAAATTACACAATTCCATGAATCAAATTCTGCAAAACGCCACGGAAATCTGCTTTTTACAGATTCTGTGTAGGCTGTAGAATGACTAAGAGTCCCATAAGACCAAAAACATCAGCAGTGACATGTCGTATTGTGAGCTGACTATAAACATTCCTACAGTGGGATTTGCTAAGCATCAACTGCAGACCCAAAGAGGGGATAACTAAGCCACATGATCAACTAAACGACAGTATATATTGGAAAAAAAAAAGAGGTGAAAGTTCAATCATTGTGTAAATGTTATTCTACCATTAAAAATATTTTTGTTCTATTTTGTTACCTTGTAACTTTCAACCGCAAGCCTCGATAGACCATCAACATAAGGCCCCAAAACTTTATGCTCTCTCACTCTTAAGGCCTGTCGACTCCTGTGGGAAAAAACGGATATTGTGTAAGATCAACATCTACAGCAGAGTAAAGCTCAGGGATTAAACATGAGACACAATAGGCTTCACCCTTTGGGGTCCAACAGGTCCCGGACTTTCTCGTTGTAGATTTCCATATAAGAGACTTCCACGGTGAAGCTCTCTTCCTCTCTCTGGTGTTGAATGGTCCGCTCAAACAGAGAACTGCAGAGCCTGGGGATCAAACCGGGTTGGTCCGCCGAACCCATCATGGTGTATGACTTCCCAGAGCCTGAGGGAAATGACATTCTCGTGTTACTTAATTATTACACATAAATAATCACATTAGAAAAGAAGATGGTTATGTTTAGAGTGCTTTTAAACAAAACTGAGCAAAGGTCACTGCGTACGAAGCATTACTCACCAGTCTGCCCATATGCAAAAATACAGGCGTTGTAACCCTGAAAGGCATTGTGCAAAAGACTCTCCCCAAGGCACTGAAACACTACATCTTGGCCTGATAAAACATGATTGAATGACAATTAAGATGGACGTCCATAAATGTGAATCTTACAAAAACCTGTCATGAACATTTTCAAGTGATGTATGACTCTGAGATGACAATTAAACTAAACTAAGGTTATGGTCCTAAAAATAGGCTTTAAAAATGATTCACCACGTGAAGGAGAGAAAGAGAGGAAAACAGGAGAAAGCATGCATGGCTGTGCTGAAGTACATGACGGCACCTAAACAAACGGTTTAAAAAAAATGGCATAATGAAAAAAAAAATGGCCCTAAAAATAAGAAAAAAGGGTTTCACATACATATATATAAAATCATATTTTAATTATAATTATTTAATATTATTTATATTTAATTACAATACATATTTAATTATAATTTAATATATATATATATATATATATATATATATATATATATATATATATATATATATATATTTCTTTATTTTTTTCTTCCAATCAAATCAAATCACTTCCTGTCCCGTAGATAGAGTGCCATGACTTGAAACTGTACTGAAAACCTCAAGGTGACACTGTAGATATTCTCGGAAAAACCTTGTTAGTACAAATGATCTTGATGTGTAAACAAAACCTTATCTTCACTAGCACCACCAGCACCAGCGCAAGAACCATCAAAAGATGATACAGATGAGATATTTGGTACTGAACCAAGAAACAAACAAAGTGGCTTCTTCAAGAAGTGTTTCCAGAAACTGACCAGCAAACTTCTCTGTCTCCGACTCATCCATTGACCAAAAACAGTAGTCATAGGCGAAGGTCTTGACAAAAGAGATACAGATAGACAGAGATAAAAATGGTTACTTTGTGTTTCCATTTATTCTATTCTATCAAACTTGTATAATGTATGAATGTTCTATCAAACTTGTATTTTGTGTGATGTAAGCATGTTCATTTTAGACAAGAAATGAGGGTCATACCTTTGGCTGACCCCTGCTGCAAGATGATCCAAGGAGAAGGTGCATATGGAAAATGACAGAAAAAGAGCTTGTTTAAAAACAAATCACTTATGCATGTATTTTAGAAGCATGCACAACTGAAGTACAAGATGACAAGTAGTAAGCTTCTGTATAAACTAAAAAAGTCCATGTGTTATTTTATATGTGATATCATGATAATACTATTAATGCCACTGTACATGTACCAGGATCCCATGGTATAATTAGAGTTCTATTTATAGCATAATATTTACACTGGCAGCCAAAAAATTGGAATAATATAAATATATTTTTATTTATTTTTTTCTGGGTTAAGCTCATCTAGGCTCCATTTATTTGAAAAAAAAAAAATGCAGTAAACACAGTAATACTGCAAAATCTCATTACAATTTAAAATACTTTTTATATGCTAAATTCCGCTTTCCTGTCATAGAAATATATGTGATTTTTAATTCTATTCAAATAGAAAATATTTCATAATTTTGGCCACCAGTGCATAATATTTCAGTACATTTATCCCTGAAAACATCTGAGCTTTAATTATTCCAGGAAGTTCAGACAAGCTTAAAAAAAAAAAAGCCTCTAACTGTCCAAATTCTGTGGACCCACTGACTCACAGCTGACCAAAATAGCATGTCATCACCATGAGCGCACTCAAACGGGACTAGAAACCAGCGGCTCTACACACAATCACACATCCTGAGTGAGTCCATGTCATCAGTTGTACTTTGCTCAGTGGACCTGAACACAAACAGACTGTCTCTCACTGAGAAAGCCCTGTCGTTTACAGGGTAAATACGCATTTGGAGCCCTGACTCAAAGTTGTGTTATCTACAGAGGGCACCTCAATGGCTTTGCACAGCACTCTGTGAACACAATGACCTATATAAGCATTATTGACTGACTCTGGGAGCGTATTGAAGGATCTTAATCGCTGAGAGAGCACCGTGCCTTTCCAGGCAAAATTAATTCAATTCTATTGTTGTTCTCGGGGTAATTAAAAAACACAAATGCAAAATGCAAAGCCCTGTTCCAAACCATAGTGAGCTGCCTAAACAACAAATTGAATTGCGCGAAACAATTAAATGAAACATCCCAATATTTTACCCAATATTTGTTTGTGCCATGAACTTTTGAGCACTGAGCTATTAAAATATTATTATTTAATATATAAAATATTAATATTTATTATTATTATAAAGAGTTACATTTATACTTATGTCATTTTGCATGGAAATCTGTCTTGGAGTACATGACAAACAAGTCAAATAATATTAATAATAATAATATTCTATATGGGGTCGACCAATATGTGTTTTTCAGGAGCCGAGGCCGATACTGATTATTACAGATCAAGTAGACTGATAACCAATATTTTGAACCAATATATATGATGCCTGGTGTAAAAATGAAAATTAACAATAACAAGGGCGCTGAAAAAAACTCTTTAAAAGCTTCAGCAAATCGGTTTTTAAAATGACCGATACCGATAACCATAAAAATGCTTGATAAACGGCCAGGCCGATAATCATCAACCCCTAAATGGTTTAGTTTACTTATAGTAATAATTTAATCTTGTACTTTTATTTGTATATTTACAAATAAAAACCTAAGCTTAAATTATTACTATAAATAAACTAAACTATTAGTGAAATCAGCTAAAAAGTGGTTTCTATGTAGGTCACTAAAAGGTTAAAAGAAATATAAGTAGGCTTGGTTGATCCAAAATATGAAGAAGGACTTCTTTGCCAGACTGTGCACAACTGAATCATACACAATAAGCCAAAAATGTGTGTAAAAGCAAAAACAGGGTCAATTTCAATTGAAAAAATATTTTAAGAATCTCATAACTAAGGACATATGATGTGGAATTATTGCCAATTTATACATGCCTTCTGCACATATACTAAAAAAAACCTATAATGACCCTCTTCAGCAGTAGCGATCCCAATCTAGAACATCCACGTCCATGAGAGCTTATGGAAATCACCGAAGCGTGTATAGTCATGTAGTTACACAGCAAGCAAACGAACAAGCGAGGGATGGAAAGCAGGGGCAAAATATGCCTGGATTCAGTTCCAACGACCCCGGGCTCAGCTTGTCGTTTAAAATCAGGCCATGCCGCACTTGTGGTATAATAAGTTGCATGCTGACGTCCCCCCCGTCACACCACACTGAGAACTGAGAGAGATGTTGGCCCCTGAAGGAAGTGTCAAACTGAGCTTCATCTTGAGTTCCTGGGGGAGGGCTGGCAAACGGGGTGGACAAACACACATGGCGGTTATTCGGAAAGCAGTGGAGACAGCTGTATATTCTGTAACACTACAAATAACATTTCTGAGTGACAGTCCATCAATTCTGACATTGAAATAAATATGGGGATATTCTTAGAAAATGATCTCGTCTCCATATTATCGGTTTCTCAAAATCTAGCCTTGCTATCTGTCGCTGCAGGGCATAAACTCAGTGTTACAGATAACAGATACTTCAGAGTAAAACAAATCAAATTTCATGCATCATAGGAACATAACGCATGCTTTAAAGACACCTAAAGGACAGATTACTAATTCTTGAGAATGAGGTCTCTACCAAACCTCCACAGTCAAAGGTGTAGCTGTGTCTACCGAACCCGTAAATATATATTGCACGCTTTCCTCTGAGTAACGAAATAAACGCAACAAAAACTGACAGCAGTGTGAAAGCAGCAGTTAAAAATGCATCTGATTACAACGATGTGGATGTTTGCATGAGCTCTGCAGTTCAGTACTCCAGTAAAGTCCAGTCACATCGTGTTTATTTATATAGTAACTTACTTTATGCAATAGATAGCCTTAAATCAAGCAGCTTTATGGCAATAAACATGAAAAACCAGAGTCAGTGTCGCTTTCAGTTACAATTACAACTTAATTTTCTGTTATAAAGCAGCTCTCCAGTGTGAAGCTAGCTAATGATAAAATATTTTTATTAGTGGGAAAAAAAAATAATTTAAAGTGACAGTTTGGTTTACAGAAATCAAAGCATGATCTATCATTTTGGTTATCATAACCCTATAAGGTATTTTAAGACATTATGTTGTGAATAAAATAGTTTAGCCAAAGCATCTCATCACTTACCTTTATTTTGTTCTATTTGTATCTATATGACTTACAAAAGGAGATGTTAAGCAGAATGTGCAAGACGTGTCATTCAGTCATCATGTTAGAATATAACTTAATATTTTAACTAACTGCAAAAGCTGAATAATCCAAGTCTACTGATAAATCATCATTAACCGTTCTAATAAACTTTAGATTAATGAATTACCAAAATAATCGTTTGTTGCAGCCCTATGTGTGTGCTACACCCAGACTACTGCTCATGCTCGCAGCTCCCACCGCCAGCAACTCCTTTCCCAAACACTCGTTACAAGCCCTAGTGACTTTGACCTTGCACTATCTGGCAAAGCCTATACTAACTATACCCCTGCTCACATTTAATCATATCTGCTTTGCCAACATGACAAATACAATGATGTACAGTCTCTGACGGAATGGACAAAGTACTGAAATGATTCATTTCAAACAAATGACACTACTTAGCAATGTTTCTAATCTTATCCGTCTTCATCATTCTGAGCACAATTGTATATTTTTTCCAGTAATAAGTTAAATGGCTGCTTTTTTGCTCATGCCATGTTGATTAAAAACGCTCTGCTAAACAGTCTTCTCTTATTTATGTTGGGCTGAGAATCTAAATTATTATAATAAATCGCTTCGCTTGGATGACAGACGTGACAGACAATTACATTTATGATGACTATTCATTTAAACGGATGCATTTACATTAAAAGTCATCAAAAATGCAATTTTTATAGTTTCTGTTCTACAAAAATACCACTCTGATTGCAGAATATACAGTAATCTGATATAACAAAAAAAAGATAAAAAAATAAAATCAAATAAAATTTAAAAACATTAATAAAATAAAATGAATCAATTAAAAATAAAATAAACAAGTGTTTAGGTATAAGTTGGCAAAACTGAAATGGATGCTTTGTTTATCACTACACAGTTAAAAATAAAATAAAATTAAATCAATTCATAAAAAATAAAACAACAATAATATATAAACTATGCACTATATATATATATAATAAAATAAAATATAACAGGTGTTTAGGTATAAGTTGGAGAAAGTAAAATGGGTAGTTTGTTTATCAGACCAAAGTTAGATTCATGTTTTTGACTGTCCAATGACGGCAGCCATGACAACCCAATGGCAACCTAAGGAAAGCTGGCAGCTGCTCCTAAGCTCCCAGTCTGATTTCCAAACATTGCTGGACAAAACCCACAATGCATCACTCTATGTTGTCCTAACACGGCTGTCCTGTACATCTGCACAGATTGGAATCGCCCATGAGCCAACTGTACAAATGAAAAATGTGTATGCTGTGCCTCTATGCCTGTGCCTGTTTTCCCTACAGGAGACAGAGGCATGTGGTTGTTATTACCCAAAAAAATGCCTCAGTGACAGGTGAGACCAATCGCTGAGAGACTCTCTAGCTAGAACTAGGATCAGCGCTGCAGTGCTGTTAATCACACGAGTTCTCTCATGATGTCATCGAGTAGCCTCGCCAGTAATCCTGTACGTTGCTTTATGACATTGTTTTTGTGGGAGTGAGTCAGAGGCTTCCTGATATGAGGCAGCACTGACTGAGCAGAGTCCTCAGCTGCTGGGGAAGACACAAACTCTCACTTTCTTTAGCAATCGCACACACAAAAACATTCATTTAGAGAGTGATGCAAAGACAAGCTCACATAAGACCTTTCCCCTAAACCAGGAAAAATCTTGCAGTTAGGGCTGGATGAACAAGTTAAATACAGAAAAAAACATGCATTTTACAAAAAGAATACTAGAAAGAACAATACTTTTCAACAACTAATTCTTTTTAAACTCTACAAAAGTTTTGGTTTTAATAAACAAATACTGTTATTCAGCAAGGATGCATTTAATTAAAAGTAAATACATGTGTAATGTTAAAAGAAATTTAAAAAAAATAATATACTATTCATAATGTACTATTCGTCAAAGAATCATGAAAAAAATGCATCACTGTTTCTACATTAATATTAAGTAGCAAAACTGTTTTCAACATTGATAATGAGAAATGATTCTTAAGCAGCAAATCAGCATATTAGAATGATTTCTGAAGAACCATTTGACACTGAAGACTGGAGTAATGGCTACTGAAATTTAGCTTTGCAATTATAGGAATAAATTACATTTCATTTAGAAAACTTTATTTTAAAGTATAAGCGACATTCAAGAACGAATGACTGAATCACAAATTAAATCACAGAATCATTTTCAACCAGATTACTGAATCTGTCAGTGCAAAGAGCTGGTTCAGAAATAAAAGTAATCTGCATTTTGGCTACTGACATTAATTAAATATCATATACCACTATAATGTTTGCAAGCTGTGATTTAAAGGGGAAAAAACTAGTACAGTCTTTTGGGAATTTGATTGCAAACTCCATAGTCGCAAACAAAATATCGAACATAAAAAACTGATATATTACCATCTAGCCCTACCCACAGTTACTGCATATAAATCAATTTAAAATGAATGATTAAATGTTTACCACACTTACAAAAACACGCTGTGGCAAAGTTTTGGCAAACACTGCCATGAAGGTCATTGGTTTGAAAAAAATAGACTTTGTTTGCCACATAATAACAGCAAGCTCATTACAAACGGTTGCTACTTTTAATAGTTGCACTTTTATTATCCAAGGAACTGTCTATAGGGGAGGAGGCTGCTATGAAAGACTGTGTCAACAGTGTCGTCCCTTCCCCCACTCTGTATCCCTCCATTGGTGCTGCAAACAATGAGGAAATCACCACTCTGGCTTGGTGCTATAAGAGTATACAAATGAAACCGAGACCAAAGCACCACAGGCGGAAAATAAAAACCACATTGACACCACCGGAGGGAAAACCCTCCATTTACAGGCTAAAAAGTGGTGGTTGATTCAAGTCTGCAGTCTAGCAAACAAGCCACTGGCCTCAATCTGTCTTTGAACGGCATCAAACACACATTTAATTCCGCCGCATTCAATCAGGCTTTCATGCAAACTCAGGGAGCATTCCAGAAACATGCTTGCGATTTCATTTCCAGCTAGTTAATGGATTCACCCGATGCCTCCTCAGACTACCCTAATATTCCTAATAGGCTTGAGGAAAGCATTTCCTACAGAGAACCATTTAAATCTCTCTTTCGAGAGTGTATCGATCACTCCGAGGCAAAGTGTCGACTCAAGGCCAGGACTGTAAATCCCTATGTCTTTGTCTGCATTCTTGCAGGGTCTGAAGTCTGAGAACAAGGGGGGAGGAAGGAATGAACTTTGATTATGGTACACTGCAGCTTTCTCATGGGTTAGTGATGTACGCTACGGTGACAGCTGTCAGTGCGAGTATGCCAGAGACCAAGGGTTGTGCCAAACGCCGTCTAACACCTCGTGGTTGACGTTCGCATGACGGGTAAGTCAGAAAGACAACCTGACCGTGCACACGGACGCACATGAACTACACTTCAGCTTTTGGGCTCTGAGGTCGAGTCATTAAAAAAAATGTGATTCCGCTCTGGTTGCTTGCAAATACGCAGCTTGTGACTTGGAAAGATGATGTTTTGTACCCTTGACCTAAATTATGATCCACTAGACATGTCCTAATGAATGTATGTGCACCGACAGATGTGGTCTCATGCTTGAACTTAATGCTCTTGAGCAGGCCGAGGGCAACAGGATGCACTCTAGGGCATGTCTTTCACATGATGCAGAAATGATTTTTCTAAGCTAAGGACACCTAAGTGTGACTCAGTGTCTCATTAAGATTATATGATGCCCATCCAGTCATTTTCATTGATTTTCTATATTATAGAGGTTGGTAAGCAGGCATTAGCCATTGTAAGATTATAGAGAGAGAGAATATGTAGATTATATATGTACATATTTCATCATATACATATACTGAAAGAGAAAAGCTGCATTACAGCTGGAGTTGCACAATTTCTCTGAATAGCAACACAGATACACGTATGCAGAGTTGGCTAATGAGTGTGTGTAATCTGGATCTGCATTAAAGGTGATTGTGTTTGAACTAGTTGAGAACTGCACCCTTGGCATTGCTCGAGGACCTTGAGAGCGTGTCTTTGGAGAGCGTCATATGAGATTGACAAAAAGCTGTAAAGGAAAGGTTGTTCTGAGATGGTTTGGGAGTGTTTTATGTAAATGACTAACCTCGGGCATAAGGTCGCTCATTTAGAATACTCCAAAATAATTAACACTAGAACGTGGTTAAGAGCAAATTTATGTGCATACGCATGTGGTGTGAATTAGGCAGAAAGTATAATTATAAATAATCCACGCAATTATTATTGAATGACAGCTATTGTCTTATATAAGGTTTTAATAATCATTCTAATTCTATGATGACAGCAGAGTCTGTGTCTATAGCTGCAGCACGCAATTATAATTATTAAAATGTTATCATCTGTTGGTGTGGATGCTAATATAGTTATCATTATTGATGTGAACAGCCCTTTATATTTGTTGCAATATTATAAAAAAAGAAAAAAACTACTCTTAACAAGTATGTCCAATTTTCCAGTTAGAATATCTAAACATCCTTGAAACAAGATAAATTTACTTGAGAAGCGACACCGCATAGGAAAAGACAAAAAAAAGAGAATGCATCTTCAAATTTACATATTTTTTTAGTTAATCAAAATACAAAAACCAAAAAACATTACAAATGCATACTTAAAAAAAAACAACAACAAGTAATAAACACATTAAAAACTCATAAAGTCGTAATTTTAACACCGCATACTGTAAGATAGGAGGATCTAAACTAGTGTCTATGACTTGATAAAAAAAATATATACACATATAAAAACATCTCAGATCACTTTTCAGGGACCTCTTATGACATGCATCACATACATGTCTACTCAAGAAGCACTCAGATATCTGAATATACTTTGGAAGTTGTTTCTACACAAATATGAGAATGTGTCTAGCACTTAAGGCATCTGTGCATCACTGCAATCACTAATAGAGCCCCATGTAAAGGAACTTTGATACACAGGGTGGCGGTTCCTGTTAGAAACAGTGCTGAGTCCTCAACACACCTGAACACATTCTGACTACTGTATGTCTGACTGATTTCCTGTCTGCCAAAAACACACCCTGTCTCTCCGGTGATCTTTGGTGTATTTAGGTGGGATGGTCATAGTCTTGATGTGCTGGCAACTCCTTAAATTAACAATCTAACACGCGCCTTACACGAAAGGGCACAGCTGCAAAATACTGTTAATAATACTGAAATAGTTGGGAGTGACAAGCAATTATTGGTTATGAATGACAGGGATTTTTCTAATATATATATATATATATATATATATATATATATATATATATATATATGCTATTTTGATCATAATTCATAAATACATTGACTTGCCAGGCACATACAAACTCCTGGTATAGATACTTATTGCTCATGTCTGGGTGTGTTTAATCCTCAATCCATCCAAAACACCCCTAGGAGCTGCTTGCAAACATAAAACCTTTCAAATGTCATTTTCTTTCATTAAAGTAAATGGACAGGCACTAAGATTCATTCAGCCTGAGAATGTGATGCCATCGGACATACAGAGAGAGGTACAACCACACAAAGGACTGAAAGACGAATGTACACTGACACATAAACACGGCATGTGTAGCCATCAAAAAAAGATGGTCTGGAATGTGTTGTAGCGCCTGACAGATCATAATTAATACGAAATGCCAGCAATAATCTGCATAAATAAGGCTATTTTGGTCATGTGAACCTTGCCATTTGAGGCATCTGCATCGCAGGGGCCATTAACGGGGCCGGCGATTGAGCGCAGCACGACACATGAACTCAACGCTGCAATTAAACTGTCTGTTGTACGAAGGCAGCAGGCGGCTCGACCATTCACTTCCAAGTTTAAAACCTGTTCAACCTCTGTCTTTGTTTGCACTGCACGACAAGAGAAAAGCAGAGGGAAAAAAATAATTGCGCTCCCTTGTTTACCCGCCATAAAAGTCAGAGGAAATGTTTATGGCCGACAGATGCTAAAGCTAGCTTGTATTTTCCCCTTTTTCCAGACACAAGAGCTCCTCAGCTATGGATGACCTAGGGTTAACCCTCCTTCTGCGTTTCCGTGACAACGGAGGGCAGAGAAAAAGAGAGGAAGTCAGACGGAGGAGAGTTATGCCCCGACACACGGCAGGACGGAGCGAACAGCAGGCTGCGTTAAAGAGAACTGCACGTCCACATTCCTGTTCTCCCGAAACCC
This sequence comes from Acrossocheilus fasciatus, assembly GCA_036784905.1. Classification (NCBI taxonomy): domain Eukaryota; kingdom Metazoa; phylum Chordata; class Actinopteri; order Cypriniformes; family Cyprinidae; genus Acrossocheilus; species Acrossocheilus fasciatus. The sequence goes on along the minus strand of CM071954.1, from coordinate 8,389,910 downwards.
ACAATGATACACCCGTTCTCAAAGCCCCTGCTCTCAGCTATCTCATGAAGGGTCCAAAACATGAAATATCTGATTGAGAGAGGAAGAGAAACAAATGCAGGTCTTGTTTGGAATGGAATTCTAGTTTACAGCATACTACTGTATATACATTAAATATTACTGTTTGGGTATAATGTGCTCATAACATTTTAAACTGTACTATGCTGTATATATATTTTTTGTTTTAAATCAGAAGAGCTCAAATGCCTTGAGTCTTCATCTTGGAGAAAGAAATGGTTATTTTAAATCCAATTTTTTGCACTGATCAATCTGATCAAATGATGAGTCAGGAAAAAGATGTTATAAAAAGCAGCAGATATTACTTCTGCTTCATTACTCTGGAGAAGGAAGCTAAGTTGAGAGAAAAGCATTGTGGGATACAGTAACCACTGCAGTATGCAAATGTAGTAAGTCATTGGGTATTCTGCATACTAGTAGAATGCCATTCTGAACAAATCACAATGTTTAGTAAATCTACACTACTGTGCAGTTTGGTGTCAGTAAGATTTTTTTGTGTTTTTGAAATAATTATGTTAACCAAGGTGGCATTTATTTGTTCAAAAACACAATAAACAGCAATACAGTGAAATATTATTACAGATAAATCATTTACAGATTTTCAGCAGCCATTACTCCAGAAATCATTCTAATATTTTGATTTTGTGCTCAAAAACCATTTCTTATTATCACTGGTGAAATCAGTTGCTGCTTAATATTTTTTTGAAACATACATTTTTCAGGACTTTTTGATGAATAGAAAGGTCAAAGGAACAGCATTTATTTGAAACAGATAATTGAATGCATCCTTGCTGAATAAAAGTATTAATATGTGACCCGGTACGACAAAACCAGTCTTAAGTGTCTATTTTTCGAAATTGAGATTAATACATCATCTGAAAGCTGAATAAATAAGCTTTCCATTGTTGCATGGTTCATTAGGATCGGACAATATTTGGCTGAAACTATGTGAAAATGTGGAATCTGAGGGTGCAAAAAAATCTAAATATTGAGAAAATCGCCTTTAAAGTTGTCCAAATGAAGCTCTTAGCAATGCATATTACTAATCAAAAATTAAGTTTTGATACATTTACGGTAAGAAATTTACAAAATATCTTCATGGAACATGATCTTTACTTAATATCCTCATGATTTTTGGCATAAAAGAAAAATGGATAATTTTGACCCATAAAATGTATTTTTGGCTATTGCTACAAATATACCCCAGCAACTTAAGACTGGTTTTGTGGTCCAGGGTCACATACAGTGTGTCAGATTTTCCAATTGAACTTACCTGGAATCTTTTCCTAGGTTTGCCGGGTACAGATAAGTTTGATTCCCCTCCATTTCCACAACACATTTTGTGTTCAGGTCCTTTTCTGTTGAAAAAAAAAAAAACACATTGAGGCAATGTAAGCACCAAAGAATATGAATTTTCAATTTATTTTGTGTTGCATCAAGTTGTTGGAATATTAAAAAATGGATACAATGCCACTAAACTAATCAGATATGTTTGTCCCTGCTCTGTCACTTCGATGTATCTAATAAGACAATCTTATGACCTATTGAGTTCCCAGTCGTCCTGATTATGCAGAACAAAAGGCTAAAATCAATAGCAGGGTTTATTTCAAAGCAGGAGATGCTGCTCGAGGACTGAAACCAAACCAGCATTCTGACACAGAGAGTGTTGCTGAAATCAGCCACCACTATTCTCACAGATATGGAACGAGTTCAGAGAAAACCAGTTTTACAGACTCACGTCCTCAGACGGGATATTAAAGGCCATTTCAGGACAATCAAACTATAATCTCCTTTGACAGGCTGTTAACTACATTAGCAAAACAATCTGTGAAACTAAAGCAATGATTCTACACATGCCAGATGCCATATGGCAATCTTATTAATATCCCTTTTAATCAATCATTTTGCTAACCAACTATTTCCAAATCCATATTTCTCCAAATTTGAATTAAATGATTTCAGTGTGAAAGTGCAATCACCTCATCAGCAGGTCATGAGATGCCACAGTTCTCAAATGGGAAAATAATTTAAAGCAAAAATCAATATTTCATGTCCAATTATGTATTCATTTGGAATGTAGTCATGTAATAATAAGTAAGAATTGTGAATGATCCGTGTCGGATTATTTTGCAAAATTGACCAGATGATGATAAAAATGTGGCATATACCGTCAATGGATTTGGTTTTGTGTTTGCATTGAATTATTCAAATTAAAACATTGGAATAATTTGATTCAATTTGGGAATTGGACCAAACTGAATAGCTGGCAAACAAAATTATTTAAATAAATAAAAACAAACAATATTTATGTGGACAAATACATAATTAGAAATAATAAATACAAATTAAAATAATGTATACACAAAAATAATATTATAGATATTGGAGATGGGAAGTAAATTAAGAATTAAAGCATTTTTTGGTCCTTTTTTGACTCTCAGAAAATGTTTAGTTTAAGTTTAGTTTAGGCTGCAAGACAAAAACACAGAATCATGGTCAATGAACACAAGATCCAGTGACAACACAGCACTGGCTATATAGTTCAAGTGACACTTCCATGAACTGGAACGAAACTCTCTCCCACTGGCCACATGCCATCAGGCCATCCTTAATGTTGAACCCTGGGATTGGCTCGGGTCTCAGCTTGGCCAGAGCCTCCACTCTGACAGCAATTCCATTCAAACACTATGTCAGCAGCAGGCTGTTGCTAAAGCAGCTTCCGGTCCAATAAATGGATTCCAAATAAAGTTTTGCAGTTCGGTCAGCTGAAAGTTTATGATGCACTGCTGACTGCTGACAAACAAAGGGAACGGCCTAATGCTAACACACCCAATCCGACAGCAGGCCAAAGCATGTTTGAAACCAACAAACTCTCCTACTGACTACAACAGGGAAGTGGAAAGCATCTGCAGCTGACTCAGAAATCCTTGGAAAGGATGCACTCCAAAGCCACACTAGCTGTAACAACTTCCTGTTAAAGCAGGAAACAACTGGTTTCCTCCCAGCATTGGTGGCCAAGGTCCAATAAGGAGACCCATCTGGATTTACCACAGCTAGCCAGTCCAAAAATCTGAATTTCCTGCATTATGTCACTCAGGTGAGAGCGATAAGCACATGTAATCTTGGCAACAGTGACGAAGTGGAAAGACTGACAGAATCCTGAACACAATAACACAAAGACCAAGCAACTATTTATCTACAGTGAACAAAAGGGCAGTGACAATGCCCTGGAGCTAATTTCTATAATTATTTGCCTATGTTTATGGAAGTAAAACCATTAACCAATGCACGATCAGCTAGTTACATGAAACTGTAACTTCATTCTTCAGGCTATGCGAGAAGGGAATGAAGCAACTGGTGTACTCAACTAAACCAGTAAATCATTAACTATTTAAACCTCTATATCCCTTTATCCACCAAAAAGGTTTTGTGAAATTATCTTTACATAGTCTTAGGATTTAATATGAACATTTTCTTAGAGGAATCCAAACACATTTGGCCATGGGAACATGTTCGGTTATGCAACGTTGGCAAATAGTCCATTCAGACTCCCTTCCTGCCTTTGTCCAAAATAAAAAGAGAGAGAGAGACAGCGCAAGTAAAACAGAAAGTTAAGTGTCATTTAGGGACTTTCAAATTCAAGTGCTCTACGTCTTATGAAATAACGCCTGAAAAGTCTTTGGAACTGGAATAATACAAAAACGAAGGTCAGAATTCCAGAATTACAAATGGAGACTGGGAAGTGTTTTAAAGGATATGTGACTCAGAAAGCTCACACAGGCTGTCAGCACACGATCGGTGCTCGAGTCTTGTGACCGAATGTTACGCTCCAGTCGGACACGTGACCGCATCACTACAATGTAGCAAATATTTCACACTTCGGTGGCTTGACCAAGACACATGTTCTCCCATTCCCATGTCATGCGTTCATGTGAAAGACATGCAAGTAATCATGCAAATAATCTTGGAGAAAAAGAAAAGGTGAACAGAAAAAACGAAATTTAATTAAACAGTATGTATGTCATTAATGGGGTGTCCTCTGGAGAGATAGATAGATGAATGGGAAGAGAGAAAGATCTTGCATGCATCATATACACAGAGTTTATGTGGTCATAGAAAACCTGGAAACGGGTAGTTGTGTACCGTTATAATTTCTCAACCAATTCTTTTATAAATGCTATGTTTGATAACATGCATACATATTTTGCACTTTTAAAAATACACTTGTCACTGTTAATGAACTTCACCAAATATACTAAAGTTTAATTAAAAGGTTCACATCATCTGACCCAAATATATATAAAGTTTAAGATGGATAGATAGACCAATAGACTGATTCTAGATAGACAGATAGATTTTTCACCAAGACAAATTCCTTGTGTATGTAAACATACTTGGCAATAAAGTTTTCTGATTCTAAATAGATAGATAGATAGATAGATAGACAGATAGATAGATAGATAGATAGAATCATATTTCTTATGAACTCAATCTCCCTGCTGAAAAAAACAATATAACCCTGCCCAAAACACAACAGAAAATGTAATGGTTTTAATGGGAATTGTATTGGTTTTAAATGGAAACTATAATGGTGTCTACTGGTATGTGATGGATTCTATTAGTGGGATGTTAAATCCGATTGGAAAAATGCCCAAAACATACTACAAAAAGGAATTTTGTAAGGGTTTTATTGGAAAAAGCTAATGGCTTATAATGGTATTTTAATGGAAACCATTAGAATTTCTGTGATGGTTTCTATTGGGCTTCTATTGGTTTTTTTAGCAGGGTGGTCATGTGACTCAACACACATTGTTACATAGACAATCCAGCTGGCACGGCCTGATCAAATGGACTTTCTCAGAACTTTGTGAAAACCCCCACCTAGTGTGCTGCCTAGCTAGACAGCTTCTGATGAACACAGGGACAATAGCGTCCAAGAAAGCACTACACTGAGTCTTGAAATACAGGCTGCATGTGAACCGTGATATCAAGTGACAGAACTGAAACTCGACTCACCTCTCCGGTTCATGGGCCGGACCCGAACCGCCACCTTCACGTTGGAGTCGCCAAAATTAGCGTCGCCCATGATGTATGTCGATATATCCACGAGAAGACGTGTTATAAAACGACCGAAATGCTTTCTGACAGCTACGAGTTCATAAAATAAAACTCATCTAGATATGCCTGTCACAGGAGTCCCGGATAATTGGAGATATCTGAAGCGTGTCGTGTCCAAAAATGGCCAGCATAGTCCTTACTGGGTTGTTTTTCTGCGTTTTGAGCGGCACAGTAAAGACATTGTCGCTTTTAATAATGTAAAAGAAAAGTTTAGCGGAATGTCTTGACAGACAGCTGGAGATTTAGTTAAATCAAAAACAAGAGAGCAAAGCCAACTCCCTCCTGGATCCCTGTCACACTCACACTGGGTCAAACTGCAAATGTCAAGACTTTTGTCCAGCAGGAAACCGAGTAACTAATAAGTAAGCAGGGTTTAAATAATTCATGCCTGGCTGTGACAGTCTAACTAACGTTACCGCATTTTCCTTGAAGAAGGTTTTGCACTTAAAAAACAGATATATCCCTGCAGGTGTTTTAATCCAGGGAAACACTGCAGAACTATTTCGATGGCGGTTTAATCGTATTTATCTGGGTAACGTTAAAGTGCAATGTAGGCAGATCTGTATAGTGTTTTTCCAAAAATATATCGAACAAATAAGACAACGTTCGCAAAGCACAGGACTAGATGTTAGGCTATTAAATGCTGATCTGCCAATGTAGCATTTTTACACGAACAAAATAGCGAACAACACGGTTTTAGACAGAAATAGACAGAAATAATGTAAATGTCAACGACTGAGAAAAATCCTAATCTGGCAGTTATTTCCGAAATCTGATCGCGAATTTGTTGAAATGGTAGGAGATCCCACAGCATCTGATACGTATTTGTTGAATTTTGGTTTCTTTTCAGGCTGGGTCCAACTTCACGAGCTGATTAAAACAATGGTGCTGCTCTACATTCCCATCCAGCTCGGAAAATCTCCTGGGTTAATATCCAGTATGACGGAGTCAAGACACGCGTCTTCTATAGAATTAGCGAATCCGGGAAAATGAAGATTGGACTGAATTAAGGACTCCAGCGTGGATGTTAGGGTCATAATAAGCAGCCGCTTTATTCCATGACTGAGCAGCGTGAAGCCAGTGCTGTTAACGGTGATCTGACGCCCAGCGGAAGTTCATCTTTCAAAGTAAAAGTCCTTAAAATAACAACACAAATAAAATTATTTATAAAGTGATTTTATACATTCACTAATAATCATGATTAATTGTATTATTATTATTATTATTATTATTATTATTAATTAATCATCAGTCATATAATAACAATAATTATTATTATTATTTATTATTATTATTAATATTATTGCAATAGTAGTCATACTATAAGCTGTATATTTCTCGAGTCAGAACTGAAAACCATCCATTTGCGATCAGCTGATCTCCTGAAACAAGCCTTTCAACCTCCGATGAGTGTTTGGAAGTTCATGCCATTGTGGTGAGGTCAGATGTATTTCGGTAGTTTCCCCATTTAAGTCCACATTTTTCATCGTTTACAGACATTTTAATATCATATCCATATAAAGGTGGATGTTCCGAATGCTCACATAAACTCGATATCGCGATATCTTTGGAAAGAGAGAAGGTTCTTTAATATTACTTATTTAATATTACTTATTTTGAGGAGATAAAATATTGCCAACATAAGATGTCTACTTTTACTGGGATCACAAATAAATGCGGCAATTTACATTCGGTAAATTTTCTTGAACCCCGTTTAACGGTCTAATATTTATTTGTTCATATTGTGCGACACCTGCTGGTCTTATTTAGAACACTGAAGAATCACTCGTCAAAAAAAAAAAAAAAACGTTACTTAAAATAATAAAATAAAACTAAATGTATTTATTTTATTATTTATTTATAAATATACTTATTTACTTTATATCATTTGTATAACTCATTTTGTCAGTGTCATTATTCAGGTGTATTTATTTTTTCTTTTTGTGCTTTCAGTCAAAAAAGACTTACTGTTAAAAGTATATATATATATATATATATATATATATAAATTAGAACAGCCATAGAAACAATAACCATGGTTAAAAAGAACATTAAACAATATCAAAATCCATAGCTCAAAACAGAACGGAACAGTAATTAGCCTAAAGAAATAGATGAGAATGTAAGAAAAAATAAAAGAGAAAGAAAGGAAGAGGATGCTACTCAATCTGTAAAATAAATAAATAAATAAACAAACAAATAAAGTGAAGAGTTTGTGTTCTGTGCTGTCGATGACAGAGCGGTCACGTGGACGTTTTTTTTTTTCCAGCGCTGTTTAGATGGACCATTTAATCACTCTTTTATATTGTTATTAAAATTAGTGCATAGAGATCTTACAGTAATTGTATGTCAGATACAGAGAAGGCTTTTCGGTAATGTAGCTCTTAAATTAAATGTAGCCTATTCGAGCTAATAATGATCGTCCCACAGTTTCTTGATTAGGCTGTAATACTGTGATATCCCACTAGAGGATGCTGAATTCCCAAATAAAACCACCCAAATGTATTTTCATTAGACCAAAGGGATGCAATGACAAATTCTTAAATGTAATAACACTAACTTAATTTTAAAATGATGATTCCCTTATATTTAAAGCATTTTGTATTTGACCTGAAAAGCAATCAGAATTATTACACTGTCAAAAAGCACCAAAAAAGTTTGATCAAGACTTATAACTGAGTTTGCTTGAAGCTGAGTCACATTTCTTGTACAGTCACACCCACTGCACTTACATGAGTAAGTCGTCTGTAACTGAAATGTCATGGTCCACCCTATACATAAAGGTTGAAAATAGGAAGAATAATTGCAGATGAAGGAGTGCCTGTACTGAAAGTTTAATTTGCTCTTCAAGTAAAAGAAAAAAGTTGTACGCACATGTTCATGTATCAGCGTTGCAGTGAAAACATGTCTGCTCAAGAACAAAGAGTCACAATATGGAGAAAACCCAACACAATTAATATAGCTGTCTATGGTAATAAGGGTAGAAATGTAAATACAATTTGACGTTTGCTGATTGTATCATTTATTTGGAGTTGCCGCAATTGTGCAATTATTGGAAAAGACCCTATTAAAGTCTAAATTAGATTTAGATCGGCTTACCGAACAAATCACTTCCATTAATCACAATGTAAGCAAAATTCCACAATGAAATTGAATCCTGGTGGTTTTTTCAGGATCTATGACTTAATCATTTCAGTCTGGGTGCATACAGTGCACTTTGAAGCTTGGTAATTTAGTGTAAATGTTAGAGCGTGAGGGGTCTGACGGGGCCTGAGAGGGGACTCCTGTGATCTGTGTGGCTCCGAGAGGAGGGGTCTTCCAGGGGAAAGGGCATCTGCTTTGAATCCCACCACGCAGGCCGCCTCTACCCCACTGTTATGCTTTCGCCTCCTTCAGACCTGAAGATACTATTAGATCAGTAAACCACATCCTCTTCAGACCAATATTAATGAGCTCCCTTCCATTGCATTACTATGGGTACATATTTGTTTGTTGTGTAAGCCTAATTGTAATTTCAGAGATACTCTATATGTGGTGGTAACTAATGGCACTACTCAATCGAGGTGATACAGTTCCAGTACCTTGCCATTAAACCAGACTCTAACAGCTAATAGATTATCATCTTACTTAGCAAGGTTCTTTTCTAACAGTTGCTCTCCATAGAATACAATAGTGCCAGTTATAGAGGCTCTTTCATTCATATTGCAAACTCTGAAATTGAGCTTACATTGCAAAAAACAAAACAAAAAACATTGCTTTTCTGATACTTATGTGTACGCTTCGGGCACAAGTATTAAACTTTGGCACATAAATCTTCCTCATCTGAAATCTCAAATTACGTGGCTTTTTTGTTAACAAGAGCTGTGCTATTACTTTTCTGCAGTTGTTCAGACCAGGGTTATTATAGTTAACTAAAACCTTAAAATATTACCTTTAACAGAAAATAATATATTAGCAAAGAACTTTTCAGCAAGCTGCCAAAACAACATTTCTCATTTTCACTTTTTCATTTGATGTACTAAAACTGAAACAAACAAAAATAAAAACAATATAAAAGACTATATAAAAGCTATTAAAAAGACTAATAAATTGGCAACTAAATTACTAAATAAATTTAACTTCATTACAAAAACAAAATATACAAAATTAATTCAAATATTAATAAAAATTAATAAGAACTATTAATAATATACATTACTTCAAATCAATTCTAATACATATATAATAATAATAATAATAATAACAATAATAATAATACACTGGAGTAATGGCCGCTAAATTAATTTTAAAATACAAAACAGGTATTTTAAATTGTGATTATACTGTTTTACTGTATTTCTGATCAAATAAAGTGGCTAGATTTGCATGGACAAGAAACACAGTGTAAATTATAGTTTGTTTTTGCATATTGCAAGCAAGCTATTCACTCTACATTACTCAACTTGTTTTCCTAACATTGTTTTTCCACATATTAAACGCTGCTCGGCCGTGATGATGATTTGACTCCTAACATCTTGATTAGATAAACCAACAACTGTCACTAACAAACACGCGTAAACACCCGCAATGGGAACTTTATGTCTTTTCCTCAACTTAATTCATCTTTATTAAGAAGGGCGATAAGGGACAGTATTCCGTGTAGGCGAAGGTCTTCTGGATTACTGGCCCCAAGGCGGCTTATCGTGGGGGTTCGTTAAGATGACACGATTAAGATAATTGTTCCGGCAGCTAATCAGACGGAAGCGTGGCAGGCAGAGGGTTCGATTTCAGGGACGACACTTATCTTTACAGAGAGGGTTCAGAGGGGGTAGGTGGCATGGGTAATCAATTAACTGTTCCCAAGCTTAGAGAGGTGCTGTCTTATGAATGGTCCTGTCCACAACATTACAGAGAGGAGAAGATCTAACGCAGAACATCTGACGACAAGAGCAATGCTCTCAAATTAGAGCTGAATTACTTTTCACACTTTAATGATTATTTCAAAATGTGACTGTTTGTGCTGTTGACATAAATATAATTAACTCTGTACCTTTTTTGGCATGCAAAAACCATGCCTGGAATCACAGGAAGCATGAATCATAAGCCTGGGAAGGTGAAAGCAGTGGTAAAGAGGTGGAAATATACATCAGCAGTTTTTCAGGAAGAAACTCAAAACTAAATGCGGTCTCCTGCCCTTCTTGCCCCGTAGAGAATGCAGTTGGAGCTGTGCTGCTCCGTGTGGTAGATGACTCATACTGTGCGAGAGCAGGATTAGTAGATTGGAAATGGGTTTCCGGAAAATCAGAGGTGAGCAACCATCTTCTCTCGCTCAGCACGACGTTGGGTTTCATTTCTCAGCTTTGTCTTCTATATTTCTCCCCTTTACTTTGTGTGGTCATATTATAACCTAAAAACAAAAGAGACGTAAATGTCAGGGAGATCACTAAAATATACAAGATAAGATATATATATATATATATATATATATATAGTCACACTTTAGTTTTGGGACCAATTCTCACTATTAACTAACGATTAACTATGACTTTTGCCTCAATAAAATCCCAATTTGCTGCTTATTAATAGTTATTACGGTAGTTACGTTTAGGTTTATGATCATGCAAAATAAGGCATTGATATGTGCTAATAAACTAATAGACAGCCAATATGCTAGGAATATGCATGCTAATAAGCAACTAGTTAATAGAGAATTGGTCCCAAAGGTGTTACCATAAATATATATACTCTATTAAAATGAGTTTTTTATGACAAAATAATGATAAAGAAATACTTCACCCTAAAATCAAAATTACCCTTACGTTATCCAAATGTAGATGTTTGTTTCTTCATCGGATTTGGAGAAATTTAGCATTACATTGCTCACCAATGGATCCTCTGCAGTAAATGGGTGCCGTCAGAATGAGAGTTCAAACAGCTGATGAAAACATCACAATAATCCACAAGTAATCCGCACGACTCCAGTCCATCGGTTAACGTCTTGTAAAGCACAAAGCTGCGTGTTTGTAAGAAACAAATCCATCACAATGTTTTTAAATTCTTAAAATGTCCTTCATCTTTCAAGAACTGTTCAATGAAAGGTTCTTTGGGGAACCATTTTTAACATCGATTCCAAAGATACAAAGCAAAAGGCGTAAGGATAAAGTCACAAACTTATTGAGAATATATTTCAGTCAAACCGCACCAGAGATCTTAAAAAAAAAAAAAAAAAAAAAAAAAACACCTTTTCAGGGTTTATAAGAAAAGCCAGCTTTTCAGGGGTTCTCGGTTCACTTGTTTTGTGCACACCAAGGTTCAGATGGCATTGTTTATGCATTGTTTTAATCGAACCAAACCAAGTGTAAAGATGCCCTAAGAGTGTATAGATTACTATTTGATGCATGATTAGCCATATGGGTGAAGCTCACAGAAAACCTCAAGAAGTCTCTGTATCATCACAAAATCAAAAAATAAATTAATTATATATATATATATATATATATATATATATATATATATATATATATATGTATATATATATATATATATATATATATATATATATATATATATATATATATATATATAATATGTATAATTACGATTAATCCCACCTAACATTAAAGTTTTTAAATATACTTTGAATGTGAAATTATTGCAATATATATCTTCAATTTAATATATAAACAACATAAAGACAGTATATTTAATATTTGTTTAATGGCATCATTTTTATGACTGAAGGTGAGTACCAATACAACTGATGTCTCTAGTAAATTATTCTTTCATTCCTAATATTCGTGATTGACTACAGCCATTCAACATTGCAATCAAATTTCTGTCAAATTTAACACACACACACACACACACACACACACACACACACACACACACACACACACACACACACACACACACACACATATATATATATATATATATATATATACACTTTTTTTTTTTTTTTTGGTGACATACAGCCAAAACATTTCTTTGGTTGACCCATTGATCTGTTATGCATTCGCAATTTTACAAATGCAATTCTATACATACTTTTACTTTAATGCATTGATCACATTATCCATCAGTATTTCATTATTAAATTGCAACTATGGTTTATTTTTCATGAATTTTAGAAGACAGCCACTGCATTAGTGATAGCATACATATGAAGCTCTCAGTGGTGCAGGTGTATTGCTGTGTTTTTATGGTCCTTTCTAATGAGTCCTGTGGCAGAATATTGTTTCACATTATGCAGGACTCTGTCAAGTCAAATGAATTGAGCGTGTTTATGGGGAGGGGTCATTGCCTATGACAAAGAACCTCATCTGGGCCTTTACCATACGCAAAATGACTCGAATTAGATTGTGGGTGATGTAAGCTCTACTAAAATCAGCGAGTAGCCCTCTGGGTCCTTTTCAGATTCTGGCGATATTGAAAGAGGTGATGGAGAGGTTATGGTGTGGTTTGATATTTGGCGTATTATTTAGAGTTGGTTTACTATCAGACTTACAGTCAACAGCTAGTTTTGTCATTCCAATGACAAATAAAGATCATATTTACCAGAATTTTTAAATAAATTCACTATTCCTATGAATATCTGAACCCATACAGTAAGTTCATTATCATATAATTTTAAACAGATAACTGAGTGGATTCTACAACGTCAAATGTTCCGTTTAATATTTATTTTTCAAAACACATTTTTTGCCAAACATTCTAAATGTTTTGAGGTTGAATAATAATAGACTGTTTCAACCATGCGGTAAAAAAAAACGATGTTAAAAAAATCTATTACGTCTACTATTATGTTTAAAGGGGAATAATGTCAGAAAAAAAAATCAGAAAATTAACAGAATATTTTAAAAAAATAAATAAATTACTTTTTCATTTAAAAAAAGTAATTTAAGGAGTATAAACATTTCAAAAATCTGTTAATTTCTCCATTACAAACTAAATCTATTAAATAACTTGCCCAAGTTCAGTGTCCTCTTGATTATATCGTTGTAAGTCATGGGGACACAAAGCACATATGGCAGAGTTTCCTGAGAATTACCCAAAAACAGATGCAGTATCAAATCCCATAATAGCGCATGTCTGTTGAGAGTAGTCTGGAAATTCACTTTTCTCTTGGACTTGAAACAAAGCCAACTCACCACCTTTCCTTCAGCAGTTTATCAGGAATATCTCCCCTTGACCAGGTGCACAGAGCAATAGGGCAGCTCTCTCCATCAGCCGAGTTCAAACCTCAAACTGCCTTTCTTGTGAATCACTGCAGTGATAAAGAAATCCCATTAAGCGTTTGCCAGTTTGCACACCCCATCAATCTCACTTGTAGCTATGAGGAAGCCGACGTGTGTGAGAGGCAAGTGAATGATAGTTGGACACAGGTTGTTAAAACCTACTGAATTTTCTCTTAAAAAGTCAGAAAGGAACACCAAAAACTCTTCGCATTAGCTCTGAATTTTATTCTTCTAATGAACTAAAACATATTGATATATTCTGAGAGTAATGATTGATAGAAAATAGCAAGAACACCCAGAATGTCCTCTACCTGCAGCTGTGAGATCACCGTCAAGCTGCAGCAGACAATGATAAGACGCCGTTGACATCTCATTGATTCAGCCTCATCTCATTGATTTGACTCTGTCATGTGCGTCACAGAAAGGGACAGGAACCTTTGGATCGCTCTGCATCATTTGGCTCCTGCTGGCCCACTGGAGAGAAAGAATAATGACAAGATAATGATAAAGAAATACTTCACCCTAAAATCAAAAATTTGCTGAAAATGTACTTACCCTTACGTTATCCAAATCTAGATGTTTGTTCCTTCATCGGATTTGGAGAAATTTAGTATTACATCACTTGCTCACCAATGGATCCTCTGCAGTAAATGGGTGCCGTCAGAATGAGAGTTCAAACAGCTGATAAAAACATAACAATCATCCACAAGTAATCCACACGACTCCAGCCCATCAGTTAACATCTTGTAAAGCACAAAGCTGCGTGTTTGTAAGAAACAAATCCATCACAATGTTTTTAACTTCTAACTCCATTGCTTCTAGCTGAAATATGAGTCTTCTATCCATAATATTGCTTTCTCTAATGAAAACATTGTCTCATCTGAACCAGGAGAGAAATATGCACATATCAAGCAACATTTACAAGTGAAAACTGTCCAAAACAGTTCTAAACAAATATGGCAGTTGCGAAAAGACTACAGAGGATGGACTTTTTCAATGGAGGAAGTGTTATTATAGATTATGATATTTTGGCCAGAAAGTTAAAATGCCTTAATGATGGATTTGTCCCTTATAAACACCCAGATTTTTGCTTTACAAGACGTTAATTGCTAGACTGGAGTTGTGTGAATTACTTGTGGATTACTGTGATGTTTTTATCAGCTGTTTGGACTCTCATTCTGACGGCACCCATTCACTGTAGAGGATCCATTGGTGAGCAAATGATGTAATGCTAATTTTTTCCAAATATGTTCCCATGAAGAAACAAACTCAACTACATCTCAAGTGGCCTGAGGGTGAGTACATTTTAAGCAATTTTTTAATTTTGGGGTGAACTATTCCTTTAAATACACACACATAATTATTAATAATAAATCAATTTGCAAAGATGTTTATAGAGAAATTTACCATATAAATACTGTACATCGACTTTATATTTCCAAATGTAAAAATTGATTACATTCCCATGGCTTTTTTATTGGGGTGTGTGTGTGGGGGGGGGGGGGGGGGGGGTATTTTTGAAAGCATTGTCTATAAAACCAAGCCAAATGAGTTTATGTGAGTGTTAAAAATGAATTCCGGGAAACTCACATGGCTAGAGTTCAGACTGTATGGCGCTTGTCAGTCGTGCACAAGTCAGAGCAGCACAGCAGGAGAGAAAACACTGTGATCTGTTCAGTGACGTCTATGAGCATGTGACCGAACCTCCACTGTCACGCAGAGACCACTTGTAAAAGTCACAAATTTATTTTGGGATTCAAATGTATGCACACCTGAAGGTTAAATTACAAAAAAAACACGCTAGCATAGCTATGAAAGTCACATTATTGGCGAGGATCTAAAAAACTACTTTTTAAAAAAAGAGAGATGTGCACCTGTGTGTGTTTACACACCTATAGTTTGGGGACAAAACTGTCCCCAGAACTTAATTAAATCTGGCAAAAGTTCCCAACATTGTGGAAACCTAAATTCCCCAGAAGGATCGTTAAACTTCAAATCACCTACATTGTGGAAACCAGTCACCGTAAGGACAACAGCTTAAAAATCATGCTAAATAATATCTTCATGAAAATCTAAAAATTCTGAAAAGTTTGTGTGAGAGTTAAGCTAGGTTCAAGGTTAAAGAAAATACAATCATAGAAAATATAATACATAAATTAGTATTGGTTGAGCCCCCTTTTTGACCAGTCTGATAGATGCTCTGTGTTTTGTAGGGAACGCTACTACTCAATATTTTTTTTTAAAAATGAGCTAAATTTAATTCAGCAAGACATTTAAAAAAATTGCAAGTCCTTGAGGTAGAATGCTTTTAGAGAAGTATAATTCAAGGCCACAATCGCTATGATGTTTGAGTCTCACAGGCCCCAGACGGCTGCCATCTGTGTCGCCAGCAGAAATGTTTTTGACCCCAATTAGCTCCCCTGTCTCTCCCCAGCACCTCAATGACAGTCTACTCCACCACACACACAGGTCCTTGCTTTTACAACTCTCGTGAAGTCACTATGGTTAACAACAGGTAAATATATTCCTCTCCTCTTACAAAAAAAAGTCTGAAGCTTTGAAGATGCATATCCGTATAGCTTTGAACATTTGACTGTTTGATCAAATGCGTACTTCCTAGTATACCAACCCTGAGGTTCGATACGCCCTTTTGATTATTTTTTATTTTTTTAACCAAATCACAAAGTAGCAATTAATACAATCATAGCACTCGTCTAAACACTGTCTGACATATGCACTCCAAAGGCAATCCTGATTAATGAGGTCTTCACCTGAAATGACAAACCATCAAATTTGAGGTAATGTCATCTAATATATATATATATATATATATATATATATATATATATATATATATATGTGATTTAAATATGTAATATTTTTTAAAATATATATAACAAGTACTTTGCCATACCATTGCCCCCTTATCACTATGGTCCACCAGGGGGGCCCTTTAGCTGTCCTTATATTTGTATATTTTTAATCAGAAGATACCTCTTTTATCATTTCTTTTCACATAATTTAGTTTCATCAATTTTCAAAAAAAAAATTTTTTTTAATTGTCCAATTTTAAAACCAGAAAAAAACACCCTATACCACTTTTTCCCTTGTCGATTAGTTTTGCATAGCATGATTTTGATTGACATCAGTGCAATTACATTTTCACTTGTTTTTACACTGATAAGCATGTTATTTTTATATTGCTTTCTATTTGCTCTCTCTAAATTTGGAGGCAGCACCCTGACCCTCGCCAGCTGTCCATCATTACCGTGTTTAGTAAGCCAGTTAATAGACTGCCTCTCGGATCACAGGTCAGCCACTCACATGAATTTTATCTGAATAGTCTCATTACATTTTTTGCAAGTTTCTGAGAGGAATTCCTTATGCAGACATAGGAAGCAGACAGAAATGCATGACTGGTTCACTTGTTAAACAATTTTTTTGGCATAAGGACTGCTTGTATGATGTTTTTTTATTTATTTTTATGTGATCCCTTTTGGACCTTCAAAGCAATGTTCAATATGAACATCCTTGTACTGAAAATCTTTTATTTTTTCTCTGTATTTATGTTTTACTGAAAGAATTTACAGAATGAATAGACTTTAGAATGAAATGAGTCAATATATTTCCTTTTTGGGTTATCTATTTATTTAATGATATTTCCTAAAATGTGGAATATCTAGAAAATTTTTCATATTTGGAGAAATTTGGCCTTCCATCATTTCATAACAATTGGATCCTCTGCAGTGAATGGGTGCCGTCAGAATGAGAGTCCAAACAGCTGATAAAAGCGTCACCATAATCCACAAGTAATCCACATGTGAAGAGTTGCTTGTTTGTAATAAACTAATGCATCATTAAGAAGTTTTGAACTTTGAACTAAAATATGGAGTCCTCTATCCATAATGCTGCTTTCTACAGTGAAAAAACTGAATCAGAAGAGAAATATATATAAAGATATTAGCTTTTTACTTCACAAGGAGTTAATTGATGGTCTGGAGTCATACATTTTGACGGCACCCATTCACTGCAGAGGATCCATTGGTGAGCAAGTGATGCTAAATTTCTCCAAATCTGTTCGAAGAAACTCATCTACATCTTGGATGCATGGGTGAACTATTCCTTTAATGCACTTTTTGTTTAATTAATCAATAGCCATCATCACCACTCCTTTAGTCAAGCTGCTGGTTTCTTGCAGAAACTGATGTTGATTTCAGCTTCAGGTGATTATCTGAAACCCATTTGCTCCCCTCACGCATCAAAGAGTGCTCATTTGCTCGTTGGGCTTACTCACTTCGCAGCCCTCGTCTTTTAGCCTCTGCAGTGCAGCAATAGAACAGTAAAATGCATAAAAATGCTTTCAGGTCCGTCAGCTGCAGAGTTCAGCCGATTGGGAGTATTTATCATGGGGGTGCTTTCTATCTTTAGAAAGCCTATCAACACGTCAGAGCGGTCAGGACAAGCGTCCACAGAGCACTGTCATCCGAAGACGTCCGTGTCCCCCAGCCAGGACGCAAAGAGAACTAGTGCGTCTGTTCGCTTCAGCGAGCTGATGATTGCCTCAGACCCACGCTACATCTCAAATGGAGGATTCAGTCAAGAGGAACAAGTTAAAACAAAGCTTTCTGTTCAATTTCATCACAACACAGATATCACAGGCTTCTCTGATCAATGCATTGCACATACACGCATAGCATGTTTCATCTGTAAAGTTAAAGAAGCACTTGTCTATATTTTCTAGAATCTAGAGAATCTAGTTTGGCTCCTCTACCCCAAACATTTCAGTATCCGGTATTCAGGCTATTTTTCTCAAGCTGTTTATAGGCAGTGGTTCATTTCCCATTGTTATTTCTCATCTCATAATTTCTTTGTTTTCAATAGCCAATTATGCTTCCATTACTGCTTTTGTGGCACCACATGTCGCAAACAACATGACGTACAGCTCTTGAAGATAAAAGGCATAAACGATTAGCCACCTGAAATATGATTTGCAATAAAACCAAGATAGTCTTCAATATCTATTCAATACGTCTGCAGCACTCATTGAGAAGATAATGGTGATGAAGGATCAATGTGTATTCATCTCAGGGTCACAAGCCAATGTGTTCAGAGCCATTCAAATATGGAATGTCTTAAAGGGATAGTTCGCCCAAAGATGAACATTCTATTATCATTTACAAATCCTCATGACAGTCATTCCAAAACAGCATGACTGACTTTTTTCCACTGAACATGTAAAAAGATATTTTGAAGAGCACTGCAGGTATAAACAACATTGAACCCTACTAAAAAACCCTTAAAAAAACAAAAACGAAACAGAGTTTTTCCTAATATCTTCTTTTGGAATTAACTGAAAAAAATAAATGATTACAAAAAAATGCAAAGAAAATAAAATCTATTTAGGAAAAAATATTGTACAATGGCCCTTTTACAAATGAAACTGTCTATATTTGTGAAACAAATGAATTCACGAAAAGACATAAAGCTGAAAATTGCATGTTGTACAAAGAAAAAAAAATGAAAAATTTGACCAACAAATATGTAAATGACACTGTTGAGGTTCACAAGATTTATGAGGAATGTGATATATCAAATATTTAATTGAAAAAAAAAACATTGGGTCAACTTGCCACCTATGCATTTTAGGGTTAAGTAATTAGATACGGTTCATTTTTGGTTTCATGATCTCTTTGGAATAACTCTTTCTTCAAAAACTTGGCTGGAATAGTTCCTCTGGGAGACATTATGGGAAGGCAGATAAATTATAGCCATGCTGGCCCACGAGATGTATTTACTAAGGGTAATTATCAATTATGCCTGAGTCTAATGAAGCTTTCCTCTCATCTGAATTCATTCCCACATGAACCACTGATTTCTTCTGTCTCTGATGCTGCAGTGTTGTTAGTGGGGATCATCTGCATTTCAAGCAAGTACATATATATATATATATTTTAAAGCAATTACGACACAATCCTGAGAAGCTTTTCCTTTTAAGATACTGTATCAGTGGCAGAACGAATTGATTAAGAAGTCATGTTCAAAAAGGCTTTTTTCTCTTCAAGGAGGGAATCCCCATCTAAGCCTGCTGTGATTTCCTCCATTATTCTTTACTGGCTTATCTTGTTAAGAACTTTACTTTAGGGGAATTGGAGCGCCGAAAGTGGTCTGCAAGTGCGAAAGTATTGAGTTGTACACTTTAGAAGCACACTCAAACACTTCCATCATCACCCAGAATATCTGTCAACACTGGAGAACTGGAAATGTGTGCTACATCACGATGGGTCCATTAACTTAATGGACAGAGGGTGGTTGTGAAAAGAAAAAAAAATAGATGGGGAGTGTGTTAGAGAGACAGGAGGGGGCTGGGACAGTAACCTTTGGGCTTTTTATTGGAATGAGATGACACACTCGAGCAGCTCTTAAATGAATGGCATCTGTAGTGCGGTTTCTGCTGAGAGGGTTGCCCTTTTCTTTGCAGCACGGTCGAACTGAAAATGAAACGCTGCCTCTTTTCTCTGAACACCTCAGAGTCAACCTCCCAGCCTCACTGTGTCCCCGCCAGATGTGGCATCAATGTACCTTTTCAGCTACATTATCGAACTGTGATGCTGGGTCTGATCTGTGGCTCAACGCTTCCTGTTCAAAAGGTTAGCTTCAGTTTAACAAAAAGACTTTTTTAAATAGTGGCATCGTCCGAATGACGCAATTTCATTACAAGCCGCGACTCGTATAGAAAGATGTCTAAATGCAATTACCAACATTCTTATCGTTGTTATTGTCCCATTTGAGGATTCTAATGTTCATTGGTTCTTTTTGAAGAGTCTTCTCTGAGCAGTTAATTATTTAATCATTTTTAATGTCCACGCACCATGCATACAGACGAGACACGCTTCCATAATTCCTCGCTCCGTTGCACTTACAGAGATTGCTGTTTTAGAAATTACACCCAAATTGCTCTCAGCTTTCCGGCCAGATAACACCCAAGGACCTCACATCCAATGCGGAGGATTTCCTTGTATCACCTTAAAGGAGAAAGACAGGCGTCTTAAAGACTTATCAAGAATGTACAGGGAAAATTTCACAGTTGGCCTACCAGCATAAACACACACAAACACACACACACACAGCTCCTGGTCCTTCACAGTTAAAAAAACAAACTCTTCTGGGATTTTCATATTACACATTGCTTTGTAAATCTCTGTGGCTCAAAAGAATGCTGATGTCATTCCTTCCATGCTTATTACGATTTAATAAAAAAACTAATACACAGTTTATCTATATCCTGCTCCTTTGTTCTTTAATGATTAAGGCTTAAATGACAGGTATTGTGAAATCCCAAAGCTTCTGAGCATGGGCGACGTTTAACTCAAGACGGGGGGAAGGAAAAAATTGGCAAAAATATAAAGCAAATTTAAAATGTTATTACGTATAAGTATCAAAACAATGTCTTATCTCACTGCACGGTGTCAAAGCAGTTAATAGTATCAGCACAGTCAAGAATAACTTTCTACCGTCTTTTACTGGAAATAAATTTACTGGTTGATATGGCCCAGTCTCAAAATTTGAACTGGATCTCACTCTGAACGCATGCTGTCTGTGGAGGTTTGGCCAGTCCCCATTCCAGAATTAAATCACTGAGTGTGCTCTAGCCTTAATGTACATCTATTTTCACATATATTCTGCACTGAACGAAAGAATTCTGACCAACTTAAACACTTCTGATTGGCTAAGAAATCAACAGAAATGCCTGTGATTGGCTACATTGGTCAACGCAGCAAATATATGTTGAAATAGAAATGTTGATGTTTTCTAGAGTGCAAACACAAATGCGCACTGGCTTTCCAGACCTTCAACTGAGGGATCTTTTGCTTTTGTTTCGTTTTGCTTTCACCCTCTACCAGGCCTGGGCTTGACTAACCGCTCCAAATAGGGCATTTCATGAAAACACTAAATTAATCCAAAGTTCTGGCATGAAACTCTAGATGGCGCAGTCCGATAGGTCAAACTCAATCTGACATAGTGATGTCATCACATGGTGCAGTTTTGTCAAAAGTGCAGAGTTCGGTACCAGTCGGTAATTAAATTTTTAAAATGTCCATTTCCTGCTAGCGTTTGAGAATCTGCTGACAGACGCCTGCTTTCAAATGCTCCCGTGTGCTTCTGTGTGAGCGCTTGGTGAAGAGCGTGAAGCGATGATCATTGTAGCCAATCACAGATGTATCTGTTGAGCGTGTGAACACAATGGCCAATCAGCGGTGTTTAAGAATCTACTCAACAGCATTCTAATGCTAGCAGGGAAATGGGTATTTTTAAAATTTCAGTACCTACTGGTACCGAAGTCGGTACTTCTGACAACAGTAAGCAGCTGATTGGTTCTTTTTGCATCAGCAGCCAATGAGCTTGCTTCTCAACATTCAAATACTTGGGTAGTGCCTGCTGTAGCAGTTGCAACACACTTCGGAAACCCTCCACCTTCCCCAGCTCCACCTGTATAGATCTGCTATGGGGTGATTCATGTATGCTATTGGGGTTATTTCATATATGTTATATCACAGCAGCATGTTGTGGATGTACTGGCATTATCAAGTTTCTGTATTTGCTCTGCTGCAGCAGCAACAGCATAGCAGATCTATTCCCCCCAATTTCGCCCCTGCTTCTAAATATTTTTATTTGGATATTGTCAGTCCTCTGTCGTGTGTGTCTTGTGTTCCCGCCCCTTGTGTCCTTATTTGGTCTTGTTCCTGTCCTTGTTAAGTGTGATTATTAGTTTAGTGTTGTCCAGCCGTGTTTTTGTAATTATCATTGATTGTCATGTGTATATTAGTTCCTGCCTGTTCAGTTAGTGTTTGTCTGGTCTACTCGTTATTCCCCGGTGTTCCTGTCGATGTCAACCTTGCCTTGTCTTGTCCTGCCTTGATGTCACCATTAAAGACTGTTATTTTGAAGTTACTCCTCGTGTCCGTCTTCCTCGTCCCTCCCTGCTGTGTGCACCGTGACAGATATTATGAAAGTGCAAATCTTAAAATCATATCAAACAGCACACTATTCTTACAATTTCTGCTATTAATATTATATATGTTCATGAGTGCTTGTTTATTGATATTGACCTTTTTTAAGCAAATCAACTGAGCAGTAAAAGCCATGTGATTAATCACTCTGGAGCTGCAGGAAAACATTTTGACATGCCATAAAAACATCAATGGAGCAGACAGAGAAAAATCAGTCCATATCATGCTTTAAAGAGTCCTGCTTGTAAAGAAATAACTAAAAAGTCACTGGTAAAACCTTAGAAGTATATACGTAGATGCCTCATTAGCGACTGTTTCTATGGGCCGCTATATGTAAGCCGTCCATCATATTGTAGTGGTCAACTTGACGTCATTCACCATAGTAATCACTGAATATTTGAAAGATGCCACAACACTGCACAGCTGATGGTCTGTGTGTGAACCCAACGGCTCTGTGTGAACCTACAGTATGGTGAATGACGTCAAATTGACCGTTCCAAGATGGTGCGGTCAAATAGGGCGTCTATATACGGCTATAGGTAAAACATCTATTATAGTATGATGAAATGGGATATTTAGAAAAAATACATTCAAATATAATATATAATGATCGAATCGAATTAAAAATGCCAGAATACATGGTTAATTCTGAATGGAGAAAATGCTTTTTGCCCTCAGAATGGTCTACCAGCTAGGGCTAACTGAATCATGTTAACCAGCCAAACCAGCCAAAAAAAAAAAGTGATCGTCTACATCACAATGGAATATGAGATAATTTTCTTGATTCACTGCCTCACTGGACAGCCAAGAGTTAAGGCGTTTTACATAAATTGGATTAAAATGCAAAATAAACATTTCTGTTTCTGAGATAAGCACACTTGCTGAATAAAACATGCAATGTGACAAGGTCATCTAATAATTTGTAAAGAAAATTGTAGGAAGAGTACAAAACTGCACAGTATCCATTAAGTAGATACTATTCCATTCAGAATATAATATAGCCACAACACATCCTCCAACTCATTCAGCAATCCAGTCAAAAACAAGCATATTTAGCACCAATTCTTTTCACAAACACCTCTATTAGAAGATTTAAATTACATTCTCATGCTAGACATCTTTACTCAACACTAAAGTGACCACCTGCCAGTAGCTTGCCATATTAGAGGTTTCAAAAAAAGATGAAATGCTTTTTATTTTTTCACAAACATACTGGATCTACAAGAGTTCAAGAGTCAATGAATTCCTTCTGAAATTCCCTGATTGGATCGCAGTCTCAAACACCTGCAGAAAGAGAGATAAGCTACTTATCTTCGAAATGTTCCAAACCCCAGTGTTTCCGCATCCGTTCACACTGGATTATGGGGAAACACACATAAAAATATAATTGCTCGTTTACTGTTATAATTACAGCATCGCAGAGCTTGGCAAAGTGTTTTCTTATAGTCACAGCATTATTAAATGCAAATCAAAATCATCAAATGAACTAAAGAAATGATGATATATTTTAGTTTCACTGTGCACTAACTGGAAAAAAGACTGACTGACTTGCTGTTTTCTTTAAATATAGCCTGGAGCCAGTAAAGACTCTGTCATTCCTCCTCAGGGTAATCATAAATGAGCTGCAACTCCTAATGACTATTTAATTAGCGGGCTAAAATGACTTAAATAATGAAAAGGATTTTTCATGGCTTGACCGTCAAATGAATGCATTAATTTACACCATCTACACTGTTTATAAGTTCACATTCCACTTAAAGAACCTATAAGATGCATTAAAAAAGGGTAAATATTAAGAACATTTGAACAAGTCCAGATTTATATTAATAAGGGTCCCACTTTATATTAGGTGGCCTTAACTACTATGTACTTACATTTGAATTAATCATTTGGTACAATGCACTTATTGTGTACATACATGTTTTTACATTGTACTTATATTTTTTAAAATACCTATATGTAGTTACATCTGTAATTAATTTCTGTAATTACATTTATAATTACACTGTTGACCCATCCCTTACACCTTAACCCACCCTTAAACCTACCCATACCACCAAACCTGTCCCTAACCTTACCTGTATCCCCCTCAATAGCAGCAATAGTGTTTTGCAATACAGTATGAACACAACAAGTACATTGTACTTATTTTTTGATGTAAGTACATAGTAGTTAAGGCCACCTAATATAAAGTGTGACCTTAATAAGAAATTAAATACTAAAATTCTAAAGGATAAAATCAACTACAACTTTACCTGCAGAACATGCATAAAAGATTGATCGGTCTCAAATACGTGGTCCAACCAAACCTCAAGTTCTCCTCACATGTCTGGCAGCATCTGTTTTGGCTCCTACAGGCAGAATGCTGAACATTATACAGGCAGAGTCACATTCATTTGGCAGAAACACTCTCTGACTAAACAAGTGTGTGATTTTGTTGCACACTTGTGATTAATTTTCAAGGAGATTTTGTTCGGCAATGAGTATGGCTGCCTTCCATGATGTATCATCTGTTGACAGCAGTCTGCTGTGACGTTGTATGATTAATTGTGTACCTTTCTGCCATCAGGTGATTTTATAAATGCTTAGTTTGACAACATCAGTACACAGTTTCATTATACGTAACAGATCATGTCATTTTGTGCAATTTAATCAATAAATGACCTGTCAATGTGACAAATTTCCTTTTATTTAATAGTCTTTACTACAGCAAGAATCAATATTTTCACAAAACCCCTAACCCCAAGTATTCAACATTAGCTTGTAATTCAGCTCTTGCTGTTTGTGGGCTTGAATTGTGCAGCATATTGAGGAGAGGTGTGTTATTATTACTTTTCTAAGACTTCAGGCTTATGATTTTCACCAATAGATGATAAAACAGATGAACAAATCCCACTGAAAGAGAGACTTGAGATCTAGAGATCTAGAGACCAGAATATCATGGCGACTTGGAGCAGGGATCTTGTGAGAAATAATCCACCAAGCAACCACCCAGATTGCTATAGCAGTACCAACTGGCACAGACCATCAGTACTTTTGACAATACTGGCAACTACCAAGAAGACCTGAGCAAATGCATAGCAGCATCTTGGCAATCACCTCAACATCTGGCACCATTATTGCACAATAATCAGTAACCAATACAGATTCAAACCAACAAGTTTCACACACTCTTTATCAGCATCTATGGGTCTTTAACATCCATAGAACCTTTCCATTGCACAGAAGGTTCTTCATAGTGGAAAAATAGGCATTTTCAAAATGATATAATAAATCTGTGGAGTATTTTGAGCTGAAACTTCATAGACGCGTTCTGGGGACACCTGACCTGAGACTTACATATTGTAAAAAAGGGGGGCATAATAGGTCATAAAAGTGGTTCTTATAGCATCACTGAAAAACCCCCTTTTGGAAACATTATTTAAAAAAAAAAAGTGTACAGTACTATTTTATGCAGAATTTTTATATTGTAAATCATTTTGAAGTTCCTATACAATAGGGATTTATTAGTCAGCCTGATGAGTCAGTAGTCACCCTAAGGCGTGTAGAGTCCAAATATACTGTAACCCAATCTGTTTATTGAGCAGTGATGAAATAATCAGCTGGTAATGTATTCTGATTAAGTTTGCTGTGGTGAATCACAGTAAGTAGCCATCTAATGCCTGCTGGTGGCAGCCTGTCTAGTGCAAAGCGTAAGTCAACCAATGTTAGCCTTCCGTCTGGAGCCGGCTTTAGTGCACATGCTGTTGCCCCGATCTCAAGCTCTTACGGTCTCTCAGTTTCTAAGGCACTAAGCATGGTCATTAACCATCAACATGGTCACTTTCCTGTGTAAATGTACAGGGGCTGATTTGGTCAGAGTGTCCAGAAACCCTTATGTATGGACTTAATATGACCATGGGGAAAAGGATTTAATGTTTGACCACAGTATAGTCCTGCTATTTACTCTCATGTTGGAAAACATGTTTTTGACCTCTTGTTAAATAGCGAGTAAGCTTGTGGTAAGCATAACAGATATTATTTTTCTTAATTGAGGAACTATGTTTTTAATTTGTTGGCTTCTTAAAGATGCTGCAAATGCCCTTTGGCAATGGCACCCTACGTAAATATCATGAGATGAATTTTTCAATTAAGTTTCAACATGAAGCTCGTACTCTTTGATTGACAACCACTCAAAAACCATTTTACTCTTTTGCAGTTCGCCCTTGGCGATAGAAATTGATATGACGTTGCTATACTTTGGCTATGCTAAGTGACAAGGGCAAATTGGAGCTGTCTTGAACTTTCTAATAGTTCCATTGCATTCCTGCATCCTAAAAATAGCTGGTCTAGACACTCAAAAACAAACTTGTCTGATTCCACAAATAACATCATTTAAATATGAAAGGCATGGATAATACATAGAAAATGTTGCGGGATTTGCATTTGCAAAACCTTTCAGTCATTTGCTTTGTATAAGATGCTTTTATACAAACATGCATTCAAGCTGCACATCTTTACAGTATTTTTTTAAACCCATGACGCTGATGTTGCTGGCACCATTTTCTACCAGTTGCGCACACAATTGAAGCACTGAAAAACACTTAAGTTGATTATGTTCTAGTATCATTTGGTAAACATTTTTGGGCAGACAATGTACGATTTTCAGAAAACTGATGCTGGTTCATTTGCATCTATTATTTCTAAAGTATGCTATTTGCAGTTACAGTTATTTTCTATGAATTAACAAAACAACTCAACAAAGGAAGAAATGACTGCAAAGGCGTATAAATCTTGTTAACCAAATGTTTATCGTTTGTTGAGTATTTGTTAAGAAAATGTAATTTAAATCCCACTTGCTGAAATAGTCTTGTTCATGATTCTGAACAAAAGTCATTTAGATTTATTATTGTGTGCACATGCAGGCTTGTTAGGTTCCAGTTTAACTTTGTTTTATTTGGTTTGAAGTTCCATAAAAAAAAAAGTTTAGTGCATCTTTATCTCTTCTCGGAAGTAGAAAAATATAAAGTAATCTGTTAATGTCATATCGGACCAATCCTGTGAGATTCTAGCAGTGCAGTGCAGCTCTATTAATCAAACTGATTGTGTATGATACATCTCTGTTCTCTCTCATGCTTTTAATGATACTGGGGATTTCTAAGGCCTTTGATTGATTGCATTCATTGTTGTGATGCATTCTTATCAATGATTTTGGTTGACTCAACTCGGAAATGTTCACTTTACAATCAAGCTGATGAAGCCAG
This sequence comes from Acrossocheilus fasciatus, assembly GCA_036784905.1. NCBI lineage: Eukaryota > Metazoa > Chordata > Actinopteri > Cypriniformes > Cyprinidae > Acrossocheilus > Acrossocheilus fasciatus. The sequence continues at coordinate 8,362,265 of CM071954.1, read as the reverse complement.
GAAGGAAATACAGCTGTAGAAGGACCCTTGGGAGGGTTTCTGAAATTGCACAGTTGTGACATTTTCAGAGTTGAATCAACAAATTAAGATATTGAGTCCTCAGACACAAGTTTGTAATATCATTATGAAAACTGACAGATCAAAGCACATCATCAACAAGGGAATGTTACGTTGCGAAACTTTCACTTATCTTTTTTTTTCTTTTTTCTCTTAAGACTATTAGATATTGGTGATTAAACTACTATTTAGAAAATGAAAATGAACCTAGCATGGAAAGTAACTAGTCTTAAAGGGGTCATATAAAGTTATATCCACTTTTACAAGTTGATTGTACTGAAATGTGTGTTGGCAGTGCCTGTACACAACCATCCTATAATGATAAAAATCCATCCAGTGTTTTTTTTTATCTCCTAATATGTTTATCCCTTTCTCAAATCGAGCTGTTCGTCTTGTGACGTCACAAAATCGGAGGCCCCTCCCACGGTAGTTGATTGACAGGAACTTTTCAGCACAGACTGCACTGGTGTCTTACCTCAGACCCGCCCTGAGTGAGCTGTCATCAGTTGTTTCACCGTCGGAGCAGATGTAGACAAGAATGACTCCTAAGCGAGGTGTTTTGTTGTTGGATGTAATAATTAACATAGCAGTAGCCATTTACTCCCATCATCTGAGCGGCTGAAGAGGATTAGGTTTGGTTCTGAAGGGAATGCGCCCTCCATCTACCTAAATGGGTCTATGTTCGCGCGAATCATTCCTGATCCAGCTTCACCTCCAGAAAAAGTGAGTACAAGGTTTTTTTAAATGAATCTTTGCAAATGGCCTTTCCTAATAATGCGCTAATTAGCAGTTTTCACAATGAATGCGCTAAAGTAAACAGTCCCTCAGAGAGCGGCTCGGAAGACAGGGGCGGAGTCAGCAGAGCTCATTAACATTTAAAGGAGAATGACACAATACAGCTTGCTCTGACAAGAGCTGTTTTTGACAGGGTGAAAAAGGTGTTTTTTACACTACCAATGAGAAATTTTAACCAAACTATGTTACAGACTTTTCATTAAGACCCTAAAGAATAATAACAACTTTAAACACAATCAAACAAATAAAATCTATTAAACTCGTATTCATTTGCTTGTTTAATTATTTTAATTACCAAAAATTGTGATAAATTACAATAGACTTGCTCTAACTCTCTTACCCATTCTGGCACATTTCACTGAAAATTCATTATTTTTCTGGCACTATTTCATAAAAGGCACCAAGTGGTGACATTAATTATCAGATCACTGAAGAAAAGAAATTGTTAAATTAGGATGCATATTAGCCTTCTTTTTGAAGGCTTTCCTTTGTTATTCACTGCACTGCGTGGTACTCGGACTTCTGTAATATGCACATTTTATCTTCCACGCATCATGCCCCGAGTCCATAGCACAATAATCAGCAACCAGCGAAGATGCAAACTAACAATTCTACCCATGGCAGACTCACCCTAGAGCTGATCCCCAGAATCTCTCACAAAATGTTTTCTGCTCTCTCAGCAGGAGTTTCTTCTCTGGCCCCATTTCCTCAGCATGGTGACACGCTGAAGCCAGATGAGCGAACACAACTCATCCTGTAACGCACTTATCAGATCTCCTTCTCCATGCCATCCAGCTGAGAGCTACAATGATACATCATTTGGGCCAGAAGCCCTTGTAGCATCACGAGATGGTCATCTCAGCGAGAGGCTGTTTTTACCATCACCATAATCAGAGGTTTTCTATATGCCCGCCCAAGGACAAACACATGACTGTTTAAACTCACTTTATAAGATCTGGCTTAAGTAACTGTGGAGCCCACAGCTGGGAGGGCCAATTTTCTGGTCCCTTCACCTGTAGACAGAGTGCTGGCCTGTTCTGATTTGGCTGTTTTGGACTTGCCAGACAAGACTGGGATTCAATTCACAAGCGGCTCACCGCTAGAAAAGCAATCTCAACGCTTTCAAGTCCTTACATTGTATTTTGGATTTTGTTTCATCACCATGAAATAGTTTTATTTTAAAACTGCCATTCATTGTGAGACTATGCAAAGGAGCTTTCGCTATCCGTCGGGCACATTTATCTACGGGCTATTTCATGTAAAAACTCACACTCATCTTCAGACATGTTCTGACTCTGAGCGCAGTGAATTTCTCACCTCACTGGTGTGACTGTCAGTACTCAATAATTGAGATGTCTTAAAGATTGATTTTTCAGAACTTGTTCAGGGAATGTTGTGTTTAGTAAAGCCCCAGCTAACAAAAATATGTCCTAGGAGTGTTTTGCTAATGTTCCCATTAAGTTATGACTACAAGCGTTTATTCTGAAATTAGAATAAATCTAAAATCAATAGTAAATTATTATGATTGGACAATAGAAAGAAATTAAAAACACTCTGATTTGATTTTTACAACTCTGGATTCTTTATATTGTATTTCACTTTCTGTCAGTCACTTCTGTCAGTGTTCATTTTTTAATTGTTCTATAAAAACATTAGATATATTGATAAATTACAGAGAAACTCATAAATTAGAGAAACTTCCCAAAGAAAACTCTTAGCCCTATTATGTTTCAAAATGTCTTAAACTGTGTTCAAATCTGCAAAGGAGATTCAAATATAATGTTCAAATAAATGTAACTAGATTTTATCAAGCAACTAGCTACACAGAAAAAAAATGCCTGGTATATTTCACAATGAAACAGCACATAACATTGCATTAAATTGATAATTCACCCAAAAATTAAAATTCGGTCATTAATTACTCATCCTCATGTCGTTCCAAACCCGTAAGATCTTCATTCATCTTTAAAACACAAATTAAGATATTTTGATGAAATCCAAGAGCTTTCTGACCCTGCATAGACAACGATGCAACTGACACATTCAAGGCCCAGAAAGGTAATAAGGACATCATTAGAGTAGTCCATGTGACATCAGAGGATCAACTTTAATTTTATGAAGCAAAAATACTTTTTGTGTGCAAAGAAAACAAAAATAACTTTATTCAACAAATTCTTCCAAAAATGAACGAAGATCTTACAGGTTTGGAACAACATGAGGGTAAGTAATTAATGACAGAATTTTCATTTCTGAGTGAATTTGAAATTTTGAAGTAAAAAGACTCAAATAGTATTTTCTTGTCAACATACTCATATAACCTTTGTTTTCTGTCCAACTTTGAAAATCTTTTAGAGTGTATAAAAGACCAACCTATGAGCAAAAAAAACATTTTCTTTTCTTTGGCTCTGTCTCTCAAGATGTTTGGTTTAACGTTCCTAATTCCCATTGTTTGCCCTTAAATTCATAATTTAAAGTTTTTATTGCGTGATCAATATTCATTTGAACTTTTAGACTGCAAACGAGATATTGAAAACAGCACAGATTGAAGTTTAATCCATTGTAATGCCAATGGTCACGCTTTTTGCACACAGCTCTCAAAGCATCATTATTGTCTTGGAGCATCACTTCATCAGAGGATGAATGGACAGAGGACACACTGTGAATGAGTGTGTGGGTATTCTGGGAAAATGTTTGCTTGTATTTTTAGTTTCCTAGTTTGTTTTCAGAGACTGCAATCCTTGACGTAGAAGATAAGTCTTGACGTCTACCCATCCCAATACGTAAGACAGTCTTCTCCTGTGTCCTCTCTCTCGCTCTCTCTCTCTCATCCCACTCTCGCACACACACACACACACACACACACACACACACACACACACACACACACACACACACACTTGTAAAACAGGGGGTTAGGGGTTGGACCACAGGGAGGGGTGTGTCTCTATAAGACGACCGAGCAACAGCATCCTCTTAGGAAACAAACAGAAGCAGGCGATAGGAGAATATAACCGCCTTCAGTTTCAGCAGATCTGCTCAGGACAGGTGCCTGAACCGCACACAGCTCAGGTAGGCTGACTGAACGGAGAAATACTTTAGATTCACATCAATTTACTCAGGACACTTTGCACTAATCTGTTTGCTGATTATTTGTAATTTAGCATGTGCAATACAATTTACTTTTCCATTAAACTTAAACGGATAGTTTACTCATTTACTCACCCTCATGTCCTTCCAAAACCGTAAATAAAATACTTTCTTCTGTGTTATATCTTCTTTTGAAAGCAAGTCATTCAAGTTTTGAATGACATGAGGGTGTAACTAAGAATATTTTCACTTTCTAGGTGAACTTTCTTGTTAGATCAGGAGTTTATTTTATCAGTAACTATTTTGTCCACTTTTATCAGCAATTATTATTTGACCACATGCAATAAATTTTTTCACATAAAGCATCAAATGATGATATAAAATGATGGTGTATGGCTGTTATACATCTTCTGAAACCTATTTATGTGAATGACAGGGATGTATTTTTCACTTTGCTCTCATAATTGTATCATCGATTGATACATAGTGAAATCAATGCATTTCTTTACAGGGCAAAATCCAGGCTACTATAGACCCTGTTTAATTTTAGGGAGAAATTTACTGTACACTGGGGTGTTTAATTCAGCTGAGAGGAGTATTGGCAGTATTGTGAAATATTTTTGAACAGGAGCTGACTTTTGGTGCACAAAATGCCTGGCACCTGTCCATTCATGGACCATTACCATGCAATTTTCTACTATCTTTGGCCAGTGCCTATAAATGTCTTATCTGCTAGAGTTAGTTTGGATTTAGTGCTCAGGTTTCAAAATCAAAGAGAGACACATAATTGTTCGTTGATTTCACAAGAGGTCATAATGAATTAGCCTTGGGTAATTCAGAATGTAACAGTCAGATGTTGCACTTTGCTAGATAATTTTATACTTGATCTATATCACAGAGTGCCACTAAAAGCTTGGTTGGAGCGGAGATTGCAAGAATTGTGGCTATGATCATAAATAAAATTAAAAAGTGGTAATACTATTTAAAGAAAGAAAGGAACCCTGGCTGACTTAAAAAAAAAAAGTGTTTTAAAAATGTGATTTCATCTATGCAAATTTCTGTTGGTTCCTTCTATGCAAATTCTTAATTATATTTAGGTGATTATGTAATAATGATGGCAATTGCCTCGGTTACTCTTTTTAAAAACTTTTGTAAAGACAAATCTGCATAATGATTAATAGAATATTTTCACAAGTATGATACAAAAATCATTGAGGAGAGGTGCAGTTAGGATTTCGGAATCTAAGAATAGTCCGATTATTTATTTGAAGGCCCTGAGGCAAATGTATCGGCTCGTCCAAAACTCACGGGACAATTTTAGCCACTGTGAAATTGACTCCTGATTAGCTGTCCTTACGGTGCTTTAAATATCCTGATGCACAAAAAGCATAACCACAAGCATAAAAGCAAAATATATCAGCATAATCACAATTAATGACTGGATATATTAAAAAATAATAATAATTAGAATCCAGCTTTATAATAAAAGATTAAGTGATCTAATACCGAGGCACATGCTATGAAGTTTTTTAAAATAGCATAAATTACCAAAATTTCCACATATAAATAAACTTTGTTTTTTTTGTTATATATAGATATGAACAGTACAGTAGATATGAAGGACATCCTGAAAAAGCCTTGTTTGAAGATAGATGTGCAGCAGTGTGATGTGATTTTTTCAAATTCTAAATAGTTTATCTACCAGCTCCAAACTTTTTTTCAGGTATTTCAATGTATCCAGAATAACATGACTGTTTGATACTGGACTACAAAAAGCAAGTTTATTGCTGTGAAGGACTGCACTGTAGGAGGAGTTAAATCCTTAATGATATTTCATCGAGGAGTTTCTCTGCCCTTAAAGTCAGTTTAACAACTGCATTCGGTACGGGCGATGAAACAATTACTTTCGCATCACAAGCATGAAAACAGCTTTAAGCTTTTTGATTAGATAATCTATCTTTATGTCAATGCAAAGCCTAACCTGACGGCCGTGTTTAAAGTGTGGTGAATCCATCCATCCCAGCCATTGATTATTTAGTATCAAAGAAACAGTTGTGGTTATGGGGCCAATTTTGCATTCAATTTGTGGATGCATTTATCTACTATTGAGTTTGCAGGTGTATGTGAACAAATTTGTCTTTGACCTTCATAGGCTGCAGCGGCCCTACTGAGACACACAGTTGAAGCTGTCAATCTGAGGTTTTAATTGTTTCAGGATAGATCTCAACAACGTTGCTCAGATTGGCCAGGAAACCAAACGGATCTAACATTGCAGATCACAACATAAAATGAAACATTTCTCATCAGATTCTTCTAAAGTCAAATTATAGCTGCATAGTTATCCACCTTCATTCTGAAGCTCTAGACTCTCACTGTACACTAACAATTGTTATAATTGTTAGAATTTAAGGAGAAACATAAATTATACTTAAGTGAAGCCTAACTGAGACTCACCATTGCTATGTAAGAGTAACATATGAGCAATAAAATGTTCCTCAGTGGGTGTTGTTCCATCACTGGTCGCTTTATTGACATGCTTATAGCCAATAATAATGACACTTTTACACATCAACTATTGGATACTAAAGGCTCTAAGGGTTAATAGTGGACTAGTAATAACGGTCATTGATTTCTTCTTTTCAAACTTATCTAATGTGTCATGCTTGAAGAACACTGGCGTCATTAATCCAAACCAGGTACAGCGGTTAGCGACATATAGTCTCCTCCCTAACGGCCAGCCCATTATGATCATATTCCACTATTTCTTTATGGTGGTAGTGTCACATTCCTCTATACATCATCAGAATTATGTATTTCCGCAGGTTCTCGAAGCTTTCCATCTGCAGTTGCACAATTCTGGTCTAATTAGATACAGCAGTGGGCTGCCCGTCTCCACCACTGAGAACCCCTGTGGTACTGAACTTTGATTATGACGCGTTTGATTGAGAAATGAGCTGCGCAAATCAGCCACATTTACCTCTGGAGTTTAATTGAGCCATTGAGTGTTTTTAGCCAACCATGTTTGGCATACATTGAAAATCTCAGGAGATAACACATCTGAAATGATGGACAATATCTACACAACAGTAGCGACTGGTGATGGAAACGGGAAATGAAGCAGAACATGGAACTCTTTGCACTTGCTTTGTTTACTGGACAATGTCTGTCATTTCTCATCATGATATTTATGAGCAATGACAGAAATGCTTCATTGTACTCATTAGAAACCAGTTCACAGGGTCTTATCTCCTTTTATCTACTTGGAATATGGAAAAGAAGCTGACAATGGAAGGTGGATTAAAATATGAAATGTATGGGAGAAATTAAGTTTACACAGCTGAGTTAAAGCTGCTCAGAGGAGACTGTGTGTCTGTGTCAGATTCTGCATAAAATCCATTAAATATGCTGCTCTGATCCACCTAGTCCATAGTATCTGATATCGCTTTTCTTCTGTAAATGTAGGTAAAATGTAGCTGAATATAGATTTATTTAAAGTTACATCATTTTATAAATTTTTATTTTTATTTATAATTGTATCCATCATTTCATGTTTTTTTGGAAACCCACTTCAGAACAAAACATACAACAAATTATTGAGACAAAATTTAAAATAAGGAATACAGCAACATTGTGAGAGATAGTCATATTAGCAAGATATAGTTTTGATTATGAATTGAACAGTGAGCTATTAAGTCACATTGTGCGATATAAAGTCACAAACACAAAATGAATTCACAGTTACAAGAAATAGAGTTGCAATTGTAAGACATAAAAAATATCACTGGGAGATGCAAAGATTTAAATCCTAAGTATTAAAAATAAAGTAGCAATTGTGAAATAGCACATTGTGCGATATAATATAAAGTAAAATCATATTGTGAGATATAATGTCTGAACTGTGAAATAAATCATGATTGTGAGAAATTAAGTCACTATTAAAAGAAAGTTGCAACTGTCAGATATAGTTGCACGTCAATCACCTTTCTATATATATTTTTTTTTTACACTGAGACAGAAACAGACTCATGTTTCAATAATTTCATATTTAAAATATACATTTCATAAGTTTATTTATACAATTGTAATTTTTGAGCAAATGCATTTATACCGCCTCTGTGCATTATTAAACAGTTTGTGTAAATAAATCTTAAACTATGTCCCAAATCACTAAACGCACTGCTACTGTAAGAAAGATATGAAGCACTGACATACTGTAAATAGAGCACTTAGTCTTTCCTTTTCAAAACAGAAAAGCTTTCTTATGATATAAAATGTACAGTTTCTCAAAGTGCACCAATTTCCTCCCACTTAGTCAATGAGAGATTGTTCTTTCCTTTGAGTATATGAGATAATTCCAAAGGTCACAAGTTAAATCACTATGTCTATCTTGGTTAAATCTTTCTTATTACATAATTGAGTTAGTTAATTAAATCTTGAAGGCCTGCCAAGCTCTGCATCCCACATGTATGTATGCTTCTGTACAAACCACAGTGAGATTAAGAACTTCTGGGGCACCTGAGGTGCACAGAAATCATACTGGTAATCTAAATTTAAATGAGAAACTTCAACCAGAAAAAAATAGCTGCTGAAAGGGAAAAAACTGTAGTTGTAACAAACAATCCCCACTTGAAATATCACCTCTAAACAACGCTGCACCCTGGTCTGAATCCATTTATGTACGTCATCTTGTAGTTCCCAAGAAAAAAACAGATAAATAAATAAATAAATGAACTAAAGGGAGTGACAAAAATCAATATCCAGTTCTCTCCCCCTGCATAAAGTTGTTCGTAATTCACCCTCACACTTATAATTATGTGTCTTTCCTTCTCTGTTACTCGTACAGTGACTGAATTCAATAAAACTCACTCAAGGGGTGCCTATCGATTCTCCGTGACTTACACCTTTGCTTTTGTTCCTGGTGACACCTTCAGTACAAGTGTAATGCAGGTGAAATTGATTTATCTTGAAGTTGCTTTTGAAGCAACTAAACAACTGATGGTTTGGTGGGCAGCAGTCACCGGCCACCCATCAATGCTGAAACGTACATTCATTGGTGCTTTATTTGCTTGACAAGGCAGCTGTGGAATGAGGTTATTTTTCTTAAAGCTTTGGCATAAAAAGGATTGAAGCGCTTTATAGTCCTTTCTATTGTTTGGACTAATGTGGTGACTAAGACTGCTTAACCAGTGTGCATCACAGCGGCTCAAATCCTCCTCCTCTTCTCCATTCTGCTCCCATTACGCCACAAGCACTAATTCTAGCTTTAATTACTACAGATAATGAGTTTTGCTAATGAAGTACTGGCAAATTCTAAGTCTGTCTCAAATACATTCAAAAAGTACCTTTAAATAGGGTTAGTTAGATGCATTTTTTGACTAAATCTAGTTTAGATTATGTGAGGGATAATGTACGTTCAGACAGTCATTATTGCAAAATAATCTCACCCTGAAGGAGTTTATTTTTCAATAATGACCTTCTGACTGTACATTACACTGCTCGTTACATAGCTACTTGCCTAATAAACAAATAAAAGAGCATTCAATAATGAATTGAGTTGAAACTCTGTTATTACATGAATTGATCTTAGATTAGCTTAAAGATTCTGCAAAGAAAAACAGCCCATTACAACATAGAAAGCAAGTCGCCCGGCAACCACCCCAACACTGACAATAAAATATCATTTATTTATAATAAATTATAATTAATATGCTATCATTCTTTTTCTAGGTATAACATATTTTGCTCTATTTTACGTTCTCTCTATCAGTGAGTCTCTTTCTGGTTCTTAGTTTCATTTTTTAAATGGGTATTCTTGAGCTTCTAGTAATAGTATATCAAAGGGTTTGTGTTCACCATATACTGTTTAAGTTAGAGGTCAGTGGTGTCAGTACCAGTGGCCTCATAGACAGCCCCCCCCCCCCTTAAAAAAGAAAGAAGACGTTTGGAGTCAGTCCTTTAACACATTTATTTACTTATTTTGCAAGAAATTAATACTTTTATTTAGCAAGAATCCATTAAATTGATTAAGTGGGAGTAAACCCTTTTTCATAGTTTCCATACAAATTTTAGACAGCACAACTGTTTTCAACATTGATAATAATGAGAAATTCACCAAATCAACATATCAGCATATTAGACCGATTTCTGAAGGATATTGTGACACTGAAGACTGGAGTAATGATGCTGGAAATTACATTATGAAATATATTAAAATAAAAAATAAAAATGTATATATATTTTTAAATTGCAATAACATTCAGTGTTTCCTCTAGGTTTACAGCTTTAATTGTCAAATTAATTAAAAAATTACGTTTAGGGCCCTTTGAAATGTTTTATTTTTTCCAACCTTGTTTTATTGTTACCAAATTCTGTTTTAGCATGTCTATTTATTTGAAAGCATAAAACAAGTTTAATTTATTCTTACAGTAGCCTTATGATTTTTTCCTCTCAGAAATGAGTAGTAAACAAAACCGTACGTCTGCGGCACTCATTAAAGGGGTCATATGATGCTTTTTAAAGATCATTATTTTGTGTATTTGGTCTAACAGAATATGTTAACATGCTTTAATATTCAAAAAACACATTATTTTTCAAATACTGTACATTATTGTAGGTCTTCTATGCCCCGCCTCTCTTTTGTTTTCTACAAAGTCCCTCCTTCCCACAAGCGCAGTCTAAGTTGAAAACAATGTGATCACACACACAACGTGCAAAACTCCGCATTTGAACAGTCAATAGCAAATACTTAAACTAATAACAAAACATACTTACAGTCACTGATTCAGAAGCGCCAGATTGTCATAGCAAAGTCAGAATTACCTCCTCTCCTAGCTTCACGAAATGGTCGTCCATCAAATGTGTTGCAGTTCTAATATAAATAATCTTAATTGCATCTACTTTCGGAAGCCCAAATAAAGTGCTTTTGCTTTTGCCTCGAAACATACAGTGTCTCCCTGAAACAACTGCATCAACATTTACTGCGGTTACTGAAACCATGCCTTCTTTCCTTGTGTGAACATTTGGGTGGCGTTACGCAAATATTTCCACATCGTGATGTAGACATGTGGGGGGCGTGTTTGAATGAGCCGGTTTAGGGGGCGTGGCAGAGTCTATATAAAGAACAAGGTATAGGCCTTTTCTATAGGAAAGGTAACTTTAAATGAATTCTGTTGTGATCTGGCGCTATAGAGAATATAAAATTAACTTGACCTTCAAGGGGGTGTATCGATGAGTATAAGCAACCCGATCTCACGGAAATTCGTACGAGCAAGGATTTGTACGTTTTGTGAAAATTCTTATGTATTTTATAAGGTGGCAAATTCGTAGGAATTCGTATGACTGACCACCCCTAAACCTACCCCACACAGAAAACATACAAAAACGTATGAGTAAGCTCATACGAATTCGAACGATTTAGCCACCTCGCAAAATACGTATGAATGAGATAGCGCTGGTATAAGATACTTCTTTAAACAAAAAATAAAAAGCTTTCAGACTACAAACTTTTGAATCATAGTGTGTATACAGTACATGACATTGAAGTAATCAAGACCATTTGCAGTTGGTTAATTTTACATTCTAGTGATGTTGCAACTGATTAATCAGAAGAATGCTCGAAATACTTTGATATTATTAATATGTTGAACTAACGTATACACATACTGTTGTGGCAAGATTTACTTCCAGCAATTGTAACCTATTTTCTCTCTCACACCATCATCTCTGTCTCTACAGACTGCACTTCAGCTGTTAACACACTACGTGATGAAGACTCCACTGTGGACACTACTGTTGCTTGGACTGTGTAACCCAGCATGGTGTGACTGCCAGAAGGATTGCCTCTTCTGCAGCCAAAAACTGCCTAATGAATATGCCTTCAACAACTTGGTAATTCCCTACAGTGTCAATCAATTCACGTAGGAAAGAATATCACAAACATGATCTCTTACTATCTCTTCTATAAAGCAGTGAGATTAAACAGAGTGCAACTGGAAAGTTTTCCGTAGCCTCTAAATTTTTTTTTCCTTGAAAAAAAAAAAAATACCCCAATAATCTCTCACATGTTTTGTCTAGAGTTTCTGAAGAGATCCCAACAACATCACAGATTGTACTCAGATTGTGCCAACAATCAGAGATTTAATATGAGCTCAAATATTTTTATTAAATTCTCAAACAGAATATACTGGTTATGCCCACCATATTAATTTTATAGCCTTATGTTTTTTTATATACATCAATAACTATATCATTTCAGTTTTTTCTTTCAAAGGAGAAACCAAAGTTGATAAAGTCACAGGCAAGCAGCACTTTCATTTTCTTCAGAAAATGTACAAGTCTAGTTTTATATGTTACTCTGCACAGATCTTCTGCAGCATCCTGAATTTTATTTCATTTTCTGTACTGTCCAAGACCTATGGCCTCAACTGTATCGAATTTCCCTGAGACACGCCATTAGTTGACATAATTATAATGATCATAACAGTGGAATGTGGTTGTGCTCTGCAGCTGATTATAGCTCCGAGGAGGAGGACATACTCTCTGATTCATGTCAATAACACGCATTTGAGGGGGAAGAAGTGCTAATTTGGTTAAAGATGGCCCTTTGACTCAAAACAGCTGGGGTGATTCAGTTATCTTGTTGTGTAATTAAGTAGAAACACAATAACATCATTCAGCGAGGCTGCTTACGGAAACTGATGGGCCTGAGTAGCCCTCCATTGTGCAGACTCTCCCTGAGGTGTTCTTATCATTTTCCAGCATGAATGAACAGATATATCCTCTTCTGATAACTAACCAACTCCCTTGAAACTAAACTTTTAATTTAAAAGGGTTAATTCATTCTAACAGATAACTACTCGCGCTCCTTCCATTTTAATGCGCGATGGTCATGAAGTTCCTAGATGCTATCCACGGTTAAGGCTAGAAGGGATACTTATGGCGCTACTGGGCATGCGCACATCAATACAGTGCAATTTTTGTTACACTGTACAACAATAATTACTATTTTTTCATTATTGTAAGGGGTAGGTTTAGGGTTGGGGTAGGTGTAGACGTTAATAAAACATAATCGAATAGGTAGAAAATTAATTTCATTGTGTTCGTTTCTGGGCGGAGCAGTATCCCTTCTAGCCACAACCGCTATCCACCTTATTCCTAAACTCGGAAGTAAGCCTATATGGGCAAAACTTCCAGCTAGTGTGTTCATAATTAAGATAATACACTAAAATAATGTTAAAGTGCCCCTATTGTGGGTAATGAAAGGTTCATATTTTGGTTGTGGGAGTCCCCAAAAACAGGTTGGCATGCATGCAAGGTCAAAAAACACTTTCATTGTCTTATGCATTTATTTTTTTACCTTACTTGCTCAAGCACTCCCAAACAATTCACTCAATGATTCATTTTTCCAAACCCATCCTTTGCGTGACGCTAATCTGCGGTGATTGGTCCGATTGGTCTCATTTTCATTTCACCATATCTGTAATGCCTGATAAAGCAGCATTTGTGGCAGTGCTGCTTTGTGTACAGTGAAACCGCTATTTTTAACGCTCCAAAAGCGGCACCTAGTGGCAAAGAATGAATTTGCATTTTCATTCAGACCAACTCAAAAATACCAATAAGTGCTCGGCAATATGCTAATATTTCATGTTGAAGTCAACATGAAACGGCTTAGGATTCATTCTAAAAACGACTCGTTTCAATTATTGAGAGTTGACTCTTTCTTTTAAGGAAGCAAGACTGGAAGCAAGACCCATAATATTTAGAAATGGCCGCGCCCATTTTTATGTAAAAGGTACATTCTCATGAAATTCAGAAACACTTTTGAAAAAACAATCTCTGGTCCAGCATAGAGAAGAGCAAGAGAGCTGCTGTTCCAAACAGCGATTGCAAGTGATATTGCTTTCATACAGTTAAAAAAAAAACGTTAAAAATAATGTAATATTGGGTACCTTACATTTTACATACATTATTTCCAGTTACAGTTTCCTCCAAAGAAAATAATTCCACACGAAGCCAAACAAACTCGACCGTTGCCATGTGTTTCCTTATTGAACGATTCGAGTGATTCAATGATTCACTTGTAACGTGCAAAACGACTCCTTCAAAAAGTCAATTTAACAAACTAATTTGTGACCCTGGACCACAAAACCAGTTTTAAGTGTAAATTTTTCGAAACAGATTTATACATCATCTGAAAGCTGAATAAATAAGCTTTCCATTGATGTATGTTAGGATCGTACAATATTTGGGCAAGATACAACTATTTGAAATTCTGGAATCTTAGGGTGCAAAAAAATCAAAATATTGAGAAAATCACCTTTAAAGTTGTTCAAATGACCTTTACTTAATATCCTGATTTTGGCATAAAAGAAAAATCTATAAATTTGACCCATACAGTGTATTTTTGGCTATTCCTACAAATATACCCGAGCGACTTAAGACTGGTTTTGTGGTCCAGGGTCACATTTTATTATTAAAATTAATGTTACTGCTGTACAATTACTTACTAAATCTCATTTTACCTCAGTAATATACCATATTTCTTATTGAGACAAAGGGGTGACGTAATTTAATCAATCAGTAATGTCATTAAAAATTGTTTAAAATAAGTGGCTGCAGGGAGATGTAGAAAGTGATTTTATTGACAAAAAATTGTGAATAATATTTTTTAAGAGATTTGTAGACAAGAATTTGTTGTAAGAAAAAGGTAAATTCTGGTGTCATATAGCCTTAAAACCAGCCTAAGCTGGTCTGTTGACTGTTTTTACAGGGGTTTGGGGAACTTTTCAACAAGTTATACTGGGAAAACAGCTGCCTGACCACCATTTGTCTTGGCAGAGAAACCAGCTTTTGCAGCTAGGACCAGATGACTTATAAATGATTGTTGAAAATAAAGTTGCCTACGAGACAGATGCACCTTTATGTTTCTATAAGTGTAATGACCTAAGTGTCAGTGTAATGTGTTTGTGTGTGTCTTTGTTCAGGTGTGTCTGGTGGAGTGTCATGGTAAACTTTATCCAGGCGACACCTGGGAGATGTGTCGCAGGACCATTGTGGAGCAAAACCCAAAAGCCTTGCTATTGGTTGGCAATAGCATGCTGAAAAGAGCAGAAGAGGAAGCGGACACCTCTCTGCCTGTGGACCAGGATGATGGCCAGTATTCTGAAACCCTCCAGAGGTTCGACCACATAGCACGGGCCTTGGGAACGGATGATCAGGACCAAGATATGCAGCTCAGTAAGTTCCTGCAAGTACAGTCAGCACAGGAATCTGAGGAAGAGCGAGATGGAGATAGCGAGGTGGCAGGCGATGAGGAAGAGGCTGCCGTCCACCTAATCAAACGCTTTGGAGGCTTCCTCAAAAACAAGTATGGCTACAGGAAGTTCATAGATCCTGGAAGGTCTTTGCAAAAGAGATATGGGGGTTTCATAGGCGTCCGCAAATCTGCCCGTAAGTGGAACAACCAGAAGCGTTTTAGCGAGTTTCTCAAGCAGTATTTGGGCATGAGTACTCGAGCTAGCGAGTTTAATAGTATGTCTGCTGATGTCACCCAACAGAATGAGTAAGCTTTGACCTTTGAAGTGAATAAACTTACCCAGCAAACCATTCGTTATGCTCATTTGAAAGATATCATGCACCGTTCTCCTCAAAAAGCTCTCATATAGTGCCACAGGGTTAGATGTGGATTTACTCACTGAAGCATCTAATCTGTGTCAAACAAAGCTTACATATATTAGCTTGAAGTTTGAAGAAAACTCTTCAGATTCAATCTGAGACATCTATAGATTGCATTAGATGATTGATATTGTATATGATGGCCCCTGTAGTTTAATTATACATTTTGCAAAGACCATTTTGAAAAAACGTTACTGGTTCCAAATTCATCTCCTTTTCGACACTGCCACCTATTGGCCAATGAGAATTCCCATAATGGAATCTCCATGAAAATACTTGAAATTGAGGTGAAATGTCACATAGAGAGGTAATTACTAGGCAAAATAGAATTATTAAAGGAATAGTTCACCAAAAATGAAAAATATATCATGACTCACACATCCTTATGTCATTTTCAGCTCCAAATGGAACATAAATAAGCGTTACAGTATAATGAAAGCATGAGAATCAGACTAAAATTTAGGTTTTTAATCTTAACCTGTGCCAAACTAATTTTTGCTTTCAAATCTCTTATGCACACATTACACACGCAAACCTGCTACATTGGAATTCTGTCATGTGACATGCGCTAACCAATATTGTTTTGGAAGTAGTAACACATTCATTTCAGTCTGTTCTTAGCTCAGTTCTTAGCTATAGTGCACAAGTCATAGTCTATTCTTTATGCCACTTTTTGGAGCCGAATGGAAAATACAACCCGATCTCACAGGAAAACATCATTTTATCAAGTGGCAATTTCATATGAATTTGTACACAGTAAATGTACATTTCTTAAGAATAAAAAAAGATCCACCCCTAAACATAACCATCACTGGAGTGAAAGCAGACAGTACAAAAACGTATGGATGAGATTGTACAAATTCATACAAATTAGCCACCAATTCACCAAAATTTATTCATTATCATGAGATTATGTTGGGAAAAGAGCAGCTTTAATAATCTGCTTAATATCTCCTTTTGTTTTAAGGATGAAATATAAGAATGAAAATGGTGTCCGAATGATATGAGCACGAGTAATTGATAGAATTTGCATTTTTGGGCAAACTATTCCTTTAAGGGATTAAGGAAAGCTAATCTATGTTTACTGTCTCTCCCAAAAAAATAAATAAAGCCAGATTTTGCATAAACCATTCCAGCAAAGACTCATCACTGTAATATGCCTATACAAACATAACAAATTCTGTCACGCACATGCACACAGAATTTGCATCCTCATCTAACAGTGGGAAACCAAAAGCTTTAATTTTTTTTTTTTTTCGAAACTGACAAAGTTGATTTGTATTTGTGCAGATGAAATGATGTATTTATGCAAACATTGCTGAGGTCATGCTTTTCCCTTTATTCTAATGATAAAAATCATGATGTTGACTAAATGAACTGTACATAGTAACTGAACTATGTCAATAAAATAGTTTACTATTTTCTGTGGCTTGTCATGCAGCAAATGATTGTGTGTCCTGAAGTATTTTGTTCATAATTCATTTGGATTTCAAACTTGTAATATTTGCCACCAGTTCCTCTTCCTGCATACTGAAAGCACTCCACCTTGTCATCCTCAAAAGGACAAATATTAAAATGAAACACTTGCTGTCGTACTTGTTTGCACAAAAGTTTATTTTAAAAAAAGGATTGAAGCAACGTATGTTTCATGAAAAAGAAATTATACTTTTATCTTGAACAGATCTCAAACAGTTCTCTCAAACTTTTCATGAAAGAAAATACTTTGGAAGTACTCTACAAAAATGTACAAAAAGATTGTTTTCCATGAGGCTCATCGAATGTCTCTCAGACTAGGATGTCCTTAAAGAGCTGTGACCGTGACTGTCGGAAATCCGTAAAAGATTTACAGAGATCTTCAGGGTAAGGTACATTCAGTTTTATGTTGTCAAAGCATCAAGCTTTGCAAAAGATGTTGAGCTACGTCTAAAAAAAGACGACGTATAGAAGTGTTATACAAAGTAAGAAAATATTTGGACCCAGTATTAAGAGCATGAACCAATCAAACAGTTACAAGGTTCTCATAAATGGTCAAAAGATTCATTTCACATTATTTTGCAGAGATGTATATGACGTATTATCTTGCTGAGATTCTCTTTGGCAATAACACAATCCAAACAGATGAACAGCCAGTGAGCAGATTGGGGCAAAAGCGCAAAAAGTAAACAAATAACTGCATCAGATCATGCATGTTTACACAGATAATTCCTTAATATTGATGTGACAGACAAGTGAATCATCTCATTCCACAGAAGTATAACCTGTGACACAGAAATACACTGATAATGACATAACATACGATTTAACACATCGCAGATATCAAAATCGTAATACAAAATCCTTTTGTCTTCCTTTTTTCCTTTTCAAAAGTTTGTTTTACAAAATTTAGCACCGGAAATTGAAGAAAAAACAGGTAAACATGGCTTACATGAACATAAACGTTATATGCTATTAAAACATTTATTCCGCTTTCTTGTTTATCTACAATTAACCATAAGCTGCCAATTATGCCCCTGAAAGCAATGGACCACGGTAAAGAGCTCCTGTCTCATATCAGCAATTAAGTTGGAATGATAAGTACACTTTCCATCCATGTCTAATGACGACAATGTTTACACCACATTAAACAAAAAGTACATGGCTGCTGCTGTTGTATAAGGCTGCCTGCTGCTTGTAAAAGAACGTTAGACTTCATCGGTTCTTGATATAAGACGTAGGAAGACTGCAGGAGTTTGTGGGCCAGAGGCTGTCCTTTTTTCTTTATCATTCTTCCAGCACCAACATGGCTCCTTAGCGCATTTGAAAAAACACATGATCGCGATTAAAAAGTAGAAAACGTTTAAAGTCAAAAAGGTGCTCTTTTGGTTTCTTCCAACCAGGTAAGATGTCCTCTTGTGGGTCTCTGTAAGGTTAGTGTTCGGTTTCCATTAATCTAAAGAAGGATTCAGTCGAGGAATCTCTGACAGGCCTTTTTCCAGCGGCAGGCGGTGCACCACTGGTCTCGGTGTTCAATGCCGTATACCTTTCGGCATTTCTTGGCTTCGCCCCGAATCCTCCTATTAATAAGATAGAAATTCAGAGTTAAATTTGACGTCTAATTTCAATACAAATCGAAATTAGCAATTGACAACATTTTAAAGGTGAACTATGTAATTTACACTAATGTTCATATAAGATTGGCACCAGTATGTTTTATTTTTTTTTTAAGAAATTATTACTTTTATTCAGCAAGATTGTCAGTGAAGACTTAAAATTGTTACAATTTTTAAATTCCAAAAGTTCTTTTGAACTTTCTATTCCTGAAAATAAAAGTATCACAGTTTCCACAGAAATATTAAGCAGCACAACTGTTTTCAACATTAGCCCCATTCAGACAGTAATTGTTTCTCAGGGGGACGTAAGGTATTTTCAACATTTTTAGAGGCCAGTCGGCGGTTTGTTGCCATCCGAATCCAGAAAGTCTGTGTTTTCTCCTACCACATGGGTAAAAAAAAAAAAAATTCTGTCTGAACTGGACTAGAATGAATCCATCAGAATTTAAATGCACTGTTTACATGTTTTGTATTTTGTAGTTTTATATTTGTTACTATGATGATACAACTCTTCCCACCCAATCTTGGTTACGTCAATAAAAGTCATTAGATTGGATAAATGTACTACATTTTAAATGGTAAAATAATGAAAACAATGTTTTACTTCATAATAATTGGTAGTCATCAGTTTTGCATAATAATGTCAATCATTTTCTGATTTCAAGCTAAAGTTTTTTTAATCCAACCATAAATGATTCATAAGTGATTGACACCAACAGTAAGAGATTGAATAATTTCTAAAAACACAAACACATCCCACCTTGAAGTGCAATGGCTTCTTGGAGGTGAAGCACTGGCAGGATGTGGCCTGAAGGTGGCATTGTTATTTTGGAGCCACTGTTCACCAACGCTAACAGAACGACGGCGGAATGGTGAGCCCTGGGGAGCAGAGAGAGAGAAAGAGAGAGAGAGACCACCATTAGTCACAGAATGACGCACTGCAGGTTACATTACAGCTTCAAACACTACAGTATAAACAATGCATCAGTGCAGCAAACCTGTGAACTGTTATAAGATATGCATTAAGGCTAATACATGACACCTTATTTCAGGAGATATTAATCAACAAGCAAGATGTTTAAAACTAGGCAAGCAAGCTCAAAATATGCAGATAACATTTTTTTGCATGATTTTTCATCCTAGTGCCAAGCATGTGTTCAGACAAAGAGAACACAGTGTCCTCGACTCCTCTAGATGGCACTGCAGTACCATCCACATTTCTTGTGGGCGGAACAAAGGACACAAAAACAACATGTGCATATCACTCCCATTTCCAGTGTGAAAACACAGAACGCCTTTGAGACCATGTGGTGCTTTGTATGTTTCGAAAGTGAAAGCCGAAAATGTTTCAAAACCAATCCATTACCAATAAATTCTGCCCCCTTTTAAGACATCTGTGCTAAGATTTCTCCAGCCTTGTTGTCTCTCACCTGTTTGCTCTGGTGAACTGTAAGAGATGGAGTCCAATGACAGGACACAGGAACAGACACTGGTTTGCTCTGAGTCACAACCTGAATGGGTGGAGGAGCCTGAGGAATGGACATCAACATATTAAACATTCACCCATGTTTGTCCATTTATGGGCAATTTACATGCAAGTGACATAACACTGATCATGTCTTTGAAGGCACTAAACGCCCTCAAGATAAACACATTGTTTAATTGCACCACAACAATACCGAGCATCTTACCTGGTAAGAGTGCTCAGAATGGACCTGCCAGAAGCTGCCCGGGGCGGACTGGCTGAGCGGGCTGGGATGGAGCATGTCCGGGGTGGAGGGAGGTGGGGGCGTGAGCCGGCTAGGACTGGATGGAGAAGTACAGGAAGGCTGGTGGCCACCAGAGGGAGTGATCTGTTCCAAGTCCTGATACACTTCAGTGTAGTAGAAGTCTTCTTCCCTTTGGGAGTGCTCTTCACTTTGTCTGCAGAAAGCATAAAACACAGTATGATTACGATAAAAACATCCCAGATTGCAGCATTCACTTGTAAGAACGTATGGTTGTGATACGTAAGGCTTGTGATGCTTACCCAAGATGAGAATTTCGAATGTGACGTTTGATGCCCACTACTGTGGTCAGTATTTTTCCACAATTTGGCCACAAGCACCGATATGCAACTTTTACCGAGTTCTAGAGGGGAAAAAAAAACAAAAAACAACGTAAATAAAGATAAGCTACATTCTGCGTAAACCAAACCCTAAAATAGTAGGTTTTGTTCATTTTATTAGGTTTTACAGTGTACCTTGCGTTTCCTTGGTGTTGGCTCGTTGAACAACATTTGGTCCAGTTCCATGTCCAGGCCTTCATCGACGAGAAGGGCGCTCTTGTCCGTCTCTGCGATGGGCGGGGATGGGGCAGGGCTTCCGTTTCCATGGTCGCAACTCCAATAGCCACCATCAGACAGTTCGCCACCACCATTTTCCATTCCACACAAAGCTAATACAAACAAAAATAAGAGGTAAATGAGAAGATGTGCTTCATCAAAAACGTAAATGTCCTTTAAACCAGTGGACAAGTGTCCAACATGTTAATTATGAAAGAAAAAAAAAAAATACTTAATTACATAAATATATAATGTATTTAAGTATGGTATACTATAAATTAAATAAATTGTTTATACTATATAAATGTAATGCCCAATAAATTATAATGTATAAACACACTACTGTTTGGGGATCAAAGATTTCTTTTAAAGAAATTAATGCTTTTATTGAGAACAGATGCCTTAAATTTACATGTAAAGACATGTATGTTATAAAAGATTTCTGTTTCAATTAAATGTTGTTCTTTTGAATTTTCTGTTCATTTAGATTCTTGAAAAAAAAATAAATAAATAAATCTGCACAACCATTTTCAATTATGTTTTATGATTTCTGAAGGACATGAGACACTGAAGACTGGAGTAAAGGCTGCTGAAAATTCACCTTTGCCATCACAGGAATAATTTACATATGAAAATATATTAAAACAGAAAACATTTTTCTAATTTTTACAATATTTCGCAAAGTTACAGTTTATACTGTATTTTTGATCAAATAAATGCAGCCTTTGTGAGTATACAAGACTTCTTATAAAAAAAAAAAAAGCTCTGTAAAAATCTAATTTATATAGTTATGTTTTATTCAGAAGTTTCAAAATTTCAGTTTAGTCTGGTTAGAATCTTTTAGGATTGATAATTTTTTTTTGATGATAACCAATCCTGTACTAGCTCCTTCATTTAGACTAAGTTTTACTAATGAAAACTGTTTGTGCAGTTGTTAGGGATTTCTTCTTGGTGACTAACACCAATCTTAGCAAGCGTTGAGTAATCTCAGTTGGTTTATGCTGAATTTGAGCATTGCATTGCTGCTTGCAACTTTTCGAAAAATAAACATTAAATGTAATGTTCTACTAACCTTGAGTTGCGCTGCCCGGAGCCGAGTGCTGGATGACTGGACTGCACGACAGACTTGTAAGCACCATTGCAGCCATAATCTCATCCATGTCCACTGTCTCTGGACTCCTGCAGTGTCAAAGTAGAGTTATAAAGGAATGTTTTTCATTCAAAAGGTCAGCATTCGTCATTCAGACAACTATAACACAACGTACCTTCTGGGCACATCAATGGACGAGGAGACTGCGGAGGTAGAGCTGGACGTGGGGCTCATCCACACGTCTTCCAGCTTGCGATGAACATGCTGGTTGAGCTGCGGCAGGAAGATAGACACTTCATTGTCCACGTGGTTATGCTGTTCGACCACACCTCCACATTCTTGGCCGCCACAGTGCACATACACCTGAAACATATCAGGTAAAACACCATGAAGAGGCTGAGCACACCATTGTGTGTTGTGTACCACGCCTAAATGAGAATACCATTCATATTTTGATTTAGTCTACAAGGATAAAACCTACCCTTTGTCCCGGGTAAAGCTTGCTTCTGTGAAGCCCACTGTCTGGGCATCCGTGGGGTCCCGTCTCTGTCAGGCCCTCCGCTGAGGAACCACACACCAGGGTGCCCAGTGGGGACCGTTTCCCAAGTCTGGTCTTCGGTACCATTTTCTGTTCCAAGCACCTTGTATCTTCTTGTATAGCGGCGCTATTCAAACAACGAACAGGAAGCTGAGAAGAGGAAACCAAAACATGATTACCTTTTGGGCCACTCAGCACATTTTATTGGCAGAAAGAGAGCCTGATGTTCTGTAGATAGCAATTTTGTGTACGTCACATTTAGTGGTTTTATTATGCCAAAACAATTTCTCTCCATTTGGACACCCTGCTCTCTAGATATCAGTATCAGCACTGGAAACTGAAAAACCAAATGGTCGACCAAAAGTACTTATGATATAAAATCATATTTAATACATGTATTATAAATAATATATATCTAAACACGCACCATTACAAGTGTATTACATTTTCATTTACAAATTCAGGAACAAACGAAAAGACAGGCCACTGTTGTATGCATGTACAAAATATTAGTGTTAGTCTCAACATCATTGTCAGTGAAATCAGCCTGAGTCACCAATAATCCTTACGTGAAACATCCGGCAACTAAGTGTCAAATGGTTAAGACATCACAGGACGAATGATGCAAAATTTGAGGTTTACGTGCAACTGTGCACAGTGACTATGAGTCATTGTCAGCACAGAACAAACCAAGCAAAAACTACTTTAAACTGACGCAAGCCATAAACTGCTATGGTCATGCTAGGCCCTCTAACCTCAGAATGTTCACCCAAGAGTTTAAGGCACAGAGAAATTGAGCATTATTACCAGCTGCTGTCAAGTATTAAGTTTCCTCTGTTCCCGTAAAGGGTGATTCAGAGTAATTGCAACTGATTGAAGTGTAAATTTCCTACACATTTGACAGCATGAAAGAGAGAATACTTCTTGTGTTTTTTTATTTGTATTATGCATAAAGGTGAATTTCCTTTCATTCAAAATGTTAATATCCTGTAAACCACTGGATAAGAGCTAGATGCTAAAAACTAAAGACATTTATAACTGGCACTAAAGATTTCTGTTTCAAATAAATGATGTTCTTTTGAACTTTTCATCAAAGAATCTTGAAAAATGTCTGTGTTTTCAACACTTGGTATTAAAAATATTTCTTGAACACCAAATCAGAATACTTCTGATTTCTGTAGGAAGTGTATTAGTATTTTATATATATATATATATATATAAAATAACTGGGATGCTATTAGACAAATGAATAACAACCGAGCAGAAAAATACTGTGCAAACCATTAAACTTACTTGATATTGTGTTTTTCTTCTTGACATGTCAATGTTGCACAATATGCAACGTACAGTATGATTACAGTATGAGTCTAACAGAACTCATTTCTTTTTTTCTCGATTGTGAAAGAATTGAAAAATGTTTTTTCTGCAGATGCCTTTTTATTTACATCCATCCTGCATCAAAATCCGTTTTCTTTTCGTAAATCTGTTTAAAAAAAAAAAAAAAAAATCGCAGTCTAATTACATAGGAGTGAGTATAAAAAAAAAGGTGAAGAAAATAAAATGTGTATGACTTTATGGTTCTGGCACACGAATGCACATTCAGAACCAGCGATAGAATGTTCCATTGGTTTCCGCTAATCGGTTCTTTGTAAAGAACCGGTTCAAAAAACGACTCGGTAATTACGTCATAACGTAAACCGTCACAGCGTGTTCCCGGCGTGGCATGTTACATGTTTCTAAAACATTCCCAAGCCGCCATGCAGGCACGTAGCACTGTATATTACAGTTTTACATGTATAAAGGTGATTACAGTGATTTAATGTTCCCCATTCATTCTGTTAAAGAGTCATGATTCAAGAACAAAATCATTTAGAACTTATAATTTGAACACTGAACAGGCTGATAGGTTTATGCACGTTTTAATAATACAATAAATATAAACTTGCATACAATTATAAATCACAAACGTTTTATTTCTAACATTTCTGCTGTTTGGCTATTAAAACAACTCGTGTCGGACACGTTCAAAAGACAAGCAGTCCGATTCATTCACGTTCAGACCGGTTTTATGAACCGGTTCAATCAATTCATTGAAGACACATGTGACTCAAAAGAACCGTTCGTTCAGGATTCGTTTATTCAGAACATTAATAACAGCGTTTGAGTTGCTCCCCACATGCTCGCAGACGCGACGCGACGCGTCCAGCACGCACAGCAGATTATCCATCTAATATTCATTCAAAGCGTTTAAATGCTGTCTTTGCGAAACCGACCAGCATTTAGCAGCTGAACAGTTAATCTCTCCCAATGCGAAAAAGTTCGTTTTTGCAGATTTTAAAGCCGAATTAATGAACCAACTGACTTTTTCCACACACACACCCCCCCTCCTCCGATTCTTCTCGGTAACTGTTTTTCACAACAAATGCAAAAGTTCACAGTTGTGTTGACATTGAATCAGTACAAAACCACTAACACAATCTTTCTCCGAATAGGTTTTAAATGGAAGCACAACATCCCATAAACAAGCCACAACTGTATCAGTCATTTAAAAGCCTTTTCATATTAATTCACAGTAATACTGCACTAACCTCAGTGGCACCAAACAACGCAGTCTTGATTGAGAAGCATACAGAGAAGACACGAATACAGAGGGAAAACTTTCAATGAACGCTGCGCACGTACCTTTGCCAAATTTCAACACACCCCCTTTCCACAAGGCTCGCTCTGACCGGCTGTAACTTGAAAATGTCCTTTTTCAGAGCCCAGAACGGCTTGCGTTCAAGTGTTCAAAATCCCGGCCTGGATTTTTCCCGGTTACACGTAACTGTACACGTTTGATAAAGCAGCGAAACCGTAAGAACACCTCTATTAAAGCGGTCTATTCTAATCTAAAGTGTTCACTTTACATGCCATAGATGAGGAGAGCTTCTGATTGATTTAGTTTTAGTCCGCATTGCTTCTGTGTTTACAGAGATGAGCCGTTCCAGCGTAATCCGGTACCGTGTTTACCACTCAGCGCCTTCTAGCGGGCTTCTGCTCTTGTAGTAAACAACCTGACCATGTGGTAGGGATGTCGACGCTCATTGGCTAAACAGCGCTTTCCAAGACACACGCCCTACAATTCCAACTTGTTTACGCAGAAGTTGAGGAAGGGTCAAGAAACACAATGGACACACATAGCGCACTGTATTCCACACCACTTTTATTTAAACTCTGCGGCTTTGCATTGCTCGTGTAAAATGCATTTAAACAGGAATGCAGAGAAACAACGTGCAATGGCTGCATTGTTGCACACTATGCAAATAATGATTTTAAAATCGCGTATTTGTTATATTTGTGCGCTTTTTATTTCATGACATGAAGTGTGCATTAAAACTGCAATCATTTAACAATCGTATGTGTGTCTGCAAAGTGCAGGATTTGTTGCTGTGCATGTGTGCACATCGTGATCCTTGTAACTCGTGGCTGGTTGATGTTGCACACTATATGCAGTTCCTTTATAGAATTAACCTTGGGGTCATGTTTGACTTGTTTTCGGTAAAGAATATGCTGTTATACAACATGAAGTGATTCAAATGCAAAGATTTGGCTAGAGTTCTCTTCACGTTTTTGAGTAACGCAAACAAATTGTTTTGTTTTCAACTGTTCTGCAAAATTATTAACATAATTGCTTTGGAACCAGAAAATACGCGTTTTTTAAGGGGGGGGGGGGTCTACTACAACTGCTATGAGAGGGTTGATATGTTTGTTGTCTTTAAACGTACAATAGGAATAGAAAGCATCTTAAGTTCAGTAGCTGTGCTTTATAAAAGAGGGGGGGGGGGGATGAAAGGGTTACGTAATACGAGCTTTCCCAGTCCGGTGGCAACGCCGCCGCACGCCATTGGTCGATCGCTGTGACGCAGCTCTCCACGCGCTGCGCTCGTGCATCAGTTGAGGCCAATGAATGCGTACGTGCGCGAAAGCACATACACGTGCTAGAACATAACAGAACCCGCGTTCCGCACGTCGGCCACAGATCCTGGTGCGTTTCCCAAAGACCGCAAGAACAGACATCACGTGAAGAGGGGCTTTAAACCTGACAGTGGTTTTTATTGTTATTTTATTTACTGATCATCGAACGTGAGTATTAAGCGTTCCAGAAAATAGGTAAAAGATCATAGGTCAAAGAAATAGGTCTAAATATACTTTAACACACACACATATATATATATAGCCTGTGTATTTAAAGGATGTTGTCACTTCCACGATTTCGACATGTTTTGGCAGCTACGTAAATAGATGTAAGTTTATGATAAATGCATGATGCAAACTTTTTGTGCAGCGTGATTTCTATATTTTCACAGTGTATTAGTATTTGTGTGTATATGTATAAGCAAAACACAAACAATTACATACATTAAGAATTTATTAGGTAAGGCATGCAAATTTAAGATATTGTAACACCAATAAATCCATCCTTAGCATTTACGTATCAGGTTGATTCAAGAGATTTCCCTCATTTTTCAAGAACTGGTTAAAAACAAAATGGCCACTTGAATATGAATCAAAACACCCTCAATAATGTTTGGTGAGACAGAAACCCTAGGCATAAAACATTAATATATGTAACTTATTGTCAGATTCTGTGGTAAATGCCCCTGTAGTGAATGCCTCCTTTTATATGCTATCTAATATTTAATATATTACATATTATTTTGCTTTAGATCTAGTTATGAGTTCAATATAGTTTCTATTTAATATAAGGGTCAATGACAAAAAAGGATGTCAGAAATTACAAAACGAAATTGTTTAAAACCATGCGCGTAGACAAAGTTCATAGAAATGCATTTTAGTTTCATGCATGTTCTTTTTAAATATCTAAAAATGTTTGACATATTCCATATTTTTCAAATTGGGAAATTTTTCAAGGACACATTTTACAAAAAGTCAGTAAAATTGTTTCTTGCATGCTGTTTACACTACTCAAACTTACCAGTATCAAAAATCACAATACAACTGTCTCCCTGCTTTTTATTTTTAAAGAAAAATATTTCAGATCTAATCATTTCAAAGATTATGTAAGCATTTCAGCCTCTAAATGCCTTTCATAAGTAAAAATGAAAAAAAAAAAAGCCCCAATAAGTATGGAGCAAAATATTTCCCTAAATGAAAGAATAAAGTCAATCTCACCCGAACAAGAGGGTTAATTCTAAAGCATCTGTTACTTTAATTACATCATTCATGCCCACAGGTATAATACAGAAAAAGATAAAAGGAAAATCTTCATTTATGTTTAGGTCTCTTTGGTAGTGATGCCGACACTTCCCCTCTCCTCTTCAGATGGAGATGACACCTGATTTTCTTGTTTATGTTGCATTTAATCTGTGTCCCCCTGAATAGAGATCCCTATTTGTTAAAGGTATGGCCAGAAAATCAGGCTCCTCCTCTCCTGAGGGACATTGACCATTCTTGTCTGAACCATTGCATAAGGATTCAGCTTTGAATCAGTCCAGTCAATGCTGAGGGACCGATCGGGGGGCTCCTATACTCTCAAAGTTTGATGGGCACTTACAGGAGTCAATGCCACAAAGCAGGATCTCAGCCTGGCTTCAGAAAGATACAGAAACCATTCATCTCCAAATAGTGAAGGGGTTTGTTTAGTTTGTGTTCATAATAAAGATGGTGGAGGCTTTCTGAAGGTTGGTTTCCACCATTCAAAGTTGGTGGTGTTTCGCCTACGGCACCAACTCCATTTTTGTCATCTGAATTAAAAAAAATAAATAATAAGATATGATTGTATTGTCATGTGAAATTTCACTCAAAGAGTATTTTAAAAGTAGAACAGTGTCATCCTTACACTCTCAGATAGCTTGAAGTGTTACCGAACCCTCAGTCGATGTCCCAACCCCGCCATTTATTTGAGTTGGTAGGCTTGAACCTGCAGAAAGTACAGATATATAGTCATACGTCAAACCAGTCCTGTATATTTCTCATGTGTGGTGAGATTTCACTGGGATGAAATGACTTTCGTGGTTTCAATTCCTCGATGATCTTTTTTGTCCTGGAGAGACATACCGTGCGTGAGAGTGTGACTTCTCCAGGGTTTATACGCAACGCCACCCTCCACAGCCTCTAAACCTTCAAAGACAAGATTGAAGTGCATCCGCTGAGTGGGGTTGATAGCATTGCTCAGAGATAAACAGCTATTCAGATTCAAAAGAAATTCATTGTCGTTGACAACTCAGTTTACCGATTTCATCTTCTGTGATGTCATTAGTAGCCGGGTTTTGTCTGGCACCTCTTGAATCGTCCATTTTTGCCTGTTCAGTTAAGAATTACAATTGAGCACAAGACATGCATCACATGTATGATCATTTATAGAAACACTGTCATATATTAAATATAAAATGGTAATATTGTCAAATATTTGTACAATTTAAATAATTTTTATATTTGATTATATTGCAATATATATTTTTAATTAATTAATACTTTTATTTAGCAGTGGGATGCATTAAACTAATCAAAAGTGACAGTAAAGCCACTTATGTTACAAAAATAAAATAAATGCTGTTCATGGAACTTTCTATTTATCAAAGAATCCTGAAAAAAAGTAGTATCACAGTCTCCACAAAAATATTAAAACACCAAAAAGTGTTTGGATCAATGACAATAATTAATTAATTAATTGCACCAAATCTGCATTTTAGAATGATTTCTGGAGGATCATGTGACTAAATGACATGTTTGCATATATTCAAATAGAAAAGTTATTTTTTTTATATTTATATTTTGTAATAATATTTGACAATATTACAGTTTTTATTTTGATCAAAGAAATGCAGTCTTGGTGAACATAAGAGATTTATTTTAAAAACATTTAAAAACCATTAGCATTCACAAAGGATGACACTCACCACGCTCACAAGTGTGGATGCTTTCTGCTGCTCAGGTGCACTGCTGCTGCCACCTAACTCAAATGAATGTCTGCAAAGTAATAAATCAAAATGATTTGATTTGATGAAGTGTGTGGTCGTGCTTCTGGTGATTTTTTTTTTTTTTTTTGCACTGAATCAGTTGGGTCTTTTTGTTTAAAACACTCGAGTAACAAACCCAATTTATGCCACTAAACAAGAATTATTGCCAGTGTAATAAAGTTTAAAGCCTAAAGTTTATTCCACATGCACTGGAGTTCTTGACTGGCCATTCAAACCACAGCTGAATAAATATAAATTAATCTCAAAATAAATAATGAATCTTAAAATTCAATTCTTTTTAGATTCTTTTTTAACAAATAATTTCAATGCTTATATGAAAAAAAAAAAAAAACCCTGAATTTCTTCAACATTGATCACGCACTGGAGTTCTTGGCTGGCCTCTAGTGGTTGAGATTAATACTACAACTAAAAGTACAATTTCCAAATATATATAAAAAATAAAAAATATTATATAATATATACAATATATATATATATATATTTTTTTCTTTTCTTCAGCATTTGTCTTAATGAGTTTAAACAACGTGAATGAGACTGAAATGCTAACTGGTATTTGACTTACAGTATAATCACTTCGCACAGTATCCTGTACTACTTATTTGCTTGGCCTCTCTTCCATGTATTCATACGTCAAGCATGAGCTAGTATGAGTAAGATGCTCTCTGTGTTTTGTGACAGAGCCACATTCCTTACAAATTTCCATAGTTGAAAAACTTGACTGTGATGTCTAGGTATGTAGCTTACAGCAACAAAGTGGGTGGCTTGCTGCTACATACCTATAGGACATGTATTGTTGCCTGTTTCAGTTGACTTCATCTTTTGAGGCATGTTTTTTTTTTTTTTACCAAAATCCACAAAATCTCTTAAAAGGTTAATCAGAAACCACTCACTTTTTACAGCTTGCACAGAGAACGAGGAGGGCGATGCTAACAATGAAGAGGACGACTATGGAGAGGAATGCAGCCTCTGGCTGCTCTGTGACCGCCCAGCCTAATAGATCTGTGCCGATTGGTGCCATGATTGGGGTACCTACAGGAAGACAGATCAAATGTTGAATGCATTACTACATGTACATAAACACTGGGGAAAAAAAAAAAAAAAAAGGTGTAGAACCAATTTTCACTCAGAACTTGACAGTAAATTTCATAAAGAATTGCAAAGCAGCAGCAAGTAACACTAAATTAAACATGAAATTCTGAAGTGGAAAAACTGATTTTTGAAGAGTCATTTTTATAATTCTACATGATTCTTTACAGTATTTGATCATTTGGGTCCACTTCTCAATGATACGGTGGCAATTATTTTAAGTCATGTATATAAAGTGTATAATTATTAGTCTTATGATGTAGACATTTTAAAGAGTATAGTCACTGCGGACATCGTACAGTTTTTAATTGCACCTGATACCTAATACTTTACACAAAATAAGCCAGCTAGTTAAAAAGTCCTGTCACAAAAAGTTAGTCACATACTTACCATGAAATTCAAAAGCTCTCTTTTATATGGACTGTTTTGCCTATCTCATGAAGCACATTGGTTACCACAGAAAGATGTTTTCATATAGGCTAATGTTTCCACTGGTATTACAGAAGTCGATTTTCATGCTGGCAAGTGCTGCAATGAAGCAGTTTTAAAGTAACAGAATGGGGAGGAAAAAAGCTGTACTTGAGAAGGCACAGTTTGCTCTTGATAAACCAGACGAGGCCTCTTGTTCTTCTCTTAAGGGCTAGAGAAGTGCAGGGATCACTCACCCAAAAAATGAAAACTCTGATCATTTACACTCCAAAGACAGGTACTGAAGTTTTCCAGCTCACAAAAAAAAAATACAGTAAAAGTATCATAAATTTGATCTGAGTCTTCTCAGGCCATAAGAAGTCTCTACATGACAAATAGACTAAGTATCCATAACTGATTTGTGAATGAATCATTCATTTGAGTCAGGTCTTATGAATGAATTGGTTGGTCCAGTTGAGTAAAAACAGTCTGAAACTGGATCTGACTGAGCTTTTATCAACTTCTTGAGTTGATCAAATTACCAGCTCGCAGTGGTTAACAGCTCACTAGGAAGGAATATTTTTTTTTTATTGAAAACCTTTAAATTTCAGCCCGTTTCTCACGCAAATTTATCGGATTCAGAAGACTTGGAGTATTGCACAAGAGTGGTATGGACTATTCTTATGATATCATTATAATGTTTTTATTTCCTTTTTGAAGCTTGAAGTTTCCGTACTCTTGTAATTAGTGTGTTGTCTGGAATAACCAGAACCAAAATGTTTTGTTCCACAGAAGAATGTAAATGATACAGATTTGGAACATGATGGTCAGTACTGTAAATGTAATTTTTGGGTGAACTATTATATAGAAGGCACATTCTATGGATTTAATATTGCTTGTTTACTATTCGTCTAAAACTTTAGCTGGGATTGTTTTTGTAATTTTACCATGACAACAAATCAAACCAGTATAACCGCAATTTAATCAAATTAAAACCATCTTTCTTGGTGGTTATTCTGTAGTGGCATGTCTTTAACATATAACTATAATTCCAACAGTACTACAGGTACGGTAGGTAAACCTCACCCCAAAACCAAAATGACACATGGAACAGGTTCCAGAACAAAACTTAAGAGATCCACCTGCTCTTAGTCATTTACGAAGAGTGAGAAACGCACCTCACCCAGTTTCACTGTTCGATTATTACGCTCACTGAACAATAAGAATGTAAGACTGAAGAAACTTTCTTAAAGACACAGAGATTAAATAATTAACTATATCATTATTTAAAAAAAATCTCCAAATGAAGTGTTAATGAGCAAGTCAGGAAACACTTTCATACAACATGACAGGTCCAAAGTATGAGCAAAAATATAGTGGAAAAAGATGAAGTACCTGTACAGATAATTCAATAATTCACTCCTTCTGTCAGTGAACTCTTGTTTGAAGCGTTCAGATGCAGTCCCTGGGCAGTCTCTCCTCTGCTCTTGTATCCTACATATCAGTGCAGACAACAGACATCTGTCAGCCAGCTCCTGTCAGCGTAACACTGACTCTACCTTTCTGACAGGAAGGGGAAAAAAAGCTTTGACAAGCCCCATTTCCTCATTCTTTCATTCGCCTTCACACCAGACAGACTGCCAATCACTCATTAACTCCTTATGCAGATTCCTCCCTCTCACACCCATTTTCAGATTTACTTGCTGATATCCAGTTACCGAAGCAGATCAAACCAAAAAGATTTCATGGATGACGTTATACCATTGTGTTTATCACAAATGAAATATGATCAGTACAGAACATTACTGTAATGTAGGGACTTACCATTCCAGATAGCTACTCCTCTTTCGGACGTCCCGAGAATCTGACAAACCTGGAAGCGCCGCCACCCTGGAAGGGCTCACCTAACCTGCTTATAACCTGCTAACTAGTCTCTTTGTGTGTTTGTTTTTAGTGTAACTAACAGGAAATTTGTATTTACACAAATTAAAGACATGTACTTTGAACCCTGGGAATATTTGGAAAGAATTTACCTTGCCTTTGATGCTTGTTTCCAGATAAATCTAATTCGCATATGATAAATGGTGTAATGTTGTAATATAGACGAGACGGAGGCTAGTGGTCAAAATGGCTATATCTCAGTATTACATATATCATATAATATATCTATATCTATCTCGATATCGATATAGATATATCTCGATATAGATATCTCTCTCTCTCTCTCTATATATATATATATATCCATATCCATCTATACACACAAATATACATATATATTTAATTTAATTTTATATCCAATGCTGTCATTGTTAACAGAAATTATTTAAAATTAGTTTTTGGAAATTGATATAAAGCTAAAATAAAATAAATATTGGATGAAAAATATATTTTAAACTTATAAAAATGATTAAAAAAAAATTCTAAATCAATTTTTTATAAAAATATGAATACATACTATAGTATATAAGACTAAAATAAAACTAAAAAAGCATTCTTGATAGAGATATATATATATATATATATATCTTTAACATTTCTGCTGAATAGTTGCCATTGTGACAACATGCCCCGCCCCATAACCGATCAATTTGTGTATTTTTTTCATATCACGGAAGGAATTTTCAATAGCCTTTTATTTCTAGTCAAACAAAGGTGTTTGTACAGAACTTGAATTTACATGGGGTTAACAGTGTGGAAAAGAGTGAAAACGTTCTCTAGCCTCTGTCTCCTCTATATGCGTGAGTGGTGTGGCTTCGTGGATTACAAATTACAGCTTGTAGGTTCAACACTGAGTGATGAAAGGATGATTTATGAGTTCTCCCAACCCATCCCTCCAGGGTGATTGTCCCTAAACATGTACTGTAAGTTGTTTAAGATAGAAAATATTGGCTAAAAGAAGACAAATGCAATGTAATACTTGTGAGCTATGACATAAAAAGCCACCAATATGGATCCACAGTTGTTCCTGATAGCAGAGGCATAACGTCATCTCGATCTGAGAGCAGATCCTCAAGCCAATCATATGAAAAGCATTATGGGATGTGAAAAACATGTCCAAGATGAGAGACTAAAACCTTTAATCTGATCTGCGAGTGGCTATATATTTTATTTTGCATGTCACTACTGAAAGCGGGTTCTCTCTGCTGCTATTTCTGGACACTGGCATGCAGTGTCATGCCTCCCACAATTTTGCATATCACCCAGGCAACCATTTAGAAAAAAGCGCTTGCATCCAACTCTGTCTCTTTTGTTGTACTGTGAATACTTCATCCTTGCCGCAACTGCTCGCATGCCGTCAATGTGACCGGCCAATGCAATGCAAAGGGCTCTATGGATTTTTAAAGGGAAACACACCTCCAATAACCACAGCTGCTTCCAGCTGGGTGGGTGTCTTTTGTGAGAGCATGGCACATGTGCACTCTGTACTTACGGATGCTTACTGACTTTGCTTGCCATGCACGTGTGCTGGACGCAGCCCAAACAGGAGCAAATCAGCTGCTCACACAATCTCCCCCAGGAAGAATTTCTGTCTCACACTCTGCCTCTTTCTCTTAACCAGTCTATTCCCTGCTAGAGATGCACTGATAAGCCGTTGGCTGGAGTGGAAGACTTGTGCACAGAGAACACAGATGCTCTACATGTATTAGACGGACACACACACTCACTGTAAGATGCCAGCTCATCTGAGCCTGGCAGAGCAGGAACGGGAGTGGAGGAAGACAGAGCTGGGTCTCGCTGCGATCTCGGAGAAGGGTCGGATGAAGATGTGCGACACTGCGAGGAAGCAGAGAGGTTGGTGAGATGCAGACGATAAATATGACTATTCTGTTCACATATACAGTGTCTAAAAACAAAACTGCATACAACTTTGAGCATATGCATCCTAAAATTCTGGATACAAACATATACTGATCCTTTTAGTTGGCATGAAGCTGTTAGATATACCCATTTCACTCTATATACTAAATAATGCATTTCTGCATGGTTAGTTCAGATAGTGACGTATTAGGAATGGGTTATGTATGTGTGATGATGATGCTAGCTGTGCTAAATATGTTTATAAGGGTCTCACATCACATGATAGACTTGTTATGTAACGCCCCCCGATGTCAAGCTCATATGCTTTAATTTTCTTAAACCAAGTGACTAAAATATGCATGCAAATTCAGCAGTTCTGCATCTGTCGTGCTCCACACTTCACCCCTCGATAGCATTGTTGTGGTGATCTGTAGTGTAAAGTTCACCTTAAGAGTTCAGCATCGCCACGTACTCTTCAGTCAGGCGCTGAATTTGTTGTTATACACAGTGAGAGTAAAACAAATGTTGCCTTTGTAATGATCTACAGTCCTTGGGCTATTTTGATTCAGAGGACAAAGTCAAAACTGGCATGAGACAGGCCTCATGTTCATCTTTATATCTGCCTTTTGGCACTCAACTTTTGTTTATAGATGTGTTTTTAAAGACACTGAGAAAGTGTTGCATAGTATGGGAGGTCAAGCCTGTATTTGTTGAAATACACTACTTAGTCAAGTTAATAGGTTTATCAGAGTATACTAAACGCTGAATTATCATCTTTTATAACCCAAGGGTATTAATTCTGGGTTAAGTAGTGTTGCATGCTTGTAATGCACAGCTTTTAGGTTTTGCTGCGTTATGAAACTGTGATGCTAAATGTGTAAGGAGTATGAAGTGTCAATGTAACCTAGAGTTAAAAAGCCTTTTCTGTATGTGGCTAAAATGGTTCAAAATATATCGACTAGACAGATTTAATTCCAAGGATTAAATTATTTAATAATAATTAAAAAAAATTCTAATGTTAAAAACAGTATTTTTTTTTTTAAGATAGTATTACAAATTAAAATAATGTTTTTAATTTTAATATATTTAAGTTTCTTTTTGTTGGTTTTTTTTCTGTGATGGCAAGAAACATTTCTTATTATCATGAATGTTGAAAACAGCTGCTTAATATTTTTGTGAAAGCCATGATACATTTCTTTCAGGATCCTTTGATAAATTGACAATGTTATAAAAGATTTCAAAATAAATGCTGTTCCTTTGAACAGTCTATGTCTTCACGGTCACTTTTGAACAATTTAATGCAACTTTGCTGAATAAAAGTATTCATTTCAAGGGAGAAACTCCCATGAGACAATGGGATTGGTACTTGTCTAATATCAGTTTATCAATGAAACTAATACATGCGTCACTCAAAGGTTTGAAGTAACATCCTTGTGTGCTTATTTCAAGAATTTTTACAGACAAAGAGATCAATCATGAAAGCTTCCACTATGGTATGCATTCCTCATTGTCGTAATGTTGTAAATCATCACACCCCTGACCTTCTAACCTGCCTGTCTGCTTTTCAAACGGAGTTGAAGAGTTTGGTAAACTTCAGCAGAAAGTTTAAAGACCAAAAAACTAAGAGACATTCACGTTTGGTGTTCATTTATCTATTTTGTCTGAGCACTAAGTAAACAGCCTCTCTTTTTTTTTCCAGACTCCAGATCTGACGTGAAGCCCACAGCCCTGGAGCAAAAAAGAAAACCATGTGCTCCACCGAACATTAAATCACCAGAGATTAATATCACCAAACGAAATGGAAATAATACAGGTCTAAAACAGCTAATATTTTTCCATCAATTTCATTTGCATTTTCTTTTCTCAAAGCCTCCAAGTGCCTGAAACTGCTGCCATGGATACAGTGTCGATAATGATTCACTCTTTAGAGCTGAATCTTCCCAATTGCTCATTTTTGTCATTCCAACATGGATTTATTATATTATGCATGTAAAATTTCAGAATGATTATTTTGTAATCTAGAATCAAATGGGCTGAAAGTGGACGAGAGACTGCGATTGGCCCGGGAACGCAGAGAGGTGTACCAAAAACAGCTGGGTATTTTTCTTACTCTGAACATGTAACATCAGAGCCAATTGAAGAACAAGCAGAGAGCTTTATTAAGTTTTTCTTGGTGTACCTGAACTGTAGCCCTGCGCGAGCGTGGTTGGCTGGCAAGGGAAGAGCGGGCCAAACAGTTCTACGAGAAACACCTTGAGGAGCGAAAGAAGAAGTTGGAGGAGCAGCGACAAAGAGAGGAAAGGAGGAGGATGGCGGTCGAGGAGAAGCGCAAGCAGAGGCTCAAAGAAGAAAGAGTGAGTTTATGCATGAGAAAAATGGTGATCATTGTTTGGTCTTTTCAGAAGCATGAGAAAAATTCAGTCAAATGTGTCCAGATTTTAGACTGTGTATACCATCTGTTTGTGTGGGTTTCATAAACACTGTAGCACTGTCTGCAGCAACTATGATGAGTTTTTTCAACCATGATTAAAAGCATGGGATGATGGGAGTGTTTTCATCCTGTGCTTTAGGAGCGTTATGAGTCTGTGGTGCGGAAGACGATGGAGAAAAGTCAGAAGGCCAAACAGAAACCTGGCCACTGCTCACGAAGGGTCACCAAGAATGAAAACAATAACGGTGAATATTCAACGCATGATTCAAAACGCAATAACTGCTACCAAATCTCTTCTAGCCTTGCATCTACTTTCCCAACTCCCTTTCTGATCACTTTCTGTTAGTTGCTCTGCTTTCTGCTCTCCTCTAGCTAAACGCCGCTCTCTTAGTCAATGGGAGATTGACCTTGTCCGTCGTCTTCAGACTCCTACCGTCTCTTATCTAGCCAGAAGCAGGAGCGCTGTGTGTCTGTCACGAGACACAGGTATCACTTTAGATTGAGGAATTCACAAATCCCAAGGAAATCACAAGTTTGGAGCTGGACGTAATAAATATTGGCTTCCTGTTTTCTTCTTCTTCTCATGCTCATTGCTTAAACCCATTTCTCTATACTCATTCATCCTCATTAATTCACCTCATTTAAAAAAAAACTAAACAAAACACCATACATCTTCAGTTGTTCATATTTGTCGTCGTTCAGCCTCATGTCACACCATGAACTCAAGCACCACTCGAAAGCCCCAGGTGCATTGTAGGAAAGTGCCAAAAAGGCCTGCAAGCTCAAGTCCAAACGTCACCATCCGCAGAACCACCAACAGAGAGCTGGTAAGAGTTCACATTCATTTTTAGACCATTTGTTTAAATCTAAAAATAAATGACTCTTTGTTGCATGACATACTGCATGTGGTTTTTACAAAAAAATATTTCAGGTGGCAAAAGGCAACTTTGAGGGACTGGACTTGAAAAAGCCACAGCTACAAACAACAACAAACGAAATTTTAGCCAAACAGGACACAAACCCACCAGAGAATACTGTCCTCCCAACATCATGGTACGTTTTATATATTTGTACAGCACAAACTCTTATACTAAAGCAAAAGTCTTTCCATATTATATCACTGTGATCAAGGAGAAACAATACATTATATGACCGTAATTTTCAGGTTTATATCATTGCATGTCATGTAGAAGACCAATAGCAAAGCAAAACTGATGTAAGAAACATATCCAGCAGTAAATTGCAATTTTATGTTTTAACCACAGATGGAGACAGAGAGGCAAAAAAATTCTGTAGTACAACTTCATAGAGATCTAACTTCTGATTTTACTTTCTTACAGGAATGAATAAAGCTAAACTTAAGTTTCCTCACACTCTCAAAATCACTAAATTATACTTTTGGTCATTATGATCCGTTCTCTCTTTATTTACCCGCTTCCAAGGCTGCAGAACAGATCACATATCAGACAAGCCACACTTAAACAAGATAGTTTGCCTCCACTGCCAGAAGAGGAGGACCTAGAATCTGAGGAAACGCTTGCTCAACCATGTCTGCAAGATAACCAGCTCCAGTCCAATCCAGTTACTAATGGGCCTCCGAATCCACGAGCAGGCTCTCAGATTCCTAATGGTTAGTAAAAGACTTAAGACACATTTTCCAATAATTCCCACATTTTAATCATATTAATAATTCAGTTTAAAACCTTTTGCTAAAATGGCTCTTTGTGATGAGTACTGCATTAGGTTACTGTACTGTGGAGTCAACAAAACTATGAAATAACACACAGAATATTTTCTCAAATTTAGCATCAAGAAATAATTTATTCTCCCTCTCTTTTTTCCATCTATACTTTATATCTTTCATTTAATATGCATATGTACACACACATCAGTGCTGTCAAAAGATTAATCGCAATTATTCATATTCAAAATAAATTGTTTATGTAATGTGTGTGTACTGTGTATATTTATTATGTATATAAATATACACATACAGTATATATTTTGAAAATATTTACATGTATATTTATATAATTTAAATGATAAATAAATAAATTCAATATAAAAATATAACATTTTTCTTAAATATATACATGCATGTGTGTGTATTTATATATACATAATAAATATACACAGTACACACATATTACATAAACAAAAACTTATTTTGAATGCGATTAATCGCTTGACAGCACTAATATATATATATATATATATATATATATATTAGTGCTGTCAATCTCATACAGTAATTAATATATAAAAATTCCTCTATCTCTGCATTTTTTAACTTTCAGGACCAAGTCAGATTGGAGACGCAGCTCAAGTCAGAGCTGCTGCTTGGACTACAAACCCTGAAGAGGCCACTCGCCTGCTGACTGAGAAAAGGAGACAAGCCCGACTCCAGAGAGAGAAGGAGGAAGAGGAGCGCAGACTGAAGGAGGAGATGGAAAGGTTTTTTTGTGTTCTTACCTTCTTTCTATTAGTGAAAGTCCTCCTTTATGTCTTAGTACTTTACAACTGCTTTTGTTTATCAAATGAAAAGGCCACAATTTAAGTTGTTCTTTGCTGAAGTAACTGGACAGTTAAATATGCTAAAGTTACAATTCAGTATTTAAAAAAAAAGACACATTTTGAACTTCACGATGACAGATATAAATTCTTAAAGTGCATTAGGCACCTAATTGAACTTGTGTGGCTCATCTTTGCAGAAAGAACAGAGAGGAACTGCTCCGTCAAAGAGCTGTAGAACGAGCCAGACAGGAAGCAGAGGCCCTGAGACTCGAGGAGGAGAAGAGGAAGAGAGAGGAAGAAGAGCGACTCAGGGCTGAAGAGGAAAACGCTC
Source organism: Acrossocheilus fasciatus (assembly GCA_036784905.1). Taxonomy (NCBI): domain Eukaryota; kingdom Metazoa; phylum Chordata; class Actinopteri; order Cypriniformes; family Cyprinidae; genus Acrossocheilus; species Acrossocheilus fasciatus. The sequence continues at coordinate 8,322,062 of CM071954.1, read as the reverse complement.
GCAGAGAGAAAGAGGAGGAAAACAGGCTTCAACAGCAGGTATTAAAAGCTTTTGGATGCTTAAATCATTTATCCAAACCTCTGTTGAAACATTTGAAAGTGTAAAACCGAATGAGTGAATGAATTTTGAGCTCTGGCTTGAATTTGAGGCCGATTTGACCAGTGGGGAAGTGCTCAGGAAAACAATATTGTCCATTTGGTGAAAAAAATACACACATCAGGCTTATATAGTGATTCCTATGCTCCTTTCACTGACATACCATCTTACTTGTCTTTTGGACAAGTTTTTTGGCTTCTAACCATTTGTTTTTTTCCCCTAAAATAAAGCTAGGATCATATCATGTTAAACGGATCATTGGAAATAATAAAAAAAAAATCCTATAATCTCCATAATGTATTCTCAGAGAGAGCAAGAGGCTCGTCAGAGGGTGCTGGCAGAGCAGCAGAGACTGGAAAGAGAGAGTCGTTTCCAGAAAGAGGAGGCCGAACGCCAAGAAAGGAAAAAGGTACAACTCAGAAACAGACAGCTGTTTAGCTAACTGTGAAATTTCAACCATAAAACCAGAAGACCGTTTACATTTTGAATATTGCAATTCAAAGCTTTTTTTTTTTTCTTTGAAAAAATTGATAAAAAATGACAGTTTATCATGGTTTCCACAAAAGTATTTAGCAGCACAACTGTTTTCAACATTGATAATAATAAGAAATGCTTCTTGAGCAGCAAATCAACATTCAAAAATGACATCTTAAGGTTCATGTGACAAAATTCAGCTTTGTCATCACAGGAATAAATTAAAATAGAAAAAAAAGTCACTTTAAATTGCAATATTATTTCACAATATTACTGTTTTTACTGTATTTTGATCAAACAAATGCAGCCTCGGTGAGCATGAGAGGCTTCTTTCAAAAACATTAAAAATCTTACCGACCCTAATGTATATTGTGCTTTCAATTTTTCCCAAATCAGCGTCTGGATGAAATCATGAAAAGAACAAGAAAGACCGACTCTGATAACAAGGTAAGACTATCACTGGCAGGAGCTTTGTTTATGCCACATCTAGAGGCCCTGCTCACTTTTTGTCCCCTTTAGAAAACTGAATCAGTGAAGGACAACTTGCCTTGTGAGAACGTGAAGCCTGTAATCAGGCTACCAGGTCCAGGAAAAACGCCAAAACTGGAGCTGAGGGACGAGGAGGAAATGCTTCCTACTGTGGCCTTCAAGGAGCGACGGTCCTTCCGCAGTCTTTCTGGCCTGGATGAGATACAAGCCCATCAGCAAACCGGTATGTGAATGCATTTATTTGACTTAATGTAAATCTGCTTTTAAATCTAACATAACTAAATATATTAAGTTAATATTATGCAACTCAAGTTTAGATTTGATTATTCAGGGACTACATTAAATATTATGCAAGAACATTTTTTTGTTGTTTTTGTTTTTTTAAAGATATCTAAAGTAAAAACCTTTACTTGGTATAGTTTACTATTAAATGCATGCCTCCTGTTTTATATGATATATATTTGATTCTATTAAATTCAAATTTGAAACTTGTTATACAGTTGTTATACAAAATGTTAATGTTTCCCCCCCCATGCTTCAGAGGTTATTTAACCCACGGACCCGTCATATGATGCCAAGACCATCAGAGCAACTTCAGCAAGCTTGTCTTTCTGAACAACACAAAAACAACATATGCACTTGATATCCCTGCACTTTAATAAACCTGTAGTTTAATAGTCACACTTCCTTACATTACAGTTCTCTACTGCCCAATTAAAATGCCTAAATTGCTGCTTGATTTGCTAGAGTGACTTCATGCATCGCTCAGTAGCCAGATAACTTTGGGTATGTGGTAAGATTCACATAATAATAATAATAATAATAATAATAATAATAATACTTGAATAATACTTATTGATTAAAGGTAGACTACCCACCAATCAAAACTTGAAAGATTCATTTTTAAGCTTTAATTGAATCATATTTTATATTTTAGCCAGTATGTTTATGGTGTTGTGAAGAGAAATGCTTTCTTCTCAAATGTCTGAGTAGTGATATAATAGTCTTATGGATTTATCAGTCTTTTTTATAAATATACACATGTAAGTGGTAATTCACCTGCACGAATGCATACTGTACACTACAGTTTAAAAGTTTGGGGTCAGTACGATTTTTAAAATAATGAATACTTTTTTTTTATAGCAAGAATGCATTAAAATGATCAAAAGTGACAGTAAAGACTTACAAAAATAATATTTAAAATAAATGCTGTTCTTTTGAATTTTCTAATCAAAGGATCCTAAAAAATGTATTAAACTTGCCACAAAAATATAAGCAGCATAACTATTTTCAACACTGATAATAATGAGTTTCTTGAGCACCAAATCAGCATATTAGAATTATTTCTGAACGATTATGTAACACTGAAGACAAGAGTAATGATGCTGAAAATTCAGCTTTGCAATCACAGAAATAAATTACATTTAAAATATATATATATATATATATATATATATATATAATTAAAAACTGTATTTTAAACTAAGAATTTCACAATTTTACTTTTTTTTTTTTTTTTTTAATCAAATAGCTGCAGCCTTGGTGAGCATAAGAAAAAATCATCTTACAAACCCCAAACTTTTGAATGGTAATGTCTGTGTATTTTAGATCCAGATATCTGTGCTAAAAACTGTTCATGTAATTTAAGGATCTCTCTTTGCAATGCTGCTGCTTTGAGTCATGAGGGCACACACATATACAGAGGTCATTTTCCATCTGTCCTTATTGCTTACCAGTGCTTTTGTGTCACAGTATTACACCAGACAGGTGAGCTCATGAATTTCCACAGTTGCTGGTTTTACACTGCTGCTATTTAGCTGTTCCAAATAAAAAACCCCTCCCCACCCCCTTTTAATAAATGACAATTTATGATTATTACGTGCTTGTCTGCCTTATAAACATTACTATAGTGTGCCGGTACCTGCTGACCTTGTGCAACGATAGAGGCTTATCCAAATATGGTGCAAAGATGTAAACAGTTCAATTCATTTTTTATTGATGTAAGTAAATAAGCTTCAAAAAACAGACTGGTTGTTGGCGTGTTTTTTTTTTTTTAAACTTACCACAGTCTAGAAACACACTATTAAAAAGGAATAACCATCGCATTTGCCGCTGAGGTTTTGCGTTAGCTAAAATGATCTGAGAACAGAATGTTCTTGTACCCCGAGAACATTGTTACATGTTTGGTAAACAGGCTGCCAGTTTGGCAAACAGAGACAGAAACCTCAGATGAGAAGAAGCCTGGAAAACTGAAGCAAGTCTAGCAGAGAGGACATGTAGTTCAGTACTGTTAGTTGAGGAGTCTCTAATAGGTTCTGCAGTGCTTAACTAAGTTTCTGTTAAATATGTAACAATCATAAATGTACAAAAAATGATTTGAAATATTTTGGTGTGACACTGATGGTCTAGAAATCAATAAATATATACAAACAAAAATTATATTTGTATAAAACTTTAATTGTAGAATAAAAAGGTCAAATATGTTATTTCAATAAAGCATTTCATTTTTAGCATTTTTTTTGTAATAATATTCAAACTATTTTACTAGAATTAACTGTACAGGAATTAAACAGATTAAATGTGACATTGTTGTATAATGTTAGTAATAGTTATAGTCTTCTGACAGGCCAAAACGCCCAATTTAAATCTGTATGTCATGCTATATTAATTTAATAATAATAATCTAATCGTTCAAAAACATGGGATTTGTGCCTCTAATGCTTTAAAATAAATAAATGGGACAACTGCACCCTATTCCTGGAAAGTGCCACACGCAGCCATAACAGACATTGAACCTCGAGGGATTGAATTTGCAGCACTTACCAGATTTTGTAGGATTAAAGGGAGTTTGAACAACATTTGGTTGGATCATCCCAGTAAAAGCGCATCAGATGACTCAAAGGCATCGCTGTTTGAAGACAAAAGTGGAGTTCTCAACTAAATTTAGGCTAATTGCATCACCTGTCCACAGCTGCTGCTTGACTGTCTGTGAGGAGACCAACTGTGAGCCGTATCGTGTCACCTCATATTAGTTTAAGATTTACATGAAATATGGAAAATTAATCTCTCTGTACTTATCCAGCAGTTTTATGTGTTTATTTCCAGATATAATAAACTGAGGTGTGTCGACAGCCTTATTAGCTCAACTAGGACAGATATAAACAAACGCAGATGTTCGAGTCGACCAGCAGATGGCGCTACTAGCAAATAAAAGATTTTCATCATTTCCGGTGACTAGGGGAGATTCGCTCGCTCTGCTGCTAAATCAAATTCAAGCATTTCATAATTAAAAGCATTATTTAATGTGATCTTATGCCAAACGCTGCATGCGATATTTCCCAAAGCATTATTTGTGTTAATATGATCTTATGCCTTACGCTGCATGCGATATTTTCTATATTTCCATGCTTTAGGTAAACTTACTAAAACATTTAATTTAATTTTAATGCAAACAGTTATGCTTTGGATATACTAGGTAACAGGGACGTGCACAGGGGGGTTGCTCAGGTTGCCCGGGCAACTGCCCATATACCCTTCTCGACTCACGTTGCCCTTCCGAGGTGGAAAAAAAATAAATAAAAAAATCGTATAATGGATGCAGAATTTCACGTAAGCCTAGATAAAAAAATAAAAAATAAAAAAAAACGCAAAGCCTCATTCACTTCCATATTCGGGAAAGTGAAAGTCAGTAGGGGAAGGGCAAACTCTGTTTACGTGGCTGCAGCGCTGCACGCGACCGGCACCTGAGCTGAGCCTGCATGAGCGGCACTAGGAGATGACTTGATAGGGTATTGTTAGGGATATTGATGTAGGGATTTTCATGACTCAAGTCAGGATTTTCTATGTTATTATTAGTAGTAGTTAAGGTAGTAGTTAAGGTGATTTAGTGCTGTATTTCAGTGTTTTACTACTTTGTGCCTATATATTTTAATAAAGACCCTGTTATTCTCAGTCCTTCATATAGCCTGTGAGTTGTTTTTTTTTTTTGGGGGGGGGGGGGGGGGTTGCCCTTTTTTTAGGTCAGAGCAACTGCCCCTCAAAATTCCTGTGCACGTCCCTGCTAGGTAAATTAAATAAATACATATATAAATAAATAAATGTGTGTTTTAGAACTAAAATTATTTTAAATAATCCTTTTATGCAAAATAATAGACACTTAACCTAAAGTAGTCTAAGTATTAAATTCTAGATTTCATTCTTGCCTTTTAGCAATTAAAATGATAAAGCACACAACAGACACGGCATCCAAAGGATATATCATTTATTGCACTCCAGTGCATTTAAACATGAAAATGTAACAATTTTCATTACAAAAGCAGGACATGGATTCACTTGGTGACTTAAAAATGTTAAAGACACAAGTTACTTCCCATACACATTCTCATGCAGAAAGTTTGGCTTGTTTGCAATTTTGGACATATTTTATAGGCTTATAAATTTATGAGGATGCATTAACATTCTGGTTTTCACCAGAGTTCACTTTAATTTGCTATGATCATGCGACTAGTACTCAGCAGCCAGTGTGCTTGTTCTGTACCGAGGATATTTCAGCTTACAATTTAGGAAAATATACGAAAAAAACTTTTTACAACATATTACAGGCCCCACAGGCTCAAATTAAATCCTTCGGTTTTGAGATTCATATCAGTCCAGAGACCTAAAAATCACTACTAACACCTTCAGTGTCCAAAATATTACAAATTCAGTCAATATATTGTATTTATAAATGTGTAAAATGACCAATAAATGTGTTAGATTTTTGTGCGCTCTTGCATTTTGTAGAATGCATAAAATATATACTGTAAGTGCAGGATTTATTATTAAAATAATAGGCAAATTCATAATTTGTTCACTGTGTTGGGGATAGGTTTCAGTATCTTTAACTGGATCTTTGGCAGTTCTTCTCTCGAGTTAAAAAAAAAAAGAAAAATAGTGCTGTTGATGCCATAAAAGTGTCTGTAAGCTTATATGATATTTCTTAATATATATCTATACCATAATACCCTGGCCTTATCATATCAAAAATGTTAGCAGAATATAATCTAAGCATGTATTTGTGCTGAAAACCCTTTATTTTTACTATATAATGCAAAAAATAAAAGGGGTGTTTCTAATGTGATCACTTTTTTAAAAAAAGATACATTCAAAACCTCATAGCATAATAGCTTTAAAGCATACCAAAACCTTCACTTACTTTATACAAACAGTTGCAGTCTTACAGATGCTTTTTCTGCATATAGTGTATGCGTAAACAACATAAAAGGCCAAAAAGCATGTTCTTCAGAAGCATTATAAATAATCCGTTATGTAATTGTGATGCATGTGCACTTTATGCATCCAAAACATTACCCAGTTAAAACAAAAACCCTCCATCCAAGAGAGAAAAAACACTTCTTTGTATGCAGATGTGAAAGGAAATACGAAAAGGCAACTAAGCTGATCAATATGGCCAATTTTCTTTTGTATTTATTCCTTAAAGACCTGGGTCATAGGTCCTGGTTCATGTTAAAGGGATAGTTCACTCAAACAACAAATAAATTCTGTCATCATTTACTCACCCTCATGTTCCACTGAACACAAAAGAAAATCTTTATCAGAATGTCTGTACTTTCATTTTCGGGTGAACTATTCCTTAACTTGAAGGACGTGATCAGAGTTGTAGGTGTGAGCATTAATTGTCTTGTATGCTAATATTGCAGTCATTCATCTGTGTTAAAGAGGAGTTTAGGAAGCGTCCTTAAGTCAATCTGAGGCAGGACAAGAAGGCAGTACACAAACAGCCAAGCTGCCAAAATGATGTAGACAAGGTCGGACAAGGTTGTGTCATATGTGCTTTCTGGACTCGCAGCAGTCTTGCTCTCCGAGCTGTAATGAAACAAAAAGAATGCACAAACTATAAGTCAAGTCAATTTTTTTTTGTTTACCAAGCAGATTTTACCAAAACATCCTGTTGCTTTAAATAAACTTACAGGAATAGTTCACCCAAAAAAGTAATTCAAGATGAGTTTGTTTCTTTATCAGAACAGATTGGGTGAAATCACTTGCTCAGCAATGGATCCACTGCAGTGAATGGGTGCCGCAAGAATGAGAGTCCAAACAGCTGATAAAAACATCACAATAATCCACAATTTTCCATTGGTGAGCAAGTAATGTAATGCTAAATTTCTCCAAATCTGAAACAAACTCATCCACATTCCAGATGGCCTGAGGATGAGTAAATGTAAGCATTTTTATTTTTGGGTGACTATACCTTTAAATCCCCTATGAAATCAAAACAGTTAAATTTAGTCTGTGTCTGTTAGCTTTGAGCCTAATTTATATGCTAGTATATGCTAAATCTTTAGCAGATATACACATTTAAAATGTACAGTTTTTCTCTTCCAAGAAAACAAACCAAAAATATTGATGGATCATCTTGCACTGTGGTTTCAATAAAAATATGTCAACACTGGAGACAAATATTTGTCAAGTGACTTGTCAGAATGAAACTTAAGTAAAAGTCAAGAAAGCACCTTGTCATGTAAAATTACTGTGCAAAAACAGTTTCAGGCAAGCATGGGTGTGACTGAATACACTGTGCTTCCATCTTTCCTAGATTACTGTTCCTGCAAACGGTTTACTCAATTACATCACTGCAGGACTGCCACTGACAACATAAAGCATTGTGCATTTAAGGATTAAAAATACCTTAGGCGCATAAACACAACCCATGCCACACACCCAAACACACTCCTATCACAGGTACAAAGAAGACACCCAGTCTGATCAAATACAAACACCCCTGTTTCAATGATATGAGGTCTAATAAAACCGGGATGCAAGTGTTTGCTCAAACAGGTTTTACGTCCACTGAGTCATTTAAAACTACAATTGCTACATTGCATGAGGTAAGGGTGGAAATTTGGGATTAACTGTTTCTGTAAGACAAGCAAATAACACTAATACCACAGGCTGAATCACAGATACAAGTCTTTGTATTGCAATACAGCTTTTTTTTTTTTTGATGACTTAGCAAAAGATTAGGTTTATCTAAATCTGTCTTGAAGATATTCAATACGAATATATAGTTTTAGTTACCTTTTATTCATGATGGTACTGTCCACTTTGCTACGGTCTAAGGCCTTCCCATTTTGTCCCTAGTACAAAGAAAACAAGAGATCGGTGAAATAAAAGAACATGTGAATTAACATAGCACATTAATATAGTACCAGAAAAAAGGCTGTAAACTTCTTTAAATTTTAACTATGTGGAACCTACACTGCAAACTGAGATCATTATATAACAATATTGTTCAAAAATTTGAATTCAGTGAGATTATTTTTTGTTTTTGAAAGAAGTCTCTTATGCACACCAAGGCTGCATTTATTTGAAAAAATACAGTTTCAAAAACAGTAAAATATTATTACAATTTAAAATAACTTTAATATTTTTAATATATGTAAAATGTAATTTATTTCTGTAATGCTAAAGCTGAATTTTCAGCAGCCAAAAAGGATATTAAATTGATGTTTTTAGTGTCCTATTCTAATATACTGATTTGAAGCTCAAAAACATTTCTTCTTATTATCCATGTTGAAAATGTTTTTGTGGAAACCGAAACTTATTTTTTCAGGACACTTTGATGAATTGAAAGAGCAGCAAATGTAACATTATGTATCTCTTTATTGCATCTTTTATTCAATTTAATGCATTCTTGCCAAATAAAAATATCAATTTCTTCCAAAAAAAATATCATTAACATCTGTAAAACAGGAACATTGTCACAAAACTTGTGGATATAGAGATGACCCTGATGATGTGCAATAAAATGATTAATAGACTTTTTACATTTTACTGATTTTTGGTAGCCAGTTTGTTCCTATGTGGTTGCTAAGGTGTTCTGACTATTGTTTAGCAGATTGCTATGTGGTTTCTAGTGTTTTCTGGGTCTTATTCACAGGCAGAAGTCAAAAGAGCCCACCCAGGAGTCTCTACAATTCTCTTGTCCCTAGATACAGCTTGGATCCTTTAAAGTCTATGCATTTTATTGTCACTAATAATACCTTTTGCAATAACAAACCTTTGATTCAGTGATGTCAATGACCTTTCTCAAGTGTATTGTAGTCAAAGGTTGGCTTGCATCCGTCACAGCTCCTTCCCTTTTAAGAGAATGATGAACAAATTTGTTATGGCTGATATGCCTCAATGAACTTTAAGAAACCATATATGGAGCTAAGTTACAATTAAGCTAATTTATTCATGACAGATTGAATCCCGGCCAAAAGCAGAGCGTAAATTTCATGACTTCAATCAGCTGTAATGGAAAACACACGTTTTTTACATTAACACAACATGCTGAGAGATGAAAACGTTTGCATCATTCATCTAAAATGGATATGACCTGTTCACCAACCACCAAAGTTTTCAAAACTAAAACATTAAGTACATTTAAGGCAATTTGCAATGGATCTAAGAGGCTTATGAGGTCACATCCTTCAGAAAACAGAATGCTCCCCTGTGGCACGGGCTGAGTATCTGTAGCAGACTCTATTAATAGAGCTGTACCTCAGAGCCCCAGTGTTTTCTCTGGCAGCAGCGCTGGTCAGCTCGTCATCTGTCTTAATGAGCTCACAATGCTCAGCTGGTGAATCAGGCTCCACTGCGCCCCATTCTCCCGGGTGCCTGTCAAACGGGCTTTGCTCCTGGATATGCATGGATCCCACTCTATCCTAGATGGACACATGTAGAATAGAGTGAATCTATAATGCAAGACTGAACTTAAATATCCAGAATACAGGCCTAAGATAATGAATTTCCACTTTAGTAATATTATCAAATGACTGTCCCTGCAAAAATAACTTGATCAAGTACTAAAAAGCTAAATCGTTTATATTTGACCTAGCAAGGACACATTAAGACATTTATAATATCACAGATTTCTATTTCAAATAAATACTTTCCTTTTGAATTTTCTATCCACCAAAAATCCTGAAAAATGTATCATGAATTCCATAAAAATATTAAGCAGTTTCCTTAACACCAAATCAGCATATAAAACTGATTCTGAATGATCATGTGACACTGAAGACTAAAGTATTGGGTCCCACTTTATATTAGGTGGCCTTAACTACTATGTACTTACATTTGAATTAATCATTTGGTACAATGCACTTATTGTGTACATACATGTTTTTACATTGTACTTATATTTTTAAAAATACCTATATGTAATTACATCTGTAATTAGTTTCTGTAATTACATTTATAATTACACTGTTGACCCATCCATTACAGCTTAACCCACCCTTAAACCTACCCATACCACCAAACTTGTCCCTAACTTTACCCGTATCCCACCTCAATAGCAGCAAAAGTGTTTTGCAATACAATATGAACACAATAAATACATTGTACTTATTTTTTGATCTAAGTACATAGTAGTTAAGCCCACCTAATATAAAGTGTGACCAAGTATTGTAATTGTATTTTAAAATATATTATAATTATATTAATAATATTTCACCATAATTCAACATTATTTTGTGATTAAATGAAGCAAAAACATTTTAAAATCTTACCAACTCCTTTTTAACAGTAGTATATATATATATATATATATATATAGAGAGAGAGAGAGAGAGAGAGAGAGAGAGAGAGAGAGAGAGAGAGTGATAGTTTAAATCAACTATGAAAAATATATATTATTTATACCAATAAACGATTTTACATTTTCAATATGAATTATATATCAAAATCTCAACCACTATACTGTTCTTATTTTGGCTATTTTCCGATCTTATTAAAAGGTAAACTAGAGAAAAAGGAGAGAGAAGAGAGAAATGACATGAACCAGACTCAATCTGACACTGCCCATATGAGCACCACAGCTCAATATGTACCCTAAAAGCATGTACATAGAAAGACACACAAAGCATTGTTTGACACTGCAACTGAACCCAACTCTACAGAGAGTGATCCACATACTCATTATGTGAAGGAATTGAACAGTTACACTTTATTTTTAAGGTCCAGTTCTTGCCATTACCAAACCATTAACTACAACTTTTGCTTCAATAAACTCCTAATTTGCTGCTTAATAATAGTTAGTAAGGTTTTTGTTAAGGTATTGGTTTGGATCAGGGAAGTAGAATATGGTCATGTGCTTTATTAGTACAAATAAACAGCCAACATGTTTATAATAGGCATGCAACTAGTTAATAGTAAGCAACTAGTTAATAGTGAGAATTGGTCCCTATACTAAAGTGTTACCAATTGAACTTGTCTTTTATAGTTCGTCTCAACTATCAATCTTTAATCAGGAACAGAAAACATGCTAGAGAGGAGAATGAATACAGTATTAGTACTTTTGGCTCTGAATATTTGGGCTATACTCAAAGGACTTGATTGCAACTGTAACAGATCATTAAAGGAAAAGATCACTTTGAGTAATGCGCTGAAGTGAACTACATTTGGAAAAGGAGGTCGTGACCCTGAAAGAACTCATATGCTGATACCACTGCTTCTGTTTGTAGGTCAGTCCTTGCATTAAACTGTGCCTTGTTTTCTAGGCCAAAGGAAAGTTAGAATGAAAAATAACCTTTCTCGACTTAAATCCCTTGCCGTGGTCCTCTGAAGTGTCTTCGGTGTCTGTATCTGATTCAGTAAGTGAACGCTTAGGAGGTGCCGGCTGAAGTGGAGTCATGCTGAGGGATAGGCGTAGCTCTCCAGGATGTCTTTCAGGGTACCCACGGACGCCAATAATAAACTTGGAGTCCTCAAAGGTGGTCTCCTCTTCAATTGGTAGTTCAGCGCTAGACACTTCGGGACGCAGTCTGTGCGGGCTTTGGGACGGTGTAGAGTCGTTTTCTCCGTCGTGGATGCTGGTGTCAGAGAGAGTGTCAGTGACAGAATTCAGAACAACATAGTGGGAGTCCACTGCTGATACAGGTCTGTTATCCTTGGCCCCTCCAGGCTCCGTATTGTCTGAAACCTGAGCTTGGCTTTCACCGTTTGTATTGTGGGAAAACTCTGTCCTCCTTATGCCGTCTGACCCAATTTCCAAGTCGCTCTTACCTATAACAAGCAGATCTTCATGAATACCTTTAGTCTCTCTTGGCTCATTCTTGAGATCACTTACAGTTCCGTTTAATTCATTGTTCTTTTCCCTTGGATTGTCCTCAAAGTTTCCACCTGCTTCTGATTCACTGAAATGTCTTGAGTCTGAATTACAGTCCTTCTCAGTTGAGCTTAAATGGGACAGACAATCGTCACCCTGTTCGCTTGATTCAGCTGAGCTTTTTGCCACGGGACCTCCACACATATAACACACTTGATCTTCATCAGGAACCTCAACTTCTGTTTGGCTCCTATCTGAGATAGGTTCTTCTGGCTCCTCACATACCACATCCTTCACCTCACTTTCCAAGACAGCTTCTTGTTCCCCATCATGGAGGTCACTGTTCTCGTTGGTTTCAGAATGACCATTTGGAAGGTTTTTTCCTGGTTCCTCAATCGGTTCTTTAGCCAGATCAGCACTCAGTTTAATATCCTCCTCACTTCCTGATATAGAAACCCTCTCGTACTGCAGAACTGGACATTCAGGTTCACTGTCATCCTCAAATATGAAAGGCTTCTCCGTCAAATCGAGAGTGTCCATCTGCATGGCTTCTGTATTGGAAGACTCAACATTGTCCTGGAAATCTTCAGATTCCAGAACTCCACTCACTTCTTCATCAACAGTGGAAGTGAGTAGACTCTCATCTTCAGGTTGAGCGGTCATGGCTTCCTTTTTGTCCTGAAAGTATCCTGAGTCACTTTCCAAACATGAGGAATCATCAGATGATGGCTTGACTTGTTCCTGGTGTTCCAAAGGATTGGTTTCGGTTTGTTCTAAACATTCTGATTTTTTCCTCATGTCGTCGCTGGGCAAATGATTAGCAGATTGTTCTTCTTTCAGATCTAAGATGTATTTGTAAGCATCGTCCTCCTGAGATGGTACAGTGGATTTGGCATGTAAACTATCCATGGAGCCGAGGGAATAGTTGCCCTCATCTATAAAAAGCTCACGGTCCAAATGATTCTCCGGCGTGTTCTCTGGTGAAAATGGTGACCCTAAATCTGAGGTCACTTCAACGGTACCAGCAGTACTGCTCTCGCTTACCGGATCCTCATTGATCTGGTGAGAATTAGTAGTCTCGCTAAGTACCTCGCTCCACGAGTCAGGCGAGTTGACAGCAGAATCTGAGAACGAAGGTTGCGGAGAGCTAGTGGTGGACATGTCTGTGTTCAAATCCAAAACGGGCTTGTCAGTTGCAGGACTGGGACTTGAACCCACCGACGACCCTTCACTCGTCCAAGGTTTGTCCTCAGGGGTCTGTGGAAGGACTGGGGAGGTGATCTGCTCTCGATCTTCAGACACTGAGGAGATGAAGATCTTGGGTGGTGGCTGAACCACATCTTTCTTGAGCATATAAGACTCCCGTTTCCTCTGTACTCCATTCCGAACAGGAGGTTCATTCATTCGAGTGCAAGCTTTGTTTCGCTCCAGAATATCTGATGTGTCATCCTGGAGAAAACAATAAAACAAAGCACATTTCGTTAAGACGTACAAAACTTGTGCTATATCCATGTGATGTTGTAATTCGATGAAATATTCCTACCTCCTCAATTCCAGGAAAGTGCTCCAAAAACTGGGACACATAGGTCATTATGGACTGTTCATCAGGGGGATTCAACATCACATCTGAGGAGTTACATCATTTTTAGTTAAACTGTGCAAATGTATTTCAAAACAAATCAAAACTATAGCAAATGGAAGGTAGCTGAGATACATTTTGTTGCATAAGTAATACAGTGGCCCCAAAAGATATTTGGACACAGCCTCACTTGAATATTGAATATATTTTGCTTTACATGACATAATAACAAAAGTGCCATTCATTTAACATTTAAATGTAATAATTTAGCAGAGACTTTCATCCAAATATATGAGAAATGAGGATCATTATAAACACTTTAATCACAAGAATCAATGACAATATTTTCTGTACACAATGCAGACAAGAAGAGTTACTTAGGAATAACCAGGAGTTATTTAAATGCATTTTACGCAACTATTAACCATATTAGCTATATATAATTATAATTAACTATATTAAATGTATATTTTATAAATTTTTAAGTGAAACGTTTTTTAAGAAAAAAATTCTAGCATCATTTGTTTGCAGATGCCACTTGATTTTGATACCTAATTTAATTACATTCATACATTTTTAAGTGTGACTTCAGTGTACAAATACATTTTGGGGCCACTACATATCAACCGACACTTTGATATTTACCCTCAGGTTCTAGGAGTCTTGGGATCCCAAGACTGTAGTGTGCTGTTCTAAAGGCTTCCTCAATGTTCTCTCTGGGCGTTCGGAGCAGAGCCCTTCTCATATCCACCAAACTAGGGTCAATGGACTTAATCACAGCAAGGAAAGCCAGACCACTTGTCCAGCTCTTTCCAAAGTCCTGCACAGCAACTCCATATCTGGAAGAACACAGTATCAAGCAATGCTTTGAATCAACACCCGGTCCTAAATATGGCCAGTCCCAATTTTAAAAAAATTCCCAGTGGCCACTAAAATCTCTTACTTTCTAGTACGTCTCTGGACCCATTGCAGGAGGGTCTTGATCACCCTTCCATGACCTCTTGGAGCAATGGTGGGTTTTCTCTCATCTGAGGGCGTGCTGGAGTGGGAAGTGTCTGAATCAGAGCTGGTGGGTATGGATGACAGGCTGGAGGAGGAAGGGAACTGACTCTTAATGTTCCCCGTGAGTTCTTTGATCTGTAATACAAACAGGTCATTACTGAACAAGTAGACGACAAGCATTTACTCAGCATGGTGGCATTTCCTATCATGCTGCCAAGTAAACTCTTTGGTCCTATCTTAACGCCGACTCTGATCTCTTAAGCAATAAGAGAGCTGCTCTGTCTCTAGATAAGATTACGGCACATTTGGACCCTAAACCAACATTATGCAACTGCCAAGAGATTCAGAATGCGCATATTCAATCACTGGTTCAATTAGACCTCATTGTTTCCTACAGCCACTTAAAACCACATAGGAATGTTTTTTGAGTTGCAATTAATCCAGTGTTTAACTATTTATCCCATTAAATCCAATGTGCAGTTCAATTTATTAAAGGTATTTTTTAAATAATACAAATATATTATTATTTAAATATGTATAAATAAACATTTATAAATAAATAATGCATTAAATATGTAATATTTTATTTACAATATATATATTTTTTTTATGCAAGGATGCATAGAATTTATCAAAAATGACAGTAAAAGTTTTGTTACAAAAAAAAAATTATATTTCAAAGAAATACTAAAATTAAACGTCTATTCAAAGAACCCTGAAAATAAACTGTATCACTTGTATTGCCAAGAAATTCAAAAAGTGCTGCATATTCAGTCTTTGGTCGAATTAGAGTTTCCCACAGCCACTTAAACCCACAAAGAAAAGACTCCAGTAGCAATTAATCCACTGTTTAACTATTCACCCCACTAAATCCAATTAAATGTAGTCTAATCCAAATGCAATCAAGATTTAGAAATAAAGAGAAACATAGGTGAAAACATGATTATGCTACCTGGAAAAACAGTATGATGTTCCAGATAAGCCCAAGGACTATGGACGGATTGCCATCTGCAATATCTGCTGCATCAATGCTGACTAATTTCACCTAGAACCAGAAACAGATTTATCACACTTTCAGGAAAAGCATTCAGGATGTTTTCTTTGCTTTTTGTGAGGGTGTGCAACCTCAAACGATACTTACGTTTCTTTCTTCCAGAAATGTCAACACCTTGGCGATGTTATTTAGCCTAAAAATACGATGCGAGGATGGCTTAAAGCCATGGAGCTGAAAGGTCAAAGGTCAGCATTTTCTTAGTCATTCATAGGAACAGATGAAGTAATATGATTCAGAAAATCTACTGAAATGATTCTCACCAGTTTAGATCCTGAGAGTTCTTCAAGTAGAGCCATCAGAATCTTCCCATCCTGGATATCACGAAACAGATCCCGCACCTCCATACGAGGGTTGCACTGCACACCAAAAAAACACATGCAATTTGTGCAAAATCAAGAAAGATTATATCATAATCTATAAATATAAAGAAAAATGCAAATTATGCATTTTTAAAATGAAATAATATAAAATCAAATAATAATATAGTTGTCCTGAAAGTCAGAGATTTCAATATTAACTAAAATATTCAAATATATTCCTAAACTAGGTCAAAACTGCTTTACTTTTAAGAGACAGAAGTGAAAAGTTGATACTTAAAACAAAACTGAGAACTCTGAGTTTGTTTACGTTTCATTCTGAGTGATTTCATTTACAGAATGTGATTTAAAACAAGCCAACACATGTATGTGTGTTGAGAAAAGTCCCACTCTTCTTCAATAATAACAGTTCCCAGAAGAATAAAAAGGATATGATTGGACAACAGTGGAAACTGGAGGGTTATGGGTGAAATTTTCCACCAAAACAGAACAGACAAAGTGTAATTGTCCAATAGTGGGTCGAAGTTTTGAGAAGAAGCCAAACTTGGGGTCACAGAATAGAGCGACATTGTGTATGAAAACAAAGGATTCATCGCTGAGTGTTTTCAGTCAGTATTATGAGACTCTGAAGAATGGCTGCACTACAATCTATAAGCTGTCTACAACACAAGAAGACCAGCGGAGGGCTGCCAGAGAAAACAAAAGAGCAGGCTTAAACGAGTCGCCCTACTGTTGTGTTCAATGACTAATGCCTCATGCAAATGTGTGTGTGTGTGTGTGTGTGTGTGTGTGTGTGTGTGTGTGTGTGTGTGTGTGTGTTTTGTGGCTGTCTCGCCATTTGTAGTAACTAATGAAAGGAGGAGGTAAAATCTGAGAGTGAAAGTGGAAGAAGAGAGTCACAGAGGTTAAAAAAAATTTAATATTTTGAATATTTTAAAATAATATTTTTATCATTATAAGTAAAAATACATTTAAGAAGCATTCTGGATTAATTTGAAAAAAAAAAACAATAGGCAAGCTGTGTGTGTGCGCGTGTGTGTGTGTGCATGTATATGCATGTGTATATATATATATATATATATATATATATATATATATATATATATATATAGGTAAAAGTATGTCTTCACTTTTTTGTGACAATTAAGTAAGTACATTTTTTATTATACTTAGTATTAATTCTTACTTTTGTTTTAATTAACTTTGTGTTAATAAAACTGTATTTTATTCCATTTTTATATTAAAAAAAAGAAGGCACTATACATTTAAACCACCACTTCCCCAAAAAACATTTCCTCAGGCCTAATATTCTTCCTACAATTTAGGTTGATGTTTCTACCTCATGCATAATTAATACTAAGAAATTACAATTTCAATTTCCTTCATTAATAATTCAGCAGAGGGACAGAGGTATTCATTTCCTGTTTGCAGTAGGCTGCGTGTTACCAGCACAAAGACGGCTTGATCTGTGCACAACAAGGAAAATCTGAACATCTGAAGTAAACTCCATCTACTAGGTTCATAGGATCCAAATGAATTTTTACTGACCTTCTCTAGATGTAGGTTCATCCATCTGGTGAATGTTCTCTTCTGCACCACCTCCCTCTCAACTGGAAGAGAAACAAAAACAACAGCGTCACGTCAGTGGAGGTAAATGATGCACAGAGATGAAACGGCAACGGCAAGAAGTTGCTTCATCTAAAACAGCAGCTCCATGTCATTAATCACACGTGGCCTGAAGCAATCGCTCACTTGTGAGCACGCCATGGCAACAAAGGCCAAACAGCACAATCATTAGAGTCAAAGTGGAATGACCAGTGCCCATAAACAGCAAACCTCCACTGAGCCGTTTTATTTAATGAGCAGCCAACGGAAACTTGTGCTTGTCTTTGCATTATTACAGTAAGAATGCACTGTAGAAACATCATTATAACCAAATGCTTTACACTGCGCTGTAAGTGTAGTGCTGACATGAAGAATAAACATCAATGCACTCTAGCCCAGCAGGTACAGCAAGTATCCAATAAATCAGTGAGAGCGTTATAATATGCAGTTTCACACAACAGTTACACTTATTTTTGGTAAAAATCATAAACTGCTTATGCAAATCCCAGCTTGAAACACCAATTACGATTTATATGTAAACTGATTTATTGCTATTCTGTCTGCTTATTTGTGAAACACAAACAGAACTAATTTGTAAATTGTTCAGAAAATGTCACAATCAGTCTGACTTGCTCCAAATTTTTTGAAAATTGCATAAGCAAAAACAATTAGCACTGCATTGGAAAATAATAAATACATGCAAATTTATTCCCCAAATATATTTTACTTCTCTGTTTACCTTACACAAGTTAACATTTAGAAATTTTCAAGCAATGTCAATTACACATAATATATCTTAATTTGAAATATATCTTAATTTGTGACAGATACTTAATTTTTTTTACAAAACAATATTGAAAGAAATGGATTCAGATTAGTTGTATAACTGAAGATTTATCTATAATTGATCCTTCTCGTGTTGCCACAGAGAATGATGGGAAATGTAGTTATTATACAAGCCTGTTGCCTCATAAACCAGCTAACTGTGCATAGGGTGACCATACATCGTCTTTTCCCCAGACATATCCTCAACCAGGATTTCTAAATTGCATAAAACGTCCAAGTTTTGGCTTTTGTTTCTCTATTGTTTTCACATCAGAGAACAGTCAAAGCAATACAATGTATGAGAGAAGGGAAATAGGAAAAGAAATATAAAACCTGGACAATTTAAGGCAATTTAGAAATCCCAGCCAGGACATGTCTGGGAAAAAGAAAATGTATGGTCATTGGGTCACCCTATTTTCTGTCATCACCATGTGCAAATAAAATCACATCTTCCACTGATGCTTTTTGCTTCCACAACTTGCTTCCACTGTGAAAAAGTTAATATGGTACCAACAAGTGGTGGCTATTACTTCATGTTTGGGAGGAAAGGTCAGATGTTTCTTTGGACCTTATGTACACTCTTCAAAATAAAAGACATCTGGCCTAGAGAGATGGTGGCCGTCGGGGAAACTCCCATGAGACTGTGCTTGATTATATGATCTGTCTACCTCACGATGAATGGCTTCTTCTCAAGTTTTCGCTTCCTCTGCCGGCGGCTCATTTGGATTCTATAGGTGTACACACACACACACACACACACACACACACACACACACAAGTAACGGGAAGATCCTGATGGGGATATCACTGGAGGCATGGCTTTCCTCATTCATTATTCACTGCCAAAACATAAAGGCTCCATTTGCTGGAATCAATAACTGTGGTCCAAATGCCATGATGGAATAATGACCGAACAGTCTAACAGGAAGTCTAGGCATGTCGCCACATACACTGAACTCAACAGCACAATAGTGCACATTCAGAGAGTGTCCTAGTTGAAGCCATTTTTTTTGTGACAACACATTTAATAACACCATAAATGCTTCACAGTTCAGCGCTTTCTTAATAGAAGTGATTTTGGCAGATAATTCATTATTCAGAATGCAAGCCAGTGTTTGGATAATGTGACCCCTGTTAAACGTCTCCTTGAATTGAACTAGTGCTAAATTATGTCAACTACAGTGCTGTTTTTTTACACGTTTATCTACGTTTTCCATGTGACTTCATATCCTTCCATATTGACAAAAAACATAGGTGCTACCAAATACGTAATGCAAAGTTTAATGAAACGACACAGTGTTCTGCAATTTCCTGGCTTCCAAGAGCTGGTTCTTTCTGGCCGGCCCTAATAAACAGTTAATCCTTGCAAAGGATTCTGGTTACTAATGGCTGCTCTTGCATTACCAGCCCCAGTATGACATACTGGCGACTGGTTAAGTTTCGATCACCTACAGTGCTTTAGCTGTTTTGTGAAGCACAAAAACAAATGAAGTCTGTTCATACTATGCTACATATGTACATATGCATCATCCAAACATCCAAACATCATCCAAACAATACTTTAAAAGCTAAATGTACAGTATGAAAAATAGATATTAATTCTGAAATTAGCTAAATATTAAATGTAGCAGTGTTATTAAATTATTGTGTTTTTACAGATGGTAAAGTTAATATTAATGTAAAAAAAAAAAACTTTGATATGGTACCAATAATCCTTAGATTTCTCATTAAGAAGACGTACTGTGTGAACGTTTCCTGTGATATTAGAAGGTAATACATGTTTGTATACTACATAAAATCATAAAAAAAGATATGAAACTAGATGATAACTTTGATATTCACTGAAGCAATTTCAATTTTACAGAACTACAAAAGCAATCCCTTTGTAGAAATCACAAAGAACATTAACACACCAGCCTTCATTTCTTCTTTTCCTGCCAAAGGAACTATAAAGCATTTCAGGCCAGGGGCCCCAGCCAAGAACACAGTCCTCTCCATCTTTCTGCACAGACCATGTCTGTTTAATGAGGGGGCCGTCTTCCAGCTCCAAAGAGCCAGCGCTCATAAACACAAAAGGCCACTGCCTGGCTGCGCAGGACAGCTTTGAGCTCTCAAGTGTGACAGACGGACCTGAACTCTGGCTGTCTGAAGGTTCAACATGAGCAAAGCTGGAACCTTTCATGAAAATGTCTTTGTTAGGACAGTTAGATTGTTCTGCTGTGATCAGCAATTCTGTTTGTGAATTTATGAACACTGCTGATTAGAGGTCGACCAATTTTGCCGATACCGATAGCTAGGTTGGACCACACTGGCCGATACCGATTAATCAACCGATAGTTTTCAAAATGGATACTGAAAGAAAGCTAGTGCTTTACTATTTAAAAAAAAAAAAAAAAAAAAAAAAAAAGCAGTAACAGTACTGAACCATACATTGTAAATGAATAGTAGTCCCCGGTAGCTGGGGACTACTTTCAGGCGCTGCGTAATATCACTGCGCCTGCTGCGACCATGTTACGGCAGCAAAGTTCCTTGATTATTACGCCGGAATGAGAGTAGTTCCTAATCATATCAGCCTAGAAAATCGCAACTTTTCATTTTCCGCCGATCTTAGTACACGATATAACTACAGAAGAGTCAAGTTTTAAATAGGACAAATATCGAAACTCTTTGATCGTTTTTGAACGCGATGCTACTGGTCTAATTGGATTCAATGATCTATGCTAAGCTATGCTAAAAGTGCTCTCGCCAGATCCGGAGATCGGCTGAATGGATTCAAAAACGGTAAAACTCAACTTATTAACTCTGGGGGAGTTGGAGAATGAGCCTATTTCCAAAAAAAGTGGAGTGTTCCTTTAAGTGCTTTGACACAATCTGTATTGGTAAAAGCGCTATATAAATAAAGGTGACTTGACTTGACTTGGAGTTTCCCGCTCTGTGCAGCGCTCAGTGTCACGTGTCAAAATAAACAACACGTGCTGTCAGTGATTTCCGCCTCTAGAGGCCGCTCTCATACTGTATAATGCCAGAGGACCCTTCTCAGCCACTCCCGCAATGGTTGCAAACTGGAAAACTATCGGCACGGATTTTTGCCGATAACCGATAGTTGCGGCAATCAACTACCAGTGCCGATTAATCGGCAAAACCGATGAATCGGTCGACCTCTACTGCTGATTAATCTGAAGATTTTTTCTTTGATTGACTGAATATTCCATCAGAGATTACAACGGGTCTTTTTTATCATTACTGCAGCAGCAAGTTTTAGTGTTAAAATATTAAAATAAGAGATATTTGGTAATGACAAATAATATGTTCTTAAGTGTCACAAAATAATGTCACAATGCAAATGATTTATCCTTTGTGCCAAAATTATTCTTTATTTCTTTCTTTATATTTTCTGAAAAATTACAACTGAAAGGCAAAAAGTAACCAGAAAAAAATCATTAAATTCGCTTTTTTTATATATAGAAATGCATTTTTCAATCACTAATGGAGGTTCTCTATATCTAATCAATAATGAAACCATTAATGAATAAACTGACTAATCAATAATGAAACATCATTTTCATTATCGTATTTTAAAAACTATTTAATCATTTAGTTGATGCGACCCAAATTAATGTTATTGAATTATGTCAAGGGCTGAATGAATTTATCACAACATGGCTTTAGAAATATGCTTTGAGTTTTTTCATATGCTAAGTATTAGCTGATTTGCAATCATTTTGCTTAACAAAGCAAACTCTGCTCTATTTTCAGTTCCCAGTGAACGGCTCCTACATGTTCCCACATATCACTTAATATTACATGATGCAGACACATTTTTATTTTGCCCAAAGTCTGCACTGTGAGATCCACAGATGTTCAAAGTATCTTTGTGTTTCAATGACTGTCCATGCTCTTCAAAAATAACAGTTCACATTAAATCAATCAAGAAACAACAAAGCTAAAAACTAAAATCCTTCCAATAAGTGAATGTGTCCAAAAAAACAATGCTTTGTCCAAACAGGATGACATAATATTTTGGTGAAATGCAAATGCTGTCTGAGAACCATCTCTCTGATATATAATCATCTCTCAGAATCTTCAGATTTGTCAAATGCAATCAAAAGCAATTCAGATAAAGTAACTAACAAAATCACTTAAGTCTAAGTTACCAGATTCATTACCATTCAGGACTCTTCACTTTCAGTCTGCTTTCACCTGATTAATACACAGAGACTCAGAATCATGTGACTCTTATTTGCTTAACATGCAAAGAATGGGTTTGGCAAGTGAGATATCATCCAGCAGGAAGCCAACCGTTCTTGCCATCAGAAGACATTGTGAATTTTAAACATGAAAGTTTCCCATATATGGTACGAGAGGGGCATAAAATAGAAACCACCAGTCAATTATGTAGTCTTCTCATGAAAAGGGCTTCCAAAAGCACAACATAAGAGTTGGATTTATGCTGCAAGCAAGGAGGTCTATATAATCTGTTACCCTTGCCATTCATCTCAATGGAAGTTGATGGGCTGGTGCAGGATCCCCAGAAGTATACAACAGAAATCTGTTCTATAAAAGCTGTTGAAGAGTCAGAAGTTACAAATTCTGTAAATTGGGTAACAATAACACACTGTCACAAGCCAAATAGCATGGTTATAAATGCTACTGTATGACATTTTGCCAGCTTCTTACATAGATTGCGTTTACTTGAATTTGCTTATTTGGGTAGGCTGCCAATTTAATGGCGAGTCTAAAGTTGAGCGAACTTAAAAAAAACTTTTTTTTTTACCAACTTCAGCAGATTTTTGAGTTTGCTCAACTTACTTTTGTGGGAGATTCTCAAATTTTTGTTGTATAAATTTAAAACGACAAATTGAGAAAACTCAAAAATCTGCTGAAGCTGGTTTAAAATTTTAAGTCGGCTCAACTTTTTTTTTTTTACAGTGTATAAGCAGATTACAAAAAAGTGCAATAAGAATTTTTTTCTTCTTTTTTGTTTGCAAAAACATAAAATATAAATTCACTTATTCAATATAAATCAGTATTGTCCCATATTGGCAGCTATGTAATATTTAATTTCACACAAAATTTGATAGCATTATGATTAGCTGGAATTGAGTGCCAATTGGGTGGGCATTATATCATTATACTACACATAAGAAATCTTTTGAAATGTGTTTAGGGCTTTCCATATACAAGTTAAATGGTCAAAAACTCTGCTGTGTTCGTTTAAAAGATGGCACACAGGATAATGTCACTGAGTCATGCTTCAGTTTTTCTGAAACTCTGAAAGCAGCCTTTGTGAGCATGTCAATGTTTTCCTTGGTCTAAATAAATACATTTAGACACGCTTGGTTCTTCTGTCTCAATCCTCTGTGGGCTACAAGTGCTACAAAGAGAGCTGCTGCTTGTGTGCTTTACATGCCACACTACATCCCATGTGTTCAGGTCACATTTCATGTCAATAAGACATATTTTGCATAAAGAAAACAAAGATTATTTTCAGAACTGTTAAAGAGTTTTTGCATTGTAACATTCTCCTAGTGCTAATTAAACAGATTTTTCTCCCAAATTCTAGTTAAAATGCTCATAAAACAAGTGTTTCTCGTTAGATTATCTTCACTGTAGCAGCAATTTTTAATGTTAAAAAAAAGTAAACAAAATAAATAAAAATTTATTTAAATGTAAGTTGCTTTGGATCACAACGCCTGCCAAATGCATAAATGTAAATAAAAGTTTTATTCTTTTTAATTTTTAATTAATTTATTTATTTATTTATTGCATTATGGTAATGAATAACTAATACGTCCTTAATTGCAATTAAAATGTCACAATGCAAATAAAATTTTTTTTTTAAAGTTTTGTGGAATTCACCCATAAAAATAAATCCAATGAAATATGAAGCATTTCGCAGCATTTACTCCCAGATAAAAGAAGTGAATGCTGAAGCATTTACATGCTTAAAAATGGGATTAAATGTCACAATTACATTTGTTTCAGAGACTTAAAGACTTCACAGTGTAAACTGCACATTTCAAACATCAAACGAATCGAACGTCTGTCCCTAGACTGGGAATGAGATAACTAGTCAGGCTGTGCAATGTCAAGAGAAGACAGCTTACCTCCAATCACAGATGTGCAGAATGTATAAACAGACGAAGAGAAAGAAATAATTAACATTGGTGGGCGAATGATGAAATATACAAAACATATAAATCAGTTTCACAGCATATATATTTATAACACAAAATGTTAGCATTTAGCTCTGAGTATCAGCCAAATTGTTGGACAATGGCTGTTATCTGTCAGCCGAAAGAGTTTAATTAATCCTTTCACAAAAGCCAAACTCTACTTGACACCAAGAGACTCTTATGCAAGAGCAATTAGAGCTTGTTTCTCTCCCTAAGCAAGCTGCAGTGAACAATGTAAAACTGACAGTTTTGCAAAACTGCCATGGAAAAACCCCTTTGACTCTTGACGATTTGCGTATCACGAGAATAAAAGCAAAGCAGAGGCCCTGAGCTTTCATGCAACTCATTGATTATCCAACAATATTCTGTTTAAGAGACAAAGCACGGATGTGTTATCATGATGAACAATGCTATTCATTTAAGTCCAAGACATTACACCATATATTTGCTTTTGAATAAGACTTTCTATCATCTTTCTATCATGACGACCGGCCAATCAGGAAAACTAGGCTCTTTTAGACAATGGATCTACTTATAAAACTGACAGTGCCAGCACAGGTTTTACAACACTGATGCTATTCATCACTACTGGGCTGTGCCAGCCGTCAGAAACACCTGCAAACAATTACACCGCTTTCTTGATGTTCTCATTACCTAAAACAGAAAAAAATATGTTCCTAAAACAGGAAAAAAAAAAAAAAAAAAATCAGAAAAATCACAACTCCCTGTTGAGTATGGAATATTGACAGCTTGAAGGATTTATAAGACAATTTCATTATACACTTTCAATAAGTATAATAATAAATGTAATGAACATTAATAAAATATTCTTTACTGTAACTTTATAGGATTCTTTTGTTTTATCATCTAAAAATCATCAAAGCATAATAATATAAGCTGCATATATATATATATATATATATAAGCTGGATTTCCTTGGCAAGCATCACTAATAAAATACACACAGTTTGCCATGCCACTGTCTCCATGACACAATCAACATGAAAGCCTAAACTGATGCTGCATAGCAGATTATAACATGCCATAAGCAAAGCATGATTAAAGCAATACCACAATTATCCATTTTCAGATTCGCCAGTAACTGGCTCGGAAACTATAGAGTTAAAAAGGCTTACATAATTTCTCAGCTGCAGAGGTTTCTAGCACTCAGCTGCATCCTCCTTACATGCAGACAGGAGATTCGCTCGTGCGTGCTGGAGAAAGTGCCGGCTAAATATAGATAATGGTACACCTACAGTATGGCTCTCCTTCAGCGGTGACATGGCTCTAGATGTCTAGTGCCAAACAGAATCCCTAAGGTCTAAATAAGGAGGATTGTGGGAAATGGCAGTGATATTCCAAGGTTTCCGAGGTCCTTTAGACACTGTAATAACTTTATAAGTGAGACTCTTCAGGTAATTCCAAGAAAATATTGAACTATGTTTGAAGAAAAACATTAGGGAAAGCATTTTCAAAAAGTGTATTACATTTTAGTGAACGGTGCATTGCATTGTATGGGTTCCCACTTTAGAAAACACATGAGTATTTTAGTTTATTTAATCCAAAAATGAAAAGTCCGTCATCATTTACTCACCCTCAAGTCATTCCAAAGCTGCATGACTTTCTTCTGTGGGATTCAAAAAGGAGATATTTGGACAACAAATACGGAGTTAATGATGACTGAATTTTAATTTTGGAGTGAACTATCACTTGAACCAAACAACATGCCACACAACGAGGATAAACTACTTAGATTTCATCACATTTCATGCAGAAACAGGGAACAGAAGGGAGGACTTTAAAGTGAGTTAGCAGAACTGCTGCAGCTGCCTGAAGAAAATGACAGATAAAAACAGGAGAATAACGGAAAAGGCAGGGGATACTGTCCTGATTTCCAGACGTTTCTGCAAACTCATACCAAAGACTTCTCCCCATACGGTCAACTCTTCTTGAAAATCCTTCTAATGTAGAACAGCGCTTTCCAAGAAAAAAAAAAAGTGCCTGCAAGTGTGCATGTGAAGCAGGGAGGGAAGGGGCACTTCAGCAATTTCTCATTCAACACTTTATATGAAAATCTGTCCTGCTTGACAACTCTAAAACAATTTTGTGAGCCCAGTATAGTCGCACTGATCTCTACTTTATTGCACTTTTTCTACTCTAGCGCACACTGGCTCTGGTTCAGCACTTCAGAACACTTCAGCAGATGTGGGACTCTTATAGGTACTAAATACTGCCATCATCAGCGGCGCTCTGCTTCGTGGCAAGTGGTTTTGTTTTATCACCGTTTTAGAAGATTCATAGACCTTTACTTTATGATAAAAAGCACTTACAGACAAAATCCGAACACTGAATACAAACAGATGCTTTTCAAGAAGCGTACACTTCAGTTTTTCCTGCTTTACTCGGTCTGCATTAAAAAATAAGACGGTGTATAAAGAACTTACACTCAGAAATTGTTACTAAATTTCATAAATAAAGAAAAGCACACAGAAAAAGCAAGTAACACATTAAATTAAATGCAAAATTTTATAGTAGAAAGACTGAAATAGTATTTTCTTATAAAACATATTACAATACTTCATATTTCATTTTAACAGTGTAAATAAGAGATACAAAAGCATACAAAAGTCTAAAGTATTCAAGCATTATTTCGGAGGAATATGGCGATATGGAATTTCTTGGCCACTAATGACAACCGATAATCAGTTTGTTATGGCCAATATGCAAAATTTTTTACTTTTTACATTTTAAGATGGAGCCACTGCTTAAACATTAAAAAATGTTAAATTAAGGACATTATAGTGCATATTATAGTGTTATTTAACCAACTCTCAAAACCGATTTTTTTTTAATTGCTGACAAATTAGAAGTTTTCAGTTTCATAATTTGCAAAATATGATGACTATAATCACGATAAAAAACATAATACGTAGGTGTCTGATTTAGATTTAGTTTAGTTTAAGCAATGATCGGCTGTACCTCTATCTGTATTATTAATAATAATGTAATTTCTCAAGTTACCACCAAATAATGTACTGGCCCGTTATTTTGTGCAAATTTTAATTTGGAGAGGAGATGACATGAGGTAAGAACCATGTGTGAAAGTGTGTGCACACATGCACATTAAATACAGAGATGGATTTTGCCTCCTTTTCAAAACAAACCTGTGGCAATCATGCACTGAGATGAGTCTGCATCCCAATTATCTGGAAAGCACTCAAAGGCCTGACTATGTGAACACTGCACTGGAATTCCAGCGGTCCAATGCAGAGGGCATTGCTCTTTCAATGAAATCAAGATGTTATGTAATCTGCTTCCAGCATCTGTTTTCTGCAGTGTTTCGTTTATATTCTACAGTAATTTCTCTGCCACTAAGCCCTATTCAAGCCACATTACATTCTAAATCCTTATTGCAATGAACAGCACTAGGCCACAGGAGAAGAGGGCTTACATTCAATCTGAAAGTTTATCAGAGAGCTACTTTACAGGCCATAATGTTCATTTTCTTCTGGCAAGACATATTTTTAAGCATGCAACCTGCAATACTAAACACATAAAACAGCCCTAAAATGCCACCGGCCAACACTGAGCAGCGATTTACGGCGCACATTAAAGTAATTGATTGCAAAGCCGAGGACACGCACAATCAGTGATGTGTAAAACTCCTGCTCATTAAATCAATTCTTTCCAGGATAATGATTTATTCTTGTTTATGCGTCAAACAAGTGGGCTGGATGCTGCTTTGCAGGTGAATACATGCAGTCTATACTCAGATAACTGTTGCATCCCTTCTCTAGAAAGTTGTCTGAGAAAATGAAAAGGCTAATTCATTCAGCCGTTTTTCCAGTGACTGCATCATGACAACAGATAATTTAGATTTTTTTAATGGTTGTTCGAACTCTCTTCAACCATCAGCCTCAAGTTACTAATCATACAAAGTATTGAATAGAAGCACACTTATGGCAAGCTGTGGTAACATTTATTCCTTAAAACTAACTAGCATCTATGTTATTTGTACTTATTGTATAAACTTATTTTTTTAATAGTAAATTATCCAATAGCCTCTCACTGATATCTAATTCTTGTGCTAAAGAACTAACTAGCTGATGGGTTGCCTGAAAAAAAGTTGACTAATATCTGTCTTAATTCAAAGTCAAATAGGTTTTGGCATACTGAAATATTAACAAGTCATCTCAAAAATTTAAAACAGTGAGATGCTAAAAAAAAAAAAAAATGACTCTGTTGCATTGGTAATGGCCTCTGTTGCTATTGTTACTGGAAATCACCAGCTGTCGCTAAAAATAAATGTAAATCACTGTATATGTAAACAACCCGAAACTAAACTTAAACAAGAAAAAAAAAAAAAACTACTTCATCTAGCATATATCTCACTGTTTCCCATTTGGTGTATCTACTTAACAGTTACTAACGAGACTGAAAAATATTACAGTCACTATAGATCAAAGCATTAGTATTTAGAAAATAGGCATGAATAATAATAATAAAAAAAAAAAAACAGATAGTAGTAATACGTTTTTAATGAATGCATGTTGAAATGGCTTGCCATAATAAAACACTAAAGCGCAACATTGTTATATCTCACCGGCACATTGTTAAATGTAAATGTATCGGGTTTTTTTTTTTTATATATAGCGAGAGGTGAATGGAGACATTGAATCGACTCCTGTTACTTTCTCTAGAAATGTTCATGTTCATGAAATATTTATACTCTTTTACCCATCCCATGCCTCCAGCACTCTTACCTTGCAGATTCTGCACTCGGATGTCGCTGATCTGCCCGATCAATTCCTCCCGTTCAAACCAATCATCCCATTCGTGTCCCGCCATCTGGATCAAACAGAGGGTCGCTCGTTTTATGAAGCTCCGGTCCCGTGATTTCGTTAGATTTCTCTCTTATAAAGTGCTCTATGTGGCGGGTGGCCAGGCGGTGGCCATGAGTGGAGTTTGTGGGGGTTTCAGGGGTCTGGATCCGAAGAGATGCTGGTGTTCGGCTCCCGCATTGTTCAGGTAAAGTTACTTTGATTCCTCGTGACGCACAGGAAAGTCTCTCCAGCGCAGGTTGGAGGAGGAAAATGAGAGGGAAATGCGCGAGGAAAAACCACCTGGTTAATGTTTGCAGGATTCTCAGTGCACGCCTACACTACCTCTGATACTCCGAGGACGGGGCTGTCTCTCTCTCGCATGTTTGATTCGTGAACGAATCATTGATTCGAACTGATTCTTTTTCAGTCGATTCCCTTGGCAAAGCGAAAACTGAAACTGAGGTGCGAACTATGGAAGCCGGTTTAAGTCATTATATGACATTATTATGAGTTAAAATCTGATAAGAATCTCATAATAAAAGAAAACGTTTTGTTTTTTGCAATTACGAGTTATAAATCATTCTCATGTTAATGACTTAAGATTTTATATGTAGCAATTGTGTCATAATAATAACCCCGGAACTAATAATAATGTCTGTATGTCATAATATTTTAAGTATTTCCAAATTTGTATGTAGCCTATACTGTAGATAGGCTATTTACTTCTAGATCTACTTTCTATTTTGATTGCTTAACAAATTTTAAAATAATTAAATCAAATTGAAACAGGTTGATAAAAAAAAACAAGTAAAGGTGACCTAAAAATGCAATAGCCTATTAATAAGTAAAATAACAAGATCCATATAATTTAGCTGTAGCCTATGTAGGGGCATTACATTGTAAAGATTTATTTATTTATTTAGTTGGTTAATAATAAACATTAAGTGGCTTCATGTAGTCTATTCTTCTAGAAAGTGACACTAAGTTATGTAGCCTACACTTCAGGCTATTGATAAATATTCACTTTAATCAAAGTTCCTACATCAAACAATGGCAAAAACAGGTGTTTGATAATCAGTTTTTTTTATAGGCTATTAAACAGCCAATCACAATTCTCATAGCCTACTATGAGATCCTTAGCCGTAATGAGAATAATTAACATTTAATATCTTATTATTGTGAATCACAGAATTAAACTCTCCATTAAAAAAATCACACGCGATGTTTTTAATGCTATTTAGAGAGAAGACTCAAAAGAACAGGTGAATCGGATTGAGATTCGATTCATTTGAACGGACAGTCATAACGAATCGGTTCATTAAAATGAATCAGACTTTCCAACACTGGTCTCTCTCGCTCTTTATCATTGACGACAGACGTCTTGGACGAATAGTGTCTGTATGCGGTGTTGTGCGGCATATGGTTGGTGTAAATGTGAAGGACACCACAGACGTTCGTACGTGGCTTCGCTGCACATGTTTACCACAATGACCGAGTTAAATCTGCTTCATGTGATGTGCAAATCACCTACCCACCCCCATCCCGCGAGCACATATCTGAATGATCGTTTAAAGTGAGCTATAATGGACAACCATTATTATCGTGACCACTCCTGCAGAGCTTTTCTAATGAAACCAACAAATACTGCACAAGTCAGTCTGACAAGAAACAAGAAAGTCGTGATAAAGGTTATCGATTAAACGATAGTAAACTGGTGCAGAGAGCAGCACAGTAGCCTTAAACTACTGTAGGTCTTATCTTGATCTGCCTGTTTTTGCTCTTGATGGAATTCAATCATTCAGAAACATGAGTGAACAAGAGATTACTGAGATATCCTCAGCAAATCACCTTCTAAATCAGCAAACATTTTCTTTTTAAAGTCTCACAAGCCCTCAAACTTTTATCAGCAGCTATAGCCCTTCACACATTTAATGGAATGCATATGTGACCCTGGACTACAAAACCAGTCTTAAGTGTAAATTTTTCGAAATAGAGATTTATACATCATCTGAAAGCTGGATAAATAAGCTTTCCATTGATGTATGGTTTGTTAGGATCGGACAATATTTGGCCGAGATACAACTATTTGAATATCTGGAATCTGAGGGTGCAAAAAAAATCTAAATATTGAGAAAATCGCCTTTAAAGTTGTCCAAATGAACTTCTTAGCAATGCATATTACGAATCAAAAATTAAGTTTTGATGCATTTATGGTAAGAAATTTACAAAACATCTTCATGGAACATGATCTTTATTTAATATCCTAATGATTTTTGGCATAAAAGAAAAATCGACAATTTTGACCCATACAATGTATTTTTGGCTATTGCTACAAATATACCCCAACGACTTAAGACTGGTTTTGTGACATATATTGGTTTTGTTCCAAATTTTTGTTTGCAAAACTTCACATCTATAATAATTATTGATTATACATAAATGTAATAACCTGATACTTCATAATGAATGCTTCTTTAGTTCAATAACAGGAGATTATTTTACAATGCAAAGTAAAAGCAAGTGCCCAATAAAGGTTCTTCATGTGTTTTTGTCTGTATAAGAGATCATAGGTAATATTGTAGTGTTTACCCAAGAGAGCACCTGACGGCTTCCTTTAGAAAATATATTGTAGTAATAAGTTATACAGTCAGTTGACTACAACATCCTGATATTTGGTCCCAAAGCAAGCCATTATAGTAGGCTATATTAACAGGGATTTCCTGAGGAGCAATGGAGTGCTGCTAACAACCATGTGCATGAGAGAGACAGAGAACAAGAGGTGTAACAGTGCTGTTGTTTTTGCATTGCAGTGATTATGATGAGACATGTCTGCGAAGGGTCAGTTATGCAGAATATTCATAAAGATCGATGGGCAGCAGCATTCACCCACCCTCTGTTCCAGGCAGAGGCGGCTGTTGTGTAACAGGGAAGAAGATGAGAAGTAAAATCCGCCCACAAACAGAAGCTGGAACAAAATATTTCATCCATAGATCTTTGTCCTTAGCGTTCTACACTTATAATGCAAAGCTCAATAATGGGCATTTGTTAAACTGTACAACACTATCTGAGACTGTCCATGCTTTTTGGAAATTACTGATCTGTTTGAGCTATTTACATCGATTTGCCTACAATGCATGTCTACAGTCGAATAGCAGTAGTTTTGAAAGACATGCAATGAAGCATATTATATTGAATAAGCAAATAATATTGTTTGAATTCCTTAGAACCTTGGGATAATATCACTTGTTTGTGTTTCAAATACATTTCCTTATCTGCTAATACTCCTACCCTGTAATAATCACACAAGAATGCTGTGCAATTCACCACAAGCCATGTTGAGACTCAGGTTCAGTTACAGCAGCCTGAGGGCTTTAGGTAGGTATGATGCTGTTGTGGCAGACAGTCAATCTAACGGAAAACCATGAGATATTGAAATAGAGGCTATGACCGGAAGAGAAGCATTAACTTTAATGCACCACTGGAACTTATAATGCTTATAAGGTCATAAAACCAACAACATCTGAGTTCATAAAACAATCCTGTGAATTACAATAACACTGTGGGTGGATTTTTTATTTTTTTTTAAATATTGTTTTATTTCACTGGTGTATTTATGTAAAGTAAGTATACGTGACCGGAATAAACTCTACGGAAACTTGACTTTGTTAAGTGGAAGAGTGCAAACATAACCCAATGCAAGTATGCACTGTCTCAGCGTTGCTGCAGGGGGTGGATCTGGCAGAAATTAGCAGTAGCCCCTCACTGCAGAACAAAGATCCAGGGGGCGGGGTTGGATCCACATCCAGGGGGTGGAGATTGGTAGGTTTAGGGGTGGAGATGGGTGGGTTTAGGGATCAGGGGGGTGGAGACTGGTAGGTTTAGGTAAATGTAAGCTGGGAGGAGTTGGATCTAGATCCAACCACACCCCCTGGATCTTGTGTTCTGCAGTGAGGACCATCTCGAAATTTGTGTATATTTTTTCTTTTGTTTTTATATTTCAAGTTAACCTTTTCAGTGGTGAGTTTAAAATATTCCAGCGGTCCCCCCAGAGTGAGTTTTTTTTAGGCGACCGTTATTTTAGAACGTTTCCCCTTAATGTTTCCATGGCGACGCGTCATGATTGTCACGTGACACACCGCGGCCACAATAACACTGTATGACAGATGGATCGCTTTTATTTCGTTTTTCCTTTTTTATTCAAAATATTCATAAACTTGCTTACCATATAATCAACTATCTGATATTCCGATTCACAAATATGTGCAAATGAGTGTGTTTTATCGTTTAAAAACCGTTCTAAATGATCTTGATCGTGATCTGTAATGTGAGATTGAACGTGATCTGCCATGTTTTTTCGCGCTGCAGTTCAGAGAGTCGTGTCAGTCAGATTTAAATCACGTAAATTCATCAATTTCTCGCGAAATACATGCAAGTAAGTGGCGGGTGAAATGGGAGAAGAATAGAGTGGACTTTATAGTTACTTGCACTATGTGTATTTGATATTAATAAAACACGTCTGAAATTTATATTTGAATGGATTGTTATTGCTGCTTCCATAAACATCTGAGTGTATTTTACGAACTCTAAATGTAGTGTTTTACTAGTACTTATGTGTATTTAAATGTCTAAAGCATAAAATAAACATCATGTGGTTAAAAACACTGCATAGATGCGATTATATGACAAGTGCAGCGGCATCTCAGCTCAGACAACGCGCGAAAACGCAGTTTGAATTTGGCAGTTATGCGACGTCACCGAACGTTCTAAATCCCATATGTGGGACCGTACTTCCAGTGGCACGGAAATGAAAATCCCATATGTGGGACCGTACCGCTCAAAAGGTTAACTACTGTCATGATAAAGCAACAATTTAAAGAGAATCTTGTATGTAATACAACATCTTAACAACTTACCTGATTAAAAACTTCTCTATGTAACTCTTTCGCCCCATTGAGTTTTTTTTTTTTTTTTACCACCAGACCGACGCAAGCAAACATATGGAAGCCCTTTTCCGGCAGTGAAAAAAAAAAAAAAAAAAAAGGTAATTGCGACTTTTTTCTCACAATTGCGAGTTTACAATTCACAATTCCGACCTTTTTCTCAGAATAGTGAGATATAAACTCGCAATTGCAAGTAATAAAGTATAAACTCACAATTCTGACATTGTTTTCAGAATTGCATATAAACTCGCGAGAAAAAAGTCAGAATAGTGAGATAAAATGTCGCAATTACCTTTTTTTCTTTTTTTTTATTCACTGGCGGAAATATAAACTTGCAATTCTGAGAAATAAAGTCGCAGTTCTGGGAAATGAAGTCATAATTGCAAGATGTAAATTTAACTTCAAGAAAAAAGTCAGTGAGATAAAAAGTCACAATTTTTTATTTTTCAGTCAGTGGCGGAAACATGCCTCCATACTAACACCCAAATATGGTAGACCAGGCTAGACATGCATTGGTGTACTTCCATAAAATGTTTCAACCAATCCGATTTCATGAGAAAAAGTTATTATTTTATAAGGTGTCGATTTTTGTATGAATTTGTAAGATGTGGTTTGTATGAAAACATGAGGTCCAATGCAAAAGAAAATGTCTATATGCATATATATATGTGTGTGTGTGTGTGTGTGTGTGTGTGTGTGTCCAAAAGAAAATGTAACTATTTTACAAGGTGATTATTTATTTGAAAACTTATGATTAAAAACAAAAAAACAAAAAAAAAAAACAAGCAGAAAAGTCCACCCCTTTGGCTAGCCATCAGTATGGCGTACACAAAATTGTACGTAAACATACAAATGGGATCATGCGAATCAGCCACCAATTCACCAAAACATAAAATAGGTGAACTGCCATGAGAGTGTTTTTTTTCAGCCTTTGGATTTCCACAATCAGTACTGCAAGAATTTGCATTATTGATCAGTATTGGAAACAATCATTTTAAAACCTCAAGGGAGTCAGTGAGCTTTGGATTTTGATTAATATTGAAACCAACTGAATCTATATTTAATTTAGGCAGAAATTCTTCCTGTAGACTTGACACTCACCTTATTTTGATGTGGGCCACAGCTGTTTTGTGTATCTTGTGCATTGACCCGAGGCTCTGATGTGATGCCACTAGTTGCTGCAGTAGCACTGATTGGATTTATTTTTTCTGCTTTACAGAACAAGTGCCCTGCTAATGCTGCCAGCACACTGGTGCCGACCATCTGTCCTCTGAAACACGGAGGAGGAGGCTACAGTGATGTCACAGTTGAAGAGCAGTGGGCATTTGAACACTAATGAAACACAATACTTGATCCATTCATCATAACATTCTTGACGGTAGTACATCATCT
The DNA here is from genome assembly GCA_036784905.1 of Acrossocheilus fasciatus. NCBI lineage: Eukaryota > Metazoa > Chordata > Actinopteri > Cypriniformes > Cyprinidae > Acrossocheilus > Acrossocheilus fasciatus. The sequence goes on along the minus strand of CM071954.1, from coordinate 8,286,195 downwards.
TTGTGCAGATGATCCAGTGATATCTCATCACCCTCTCTTGCGTTTGATCCCAAGCTGAAGGTCAGTAGGAATATTTAACCAGGTTTTGTGGTTCACCATAAAAGGGCACAGCCTCCAACCTTACCTTAATGGTCTTGAAAACGCTGGCCATTACAAAGGCGTCATTAAGCTCTGGGTTTAGCAGGTATTAATTAAAAGGGTCATTGTAATATCAGGTCAGTCAGCCAAGCCATTTGCATTCACCGCAGATGAACCCAGCCTGTGCTGCTCTGAAGAACGCAGATTCTTTCTCATGACATAATTGCTGGCAGTAGCCTCAATAAACAGCTTATGATAGGAGACGTTATCACATGCTCTTCCCTTGGTAAATAATGCACACTTAGGCATAGATAACTACTATACTGAACACACTATTCAATTTCGCAACTGTTATAATAACATACACAAAACTGGTATTTTATCTCATATCTGGGTGCTTAGCTAGATGATATTAACCTACAAGTAATGAAAGAAAATCATTTACACTCATCTCATTTTCATCTTCACTTACAATAAAGCGCGTACACTGGAAGGCATTCTGGAGAGTTTAAAACATATACATTAAGGTTATATCTCATATTAAATCTTCATCACAAAAATATGTGTAGTAAATCATTTGCGTTTGTTTATGGCACCAATTTATTATTTCGACTACTGTTCTGGGTGGATGATCTTCTAATGTACTACAGGTGTAATTCTTTCGGGTGGTGGTTGCTCTGTGTAAACAATGCTTTGTAGATCATTACATCATAGTTACACTCTTTCTGAAATTGAAGTTTGTAACACTGATAATAATAAATGTTTCTTGAGCATAAAGTCAGCATATTAGAATGATTTCTGAAGGACAATGTGAGTAATTGCTGCTGAAAATTCAGTTTTGCATTACAGGAATTCATTTCTTTTTAAAATATATTAAATTAAATTGTAATAACACTTCACAATGTTAATGTTTTTACTGTATTTTTGATCAAATAAATGCAGCCTTTCAAAAACACTCAAAAATGGTACAGACACCAAACTAGACAGATAGACATTTCAGATGGCAGGTCTTCAAATTAAGCTTTTTTTTTTTTTTTTTTCCTAAGAGCTGTCAATTTGCATTTACAAGACTTTCCCAGTGGAAAGCACCTCTGACATGGGAACCTTGGCTGCCATGGCAACATGCCACAAAATTAAATATTTACTGCAGTGCTTCTGGCCAGCTAGTGTAATAAAATAGATTTCTTCAGCCGCAGTTTTAACAGACCAGGTGCACAGTGACATTAAGACATTTGTTATGCTTGCTGATTAATTAACAATGACAGGGCTACAAAAAGTTATCCAGTTTGCTCAAGTGATATAGCTTCTTGACTTTTATAGTTACAAACTTTCCTTAATATGTCACACAAGGTTAAAAATTGTCCCGACTTTGGCACATTATTAAACCAACAAGAAAACTGCAGTCTTTAGCAATGCGAGTCATGTCCGGCACATTAACAACAGCAGTTTACCATGTGACCAGGAGCTCTTTGTGTGTTTTTCATATCCTGCTTAAGCCAACAAATGTGTAACTTGTACTCAAGTCAAAAGTTAAGTGGCTAAATGTGATTACGCCACATGCTAGAGAACATCCGGCCAGTGTGACTACAGCTTAATCTCAAAAATGTCTTCTGCCAAGATAATTCTATTACCATAAAGTGTGGATTTCCGTTTACATCACACAAAGTTAATGCGGTTCATCTTTCTTTATTCAATGAACATGTTCAATATGTGTGGGTCCAGTGTAAGAATTACTGATTAAAACAGACTGAACAAAGTTATAATTCATTGGTGGGTAAGTGTTATTTATGTAAAGTATACTTATAGTATTTATTAATATTTTGCCTATATTTTTCATTTTTAGTTAAATTTGTTGTTTTTGTCATTTTTAATGTTTTCTATATAGCTTTCATGTAATTTTATTTTTAGTTATAATTTTAGAACTAAATATTAAACATTCATCATTTATTCAGATTTTATTTAAATTAAAAATTATTTAATTGAACAATTTTTAATTATTCATTTTTAAATAATATTAGTTATAGTTTATTATGGTTTATTAAACCTAAAACCATTAAAAGCATTTTCATTACTTGAAATAATATAAACTACACACACACACACACACACACACACACACATATATATATATATAATATATATTTACATACATACTAAATATACATACACAACTAAACTTAATGTACTGAAATAAAACAACTAAAATAAAATAAATAACTATAGATGTTTTTTTAAAAAAAAAAAAAACATTTAACATTTTTTATGGAAAAAAATAATTCAAAACATGGAGAAAAAAAACTATAATAGTATATTAATTATACTAAAATAAAACTGGTTTTAGTTAACACCACTGGTGTAAAGCCATTACTTTTAAATAGCTTCATTACTTTAAAGTCACCTTTTTTTCTTTCTTTTTTTGCAGATAAAGGGTACTTGTTTTTTGGTTAATGTGTCAGTGTGCGAGTTTAAAGAGTGAAGAGCTGCAGAATCACGGTCACCCTCCAATGAAATAAATCTGGGTAAATGATCACTGTATTATTCAAAGCCCTTTACTTTCACCTGAATGGCTAATGTACATCATGCCTCCATCTGGATCCCTCCTCCAGAATTTCTAGGCATCAGTAAACAAACATGATTTGGATCACATTGAAATATCTGCCCATTGTTGAGCAGGAAGGAAACGGCAGTGTGAAATCTGCTGCTGCGCATGTGGGTGAGCGTGTAGGACAGATCCAACTCTTTCCCACTCGCATTTGAATAAATTAGGCCATGCAAGTGTGCTTTCAGCAAGTGGGCTTTACCATCAAAGTCACATACTATCATATCTTTATGCCAACTAGGCAAGAGTTCACATACACACCTCAAAGACAAACAACCACCTGACTACACAAAGACTATGTCAATAAACGCACTCCACTATCACCAATGTTTAACCAAAACATATCTCTGCAGTCTGATAGTGACTCAAATAGCTGTTCTTACAGTGCTGTGCAGGATCCTTCAATTACATCTAGTTTCCCTTTAGCTGGTAACCTAAATAAAATGAAAAATGAATCGGAGGTGACAGAGTACCATATGCATTGTTGCTACGGCAACCATGAAATGACAAATCTATGCAAATCAACACCCAAACGCTTATTTCCTTAACCATAGCTAGTCTGGTCCTAAAATGTAAAACCTTCCTCCTTTCCAACTATCTGAAGCAAATTAAATCATTCGTAAAGTAACCTCAGGCTGACCTTATGACCTTACGTGGCCCCTATTGATATGGAAGACCTAGCTGTGCTCTATTTATTCTCACACGCACTCTGGTTTTGTGTTACATTATCATTGCACACATCTTGTCAGACCAGTTGAGCTTTGGTTTAATGCTGAATGCAGATAAACAGATAAACTGTCCTGCTAAAAGAGGATCACTGGCTTTCAGAATGGGAATCTTGATGTTGAGTCACACATTTATCTATTCAATCTCAAGCCCATAGCAACAAAAGAAACACAAACAGTACTGAAAATGCACTGCATGTTTATTGCCTGGAGTAAAATACAAAAATACTGGTTATATGCTTCATACCGTATATATATATATATATATATTAATCAGTTTAAACATACATCATAAGAGTTTCATCCAAAATATGGTAATAAAATAAATGTTTAACCTTTTTTTGTTAATACATCGTCTTACAACCCTTCATGCATTTCAAGTCGATAATTTCGACATGCTTTCTTTTGATTTTGTTAGCTGTCTTTGAAAATAATTTCCAGTACTTTCTTCCCGAATGAAATATCTCCAATGAGAAAACTGTCCCATGCACACAGTGCTGTAAACTAGCTATATTAGCATACATTATATGGTGATCTTGTAACACAGCTGAACCGTTTAACAGAATTTTGTACAGTCTAGCATTTGCAGCCTAATGGAACATACAGTATTACTGATGAAACAAGTATAGATCATTAAAGGGTTTACATTGACATAAATCAAGATTAAAGGAATAGTTCACCTAAAAATAACAATTTGCTGAAAATATACTCTCCCTAAGGTCATCCAAAGATGTAGACGAGTTTGTTTCTTTATCAAATCCAATTTGGAGAAATTTAGCATTCACTTGCTCGCTAATAGATCCTCTGCAGTGAATGGGTGCCGTCAGAATGAGAGTCTAAACAGCTGATCAAAACATCACAATAATCCACATGTAGCCAGTCCATCAATTAATGTCCTGTAAAGTGAAAAGTTGTGTGTTTGTAACAAACAAATCCATTATTAAGCCGTTTTAACTTTAAATCATCAATTCTGGATAAAATACTAGTCCATAATCCATAATAATAATTAGTCCTGGTGTCCACTCACATCAAAATCCACCAAATTGTTTTGTTTTGTACTACTGGACAAACCAATATTATGGATAGAGGACTCATATTGCCAGGAGCAACAATTTAAAGTTGGTTAGAAAATGATGGATTTGTTTATTATAAACAAGTTTTTTTGATCCACAAGACATTAATTGATAGAGTGGAGTCATATTTATTACTTGTGGATTATTGTGATGTTTTTAATCAGCTGTTTGAACTCTCATTCTGACGGCACCCATTCACTGCAAAGGATCCATTGGTGAGCAAATAATGTAATGCTAAATTTCTCCAAATCTGTTCAGATGAAGAAACAAACTCATCTACATCTTGTAAGGACTGAGGATGAGTACATTTAAGGCAAGATTTCATTTGACTATTCCTTTAAATACAAACAATAAAAGCAGTGCAATAAACTGATATGCCGAGCTTCAACATTACAGTTTCTTTTAGAAAATGCAGCATATTTTCTGTTAAGTCTCTTTCTTACCATGCACTATTATTAATGCATTTAACATTAGATAGTGCATCACATATTAATGGAAATTACAGTTTTAACATATGAGAGATATGTAGAGAGGTCTGAATACGATTTTAAAAGGGCATTTTGCTACAGGATAAAAGCAGTTCAGTGCGGTGTGTTTATGTGTAATACTACTCAAAGCTGTAAAGCCATGCAATTAGCCTCTAAATAACATGTCTAACACTGCAAACAAAGCTCCAGGATGCATTTTAAAGAGGATTTTGACTTCTGCCAGCTCTGAAAGACAGAGCGTTTGTCAGAGAAGTCTTTGTTCTGGACAAAATAATAAATCAAGGCATTCCTTTCATCAAACCATGACCTTAAAGAAGCAGTCCTGAAAGAATAACTGAACTCAACCACTGATGGTTTTGGGCCCTTAGAAATCCCAGCTCAGACACTGCTTGCAAAAAAATGAAAGAAAAGAAAAACAGACTAAGAAGGTCACAGAGTTCCAACATTCTGTTCAAAAAAGGACATTCTCCCCAAACAGGGCTATTTTTACTCCATAATCTATGCCTGCAAAACACACTTACAATAACCTATAACAACAATCAGAGGCAAACCAATGCCAAAACTCAGTCTTAAAGCTCAAAAATGTGATTCTGCAATCACGACTTCCAAAAACCGTTGAAAGAAAACCGTCTATTCTATAAACGCATGTGCATAGTACCTTTGCTATGGAGTGATACATGAATGTGTTGATTTTGACAATTTCCTCTTCTAAAATTCACCAAAATATCAAGAACATTTCAAACTGAGCTTAGTTTTGAAATCTATGACATCAGAATCAATACCCGCAACACAGTGATAAGTTACATCCTATTATCAAACACAGTTTAGTTTTCGAGTGGCCTGAGTAAAACAGCAAACAAAAGATTTTAAACAAGTGGTATGAATAAAAACATGCATTTCATTTTCGGTTTAAATATAAGACATACCACAGTATTAAAATTACTTATATGAATAGCTCACACAAAAATTTTAATTCTGTCATCCCCATGTCTTTAATTAAGACATTTTAATTGTTTTTATTCATACAATGAATGCCAGTGGGGTTCAAAACAACACTTGACCCCGCTGACTTTCATTGTGTAGACAAAAAAAAGTTGAGTTACACATTTGAAAGTGAATCAAACATGTTTGGAAAAACATGAGGGTGAGTAAATGATGGCAGAACATCTTTTTTGGGTGAACTATCCAAGCATTAAGCGTTTAGTAACTATAGCTACAAACAGAACGAACATAAAAACAAGAGGGATTTGCGATGGATCCTGAGTAGATGTCTTTAAGGGAGTTTTGCTCTTTGTAAAAGCTGCATTGGTTTCTCCAAACGCCTGTAGAGAAATGAACAGCTTGAATCATGTCGAGCAGGTTGTGAGCGTCTATGCCATCCACCCACTCACACTTTCACTCTCTCTCACACACACTCACAGAAACAGCTTTCTGATCTGCTGGGTCCACCGGTGGGTGTACGGTGGAGCGAGACCAGCTGAGAACCGAGAATATAACATAAATGGAACAATGATAAAAAATATAAGTATTTGTTATATAAACAAGCACAGATTGCCATTGTATTTTTTTTTTGTTTTTTTTTAAAGCTGCTTTTGACTGTCGACGCTTAAGTAGGCGGAGGTCCGTCGTAGCGGAGCATGATGTTGAAGGAGCGGGCGAAGTTGTTGGACAGTGAACAGCTGGTGCCCTCGTCCATCATGGGCAGCAGGAAGGCCAGCAGCAGCAGGGCCAACAACAGGAGCTGGAGAGGAAGAGCCACGCGACATACACGGTACAGGAAGCTGAGACCGCTGCTCGCCTGCAAAACACACAACCACAGATGCGGTCACATGTTGAATGGCTCCATTACAAAACCTTGAGTTTCTACAGGAGCGTTCACTCTGGAGGTCACCAAATAGCTGTAGGTGTTTCTACTCAACTACAAGTGTCCAACTGTTTAAATCACGCTAGTTTCACTGCAGTCACTGCTCAACTCTGCTGCAGCAAATCACTAAATCCAACTGAAATGGAATTACTCTGATCACGGATTATCACTGTCAGTGTGCATTACCCTTAATGCAACATCCTAAACTATAATAAAATAACACAAGTTATGGATTTGAAACAAGTCATTGATAAACAGCTTATAATTAGTCATAAAAATGTAAAATTAAAATAAATCATTACTACACTAAAAACAAAAATCATACATAAACACTACAAAAGGTAAATATTTCAAACAAATGACACTGTCTTAAATATGTATTGTGTTATTTATATATATATATATATATATATATATATATATATATATTTCTTTGTGTGTGTGTGTGTGTGTGTGTGTGTGTGTGTGTGTGTGTGTGTGTACACAGCGGGTAAAGTAAGTATTGAACACATCACCATTTTTCTCAGTAAATATATTTCTAAAGGTGCTGTTGACTTGAAATTTTCACCAGATGTTGGAAACAACCCAAGTAATCCATACATACAAGGAAAACAAAACAAATAAGTTCATAAATTAAGTTATGCGTAATAAAATGGAATGACACCGGGAAAAGTATTGAACACATGAAGAAAGGGAGGTTCAAAAAGGCACAGAAGACCAAGACACCAGCTGAAATCTATCAGTAATTAGAAAGCAATCCTGCCCCTTGTCAGTGGAAATTAATATTAACTGGTTCAGTCCCAACACCTACAGTACCAGGATGATGAAGATAAAACAAGGGTGGACATTTCAGCAAGACAATGATCACAAACACAGCCAAGAAAACTTTCAATTGGTTTCAGAAAAAGAAAATAAAGCTGCTAGAATGGCCCAGCTAATCACCTGACTTGAATCCAATAGAAAATAAGAACTAAAGATCAGAGTTCATAGAAGAGGCCCACAGAACCTTCCAGATTTGAAGACTCTGTGGAAGAACGGGTCAAAATCACACCTAAGCAATGTACGCGACTAGTTTCTCCATAAAGGAGGCATCTTGAAGCTGTCATTACCAACAAAAGCTTTTGTACAAAGTATTAAATAAATTTCAGTAGTTCAATACTTTTTCCCTGTGCCATTCCATTTTATTACACATGACTCAACTTCTTAATTCCTATTTTTGTTTTGTTTTCCTGGTAACACTTTATTTCGATAGTCCACTTTAGAGATTCTACTAACAGTAAGTAACTTTGCAACTACACGTCAGCTAGCAGTCATTAGAGTATTAGTAGACTGTCTGCTTAATATCTTCTAACACTTTATTTTGATGGGTCCACAACACACAACATCCTGACCATGAGAAACTTTGCACATATATGTCAACTTATTCTACTAACCCTAAACCTAACCTTGCAGTCTACTCTGAGAGTTAGTAGACATTTAGTTGCAAATTAACCCGCTGTATGTGTGTATATGTATAAAATATGTCAAAGGGGTTCAACTGACAAAAATGTCTGTGAATCCCTGCTTCAATAGCACAAAAAAAATACATAAAACTATATTTGGATGAAACCGTTTTTTTTTTTTTACTACATGGAAGAATTTTCTACAGATCTAAAATTTCTACTCGCTAAAATCGATTTTTTTTCCCTTTCTTGGATAAAACCTTGAGTGTCTAGAAGACTTTTTGAAAAGTTATTTTAAAAAGTCTTTGTGCCTAGTGCTGTCAAAGTTTCTTCAAGGAAAGTCAGTTCACTTGGACATATTTGCAATGCCTCCAAGCAGCTATTTTGGGCATGCAAGACAATCTGATATGAACTGCCCCATTAATATTGCTGCTTATCCTCAAATAGCAACAATTTTCAGGTTGGCCTAACCAACGCAGTGACTCTTTTATTTAGAAGGAGGGATTTATTTCATAATATTGGGCATTGTCATTTATCTCATTCATGGCAACATGAGGGAACCAGCTTGGTATTTCTGAAGTATATGTTGCCATATAGCTAAAAATGTTGCCAAGGTAGGTGACTCACTAGATTTCTAACAAAAATAAAGTGTAAAAATAATAAACTCAAATCCTGAGTGTAAAGGTGCTTCTCTGAGTTATAAACGTAATTTTAAATTGCAGAGAACACAAACTCTTTGATAAAAATACAGATCCTGATTAGTAACTTCATGCACAAACTCAGTACCCATCTCTCATTCATTAGCATTATATGGCTGATAAAAAAACATGACTATGATTGAGTCATTTTTCCATGACTCACTGGATGCCGAAAAACAAATTCACCCAGACACATGTATACCTGAAAAAATAAGGAAGTTTTTCAAGCTCCTGTAGAATTGTGGGAGTCAATGTCCACCCACAGCTGCTCAACAACTACGATCGCTCTGAGATATCTGAACCTAATACAACCCTTTCTATTTAACTGCGGCAAAGCTGAGGAACATGGGAACTCTTTCTCTCCGGTGTTTGAAAGAGAGTGCAGAAGTACGAGAAAGTGAGGAGGAGGAAATGTGGGTGGATGAAAAGCCAAAATCTCTTTCCACACTTTTCTTTTGTCAGCCTCTATTCAGGACAATATAATTACACTGAAAAGTAATTACAGCAGTGCTCAGGCCTGGTGTAATGTACAGAACGATAGACTGTTCTCACAGATACACAATCCAATCATATAGTTCTGGTTTGATAATCATACAATGAGACAATTTACTTGATCACAACAAAATTATAGATTCTCTGTGGACAGCCTATAATCACAGTTACAAAAAGATTATCTCCCTGACAACTAAAGTATCATCTTCACAATTAGATGAGTGTATTTGGTCAGTGACGGAGACAATCGAAGCGTCTGCAGAGTGTGTATATTTATACTTCATGATAATGACAGGTCACTAAGACAGCAGATGACGGTTTCCACGACAGAGAAAGACGCTGTGGCTCAGACGAGCAACGTTTACTCATGTGACTTATGGTGCACTAATGAGCACCTTTAAACATGTTTACAATGGCAAAATACAGCCAAAACAGTAATATGTTCTGGAACAGCCAGTTAAATAATAATGACATGCATATACTATACACACACACCCAAGAATTTAACAAAGAACTCCTAATTAATTGTGCAGTTTTTCCAGAACTAGCTCAACCAAAGTGTCTGTGAATAGCCCTGATAACTGGATGGTAATGCTGCATGTGCAAAACAACATTTCTATCTCCATCCACTAATATCTGCTTATGTAAATAACGCAGGAAAACTCAGAACAGCCTTTTATATGCAGTCAGCAGGGCACCTGCGTCTCTTCTCAAGCAGACGTGACCGTTCATGAACAGATGGCCAGAGAGTGAAGGAGTGAGAAGAGAGGTGTTAAAAAAGGTGTGAACACTGAGAAAATTGAGAAATTACTGAGAAAGATTAACACGCTCCCCAGAGACGCAGTGGAGCAACTGTCTTGATGTTTCTAAGCAGCCCACGGAGCCAAAAAATAGCTTTCGATTTTGGGGGCTAAGACAGTGCTTTGGTTCAGGCTTTCAAAATGCTATTTATGAGCCTCTATTTCAAAGCCCTCCTACTAATCCAGCCGAACAGTGTCTCAGTTCACTTGAGAGTGCTTACAAACTCTTAAAGTCAACATGAAACGGCATTCAAAAACCATTTTGCTTCCGTAAAGTGACATATTTCAGAGTGAAACAATATTTAACAAGAAAAAAGTAGTATGCAGTTGATTCGAACTGCTAAATGAGCACCTTCTTTTACAATTATTGATCTCATGCCTCTGAAACATCGCAGCAGCAAACTCCACCAGCTTCAGTTGTGTGTCAATAAATAAACACTGCTCTCAATTCTGTTCTAGCCCTGAAAAGGGAATACTTTCTTTTCAAAAAGGCTTCAAACATTTTCCACTGTCAGATCAGAGAGATTTTGAAACCTGCTTTAAACACAAGCCCCCTCACAGCATCAGGGCCTCCTTTCAAAGAATAAAACCTACCTTTCCAGATCGGACATGCTCCTGTCCTTGTCCACTGACACCCTGAAACAAACAGAAACATTCCGTTTAGTTAATTACATCCAGCTACAAGCTGCTACCCTCTTCTGGTGGACACATGATACTGCATCAAAATCTGCACTGGAAATCATGTAGTAGATGATGTATGGCTCTTCCCCGGTATTCATCATGTAATCATTTTCTTCACCATTTTTCAAAACAGAAGCGAATCACAATTGACTTCAGGTTAAAAATACATTTTTTTGGCACAAGCAAAAATAAAAGTTACACATTTTTTTTAAATGACAAATAGGTAAGTTGAATAATAATAATAAATACAGTATAATAAAAACAAAAAAACAAATTAATTCAATTAATAAATAAAGCTTTAAAATAAAGAAATAAAATAAAAATAATGATTACAGATTTCCTCTTTTTACCTTGTTTTTCAGCAGACCTTTGAGGTCACCAGCCTCTTTAAGTTTGGACTTGTATAACATCCAGCGGTAACGCAGCTCTTCTAGTTCCACGTCCTCCTCTGCCGACCTACTCTGCCGACCGACCAACAACTTCTGGAACTGACGCTGACCCCATGTTATATTGGCACGTAAACCCTATAAAAAAAATAAAATAAAAACACAATTACTATGAGGGGTTAATGTGGGTGTAGTAGTTAAAGATTTGTGGACCATAATCCAGTTATTTAGAATCCAAAATTAACCAGTTGCTCAAAAAAAACAACAACAATATTACAGACCTTAGAAATTTGATTTGTAATCAGAAATACAGTAAATACTGAAGGGTACTTAAAATATCTGTTTCTATTTGAATATAGTTTAAAATGTAATTTATTCCTCTGATGGCAAAGCTGAATTTCCAGCAGCCACTACTCCAGTCTTCAGAAATCATTGTAATATTCTAATTTGGTGCTCAAGAAACATTTCTTATTATTATCAATGTTGAAAACAATTGTGCTGCTTCATAATACCATTTTTTTCAGTTGACTAATAAGCAAATCTGATTCACACTCATCAGTCTTTAATGACATCGCAGAAAAATTTCATTTCTTTAAAGGAAAAAAAAAAAAAAAGCTGATAAAAAAAAAATTGTCCACATAGAAATAATATCCAATAGATTTAACACTTTATGGGCACATTATACTGAAAATCTCTAAATCATTCCTATAAGACGTTCTGTAAAAATGTGTCTGAATTAGCAACAGTTATTAATGAAGAGGGAAGCAGTTTCTGCTAACAAAGTCAGGTTTTAGTATTGAAGCATCTGGGCACTTTGTCAGCTGTAGGGAGGATTTAAATAACTGAAGATAAACTCAATGCGGCTTTTTCTCCCCACAGAGCACAATACTCAAAAGACTGAAGTAGTTTCATGGTATATTCAGCAGGAAGACCACCTATGAATTGCCGTTCAAGAGCTTTCCCAAATCAGAGCTGTGAAGCTGCGGCTGTGAACAAAAAAAGTGTCAATGTGACACAGTGGCTGTCATCAGATATGACAGTTTTCAGGTAGTTGTGAAGACTGAATTTTTCCAAGCCTGGGGTAAAACCTGTGCACAAGCCTTTCAAAGTTTCCCAGAACTGCAACTACAATTGCACTGATGTAAACATATGCATGGCACAACACAGCACACTACACTACACATCAGTTTCCCAAAGACATGTAGCTTCACATACTGAAAATTATCCAGCATGTTCTGTGTGACAATCGTAAAAATTTCACACTGCGCTTTGTTGAATAAGATATCAAAGCTATCAAGATTGTTTATTACTCTTAACAGTTTTTCATATTTTGGACTCTGCATGAAACTTTAAATCAAAAACAGATTAAACAAACACCACCAACCTTGAGTGTATTCTGTCTTATCCTCAGTTCTTTAGCGCTCAAGGATCTTTGGTTGTTCAGAATTCCTGTGAGTTTGCCATTTTCCTTGTGAAGCCACGCTTCAAACTCCCTCCTCTGAGCCTCCATATCAGCATGATGCTGGGGCCCCTGAGAGCCCATCTGTAGCAGAAATGAAAAGAGACATCCCTCTGTCCGTTTATGATTATAGCCTAGGTACTGCTTGCATAATAGTGGCTTTAGGGCTGGGTGAACTAGCTACAAATGATCACTATATTTTTCAAATCTTTTGATGATATTGCACATCTCTTTTTATGTATTTGCTCTGAAATAGCACCAGACTCAGAGTATGACTCAACATGTTTAATAATGTAAATTAAACTAAAAATCTAGTTTAAAATAAAGACATATTTTTCACTAAATCAATAAAAATGATTATTTCATTTTCTTTTCTGTCTAAAAAGTTGGGTTCGGAATATACTGTATATATATATATTTTTAATACATTTTAGAAAAAAGTTTCTTATCTCAAAATAGAAGTTTTTGTAGAATAGTTGTTATTTAGCATATGTTAAAATGCAATTTATTCCTGTGATTCCAATAAAGAGCTTGAAAATTTTAAAATTCTAACAGTTCTTATCATTTATAATGCCATTTTGCTATTTATGTTTCAATCAGACATTATTATACCTGTAAGTCAAAAGACACGGAGAGACCGCACAATATTATAATGCTTAAATGGTCAAAACCTGGATCAAGTAAAAGCACTGGAATAATTACTATGTAATTTAATTATACTGGAAGCAAAATCACTGCAAAAATGCATATTTTGATATAATGCCCAGCCCTAATCATGACTGTCAAAATAACAAGAATCATATTTTAATCATCCTAACCTGAATGTCATCGGGGGGGATCTGTGACGGCTGCATCCTTTTCTGTGCATCAGAGTCAATCCCACTTAAAAAGCTGTATCTACCTTTTATATCCAGGTCTTCAATTCCAGAACCAGCTTTGTGATGTTCGACCCACTCCCCAGTCCAACCACCACTGCTGATCATGTCACCTTCATCCATCCCAGTCCGCTTCCTGTTCACCTTACGGTCACTTCCAGATATGACTGCATCCACCTCATCATCCATGGACTGGTCTTGGTAAGTCCTCTCTCTTCTCCAGACCTCTGAACCTCTTGGTCTTGAGATGCCCTCAGGAAGCACAATTCGAATTCGATCCGGATTTGCTTCCATGTTCCTCTCTAGTTCTGGCTGGCCTGTTGATTCTGATCCATGGTAGGATCTCTGATGCCGGTCCGTTCCTTCATCTCCTTTGGCATGTCCCACTTCAAAGTTTGAAGCCGCTCCCTGGTGATGCCCTTCAACCCATCTGTCCAAGAACTCGGTTCTCTGTAATAGGGAATCTTGATCGCCTGTGGCTGCATGTTCATTCAGAAGCCTATTAAGTTATGGTGAAAGTAATAAATAGGTTGTCAAAATGTACATTTTTATTTTATATTCAGTAGTGCTTAAGTGAAATATACTGGCCAGGTCAGTGACTAATCAGCCAATATTTGTCTATTTTGAAGTATTTTACACAGAAAAATTACACATATCACCTTTAAAATACTTTGTTCAATAGCAAATGCTACATTCTGGATCTTTTTCTTCAACTTTTGACTAGTAAACATTAGGGCTGGGTAAAAAAAATATTGATATCCCGATATTAATCGATTCTCATTTTTACGGAACGATATCAATTCTTCAATCCCAAGAATCGATTAGTCTAGTCTGTTTTCAGTTAATGGAAGGAACGTTGAAGGGCACCTCCCATCCAATATATCGCAATAAGCATTGTGCTTTGGTACTTTTAATATGAAACAAAGTCTCAGATTTCAAATTCTGTCCACTGTATTGCAGGATTCAAACAATAAATGCCGTTTTGGTGCTGTTTAATGTGGATGTGACAGATTGCTGTAGCGCCTCAGTTCAACAGATGCGGCAGTGCGTAGTGCACGTGAACCAATCATCTCCTCCACATTAATACCAGTTTCAGCATGAAATAAACATGACAAAACATGCGAAGGCAAGTTAAAAGAAAGTTTACAATCCGTATCTTGTCTCATGTAATCGCTCAATCAGTGTTTCAGCCGCGCAAAGACGTCAATATAATGTCTTTTAAACAATGTCACGTAACGTCACATTTACCTCAGAAAAACATATTCGGTGATCATAAACATTAGTCAGATAAAATAAAAAATAAACTAGAGAGGGGCATTTTGCTAAATATATGCATCATATAACATATTCATTTACTGTTCTTCAATGTTTAATTTATGTTTAGTTTTTATGACTGCCACCATTATGTTTAGATTTCAAAAAAACTAATTGAAGTAGAAATATTATGTAGGCTAATTGTAACTATTATTTAAAAAACTTCATTAAGTGTAATTTTAACAAATCAGTCAATTTTAACCTTCAATATTATAGTAATGTAGTACCAACTGACTCTCATGTATATTTTACAGCATTAGTTGAGAGATTTTTTTTCCTTGAGAACTGTACTGTACTGTACCTGATATATATCCAAAATAATCTATATTAAATCGAATCGAGTCAATCAAGCTTGTGAATGAGAATTAAATCGAATTGTGAAATTTGTGTCAAAACCCAGCCCTAGTAAACATCATGTAAGCATAGCACTGATTCACAAAGCAACCAACAATAATTACAATCAAGATTACCAGATGAACTGGGTGCAGTACAAACAGAATGTGAAATATGTCTGCTGTAATTCCTATGAGGTTTGTTCATCAGGCCTGACAAAAGTCATAACTATGCTCCTTGAGTCATAGTTTCTAGTTATTTAATACCATCAACACCCAGTATTACTGCAAGCATTACTTCTAACCTGTAAAGATTGAGACTAAGCGTGTGGAGGGACATCCAGGTCTCTCTGAGGCGTTTAAGGTCTTGCTGGATGTGAACTTTGCCTTCATCAGAGGTTCTGGACAGCACAGTCTGACCCTGAGCCTCTGTCTGATGAAGCTGAAGCTCCTTCTCTGGAAATTCTCCTAACGCCCTCTAGAGGACAACAACAGTGATACAAGGTTGCGTCTAAAATACTACAAAGACATACATGCACAGGCAAGCATTTATTTGCTTTTGTGAGGAGACTTAAATAGTAATAGAAGTAATAAACAACAACTGTCTGACTTGTTAAATCTTGATAATTATCTTTATAAATGGGTTAAAGTGTAGCATTATCACTCTCAAAATGTACTATGGTATACATGTTTTCTGCCAAAATACAGGTGCTGCATCAATTAACCAATGATGAAAATAACCAACAAATGTTTAATTATTGAGATTTTGTTAATTTCCAGGACTGAAAACAGGCCTAATTCCAATTGGCTGATATTTATTTTCCAGGTTTTCCATAACAGTGTTAACTCTTCATCAGCTATAAATTTTTATTTAACCTTTATTTAACCATGCAAGTCAATTAAGAACAGGTTCATTCCATTCATTTTTAACACTCCTTTTTCCCCCTGCACACAATGCTAAAAACAGCATATAAAGCAAACATCTGTACTTTTTTTTAATTATTAAGTGTTTTAAAGCCTTTAGTTTGGACATTGTTTGAATGACAAAATGTTTTTATTGAAATGTTTGGCTTCTTCATTCAGATTATTGAACAAATAAGGTCAACATTAATATATTATTCAAATAAAATATAAAAATATAATATAAACCATAAGAATAGTAATAATATCACAATAGATTAAAATGGGATCCTTCAAACATTGCAAAAAGCTTTCAGAAGCTCTGTATTGTTAATTTCATGTACTTTTCTTAATTAACAGTAACATTTACTGTAGTAAATTGCTCACAGATGTACCTCAGCCTCATGCTGGCGGTTGTTGATGCTCCAATCCCCATCTGATCCACGAAACGACTCTAGCTTCTGTCTCATGATCATTAACCACTTCTCCATATTCAGAATATTTTCATGGAAACTCTCATGTTCTGCAATGTTCTCCTCACTTTCATTCACCTTTATCTGGTATGAACAACAACACATAAACATAAAAACACATAAATACATTATGAACCCAAAACAGACGTGAGAAGGATTTTAATGCAATAAAATTCTGCTATCTTTTCAGAAATAAAATCTCTCAGGCCACAAGTGTGCATAAAAACTGAAATAAGGAGATTTGATCAAGGCCTTCATAGTCATCTTCTTCATCATCATCATGATCAACACACAGCAGGAGGTGTGGAAACCGGGTGTGATCACAGCGGTTTCCACAGATCTTCAGGGTTAAATCAGAATTACTTGTGAAGTTGAGCATTTTGAAGTGGCTAGTAAAAAGATACGTAGTCTCCCCTCATTATTCAGAATTTCGTATTTCTATCAATTAACGATAAAAATGTTATGAATAGGAGGAAGAGTTCTTTCAAAAAAGAAAATTCATTTACTCTGAAAATCTTCCCTCTGCAACAGCTCTCAAATTCATAAGTCAGAACATACAGAACATTCAGAACATACAGAATTTTTTTCAACAGATTTTGTTTTGTATCATGGATGCCTGGGCATGTAATAAGTCATGTTCAAACAATATTTGTAAGGGCGATGAATGAGCATGACACCCTTTTGTAAATTCTACAACAAATCTTTGATTGTCCCACAGAATTATTCATTTTCATGAAAAAAATCAGTTAAAAAAAAATTCTACTTCCATTAAATGCTGCTCTTTTGAAAATTGTATTCAAAGAATGCTGGGAAAAAAAGTATAATGGTTTCCACAAAAATATCAAACAGTAAAAAAAGTTTTCAATATTAATAAGACGAAATTTATCTTGAACACCATATTAACATATACAGCATTAGAATGATTTCTGAAGGTTCATGTGCCACTGAATACTGGCGTAATGATGCTGAAATTTCAGTTTTACCATCATAGGAATAAAATTACATTTTAAAAGAATTAAAACAGAAATCAGTCATTTTTTAAACTGTAACTATATCTTACACTACCACTGTTTTTATACTATTTTTATTGTATGTATTGTATTTTTCATCAAATATATGCAGTCTTAGATAGCAAAAGGGACTTTTGAATGATATGAGGGTTACAAATTGATTACATTTCTCATTTTTGGAAGAACTACAACTTGAATTAAATTTACTACCAAAGATAGAAAATTCGAAGTATCCTGAGCAGAGCGAATCTTACCCGAACCGCCTTATAAAGCAATTTCCATTCCGCATACAGACGTTCAAACTTTGTCCTGTTTGCAGGGTTGGATGACACCAGCGTCTCGAGAGCTATGATCTGGGCCTCACAATCTTCCAAGTCCTTTCTAATGACCTGCAGAGAGATGCACACTCATTTTACATTCAGTCTGCCACTAGAGTCTTTTCCCGCTTCCACCTGGACAAGCCACTCTGATCAATCAGCGCAAACACATTGAGCTCAGCGTGACATAACTCCTAGCTCCTTAAATTATTCACATGACTCTTTTAGTGTGTGCCTGAAAGACGATCTAATCAAAAGTCACTGTAGATCTACAGCATACCACATGCAGAGATTAAAACCAAAACAGCTGTTTAAAAAGAAACTCAAAAAGCTGTTTGCAAACTGCAAAGCAAAACTTTTTTGAAGTCGGAAACAGCAATACGCTTCTGTTTTCTCTGCTGCTCACCCGGAGTTGGTCGGCCTGGGTCTTCTTAGCGAGAATGTCAGGTTGAAGTCCATCCGTCGTGATGAACCGCTCCTTTATAGAGGTTAGTTTTTTGTGTATGGAGTCATAGGCATCTGAAAAGTCCTTCGTCTTTGATATCAAACCCTAAGGACATTCATAGGATACCACATGGTTTGGGGTGTTGAGACAACAAGTATAAGGTTTAAGACAGGGATATAAGCAATATAAGAACACATTTATAACATGAGAATCTGAAAATAAAATAAAATATTAGTGAGCAATATAAGAATATGTTTATATCATGATAATCTGAAAATAAAACATAAAATAAAATAAGATAACAAAATCCATCAGTGGGCAATTTAAGAATATTTTTAAATCATGATAATCTGGAAATAAAATAAATCCATCAGTGGGCAATTTAAGAATATATTTATATCATGATAATCTGAAAATTAAATAAAAAATAAAATACAATAATAATTTTTAAAAAAATATATCAGTGGGTAATATATGAAAACATTTATATCATAATCAGAAAACAAAATATTAGTGGGTGATACAAGAGTACATTTATACAAAGAAAATTTGAAAATAAAAACAATACATTTAACAAGAACTGTTTATGACTGGGTGATATAGAAACTACCGACTAATAGTTGAATGAAAAATACGTTTTCTTAATTTAAAACAACATCTAAAAGGAGAGGTAGCCCTATCAATAATTTACATTTAATGAAGAATAAAGTATTTTTTTGGAAAATACTATTTTATCTGCCTGCATACATTTAGATGAATAAACAGGGCTTCTCTTCTTTTCATCCATACATGATATGCATTAACTTTGACCACATTTTTTGTTATGCAAGACTAGGCATGTTTCAGCTAATGGTAGGGTGAAGAGCGTTGATGTAGCTCACGCATTTACAGTCTGTACATACAGCAGTAAAATTTTGAGCTGTGGCTGGTAGGGTACCTGCAGGCGGTTCTTGCGCTGCAGGAGCTGGCTGTGGAGTAACTCTCTCTTCCTCACATCCCCGCTGAGCTCTTCCAACAGATCGTCAGCTTTCTCTTGGCCAAAAACTGAGCTGAGCAGATCACTCTTCACCTGGAGCAAACTCAAGCGTTCCTGGAGCTGCACGCTGTTTTTAAGTAACTTCTACAAAGAATAAAACAAAAGAAGAAAGAGCACACTCAATAACTTCAAAGAGAACGAAGCACTAACACTGAATTAAGGTGCCAGGATTAAGGCAAAAATCACAGCAAATGATTAATGCTGCAGTCTTTTTTGGGTTAAAAATTATCCGAAATCAATAATTGAGCAAGTACATAACCAGCCAGGGTTCAAAACTATTACCTTACTTTAGCCCAATTCACAACGGTTAGCTTATAATAATGTTTTCTAATTTGAGTGGTATGGGTAGGTTTTCATGGGATATTCGAGCATGGCACTGCGTCATTACGTCATGTCTGTAAACATAAAGAAGTTGTCCCAGCTAGTAGGCTATGGCATGTGAGGATCCTGCAGGTGACAGATCGTTTTTAGCCTTTTCTCAGAGCAGCTGGAATTATTAAATGTATCATTTTGATGGCGGATTGTAATCCAGAAAGTATTATGTGTTTATGAAACACGTTAATGAAATGAAATTATATTCCAATTTGAAATGTGCTTCTGATTACAGATAGCCTGTTTACACAAGATTTGTATTTTAAAGAAAAGCAGTTCGAAGGGAACATAGTTTGCTTTTTGGGTTAAAAGAATTGAAAGCATTGAATAGTGACAATGCTAATGTTGTTAACATTAATAATTTGAAAATTAAGCATAACAATAATAATAATTTGCACGGTTTGATGTGATATGAGCTTACCGATCATTAGATTTAAATCACCATTGGTAGCACGATTTATTGTGATGCTTTTTTCCTCTCTTGGTCAGAACAAACATGGCAGACTTGTTACTTACTTGATTAGATGACAATATATGGTGAAAATTCTTATTTGGGTCATGTATTCGAAGACAGGCTAGAATCTGTGATTCGTAAGTACAGTATCCACACCGGTGCGGTGACTGACAGACTGACACGCATACTCCTCAAAACATTAGATTCATCCGCGCTGGAGCCATGCACAGAGCTACAACTCCAGGTTTTCAAACAGAGATGGCTACAAAGAGGCAAAACTTACGGACTGCAGCTTTAAATACAATATGATCATATCCATTACAGGTTGTAGCATAAACTCGATATATAACCTTTATTTTCTCAAAACAAAGTGTAAATCAGGTGTCAAAGGGCCTGTTTACACCTGGCCATTTCATGCGTTTTCGCCGATCGGATATCTATCTGATTTGTTCAAACGTTTCCATTTACACTTGGCCACATAAATGTGTCGTCGCAAAACAGATATAAATCCGATATACAATTCCTGCGCTATATTTAAATTAACGGAGTTCACGCCATTGAAATCAAAAGATAAGCGCTGCATTTTATTAATTATCAACTCGTTTCAAGATCAAAGACCGCAATAGGAGAGTGCACGGCATCAGCAATGGAAAGATAAGTTTGTCTTACTACTTTTAATGAAGATAACTGTGTGAGTGTCTGTGTTTACTTTCAGTTTGCGTGTCAACTTGCTGAAGAGATTTTTTTTTTTTTTGGGCTCGCTGAAGAGATGCTCAGCTACACATCCGTGGCAATGCGTGTTGCATTAGCACAGTCATATCTGACTATAATGTCATATAGCCTATAACATGTTCTCACACATTTATTATTTTAACATTTTGGGAGGAGTAAAATTTACATATGTGGTTTCAACAACCAGGTGCATTTACACTTGTTCAGTTTCATCTGGAATGCGGCCCAGACTACCTCCTGAAGTGGTTTGAGCAATCGGAATTATATCTGCCATTTACACCTGGTCTTTTCAAAATGCATGAAGTGACCAGGTGTAAACAGCCCCAAAAATACTGAACGTGAAAACATCACAACATTCAGAGTGAAAAAAAAGGCTGACCTCCAATACAACTAAAATCTCTGCATCAGGGGTTCAGGGCTCAACAAAAATCCAAAATAAGAGAGATTCAAACTAAAGTATCACACTGTACAATTTGTATAATTGCAAGAACTACTTGACAACCTGGAAAGTAGCATCTAGACTGGGCTAAAAATTATAAATAAATTTTGCACTGTAAGCAATAATTTTTCATTAATGCGTTTATGAATCTATAGCTATCACGTTACAAAACTATATAGTTTCCAGCTATTATTGCAAATTAAAAAACATAATACATTATTTGTTAAATGTTTATTTATTTTTAAATAATTCATTACTTGTTTTATATTTTTGGAGGGGGCCAGACTAGCATATTTTTTCTGAAGTTAATATTTGCTCTGAATGATCTGATTCACATACAAGTCTGATCACAAATTGGTTATTTTAGTACAATTCATAATTACTTTTAAAAACTTGTTTTAGACGTACACTGCAGTTCAAAAGTTTGTTTTTAAACATTTTTGAAAAGAAGTCTCTCATGCTCATCAAGGCTGCATTTATTTTATCAAAAATACAGTAAAAACAGCAATATTGTAAAATATTTGTACAATTTAAAATGAATGTTTTCTATCCGAATATATTTTTAAAATTTAATTTATTCTTGTAATGGCTCAGGTGAATATTTAGCAGCCATTACTCCAGTCTTCAGTGTCACATGATCATTTGAAATCATTCAAACATGCGCATTTGGTGCTGAAGAAAAAATTCTTATCAATGTTTAAAACTGGTTCTGCTCAATATTTTTGTGAAAACCATCACACATTTCTTTTTTCAGGATTCTTTGATGAATTAAAAAGGTTAGCATTTATTTGAAACATAAAAATGTAGAATAATTTACCTCTATATGCTGCACGAGCAGTGCAATTTGGGAGAAATCAGTCACCTCGGCAGAGGCCTCCAGGACCTGAGAAACCACCTGACTCCATTGGCTGAAGCCATACAGAGGATCCTGCAATATCTGCCGGAGAGCCATCTCACTCTCAGAGGACAGCCTGAAAGATCTGCCTTTCACACTGCCACAGGAACACAAAATAACTCTACTTAGTAGTCCTATACAGTGTGAGCTTATAGAGCTTTCAACAGATGGCTGAAACCAAACAACTGAATAAATAAATGCAGTAAACCCTGGGTGTAATGCACTAATTGTTTGAAGTGCTTACATTAGCACTCTTTTAGGGCTGGATACACATTGTTTACGGCTGACTAGACTTGTGTGACTGACATCACATTGACAGTAACACAATGAGGACGGAAACCTACATGACGAGCCTCCCATTGTGTCTGCATGTCAGAATGTTTACCAATGACATTATCAATAGCTAATGATTAATAAAATATCCATCAAAGTATTTCTCCTTGGCTCATTCCTCCTTTGCCTGAGGCTCTTTGCGTGTGTGGTTGCTGCTCACCTCTGGTACTCTTTCACCACTGCTAGCATCTCATCAGACAGGCTTTTGGAGTCTTGTGGGAATCGGAATAGCTCTTTCAACCGGGATTTCAGCTCTTCCACCCTGGGCTCCTCTGCAATGAGCTTGTTGCGCACTCCCTGAAATGTGGACATAGAGAACTAATCAATGAAATGAGTACACACATACTGTGTTTGAAGGCAGCTCATTCAAGCATGGCATAAACGCAGAATTTCTCCACATGTGGTCCAGACAGCTTTCATTGATCTAAAAGATTTTCATCCTTGTTGGTTTTCCCCCACTGCTTACAGCAAACTTGGTCTAATTAGTTACTTTGATGGATTGAAATAAAGTGTACACACCTATACACACACACACACACACACACACACACACACACGTGTATGTTCTGAAATGAGTAAGAAAAAAAAAACTTTTAAGCCAATGACTCAATCGTTTCACGATTGTCATTTAATAATGAAAAATAAAATGCATAACGTACTATTTATTTTTTGTTTTAAGATTTCTTTTTGGTGTTTTGTCTTAATATGATATGACAGTGGAGAGCAGACAGGAAGCGAAGTGGGAGAGGGGATGGGATCGGGGAAGGTCCTCAAGACCGGATTCGAACTCGGGACGCCCGTAACACAATGGTGTAATATGTCGGCACACTTGCTAACTAGGCTATCGGCACGGACTAAAGTAGTAATTTTATACCGCAATATTGTCAACAATATCTAAAATAATCTAAAATGCTATTTTTACCACATAGACCTATTTTATACCATAATATAGGATTAACTGTACATACAACCTTTGACGGCATTTTTGCTAATGATGTTTCAATCATAGACACTACTAAAGCATCTCAACGTGTAATAAGTCGAATTTAGATAGAAAAGGTGGATAGCATATAATGAAGCCCTTTACCAATGTCTACTGCAGTTAGTGAATAAGATTCAGGTCATTTGCACTGAAATACAGTATACAAAGTTTCAAAACTTCATAGTGAATTTGGAGGTATGCCACACTACTACTCTTTCAAAAATAATATGTAGAATTAGTTTTACTACGGCTCAAATTACTGTCTCACCCCACACAGGAATTTACCTAAGGCATTCCCTAAATCACAGTAGGTATCATATGCTGTCACAAAAATACGCTGGGTCTCCATCTGTATCCTACAAGACGTCATCAGAAGACTATTTGGAAGTGGTGAGAGAGACGAACAGAGTTCTAACCGTGTGTGTCTTCCATTGAGCTACCATGTTTTCCTCAGTCCTCTCTCCATCTCTGCTTTCCAGATCATTGCTGACGTTCTGGACCAAGGTTCGAAGCTGCTCCAGGTCCGTCCACAGCTCCTTACAACGGTTTGAATACTCGCTCTCAGAATCCAGTGAGCTCTGGAGCTCTTCCTGATTCTCCAGCAGTGCTTGGCGTAACCTCTGCCAGGCCTGCCTCAACTCCTCCATGTCTTTTGTGATCTTCTCTGCACCTGCTGGAGACGTGTTGGCCTTCACAGCTTCAGACAGGTTTTCAATGTGCTGGAGAGTGAGCTCTTCTTTGGCTATACTAGCGTCCAGTTCCTGATAGAAGTTGGATGAGTAGAAAATAATAAATTATTTATAATTCATTTCACAAATTCATTTCACTATCAAATTAATTACAGGGCCATATCATTTTTTAAATAATTTTGTTTTGGTCCCACATTTTACTTGTCATTAGTTATGGTGAGTCCACACCATGAAACTGTTCACGTCTTTTGTCAAACTCTGACCGTTGTCATATAAAAATATATGCAAAATGGCAGCAGCATCAACAGTGAAAGTCAGGTCAAGTTTATTAATACAGCAATTTTCAAAATATATATTGTTTTAAAGTAGCTTTACAGTAAATCATTCCCTAATCCCCAGTGAGAAAGTTAAACACGACTGTGGCAAAGAAAGAAACAACATAGGATAGAGACAGTGAGGGAGGATAGCTTGACAAATTTTATGATAGTTGATGTTTTTCTTTTTTAATATTGAATTCTAGATGAATAGAGAAATTAATGTAATGAAGTACCTTCCTGTCAACAACAAGGTCTTTTAGGGTGTTAATGTTACTATGGAAACAAAGAATGAGTCCAAGGATGTGCACAGCTCATAGATTTATTAAATCTGATGAGACCATTAAACACAAACTGGAGTATATTATAGTGAAATATAGCATTATATAGCATCATTTATAGCATTATATTACTATTAATATAAAGCATTTATTTTACTGCCTCCTCACTACCTGCAAGGTTCTTAACACAGACTTAGTGTTTATTTAGTCTTTTTTACATCTGAAGTTGCAAAACATGGTTTATTTAACTGAAATTCTGTAAATTATGTTTACATGATGTACTAGATTTCAGATAGTACTAGTCATAGTCAGATTTGTCATATGACCCTTTAATACAGTAGCCTGAAGTGAAAACGAGGACACAAATTAGCAAGTACTCAGCTAAACTGGAATGACTTCTCCACAGTTTGACTTCCAAAACAGGAATGATTTTCCCAGTTGACCATTCTGACCTCCCCTCCCCCAAATAAGTAGGTCATTGTACCTGCAGGGCTTTCAGCCTATTTTGCGTCGTATCCTCCATGTCGCTGAAACGGCTGACTTCTTCTGTTTTAGACATCAGCCAGGTTTGAAATTTATCAATGCAACTTTGGTACTGCTGGTGCTCCTCTGCTATTTTCTGTGCCAATGTTAATCTTTCCTGCATGCATTTATATATATATATATTAAAAAAAAAAACACACAAGTAAATAAAACAAAAATCCTATATCTGACATAATAATACTATTTTCAATTTGATGATCTTGATTTATTCTGCAGGTAACAGCAATAAATGAATGATGTCTTAAGAATTATAATATAGGTTAAATAATAAATTATACACCACCATTCAAAAGTTTAAAAAAAAAAAAAAAATCCAGCAAGGATGCATTAAATTGCTTACAACATTTCTATTTCAAATGAATAAAAGATTTCTATTTCAAATAAATGGTGTTTAGTATTAAAAATGCAAACGGTTATTTTAAATTGTAATATTTTTGTTTTACTGTAAATAAATGCAAAAAGGCTTTCAAATAACAATAAAAAAATTTTACTGACCCCAAATTTTAGAAAAGTAGAGTAATTTTCACTAATATCTAGAATCCCCTAATAATTAATTCTTTCATAATAACTATAAAAGTGTAACACAAGCTACAACCTGTCAGTGACAGTAATGGAGGAACTGAAAAACAACGCTAACTAATTGAGATTAGATCTTTTGAATGCCAATCACGAGTGACTGTATAAAAAAAAATTAGAAGACAGAAGATTAAAAGACTGTTTTAACTTATTTAACATGCTGAACAACCTTATAAAACATTAACAATACAATACAGCTTCAAAAGGTTTCCAATCCTTTAAATGCAGCATTTTAATGTAGAACAAAGGCATTACCTTCAAAACTCAAAAACATTCTGAAATGAGTCACCACACGAATTCAATCAGGCTGTTTGGTTGTCAGTGATAAGAAAAGGAAACACAAGGTTTACCTGTGCTCGGTCTCGAATGTGGTAAAAGGCATCTCGAAGACCCTGTTGGGCCTTCTCATCTATGCTAGAGTCTTCGGTGCGGTTGAACAAGGCTACAGCCTCATCCAGAAGCCTCTCCAGAAACTGAGCCTGGGCTTGAATGTCACTGTGAAGGACCCGCAGATGATCCACCTGCCACAGCTTTTCTTGGAGACCCAGTTGCATCTCAAGCAGGGGCTCCAGAGACCTGTGCATCTTCTCCAGCCACATCCCAAACTCCTCATGGGCCTTCAGGTATTCACTCCAGTGCAGCCACACCCACTCGATACGACTGCCAGAGGGGCACAAAAATAATCAAATTAATAAATACACTTTCAGACATAAAGATACACAGTATTTCCCATTGTTCTCTATACAATTATAAGGTATAACTTTCAAAATTTTCATTTATACACACACACCTCTCACTATATATATATATATATATATATATATATGTTTGTGTGTGTGTGTGTGTGTGTGTGTATATATATATGTATATGTATATATGTATACTACGTAAAGTTATTTTTGGGGAGAGTTAATCTTTGGACACGCGTCGTCCGGTTTTTATGCGGATATGGATGTGTTTTATTTGATTATTTGGATGAGTATTATCAACGGAGTGATGTGTCACCGGCCTGACAAATCAAACAGACTTCGGTATTCCCGGGAGTTCTTACTCGGGTTTAGATGGATGTATCGTGACTTGGACGAGCAGGTGGACGACAGTTTGGATTGTATCCTGGCTTGTTCCGATTCGGATATAAAGCTTCGGAGTCAGGCGAATGGCCTTGTCGAGGAGAGGCCTTCGAAGGAGCCACGGATCAGGAAACGGAGAAAGAAAGGAGGAGTTCGAGTGCGAGTTAAATATCTACTTAAAAAAAAAAAAAAAAAACGCATCCCACTTCCAACTATACTTCTGGCGAACGTCCAATGTTTGAAGAATAAGGTTGATGAACTACAGGCTAATATTCGTCATCTTCGAGAGTATAAAAATGCTTGCATCCTGGCATTGACTGAGACATGGCTTACTCCCCAGGATATGGATTCCTCACTGGCGCTAGATGGGTTTGATTCACCTGCTCGCCTGGATCGGGACAGTGAGGTAACGGGGAAAAACCAGGGTGGAGGTGTTTGTCTGTACTAGGGCTGCAACAAACAATTATTTTGATAATCGATCAATCTAACGATTATTAGAACGATTAATCAACTAATCGTCGATTATTTCACTGATTAATCAGTAGACTTTGATTGATTATTCAGCTTTTGCAATTAGTTAAAATATTAAGTTATACATATTCTAACATAAAGGTCACTTCAGATTTAGAAAAGCATATTATGTAATTACAATTAATTGGTAACGCTTTACAATAAGGTTCATTGGTCAACATTAGTTAACATGAACTAAGAATGAACAATACTTCTACAGCATTTATTAATCTTGGTTAATGTTAATTTCAGCATTTACTAATGCATTTATAAAAATCATAAGTTGTGTTTTTTAACATTGGTAAATGCACTGTGAACTAACATGAACAAACAATGAACAACTGTATTTTTATTAACCAAAATTGGCAAAGATTAATACATGAATTTAATAAATGTATTGTTCATTGTTCAATCATATTAATTAATATATTACAATAAGGTATCATTTGTTAACATTAAAGTATTACCAATTCATTATACAAATAGATGTATTTGGCACACAAAATGAGACAACAGACAGAGACACTCTCTCACCATTTAATTAGCTACATGAAAAAGTAACACATCATTCTGCCTAACATCTCCTTTTGTAAGTGATAAGAATCAAAATAAAGGTGATGCTTTGAATAAACTATTTTATTCAAAACATAATGTCTTAAAATAGCCTACCGTAGAGGGTTATGATAACCAAAAGAGTCCTGAGCTAGATCAAGCTTTGATTTCTGTAAAACAAACTATCACTTTAATTAAATATTTTTTCCCCACTAATAAAAACATTTTATCATTAGCTAGCTTCACACTGGAGAGCTGCTTTATTTCAAAAAATCAAGTGACACTGACTCTGGTTTTTCATGTTTAATACTGTAAAGCTGCTTGAATTAAGGCTATATAAATAAACATGATGTGAACGGACTTTACTGGAGTACTGAACTGCAGAGCTCATGCAAACATCCACATCGTTGTAATCAGATGCATTTTTAACTGCTGCTTTCACACTGCTGTCCGTTTTTGCTGTGTTTATTTTGTTACTGAGAGGAAAGTGCGCAATATATATTTAAATATTCATCAAACACCGCTCAGGTTCGGGTGCATTGTCATTCTTGAATTGCATCCAGGAGAGCTGAATTACATTATTGCACTACAGCGCCACACTGGTTGAACCGCAGTATTGCAAGCTCTTGCATTAGGTCATGTGAGATCAAATGATTAATCGACAACAAAAATATTCGTCGATAATGTTGACTAATCGTTTCAGCCCTAGTCTGTACATCAATCGAACGTGGTGTACAAACAACTGTGAGAGAAAGAATATGCTCTCCTGATATCGAACTGTTGTCTGTGTCACTAAGATCCTTCTATTTACCAAGGGAATTTCCACAGATTTTTATTACTGTTTATTACATCCATCCGAAAGTGAACAGTAAATTGAAACTGTTAGTAAAGTTTTATCAAATTTGAAACTAATTTCACCGGATGCTCCGGTGCGTGCGCTGCGTCTTATATCGTCAATACCGGTATATAACAACACTCCTAATTGGTATATATATATATATATATATATATATATATATATATATATATATATATATATATATATATATATATATATATATATATATATATATATATATATATATATTTTTTTTTTTTTTTTTTTTTTTTTTTAGGGGTGTCAACGTTAACGCATGCGATTAATCCAAAAAATTTACGCGTTAATATTTTTTTAACGCAAATTAATCGTTTCAAATTAATAAAGTTTGGACTTCTTGATGAGGGTACAGCGAACCCAGTGTTCCCAGGGTAACGGCACAAGTGGGCTATTTTGAAAATGCAGTCGCGGGAAAAATTACAGAGCCACGGGTAGCGTTTTTTTGTGCTACTTCTATAATGTACCAAACTGTATATAGACAAATAAAAATGAAAATAGATCTTTTTACTAATGTGTATTATACTTGGAATGTATCCCTGGCAACTTAAGAACAGAGAGGCAGTTGTAACATCACAAACAACGTGAGTTTCATCAGAGCATACATGTTAAGGCTTTTACACAGCAGAAATAAACATGACAACAGCCACTATAGATTATATAAGATAATAAACACACGATTACGATAGATATGGTCTGTATGTGATTTTCTGGAGTGGAATGTGTACATCTATGCTAATTTGTGCAGTGATATAAAAGGCTAAACGACCGTAAACGACCAAATTCTACATGTGATTGTAAAAGGAAGTTATTACAAACATTCAATGGTGGTTTGAAGCTAGTTCTGAGTAAAAGTGTACTATTAATCTCATAAATTGTCTTATGAAGCATGATGCTAATATTAGCTCTAATGCACCGGCAGAACAGGTTCAGTTCTTCTTCATAATGCATTTTGTCATAATACTTCACGTGAGGTCGCAATGTTTTGTTGTATTTATTTAGAAATACTTTTGATAATAGTTGGGTAAATGTATACTGGGATTGAAGCGATGTGGCTTGGTAAATGTTTTTTTGCCAGTTTAAAGGCTGATAATAGCTAAATAAAAACAAAAGAATAATGATAAAAGAATAAGGATTATGTCTCATACCTGGCGGTGTGAAAGGTTGTTTGTCATGCATTTCTTTTTCAACACATTTACAGGTAAATCCTAGTATTTTAAAATTGCGATTAATCATGATTAATCATAGTCCATGACTGTGATTAACGCGATTACATTTTTTAATCGATTGACAGCACTAATATATATATTAGTATAAAATAAATATTTAATAATTACATATTTGTATTATTACACGGTTTTTATTTTATATATAGATAGATAGATAACAGTGGTAATATAGCATCACAGTGACTATATGCAAATGCTTTTAATATAGCTATACACTTTTATACATATGATCTACTTATGGAGAAAGCTTGTACCTGTGACAATGAATGATGTACGTTGACGTCTCCTCCCAGAGTGCTTTTATATCTTTGAGTTTTGAAAGAGTCTGATTCTTCATCTCTTCATCTCCATTTCGAAGCAGAGCTTCAGAAGCCACCAACACCCTGTCCATCTTTACATGGCCTTCAGGCTCTGAGCAATGAATTTTCTTCACAACAAATGGAAATTTTAAATCGATGAGTCTGTATATCTCTTGTGAAACTGTCTCAAAAGCTTTCGTGAAATTAAAATGAGAAAATGAGATGGCTCTATTTCAATCAGACCATGCCCTCAATAGGACAAAGGTCAAGGAAGGTCTCACCTCTGTTTCTCGGAGCCTGACCTCCAGTGCTGATCTGGGTCCTTGGGTGTTATCGTTTTGTTTAAGCCTCTCCTGGACGGCCTGCATCCAGGAAAGGGCTTCCGCCAAACTTTCCCTGAACTCATGCTGCTCTTGCTGGGTCATTAGGTTAGGGCTGACCTAATGCAAAAATACATTTTCTAAATTAAAAAACTGCTGTGAAAACAGCCTGTGTCATAACACACATTCATTTTAATCACTTAAAGCAGATTCTTTTATCCAAAGTGTCTCTGGAGGGCAACTGCCGAATCCAAGGGTAGGTCTGTTCACTGGTAACACCCCTGGGCAGCTATTTACAGTCACACAAGCGCAGCTCAATCTAACTTGAATGGTGAAAGTCTGAAATCTGGTCAAAATTGTGTCTATAACATTTCAAATTTGGAATATAGTTTGAATAACAATGGTATCATAAATTGTGTTTCTTTAGCTCTAATTGACCAGCTAATGCACATTCTGGAGTAAACAAACAGGCGATTGCCTCTTTGAACAAAAAGGAGGGATTTTCCATTCCTAAATCTGCTATTATGAGCACTGTAATGCCCCCAACAAAAAGCGATGATTAGCATTACAATTTCTCCTATTTGTATATACTACCATTCAAATGTTTGGGGTCCAAGACTTTTTAAGGAAATTAATAGGCCTACTTTTAATATACCGTTTAAAATTGACAGCAAAGACATTTATAATCTTACAAAAGATTTCAAAAAATTGCTGTTCTTTTTAACTTTCCATCAAATAATCAGGAAACAATCATCACATTGATGATAATTTAAGAAGCACTAAATCAGCATATTGATTTGTGAAGGATCATATATTTCAGCTTCAGTGTCACATATTAAATACATTAAAAATAGTTACTCTGAAATTTAATAAATAGCTTTGGTGAGCATAAGAGACTTTCTAAAAAGAAAATATTATCCCAAACCTTTGAATGGTAGTGTATATAATACATAAATACTATCTCCACTCCTTAAACATTTCTCTAGTAGACAATGCAAAGTCATAGGTTTGATTTCAAGGAGACACATATACTAAAAGATGTATACCTCATCTTGAATACATCAAGACACTTTGGATAATGGTTTTATAAGTAAATGAAGGTAAAAAAAAAAACCTTATAGTACACCTTAAGCAACTTCTCATAAAAAAAACTAAACTAAACTGGTAACCATCATTTTTTGCTACAATACCATTGTTATTGCCAAAAAACCCTTCATTTGGTATCAATGCCATTTAAAAATAAAATTAAACAAAACAGTATGACAGAAAAAGCAGCAGAATGAACATGACAGCATCTTACCGTGTTGGAAGGAAATCCCATATAAAAACTCTAGACACTTTTATAGTAGTAACAACAAACTGTAGTAATTACGTGAACTTGGCAGGCTTGCTGTGCTCACAAATGTTGACAGTTCATGAATCACCCCTGGCAGCTGGTTTCAACCAAACACCTTTTGGTTACCAGCCAATATTAGTAACCACCAATCCACTCCACCCTACAGCACAATGTTCCCGCCAAACCCTGAACACCGGCAATACTGCTGCATAACATTTCTTAGGAGGCACAAAACACCAATTCTTGAGGCTACATATGTTCTTTCAAACCAAGAGATTGAATGAAAAGCAGAGCCAAATGTATCCTTTTTTTCTTCTTCTTTCCAGAGGGCGCCCAAAAAAAAAATTAAAAGCCACTTTCCTGCATGAGTCATATCTCCCACAGCATTCCCTTCTCTGGCATTCCCATAACCCTTTTCATATGAAAATACACAAACAATACATCTGGAGAACACTGTAATCCCTACTGCCATTGGTCTGTCCTTGAAGGTTATGCAGTAGGTCCATGAACAAAACATATAACTTACACTGAATATTCTACACTACTTATTATATTTTTATGTATAATATATGTATTTGTGTGTGTGTGTGTGTGTGTGTGTGTGTGTGTGTGTGTGTGTGTGTGTGTGTGTGTGTATGCACACAGACTGAATACAGACTACATATGATTAAATAAAAGGAAGCACACTTAACATTACAGTAAAAAATAAAATATATGGCTTAAATTGCATGTTATATTAGATTGTAAGAAACAAACGAAATCATATCCACCTATATCTCATATCTGTCCAGTTTAACACTTATAAACACAGATAATCGTGTCAGATCACAACCAAAACAACCCCACGCCCTCCTTTACACGATTATACGCTGATTTGCATATATGGAGCAGTTGAAGGTCTGTTCTCTGCCTGAATCTGTATACCACATAAATGCAACCTTAAAGACACATATAATTTAGTGTAACAACAAAATATAGAGGATTACTGCCTCGAATGAAGCATGCGGACACAGTTAAGTGCATTAAATCCCACCGTGTTACACTTTATAAGCTGTAAACTTTGTGTTCAGAAAGTAACAGAACAGCAATGCAGCTACACAGAACTGACTGTGTGTACAGATCTCAAACAACCGATAAAGTGGTCGTACTTACGGATATATGTGCATCTGATGCGAGTATTTATGATAAGAAATGACCTTAAGTTGCTCCTCGAGCAACAAAGTTGCAGTGATCTGCCAGGAAGTCAATGCAGGCCTGTCAGTTGCTTGGGCTGGTCGAGGAGGAGATCAGGCAGAAGCAGCACATCCGCTGAGTAACTGATGAGTGCACGTGACCGCGCGCGCCAGAATCATTCAAAAATAGAGCGGGCTTTACTGACCGTTATGGCGGGCGAAAAAAAAACCTGTAAATAATTTTTTAAAAATGTAATAAAAACGAATTCATAAATTAATATATAAATAACATCCCTAACTAATAAACCTCCCTCAGTACTGGGAGAAAAATGGCAAGTTTAAGTATCAAGGAATTATTTTTAATTAGCTATTTAAAAGGGAGTTTAACACACCTAATGTGTGATACAAAAATAACGAATCAAATATGTATTATAAATATGACATCTAGCATCAATTAATGAACGGTTTCAAGCCCATATTGAACTCTATTAAAAAGAATGTCTTAAGCCCGATTCGGACCGTAGCCTGTAATTGTTTCTCATATGGACGTCTGTAAAAATAAATTTAGCCTACATATCACCACAGTGATAAAACTCATGGATTCGGATGGCGATTTGGCGGAGTAGCCAGTTCTGTGGCCAGTCACATGGTTGTCTGTTGTAAATAAAATTAATTTTATTTACAAATTTATTCTTATTATTGTGTAAAATGTATTTAAAAATACTTATGTAAAATGTATTCTTATTCCAAGCATATTTTATAATGTATAATCCTATCTATTATTTGATTATTTAAATCTCCTGTTCAAAAATAGGAAAATAGATGTGCTATAGTTGTATATAATTATACACGATATATATATCTGTTTACAATAGCTACACATTTTATAATTGCATTGCATACCTGCTGCCATAATAAAGACCCATTTCGAATGTTTAAGTGCTTTTCTTCTCTTTCTGCTCCCAGTCGCTGTGGTGAAGCAGTTATGAAGTAGCCTATTTTCTTTTAAATACTTTTCAGCATTTCAGAAATAAATATGTATGGAAATTACACCGAAGTACAACTTAAGTGTTCGGGAGTACTCAAAAAGACATTGAATTTTGAATCGATTTCTTCTCGTAAACTCAGAAATGTGGATTCGGACAGCAATTAAATTACCACAAGACCTTGGTGTTTGACAAAAAACAGTATAATTCGTCCCAGGATTTTTATAGGGGTGGTAAGAGATAAACACTGACATCCTGGATTCGGACGGCATTAAAATCACCAACTACCCCCTGTAAATGGTGAAACTCTTTAGGTCCCCCTGAGAAACAATTACCGTCCGTATAGGGCTTTAGTGTTGATAAAATAACCATATTGTAAATATCACATGAATAAATAGCTTTTTTGTTTTTATCAACCCATTGAAAATGAGGTAAATATAAATCCCAAACAACTTGGAAGAAAGTGAGCATTTCTGAGCCATGGACTCCCTCGGGAATTTCAAATTAGAATAGCCATTTTAATTTATCAATAAAAAAGGTTTGTGGATAACATTACTAGAACAAGACATGAAAGTCTTTTCATTACTGAGGGAACAGTGAATTAGCCTTCCAGATTGGCCTACAAATTGACATCACAACTGCAACGCCCAACTACTTAAAATGATTAACAAAAATCTCACCAGACTCTATTTGAATGGACATTCAGGATGAAGGATGACATTATTGACTGATTTGTATATGCTTTCATAAATATTCCATGGTGTTGACTAGACTCAGCTGTGAAACCTAAAAGAGATGCTGAATTAAAAAAAAAGGAAACAGTAGTAATGTTTTTTTTTTGAAGGTAGGCTATAGTTCTGATTTTCTTCACTTTAATATTATCTATTACGTTATGATCTTAGGACGGTCATATCAACAGAGTGATAATGCAATAAAACATAACTAACAATATATATATGACAAAATGAACTGTATATATATATATATATACAGTCATGGCCAAAAATATCGGCACCCTTGGTAAATATGATCAAAGGTGGCTGTGAAAATTAATCTGCATTGTTAATCCTTTTGATCCTTTTAATAAAATTCACAAAAATCAAACCTTTCATTGGATAATAAGAATTTAAAATGGGGGGAAATATGATTATGAAATAAAAGTTTTTATCAAATTCACGTTGGACACAATTATTGGCACCCCCAGAAATTCTTATGAGTAAAATATCTCTGAAGTAGATTCCCATTCATATTCAATTTTGAGCACTCCAGGGTGATTATGAACATGAAATTATCCAGCCATGGCTTCCTGTTTCACAGAAATATAAATAGAAGGGAAAACAAAGCCCAAATTCCCTTAATCATCCAAAGAAAAAACAAAGAATATATTTCTGATGTGCAGCAAAAGATAATTGAGCTTCACAAATTAGTGAAGTGGCTTTAAGAAAAGAGCTAGAGCAGTGAAAATTCCCATTTCCACCATCAGGGCAATAATTAAGAATTTCTAATCAACATAAAATGTTACGAATCTGCCTGGAAGAGGACGTGTGTCTATATCGTCCTAATGCACGGTGAGAAGGAGAGTTTGAGTGGCTAAAGACTCTCCAAGCACCACAGCTGGAGAATTGCAGAAAATAGTTGAATCTCGGGGTCAGAAAACCTTAAAAAAAAAAAAACAAATAGTCAAACAGCACCTACATCAGCACATGTTGTTTGGGAGGGTTTCAAGAAAACTTCTCCTCACTCATCCAAAAACAAACTCCAGGGTTTGGTGAACACAGGGATAAAAAGTACCCCATGCATACAATGAAATATACTGCTGTATTTTTGATGTTGTGGGCCTATATTTCTGCTGGAGGTCCTGGACATCTTGTTTAGACACATGACATCATGGATTCTATCAAATACCAACAGATAAAAAAATCAAAAAGTGACTGACTCTGTTAGAAATCTTATAATGGACCATGTTTGGATCTTCCAGCTGTACAATAATCCAAACACAAACCTCAAAAACAACACAAAAATGGGTCACTGAGCACAAAACCAAGCTTCTGCTGGCCATTCCAGTCATCTGACCTGAACCCTGTAGAAAATGAGTGAACTGAAGAGAAGAAGCACCAACATGGAGCTGTGAATCTAAAGGGTCTGGAGTGATTCTGGATGAAGGAATGGTCTCTGATCTCTCGTCAGGTGTTCTCTAACCTCATCAGGCCTTATAGGAGAAAATTTAGAGCTGTTAAACTGGCAAATGGAGGTTTCAAAAAGTTTATATGAAGAGTTCAGATGCAAAAGCCTCTAAGTGCCATTTGAAAGTTTCTTCTAACATGGGCATTTTTATCAGGCTCCTATGTGTAAGTTCAGTAATTTCACTTTAATGGCAATGAATAAGTTCTTTTCGTTGCCATCAAAGTGAAATAACTGAACAGAAAATTAAGAGTGTGAGAAAAAATGCTAATTTTAGAAGAAAATTTCAGATGGCACTTAGAGGCTTTTGCATCTGAACTCTTCATATATATATACAGTGAGGAAAATAAGTATTTGAACACCCTGCTATTTTGCAAGTTCTCCCACTTAGAAATCATGGAGGGGTCTGAAATTGTCATCGTAGGTGCATGTCCACTGTGAGAGACATAATCTAAAAAAAAAAATCCAGAAATCACAATGTATGATTTTTTAACTATTTATTTGTATGATACAGCTGCAAATAAGTATTTGAACACCTGAGAAAATCAATGTTAATATTTGGTACAGTAGCCTTTGTTTGCAATTACAGAGGTCAAACGTTTCCTGTAGTTTTTTTACCAGGTTTGCACACACTGCAGGAGGGATTTTGGCCCACTCCTCCACACAAATCTTCTCTAGATCAGTCAGGCCCCGGTCATCCTCTCCTTAATACAGTGCAGTCGCCCTGTCCCATGTGCAGA
Organism: Acrossocheilus fasciatus; assembly: GCA_036784905.1. Classification (NCBI taxonomy): domain Eukaryota; kingdom Metazoa; phylum Chordata; class Actinopteri; order Cypriniformes; family Cyprinidae; genus Acrossocheilus; species Acrossocheilus fasciatus. The sequence goes on along the minus strand of CM071954.1, from coordinate 8,248,829 downwards.
AAAACACCCCCAAAGCACGATGCTACCACCCCCATGCTTCACAGTAGGGATGGTGTTCTTGGGATGGTACTCATCATTCTTCTTCCTCCAAACACGTTTAGTGGAATTATGACCAAAAAGTTCTATTTTGGTCTCATCTGACCACATGACTTTCTCCCATGACTCCTCTGGATCATCCAAATGGTCATTGGCAAACTTAAGTCAGGCCTGGACATGTGCTGGTTTAAGCAGGGGAACCTTCCGTCCCATGCATGATTTCAAACCATGACGTCTTAGTGTATTACTAACAGTAACCTTGGAAATGGTGGTCCCAGCTCTTTTCAGGTCATTGACCAGCTCCTCGCGTGTAGTTCTGGGCTGATTTCTCACCTTTCTTAGGATCATTGAGACCCCACGAGGTGAGATCTTGCATGGAGCCCCAGTCTGAGGGAGATTGACAGTCATGTTTAGCTTCTTCCATTTTCTAATGATTGCTCCAACAGTGGACCTTTTTTCACCAAGCTGCTTGGCAATTTCCCCGTAGCCCTTTCCAGCCTTGTGGAGGTGTACAATTTTGTCTCTGGTGTCTTTGGACAGCTCTTTGGTCTTGGCCATGTTAGTAGTTGGATTCTTACTGATTGTATGGGGTGGACAGGTGTCTTTATGCAGGTAACGACCTCAAACAGTTGCATCTAATTTAGGACATTTTAAAGGCAGACTAACAGGTCTTTGAGGGTCAGAATTCTAGCTGATAGACAGGTGTTCAAATACTTATTTGCAGCTGTATCATACAAATAAATAGTTAAAAAATCATACATTGTGATTTCTGGATTTTTTTTTTAGATTATGTCTCTCACAGTGGACATGCACCTACGATGACAATTTCAGACCCCTCCATGATTTCTAAGTGGGAGAACTTGCAAAATAGCAGGGTGTTCAAATACTTATTTTCCTCACTGTATATCTATATACAGGTGCTGGTCATATAATTAGAATATCATCAAAAAGTTGATTCATTTCACTAATTCCATTCAAAAATTGAAACTTGTATATTATATTCATTCACTACACACAGACTGATATATTTCAAATGTTTATTTCTTTTAATTTTGATGATTATAACTGACAACTAAGGAAAATCCCAAATTCAGTATCTCAGAAAATTAGAATATTACTTAAGACCAATACAAAGAAAGGATTTTTAGAAATCTTGGCCAACTGAAAAGTATGAAGATGAAAAGTATGAGCATGTACAGCACTCAATACTTAGTTGGGGCTCCTTTTGCCTGAATTACTGCAGCAATGCGGCATGGCATGGAGTCGATCAGTCTGTGGCACTGCTCAGGTGTTATGAGAGCCCAGGTTGCTCTGATACTGGCCTTGAGCTCTTCTGCATTGTTGGGTCTGGCATATCGCATCTTCCTCTTCACAATAGGCGAGTTTGCTGGCCAATTAAGAACAGGGATACCATGGTCCTTAAACCAGATACTGGTTGCTTTGGCACTGTGTGCAGGTGCCAAGTCCTGTTGGAAAATGAAATCTGCATCTCCATAAAGTTGGTCAGCAGCAGGAAGCATGAAGTGCTCTAAAACTCCCTGGTAGATGGCTGCGTTGACTGTGGACTTCAGAAAACACAGTGGACCAACACCAGCAGATGACATGGCAGCCCAAATCATCACTGACTGTGGAAACTTCACACTGGACTTCAAGCAACTTGGATTCTGTGCCTCTCCACTCTTCCTCCAGACTCTGGGACCTTGATTTCCAAATGAAATGCAAAATTTACTTTCATCTGAAAAGAGGACTTTGGCCCACTAAGCAACAGTCCAGTTCTTTTTCTCCACAGCCCAGGTAAGACGCTTCTGAAGTTGTCTCTGGTTCAAAAGTGGCTTCGGTCCACTCCTTGTGAAGCTCTCACAAGTGTTTGAATCAGCTTTGCTTGACTGTATTCTCAAGCTTGCAGTCATCCCTGTTGCTTGTGCACCTTTTCCTACCTAAATTCTTCCTTCCAGTCAACTTTGCATTTAATATGCTTTGATACAGCACTCTGTAAACAGCCACACCTTTCAGTAATGACCCTCTGTGACTTACCCTCTTTGTGGAGGGTGTCAATGTTCATTTTCTGGATCATTGCCAAGTCCTGTCTTCTCCATTAATGTGGTTTCAAAGAACAAGAGATACCCGGAATTTATACTGTAGGGATGGTCATTAATTGAAACTCAAATGTAAATATTCTAATTTTCTGAGATACTGAATTTGGGATTTTCCTTAGTTGTCAGTTATAATCATCAAAATTAAAAGAAATAAACATTTGAAATATATCAGTCTGTGTGTAATGAATGAATATAATATACAAGTTTCACTTTTTGAATGGAATTAGTGAAATAAATCAACTTTTTGATGATATTCTAATTATATGACCAGCACCTGTATATACGACAAAATAAACCATCACCTTCAGTGTTCGATGTTGCAAACAAGGCAGTTTCAAAATGTATTCACGATTGTTTCATCACAAACTAACCTTTAGCTTGCACTGATTGCCTACATGAAAGCTTTGCACTGAATTCTTGTACAGTATCAAGGCAAATTCATGTTGGAGTACAATCCTGAAAAAAAATTAAACTGAAAAAAAAAAAAGTATAATCAATAAAATAAACATGCAAGCAGATGAACCACAGTAAAGACATTATTATTTATTTTGCATGAGAAATATAATGGTATCAAATACACTCACATACACACACCACATAAACATACATCCGAATAAACCTCAAACTGAAAGGAGATTCTTTCTTGTTACTGATAATTACGATACATTAACATGAGTGATTGCCTTTGCATAAACAAACTGTCTTGCTTAAATGAAATAAAACTGGACATTGTGCAGATTAGACTCAAAGGTGCACTAAATAATTTTAAGAATGTTAAATAAATTAGTTTTGTTCTCTTCTTTTTCATAGTTTTTTTTTTTTTGTCTGTTAACTCTAGGAACGTTAGGTTGTGTCTTTAATGCATGTTGTATTGGATTTGTTTTATGTCTGTTTTGTTTATTTTGTAGAGCACCTTGAACACTGCTAAACTGTATAAATATATGCTATATAAATAAATAAATACTTTAACTTATTAAACTGCTTAAATTGCACAACACAGCTAGTCATGTGATCTCAACATGGCAACCCACATTATGTATTTACACCTGTATTTTCTAAACCAACGATATGACTGGATCTCATGTGAGTGTGTAACATATTTGTTAAAACTAATCATTTTTGTTACCAATAAAACAGTGGAAAAATTAATTAGTACACCTTTAAAAAAAGAAGCTAACACCAGACTTTCTTGCTCTGTACATAGTTATCATTAATAGTCCAATGACGCAAACATAAAGAGAAAACACGTAAGCCCGTACAAAAGTCTGATAAGTGTTGTACAGTTCATTTGTCATAAACCTGAAAAGGCCTATATGAAGCGCTTTTTAACCCACCTTCACTTTGCATTTCGGCAGTCTTTTTGCGTTTGAAAAGTGACAAAGTTAACTGCAGTTTGGTATCACATGAGCCAATGTTTGATGTGCATCAAAAAGTCAAGGATGGACGTATAAAACCTCCGTAAGTCCAAAAAAAAAAAAAAAAAAAAAAAAAGTAAAAAGATGGATGTAGCTGGAGTACGATCAGCAGTACACCGACCAGTAAATAATGTTGAAAATAATATAGGCTCCCGGGAAGATCATGCGGGAGTATTTATCAATGGCATGCGTGTTCTGCATAATGCGAAAGGCACGGATGCCCTTTTTCTTAGTGTTGGTAGATTCGCTGCTCATTGACAGGTGAACCACCATGTGCTCCTGTTTCTCTGACACCACTTCCTCGGGAACCATGGGAGCTTCTGTGTAGCCAGCCAAGCTGTTGGTGTCAGCCTCGCTGTAGGTCCCATCCAACATCATGGTCCTGGTGTGGGACATACCACAGGTGCAGGGCAATGACTGGAACAGGTTGAGTTGGGCAATCAGGCAGAACAGAGAACAAAGAGAGAGATCATTAACAAGGGCAAATTATCATTTGGCGATAATTAGCTGATAGCTGACTATCTTTTCAACATTACTCAACCATTAGTAGTGTGATAAAAGAGGAAATGTGTTAAGACACAATTTTTCTTTCCTGCGTTGATGTATCCTTCTATTCACGGATAGGTCAGACAAAATATCCACACAATCTTTTGTGTTATGATGTTTGATTGAAATTACAAGCGTTATTTACATGCAAGATGGGATTAAAATTACTCTATTTTTATTTATATAAACATAAAGTAGTGAATTACAGTTGGAAAACTGCATAATATAAACAGAGTATAAAAATAATTTGCTGTGCAATGCGCTTGACCTTACATTTCCAGTTTGGTAGTCATATCAGCTGTGGTTTTTCAACAGCTCTTAAAAATCTCTTTTTAGACTCATTATTTGATTGGATTGCTAAAACTACGACTTTTCTTAAAACACATACACACTTTAATAAATTTAGCAAATTAACATTTATTTCTGAGATGATATGACAGAACTAACCAAATTAAATATGCATTATGATGAGGTCATGTGACAACAGTAAAACATACTATAACTTGAAATGCTTATATTTTTATCAATATTTTCAAATTTTAACCACATTTTCAACTTATTTTAAGTTGCATAGAGATTAGCCTCAAAGCTAATAAACATGGACTAGTTAGAGCAACAAAACCCTCCATTTCATGCCATGAGGTCTTGAAAACAAACCACATACATTTTTATTTTGGTGTACTGTTTCTTTAACCAATTCTATTTTTTTTTTTACCTGCTCTCTAACTGCTCGATCTCTGAGCTTACGCTCTCTCCTCTCCTGGACCGTGGTCAGATAGTTGACTGCTGCATACTCCAAGACGGACAGGAACACAAACACAAAACTGACCCACAGGTAAATGTCCACAGCTTTGATGTAGGAGACTCTGGGCATGGAGGCGTTCACCCCAGTGATGATGGTGGACATGGTGAGCACCGTGGTGATACCTTGATAAAATCAGCACATCCTGTTAAGATCTGCAGGTACGTAACTTAACATATGAAGCAACAGTGACGCCTGAAGCAAAAATAATGTTTTGCGATAATCTTACCCAACGAAACTCTGGCTGGAACAGCCCTGCGATCAATCCAGAATGATACCCATGACAACATAACCATAAGTGTGGCAGGGAAATAAGTCTGCAACAGGAAGAAGAAAATGTGGCGGCGAAGCGTAAAGTTTATATACAGGCGGTTGTACCACCCTAAAGAGAGAAAGAGATAAAAATACAGATGGAGTCAAATATTAACCAAGTGAACACTTTAGCTATACTTGAAATATTGTACTATACATAGTGAAATATTATTACAATTTTTCACAATTTAAAATAACTGTTTTCTGTTTTAATATATTTTAAAATGTTATTTATTCATGTGATGGCAAAGCTGAATTACCAGCATCATTACTGCAGTCTTCAGTGTCACATGATCCTTCAGAAATCACTCTTATATGCCGATTTTGTGTTTAAGAAACTTTTATAATGATAATTGTTATAAACATTTATGCTGCTCAATATTTTTGTGGGAAAATTTAATTTATTTATCAATTCAAATCTTACTGACTCTAAACTTTTGAACAGTAGTATATTTTAAAGCAAGACAGCACAAGCTAAATAATTCACACAACATTTGTTAGTCTGTAAATGATAAAACATATTTACACACATCTGATAAACCAGTAGCACCAGTTGATTAAATGTCACTGCAAAACCAGCTCAGAGAATTAAAGTTAGTTCTGAGGAAAGCATCATATGCTTGCATTTAGATGCCTCTTGCTTTGATATTTAATGTAATACCATTCATACACATTTAAGTGTGACTTAAGTGTCCAACTCCGTCTTGGGGCCATACTACTTGAAATAAATCAACTTGACAAATAATCCCCCAATACCTGTGCTGCTGTAGAAAGCCAGCCGAGAGGTAGTGTGAAACTTCTGTATGAGGAACTGAGAGAGAGAGATTTTTTCATCTATACTCAAAGACTCATCTCCACTTTTCCAGTACAGCATCAGATCCTCATCCGTGTAGGCGTCTAGAAAAGAAGGATCCATTTCAGGAAAAACTAACTTGGCAGAGTGAATTGAGCATGTGCCGCACTAAAAATAACACAAATTAATGATTCACTCACAGCTCTCCAACTCCAAAGAGCAGGTCTGTGAATCCAGCGGGAAACGGCTGAAGTCCATGTTGCAGGCTGCTGTAACGGTGACCCTGGGCACAAGAACCATGTATAACACGGATGAAAATACAGAAACCCACCGTCTTAGATCTTTATATTTCATCATATTCCTCACAGACGCCTGCTTTATTCACTTTTCGAACCCAAGATCCATGGAATTTTCATATGCGGTTTCAAATCAAATTGGTAACTGTATTGATAATTTACCCAAATGTGAAAATTCTGTCATCATTTCCTCGCCTTCATGTCCAAACTTGAATGACTTGAAATGACTTGCTTGTAGGGCTGGGCAATATGTCCAAAAATAATCACAATATTGATATTCATCATAAATATTAATTTACCGTTAATAGAAAAAGAAACGCTTTCCACGTGTTTGTTAAACCTTAAGAATGAATGTAAACAAATTGTTCACAAACTCCACAGAGTAAGATGCCTCTCCACGCAAAGAGTTTTTCCGCCTAAATTCAGCATTTTCCATTCTTCTGGGTACTGTGTTTTATGATTTAAGACAAATTTATCATCACAAATGGTGGCTAATAAAATGAAGACTTTAATAATGTAATCAATCTTTTAAAATGTAATTTTACAATTAATTTACAATAAAACTAGAATAGAATTTTTTTGTCAAATAAGACGCTGCACAACAGAACTGTGTAAATTAAAACATGGAAAAAATGGCTGTATGATATTTATTTAAAAATAATATCAGTATATCACTTTGAGAAGTACATTTTAGCACACAATAGTAGTATATTTCTTCATAACTTTTTCAAATCACACCAAACTTTTATTTTGGCGGTTTTGAGTTTCAGTGTTTTTGATAGTAGTTTTTCTCAAATTAAATGGTGAAAAGCTTGTGAAGTGAGTCTCAGAAGAGGTCTGGAGATCGGTGTCATGTAGACTGTCCTCATATATTGAGACAGCAGACACTCAAAACACTGTTAGATTTACCAATATGATGCAAAATGTCCAGAGCTTATCATCGTTAGCAACATAATATTGATATTGTTTATTACCAGCCTTACTTTCTTGGTTCTGTGAAACGCAAAAGTAGTTTTCTAGCAGAGTGTCAAAGCTGCTCTTTGTCATACAATGGACGTAAAAGAGCAGCTTGGACATTCTGCTAAACATCTCCTTTTATGTTCCACAGAAAAGAGAAAGTCATATGGGCTTGGAATGACAGTGGCTTTGGTAAGAAAGCTCCTGCTAAGAATAAAAATGTAAATGCGTTGTAAATGTGCTTAGTAATGCTACTCAAGAATGGCACACTAGCGCCATTTACTGAACCGACACTAAGGCCGTCTCATTTTTCTCTCCGTATTTCTCTCCTCTGTTCTCTACAGTGGTGTCCATCATTTGTCGGACAACGGAAATAATCTGGGCCAGTCCCATCAATAATGACACTTTCCCTGGAGCCAGAACAGTGTCTGAAATTTGACTTTGAACTCAGCGCTAGCCCTTGATTATAGCCTGCACGCAGGTAGCTTGGCCTAATTTTTAACTCACAGCACAAAAGACACAGCAAAAACATCACAGGCCAGAAGCATCGTTCTAATTTTAACACCGCAGCAATATGCAAATGCTTAAGCCCACCGACGTGCTTTTGTTTTCGAACCACATTTAAATGAAACCTCATACAGTAGTTGAGTTGCTTGAAGGTGAAATATAGTAACTGCTGAACAACTGAGAAAATATTAACTTTTATGTATAAGTACATTTACATAAATACATTTAAACTCCATACATATATACATAACTTACACATAATTGGAATTATAATGGCTTACTTAAAAGTCAGAAATGCCAGTGTAGATAATATGATTTTTTACCTCAGGCTGTAAAGAACGTGACCATCAGGGAACACTCTCAGCATGATATTTTCTGTGGTGGTGTCATGAATAAAAGATCTTTTAGAGTGGACGAAGAAGACGTCAGGAACCCAGATCTTCTTCACCAAGCGCCCGTCGAAAGTCATGCTTTTATTTGTGGTGCTGGTGAAAGACAAGCGCTCATCCTTCCAGTAGTGTCTCAGGTATAATGTTATAGTGAAGTCCTACACAGATGAAGAAAAAGAAATTGTGAGAGTTTTCACAGGGTTTAGTTAAAGCACAACGACTTTTAACGGAGGCTCTACCATTTTTGTTTTCTGAACCGTTTAAAAGTTTGGGATGAGAAATTAATACTTTTATTCAGCAAGGATGCATTAAATTGATCAACACTGACAGTGAAGACACTTATAATGTTACAAACATTTCTATTTCAAATAAATGCTGTTCTTTTAAAACTTTCTAAAAATCAAAGAATCCTGAAAAAACACAGTTTCCACAAAAATATTAAGCATCACTACTGTTTTCACCAAATCAGCATATTAAAATGATTTCAGAAAGATCATGTGATACTGAAGGCTGCTGAAAATTCAGACTTTTAAAAAATTAAATAGAAAACAGGTATTTAAAATTTCACTAAATAACAAGTTTTTACTGTATTATATCAAATAAATGCAGCCTTGGTGAAAAAAAAAAAAAACTTACTGATCCCAAACTTTTGAATGGATGTGTATATTTGGGTTAATATAATAATATATATATATTTGGGCAAAAATAATAAATTATATTTGGCAATAATAAGATAAAGCCTTTTAGGACCATTAAGATTTTGTGTGATTAGGACATTATTTTCATTCACAATAAACATATCTGCCTCAAAGCCTCTTACTGCAAGGTGAAAAATATTTGATTCTTCTGAATGTAATGTGAAAAAGATAGGATTTTAAAGAAATAATTCTACCAAAAATTTAAATTCTGTCAACGAGGACGCTACTCATGCTGTTTACTCATGTTTTGTTCATGCTAACCTTGTTCATGTTGTTATTCCAAACCTGTATGACTGTTGGAACACAAAAGGAGACATTTGGAGACTGTGCATGTCAGAAGAACGAGGACTACAACTACTGTGCCCTTTTTGAAGTATCATAAAAGTGGTTCATATGACTTGTGTGAAATATCCCAAATCTTAAGGCCTCTGAAGACAGAAAAACATAGCGCACAAGTCATAGGAACCACTTTTATGGGACTTTGGCATCCTTTTGAAGCTTGAAAGCTATATTCCTTGTCATTGCAATCAAAAGAGTGACCACATTCTTCAGAAATTCTCCTTTTGTGATCCAAGGACGGAACTCTTTGTGTTTGCAACAACATAAATGATGACATAAATAATATATAACATTGCTTTTTTCATAGTGATTAGAATGGGATTTTCTTTGCATTACAGTAATGAGAATTGAGAGGAGGAGATATGATCAATTGTCATGAAAATAATGCCCAATGATAAAAACGTTACGTAGGCTTTATTTCCTAAGCAAAATGTAGTTTCTTTCTTTTGATTTTAGGGTGAAATATGAGCTAGACATGTTCTTCAAAGGTTATGTGAGATTTTCTTTATAAATACTGGCAATTTACACACTCCAAAGGAGCTGCAGCAAGTACAAGGCCAATTGCACATCAATTCCATACAAGTCTTTTCTTTGCAGTTTGTTTTAAATAGAAAGTCGATGTAACTCTTGATCCTCCAGCTATGCCTCTAAATCGCTCAAGCAGATCATCCCTCCTCTATTCTTTCTTTTGGTTATATAACATAAACATTTCAAATGGCCAGTAATTATATATGGTCAATAAAAGCACCATACAGTTTCTTTGTTGCATCACACAAAGGCTTCTAACAAAAGGGAAACCCAAAACATGAGAATGGAATGGCAGAATGGGTGTCATATTGTGTTAAAACAAAAATAAAAACAAGATCCATGATCAAAGTTTCAGCCATCAGAGATGCAGCAGCTCTTTTTTAGGAATACCCTTGTGGGACTCAGTAACTGCAAAACAGCCAGTAATAAATGGGTAAAAAGCTAGAGAATTATGAAATTGAGAGTGATTCTTATTTTTCTTAACTTGAGTGGAACATGTCAAAGTCATTTTGATTAAAATCAAAAGAAAGAAATTATATTTACTATAAGAATTCATATTTTATTATAATAAATATTTTTTCTTAGTATACCGTATTGACCTGAATTCCAGAAATGTTGGGACGTTTTTTTTTATTTGAATAAAATGAAAACTAAAAGACTTTCAAATTACATGAGCCAATATTTTATTCACAATAGAGCATAGATAACATAACAAATGTTTAAACTGGGAAATGTTACAATTTTATGCACAAAATGAGCTCATTTCAAATTTGATGCCTGCTACATGTCTCAAAATAGTTGGGACGGGGGCATGTTTACCATGGTGTAGCATCTCCTCTTCTTTTCAAAACAGTTTGAAAACTTGATATACCTTTCAGCATTCATAGTGCCTTCCAAAACATGCAAGCTGCCCATACCGTATGCACTTATGTACCCCCATACCATCAGAGATGCTGGCTTTTGAACTGAATGCTGATGACAACGCTGGAAGGTCTCCCTCCTCTTTAGCCCGGAGGACACAGCATCCGTGATTTCCAACAAGAATGTCAAACTGGTACTCGTCTGACCATAGAACACTTTTCCACTTTGAAACAGTCCATTTTAAATGAGCCTTGGCCCACAGGACATGACGGCACTTCTGGACCATGTTCACATATGGGTTCCTTTTTGCATGATAGATTTAGTTGGCATCTGCAGATGACACGGCGGATTGTGTTTACCGACAGTGGTTTCTGGAAGTATTCCTGGGCCCATTTAGTAATGTCAAAGACAGAATCATGCCGATGAGTGATGCAGTGTCATCTGAGGGCCTGAAGACCATGGGCATCAAACAAAGGTCTTCGGCCTTGTCCCTTACGCACAGAAATTTCTCCAGTTTCTCTCAATCTTTTGATGATGTTATACACTGTAGATGATGGTATTTTCAAAGCCTTAGCACTTTGATGTTGAGGAACGTTGTTTTTAAAGTATTCCACAATCTTTTTACGCAGTTTCACAGATTGAAGAGAATCTTTACTTCTGAGAGACTCTCTAAGACATCCCTTTTATAGCTAATCATCATATAGTTAAATCAACTTAATTAGTTGCAAGATGTTCTCCCAGCTGAATCCTTTCAAAATGTCTTGCTTTTTCAGCCCTTTGTTGTCACCGTGCTAACTTTTTTGAGACCTGTAGCAGGCATCAAATTTGAAATGAGCTCATTTAGTGGATAAAAGTCTAACGTTTCTCAGTTTAAATATTTGTCGTGTTCTCTATGTTCTATTGTGAATAAAATATTGGCTCATGTGATTTGGAAGTCTTTTAGTTTTCATTTTATTCAAAAAACGTCCCAACATTTCTGGAATTCGGGTTGTAAGACGACCCTGATTATAAGACGACCCCCCTTTTTCAAGTTGTACTTTTTGGAAAAGGCTTTTTGAAAACCAAATCTTGTGTTTTATTAAGAAAAACATTGTTTCTTAAATTGTTTTTTCCCTATTTTAATTTTTGTTTTGAATGTATGTTAAATACTGGTAAAATGCACCAACAATCATTTTTAAAATATACACTTTTTGATATACCGTAAAAATAACAGGTAGTGCATCTGAATTATATAACAATTAGGCTTTCCATCTCATAGTAGCCTAGCAAAATTTCATTATCAGTAGAAGTGAAATCTTATTGTAGCCTTCAAATCTGGGTAGGCTACTGTCTTACATTTTAAAATCACTTACAGAGGAACAGGGTTCCCACACCTTGGTTAACTTCAAATTCAAAGACCTTTCAAGGACTTTCCAGGTCCAATAAGATACATTGTTACAGTTTTCATGTGTCAAACACAACTATACAAAAAAGCTAATTTTTTCTTTTTGCATTTATTTTTGGCCATATGACAGAAATCTGATATTTGTTGTTATATTTGCTGATATTTCTGTTTTGCATAAAATTGAACAATATTTGGTGCATACTATACTGTATTACTAAATACTATACTAAAATTATCTGACATTAACTTTTGCATGGATTTTATTGAAAAGAGCTTAGGCTCATGTAACCAGAAGTTTTAAGATATATGAATATGCTATGCTTTTAAGTTTTTCTTGCCTCATGGCTTTACATTATTTTAACAAGCAAAGCAATTCAGCATTACATCCTTTGGATCTCTGGCAAGCCATTCTTTGTAATCTTCTTTGGTGAGCCAAATATCTTGAAATTTGCATTTTCCAGTCATCACGTTTCAGCGGTTTCAGCCTATTTTTGCAAAGTTTCATGGTGTGTCTGTGAAACGTTGAGGTACCATCTTAGTAGTTTCGTGTGCGTGTGAGCGTCATGGCAACGAACAACACAAAGTACCTCACGTGGGAAACACTTAACGTAACGCATAAATGTGCATAACTAACATAAATCAAGCAAGCTAGTCTGCACAAAGTGTTGGCGAAATAACACATTAGCGGACTGGAGGGAATAATATGGAATTTTCAAGGACCTGTATCTATGTGCGTTTATTTTCAAAAACTTTCCAGGGCCTTGAAAATTTTTAATCAGATTCACAAACTTTCAAGGATTTCAAGGACCTGTGGGAACCCTGCAGGAAGTTTGTTCCCATCAGGCTAACATGACAGTCATGACTCATGACGCTGTAAGCTTTTCTTTTTCTTTTTCTTTTGCTTTCACTCACAATCTTCACACATTACATTACATATTTCTTGACACACTCGTTTTGTGTATTTGGCGCCACCCATTTGTTGTGGGTGTATTATTTACTTGTCAAAGTCTAGACCCTGAATATAAGACAACTGCGTTTTTTCAGATGTAGTTCCAAGAAAAAAACATCGTCTTATATTCGGGTCAATACGGTATCTTATTTTCTTATTATTTTTCTTATATAAATCATCCTTTGCATAGAAAATAATTGAGGAATGAATAAATAAATAAATGATCATTTATTTGAATCGCTAAATATTTTGCATCATGGTAGTGTTTTACTATCTTTGTTTTCATTGTGTTTAAATAACATAAAAATTTTAATTTTAAGACATCTGGATGTATCCGAAAATTTGAGGCCGAAATGTACTAAACTGTAATGTAAATAATGTCACAATGCCAAAAATCCTAAAAACGGGCTTCATTTTTGTCAAATTAAAATTCAGCCGTTTAATGTGTGCTCATATGTTCTATAATTTAGAGTAGAATAGTTGAGGGTGTTATGTAAAACAACATATGTGAAAAGCAACTGTTTAGGATTACCTACCATGTCTACTTCTGAAATACTGTCCAAGCTTTCCACTTGTACATCAACTCCCACTGGAATAGCAGGACCTGCAAAAAAACCAAAGCATTTATTCCATTTATACAACACATACAACTGTGTTTGTCAACTGAATTACACCATCTTCTCCATCTCACAGCTATATGACCTCTTTTGCCTATGCCATGTATTAATTTTTCATAATACTCATTGTTTACTGGATTCTGACAGCTTCATACCAGTGCAATTAGCAGGGTGTTCGCTAAGACTTCTGTGAGCATCATTAAATATGTCCCCACAGCCAGATCTGGATCTGTTTGCTTTCCACCAGATCGGTTCACAAAAGGCTTAGCAGCTGCTTTGGCATCTGACGGATTGTAAGGAACGCTAGCTCTCAAAGGACAGGCCTTCAACCGGAACAGCAGCTTTGATATCCTACATGGAGCTGCACTTGTAAGGTCTTTTGTAGCAAATCTAAAGCCTTGCTCTTTAGCAGGATTAGTGTAATAGGGCTATCTGTCACTCAGAAGGTAAGACATTTAGGTAAATGGGCAGGGGGCGGCCTGTACATATGGACGAGATTTCCAGGTCGTCCCATCGGCCACTCCTAGTCCTTCCTAGTAATCCGACGAGATTATTGGAAATGGTGGATTAAACTTTGATGCTCAAAATGATACTGACACTGACTGAAACTTGCCATTACGTGTCACTTGATGTATCGCTCATAAAAAACCCTTCATGAAAAGCACAAGCATTACTTTATATGCTGCAGAAAACACATCTGAGTCCTCTAGATAAATAACCGCCAACTGTGGAGATGACTTTTACAAATTTGCTTATGTAATCCAGATCTCATAAATTAACTATTGCCATGCAACACCCAGTGGACCATCCTGTCAATTTCCCTGTCATTTACCATCAAGGCTTTTCATATCACACAAATAAGCCTAAATAAGGACACAGCTCCTAGGTAAAATCGATTTGTCCAAACTAATCAACCCCCCTGCTGTCAGTTTGAGTATGAAACCATTAGAATGACCTTGAGTTCAGCTGTCCTATTTCTCAACTGTAGTTACCACTTGGAGGTGGGTATTTGTGCTTTTCTCATTAAAAACAAATTCAAAGACCTCTGTGTTAACTGGATATCATTAAAGGGACACTTTGGTCACACTTTATATTAGGTGGCCTTAACTACTATGTACTTACATCAAAAAATAAGTACAATGTACTTATTGTGTTCATTTTGTATTGCAAATCACTTTTGCTGCTTTGAGGTGGGATACGGGTAAGGTTAGGGACAGGTTGGGTGGTACGGGTAGGTTTAAGGGTGGGTTAAGATGTAATGGATGGGTCAGCAGTGTAATTATAAATGTAATTACAGAAATTAATTACAGATGTAACTACATACATGTTTTTACATTGTACTTATATTTTTAAAAATACCTATGTGTACACAATAAGTGCATTGTACCAAATGATTAATTTAAATGCAAGTACATACTAGTTAAGGCCACCTAAAATAAAGTGGGACCAACACTTTTTATTTACACAAATGGTTCCAAATCCATATGAACGTTTATCTCTCTTAAAATTCATAAAAATATGTCCTTTTGTGTTCCACAAAAGAAAGAAAGTAAGTTTGGAACAACATAATGATTATATGACAAAATGTTCCTTAAAGGGATAGTTCATCAAAAATAAATAAACTCTCATTATTTACACACTCTCATGATGTTCCAAACTCATATTACAGATTATTCTCTTAAAATTCACTTAAAAATAAATAAAGTAAAGAGAATAAAAAAGTCAAATGGGTTTGGAACAACATAATGATTACAATCCAATGTTCAGTAAAGTTATAAAGGAATAGATGTACAGTGACAGTTAGTAAAAAAAAAGAAAAAGAAACAAATAAATAATTATTCATACACTCTCATGGCATTTTATCTTCTTAAAATTCATAAAAAATATCTCCTTTTGTGTTCCACAGAAGAAAGTAAGACATATAGGTTTAGAATGACAATGATTACAACAAATGTTCATTAAAGGGATAGTTCATCAGAATAAAAGAATTTTCTCTTTCTATTTAAAAACTTTTTATCCAATTACAATTCATAAAAAAACTATTTTGTGTTACACAGAAGAAAGAAAGTCATAGAGGTTTGAAACAACAAAATGATGATGAAAAAGGTTCATGAAACAAATATTCAGTTTTTATCGTGTTGTTCCAAACCCACATGACTTTTTATACTCTAAAAATGATTAAGGTGCAGTACTTAAAAAAAGATCAAGGGTTGATTTTATTAATAGCGCTTTTCTTTCAAAGTTCCTGAGGCTGTGACATTGAGCTGGTGATCGCTGGTTGATGTTTGGCCAGTGGGCGGTCTTTAAACCAGCTGTCTGCGGGGCAGGGCAGACTGGGATTGTTGCATGTGCTAATCCACGGGGGTTGGCTGACCGGCCGATCAGTACAAACCGCTGCCAGATTAATCTCGTCACCAGCGCCATAGCAGATCGAGTGATCCTCCAGATGGACCGACCCATCAGCGAGGACCGCTTAAGTCTTTAACGGACGAATAAAAAAAGTGAGAAAAGAGAGAGAGAGGCAACAAAATGTAATGTGATTACAATGGTCCTCGGTTTCTCATGCAGCTCGTAACTGATCCTTTCAGTTTTTCTGAACCGAATGTCAGAATTCAGTTAATTCTGGCTGTACGAATAACACATCAATTGCCGCTGGCTTCGACATGTGGCATCCTGGCATGGAGATGTTACTTGATATCTTTTGATCTTTCATTTCGTTTCGTATCTGATTTTCAGGCGCTGCTGGCCCATCTGGCCCAAACATTAGTATTGAAAGCAGCATTGCGCATATGAAAATCTGCAGACAGAAGTAAACAGGGATGTGTGTCATCTACAACATGATACCAATCTTTAATATGTGTAATCCTTCACATTAAGAAACACATACTGCCCTGTAATGACCCATAAACACACAGTGAGTGCTATATGTTCTACGTACATCAACGATACTCCCCTTGTGGAGGATTAGGCATAAGCTTTATGCACCATCAGTTAGCCGTCTCTGGATTTAAACCAGACTGCAGTCATGCATTAGCAATTCTCTTTTGCTTCTGAAGTAAATCTCATTTATGCAGTACACACGGCACATTATACCTGCGCTACCTTTTACTAAACATTGCACAGGATACTGCAATTGGTCAATGAAAATCAAGCTAAAAAGGATTGTTTATTATGATAGGATACAAGGATAGAGGTCAATGTCATTTTTCTTGGTGCAAAGCGCATGATTTTATATATAATAATTATTATTGTATATCGACTGTGCTGTGAAAAGAAATGGTTCGACAAAGCCATGGAAATACTTTTTAAACAGCATTATATTTTAGAGTAACATCTACAAGCAAAACAACCCCTTGTTCTGAACTAGCCTGTTTAGTCACTGGGCAATTCACAATCTTATATGTGACCCTGGACGACAAAACCAGTCTTAAGTGTCAATTTTTCGAAAATTGAATAAATAAGCTTTCCATTGATGAATGGTTTGTTAGGATCGGACAATATTTGGCTGAGATGCAACTATTTGAAAATCTGGAATCTGAGGGTGCAAAAAAAATCTAAATACTGAGAAAATCACCTTTAAAGTTGTCCAAATGAAGTTCTGAGCAATGCATATTACTAATAAAAAATTAAGTTTTGATACATTTATGGTAAGAAATTTACAAAGTATCTTCATTGAACATGATCTTTACTTAATATCCTAATGATTTTTGGCATAAATGAAAAATCGATCATTTTGACCTATAAAATTTATTTTTGGCTATTGCTACAAATATACCCCAGCGACTTAAGACTGGTTTTGTGGTCCAGGGTCACATATGTATTTTAAGAAGAGCTTCTCAATTATTTTGGTTTTAGTCTGGACCATCAGGTATCATACAGTATTTTTGAGCTACGATATTTCACAAATGCGCTGTCAATTTTTAAAGAGATTGTTCACCCATGTTATGTCGTTCCAAACCAGTAAGGCCGTTCCTCTTCAGAACACAAGTTAAGATATTTTTGATGAAATCTGAGAGCTTTCTAACCCATAAACAGCAATGTTCAAGGCCCAGAAAGGTAGTAAAGACATTGTTAAAATAGTCCATTTGACATCAGTGGTTTCAACCGTAACGTTATGAAGCTACGAGAATACTGTTTGTGGTAGTTGCATTGCTGTCTATGCAGCAGAAAGCTCTCAGAATTCATCAAAAATAGCTCAATTTTTGTACCTAAGATGAACAAAGGTCTTACAGGTTTGGAACGAAATGAGGGTGAGTAATTAATAACAGAATTTTCATTTTTGCGTGAACTATTCCTTTAAGCCCAGAATCCTTTGAATTACTTGACGTTTACAGAAAAAAAAAACATGACTTAATTACCTCAAAACCAATTATTATTCGTGCTATTATTATTATTATTATTATAAAGTATATTATAATAGCTTATTGCATAATTCTACATTTAAAAAAAAAAAAAAAAAAAAAATATATATATATATATATATATATATATATATATATATATATATATTTATTTATTTTTACCTAAATATTGACAGAGTAACAATTTTTATGATATTTCTGCAAGATATTTTTGAGAAATGATTACATGCAAAATATCCTCTTGTTCTGAACCAATCTCTTTATTTAATCACTGGTATTTCATAACCTTTTCAGTATTTTAAGAAGAGTTTCTCTATAATTTTGGTTTTAGTTCAGTCTGGCGCATATGGTACAGACCAGTGGCTCTCAGTTCCAGTCCCGGGGGAACCGCTGCTCTGCACATTTTGTATGTCGCTCTTATCTGACGCCCTTGGTTCAGTTCATGGATCTCCCATTTAATGAGCTGATGATCTGAATCGGGTGCGTTAAAAAAATAAGACATACAGAATGTGCAGAGCAGAACCACTGGTATAGACATATATGCACAGTCAGTTCACACGTCACTCTCAACAAATATATTCTCTCCAATTATGGGGATAAAAAAAATGAAATAACAACAATAATAATAATAATACATAGTCTTTTGCCACGTCTTGTGCATTTTTTCACTTATTTGACATTTACTGAAAATGCATATATATATATATATATATATATATATATATATATATATATATTTTTTTTTATTATTATAAACATACTTTTGTTAAAATAGATTATTGCATAATTCTATATTTTATAATCACTTCTTTTTTAATTGATTGATTGATTGCTATTTTGGATTTTGGAAGAAATGCTAATGAAAATGGCCTTTAACCCCTTGGTGAAAATCTGTAATACTATCAATCAATATGACATTGGATGACAGTTGTGAACTCATTACATCATGTTTTGAACTAGCAGTGAGGTTTTCACCGTCAAGCAGATGCAACAATGCATCACTGTCAGAGCTGACAGATCTGTGTATGCGTCTGAGGGGGTGAATATGTTTGGGCTATTTTCATTCCCTTTGCTGTGACCCCCTGCTGAACAAAGAGCAATTCCCAAACGTACGCAGAGTCAGAGCATCCAAATGAGTGACTTTTTAGATACTCTATTCATAGGAGGAACAGCATCAAACGGGGGAGTGTTTCTTTTTCTTTGCCCTATATAGGAACACATCATTAAAAAAAGAATAGGCGGACTGTATGGACTAGGAGAACTTTCATTAGTTCTTAGCCTTTACTGCGCGAACTTTTAAGTGTCGTACACTTAAAGAGAAGCCTTGAGCTCCCCCTTATATCATCCTTTAATACCATTCTAGCTGTGGTAGAAAAGTCTCTGCATTAAAGGAATAGATCAAAAATGAAAATTCTTACATGATTTACTCGCCTTCCTGTCATTCCAAACACTTATGCACTTATTTTTGTCCATGGATCACAAAAGGAAGAGCTTTTGAATCTTTACACCACTGCAGTGACAGTTCATAGTGACCATGACTGTCAAACTAAACCCGTTGTACACACAAACATTTTGCTATTGACATGCCATTTTTGAATCTGAACGTGTCTGTATCGTATTACTAAGACAAAATGACTATCACCGAAATCTGCTGAAAATATCACAGCATATAGATTATAGATGAAATGAGAGCGAATAAATAATATCAATTTGCATTTTTTGGATAAATTATTCCTATTTTATAATCTCATCTTCCCAGAGGATCAGTCTGTACACAGATCCAGCTGTTTCTATGTGATCTGATTGATTGTTAACTCTCCTAACAGTGACAATCTCATTAAAACTTCTGTAAAAAGCTTGAATAAAGTGTACAAGGCTCCATCTGTCGAGCTAAAAGCTTAAAAAAATGTCTCAATGAATTTGATCTGGGGGAGTTTAATAAGGTATTGCTTTGTAAAGGAAATATGTGAAATCAAGGTCAGAGAAAATCCATGTCCATGAATAAATTAAATCAAAGCACGCTGACTTATTGCTAGAAAAAAAAAAAAAACTTCCATTATTATTCTTAACATGAAATAACAGAGCAATTATATTATCACTGTAGCAATTCGAGTGGAATATTTACATGAAAAATAAGCATGAATTTCAGAAAGTAATTGGTTTCTGCCCTTTTTCTTCAATGACAGCAGTTCTTGAACTGCACAAACTCCACAAGTTCAGTTCCAGTTTTAAATAAAAACAGGTTTGGTTTCAGACTTTCTAGAATTTCATATTTGATTAATTAAAAATTCGGGGAATATGCTACACAATACAGGCAACTTTTTGGCTTAATATCAAATAATAATGGGCTAAATTCACCTGCCTATAAAAATGCACATTATAAACTCCAATTCTCAAAACCATATGAACTCCAGTAAAACTGAACTCCCAGTCTTAATTGCAGGCCACATAGCAGTGCTTAATAGTGAGGCTGTTTACCCCTCTAGAGGGAGCCAATGTAGATTTAATGCCTGCTGGTCAAATAACTGACCTGAATGTTCTCAAACTGTGCATACTAAATATGTGCAATCTCTACATGAGATCAAAACAATACAACAAAAAATAAATTGTGGCTTTTAGGTAACTAATGGAGTGAAGACATCATAATAGCACTTTATAAGCTTTGTTAGCAGGACTTGTATCTTTTTTTAGACTCATCCTAGAAGAACATGTGCCTTATTTTTGACTAATCTTCAGAGGATGCTGACATTAAACCTTTAACATTACACATACTATAGCCTACACATCTTTGAAGACTTTTAAAAAATAGGCTCCTGAGTGAGGTTGTGGCTTATAAATTAAGGCAAAGAAATGCAATTTAGAAGTATGCAACATTTGCAACACAGAAGTATGATGAACTAACCTGCAAACGCAGGCCTCATTGTGAAGTCATGGTCGTCCACTTTCAACAACTGCTCTGTTTTCAGTCGCCGTGATTTTGTCACATCCGGTGGCTTCTTTGCCAGGGAGCTGTTGGTTTCAAAGTCACACAAAAAAAGTCAGATCAGCCTCTTATAATCACAAATTTAGACAATGTGCACTACTGTTATGTGGAATCTACCAAACGTTACATGAAAAATTCAGCCTGAACCCTCAAAGTCAATGGCGTTTACATAATTTCTGTGAAAATGCAGCCACAAAAGTGTAATGACGGATTAAGATCATGCACGGCGCTTGTATCAACAAATTGTTAAGGCAGCAGTGAACTGGCTGCAGCAGCCGGATCTGTTTCAAATTACAGGAGATCTTATCGACAGACGCTCAGATGAGTCCTGAACACTGGATTCATGATTGTTCTAGACCAACAATGCACATAATTAACTCTTTATATGACAACATAATCACTGACAGTGACTCAAAATGTATCCAGTGAGAAGTCGACTGCCTCGTTCCTCTCAGCTTCTTGCCATTTGTAATTTATTTCCTGTAGCGAATATGAGACAGAAGGCAGCTTGCCATGACTGGCACCCTGTCTGCAGCGATACTGCTGGATTTTCTCATGCAAATTTGAACTCTAACAACATGTTAATTCTGCAGATTGTTTGTTTGTTTTAATTTTATAGACCCATGGAGCTGTACCCTTGTCAGCTGTTTGTCAGGACAGCTTTGTGCCAACGTACTGTCCTTGACAGATGGGCGAAACATGCCTGTGCCACGTGGCTGTTTGTCTGAGTAAGAAGCACCAGTTCGAGCACGCCAGTGATACATGTTTGGTTCAGTGGCGGTATCATCTGTCTGGGTCACATTAATTGTGCCCCAGCCCCTGGCCTCTTTTATGGCACTCTGCTGTCATATAGAAATCAGGCTAATAAAGGTGGTCGAAAAATGAGTCAATGAACGAGTTCACACCATTACCTCAGCTATTATGTGCAGCATTGTCATCTCTGAACACATATATCAGATACAATATCATCAAATGACTGTAATAAGTAACAGACTGATATAGAACCGACACACAGAAACTTTAGTTTGAAACAAATTGCCAGTAAATTTCACAAATAATTACCAAGAAGTGCAATTGAATTAAACATGACATTTTGAAGTAAAAAGAATGAAATAGTATTATATTCCAATAATGCTTCTCTTATTTACAACTTCAAAAAATTATTATTTTTTTAATGGTGCAAATGATATATTTGACCATATGGAGAATTGGCTGATAACTGGCCACTTGATCGATTAACCGAAGTGTCATACATTTTCAATGAATTTCTTGCTGTTTTTTTAATTTGTAATACGTTTTTGTTTAACCCTAAAATGCAAAGCTATCTTTCCCCCATAAAATTCATATAATACGTGGTAAAAATGCACAGAATTAGCTGGGTAAACTATATAACAATACTCGTTTTGTTAATAAAAAATAAAATAATTATTTTATTTTATTTGAAATTCAGACTTAATTGATGCATTCCTGAATTTTCAGATGAAAAGACCAAAAGTAAAGCAAAAACTGTCACCCAAACACATGCATTTTATGGTTAATTTCTACAAAAAAAAAAAAAAAAACAATTCAGTTGCTACAATCTCAGTTGCTATATTTAAACTGTATAATAATATCTGCCACTCTCTCATGTCAATCCAAGTTCAACTGTGAAAGACGAAATGCCACTTACGTCCCATGCTTCTGAGTTTCCACAGCTCCTGTCCACCTCCTCTCTCTCGTGCTGTGTTTACTCCGGCATTCCCCAAACGAGCCCAGGAAGAGCACTAAAATAAGGAACTGTCTCGGATAAGGCATTATGCAGAGCAGGTGAAAAATCTACAGGTGTGTCCTGAAATCCAGCTTAATCCATGAACCCGGCGGCTCGGGAAAGGCAGCATCTTTCCGTTCTCAGCGCAGAAATCGCTGCAGCTCGCATCTCTGGCATGCGCGATGTGTGGATGGTTTAAATATCAGCGCGGCGCGACGCGACGCATGCTGCAGCCTCGCGCGGCGTCTTCTGCCTGTCATTGGTTATCAGCAGCACAGCTGCTTTGACCACATGGCATCAGCGGCGGGCATACGCGCGTTTCCCACAGCTGTCTGTACGGTTGGAGGAAAAGACGGATTAGAAAGACACATATGATCTGAAAAGGCTCTGCATCCGAAACTATGCATGCTTTCAAATCTAATTCACAGGTGAAATGCATCCGCTAAATGCCAAAACATCCTCGACGCAATTATACATCAATGCACTGCAGTTTGATTCACCTACGATTTTACAGTTAATATTTTTGTTTACAGTAGCTACTATGTATTACATAATCGTGGGATTTACTAGCGTATTTTTACTACACTGTAACCATGCAAGAAGTTATTTAAGCTGCAATCTGCACGATACAGTAACGCAACTTTTTACCACTGATAACTTCATTTGTAGAAATTATTAAAGTAAAATTTGTGATTACACACAAATTACACGGAGATCACCTCAATTGTGAATTTTGAAACTGCTGTTTATTTAAAATCGTTAGCCTTATTGTGGGCGTGGCCATTTGTAACGTGAGTGTGCGACGCTTCCGGTGTAGACCGGTTTACTTTTAGCTGCACAAAACAGCTCTTTATTTCGCTTGATATTGCATATCTTCATTTCTTATTATATTATTTAAATATATTGTCGTATTTCTAAACACACTGGTCTGTAGCACAAGTAGTTTTTCCTGTTTACAGCACTCTTCTTCTAGTTGTGTAGGCCTACTTGTAACAAATAAGGTGGATCAGGATTTATAATTCCCTTTGGAGGTTGTAGTCCTTATTTAACAACTTGTTAGCAGCTTACATAAAACAAGTTTTTTCAAGTAATGTTAACCACAGACCTTTTTACTCACAAATCCAAAACCACCATTCTAAAAATACTTAACACAATCCCAAGGGAACCCGTGGCTTGAAAAAGCTTAGTCTGTTCTGGATTTTAGGACTACAACATAACAGCTCTATTGGGTAGAAATTATTGTTCCAAGTTAAATGGAACAAAATGATGAATAGATTTTTTTTTTAGCGTGCAGAATTAATGCACAACTTCTGAAAATCTACTGATATGATATTCAGTCCCTTGGTTTTGATTGCTTAAAAATGTCTTTTGAATATCATAAACATTATTTAAACCATTCTATGAATGGTTCTTCTTCCAGTCTTACAAGCATCATAATGAGCTATTTATTTAATGATATAATAACCCCCGACAGGAACAACCCAGAGAATGAAAAAGAATCAAACAATGGTAGTCAACGTCTTTTCCCACTGTTTCTTTCCATTTGTAATTTATTTCGTGTTGAGAGAACATCAGACAGAAGGCAGTTTGCCATGACTGGCACCCCACAGTAATACTGCTGGATTTTCTTTTGTTAATTTGCATGCTTTTTGCATCCGCAACAAGACAAACTGCGTCCTCTGAGTAATGGCCGCAATTCCAAATGTTTCTCTTTGAATGGTAATGATGCTGTTTAGGAATGACAAATTTGATTTACAAAATGTAAATAATCTTGGGAAACATGCATAATGTCAATACACCAGTGAGTATTTGGTGCAATTATCTATTACAATAAGGTCTTATTTCTTAATGTTAGTTACCGCATTGAGCAAAGAACAGTGCATTTGCTATACAGTACTTACATCACAAGGACACAGCTTTTTGCTTCAGAAAGACACAACTGATGGATTATTTGTGGATTATTGTTTTTATCAGCGGTTTTCACTCTCATTCTGAGTGATGTAATGCTAAATAACTCGTCTACTGTACATCTCGAACAGCCTGAGGGTGAATACATTTTCATCAAATTTTCATTTTTGGGGTGAGCTGTTCCTTTAATCAATGCTTTAGAAGTATTTTTCTTTATTAGTTCATGTTAAGGTAGCTCTGTAATGACAAATGGAATCTCATTGTAAACCAAATGGCATTGAAATATAGCACATTTCACAAAAAGTCCTTGGGATGGAAACTGCACGTTTCCTAAAAATGACTTTGACACCAGTTGCTCAAAAGTCTGTGCAAAGACGGTGTGTAAAATTGAAGTTACGTCTGAGAAAAAGTCTATTTTGTTATCTAATGCAACCAAAATCTTTTCAATCTCACGAAGATTTCACAAACCCCTGGCTTTTTTGGGGGGTGGGGGTGGTGATCTCCATCCAGGGGCTTGCCTGAAGGTCTGCCTTCATGCCACAGTCGCAGCAGCAGATGGTAAGGCTCTTTTTTTTTTTCATGCATTTGTCCTCCCACTCACTCAGCTCCGGCTCTACTGCCACTGAAACTCAGCTTATCTGGGATTTCACAGCAATTCTGTGCTGCCACGCCCCAGCTCCGTATCCACTTGATGCCTGCCACTGAGCTGAAGCATCGCCAGTGTGTCACTAAAGGATCCGTTACGTAAAAGTTTGTCAGGCCTCTCATATTAAAGGGATAAATCTGTCCCCTGCGCAGCCAGGGCTTTTGTGTTGCAGTGTTTGCAAATCAAAATGGAGAAATTCAATTGGAAATATAAACAAAGCTATCCTTGGACCTTTTTGTAAAGACGTGACTGATGGCATGTAGGAGGCTTTCCAAACGTGCCGTGTCAACCTCATGATATCCAGCCCTAACTGTTTCCAAATGAGCGCTGCCACATCGGTTCTGAGCTAACAGCCAAGTGGCAAAGATTGGCAATCTGAGTGGCTCTGATTGGAGGTTAACGCTCATGCAGACAGGCGAGATCTTTTGAAGTGCGGAGCAAAGCACTGTAGGGCTCTTTTGCGTTAAATTTGCTCATCTCCTCCCTAGATGATGGGTGCTGGGATCATTCTCGCCATTCAAACTGCTGGAAACCTCAAATTGCGGAGTAATGTTGCATGCATCGCTCTTCCAGATTTAGATAATAAAAGGAGAGTGACAACCATGTCGTGTCTTTTTCATCGTATTTTGTTCAGCACTGATCAACTTCAACTGCAAGACTCATGTAAACAATGTCGTCATAGAAGCTATATGTTTTACTGGAGATATGATGAAAGAAGAAACATATGTGCAGTACTGAAATTACAAGTGCTAATCTTTAAATCATAACATAGAGATAAAGTCCCGCCAGGGTTTATGCCATTTATTAAATGGCTACTTAGCATATAAATTAAAAAAGGAACATGATATACTGATTTAAATGATAGAGTTTAGATTATTTTATTATGTGAAAAAAGACCATATGGTCATGAAAGAGCTATGTAGACAATCAGTTGCCTGCATGGGAAAACACCATTGTTAGGATTTCTCATAGTTGAAATACGGTAAGTATAAATAAGTGAAATTAAATATGGATTTGAGTTTATGATATGTGACCCTGGACCACAAAACCAGTCTTAAGACGCTGGGGTATATTTGCAGCAAATAGCCAAAAATACATTGTATGAGTCAAAATTATAAATGTTTCTTTTATGCCAAAAATCATTATACTAATTAAAGATCATGTTCCATGAAGATATTTTGTAAATTTCTTACCGTAAATGTAAAAAAACTTCATTTTTGATTAGTAATATGCATTGCTAAGAACTTCATTTGGACAAAATTAAAGGTGATTTTCTCAATATTTTGATTGTTTTGCACCCTCAGATTCCAGATTTTCAAATAGTTTTATCTCGGCCAAATATTGTCCAATCCTAACAACCCATACATCAATGGAAAGCTTATTTATTCAGCGAAAAATTGACACTTAAGACTGGTTTTGTGGTCCAGGGTCACATATGAGAAAATAAAGACCATAAGGTGACAAGAGATATGGAATTTAACTGTCAATTATGCAAAAAACATTTGAATGTCACGATTGGCCAATCAGAATTATATACAGTGCCCTCCACTAATATCGACACCCTTGATGAGAAAAGGCGGCTGTGAAAATAAATGTGCATTGTTTATCCTTTTGATCTTTCATTCAAAAATTTCACAAATTTCTTACCATTGAAGTACACCAATTGAAAGTGGGGGGAGAATCTCATTGTGAAATAAACGCTTTCTCTAGTTCATGTTGGCCACAATTATTGGCACCCAGTTATTGCAACATGCAAGATAACAGCTCTGAGTTTTCTCCTATAATGCCTGAGTTTGGAGAACATCTGACAAGAGATCAGAGACGATTCCTTCATACAGAATCTCTCCAGATCCTTCAGATTCACAGCTCCATGTTGGTGCTTCTTCTCTTCAGTTCATCCCTATTATTTTCTGTAGGGTTCAGGTCAGAGGACTGGGACGGCCAGCACAAGATTCATTTTGTGCTCAGTGACCCATTTTTGTGTTTATTTTGATGTTTGTTTTGGATTAATGTTCTGATGGAAGATCCAAACATGGCCCATTATAAAATTTCTAACAGAGGCAGACAGGTTTTGATTTTTTATCTGTTGGTATTTGATAGAATCTATGATGCCATGCTTCTGAACAAGATGTCCAGACAGGCCCACAACATCAAACATACAGCAGTATATTTTACTTTTTATCCCTGTCTGTACTAAACCCATCTGGTGGGTTTGCTGCCAAAAAGCTTTTCCATAGAAAATCTGACCATAGAAGACAGTGCCATTTGAAGTTCCAGTCGTGTCTGATAACTGAATATGCTGGAGATTGTTTTTGGATGAGCGAGGAGAATTTTTCTCCGAACAACATGTGGTGATGTAGGGGATGTTTGATATTTTTTTTAGGTTTTCTGACCCCAAGATTGAACTAATCTCTGCAATTCTCCAGCTGTGATCCTTGGAGAGTCTTTAGCCACTCAAACTCTCCTTCTCACCGTGCATTAGGACAATAGACACACATCCTCTTCCAGACAGATTTGTAATATCTTAAGTTGATTGCAACCTCTTAATTATTGCCCTGATGGTGGAAATAGGGATTTTCAATGCTTTAGCTCTTTTCTTACAGCCACTTTCTATTTTGTGATGCTCAACAATCTTGTCCTGCACATCAGAACTATATTCTTAGGTTTTACTCCTTGTGATGGATGAATTTGGCCTTTGTGTTCCTCATATTTACAATCCTGTGGAACAGCAAGTCATGGCTGGACAATTTCACGCTCCTGGTCTCCCTGGTGTGCTAAGGTAAAGATGAATGGGAATATACTTCAGAGATATTTTACTCATAAGAATTTCTAGGGGTGCCAATAATTGTGGCCAACATGCATTGGAGAAAAACATTTATTTCATCATGAGATTTTCTCCCCACTTTTAATTGTTTTACTTCAATGAAAGATTAAAATCTTTGTGATTTTTTTTTTAATGAAATATCAAAAAGATCACGATGCAGATTTATTTTCACAGCTGCCTTTGCCTATATTTACCAAGGGTGCCAATATTAGTGGAGGGCACTGTATTCCAGAGCCATGTACGTTATTATAATATACATTTTGCTATGTTTTCACAGACTTGAAGTAAAGTAGATATAAATAACATGGAAAATTGATTTGAGTTGAAATTATTTTATTATGAAAGAAAAAAGGCCATTGGTTAATGAGAGATATGAAATTTGTTATGTAGACAAACAGTTGCCTTGGTCAACAGTCAATTATGTAAAAATATTTGATTGCCTTCAGCTAATCAGAATCATACATTCCAGAGATCCATGAAAAATTATTGTAATATTCATTTTTCTATGATTTCTCATAACTGAAATACAGTAAATAAATAAGTGACATGAAATATTGATTTGACTTGAAATTATTTTATTATGTGAGAAAAAAAGACCATAAGATATGAGCGATATGAAACTAGCTCTGTAGAAAATCAGTTGACTGGGACAACTGAGTCAATTATACAAAAATATTAAACATAAAAGGTCCTAGCCTCAAAGATTATTTTAATTACAAACCAGACATTGGAGCAATAATAGATATTAAATATGTGGGAAATGACTGCAAGCTCAGCATAATCCAAGGAAGACGAAAGATAAATCAGTTATAAAACTATTAATGAATACTATGGGTTAATTATCAATTCATGATTATTTCCAACTCAAGTTAAGCAAACAGACTGTTTTAAAGTACACTGAAGCCCAGTATACTGAGATTATATATTTATTATGAATAAATTCACTTGAGTGTAAAACCAGCAAGCACAGCTTGATTATAAGCAATCTCGGACTTGCTGCTTGCTCAGTTGCATGAATTTCAAACTAAGTGGCGTTTAATTTTTTTTTTTGTTATCAACATTTTTTATTTTTCATACATAACATCCAGATATTTTTAAAGTGAATAATGTATTAAAACTATTCAAACGTTTGAAATTTCCAGTATTAATAAAAAATAATAATAAAGAAGTAATAATAAATGTAAAACTCTGCATTGTGTTTTAGTGAGGCTGCTGCTACAATTCACAGAGCCAAGGACACATTTCATAGGCTTAGATAACTTTTTATGTGCAGAAAGCTGGACATTATGTGAGCCTTTAAAAGATAAATAAATGTTTTCTGGTGAAGAAATATGTGACGTACAGTATAAGTGACTCTAGATGAAAGAGAAACATGCAATTTTGCACAGAGCTTTATAAAGTTGCCTTCAAAAAAAAAAAACTGTTTCCAAGGTGATAAACATCAAAACATTGTTCAGTATTGAAGGCTAAATATAGACAAGCAATCTTTGATGGGATGTGCAGTTTGAAACGATTCACTGAAGAAAAGTCCATGTGACATACTTGTATCTGAGCTTGTTGTTTTGTGCCACATGAATGATTACTGATCTGATATTTATTCTGAACTCCAGAAACATGTGACTTGCAGCCTAACACCAATGAAGAGAATAAAAAGTAAAACATCTGTTGTCATAACCTTTAACCTTACGGCATGAAACAACGCAATCTGAAGTGAAAATGAGGCCTGTTGTTGCCATCGACAACACAAAAATGTAATTTAAAATGTACATAATTCTTTTCATGTTTTCATCACATTTAAAAATCATTTGTTCATTTAAGCATATTGAACTGTTTTTTTAGTGTGACCTTTATTTCCCTTTGCGGGGGTTGCAAACAAATCGTGGCATGAAATTTGAAAATAGGTCACAAAAAATAAGATTAAATTGTTCAATTGTTAATTTATCATTAAATTGAATGTTTGCCTCGGTTCCTGAAAAATAGAAATGGTTCTCAGATTTGCTGGATGCTGTGAGCCTAAATTATAAGTTATCTTTAATGAGGCACTTCTGAATTGTTAATAATAATATTCAGGCTGCATATTCATGTGTCAGCGGGAGGTAAATTCACAAGTCAGATCTGCTGTTTTTCCACCAACTTCTTCATTCCGTTGGGGAAATAGCGAGGTCAAAGAAACGCAGGCTGGATGCTGGGCTGTCCTCCCTCGTCACTGAATCTGGGGCTGTTGTTCAGGGCCAATAGTTATGCAACAGCAAAGATTACTTTTAAGAGAGGTTGAAACTGAAGAGACTTCTTCTGGACTTCAGATCATCTCTTGAGCCATATCTGCTCTCGCTGACTTTCATCTGAAATCTGAAACTCAAATCAACTTAAAGACCTAGTTAGTTAAGATTGTGCAAGTGGTTTTTTTAAGAAAAACAAAAATATCTAGATTTAATCGAGGACATTCAAAGTGTTAGGAATGTCATTAAACTTTTATTTATATTTTAATGACACGTTATTGTTCATTACAATAAAGCCTTATGATTCCCTTTTAAAAAAATGGAGAAATTTAGCATTACGTCAATTGCTCAGCAATTGATCCTCTGTAGTGAATGGGTGCCGTCAGAATGAGAGTTCAAACAGCTTATAAAAACACACAATAATCCACACGACACATTAACGTCTTTTGAAGCGAAAAGTTGTGTGATGTTTGTAAGAAACAAATTCAGCATTTTATTTTTAACCCATCACTTGTGGTTAAAATAATTCAGTCTATAATTCATAATACAGCTTACTCCAGTCAAAACGTCCATCCCCCATTGTCCTCTCTCCTTAAAATCCACTAGCTTATGTTTAGAAATGTTTTCGACTTGTTTTTGCTTGTAAAAAGTGCTTGATCTGTGTGTATTTCTCTCCTGATTGAGACAAGATTACTTTTTCTCTGGAGAAAGCAATATTTAGGACTCATATTTCAACCAGAATCAGCAATTTGAAATTAAAAACGTCTTAATGTAACATAAACATGCAACTTTTTACTTCACAAGAAATTAATTGAAAGACTGGAGTCGTGTGGATTACTGTGATGTTTTTATCAGCCGTTTGAACTTTCATTCTGACGGCACCCATTCACTGCAGAGGATCCATTGGTGAGCAAGTGATGTAATGCTAAATTTCTCCAAATCTGTTCTGATGAAGAAACAAACTCATCTAAATCTTGGATGGCCCGAGGGTGAGTAAATTTTCAATTTTGCGTGAACTGTTCCTTTAACAAATGAACCATTATTGTAAAGTTTTACAAAACAAAAAAATCTTGATTAAATGATGTCGCACAATAAAAAGCAATACACAAAGTAAACTAAGAAGCTCAAATATACATTGACAATCCGTAAATTGTGTTATTTGTACTAGGATAAGTGAGAGCGGAAGTATCTGGCTAACTTGACATGTGTCTGATGTGTACCTTCATGTCTGACAACACGAGTTACATGAAGACTGCTCTCTTTTCACCCAATCAATGAAGACTCTGTGAAGAGCTCATAAAGCCTTTTCTTAATGTGGAGCGACAGCTTAAGTCTTGAAGCAATCTAATCCTCTATGACAGCCTCTGATTGGTACGTTCACTATAGCAGCTGACTAGTTGTGACTGAGAACTACGGCTGATAGATTTAAATTACACTCGGTTTGACATGGCAACAGCAGCGCTATTAAAAATGCAGCTAGGAAAGTGTCCTTCTTAGATTCTAATATATTCTCACTAAGAGAGAGAGAGTTTCAAGTTCAAGTTCTTCACTTCACCCATGTGCCTTAACAACACATGAGCACAAAAGGAAAAACCCTCAGTCACAGATGCGTCCCTGCTCTTGCCAAGTAAATAGCGTTTGGCCCGCTGATAGAGATTATAATACTAAACATGAAATTGTCTTACATAACACATTGTAGTTTCACTACAGATGATTTAGTGTCCATCCAGAGAGAAGCAGCTCTTGCGTAAGCGGCTCTGACCTCATGAGATTTACCCATCAGCCTTCATTGCCAAAGCAAAGGTATCCCCTGGGATTAGCGCTGGTGCTCTAACCCCACAGCGAGACACTTCCACTGCACTCGCATTAAAACCCTGGCAACACACACCAACCACTGAAATCAGTTACATGATATTAGCGCCAGGGCGGAGGCGGGACCTTGCACTTCCTGTGACGCCAAAGAAGTTAATTGTTCCTTGCGAGCAAACACTAAGTGCGGATGGCCTGGAAAGGGAAAAGTGTCTGTGAGTCAATCAACACTTCTTGCATTTGGTGAAATCTGAGAATAAGAATCATTTTAGCTACATGACATTTTAAATTTAGGTCTAATGTAAAGTTAGATACGTGGTACAAAAATAAATTATATTTTTATGTAGTTATGAGTGACAAAGAAAGAGACTTTTTTAAACAAAAGAACTTTCATTTTTTAAACAATATAAATAAATAAATATGCTGCAAATTAGCATACATTTTTAAGGTTAAAATGTATACAATATGGCAACTGTATATGCAAGTGGTTCTCAACCTTTTTGGAAGCCAACATATTTTTATAGAAAAAAATTTTTCTCCAGTATTTTTGCTGTAATTATGACAAAGATGCTTGATTTTAATCTTTTTTGCAAACAGAAACTATCAATAGCTATTGGGGGGGGAATAATGAAATAGCATTAGTTGTTTAATTATGATATTAATATTATTTGTATTATAATAATAATTCATTTGAATTATTTTAAGGCTCCTTGATTGAGAACCACTGGTATATGCAAAACAACCAATCATACAGTCTGCTTGTTTGTTAACTTAATGTTGCTGACACACATAAATTACAATTTTAAGGAAATAAACAGACAAAAAAAATGCATGAGATCAAATAAGATCAAAAATAAAATGCGCGGTAAATAATTAGGAATTAAAACGGGAAATTAATTTAAAATTTTAAGCAATTAAAAATTATTTTTTACAAAAAAAAATCTTATTTTACAATGTAAATAGAAGATAACTGAGATGTTCGTGCTCTAAAAAAGTATCTTGCACTTGTAACTTTTAGCACAGATTTTTCTAAAGTAAAAAATATTATTGAAAATAAAAAAATGTTGCATTCTTTGCCAACCGTTAAAATGTGGACAGCTAAGTTAGTTGTGCAATATATTTAATGCACTATTTAGATTGCTGAAGAACAGTAGTTAGCCCTGAAAAATTTGCTGACAAACTTAAAATACAATTTTAAGTAAATAAAGAAATATATGCAAAGCTGAATAGCTGTTTAACCATAAAAATCTGCAGGGGTAATAAAATAAATAATTATGGACTAAAGAGGGGAATTAATTTTTCATTTTAAGCAATTAAAAATGAATAAAAAAAAAATCACTTTCTTGTTTTACAATGCATTCTGAATGAGATGTTTGTGCCCTACTGTAAAAATGTGACAAAATATCTGTATGATATTGCACTTGTGACTTTGGAAATGGCTTTTACCATGTATTTTGTGAGAAACTCAAGCACAGCTGATTGGTTTTGAGTAAAAAATATTATTGAAAACAACAAAAAATGTGCTTACTTTACAACTTTGCATGGACAGCTAAGTTAGCCGTGCAAGATATTTAATGCACAACGGAATCTATATCGCCATTTTGGATTGCTGAAGAGCAGCAAGTGGCCCTGAAGAAGATTCAAAGCACAAGCGAAGTCTGTGTGAAGCCTTCACTCCGGAGTCACTGTAACAGGCTGGGGTGCTTTCAATGCTCTTCAATGAGGATGCACCTGAGTCCCGTTTGGCACGGTCTGCCTGCTCCACCTCCTCTGGCTCAGAAGCTTCCGACTCCTCTGCACTTTCAAGCGCACGTCGAACACCTCCTCTATGGCTTTCTTGAAACAGTGGAAATTGTAGTCGATAAGTCCTGCGTGAGCAAAGACAAGCGTAATTAGCCTGCAGCAGGAAAGTCGTTCGACCCATTCCCAAATTGGATCACTACATAAATGCACTTTGAATTAAGATTATGACACACATAAGAAGATATGTCATTTAGCTTTGATCCAGAGAATGAAAAAAAAATCTACATAAAACATTTACTAACACCTACATACAGATATACTTTGAAAGCTAGACGTAAAACATACAGTACAGCTTGACGTGTGCCAACTGAGGCTGTATGAAACCACAAATTATGAAATATTCAGTTTGAACAGAAAAAAGAACCAGCTTCCCTAGCGATTTAGCTTTTTATAATTGAATTAAAATTGATAGGTTCAGTTATATATAGTGTGAAAAACTGTAATAAAATATATGTTACTTTATGATGCAGAACAGCCTTTATAAAATGCCTTGTTTTCCCTGCTGACTAACATGATTGCTCATGATACTCTCCCTAACCCCCTTAGTAATTCCTAGCATGAATATTTCAATCTTCATTAGCCTCCCAAGGATTCCATTAATTAGCCCATTCTCTCATGCGAGTGCCGCTTTACACCAGCAGGTTCTTTTCTGACTGATTTAAGACAAATGTAGTGTAGCAGTAATTGCTAAAAAACAGCTTGTGGGCAAAAGCTGATCTTTAGGTCTTTATTGTAGTCCCTATTGAATCCGTATGTGTTGCATGAGGATTACTAGTGGGAATTGTTAATAGTTAATAAACATTTTGCGGCATGCTGTTTTTTTTTTCTTTGAGCTTTCTTTTATCTTTTGAAACTGTCACCAGTGCAGAATATTGGAAGAGCAGTAAAAAGTATAGTTAATGTTCTAGCTGTCATACATTTCAGTCAATTTCTGAATAGGAATCAACCTTAAAGTGTTGACTATAAAAAGCAATTGAAAATACACGTGCATTTACACAACTTTTGCAAATTTTGAAGTTGATCATTTTCATTTTAATATATTTTAAAATGCAATTTATTTCTGATGACAAAGCTGGATTTTCAGTGTCACATGATCCTTCAGAAATCGTTCTAATATGCTGATTTGCTGCATAAATATTTATTATGTATTATTCAGAGTTGAAAACACCAAAAGCGATACATTTTTTCAGGATTCTTTGATGAAAAGAAAGTTCAAAAGAAGAGCATTTATTTGAAATAGTATTTTTTTGTAACAATGTCTTAACTGCTAGTTTTGATCAAATAATACAAATTTTAAAAACTTTCCAACTCAAATATATAAAATATTAAACAAACTATTTTCAAATCTAGATGATGGAAACTAACATAAAAAACGCTGCTAGAGAAAACAGCTGTTTTATAATTGGACTAAGTAGCTCTTAAGACTTCTTCGTGTGACAACAAGCCCTGGAAAAAGGTAGATATAAACAATAATATCACACATGATGTCCAGAAAGCTCACCTTTCCTCTCAAAACTCTCTTCCCTGAGGAAACACACCAGGGCAAGAAATTTGGTGACTTCTTTTAAGTACATGACCGTAGTGTTGTTCAAGTGGATTATGGCCATGGATTCTTTATCATACGGAGTTCCTGCCTCATCTCCAGTCAACCTATATGAAAAATAACAACTATAAAAACAAAGCACAACCAAAAACACAACCTCATGTCTTCCCTGCTCTCTGCAGTTCTAGAGATATCTCATTCTATTTTTCTTGCACTTGTCCTTCCATTTGTATGATGAATGCACATAATGAACATGTCCCTGACGGGCGGCTTCCTCTGAGGACACAGAGCAGCGTGAATTACTGCTCCATCAGGAAGACACTTTCCCAATTCAGCTTAAGAACAGACTGCATACAGCTGAAAAATTGTGCAGTGTGGAACAGATGTTGATTCATATCATAATTATCAAAATGAACAGATGCCCTGTCATAATCCCCCGCTTTTATAACCAAACAAATTTATGCTATTATGCATGGATGTTACAAATATATAAATATTTTCACACAAAAAAGAAAGTACGGAAAAGATGATGAACAAATTGAGGCGACATAATAAAGCATGTAATTTGCAGCTTCCTGAAACGGAGAACATGAATCAACGTCAATATGATGAATAGGGAACAAATAAGTGACTTATTAATTTCAATGAGTTACAAACAAGGCTTGCGGAAATTAATTCCACAGCAGCTCGCCAAATCTAAATAAAAGCCATATACTACAAATTAATGCACAAGCTGTCAAGCCGAAATGGGCTGAACTGACATGACCATCTTGTGGCTTATAGGAATAGTTCACCCGAAAATGAACATTTTTATGATTATTTACCCCCAAGCCATTCAAGATGTGTATGACTTTCTTTCTTCAGCCAAAGGGGAATTAAGATTTTGGAGGAAAACATTCCAGGATTTTTCTCCATCTAATGCTAGTGAACATGGCTCATTGTAGAACATTTTTGAACGGTCCAAAATCCATATTTAGACAGCAAGTAATCTACATGAAAAATAAGGGTCTTCTCTAGTAAAACATTCAGTCATGTCCATAAAATAATATTAAAATAAATAAATACTTGCATACATAAATGTCATACTTTTTAACTACAAATGTTCGTCTTGGTCCAGCTCGGTTTAAGAGGAACCTGCAAAGATTATATGTCAAGCACCCTTCACACTGTAAAGCAGTCCAAAACAACTATGTTGGAGGAGAAGAAGAGATGGAGTTGCAGACCATTTTCAATGGTCCAAAATCCATATTCAGGCAGCTTCAAAGTAATCCAGCTGACAAATAACGGCCTTCTCAAAAGTTGAATGGTCGCTGCTGTATAATAGTGTCAGTTTGTTGTTTAAAATTATCCATGCATGTGTGTATTATAGCTTCTGAGGCTTGTGCTGTCATTTCATCTTCCTCCATCATACATGTACTCAGGATCAAAGAGGTAGGGTTGAACTATCTCTTCTTCTCCTCCAACTTCAAAATCATCTGAAATAGTTGTTTTGGCCTATTTTACAGTGTGAAAGACTCTTGACATGTAGTCTTTGCACGTTTCTCTTAAACCAAGCTGGACAAAGGCGAGCATTTATAGTTAAAAAGTATGTCATTTTTAATTTTTCCAGAAAATAACTGATCGTTTCGCTAGAGAAGAGCCTTATTTGTCATGTGGATTACTTTGAAGCTGCCTAAATATGGATTTTTAACTGTCAAAAATGGTCTACGTTGAGCTGTTCACTTGCATTAGATGTGGAAAAATCCTGAAAACCTTCACTTCTCTTCGGCTGAGAAACAGAATTTTGGATGGCTTGGGGAGAGTAAATAATCAGGAAATATAGATTTTTGGGTGAACTATTACAGTCCTTTCAGTTACAGACTAAAGTTTACTGCACACTACGGATGCGAAAACGCAGAAAATCAAACCTGATCCGAATTTTTTATGACGGACAAAAGTATCGGAGGCAGTGTGTAAAGGTGATTGACACAACATGAGGTCCTATTTATTTTTTAACATGCGAAAATTTCAGACTCGGTGTGCAATGACATTTAGGCTACAGTTTCGCAGGGTTAACTGTCCTGCCTGTTTTCCTATTCATCAGAAAGTGATGAGGTGTCCCATCTGCTCTTGCAGGCCACCGCGAACCGACATATGTGGGGCCCCGGGTCAGGCCTGTGTTCCTGTACCTACCCAGACCGCTGTGTCCCGTCAAATTACAGGACAAATTGGGTCAATGGCGCTGGAGGTGCCACTCTCTGCCCTTCCAATGTTTACAGCCAGTGTTTACATATCCCCGAGTTATATTCTACTAATCTACAAAAGATTAAATCCCAGCCAACAACGGCTATAGGGAAACAAGGTGGTCGAATGTGGAGTGTTGCATTTTATTGTGCATTTTTTTGGATGTATGGCACAAAAGAATTATAGTGGGAGAA
The DNA here is from genome assembly GCA_036784905.1 of Acrossocheilus fasciatus. Lineage (NCBI taxonomy): Eukaryota > Metazoa > Chordata > Actinopteri > Cypriniformes > Cyprinidae > Acrossocheilus > Acrossocheilus fasciatus. Next base: position 8,211,044 of record CM071954.1, on the reverse strand, counting down.
GATGCAAGACTTGCCATGCTGCTTCATGTCTACGGGATAAGAACATGTTCTGTAGAGTAATGTGACTGGATGGATGGCCACTCAGTATCACTCACCCATAGATACACGAGATGTCGATAACCACATCTATCATGTCACAACACAATTCATAGGTCTGCATATCCACCGGGCTGCTGTCGGTTGCTATGTAAATCTTACTGACCACATCAAAGAGAAAAGCCTTTTCAATCCCTGAATTCTGCAATGAGAGCACAGGACGGGGTTAGGGGTCAGCCGTTATTCTTAAGAAATGCTGCGGAACAGGACATCATATCTAAGAACACTTTGAAGTGGAAATGAATTGCGCAACCAAGTAATCAACTGCACAGCAAGTACTGTTGTTAGAAAATGCATCTAATTCTATAAAAGCTGCTGAAAGACTAGAAAGCCTCTTCCCAAGTTACGTGACTCTTCCTATGTGACTTTTTTGACTGCTTTTTTTAATCATAACAATAAAAATGTTTTAATTGCAATTATATTCAATAATATTTTACATTTATTAATTTAGCAGAAGCTAAATGATAAAAAATACAATTATTTGAATATACACAACACACATGTGAATATATACTGCACACTACTATTCAAAAGTTTTTTTAATGGTTTTGAATGAAGTCTCTTATGCTCACCAAGGCTGAATTTATTTGACAAAAACACAGTAAAAACAATAATATTGTGAAATATTATTACAACTTGAAATAATTGTTTTCTATGTGTGTTGCCAGGGTCACATGATCCTTCAGAAATCATAATATCTTTTTTTTTTTTTTTTTTTTTTGGATTCTATGATGAATAGAAAGTTTTGATGAATTTGAAATCTAAATATTTTTTAACATTATAACATTTGATCAATTTAATGCAACTTTACCAAATAAAAGTATTATTATTTTTTTTTTTAAACAAATCTTATATTTATCTAAATATATTTACAGTACAGGGACACAGATCAAGGGTAAATCTGAATCAATCTATGAAATCAGAAAATGCATAAAAACTGATTAAAATCACACTGCATTGAATGGCAGATGGTTAAGAGACAAATCTTTATAATATCAAATCTATAAATTGCTCAGTTATTGTACTCATGTAGCAGTCTTTTACCATGTCAACTTACCCTCTGCTGCCACCCGCTGGCTAATGTAAAAAAGCTTCAGAAGTATTTATGATTCTGCTAAATGTAATTGCTTTCCAGATCAACATTAAAATAAAACATGAACATCATAAAATTATATTATGTCTGAGAGAGATCATAATAAATAATAATGGGTTTTGTGATCATCATGTTTGTAGGAATATTATTTCCATTATATCTCACAGCAAGCGCAAATCACAGGCCAGTGCTAATGCACCTATGCTAATGGCTGAATGTGACCAGATATAATTCTTAACAGACAGAAAATTATGCTTTCTGGTTTTGCATGTTTACATGAAAATAAATAACAAAAAACATCAAATATAACATTGTTTTAACATGTTTTTGCACGAAAGGTGAAAACTCTTTACAAGTTATTCAGAATTCCTGTACCATTCTTTTGATTCTAAAGAGAACTTTCCATACATCGTAGATTGGAACCCATGACATCTTAATTAATCATAAGCTCAGCTCAAAAATCTATGAACTACTAGAAATTGCTAAGTTCTAAATAATCAGTGATAGAGCCAGAACATAATTAATTCAACACTAAGTACTGATCAGAGATTCACTTTGGTCATCCATGCTGAAAATATGAGAAACCAAGATATAAAGAGGTGCATGGGCCACACAGTGAACTGAAAGATGTTCATTTACTCACAGATATGAAAATGTTGAGCAGATTCTCAAGGGTGGGAAGTTGAGGGATGAGTTTCTGCACAACTTTACTGAAGGCCTCAAAGATTGAATGATCATAGATGCTTGTCAAGTAGAAGCTGAAAGAAATAATACATTTGACATCACAAATCCAACATCCGATGTTTTCAAAAACGCCACATAATATCTGTTATGACACCAACCTTAAGTGTATTCTTTCTAAACCAGCATCGGCTAGATCATCATTGGCTCGTTTGTGTATGTCCCTCTGTTTCTCAATTTTGTGGTCATCTGAAAGCCCATCGACCTTGTGGATGAACACTTCGAAGTTGATGTCAGGATTGACCTTGTAGGCTCTTGTCACAGTGAGGTGAAGTCTACTCAATGCCTCCACATAATCATCCTACACAGTAACATATTTGTAGTGTGTTTTTAGAAAACAGACAGACTGATAAATAGATACATACACAGACAGACAGACAGACGGACGGATAGATCTCTTCACCTGAGAGTCTATGACAAAGATGAGAGCCCCTGTGCCACGAAATATCATCTCATAGTCAAATGTGGGGTCGAAGAAATCAATCTGACCAGGAAAGTCCCAGATTTGGAAGCTGACAAAGGAACTGTTGGAAACATCCTCTCGACAAATCTTATTAGTGCTCTCCAGAAAGAGAGTCTCGTTGGGTGACATCTTGTGGAATACAACTTTCTGAATGGAAGACTTGCCGCTTCGCCTCAGGCCCATGAGCAGGATCCGAGGTTTCACCTCACTGCTGAACGGATCACTGAAGCCCAGCACTGTACAAGAGCCAGACACAGAAACACTGCTTGAGAATCATAAATCACCATACGCAAGCCATATTTGGTTAATGGTAAACCAAACTTAGCACTCAAACAAACTGCAAACTCCAAACTGTTCATAACAGAACTTACACTATTGCTCCAAAGTTTAGAGTCAGTAAGATTTATTTTAATACTTTTATTCAGCAAAGAAGAAATTATTGTAATTAAGAAAAAGACGTTACATTATTACCAAATTAAAATTGTTCTTTAGAACTTTATTTTTATCAACATACATGGTTCAGTTATGCATAAGAGTGACAGGTAACACTTTAGTATAGGGACCAATTCTCACTATTAACTAGTTGCTTATTAGCATGCCCACTATTAACATATTAGCTGTTTATTAGTACTTATAAAGCACATATTCTACATGAACATATTCTACATCCCTAATCTTTCCCAATACCTAAACTTAACAAAAACCTTACTAACTATTAATAAGCAGCAAATTAACAGTTTATTGAGGCAAAAGTCGTAGTTAATGGTTTGTTAATGGCAAGAATCGAACCATAAAATAAAGTGTGACCGAGTGACAATCCTACATTTACAAAAGTCCAAAGCAAAATGAGAGAGTGAGTGTAGTTATTATGTTTATGGTAAACTGACTCACACTCAACAACTAATTGTCACTAATGTACCCTATAGCATTAGATTGTGCTGTCGGTCACTAATATTAGAACAATCTGTACTTACAGAACGAGACACAAATATGACAAATACTTAAGCAGCCAGAGTGTCCTGAATCACCCAAAATGGGTTTGGATATTTGTGCATCTAGACAATATTTGATTTGTGTCGTCTGCTGTTGGAAGTACAGGATGATGAGAAAGTAACACTGGTTAGTAAATACGCTATTTATTGTGAATAGCCATTTTGAATGAATGACCTACTTGATGTCAGTTTTACTCAGGTTTACTGTAATATACTATAGGCAGTAACTTCTAACTAATATACTAATATATATATACAGTGTTGGGGAGTAACTAGTTACATGTAACGGAATTACGTAATTTAATTACAAAATAAATGTAATTATAATTAGTTACAGTTACTGAGAAAAAAATGTGTAATTAAATTAGTTACTTTTGAAAATGTTAATGATTACAGATTTTTACACACACACACACACACACACACACACACACACACACACACACACACACACACACACACACACACACACACACACACACACACACACACACACACACACACACACACACACACACACACAGATTTAATTGACTTTCATAAATTACATTGACTGCTCTAAAATGAGACACCAGTGTTTCAGGAGTTTCGGACACAGAATAGGACACATGCTTATTCGATAACTGTTTTATTTCCTATTTGGGTTTATGCATATGCTTTATTTTTTAAGATTAATATTTTTTTTTCCAAGGCATTGTTAGATGCCATTGTTTCCTGTCATAACTATGCACACATTTCATTTCAAAACCAGTATCATTGCTATTAAAATATTTCTTATTATGATTTTAAATCTGTATTTGACCTCAGAATGATCTCAATGTAAATAAGAGGTGTCAAGTCTGATTTTGTGGTGGCTGTGCTTTAAATTAAATTATTACACTGCTCTGTGGAATGCTTGATTATGATTGGTCAGTCGTGACATTCTAAAGTATGTTATTCCTTGATAACAACTGATAAAAGCTAGTAACACAGACTCATCCGGGTAACTTGAGTCAGCGCTATACGCTTAACCAACTCTACACCTAAATCTACCACTTACAAGGAAACTTTCTGCAGTTTTAGATTTTCAAAAAACTTAATTCTGTGTGATTTATTAGCTTGTTTACCCGTGGGGACCTCAATTTAGGTCCCCACCGTGACACGAGTCCCCACGAGTCTGTGTGTATTCAGGTTTAAGTCCCCACCTGAATAGAAAAACAGGTACACGCACACGTTAATTTTTGTGAAAAGTGGGGACATCCCATAGGCATAATGGTTTTTATACTGTACAAACTGTATGTGCTATTGCCCTACACCAATCCTACACCTAAACCTACCCCTTACAGGAGACTTTGTGCTATTTCAGATTTTCAATTCACTCCATTCTGTGTGATTTATAAGCGTTTTGAAAAGTGGGGACATGGGGTAATGTCCTGAAAAGTCACCTTCTCCTTGTAATGCCTATGTCATACCCTTGTCATTACACAAATCTATGTCCTGATTTGTCACAAAAACACGCACAAACGGACACACACACTATATATGATTCTTTTCAGTCCCTCTGGTTGTCTTGAATGTATGTCATATCTGTCAGTCAGGTGGTTAGTAACCGCTGGTAACCAGCACATTATGCCCTTGAGAGCGGCATGTCCTGCAGGTACTGACTACAGAAGTACAATAACACCCGATTAACATGCCGTCATCAACCAACAAAGGTTATTAATCACTTTAGTCAGTGTGCTGCAGATTTGGACAAAACAGAGGTACCACCCTTGAAAAGAAAAAGCATGTATTCAACTGAATAATAACTAGTCCAAAATTACAGTACACCTAATTTTTAATAGAAGGAGAGCTGCATGAAGGCTCTTCTAAATGGAACAGCTCTGATGTTTACTGAAAATAATTGCAGCTGGCTCTAATGTTTACACAAACCTGAAAATGTCATTAAATGACAACAAAAATGATGGCTTAACAAGTTTTTTCTTTCATATGAGACAGAACATTTTGACATGAAATTTCATAAGGGAGGCTTTAGAATAACTGTCATTTTTATTTAATTTCAAAGCAGTATCATTCTGCATCATTGCACATACTTTAACATCTAAAAGAGGTATGAACATGGCCACAAACTGCCTTGTGACAAGTTCATAAACTTCCAATTAGACATGTAGCAAAGTGAAAAGAGAAATGGCATACTAATCCCATCAGTTTGAATCATATTACCAGAATGACTGCTGGAGAGCATGAGTGTGGAGTTGTGGGCAAAGCCTACACTGGCATTCCACTCCTTCATATCACATGCTGCAGCTGATTTGATGACTGTGACCTTGCTAGCTCTCAGCTGAGGAATGTCAACTGCATTTGGTGAGACTGAGGGACACTTCTAGTCTCAAAATACAGCCTTAGGAATCCTGCAGTGTTTATCGAAGTGTCCAACTGCGGCACCACAGAGTGAAGCAATACTAGTGTGTTTGTTGAATTGGTAAACAACAGCAGAAATCGAGTGAAGGAAAACTTCAGTTGACTGAGTTGACAATCATAGATTGCATCTAAAGTTGTGTCGAAACAAAAGCAATGCCTAACTTATAAATCTACCTGCTTTCTAAGAAATCTTGCCGCAAGGTGAAGCTTGAAGGTACTTTGAAAGTCAAATAGCCAAACTGACCAAAAAAAAAAACATTGTAAAAGCCATAAATCCATAAAGACTTATATATCTTTTAGACATTTTTAAATAAAACCAAGTGAGAAACAAAATGTGTGCACCCTTATTAATAACCCCCTTATAAATATTTTCCATAGTATTTCCACCAAACTTCCAATTTCCAAAGTACTGTAGTTGCTATGGTTTGTTGCTACTTTAAAAACCATAATTGTTTTCAAGTAGCTATATTTTTAAGATATTGGTGGCTAATGCCAAGTTAGCAAAGTTTTACTGTACCATTATCAATAAATCCCTCATAAATAGTTTCCACCAATACACCTTAGTTCCCAAGAGTTATCAGTGTTACCTTCAAAACTATAACGTTAATACATTTTATGGGTTCTTAATAGTTGAAACTTACAGAATATTTCATTGAATATTTACTTTTGTTTATTTATTAATGACACTGGGGGACATTTAGTCTCAACAGTTTATTAATAAATCCCTCATAAATATTTACCAGCCAGAGTTTCCACCCGAAACTTAAATTATTGGGCTTAACTTACTTTCAAAACCATAATAAATTTATATCGGATCTCAAACAGTGAAAGAAGCTTATATAATTTAATGGATTTTTTAAATTTTTTATGTCACTGCTGGCTATCAAATTACCACAGTTTTGTTGTAGTAACAAATTAACTTGTATTTTAAGAGAGAACCGCGGTTACCATGGTAATTGTTTTTGCAATGGATTTATACTTTGCGCTCGTTCAGAAACATGTAAAATATACATAAGCCCTTATTTATGGGTGATAAATTAAAACTACCCCCCTAACCTCCTTCATCACAGCCGCAGTCTCCGTCTCCGTCAGTGAATGTGTCGAAATCATCATCATCCTCATAATAATCGAACAACAGCGCTTCGTTTTCTCCGTCCGCTTCATTGTATTTCCGTTCGCTTGTCATTCTCCGAGTTTAAGAAATTTAATCTGAGGCGGCAGCCAAACTTTTCCACATTGTCACCTGATATGGCCAAGCCATGGTGAACTTTCACCTCCCCCTCGCTCTCTAGCTCTATGACACACACATAGCAGCCCGCCTGCGTGAGGAATCACAGCACACTGTGACTATTCATCACTATCATCACAGAACGAAGAGCTGCGCTGCAGAAGAACTTTGTGAGAGAAGACTGAGAGGAGAGGACGCCTCCCGTTCCCTTCCCCAAACAAACAGGCTATGCATGGACTCCAACGATGGCTGTGGATCTCGGGAGATGTAGTCTTTTGTTCACATAAGGACACATTTAGAAAATGTTATTTATTTATTTAGTGAGATTTATAATAATATCTCGTTACTAAATTACACCAATATATATATAATTTGTAAATAATAATATAACACAATATTTTACTAACACAACCATAATGACAATACTGTTTATATGTATTATAATAGACATTAAAAGCTCAAATGAACAAAATGGTAACTGATAACAACAATAATGATAATAATAATAACACTTTGCTATATATTATTAATAATATTTTTCTTATAGGCTATATAAAATGTAAATAATTTATAATAGGATAAAATATACATTTATATTTAGTCATTTAGCATACACTTTTATTCAAAGCGGCTTACAAATGACGACAATAGAAGCAACCAAAATCAACAAAAGAGCAATAATATGTAAGTTTTGTGACAAATCTCGGTTAGTCTAATGCAGTCCATGAAGAAAGTTTATATATATATATATATATATATATATATATATATACAGTCATGGCCAAAAATATTGGCACCCTTGGTAAATATGATCGAAGAAGGCTGTGAAAATTAATCTGCATTGTTAATCCTTTTGATCTTTTATTAAAAAAGTTCACGAAAATCTAATCTTTCATTGGATAATAAGAATTTAAAATGGGGAGAAATGTCCAACACTCTAACAAAATAATTGACAATAATAATGATAATAATAACATTTTGCTATTATTATTATTATTATTATTATTATTATGTAAAAAATATAATTTTAATTATTTGAAATTATTTAATTATTATCAAAACATTTCTATGACTTTAAAATATATATTTTATTTATTTCAAATATTGATTTCGTAGCCAAGATGACCTCTTACCTTTGAAAGCTGAAGGCCTACATCTGTCCGCGCCGCTGGATGGCGCTGTAAGAGCTGTGATGTTAGCACTCAATAACTATTCATAGAGAAGATTAAAGCACGTGTATGAGAGAGGAGTCTAATTTTCTCTTAATGTTCACCGATGCAAAAATTTTATAATATATATATTTTTTGGTAACACTTTACAATAATGTAATGTATTAACTAACATGAACAAACAATGAACAAAGCATTTATTACACTATTTATTAATCTTTGTTAATGTTAGTTAATGAAAATACAGTTGTTCATTGTTTGTTCATGTTAGTTCACAGTGCATTAACTAATGTTAACAAACACAACTTGTTCATTCTTAGTTTATGTTTACTAATGTTGTTAACTAATGTTAACTAATAAACCTTATTGTAAAGTGTTACTTTTTTTTTTTTTAAAATATAATTCTCTAGTTTAGCTCTCATTCTGTTGGAAGCAAACCTGCAGTCTCAGACTTTATCATTGTACATACTTTGTCCTGATCTTCCAAATAGGCCTTACAACCAAATAAGGGAACATTCAATGCATTGCCTAATACGGAAATAAAGGCAATTGCTTCAGAGAGCTGCACACTCTTACTGATTTCTCAGGGTCATAACCAGTCTGTTTAACTTCAAAGTATTTATTGGCTCTTTTTTTTACAGCTAATATTCTGAAAAATATTTAAGATCTTCTCATCAGAGAATTTGTATGCAGGTTTGAAGTTTGAAAAATCACAGATGTTTTAAAGGCAAGATAACAGGCAAAGGTATGTAACGTTGTAACATACTGTACAGTGACTCCAGTTTGAACTCTAGCTCATCTTCTCTTGATAGCCATCGTATTGTGACCTACTGCAATACCTCTGCCTCTGTACAGCCACAAAGCCAGCAAACTGCCTGCTGATGCTGATATTTCCTCTGGGACGGCAGACGGTGAGTGTGGTTAGGTGGTGTACAGATGTTTAGTGTGTGCACTGCTGTAAGTGTGTGAACTCTGCCCCTTTACTCTCTCATTCCAGCCAACGATGCTTTGAAACCCAGTCCTGTTCTGACACAACAGAAACTCTAAAGAGGTAATGTATTAATTATGTAATGTATTTATTATTATCATTAAATCATCTTTGATCACATTATTATTTGAAATTTAAAATTGTAAAAATTATCATTTTTAAAACATTTTTGTAACGCCCACAGTATGTTCACATAAAGTAAATAAATATAAACTATATTGCACCGGTACAGTATATTATACATGGAACATATAGAATTTAATTTATTACACACAGAGATATTTAATGTAGTCCTGCTGTTGTCAGATGCTGTTGTTGCTTATAGTGACATCCAGATATTGTGAAAATAGTGATTTCAACAGCATGATTTGAAAGTGCTATATTTTGTTTTGTTCTTAGCAGATTGTGGTTCAGTTTAAGCTTCGAGGTCAGTTGATCATTTTAATAAAGATCAGCTTAGAAATTATCCATGAGGCTTGAGTTATAAGCAGAAAGACTGCAATAACAAGAGCTTTACATCTGTACTGATTCTAATTTCCAAAGATAATAATAATATATTAAAATGACACAAAATGTTAAGTTAAATATTTATTATTATTATTGTTATTTTTATTATTATTATTATTATTGGTATGTATGGAGAGCATTTTCTGGTTGTGTTCCTTAGATGAGCACAGATTGTATCTTTTTGTTAATTATTTCATGATACATAACATGGATCCACCCCTTCAAACACCTTTCATTTTCGTGTTATCTTAATACATATCTTAATTTCCCAGTGGACAGAGTAATGCAATATTCATGAAACCACACGATGAATGTGGCCTTGATAACAAACTGCATAAGCAAAACACACAGATCCAGAAATGCTGTATTCTTGTTATTGCATGCAACATTTCGACCCACTTTAAACTCTCAGATGTTGCTTTTACATTCTTCATGATGACTTCAAAGGAGATACACTGATAGTAGAAGGTCATTAATGCAGCACTGCTGTGTTGAGAGTTGATTGCTTTATTCTAGGATCTGAGAGAAGTTGAAGACATTGACATCTCTGTCTTCTTGACATCCAGACTTAATCTGTTTGTTTTATCATAAGATTTGTATTCCCAATAATATGTCTTCCTCAAACACCTGCTGTATTTTGCTTAAAGGAACAGATTTAGTGAAATTTAATATCTGCATCACATCATTTGCTCACCAATGGATCCTCTGCAGTAATTAATTGTAATTTGTGAGCTATTTCCAATAGGGGCAATTTCAGAACAGTCTTGAATTTTGAATATTTAAGTACAAAGGTTTTGCAGTGCAGCATACCATTAATAATTCATGAGCCAGACTAAAAGAGGTTATAAGCACCAAGCATTTCATGAACTGTTGAGCAGCATGCAACAGTTGTATCGTTTTTCTATTTGACTAAAAGAGACATCAGAGCTCTTTTCCATCTGTGCTACTATGTCCCAGCTGTAGCTTTTAGAACTCACATCTGGGACATCTTGCTAAACCCATGAGATCAAACTCTGCAACTCTTCAATCTTGCTCTCTAGCACATTTGGTCCAGGCTATTAATGTGTCCTTTGTTTAATGCATATTTGTAAGCTGTTTTCACCAGTCTCTCTAATGCCTCAATGTTGCTGTATGCAATCAAAATAACTCTTCAGTGAGAGAATGAGACCATCACGTGCTCTTTTCTGAGAAATACTCAAGCCATTTCAATTCAAAGAATAAGTGCTGGTTCTTGAGACATGGCACAAAAAGGACCCATTTTCATTTTGAGTATTATTATATACTATTATAGCATTTATTCATATTTTAAATTTGCTTTTATTTTTAAATGCTCCGTTTTTAATTTAATTTAGTTGCACGTTTTAGTACGGCAATTTTGTTATTTGTTTTTATCATTTAGTTTATATATATATATATATATATATATATATATATATATATATATATACAGTATCTCACAGAAGTGAGTACACCCCTCACATTTTTGTAAATATTTTATTATATCTTTTCATGTGACAGCACTGAAGAAATGACACTTTGCTAAAATGTAAAGTAGTGAGTGTACAGCTTGTATAACAGTGTAAATTTGCTGTCCCCTCAAAATAACTCAACACACAGCCATTATGCTGCCTTCACGTGCTATCGGAAATTTCCTATTTCCCACTTATGAAGTCGTGATTACGCGCTTGTCGTATTCAAGTGCTTTAATGTCGGAAAGAATAAAATGTAGCATCCCATTGGTTGACAATCATATAAACATTCACAGCGCTATACATGCAGTTTGCTGACAATTCTGGAATTTCGGTCAAATACATGCTTATTTCACTGCTTATAAAACATACAATATGCCTATAAATCTAGCCTATAAATACACTACTTTCGCAAACAAAACAAAGGGATAGTTATTGTGAGAACAGCATTGACAGCAGCAATGATCGGAAACTCTGGTATCAAAATTATTTCCAAATTTCCCAGTAGTAAATACGACTTGAGAGGCCGTTCACATCCAATTTCCGATTTGGAAACTTGTATTTACAATAATTCCGATAGCATGTGAAGGCAGCATTAAAGTCTAAACCGCTGGCCACAAAAGTGAGTACACCCCTAAGTGAGAATGTCCAAATTGGGCCCAATTAGCCATTTTCTCTCTCCTGTGTCATGTGACTCGTTAGCAGGTGTGTTAAATTTGGTGTTATCGCTCTCACTCTCTCATACTGGTCACTGGAAGTTCAACATAGCTCCTCATGGCAAAGAACTCTCTGAGGATCTGAAAAAAAGAATTGTTGCTCTGCATAACGTTGGCGTAGGCTATAAGAAGATTGCCAAGACCCTGAAACTGAGCTGCAGCACGGTGGCCAAGACCATACAGTGGTTTAACAGGACAGGTTCCACTCAGGTTCCATGCCATGGTTGACCAAAGAAGTTGAGTGCATGTGCTCAGTGTCATATCCAGAGGTTGTGTTTGGGAAATAGACGTATGAGTGCTGCCAGCATTACTGCAGAGGTTGAAGGGGTGGGGGGTCAGCCTGTCAGTGCTCAGACCATATGCCGCACACTGCATCAAATTGGTCTGCATGGCTGTCGTCCCAGAAGGAAGCCTCTTCTAAAGATGATGCACAAGAAAGCCTGCAAACAGTCTGCTGAAGACAAGCAGACTAAGGACATGGATTACTGGAACCATGTCTTGTGGTCTGATGAGACCAAGATAAACTTATTTGGTTCAGATTGTGTCAAGCGTGTGTGGCGATAACCAGGTGAGGAGTACAAAGACAAGTGTGTCTTGCCTACAGTCAAGCATGGTGGTGGGAATGTCATGGTCTGGGGCTGCATGAGTGCTGCCGGCACTGGGGAGCTACAGTTCATTGAGGGAACCATGAATGCCAATATGTACCGTGACATACTAAAGCAGAGCATGATCCCCTCCCTTCGGAGACTGGGCCGCAGGACAGTATTCCAACATGATAACGACCCCAAACACACCTCCAAGACGACCACTGCCTTTCTAAAGAAGCTGAGGGTAAAGGTGATGGACTGACCAAGCATGTCTCCAGACCTAAACCCTGTTGAGCATCTGTGGGGCATCCTCAAACGGAAGGTGGAGGAGCACAAGGTCTCTAACATTCACCAGCTCCGTGATGTCGTCATGGAGGAGTGGAAGAGGACTCCGGTGGCAACCTGTGAAGCTCTGGTGAACTCCATGACCAAGAAAGAGGATTAAGGCAGTGCTGGAAAATAATGGTGGCCACACAAAATATTGACACTTTGAGCCCAATTTGGACATTTTCACTTAGAGGTGTACTCACTTTTGTGGCCAGCGGTTTAGATATTAATGGCTGTGTGTTGAGTTATTTTGAGGGGACAGCAAATTCACACTGTTATACAAGCTGTACACTCACTACTTTACATTGTAGCAAAGTTTAATTTCTTCAGTGCTGTCACATGAAAAGATATAATAAAATATTTTACAATGCATATTTTCTCAATTCTACCACTTTTTTTGTCCTAATTTAACCATTCAGTTCTTAATTTGGCTTTATAAAACAGAAGTATATTGCCACACAAAATTTACAGAAACAGGCCAGAAATCAAAGCAAGAGCTTAAAACACAGAGATCTGATGAATTTCATTCTTATCCAGAAATATTCCCTCTTGTGCTAGACTTAAAGGAAAGACTACAATGAATCTCTCTCTGTTCCTGTGCGAGGGATTACCCATGTGACTTTTTTAATGTCAGTAAAGCCAGCTGGTCATACGCTCTCGGTCTGTAAGTCCCTGTGTGCGGGATTGTGGCGCATCTGCGTGTGATTTCTTTTATGTGAGCATGTGTGTCTTGTTTTTCACAGGACAGTTGCTGCTGTGAGTTCACCTGGTCTCACATAACAGTCACACAGAGGCAGGGGCGGACGGCGGTTACAAAGGCAACCTGGAAGATGTAAACTCATGGTCTATCTCTTTTACTTCTCGTTTCGACCATTAGAGCAAATGATAAGAAGGCTTAAGCCAATATTCTTGAGATTTTTGCCAAGGCCACAATTTACAATCTTCTAGGAAAGTTCTTAATGTGGCTGATGTATGACCTCTTGTGGCCTTTGAGCTTAGATATATATGACCAAACACCAGTGCTAATGGATGTGTTTTTGTTTTTTCCAGGGTCATCAGACAGCCCTGCACCGGGCAGCTGTTGTGGGAAACCGTGATGCCATCTCTGCCCTCATCCATGGAGGCTGTGCACTTGATTTACAAGACAAGGTCTGTTCATTTGCATTACAAAAATCCTTATTTTGTTTCTTGATGAATTTTATAATATCAGCATTATTATAATGTATACAAATCAAGATTCAGGAATCTATTAATAAAACTGTCAGATGTAAAAATCCAGACTATTGTTCATCTTACTGCACAGGGAATGAGTTGACTTTGTTAACTCAAAACAACAACAACATTTATTTGTGGTAAAATCAATGCTATAGAATATGATTTTCTTTCATCAGGAAGGAAACACTGCTTTGCATGAGGTATCATGGCATGGATTCAGTTCATGTGTAAAGCTACTGGTCAAAGCTGGGGCCAATGTCCAAGTGAAGAACAAAGTATGTCATTTTCATGTGCATTATTTTACATTTACTTTGATATTAAACCAGATTTTTTATTTAAAGAAAAATATAAAAACGTTGATATATGAAGAGTTATTTTGCAAAAACAGATAACTCTGTTTTTAACAATTCTCAGAAATCATGTTTTTTCATTGTGTATTCCAATTAATCTCCATCAAACTGCAATTGGGTTATTTTGACTAGGTTAAAAAATTAAAAACACAATAAAACACAATAAAAACATGATAACATAATAAAAAACATGATTGTTAAAAAAAAGCCCAAAAAACGGAGTTATCAGTTTTTGAAAATAAACTCTTCATATATATGAATATATATATATATATATATATATATATATATATATATATATATATATATATATATATATATATATATATTACAATTTAAAAAAACAAAACAAAAAAAAAACATTTTTTTTTTTACAAAAAAAGTTTCTTTAAAGCAAAATTTTATTTCCTGTGTTTAAGTATTTCATTTCGAAACAGGAAATTCAATGGCTATCAGCTTTTATTTTTATTATTATTTTTAAAAACTTTTAATGGGCTTTTCATTTGGACAACAAAAGGAACTTTTGATAACACAAACATAAAATTAAAACAACATACATTCAAATACATACATAGACAAAAATCCACCAATCAGCTTTTAGGATTTGATTGGCTACAGCCTAGAAACACCATGGTTTGCTATTTTATAGTCAGCTGATAGGGAAGGGAAATTCTCATTCTGAAGAATATTTCATTGTACAGAGAAAAAAAATGTACATGTCCATACATATACATATAATAGTTTACAGGCTTTAAATGAAAAAGAAAAAAATAGTGGAAATCGTCATGGGACATGTAAACTGTAAATTGACATTTAAGAAAAAAAAAGCATTTTCCAGAATTTGAGTTTCTTAAAAAAAAGCTGCTAAATTTTTGTTAATTTGCTGTAGATAAACGGAAAGCAAACAGATGTGGACTAAAACCCAACATTTTCAAAACTGGAGATGTTCTGTTAAATTTAGAAATTCTGATGAATTATCTTTGCAATCAGTTTCTATTCCATTAAACTGTATTATTATTTTATTTTTAAAGGCAGGAAATACACCTCTACATCTAGCGTGTCAGAATGGACATTCCCAGACCGCTCGAGTGCTACTACTAGGTGGAGCGATGCCTGACAGCAAAAACAATGCATGTGCACTCGTCTAAAATCATTACAATCTATTTTAAATGATTATATAAATTGCAAACTGAAAGTAAAAAGTTCCTGAAAAAGAAGTTCAATCATTTCTTTCCTTCCAGGCAGGTGACACATGTTTGCACATTGCTGCACGCTACAATCACTTGGCCATGATTAAGATCCTCTTGGGTTCTTTCTGCTCTGTGGCTGAGAAAAACCAGGTCAGATCCTCATTCTGATTGCTTTGAATCCAGCACCAATGTGGTTTGTTTTTTGTGTCACTGCTGTGTCCTAGTTTTTAAATTATTTTGTCTAAGTTAATAGGCAATCATGCAATAAACTGTCAAAAGAAAACAAAACTACATAATTAATTATGGCTTGATAGTGTATTATTTTATACTTCAACAAACCATAATAAAGTGGCACACAATGAAAAATTAAGAGACAAATAAACAAAATTAAAATGGTCTTTGTCTAAATTGCTATAGATTGTGGTTTAGATCACAGCATCTGGTAATTACTTACAATTACAGCTTATTTTGGTCATAATTTTGTGGAAAATCGATATATTTTACAGATAGGAGACACTGCGCTCCATGTCGCTGCTGCCCTAAATCACAAGAAAACTGTCAATCTATTACTGGAAGCAGGAGCTGACGCAAACATCAAAAACAATGTAAATCATGTAGTCTCAAATACTTTATGATTGTATAGTTATTATGAATGTAAGTTGTTATGGGGGCTGGGGTTGGATGATGCTATAGCTCAACCTACAGTACGCTTCACAAATTGGACTGTAAAGAATTACAGTGTCTGTTAAATGATAATTTATTTACACACTAAATCTATCAACAGACAGGCCACACTGCTCTTGATAAAGCCCGGGACAATAACAACCGAGATTTGGCTACTCTGTTAGCAAAATCCAATCAGGTAAGTAATGTTATTACATTCAAAGTTTTCCATTTAAAAGCAGTTCATTGTCCTGCTCTTTCTAGCAAAGCATTGTATGATTATTTGATTCACTTTTGACTGAATAAGCTCTACTGAACAAACCGGTTTGATGAATGACTCTATGACTCACACATAAAGGCAATCCCCTCTTTCATTTCTAAATCATTCAGTGTTTTTAAATTAATTGGTGGACAAATGATTCAAATGACTTACTCATGAACACAATCACATGTCGCCAAGGCCAGAGTGGATAAAAGCTCAGTGTAATGAACAAAATGCAAGCTCTGGAAAAAATATTTTTTAATAGGTGAACTACTTTTAGCCTGAATGCTTCGTTATAAGAACACAAACGATACACTGCAAAAGATGCAAGACGTGAACTAAATGGTCAAACATATGTTTGCAAAAAAAAAAAAAACCTATTAAAAACACACAAGTGCAATGTGAAAATACGCTCTTTTTAATGCAGTCAGCATTCAAAATCAAAGTTTTGGTTTATGTATATAATATATGTATGTGTGCTGTGTATATTTATTATGCTTGCATGTATATATTTAAGAAAAATATGTTATGTTTATATATGAAATATATTCATGTATAATATAAAATATAAGAATATAAATATATAAATGTATATATGCATGTAAATAATTCCGAAATACATACTGTATATGAGTGTATCTATACATAATAAATATACACAGTGCACACACATATATTATGTAAACTAAAACTTTTATTTTGGATGCGATTAATCACGTTTAATCATTTGACAGCACTAACATATATATATATATATGTATAAATTTGAATTAGTTTTTATTTTGTATTTTTTAATTTCATTTTCACTTTAGTTAAAGTTTTACTAAAGTTTTTCATTTAAGTTTAGTTTACTAAAATTACTATTATTATTAATACAATTTTATTGTGTTTTTATGATTTTTATTTAAATTTTTTTATTGGTTTTTAATACTTTTTAAATATATTTTTAATATGTGACCCTGGACCACAAAACCAGTCTTAAGTCGCTGGGGTATATTTGTAGCAATAGCCAAAAATACATTGTATGGGTCAAAATTATCGATTTTTCTTTTATGCCAAAAATCATTAGGATATTAAGTAAAGATCATATCCCATGAAGATATTTTGTAAATTTCTTACCGTAAACATATCAAAACTTCATTTTTGATTAGTAATATGCATTGCTAAAAACTTCATTTGGACAACTTTAAAGGCAATTTTCTCAGTATTTTGTCAGTATTTTGACAGATTCCAGATTTTCAAATAGTTGTATCTCGGCCAAATATTGTCCTATATCCTAACAAACCATACATCAATGGAAAGCGTATCGAAAAATTGACACTTAAGACTGGTTTTGTGGTCCAGGGTCACATATGTCTTTAATATGTGTTATATACAACATATATAACTTTTTTTTAAGTAACTTTATTTATTTAGTTAGTTGGTTAGTTACATGTATCCTGGTGTAGTTACAGCTTCTACCAGCAGGTATTAAATGAAATGACCATCCAAACTTCGATGCTTATTTTAACAGTAGCATACTGTAAATCAGGTTGTATGTCCCTGCTTAGGTGCAGAGGTTTGCTCGAGGAAAAACTGTGAGAAAACGAAGAGATGTCTTGCGGGCCCAGAAGAGAACTCAGTCCCTCCCCAGAGTTCATTCCTCCCGAGAGAAGGTGGAAAATTCAGATAAGATTCATCCATCTAGAACGACATCTGCACTGTTGCAGATTCATCGTTTGTAATATGATTGGGATCTAGGGGCCAGTGAGAAGAAAATGTCACATGACTACTAAGCTTCCATAACCCTAAAAGAGATCAGAGGTCATGTGATTGTTTTCGCCAAAATATCCCTCTCATGCTAAGCACTCCCATCATTGTGCAGGACTGTACTGAAGTGGCAGAAGACACAAACAAGAGTGATCAAGTACATCAACCTGAACGAAAAACAGCAACTCTGAGCCCCGGCACGAGGAGAAAGATCAGGAGCCCAAGGAGACAGGTAGTGATATTAAATTTATATCCTTATTAATTAATACCTATTATAATATTTCATACTATAATATTATACTATATGCCAAAATACCATGATGTACAGCTCTAATGTATGGTGATATGGTGTTGCATGATTGTAGAGGGTTTATTTTTCAGTAATGACATGCTGACTGTACATTACTCTGCTTATTAGATGGCTTAACAGTTAAATACTTAAATTTTATTTTATTGATTTAACCCAATATAATCAGGTGGACTCAGTCTTATTAATTTTTTTTGTCTTAAAACAAATTAAATTAAATGTTATCACATTTTAGGTGATCCTAGACTGGAGGGTTTATTCTGCAATAATGAAATGCTGACTGTACATTATTCTGCTTATTAGAAGGCTTAATAACTTAAAAATAAACATGAATGATAGATTGAAGTTATTATTTTAAAATTAATAAAATCTTAACAATCTTAATGAAAAATCTTAATAAATCTTAATTTGACTATTTATTTAAACTATTTTTTTTTTTACTAATCTTACTAAAACAATTTAGCGATTATTACATGTATGTATTAAACTATATACATTATAAATAGAAAAAAAACTTTTTTTAATCATCTGAATTGCTTTTATCAGTATAACCCAATATAATCAGATAGGCTCATTAATTTTTTTTGTCTTAAATAAAACAAGTTCATTTAGATGTTATCACATTTTTAGGTGACACATTTTACTTGACAATTTTTTCCTCCTAATGTAGCCTATGCTTTTTAATAATCCCTGCTCTAGCATGAACATTTAAAAAAGTACTCTGTTCAATAATTCTGTTTTTGCTGTTAAAAAAGTTGGAACACGTGTTCCGGAGAGAGTATCAGCTCCATGAGAGAGGATCTCCATCCCAGACAGTAAAACACAGCAGCCCCAGCTCTCAGGAGGAAGAGGAAGCTCCTGGAAAAGCCTATCAACTTTATACACTATACAGGGATAAAGATGGACAGATAAAGCAGGTAAACTCTACATTAGAGTTAATGCAGTGCATTTGTTTGTTTTAAACCTCTTAACCAGTGTCTGCAAACAGGCTCCTGCGAATGACTGTCATTGTAAGCCCCTCATTAAAACTCTGGAGAATAAGCTGAAAGCCACAAAGATGGAGATGAGGTCAGAAATTCACACTGTCCAAGAGGAGATCAACTGCAGGCTGGGCAAAATAGAGCAAAAAAACAAGCACCAGGTTTGTCGTTTGCTGTGATTTTTTTTGTTTAGAATTTCCTTCATAATTTACAGAATACCCATCTAACCTCTATATTTGGAGATGAACCCCATACTCTACATTACTTTTTAAAAGTTTGGTAATTATTATTATTATTTTTTTTACAAATATTTTTTATAAAATGTGTCTTACTGTATGCTTTTTAAAATAAAAAATACAGTAAAATATAGTAATACTGTAAAATATTAAAATGTAATTTATTCCTGTGATGGCAAAGCTGAATTTTCAGCTGCCATTAGTCCAGTGTCACATGATCATTCAGAAATTATTCCAATATGCTGAATTGGTGATCAGGAAACATTTCTTGCTTGCTTCTTGCTAGCTGTGCCTGTGTTGCTTTAATATGGAAAAAGTGATACTTTTTTTTCAGGATTATTTGATGAATAGAATTTATTTCAATTGTTTAATTCCTAATAAAACTATTTGAAATATAAATCTTTTGTAACATTGTCTTTACATTGTTGAATAAAAGTAGTGTTTTTCAAAAAAATAAAAATCTTACCGACCCTGAACTTTTGAAAAATATGCCATTGTAATATAAACAAAAATAAGTCAATAAGATTATTAATGAATTTTGCATTCTTGGAATTTGAATGAAAAATGTATTTGAAAAATGTATATGAATATAAGTAGTACCATTAAATAACTGACATGACTCTTTGTAATCCCTATGGATAAAATAAATCGGAAAATCACTTCCAAAACCAATGAGTGAAAATGTGGGTGTTAGAGACTCATATCTCTTTCGGTTCAGATTAAAGTTCTTGAGAAACTCACACAGGAGCGTGTGTCAGCTGAGAGGATGGAGTGTCATTATCGAATCAATCAGAGAGCCACCCTGGAACGCATGGAAGGCGAGAGAAGACAGGTACAACACCTTTAGAGAAGAGAGGCACGACCACAGTCGCATCAGCCTTGGCCTCACTGATCAATCTTATGCTGCTCTGTTTGTATCTTTCAAGCAGGTAGCTGCTACCAATGCTGTGAAAAGCTGGTGCATGTCTAAGATTCAGGATCTCGAAGTGCGAATGCCTGCAGAGGCACAATACTACAAACTTCTGCGCTCTCCATCAGTGGATCAGTCTCTGGTGGATTCAGACCCCGAGGGTCTCCCGCTGCTGTCGCTCATCTCTGAGGAGAGCTCCAGCTCGCTGGCCACCTACGTCAATGTTTTACCCAGCCCAGGAGCAGGTCCTAATAATGACGGGAAAAGTCTTGAATTTGGGGACGCACGTGGGAGGAGATACTTTGAGATGAAGCTGAACAGTTCTTCAGGTTTGAAAAAAAATGCACTGAATTATTTTTATCAGTATCGTTATAGTAACAGTTACAGTAAAAATACCTAAACATTCTTAAAACAAGATGTACATTTAGCTAAAAAGCATATTATACACACAATATGTTAATATTAGACTTATTTTTAGAAAATCTATCTTTAATACAAAGGTATTTTATTATATTTATATTTTTTTCATGAGAAACATGAACTGAACTGACCTCCCCAACCTATATGACTGCCATAATGTGGCATATTTCTGTGTGAAATGGGGTATTATAAAAGAAGAAAAAAGCTGAATGGTTCTTCAGGTTTGAAAAAATGCATTAAAAATGTGTTTTATCAGTATCATTATTTACAGTAAAAATAACTAAACATCCTTAAAACAGGATATACATTTAAATAAGAAGCATATTATTATATGAATATATTAAGGCCTGTTTTTAGAAATGGTATCTTGACTACAATGTATTTTTATTGTATTTATAATAATTTTTCAAACATTTTTTTTTAATCTCTAGCATTTCCTGTAAAAAATATCTAAAAATTTACTAGTACATTTAACTAAGAAGTATATAATAAATATATCAAGTTTCAAGTTTCAAATTTATTCCAGGAATACATGGCCTCTCAGCCCATAGTTCCACAAAATCATAATGACATGGCAGATAATATTTTCTTCATTCCATGATATATATACAATACCAATCTCCATGCATACCCCGAATCAAAAACACTTGACACATCAATACAAACATCACCAACAATAACAAGATCACCAAAGTATTTCTTACACAAATCCTCATTTTTTTTGTTTTATTTTTATTTATATTATTTTTAAGTATATTTGTTTCACTTATGTTAAAGTGAACATGAACTGGCCTCCCCAACCCATTTTACTGCCATAATGTGACATACTGTATTTCTGAGTGGACCGGGATATACTCACTGTAAGAAGTAAGAATCACTGATTAGTTGTTCATAAAGACCAAACAAAATATTTTAAGAAATTAATAATAGGGTTTGATTTTTATTTCATGTTGACTTTAAGCATTAAACTTTTTTATTATATTATTTTAAGTGATTTTTTTGTTTTTATTATGCTCTACTCTAAAATAAGACCTTTAAAAAGAAGAGATTTAAATGAGTAAAATATATTTAATGAGAGTACATAACAGTCAAAAAGAAAGAAAGAAAGAAAGAAAGAAAAATATTTTGTTTTTCTAAAATATCTTTTTACATTCATACAGATGAATATCATAACCTGACAGCTCCTTCAACGGTCAAACACAAACCTCTATCACGGAAGCTGGCGACTGCTGACCCCAAGTGGCACCAAGCAGAAGTGCAGGAGGTTGGTGTCTCAAAGTCCAGGTCAGACAAAGAGGTTGAACTCTGCAACAGCAGTGCCAGCAGCAGCCTGTCCACATGCAGCAAGCGTTTCAACGACAGCAAAACAGAACCAGCACCAGGCCCAGCCTGGAAACATAGCAAGCACCTGAAGGACAGGATTAAAGCACATCACGCTCAAACCCAGCAGAGCAACACCATGAAGACCTTGGAGGTGTTTTCCCAGCGACCCGTGGAGGCCACCTTCACCCAAGAGCGGGCAAACTTGCACGCCATGGAGGTGACACAGCATTTCTTTGAGACGGTCTCCACACAACTGGAACGCTGGTACGAGAGGAAGATCCAGGAAGCACAGAAGGTGGCAGAACAGAAAGCTCTGCAGGACAGAGCCAGTCTACTGGAGAGGATCAACATGCTGGAGGAAGAGCTACAGAAGCTTCGCACTAACACTAATACAAACTGTTGACACATACGGTACTAACTCCAGATACCTTGATTCCACTTAATATTAAAGTCATGGCAATATAAATGAGACTGGAGATTTGTAAACACTGAGTAAACTTAAAGTAATTTTATTGTACTATAGTAAAAGACAGGGATACAAAAGCTGTGAAAAATGTAAAATTTATAATACTCCAAATCAAAGTTTCATTTTGACAACGGCAGCAGTTGTTATACACTGTAAAAAAAAAAAAAAAAAAGTTGAGCCAACTTAAAATTTTAAGGTAACCAGCTTCAGCAGATTATACAACAAAAATTTGAGAATCTCCCACAAAAATAAGTTGAGCAAACTCAAAATTCTGCTGAAGCTGGTTGCCTTAAAATTTTAAGTTGGCTCAACTTTTTTTTACAGTGACACATGGTTGGAATTGTTGGCACCCTTGGTAAATATGATCAAAGAAGGCTGTGGAAATAAATTTGCATTGTTAATTAAAAAAATTCACAAAAATCTAAGCTTTCATTGGAGATTAAGAATTTAAAATGGGAAGAAATATCATTATGAAATAAATGTTTTTCTCTAATACACGTTAGACACAATTAAAGGCACCCTTTTATTCAATACTTTTTGAAACCTCCATTTGCCAGTTTAACAGCTCTAAAATTTCTCCTATAATGCCTGATGAGGTTAGAGAACACCTGACAAGAGATCAGAGACCATTCCTTCATCCAGAATCACTCCAGACCCTTTAGATTCACAGCTCCATGTTGGTGCTTCTTCTCTTCAGTTCACCCACTCATTTTCTACAGTGTTCAGGTCAGAGGACTGGAACGGCCAGCAGAAGCTTGGTTTTGTGCTCAGTGACCCATTTTTGTGTGGTTTTTAAAGTTTGTGTTTGGATTATTGTCCGGTTGGAAGATCCAAACATGGCCCATTATAAGATTTCTAACAGAGTCAGTCACTTATTGATTTTTTTATCTGTTGGTATTTGATAGAATCCATGATGTCATGTGTCTAAACAAGATGTCCAGGACCTCCAGCAGAAATATAGGCCCACGACATTAAAAATATATTTCATTGTACATTGTATACTTTTTATCCCTGTGTTCACCAAACCCATCTTGAGTGTTTGCCGCTAAAAAGCTCATTTTTAGTTACATCTGACCATAGAAGCCAGTCCCATTTGAAGTTCCAGTCATGTCTGACAACTGAATATGCTGGAGATTGTTTTTTGGTGAAAGCATTTTCTTTTCTTGATTTTTTTTCTTGAAGCCCTCCCAAACAACATGTGGTGATTGTTTTCTGACCCTGAAACTCAACCTTTTTCTGCAATTCTCCAGCTGTGGTCCTTGGAGAGTCTTTAGCCACTCAAACTCTCCTTCTCACTGTGTATTAGGACGATATAGACACGCGTCCTCTTCCAGGCAGTTTTGTAACATTTTATGTTGATTAGAAATTCTTAAGTATTGCCCTGATGCTGGAAATGGGAATTTTCACTGCTTTAGCTCTTTTCTTAAAGCTACTTCACTAATTTGTGAAGCTCAATTATCTTTTGCTGCAAATGAGAAATATATTCTTTGGTTTTTCTCATTGTGATGGATGATTAAGGGAATTTGGGCTTTGTTTTCCCTCCTATTTATATTTCTGTGAAACAGGAAGCCATGGCTGGATAATTTCATGTTCATAATCACGCTGGTGTGCTCAAAATTGTGAATATGAATGGCAATATATTTCAGATATATTTTACTCATAAGAATTTCTAGGGGTACCAGTAATTGTGTCCAACATGTATTTGAGAAAAAAACATTTATTTCATAATGATATTTTCCCCCATTTTAAATTCTTATTCTCCAATGAAAGCTTAGATTTTTGTGATTTTTAAAAAAAATAAAAGGTCAAAAGGATTAACAGTGCAGATTTATTTTCACAGCTGCCTTTGATCATATTTACCAAGGGTGCCAACAATTCTGACCACGTGTGGTAATGGTACAATGATGCTATGTTAGTGAACTAGAGTACTTTTAGAGTACTTTTTTGTTAAATGTTAAGTCACCCATGGAATAGTTCACCCAGAAATTATAATTAACATCATTTACTCACCATGTTGACTTTCAAACAAGTTTGAGAAATATTCCAAATCGAAAAACTGGCTTCCTTTCATTGAGCTGGCATGTGAATTGAATTGGCCAACCCTACAGGAAGCTCAATTGGAATTTTAATTGGAATGACAGGAAGAAGAATATATTTTTTAATGTATTAAAATAGAAAACCATTATTTTATATCATAATAATATTTCACAATATTAGCATTTTTTCACCCTGTTTTTAATGACTTGTATTTTTTTTATACATACATGTCATTATTTCCTGAAATTCCTTTGTGTTCCACGTAAGAAAAAAAATATATAGTTTGGGATGGCATCATAGTGAGTAAAAATGGACAGAACTGACATAATTTGTATATTTGTATAAACTATTACTTTAAATGTGAATAAAATATCTTCACTCCTATATGAAGTTAGATTGTGTGAATTGAAATATTGTAAATTAGGTGACTTTCAGTCAGTCAGTTATTAATGACAAGATGAATAGTAAAGACCTTTCTTTTAATCCTAGATGGAATTACTTTGTTACATAGTTCTGTTCTTGTTATTGTAAAATATCTAATATATTGTTCAGTTCTTCAGTCCGTGTACCTGTACAAAATGTAACTAAACTGTTTTAATTAAATTTCAATTATAGTTGCTCAACTTGAGAATGAAGAAAACTGTTTAAAATGCATGTAAGAATGCAATCTGTTTTGTTGTGATTGATGATACATGAGAATGCATGCCATACATGTGAAATCTATTAAAGGTTTGATGAGTCAAATGTTGTATAACCCTCAGTTCATGACCCACCATGATCTCTGCAGCACAGCATTTCTGTTTTTGCAGGGGTCTAACAGGTCAGATGCATCATTCTGTGTATATATATACAGTGTCAGATTTCATTAGTGAATCTCATCTTTTCTTAAACAATTTATATCTTTTCCACTAAATGATTCATGATTATGTTCACTACAAAGTTGAAAACGATCTAATACTTTGAAACTCAAGCACAAGGCTAAAATAATTAAACTAAAAAATGCAATCCTCAACATTATTTTTAGACGTTTTCAAGGGAATGCAATTCACACTCTGTTCTTTGCCCCGTTCACACCCTAAACTTCTTCTCAGTAAATATCTGCAGGCGTGCTGGAATCTCATTATCTCCAAACAGTCAGATCAGGGCTGCACGAGTCTGTATTGATTGAAATGGATCAGAGTGAAGTAATCTATCAGCATGGTGGACGTCCATCCCACTGCCTCCATCCATTTTCGAACTGCCGGCCCAAACAACAAAATGTTTCTGCACTACAACAAAAACAAAAGGCTGTAGCAGTAGCTATGGCTACATTTTTCTGTTATACATTACTACAGATTTAAATATTTTGATTTTTGCAGTGATTTTTGAATAATATTTAAATTGGCAGTAAGAATAAAACAAAGAGAAAAAAAAATATGATTGGTTCCATAGGCTAAAGGGAAGCTAAGCCTAGTAATCTAAGCACATAAACCCTTTTTTAAGGCAAGTTACAGGATTGGATGTCATGAAATATTTTTAATAGGAATGAATTTCTATTTAATGTGATCACAACTTAGGACCCCCCAAATCTGAGGGTTGTCTCTCCTAAAAAAATCACTACAAACCACTCTGTGTATTGTAAATAATATAATGAACATATTCTTAAAATAATTGTGTTAGTGAAACAATATAAACGCAAAAAGCATTTTAAGTTTAGAAATGTTTTGAGTCCCCCTCCCTTGCCTCATAGTGGTTTGGCCCATTGCCTGCTTTCACCCTTTCCCTCACCAATACACACACGAGTCTGGTGGATAGAACAGAGTTCGTCAGTAGTTATGTGTAAGTACGCTGTCAAGGCTTTATTCACTTTAGACATCGGAAACTAGCTTAGCTTGTTTAACCCTCTGGTGCTCCTCTTCACGGTCAAAAGTGACCGGACACCTAAAATGTGACTTTCCCTCCCCCCCCAGTAAAATCAATGTAACATATTTTTGTTTAATGATATTTTTTTTATTTTTCCTTTTGTATTTTGAGAGAATTTCATGGTACTAATTAATATTTATGCAATAATTATGATCAAATTGGAGGGAGTAAAATAAGAAAAACATCTGCAATTCCATGGTTTAGCCCACAGATTCCCATAAATTCTCTAATTGTTTTGAGACATAAATACTTATTTTTATTAAGTTGTGGTTTTGGATATATGTTTAGACATTTTCAAAGACAACTTTTTGTAAAGGTTTAGATTTTTTTGGTTTGAAATGTTGATTTAAAGCGTCAGTTTTTAAATTATTATTACTACAGTCAAACCTGAACACAGAGAAAGCATTTTGTTACACAAAATATTACAATTCTATAAAAAGGTTTAACAGGAATGTTTTATCAGAGCTTAATCCTTCTGGGTCTGATCTGATTTCAACCTCTTCTTTCAGTTTTCTGAGTTGTTATGGCTATATGGTTATAACCATACCAATTCATTTGAATGTGTATATTTGTGTATGTGTGGGTGTGTGAATGGATGTCTGTTTTGCACTCTTGATCTTTCAGAGTGTAACCCCTTCCTTGCTGTCCACTTTTTTACTGCATTGTAGTTGAATTATTGCTTTTATTTTATATATTTTCTATGTTACAGTCACACCAGTTCAAAGGTGTGTATAAGTGTGTACGCGTGTGTTAATTTTGCACTCTTGATGTTTTAAAGTTTCACCCCGTCATTGCTGTGTACTTTTTTTCTGAATTTGCTGAATTTTTGTGTTTTTGTGAATTTCCCATTCATTTCTTATGGTCAGTCATTTTTGACTGAAGACCACACGTGTGACTATTTTTTTACGACCAATTAGCCTGCTCGAATCAAGCCCTCACTTTTTTTGTGTGTTCACATTCCAAATGCCATAAAAGTCACCAAGTTTTGTACCATTCCGATGAAGCTGTAATTTTTAAAAATTCAAAACAGAAAAGTTTTTGGTCAAAAGTGATCGATGAGCACCAGAGGGTTAACACCGTAACTTGTCACCCACTATAACCAACACGGCAATAACCCTGTGTGTGAACTGATATTAGGCTAATATTGCACAACACGAATTCCGGAAATGTTGGAACGTTCTTAAAATTTGAATAAAATGAAAACTAAAAGACTTTCAAATCACATGAGCCAATATTTTATTCACAATAGAACACAGAGAACATAACAAATGTTTAAACTGAGAAATTTTTACAGTTTTATCCACTAAATGAGCTAATTTCAAATTTGATGCCAGCTACAGGTCTCAAAAAAGTTGGCACGGGGGCAACAAAGGGCTGAAAAAGCAAGAAAATTTGAAAAGATTAACTAATTAACTAAGCGCAACTAATTAAGTTAAGGTCTGTAATATGACTAGCTATAAAAGGGATGTCTTAGAAAGGCAGAGTCTCTCAGAAGTAAAGATGGGCAGAGGCTCTCCAAACTGTGAAAGAGTGCGTTAAAAGATTGTGGAATACTTTAAAAACAATGTTCCTCAATGTCAAATTACAAAGGCTTTGCAAATGTCATCATCTACAATGCATAACATCATCAAAAGATTCAGAGAAACTGGAGAAATCTCTGTGCGTAAGGGACAAGGCCGAAGACCTTTGTTGGATGCCCATGGTCTTCGGGACCTCAGATGACACTGCATTTCTCATCGGCATGATTCTGTCATTGACATTACTAAATGGGCCCAGGAATACTTCCAGAAACCACTGTCGGTAAACACAATCTGCCGTGCCATCTGCAGATGCCTAATTAAGCTATATCATGCAAAAAGAAAGCTATATGTGACATGGCCTGGAAGTGCCGTCATGACCTGTGGGCCAAGGCTCATTTAAAATGGACTGTTTCAAAGTGGAAAAGTGTTCTATGGTCAGACGAGTCCAAATTTGACATTCTTGATGGAAATCACGGACGCCGTGTCCTCCGGGCTAAAGAGGAGGAAGACCTTCCAGCGTGTTATCAGCGTTCAGTTCAAAAGCCAGCATCTCTGATGGTATGGGGGTGCATAAGCGCACATGGTATGGGCAGCTTGCATGTTTTGGAAGGCACTATAAATGCTGAAAGGTATATAAAGGTTTTAGAGCAACATATGCTCCCCTCCAGACAACGTCTATTTCAGGGAAGGCCTTGTGTATTTCAGCAAAACAATGCAAAACCACAGACTGCAGCTATTACAACAGCATGGCTTCGTAGTAGTAGAGTCCGGGTGCTGAATTGGCCTGCCTGCAGTCAAGATCTTTCACCTATAGAGAACATTTGACGCATCATTAAACGAAAAATACATCAAAGATGACCACGAACTCTTCAGCAGCTGGAAACTTATATCAGGCAAGAATGGGACCAAATTCCAACACCAAAACTCCAGAAAAGAAAAACCTCGATGCCCAGACGTCTTCAAACTGTTTTGAAAAGAAGAGGAGATGCTACACCATGGTAAACATGCCCCCGTCCCAACTATTTTGAGACCTGTACATAGCAGGCATCAAATTTGAAATGAGCTCATTTTGTGCATAAAATTGTACAATTTCTCAGTTTAAACATTTGTTATGTTATCTATGTTCTATTGTGAATAAAATATTGGCTCATGTGATTTGAAAGTCTTTTAGTTTTCATTTTATTCAAATTTAAAAAACATCCCAACATTTCCGGAATTTAGGTTGTAGACCTAACATTACCGATGTGTTGGGTTTTGCTCAATATGATGTTAAGTGGCAGATCAGTGGGCTTTGCTGCTGCAGTTGAATATCTAAATACGAGACGTCCTCTGTTCCAGACGAAACCTAAAATACTATGTGGATTATGCAAAATAATTTAATAATTATAATATGACCGCGTGGTGAACCTATGAACAGACCTCATATTTAAACAAGGTTATACTGTGTACACATCTATCCTTACAAGTGCAATTTTGTCTGTATTATTTGTGTCCCTTTCAAAAATGGCTCTTGATTTTATATTTATTGTCCCCCCTACCGTTAGATGAAATTTACACCCTTGGAATCATGTGTAAAAAACGCTTAAAAATATGATGCAACATGGCCACGTTCACACAGCAGCAGAATACAGTTGTCAGGCCTGTTCAGTATTTGAGTCACTAATACGGATAAGTTCACACAAATTTCAGTTATTAACGGGATTGACAACAGCATTCCAGAACCGAACCATTCTGGGCTGCGTTTCCCAAAAGCATCGTAATCCTAAATTGATTGTAGAACCAATTGTCAACTATGGAGCTATGATCAATTTAGGATTACAATGCTTTTGGGAAACGCAGCCCTGCACAACTAGTTTTTTGTCATGTCACACACTGCGAGAGCCGCTCCAAAACTGTGTGAACAGAACATTTATATACTCACACCTATAAGTAAAGCACTGACAGTGTGAACATATATCAAACTCAAATCAATATTTAAAGTTATTTACTTGGTGAGCAGCCACGTAATAAGTGGAATAATACAGTGAGCCACTCATTACTGCAAAATAAACCCCTTCACAATGGTGTAAGACTAACAGGGTTTATTTTGGGATAATGACCATGTAGGTTTCAGCACATGTAGACTGTTTTTGCACTTTAAGTACAATTTCCACTAGTTGCAATACCCTACAACCTGTTCCTTAGTGCACATTTTGACCCTAATCAAGGCAATTAGATACAATGAGAAACTGCAGAATAAAGACCGATAGATGGTTTTCTGCCATTTGCTTGGTACCGCATGAACTCATTATGTAATGCGACGTCCCTGATGTGACTTCTGGCATTTGCAGTTCAAGCTTCTGCAAGGGAAAATCAAATCAATCTCCCATTGACTCTGTCAGCATGTGATGGAAAGCTAATTAAAGGCCCTGAGGGAAGGCTGGTCATTTTATGAAGCATGTAGTGTGATCGGCGAGATGATCCAGTTGTGCAGTGCCTGAAAGGTTCGTGCAGGGACGAATCAGGATAACAAAATCACGTGCATTTGCTGATTGGTGGATCACGGCTTGCCTCGTTCCCCCCGTTGTTTTAATATAAAACCATGTTTTTTTAATCAATTGCTATTGGATTTATAGGGTAAATGCACAATATTGTGCAAATATGTTTTTAATGAGATTAGTGCCACATAAAACTAGAAAAAAGAACATGCTAAACAAATCACTGCAGTATTGATGGATTGAGTTTAGGAGGGGGGGCCTGATGCAATCGAGTGCAAGGTCTTTCATTTGACATTGAGTGCTCGCAAACGTAAACAACATGGAAAGCTTCGGCACAAACTCAAAGAGGAACACAAAGGAAAACGGTGAAATAGAGTTGATAAATTCCACATGCATTGTTTTTTTGTAGGTGCAGAGTTAGAAAAAATGATCAGCTTTTGAATACTCCATCTAACAGACATCCAGTTAGCTATGAAACTGGGCTTGAATTGACTAGAATTATAGATTACACAAAAGATGAATGATTAAATAGGATGGATATGCATGCATACAAATGTATGAAACCCATTTTCTTGTTCGAGTCAACATAGTAGTACTGGGCTTGCATAAAAACGGCTTGCTGGAGAGCAATATCATGAAATTTTGTGTGGCAGAATATTGTATTGACTGTATGAGGGACATTTGGTTGGTTGGCATTGTGGGCAACTTTTTATGCGTGTGGGGGTGCTGTTTTCAGCAATTGCTTGATAAGATCTGCCATGGGGCATTGTCCCGTCAGTTTCTGATCAATTTGTACATCCTGTGAACTCGCTGCATGCAACAACTGTGGGGAACATTCACTGTAGCCCAACATTATGCAGAGAGACTGGCTGCGCTTTAATGTGCAAACTCCATGGCTGTAGAAATGAAGGAATGATTTTCCTTATCGGGGAAAACATGCTTGTTTATATTCCAAGGAAACTAGACAGCAAATCCCACTGAAATGTAAGTTGATTTTAGTTTGGTTTTGTGGATAAAGCTTTGACTGGCTTAGTCATTTCATTATGTTAGTGCTTATAAACTATAATTTGGGCAGAATTACATAGAAACTGTTTGTGCATGACTTTCTAAACTTGAACGGTAGGCTAAATTCCTATTTTTTTTTTTTATCTTAAACTAAGCACGGACATGTGGCGGTGAAGATGGGGGACTGGAACTTGTTGGGGAGCATTTTAGAGGAGGTTCATATTCACTCCACCATCGTGGGTAAAATCTGGCTGACCATCCTGTTCATATTCAGAATGCTGGTTCTTGGCGTGGCAGCCGAGGACGTTTGGGTGGATGAGCAAAGTGAGTTCGTCTGCAACACGGACCAGCCGGGATGCAAGAACGTTTGCTACGACCAAGCGTTCCCGATATCGCTCATTCGCTTTTGGGTACTGCAAATCATTTTCGTTTCCTCGCCTTCGCTGGTATACATGGGACATGCTCTGTACCGACTGAGGGCTTTGGAGAAAGAACGGCACAGGAGGAAAATCCAGCTGAAAGCCGAGCTGGAAGAGACAGAAGGCCTCTTAGAGGAGCACAAGAAGTTGGAGAAGGAACTGAGGAAGCTAGAAGAGCAGAAGAAAATTAGGAAGGCTCCTCTGAGGGGCTCTTTGCTGCGTACATATATAATTCATATCCTTACCAGATCAGTGGTGGAAGTGGCGTTCATTGTAGGACAGTATATCTTATATGGGATTGGACTGGATCCTTTGTACAAGTGCGAGAGGGTGCCTTGCCCAAACAGCGTGGACTGTTACGTCTCCAGGCCGACGGAGAAGACCATCTTCATGGTTTTCATGATTGTCATCGGAGGGGTTTCGTTGTTCCTGAACCTCTTGGAAATATCCCACCTGGGGGTGAAAAAAATTAAACAGACTCTAAGCGGCCTCCAGTTTGTCAAGGACGACAGTCTTTGCAAAACCAAGCACTCGACCATTCAGCAACTGTGCGTAATGACGAATATGTCGCCCCACAAAAACCCGCAGTTGAAAACTTTTATCCCGCAGGGGCAAATGGATCCTCCGCTGTTCTTAACCAGTGCTTACATCGGCTCAAGCAACGACATGCTGCGTCACAACAGTTTCGCCGCGGCCACCCTCCCGGTGTCCTGCATAACTCAGCAACCTCGGCAAATGCGCCAGCCAAGCCAAGGAATGATCCATGAACTGCATTCCCAAGGGTCCATGGAGTTACTAGAGGACCGGGAAAACCGTGACCAGCATCTGGAGAGCAGTAATGGCTCGGAGAGGGATATTAGGCCTTTTAACTCAGGTCAATTGGGTCCTGAGGGTCATACAGAAATACCAGCCTGCCTTCGCAACGCTCTGCACAGGCCCAGCCATGTGCCAGACCTGGGGAACGACACGGTGGAGTCCTCCGAGAGTGACTTCTGTCAGCCAAACAGGAAAGCCAGTTTCATGGTCCGTATGCCCTCAGACAGCATTTCCGGCAGTCCGTCATGTCCCTCCACAAGGAGTTCAGAATCTGAGCTGGGCTCCCTCAACGACCTGCCCATGAACCCACCACCAGGGGGAGGACGACGGATGTCAATGGCAAGTAGATGCAAATGACACCCATATACTGAGCTGGTCATATAAAAGCTTTCTTATCCAAAATTACTTTTGGGAATTTTATTGTGGATCAGATATATGTTCTTTTTGTTTTTTTTTCGAGATGAGATTCTGCCAGCTACATTCAATAAATTGAATTCTATTGACTATAATAAATAATAATTGGAAAAGAATCAATGATCTTTAATATATAAATAATCAATAATATTTCATATGTATGTTTATATTTACACTTTATGGTACTACTATTAATAATAAATATTGATGGGCATTTATTATATTTCATACATGTGCCTAATTTGTATACTGATATGAAAAATTTCTTATTTACAGAGTGTATTCTTGGATATCTCTTCCATCATGAAAAAGTGAAAGTAAGGACAGAAGGACAACAGGAATGTAACAGGCCGTTCATGAGCAGAAATGAATGGAGATATCAGTGACCAAGGGGTTCACTCTGATCTGCTCTGCTTGGAAAGCACTGGTCTAACGCAGCTTCATTGTGGTATAAGTAATGTTGTTTTGTACTGTACTGTTTTTTTTTATTGTAAGCACCTTAATTTACCAGTACAGCACGGTATGCATTTTTTCCATGTCCAATTATGGAAGCCAAAAGACATCTGTGCATATTTATAAAAGCTTCAGACCTTCAGACAGCTGGCAAAAAAAAGAACATTTTTAAATCATTTAGCTTACATCCATAAAATGTGATGCAAGCTGATGGACTCTTACATCAAATTCTGAAGAAAATAAAAGTTTTCTTATTTCCAACAGTGTTTGTGTTTGAATTCAGGGTGAATACGGATCATGCAAATTTTATACTCCTCAAAGCAAATGATGCAAAACACATTCAATCTGCATAAAACATGCTTGGCAATTTATTTAATATCCTAGTAGACAAATTCAATGTGGACACATTCAAGAATGTAACAAATACAGATTATGAACATTGAGGTCACAACTTTTCAAGATTTGATTAACAAAAGAAAGCAAAACAATCATTTTCAAAGAATCCCACAAATACCTATAAACAGAATATGTACAATACATACAAAATCTACATAAAAGAAACCATTGTAAAACGTCTTTTAAAAAGGTTGTAAACCAGTTCTGCTACAGACCTTGTCCGAAAAGAGAGGTATATCGATTTTACAGGTAGATCTGTGAATTTCAAAACTCTCCCTACTGCATGTAAACTAATAACCAATATTCATATTTGCCCTTGTCACAATATTCATATCACAACGGTGGTGCATCATATAACAAAGGCATGAAGCCTGATTTATCCAAATCCATAAGGTCATGAGAATAAAAACTCAGAATATGCACAGAATTCAGAAGAATTTACTCTGGTAATTTGTAAACATTATATATTCAATACAGTCAATTTTTTGAGAGTCATCTTTTATGGTGCACAAATGAACCTACATGACTGTTTGAGATTTTTGATTGATTTTTCCCAGTGTGAACTTATGCTAACATGTTCAATCAGATTCCCAAAACTTTTTGTAAAACAAAATATTAAACGTAAGGTTTAATCAAGTCTTACATTTTATTAAAGTCATGCAGTCCACAACATTTTGAAGTAAACAGACTAAATTAATTAAACAATAAAACATATACCCCATCTCACCTTTGAACTTTATTGTGTCAATGCAGATATGAGTGGCTCCTACACATGATCGATTAAAGCAACAACAATGATAGAAACAAAAATAGAAATGCAGCATTAAGCTTTTCCAACTGTTTTTACCTTAAG
Organism: Acrossocheilus fasciatus; assembly: GCA_036784905.1. Lineage (NCBI taxonomy): Eukaryota > Metazoa > Chordata > Actinopteri > Cypriniformes > Cyprinidae > Acrossocheilus > Acrossocheilus fasciatus. The sequence goes on along the minus strand of CM071954.1, from coordinate 8,175,905 downwards.
GCTTAAATTTTCACCTCATGTTATTACATCAAACATGTAAAAGTCTTATAAGGCTAGTGAAAATTACACCGAATTGATTGAGGGAGTGAATTGAGAACTATTAAAAGTTAAAATATTAGGACCAGAGTGGACTGTGGATACGTATGCAAACTTTTTAACATTTAGAAAATGATAAAGGTCTGCAAACCCCCCAACAAACCAAAACATAAGAGAGGAAAATAATATTGATTTGCTTTGATTTCTGACTCCAGTAAAATGATAATTGCGTATCGCCCTGAATGAATCAAATCAGATCTAAGAGATCTAAGTGTGAGCTACCAAAATGAACCAAGTCAGAATAACTTAATTTCATAAGTTTGCTTGGAGAGCTTTATATACAACAGACATCCCTGATCAGTCATTTTAACAGTCTAAAAAAACTGAGCTTCGAAAAAGAAAACAGTAGAAAATTGCTTCCATATCAAATGATGCTTCATCACAAAATGACTGAGCGAACATTTAGGCAGCTAATCGTCATTGCTTCATCATCTGTTTTGTAGAAGAGCTCTCCACTGTACTATTTCAGAAAGAGATCAGATGTTGATTTTTCCATGGTGACAAACAGATTGCTCGGCTTCTTGCAAATTCAGGTGAGCAGCTGTTTAGTTTCTCCGTTATTCAAATTTGTAAGGAATGCTTGAATGCACAATAGATACAAAACACTTTAAAACACTCAATATCCCATTTGCATATGCTGCTTGATTTAAAGTCACCAAAAAAAAAAAAAAAAAATCTGGAATTCCTGAGATAAATCTGAGAACCAGATACCATATTATGAATATGAAAAAGGAAGGAAATGTTCAAAAGGAAATGACTTTAGCATCCTATACAGCATGTATGAGAACAAATTCATATGCACACACAAACAAAAACACATCAGGTGATGCACCGTGAGCGTAACAACAGAGCAGTCCCCTAAAGTAGCGACAAACAAAACTTAACACTGGCAAAAAACGTAACATTTGAACACACAGAACCAATTGTCGTGATAAAAGATATGAATGCAGTTTACCGGACTCAGTTTCTCTCGGGCAGCTCTTCTGTCGTACACTTCTCGGTCATTTCCTGGCAGAAATCAGTCGTCACACTTGAGCTGGCCATGTGGGAAGATTCCGACCTCTCAGAGGTGACAGTGTCTTGGGGCGGCACAGCCTCTCTGTGGTGTGAGTGTGGTAGTTCGACTATGGCCTGGCAGTCATTTAAGCCTGGGGACGACACCACGCTGTTGTGTGACGTGAGAGTGGCGTCTATACTGGTGGGACTGGGAGAGATTCTAAGGTCTGGACCAGATGAAACTGGGTCTGAGTGTAGATTATACAGAGATTGAGACTGTCCTGGACTCCATTGTTCTTCCCTACAGACCTCCTGAGACAAAAAGGAGAAGTTTTCCCACAGCTCCCCCATGCAGATCTTCAGCTGGCTGCGTTCGGTTAGGAGCTTCTGTCTCTCGCAGACCTAGCAGAGGAGAAACACATGCAATAATGAAGGCTTCTTGTGAAGCGTGCAAGCAAATTCTCTAAGGTTGTTGGCACAGCCTACCAGTTTGTGGATCTCACGCTCCAGGTTCTGGATGCAGTCCAGCTTTCTCTTCCTGCAGCGCTGAGCTGCGATGCGGTTTTTACTGCGGCGTCTCATGTTGTGGATGAAGTCTAGCTGATCTGAGTTCAGCGTATGCATCTTTATCATCAGCTGAAAGTCATTGCGTGGAAGCTCTGTGATCTGGTCTATTGAGAAAGGCAGTTTCACCTGCAAGTGTACAGCATATTAGAGTTCAGATGTATTTACTGCAGCATATAACTTCACATACAGGAAGAAACTTAATATTAACGAACAACAATTACATATATACTTACAGTATGTATATGCTTATATTCTGCAAATTTCACACAACCTTCACAGAAAATATGGAACTTCACCACTAGATGACACTGCCATCTAACTTGTATGAAATGTTTTATTTATTTGTATTCAGGCTTAAACTAGAAAACTAAACTTCGGAAACTCATCAAATATAAAACAATAAATAAACAAACAACTTAATTTTTTTTTTGTAATACACACACACACAGTTAGAGATAGATAGATAGATAGATAGATAGATAGATAGATAGATAGATAGATAGATAGATAGATAGATAGATAGATAGATAGATGATAAATAAATGTTGTTCTTTTGAACTTTCTATTAATTTCTAATTCATCAACAGAAATATGAATTTCTATTTTTCAAAATTGATCATTTCTGTTGGATCATATGGCACTGACGACTGGAGAAATGGCTGCTGAAAATTCAGCTTTGCTATCACAGGAATAAATCATATTTTAAAAGATATTAAAATAGAAAACAGTTATTTTTAAAATGTGTTTCAAAATATTACTGCTTTTACTGTATTTTTGATCAAATACATGCATAAATTCTTGACAGATTCCATAAAATTATATATGGTATGATTATTTAAAACCACTGTAAATTTAAATTTCCTTACAGATTAGCCACTGGGTATGACGTTTGTTCTTTAACCCTTGCTGAAGGATTTTAGCTGGGTTGGTAATATATGCTTGTAATAAGCTACAGCAAAGAGCTTCAGTTTCTTGATATTGTACTAATCACAGCACAGCTCTGAAAATGTGCACAGGACACATTATGGTTCAATTACAAATTCTGCAAATAGAGTCACTGTATTCTCATTTCCATGCAATGACAAAGATGAAACCTGACTTCAAACTCTGCCGAGGGAGTTGGTCATAGTGATCACCATGACGAATACTCCCTCTCTCTGGCGTGACCTTGTGCCACTGCTCAGTCTGTGTAAAATGGAGGTCTATATTTAACCGCTCTACTACAGAGAGCTCTGTAATAAGGCTAGAATGACAGATTAGGCTTCCAGCAGCACAGGCACGTTTTCTCCTCTCCTTCTCTCTGAAGTCAGGTCGTTTCTGGGAGAAGGCACTCATACTGCGAAGTAGGGCTCATCTGTTAGCCAGTGAGGTGAAGCGGCCCATCATCAGATGGGAGCCTGGGGGCCGCTGCCCCACTTCTGTCTGGGGACCTGCAGCTGGGAGCTTTAAACTCAGGCAGAGTGAAGGGCAAAATAAAGACGGCTATAGAAAGACTGTTTCTGAAGAGATTTCTACACTATATTGGGTTCAAATTTGCCTTTTTTTTCATAACCTACTTTTTTCTTAAATTTGTGACAGATAAAAAAAAATAGCATGGTATTATCATGGTGCTTTAGACATGTACTATTGTATTCTTAGAAGTACCACCTAAATACCATGGTTCCTTTTAGGCCATCATTACATGATCATGAAATAGTTAACATTTACTGTTACTCACAATCATAAACAATTTGTCCAATTCGTGCATATTCCAAACCTGTATGAGTTTCCATAGTATCAAAAGTTACCTAAAAATACAGAATATATGTATATACACAAGATGAAAACAAGTCTTAATATCTTATTGTGTGAAGCAAGTTAGTTCATCTTGTTTTATGTATTTCAAGAAAATCAACAACAAGAGACATGAAAAACAAAAAACAAATTCTGTGTCATTTTGCAGTGCATTAGCCTAAGTATGTTTATATGCTTGATACATCAACACAGAACTAATGTTCGGTCACAGGTGTGCATATATCAGCTATTTCACAACAGAAGGAAACTCATCCAATCAGATTGTAGAATCTGAAGCTATCAGTTTCATAATGCTGCTGTGAAATATCTGGCTTTTTATGGATCTGCCTTAAACACATTCTGAGAATCCCACAAAAAAATCTTTGTAGTCATTTGTATACTGACAGCAACAACTCAATTGGGTCATCAAAAATCAAACGACTAAATGAGACAGCAAATTATTATACATAGATTCTTGAACTGGCAATGTGTCAGTGTTGTCAGGAGGAGGAACAATTATGTCATTGGGACCTTAGGAACAAGAACGGCTCAGAGCTTATTGCCATGGCAACCCTCCAGTGTTTGCCAAATTACTGCAGCTTGATTCTCAATCTCAGAAGCTCGGGAATCAAATGTGGGAATGTTTTGTAATGATAATATTTTTCATAATTATTTAAGGGGATTTTGCTTTTTAATGGGATCAAGAATTGGATTTGAACTTGTGCCCATCAAAAGCTCAAATGTCAACAACACGTGTGCCAACAACTGCACAGGGCTTGACTGTTTGGGGGAACAAAAAATAAATAAAAAAACATGATTAAAATTGTGATTTCAACAAAGTCTGCATTTTTTTTTAAAAGCTCCAGGGTTGCTGTGCTTATCTGTAGGGATGCACAATTTGGCAAAAAGGCTGTGATTATATATCTATATGACTATAATATAATAAATAATAAAAATGACAAATTAAAGTAAGAAATACTACTATTGTAAAATTTTACTGAAAAACAAAATAGTATTGAAAATATAATAATTTTATTTTACAGTGCAACTGTTAAATTACAATACTACGGTAGTAATATTTTTGGACTCATAATTTCTTCATTTTCAATCATTCAAACAACTGGGCTTTGATGTTTAGGTGGGGAAGTTCTTCTCATTTCAAGTCTGGGAAGATGGTTGGCACATGGGAGGTTGCCAAACACATTTAAGCGACCGAATTAAGCTGCTGAAAACACTGGATCATGAGCTACTCGTGTGTAAATTAACACAGTGCCATGCTACACTCTGAAACATGCAGCACTGACATAAATATTTATGTAATTATGTATGTAACAGTCTTTGTGATTTGATAATTGCAATAAACCATATCTCGAATTCAGCTTTACTTTGATTAATCATGCAGTGCTACACTGCAAGTTTTAATATCAACTTTGTTATTTATTTGGGATACAGAATGTGCAACCTCCTGTATCCAAAATATTAGTGCAAATAAAATTTCCAAACATAGACCAAAACTAATATTTCCAAGCATATACCAACCTCTTGAGTGTGCTCTTTGGTGGGAAAGGATTCACTATCTCCATCGGAAAAAGATCCAGATTCTTCACTGGAATTAGTGTCGTACGACTTCTCGCACTTGATCTTTGGTGGCCCCGACATGCTATGCTCCTGGTGTTCAAGGGCCAGGCATCGAGCCATGGTGGAACAAGGAGAGGTAGAGAGCTCAAACTGGGGCAGGCTGGAAGGAGATCCTCCACTGCCATCCTCAGCATAGGAGTAGGAAGAGCAAGAGCTGGATGTTCTGATGTGGCTCTCGGCACGAGACGAACGGGGACACATTTTAATGGGCACCGGACAGCTGCTCTTTGGCCGGCGGCGGTAGGGCAATGAGGGCTCTTGAGAGACAGAAGTTGGAGACAGTGCTTGGGAGCAGGGGAATGACTGGCTGGAACCTGCCCATAAGTCATCCGGGGTATCCTGGCCTAAACAGCTCTCACCCGGATAAGAGTGTGCGGGTGCTGCCAGATGGTAAGGGGCTCGAGAGGAGAAGATGACACTTCTTCTGTCGCTCTCCCGTTCAGAATCTTGGGAACAGATCCTCTCAAAGGAAAGTGACTTGAGTGACATGCCATCGGTTAATTTCTCAGCCTTATTTGAGGAAGTCACTCCAAGTCCCCCAATGAAGGCCTGATAGTCTTTTTGGAAGTCATTTGGAGCAACTTGTGGTTCTCGAAGGGGAGAGGTTCTGCTGGTGATTTGCAGATCAGCGGTAAGACAATGATCCGAAGACGTGACTTCCTTTTTAACAAGGGAGCGCAGGCACACTGGTGAACGCTTGCTCATAGGCAATTCGATGGGCGTTGAGCTAAGTTGTCTTCCTTCAAACTCCATTTCCATGTCCATCTCCATCTCCATCTCACTCCCTTTACCCCCGACCAGACCGTCCTGCTCCAACTCGGACAAGTCTAGTGGCACACAGTCTTCCCCACTTGCTGGTTCTGCTTTAACCTTGGAAAGATCAAGGCCTTGGGCATCGCTGCTGGTGACAGTATCCTGCAGGGAGCCGTGTAAGCTTGAGGTACTGCTGTGAGAGGAGGTGGTTGCGTTGTGCTTAGCAAGAACCTGATGGTACTTTCTATATTTGGGATAACGAGGGAGGTCGAAAGTTGGAGGTTGGTCTGATCGATGCAGGTTGTCGGTGACTTTTAATTGCTCAGTTTCAGGGTGCAGCCTTGATCTGGACAGTGGTGGTTTGGAGTCATTTGGCTGCACACTTACATCCTCTAATCCATTATCATGATGGTTCTGAACCAGAGTCTGAGGTGATGGTGGATTCTGGCTGGTCTGCATGCCATCAGCCTCACTTTTCATCTGGGCCTGTAGGAAGCGGAAGCAGGAGTCTTCAAGGTTGTGCATTCCCAGGAATTCGGCACAACACATGACATCCTGGATGTTGTCCCTCTTGAGTAGCAGCTTGGCTGTGTAAGCAAACTGCAACAGTGGGGTAAAGCCTTTCTCCGTGATCTATAAAAAGAAAACAAAACAAGCTGATATTTCAGGGTCATCAGTGGTATTTTAATCAAATTAAAGCAGCACTTTTGTGACATTTTATTTGTTTCCCCAAAAACCAATTATATTGTTACTCAAGGTTTCCTGCCATCATTTCGATACATTTTCTACCTCCTTTATGAGAATTACAAAAGGCTGTTTTACTACTGTATCCTTAAGACTTAGGTGATAGTGATGCACTGATATTTCTTATTAATGGTAGATGTTAAAATTTGATACTACTGTCAGTGTCAATAGCCTCATGGTTTGTGTAGCGACCCGAGTTTGAAAACCCTTTTCGTGGTTCTTTGCTGATCCTGCTCCCCTCTCTCTCCACCCAATGCTTTCCTGTCTACTCTATACTGTCCTGTCCAATTAAAGGCATAAAATAGTCAATAAATATAAAAAAAAAATTAAAAAAACAATAAATATAGTACTTTGAGAAGAACTTAAAAAAGAACAGAAAAACTAAAATAATTTTAAAATGTAACAAGTGAATTTAGTTATGATAACATTAATGTACAATATGAAAAAATGTATGTTTATTTTGATATTTGCCAATGATAACATTTAACAGTGTTATTAAATTACCATTTTTAAAGATTAAGTGAGTTTTAGATGTTGACAATGGTCATTTAAAATTGACAATGGTCATTTAAAAGAAAAATGTCTAGAAATATTAGAAGTATTTATATAGAAAATAATAATAATATAAAAATAGAATTAATATAGAAAAAGAATCAAGATAGAAAAAAATACAGAATCGACTGATATTTAGATATTTAGCCTTTACTCCAGTCTTAATTAAATCTCACATGATCCTTCAGAAATAATTCTAATATGTTGATTTGGCACTCAAACAACATTTGTTCTGGTTAATATTTTTGTGAAAACCGTGACCACAAATGACTGAGAATAATCAGCTTATCCTCAAATCACATTTTATAAATCATACTATAAAAAAAACTGCATCTATGCTACAAAGTATCTGGGCTTCCTATTCAATGTCTCACAAGCTTTACGTCAAGTAATAAAGTGAAGTGAACTGCATAGTGTCAGGAACAAAAATAAACCACCCTTCTCATCACTTTCAATCACTCTATCGCTCTCGTAGGTATCCATGAATGCTCTGGGCAGCGCAACCACATCAAGTACATCATCTTTAAAATAGAAAGTCATCCTGCTGAAAATACAGCTCCCCCAGACATTCAGTCAGTCCTCCCAGAACTGCTAATAAATAGAAAAGCTAGGGGGGGAAAATGCTGAGCATTCTGTGGATCTATTTTCAGCTGGCATCAGCAGCTGCCGCCTGCAGAAGCATGTCTTTATGGAAGCCAAGCGCCATATGAGACTCCTTTAATGTTATAACCAGCAATCCTAATGAGGGCAGCAGGCAGGGACGCATGTACACACACAAAGCAGAAAGCAGAGACTCCACACTATAAAGCAAGAGGGAAGCAGCTCAGCATGGCTCTGAGGAGAGGATGAGATATGAAGCCAATTTCCCGGTCATTACAGAATACAATTTGACATTAAGCGTTTTGAAGATGAACGATAATTAATATATAAGCAGAAGCAAATGGGGGCCTTCTGACATATCTGGGATATTGTAATATAACTCTGAGCTTTGAGATCGCAAAGCACCTTAAGTATTACAACACAGAGAATCAGCCATGAATAAATCATACTTCCTCAAGCACAGTGAAGTTCTGAGAGGGAACTCTGCTAACACTCCTGGTAAACAACATAAGCAATTATGCCAACTCAAAGCTGTAGACGATGAACATGTTTTCTTCACTGCCACATTCCTGTCGGACTTCTCTATCTATCTGTACACAAAGGAGCACATTTCTTGTTTTTAAAACAATATTCCTAAAAGGAAAATATTTTTAAAAAAATACAACGCATAACTAACGGTGGGTGATATACTGGTTCAAATGGTAAACTGCTTTAATCTGCAAAGATCGCCAGCGGCCTCAAATTATTTTTATTTCACATTCACAGTATGTTCACAAGCTCTCATGCAGCCTGTCTGCTGTTTTTGTTTCGTGCAGATATGTTTTATGTAGTATAGTTTCACAGGGCTTAAGTCAGACCATTCTGTGTTTGCTTTAAATTGTCAAATTATTATACAATCTAATTTAAATCAAAAACTGCTCATGCAGCATATTTGTTTGGATTGTGATTATAATGCAGTGGTTCTGCAACTGTTTCATGTATTCTGATTCATATAAAGGCCCAGTCAGGGAAAAACCGTGATAAAAGTCCTAAAAAAGAAAAAAAAACCCAGTTAAAGATTTTTGGTCAAACCACCCACCACTACACATAACAGAAATATTATTATTTTAAATTTTAAAATGCATCAGCCATTACTCCAGTCTTCAGTGTCACATGATCCTTCAGAAATCATTCTAATATACTAATTTGGTGCTCAAGAAACATTTATTATTATCAAGTTGTGCTGCTTGTGGAAATACACCAGATTCTTTGATGAATAGAAAGAAAAAAAAAACAGCATTTATTTGAAATAGATTTGTTTGGTTACATTATAAATGTCCTTACCATCAATTTAATGTGTCCTATAAAATTTATAATTTCTTTCAAAACAATCTTTATAACATTTCTTCTTATTATTAATGTTAAAAACAGTTTGCTTAATATTTTTGAGAACACTGAGTTAGAATCCGAATTCCGGAAATGTTGGGACGTTTTTTTAAATTTGAATAAAATGAATCCGGCAAGAATGGGACCAAATTCTAACACCAAAACTCCAGAAAATCATGACCTAGCACTGCTTTGATTATTTATAGGGGTTCTCTCTTGCGCTGATTGGATAGATGGTGTAATTACTGATGATGAATTGGCTGTGTTAATTATCTGCTCGTGCTCCTACCAAAATTTGTTAATAAAACATCACTTGAACAGTAGTGTATATTCAATTTCAAGACATTTTCAGATGTTACTCATTTCCATGACTTTTTCAGATATTCGGCCAATTTTATTTTTCATGACTGTGGAACTGTACAGAACATTCACTCTAAATGCAATCATAAATATTTCAAAACACTGTGTATTGAAATGATGTCTTTTAATTTTTCAGACAGGCACAGTTACCTGCCACAAATCGTCTGATTAATTGCCTTATAAAAAAGGAAATAATGGGCCTAAAACTGACCAATAAAATGAATAATCAAAGAAATGACAATAAGGGTGTTTATATGCAGTAAATGCAAGGATTTCAGAGATCTCATATCTCCCCTCTTCTGACACAGCTGGGATTTTTGTAAGGTGTTCAGTGCAGGTCATTCAGGTGCATCCTTGCAGGCTGTTCATTTATGCTGAATCTGTACCCCTGCCAAATGAGGACACTCACCTTCTGTGGCAGGTTGATGACCGGCTCATGTTCCGTCTGGCCCCTGAGCAGCAGGGAGAAATACTGGCTACAAGCTGCCAGCACTGCCCTGTGGGCACGGATCTCCCTCCCCTCCACCAGCACTGTCACATCACACAGGACGTCCTGCTTCCGCTGTTCATTCAGGCACAGGAGGATGTTGGCACAATGCACTGTCGACTCATAGACATACATGGGAGCTTCAGGCTTCTCCTCCGTAGACATTCCTTGCTCAGAGCCTGTAGACGAAAGTGACATGACATGACTGCTCCACATTATTCAAGTTTCAAAAAATATTTATTGCACGTCTGATGTAAAGCTAGTCTAAAGGGGGAAAAATGCTATTAATCTCAGTGGCAGTTCTTCAAAACCAATAATGGACAATTACACAATTGCTGATGCAATCGCACAGATGTCTCATATTGAGCCGATGGCCAATTAGCAGCATGTGTCAGCTTCAAAGGTGGCCTGATAATTAGGACTTTGATATGTGAATTTCCAAAGCGACACTAGTAGAGTTTCCAAGAGGCTAGCATACAGTATCATGGGTACTGGTCTCAAAAAAAATAATGTCAAACAAGAACACAGAAGCTCATACCGACAGATGATTACTTTACAGGGCAGTTGCTACATAAAAAAGGCAAAAAATGTGTTGCCAACTGTAAAAAATGTGAGTCTATAATAGTATGGGTAGCCATCTCCAGGGAGTCTAATGATGGCTCTGCATGGCCATATAATGGCAAAGGAATATGAGCCTATTTTGCAAGACCAGGTTGCAATAGTGGTAGCCTCTGTTGCACTATTCCTGCCGTTCCCATTTTCAAGATGATAATAACATCCCTGATGCTTAAAAAAAAAAAAAAAACCTGATCCAAACATAATAAAGGGAAACTGATTTATGGGAAATTTTGAAATTAAGTAATAATGTAAGTCACTTTTAATAAATTTAATGCATCTTCACTGAAAGTGTATTTCTTACAAAAATGTAATAGTAGAATAAACATAATTCTTTTATATAATACTGAATATAATTTTCAGTATTAATGATTTTACCATTTGATGATGGTCAGAAGCCAAAAAATTTCAGAAGCAAAAAATAAATAAAATAATAAATGAGACAAAACATTTAAACAAAGGAAGAATGTTGTATTAGCTACATATCTTAGAAAAATAATCCATAGAATAACCCACAGCCTGCAAATTATAAAAAATATTATTTAAATTGTGGTATTTGGATGGACTACGTTTTCTAAGTGGAAATTAACAAACAAATAAGATGCAATAATTGTAGTGTATATATTACTGAATATAATTTTCAGTATTAATGATGATTATATGTTGAGCATAAACCTTTTGATAATAGTTAGAATCCCAGTTAAAGAAAATGAAAATGTAAACAAGATAATACATATGTGACCCTGGACCACAAAACCAGTCTTAAGTCGCTGGGGTATATTTGTAGCAATAGCCAAAAATACATTGTATGGTTCAAAATTTTCAATTTTTCTTTTATGCCAAAAATCATTAGGATATTAAGTAAAGATCATGTTCCATGAAGATATTTTGTAAATTTCTTACCATAAATGTATCAAAACTTAATTTTTGATTAGTAATATGCATTGCTAAGAACTTCATTTGGACAACTTTAAAGGCGATTTTCTCAATATTTTTATTTTTTTTGCACCCTCAGATTCCAGATTTTCAAATAGTTGTTTCTCGGGCCAAATATTGTCCTATCATAACAAACCACACATCAATGGAAAGCTTATTTATTCAGCTTTCAGATGATGTATAAATCTCAATTTCGGAAAATTGACACTTAAGACTGGTTTTGTCGTCCATGCTCAAATATAAGACTATAAGTGGAAGTTAAATCAACAAGTAAGATAATAACACCAATGTCCATATTAATTTGATAAGTGGAAATATTTACAGTCATTCATTTATAATAAACTCCTTGAGGATGACCTGATCCAGATTTATTTTGCGATAATGATCGGTTGACCGTGTATCATCCCTTACATATACTTCTACAACACAAGATGTGTTTTGTGCTCTATTATCACACTACGTTCATTCCTAGAGACAGTGAAAAGCTGAAAGGAGGAACTAGTAAGGGGGATATTCCAATTAATTTGAACCAGTCTAGTGAAGATGAGCTGTTGAATAGCAATTGCTCACTCTAACACACAGCATTTCAGCATCTTGGCTTTGGTAATCTCAGCATCAGCTCGTGAATCATTAACACATCTCCCAATAAAGCACTTACAGAGCCACACACTGACAGAGAAATGTCTGATAGCAGCTGTCACTCGCTTGCTCTACCCACACTAATGAGATATCACCAGCATGTCAATTCATTCAGAGATGCTGCTCTGAAAAGGAAAAATACCATGCAAACAAACAGAGGGAATTACAGCATGTTTCATCATCAACACTGATGCATGACTATGTCAGACAACCATGACCATAATGCAGATGAGCGTCATTACAATGGCATTTGAAGTATCATGTATTGTGAGTGTTGCACATGCAGTACAATGAACTGGGTTATCAAAAGACAAATTATACCGAGAAAAGTGATCTACTGAAAACTCATTCAAGTGCAAAACTAGGCTTAACCATTCGGTCGCTGTGGAAACAAACCTACTACAGAACTAGCCTATTCTGTTTCTGCTCCTCCAGGACTGAATGGAAATATAATTAGGAACCATTTGTTAAAATGTCCACGATGCTGACCAACCCTGCAGTCTCGCTAATTTATGAAGCCCCTAATTCCCCGACCTAAATCCATTGGCAACACCAATATGGCTTTATATGGAGGAGTAATAATTCCTTTGATGGAAAAGAGACTGCAATAAGCATGTATACACTCTAGTAACAAACTGTAATTAGATAAATTGCATTGAACATATATACAATATATAATTCAGGTTAATTAAGCTTAATTTAGTATAAACAGACATTATACATATATTTTCAGCACATTTTTATTTATTTTCAGCACATTTTTTATTTTATATTTTCTAAAGAAAATGAAATATTTATTTAAAAAAAAAGAAAAAAAAATGTATACAAAATTTTTAATTCTGTTATCATTTATACACCAAGCTGTTCCAAACCTGTATGAATTTCTTTCTTCTGTTGAACATTAAAGAAGATATTTGAAAGAATGTTGATAACTAAATAGTTGTTGGTCCCCATTGATGCTATGGAAGTCAAGTGGAGACAAGAAACTGTTTGGTTACCCACATTCTTCAAATGTGACCCTGGACCACAAAACCAGTCTTAAGTCGGTATATTTGTAGCATTAGCCAAAAATACATTGTATGGGTCAAAATGATCGATTTTTCTTTTATGCCAAAAATCATTAGGATATTAAATAAAGATCATGTTCCATGAAGACATTTTGTAAATTTCTTACCGTAAATGTATCAAAACTTAATTTGTGATTAGTAATATGCATTGCTAAGAATTCATTTGGACAACTTTAAAAGGCGATTTTCTCAATATTTAGATTTTTTTGCACCCTCAGATTCCAGATTTTCAAATAGTTGTATCTCGGCCAAATATTGTCCGATCCTAACAAACCATACATCAATGGAAAGCTTACTTGAGAGTGAGTAAATGATGGTAAAACTTTCATTTTTAGGTTAACTATGCCATTAAAGTTAGTTTAAACTCATTCAAACTCAACAAAAATTTCAAGAAAAGAAGTCCATTAGATCCCACATGGACAAACATTAAATAATTGATTACACAGCACAAATGTGGTGACCCCATTTTTAACACAATCACCAAGACATTAATTAAAAAGTACATATAATTCAAGGCCTCCTACTTCAGGGGGTAATATGGCCGTTATGACCACCAAGAGAAGCCTGGCCTAATTTCATACTGACCTGATTACAGCAGCTCTTCTTTCAGTTCCAACCACTGAAGAGATTTCTGAGAATAATAGTATGCCGTATTTTAAAAGAAGCTTAAGTGAGATGGTTTAACATGCTAATAAGGAGAGACTATTAGTCAATAACTTAAATAAGATGAAATGTTACTACAACTTACGACACAACCTGACCAATGAATTTCCATGACATTTATAGAGACTGCTACAGTCCAGATTTCCAATTGTATTTCAGATAATGTTTATGTAATATTAATATATAGATAGATAGATAGACAGATAGTCTACCAAACCTAAATTGAATTTAAATTTAAATTGAAATAGAAAGAAAGAAAATTGTTAACCGCTATACCACACCACTATAAGTGTTATTGACCTACACATGAACTCTATGCCTGCCTGATGCTCTGAGAACATGTTATGAGAACAGTTGATGAGCATATCCTCGTAAAATATATAGGCTAACCGCTATCTGCAGATTCCATGAGCTAATGTTTTGTGTTGCAGGACGTGGCAGGCTGCTGGAGCGGCGATCCAGTACTGTCTGATGCTTTAAGCCTGCAGGTCAGGAGAGAAAACCACACACAACCATTTAGAATGACACAACACACCTCAGATAAGAGCTCATCTTGGGGGGATTTTCCAGCAGGAAACTCGACAATGACATCATTAGTTTCGACAATGAACTATTGTGCTCAAAATAAGGTTAGCTGTCTCTCTTTCAGAGGGTCACTGTCATATTCACAAGCCAGTATAAAGGACGTGAACAAATGGTGTTTGAAAGAATGGATCCCTTTGAAAAATGCAAGCTATTTTTTGGTACTCCGTGGGAAATGTCTCACAATGCATTCACATCCATCTCGTTCAGTTCCCTATGCAAGTTGGACACAAAATGCCAATGTAAATTGCGCCAGTTCATTTATTCATATGAATTACAGTTCTACAAATTAGTGTTGTTTATTCAAAGGCAACCAGGTGTTAGCTAAACAGCTGAAATATCACTCCTCAAGTCAATCAGGGCATTCCAAAGCAGGCTTTCTAATGTAAGGATAGGGGGGTGACTCCATGCCAGAGTATTTTGGGCACTGGTTGCTGAAACAGAGCTTGAATGAATCATGGTTTCCCAGAGACTGAAGTGAGAAGTGACTCATAAGTGTCTTTAATATGGGCAGAGGCAAGCGTGACACAAAAACACAGCAAGCTAGCTATAAATATACACAGAAGCTCACAGTGAGCTGGATAAACATACTTCAGTACAAGCAGTACATAATACAATCAGCAGATGGTGAGGCATTAAAAACATAGATCAAGGATATTTTAGACTAAACTCACAAGAGACTGTGCATTACCATTCATTTTCTAGAAATAAGGGGTGTTCATATAGGTCCATTAGATTCACTTTGAGATTAAATGTTTTTGCAAACGTTTTCATAAAAAAGAAGTCTTTTGCTCACCAAAGCTGCATTTATTTGATCAACAGTAAAAACAGAAATATGATTACATATTATTATTATTACAATACAAAATAATTGTTTTCCATTTTAATATATTTTAAAATGCTTTTTATTCCTGTGACGCAAAGCTGAATTTTCAGTCTTCAGTGTCACATGATCCTTCATAAATCATTTTAATATGCTGATTTGTTGCTCAAGAAACATTTCTTATGGTTATCAATGTTAAAATCAGTTGTGCTATTTTTGTGAAAAAAAAAAAACTGCATTTTGACAAAATGTTTTGTGACATTACAGTACCATAATTTTGCCTTTCATCCATTTAATGCTAAAAAAGTATTATTTTGCTGAATAAAAGAAATAATTTCTCTCAAAAATTTAAATCTTACTTACCTTAAACTGTTGATCGTTTAGTTTTGTTTTTTTGCACAAAAATATTTTATGACATAAGGAATCTGATGATGTAAAATTAATAACTGAAGCATTTTATTGAAGAAGATAGTTTAAGCAGATTTAATGCCATTAAATTAATTTGCTTTGCTATTGAAGTTTAAATTGAAACAAATTCTCACAATTCTCACATACTCACAAATTGTGAGACATTGCCAAAATATTCTAATGATACGGCCTGATAGATCTGATGAAACTAGAAAAATACGCAAAAAGACATTAAATACATTGCAGTATAGACAGTGCTGCCTCCATTTTTTTTTTGCCATCAGCAAAGAAGAGCTTCTGAATTGAGGAGATTAAACAGCAGAACTTTTTTCTCATTGCCTTTTAGAACTTATCTACACTTGAGTAATGCCTGACAACACAACAAAACTAGAGCACTCCCGATATAATCAACGAAGCTGCCTACATTGTGTGTGCACTGCAGTTTGACTTCATACTGTTGCGGTCTATACAGCTTGCTTGATTAAAACTGGAGCATGCTAGTTTTGTCACGTCATGTCGCTCGCGTGTAGTGTAGATGGGATGTCAGCATGACCAAGGCCTGGACATCCTTTCTGAACAGATGGTAATTGAGGCCAGCATGAGAGGCTGTAACCGTCTGAGGGTGACTGATGGTTCAGCCAGCAGGTTGCACCTGATTTTCTCCCTACAGTAAAATATCATGAATTTCAAATGAATATCACACAAGTACTGTGGGCTCAAATAGCTTGGA
Source organism: Acrossocheilus fasciatus (assembly GCA_036784905.1). Classification (NCBI taxonomy): domain Eukaryota; kingdom Metazoa; phylum Chordata; class Actinopteri; order Cypriniformes; family Cyprinidae; genus Acrossocheilus; species Acrossocheilus fasciatus. The sequence goes on along the minus strand of CM071954.1, from coordinate 8,159,511 downwards.
AGAAATGATTAACATAATCAACTAGGAAACACTGAAAAGCTTTGAAGATTTCATTCTGCTGTGATCTCACAAACCGATTGCAAAACATCAAAAAGAAGGAATGCAAAAAAAGCAAATGCTGAGAGGTTTGAGCGCTTATTAAAATTTCATCATGCTCTACAAATTTGACGAAGAACATAAATACACATTTGAAGACAGTTTATTACTTTTTATCCATGTAAGACAGCCTAAGACATGAACGAAGGCATGTCAGAACAACAAACTGTTGAGAAACACTAAAAAAAAAAAAACATCTATTATTTTAGTGGCAAGACCTCTTTCTGTACTAACGACTGACATTTGATAAGATAGAAATATTTGCAAGAATGATAACCCAAACCATGTTAGGTAGTGTCCTAAGAATGTATTCTGATTCTGTTGACTAATTACTATTTGATTAATTAAGGCGTTGATTTATGAGAGATTCCTGGTTGCAGTCAGTTCCTGACACATTCAATTATTCTCCTTAAACTGCGGAAAGCAATATTACAATGACATTTAGAATCACCGCCCTGAAGTTGAGCTGAAGTTCACTGTTGTCATTTCAATAGATCTTTCCTAAAATAAGCACAGGTATTTCAATCCACTGGGAATGACCTTTCTTTCCTGTCACTCCATTTTCTAGGATGTCGTCTACACCTCTCTCATTTCAGCTGAACCACTGACATCACATCTCGCCTGAGGTATGTTTCCTCGGTCTGCAGCGAGAGTATAACTGGACCACTCACTTGAAGTCAGTCAAAGCAAAATATAACAACAAAAGAGGTAATGAAATTCAGTGAAATCTAGGATATTCATGGTCAAATTACACATTATGAAAAGAATAGTTCCAGTTCTGCTTGTTGATTGTTCGATACATTGGCATGTTGTGCTTAAAGGAATACTTTTTAAAATTAAAATTTGCTGAAAAACTATTCCCTGCTTAGGCCATCCAAGATGTAGATGAGTTTGTTTCTTCTTCAGAACAGATTTGGAGAAAATTAGCATCACTTACTCAGCAATGGATCCCTCTGCAGTGAATGCGTGCCTTCAGAATAAGAGTCCAAATAGCTTATAAAAACACACAATAATACACAAGTCTTTAATCCATCAAGTGTCTTGTGAAGAGAAAAGCTGCATGTTAGAAATAAACAAGTTCAAACTGTCTTCTATCCATTAGATTACTTTCTCTAGTGAAAAAGTCATCTCGTCTGGAACAAGAGAGAAATATGCACAGATCAAGCAATGTTTATAAGCAAAAACAGTCTAAAACAATTCCAAACAAATATGTTGTTGTGAGAGGGCAATAGGGGATGGACTTTTTTTGAAGCGTTATTACGGACTCATATTTTGACCAAAAGCAATAGTTTAAAGTTAAAATGCCTTAAGCATAGAATTGTTTATTACAAAGACGCAGGTTTTCTTTTCACTTCACAGAACGTTAGGCCTAATTGATGAACTGGAGTTATGTGGATTATTTCTGTAATTTTGTGATGTTTTTATCAGCTGTTTGGATTCTCATTCTGACGGCACCCATTAACCGCAGAGGATCCATTGGTGAGCAAGTGATGTAATGCTAAATTTCTTCAAATCTATTCTGATGAAGAAACAAACTCATTTATATCTTGGATGGCCTGAGGGTGAATAAATTTTCAACAAACTTAAATTTTTGGGTGAAATATTCCTTTAACTGTGACTACATTCACATTACTGTATCTTGTAGCTCAACTGAACTACTACAAAAACTAAGAGAAATAACGTCATGAACCGCATGTATCATAGAGGGCGCGACCAAAGAGTTTATCGGGGTTAAATCTAACCCAAATGTCGAATTGAAACCCCTACGCATTTACTGCCTACTACGCAGTTGGTTTCCTGCATTCATATTCAGCTGGGTTACTTTTACCTAAGTCAGCTGATGACCTACTTCAAACAGAGGATAAGAGTCACAGCTCCTCTTTCATCTGTCCGTCAAAGCAGAAGATTCCGGTAAAATACAAAAACCGCACCAGTAAGCATCATGACACTTATATTCAAAGAAATAATAGAGGCAAGATGGGGGTGTAGCTGGAGATTTGTTCAAGCTACTTCAGCGTGAATGCATCTTGAGGCTATACATTTGGATTTGCAGACTGAAGCTGAATGGCTGAGATATGCATAATTCCATAAAATGCATGGTAACATATAGAACAGTCTTGGGATTTTTTGTTTTTAAACGTGATTCTAGCAGCTTCATCCTGCACTACTAAAATGTAACTCTAACTATATAAATACATTAATGAATATATGAGAATATTTATAAACTCCACTCCACTAAATCAGTCAATATTATATATATATATATATATAATATATATATATATATATATATATATATATATATATATATAAAATTAACAAACAGCTGTATTTTGTCTCATTGAAATATCCACATTTTTTCATTTATTTTTATTTTTAAAGACAAATTTACCAAATATTATGATTGTTTTATTCTAACTAATCTCATCCCCCCACCCCAAGACCCTCTATTATTGAATGAATAAATGAATGAATAAATATAATTTTTTTTTTATGTGGCAAAAAAGTAGTTCAGGTGGTTCAGGCCAGTCATTACAGCAACATTTCCCTTATCAGACAGTCCTGTGTAATTAAAATAAAAAATGTCCTTCACCACTAAGGAAATCTTTTAATGGCCCCATTAGCTGTGTTTTTGTATTCTCTTGGATTGTGTCAGTGTCTCAGACTAACTCTACTCTAGCTGTCCAACAGGAAGTGAACCAGTACTCAACGGGTTCATCAAGTCCACATAGTTAATAAATGACAGCTGTGGCCAAGTGCATTCCAGCCCCATTTCTCTCACCCTTTGGCCCATCTGTGGGCATTAGAGGCATTTGTATTATCATATCATGACCCGGCACTTCGTTATTAGCTTTAATCACAATATGTTTTGGTACAGAGGGGGTATAGAAAGGATTTTGCAATATTGTGGTAAAAAATCATATCCGCAGTCAGCCAAACTGAAACTAAATGAGCAAAAACAAAACTCTGAACACATCAGTCAGTGATTTGATGGTGCAGAGATTGAAGAAAATTGACATGCACACTATTGCAGTGTTCGGACTTATTAGTGTTTGCAGCAAGCAACACTGTTATTAATGCTCATACTATGGGTTAGAGATTTGCATAAATGTGAACATCACGCTACAGACATGAATTACAGCTCAAATTATGACTGAGGAAATGGCTGCTATTTCTTTTCAAAGCAACTGAACAAGATGTGCTAAAATGTCCAAAAGACACTGAAGGATGGTGTTTTTGAATCGAGTCAGTAATCAAATCAAGCAACCACATACTGTACACTAAAAATACTTTAGATACTGTCGAGCAAGTCATTTAGGCTATGACTTTGTTTCTAAAAAATGCTGATGTTGATATATGTACAGTGCAGCTCTTACATTGACAAATAATTCAGCTTCCATTGCTGAACATTAAGGTCACACATATGGTGACTCAAGCACTTTGTGACAGAACCAGAATTCAGTTCGCTTTATCAAACAACTGTATTACAGAAGCAGTTTTCAGCCAATGAAGAAACATCTGTTGTGTTGCAAACACAAGCAGAAGACAAACATCTGTTTCTCAACCGGCGATAAGCGACAAACCCACAACTGCTGACAAAACAGGTGCTTTCATCAAAAGAACAAACCACTGTTACATGACTAAGGAGATGTTTCTGCACGATCCATAGTTAAGACGAACCATTGATTAGTCACGGGCCATTGATATGACCTGCTAAACACTTTTTGGAGATAAAATCAGGACGGACACTAAAGCAGATTCAAGTCCCAAGCCAAATCTTTTATGGTTAGAAGGATCCTGAGAGCACTGAACATCTGTAATCGATACTGCAGTGCAGTTGAACCTCATTATCACATTCAGACCATGATTTCTCATGATATTACCACACTAAGATCACAGCTAAATAAAGATGCAGGTAAGATGTTCAAAAGTGTTCAAATTTAAGTTAAAAGGTAAAGGTAGATTTGCTATCCATAATCAATCTGAATATTTCTAGTATTTCTACAATGAGCACAGGAAATTAGCTACTCTATATGCTGCACCACGAAGACCTGTGAACATCTCATTTCACAGGATGTAAACCACAAACACCTCACCCACCCATTAACTGTATCTTTAACTTTCCTGCTTAATATAAAACACATCAAATCTGGGTCTGTGGTGCAACGCAACTGGTTTCATAAACTAATAGAATAGATAGGAAAACGATGATATTTCAGGAGAGACTTTGTAGCATAAGTGTTTTTAAACTGGTCCAGTTTGTATAGTAATACGAAAGCAACAAACACAAGCTAAACTTGGCAGAGTGACTGTAAAAAATTCACAAAGCCACCAACCAATGCCATCTCACACTTCTTCTTTCATTACAACATAGTGCTGCAATTGCTCTACTTTTTATTTTTTTAAAGTATGTTTCAACATCCCTACTTTGAAACAAATTTCAAATATAAGAAACTGCAAGGAACAATCAAGTCTATTATTTCTTGATTTATGTTTTCATCGTACCAAAGGGTTGGTTATCAGTTGATCTTTACCAGCTTTACTTCCTCCAAAGTCATCACACCTCTATTTAAAGACCTGAGAATTTCCAGATAATTCATGGTTTTATAGCATCAGCATTAGCCCACTTTTAAATACAGCTTATTACGTAAGTGCTCGGTCAAAACTCCTACAAAGTCAAAACGGAGCAACAACACCAACACTGAGAAAAATGACTTTTAAGTTCTTTGATTGAATTATTATTGACTTATTTTCAGCCTGTTTTCAATTAATAGTATAGTATTAATAGTATAGTATATTGTCTAAGCTGATAGCTAGATATATACTATTATAGTTTTTATTAATATAATACATTTTTTAAAATAATAACATTTGAGTTCTGTGTATTTTTGCTATATATATGTATTTTTTTTTTTTTACTTTAGTTAGTCCACTTTATTTCAAGTAAATATTTCTTGTGTGTTTGTTTTTAGTTAACTATAACCCTTTTTTAGTTAGTATTTATCCCCCCCCCCCCCCATTTTGCCTTTGCCTTTGCCTTTGCCTTTGCCTTTGCCTTTGCCTTACTAATTATAAAGATAAATAGATGTTTGAGAGGGATGAACACACAAAATATTACACACAAAGGCATTAAATATTGTCTTGCTGAATCACTGTTTCCCATTGTCTCAGTCAGAGTGCATCCGGTCCAACCCATAATTGTACCTGCCATCTACAGTACCAGAGACTAAATGCAGCAGCACTAACCTGCAGACCTAAAAATGTACAGTCAGTCAGAGGAGCTGCACTGACATCCAAAAACGTTGACGTAAGCTTTCTGTCTGTGCTGAGACATTGCCTCTTACGCGAGGCATAGACCACAAACAACTTACACAAACAACAAGACGCTCAAACCAAAACACACATAAACTGTAACGAGCGGCACCTCAGGCGGCTCGGACACTCACCTAAACTTTCAGTCGTTCCCGCACGAAGATGTTCTGCAAGACGCCTTCACATGGTCTCTTTCTTCGCGCTTCGCTAGCAGCTGGAGGAGCGTGCAGGGTTATTGTTTTCTCTGAAGCCGGAGGGACGGTGTGTTCAGTCTCAGTCTATGTTGAGTTACATTCGAGACCGCGTGCTTTTGCTTTGCTCTTTGCTGATTGTGGCATTTCCAGCACGCGCCTCCTCTAAATTGCTACATTGTTGACATTGGGGCGATGACGTCATGGCGATGCGCCCATAGTAAAGAGGGGAAAAAAACTGCACGAACCATTCAGTGTTTCACAATTTGTGAATCTAACGATCTAGCGAACTAACATCTTCGCTCCTGTAAATGAATCACCCTCTGAAGTGTATAAGCGGATAGGAGAATAACGCATTTAGCGTGCTAATGATTTAATAGATATTGGGGTTTTGACACCTCGTGCAGCATTGTATTAACTATCATGAGCAAACAATGAAGAATGCATTTATTACACTATTTATTAATCTTTGTTAATGTTAGTTAATGAAAATACAGTTGTTCATTGTTTGTTTATGTTAGTTCATGTGGGGGGGTGTAAAAATAATCCAAAATCAATATTTGAGCAAGTACATAACCAGCCAGTGTTCAAAACTATCACCTTACTTTAGCCCGATTCACAATGGTTAATTTATAATAATGTTTACTATTTTGAGTGGTACTGGCAGCTTTTCGCGGGAAATTCGAGCATGCTGCCATGTCATTGCGTCACATCTGTAATCATAAAGAAGTTGTCCCGGCTACTAGGCTATGGCATGTGAGGATCCTGCAGGTGGTGGATCATTTAGCCTTTTCTCACAGCAGCTGGAATTATTAAATGTATCATTTTGATGGCGGATTGTAATCCAGAAAGGATTATGTGTTTATGAAACATGTGTGAATGAAATTAAATTATATTCCAGTTTTAAATGTGCTTCTGAATACAGATAGCCTGGGATTACACAAGATTTGTATTTTAAAGACAACCAGTTCGAAGGGAACATAGTTTGCTTTTTGGGTTAAAAGAATTTCTTAATATGAAATTCGAATGGTGTGACAATTAGAGATTAGACTGTACAGAAATTGAGATCATGCTAATACACACTATACTCATTGTCAGGCAATGCTGATGTTGTTAACATTAATAATTTGAGAATAAAGTATAACAAAGTATAGGCTAAAGTATAACAAAGTATAGAATAAAGTATAGGCTTTCCTGTAGCTCAAATAGTAGAGCATGGCGCTAGCAACGCCAAGATCATGGGTTCGATTCCCAGGGAAAGCAAGAGCTGATAAAATGTAAAAATTGTAACTTGAATGCAATGTAAGTCGCTTTGGATAAAAAAGCGTCTGCTAAATGCATAAATGTAAATGTAAATGTAACAATAATAATAATTTGCATGGTTAGATGTGATATGAGGTAAACGATAGTTAGATTTAATCACCATTGGAAGCGCGATTTATTGTAATGCTTTTTTTCTCACTTAGTCAGAACAAAAGTGGCAGACTTGTTACTTGTTCAGATGGCAATATACAGTGAAAATTCTTATTTGGGTCATGTATTCCAAGAATCTGTGATCTGCGCTGGAGCCACGCAAGGAAGATAATTCCGCACAGAGCTGCAGCTGCAATTCCAGGTTTTCAAACAGAGATGGCGACAAAGAGGCAAAATTTACGGACTGCAGCTTTAACGTTAACTAAGATTAATAAATGCTGTAGAAGTATTGCTCATTCATAGTTCATGTTTACTAATGTTGTTAACTAATGTTAACTAATGAACCTTATTGTAAGGTGTTACCAATTGTTTATTAAATTAGAATATGTATTATAAGTTTAATGCATTTATTCGGGTTATTTTTAATTATTAATTTAATAAATTTATTTAATTTTATTAGCTGTAATAAAAATTTGCCATTCATTTAAATCCATTTCCCACCTTTTGTAAGAAAGAAAAAAAATGTAGCAGTATTGTAAGTATTCATGTAAATAATGATTTTTTATTATTCATTCAAATGTATGCAATTTATTAAATCCCTTTTCCATCCTTTGCAAAAACAAAGCAAAACTGTAGCAGTAACCATTTGCAAGTTATTCAAATAAATCATCAGTTTAATTGTATTGTTTATTAAATTATTCATCATAATTTTAAATTATTTTAATTAATTTGAATTAATTTAACTGCATTAATTTTATTAAAAAGTAAAACTCTAGCAGTAACCTATGTTATAAGGTATTCATGTTTTAAAATCCGAATAAAAAATTAATGAAATATTAATAAATTAATATTATGTGTTGGACCACATGCACTTAGTCTGTGACAATGAGTATCTAATCAGTTCTACCTAATAGCCTTTATTATTAATTTGAAGTTCCAAAAACAATTAATTAATATTTTTAATCTGATTTATTTTACACACACACACACACACACACACACACACACACACACACACACACACACACACACACACACACATATATATATATATATATATATATATATATATATTAAAGTGCAACAGTATAACTGTAGCCTATATGGTTCCAAAAATTGTGAAAGCTGCATTGCAACCACAGTTCAGGTTATTCATACATTAAAACTGGATAAATCAGAAAAAAACAGATCCAATTTTATAGAGGTTGTCTGTATATTTAGATTAGAGCTAGGCCAGAGTAAGCATAACAGCACTTAATCTCACTGTACCCCAAAGGAGCTGGCAAGCAATTATATGAATTATCGGGTTGTCGCAGACGGCTCTTGCTTCTCCTTTGATTCCGATCCAAACGAGCCATAATTTCACTGTTAGGTTCAAAAATAACTGTGACAGATTCTCAAAGGCACAGAGTGGCACTGACATCAAAGTCCTCTTTATCGCAGAAAATGGAGACCTTAAGATGCGAAAAATGCCTCAGCTTTGCATCCGTCCTCACAAAGCATCAGTGCAACCTGTCACAGTGTGTGTGCATGGTGCACTTTAGAAATGATTGCTTTCCAGCTTTGTTTGAGTCACTGAAGTAATTTCAAACACCAGGGATTGATTGTCAGTTCTAAAGCAGCACAGTGTTGACAGTGGAGTGTATATATGTAGTCTAAACTGCTTCCAATAAGCTAGTTTTAAAAGTAGGATTGTCTAGAATTGTCTGTTCCTTTTATTTTTGAGGGGTGCAGAACCCAAACTCCATCTTTTTACTTTTTACTTATTAGCCAAATATTATTTGATTTCATGTTACTGATGCCATCTTGTGGAAATTCACGAGAAAGGCTGCCCTTTTGTATATGCTCAATATGAACATATCAATTTTCAAGTATGCATTCAGAAAACTGCATAAACACATCATGCAGCCTTATAGTCTTCCACTCTTCCCTTCCCTCCCAACCCATTTATTTTAATGCAAACAGTGCCCCCTTATGGCTGCGAATGAAAATGCGATAATACCTCAAATTAGGCCAATTTTAATTAATAAAAATGACAAACACGAAAAATCTTGTGAGTAGGGGTAAAACTACAACGATATATTGCTGTAGGCATTTTCTGTACCATATTATTCTGTATGCAACAATACATGTAAGCTGCAATTGAACTTATTTATTTTGCTCTTAAGGAAATGAAATTTGAACTTAGCTGATGCAAACTGTAACAGACAATAAATGAAAGAGGCGATGGATTACTATCATCCGCCGTCTGACAGCTGTCAAGAAGGGTTAGTTTTCACAGCTCTCATATCTACGAAGTTACGAACGCTACTATGGAGAATGCCTGGCTCATGAATATTAATCAGGATTCGTGATTGGCCCTTCGCCGAGGAACGTGAACGCTACCTCATTATTATTCATGAGTTCAGCCTTCTTCATCGTAGGATTTGTAAATACGCCTCCAGTCCAGTAGATCGCAGTAAAACTCGCTTATATCTACAATTACCGAAGAAACAAGACAGAAGAAAATACTGGTAACTGATACTTCCGCGTTGGATTTAAGTGTCAGATATATTCTGTTTTCATTCAACAGATGTATCACTTGATGTCTGTCAACAGAGGTATGACGCTGCATATATATATATTTAAATGTAATAATCATACAATGATGTTATTGTTTAATTTCAATCTCAGTTACACATGTGTCAGTGTTAAATAGCTTTACCATGTACCTCTTTTCCATGAGATTTTGTGATAAGTGTTCAATGGTTGTCGTTTTACCTCTAAAAATATGAATTAATTATAACAACAATTTATAGATTTTTTTTTATTGAAAATGTGCTGATTATTTTAATAGGTTCCATTTAATAGGTAACCATTTAAATGCTTTGTTGAATGTTTAAATAGGTTCTAGCCATTTAAAATAAAACAAAAACAAACAACTAAGATTGACCTTTTATCTTAGTGCATGTGTACTGAGTGTAAAATGCAGCATAGCCTGAAAGTTAATGGTTAGTATAAAATAAGTTGCGCAACTAAATGTACAAGGTGCCTTTATATGACCTACTGACTGTGACATTTTTTATTTACATAAACAAAATCTAATAATATGTAAAAAGCTCTCTAAAATGAATTTATTTGTTTAAGTGAGCTATTTATTTTTTACAGCTGTTTTAGTAGAAGATTGAAGATGAAGAATGAACCTTGAGGGTTTCAATTAACATATTTGTTCCACCATTGACAGAACATCTTCGGGTGGAATGGACTTGAACCAACCTCCAGGGTAATGGCACGGTTTAGGCGAAAATCATGTGGTGCACTTATTGCTTTAGCTTTGGCTGTGTTTATTATAACAGTCATCCTAAAGTCTCTGAGCCCTGAGGATAGTAATTTTGGCAGTCAGTTTGCATTAAGACTTATTCCACCTTCAAGACAAATGGAACAAGATAACAATGTTTTTGTATCCGCTAAACCTGCACAGATGATACCAGCAGAGAAAGCTGATAAAAAGGAGAATAAAATGCAAGATTTTCCTGAGCCAAATTACAATGTGCACGCTTTCTACTATGTGTGGTATGGGAACCCGCAGTTTGATGGAAAATATGTTCACTGGGATCATCCACTCTTACCACACTGGGACCCCAAAGTGGCCTCAGGTTATGTATCAGGACGACACCAGCCTCCTGACGACATCGGGGCCAATTTCTACCCTGCACTAGGTCCATACAGCTCTAGAGATCCATGGGTTTTAGAGGAACACATGCGACAGTTGCGAACAGCTGCTGTTGGTAAGAAGCCTCTTTGAAACATATATATATTACTTTTCTTTACTACAGTTGCACTATCCACTGAATATTTTTGCTTATTTTAGGTGTTCTAGCTGTTTCGTGGTATCCACGTAGTATGAATGACGACAATGGAGAAGAAATTGATAATTTGCTGCCTTTGGTTCTGGATGCAGCTGACAAATATCAGTTGAAGGTGGTATAGACATAGATGGAGGTTTGAAATTCATAGTCTTTTCTTTTGTGTCTCATGCATTTTTTTTATTGTCCCCGACAGGTCGTTTTTCATATTGAACCATACAAAGGACGAGATGATGCAAATATGCATGAAAATCTTAAATATATTGTGGAGCGGTATGTTTGATGCATTTCATTCATCTCTAGCCATTCAAACTTACAAAATATAAAAAAGACACTTTCAGTTTCTTAACATTAGTTGAAAGTATTGTGTTTCAGTTAACTATGACAGTACTTTTACAACATTTATAAATATGGATAATATTAAAGGAATATTTCACCCAAAAATTTTAATTTGCTGACAATGCAATTTGGCCCCAGGCCATCCAAAATGTGGATGCATTTGTTTCTTCATTAGAACAGGTTTAGCAATACATGACATGCTCACCAGTGGATCCTCTGCAGTGAATGGGTGCCGTCAGAATGAGAGTCCAAACAGCTGATAAAAACATCACAATAATCCACTAGTAATCCACTCCAGTTCAGCAGTTAACATGTTCTGAAATGAAAAGCTGCATGTTTGTAAGAAACAAATCCATTAAGGCATTTTAACTTTGAACCATCACTTGAGGCTAAAATATGAGTCCATAATCATATTGATTCTCCAATGAAAAAGTGCATCCCCTGTTGTCCTCTCATCAAAATCAACTGTTTTCACTTGTAAACGGTGCTTGTGTGCAGATTTCTCAACAGGTAGAGGACTTGTATTTTAGCCAGAAGCAATGAGTTGATGTTAAAACCTTAATTTCATACAAATAATAATGTTTGTTTATTACAACACAAATTTTTCCACTTCACGGGATGTTAATTGATGTTCAAATATGTTTTTATCAGCTGTTTAAACTCTCATTCTGACTGCACCCATTCACACTAATTGTTCTCTAGTTCAATTGAATAATAAATAAATAAAATCAATCCACAGATATGTGTTTAATAGCACTCATTGTAAATTGTATTTTACAGATATGGAAACCATCCTGCTTTTTATAGATACAAAACAAGCACTGGCAAATTTCTTCCACTGTATTATATATATGACTCCTACTTGCAAACTCCAGATGTTTGGGCACAACTGCTAAAGCCAAATGGTATATCGACAATCAGGAACACACCATATGATGGCATCTTCATCGCTCTTCTTGTGGAAGAAAAGCAGAAGAAGGACATACAGACTGCTGGATTTGATGGACTCTACACGTATTTTGCGACCAACGGCTTTACTTATGGCTCCTCACATCACAACTGGAGATCTATTAAAACCTTCTGTGACTATAATGACTTGATATTCGTTCCAAGTGTAGGGCCAGGTTACATTGACACTAGCATTAGACCCTGGAACTCCCAGAATTCAAGGAACCGCATTAATGGCAAGTATTATGAGACCTCTTTTAATGCGGCTGTGGAGGCAAGACCACAGATCATCTCTATAACTTCATTCAATGAATGGCACGAAGGAACCCAAATCGAAAAGGCCATCCCAAAGACATGGGGTAAAACTGTGTATCTTGACTACCTTCCTCATAAACCTACAGTTTATTTAGAGATAACACAAAAATGGGCTAGAAAATTCAGTGAGGAGCAGAAGAAATGGCTGGAGTAAAGAAAGGTTAATTACTTTATTGTTAATCCTGATAAAGCAATACTGGCCTAAGTCGTGTTTTCAAGGGCCATGATTTGTTTTATTTTGTTCTGTTTGAGTTGTGTGCAGTTTGTTTTACTTACATGCCTTTTACCACTGTATATGACAACTTGATTGATTAGACTCATCAAATATTAATGCTAAACTGCAATCAGAAATATTCTGCCATGAAGCTGTAAATTTACTTTATACTAGGTGTTTTTGACTACACTAAAAAAATGTAGAAACAGTCTTTTACTCAGAAATTGCTAGTAAATTTCACAAATAATTACAAATATTGTTTAGCTTAAAATTCAGATGAATTTAAAAAGATTGAATTTTTTTGCAAATATGCATTTTAAAACTACAGTTTGATGAAAAGCCTTTCATATTCACATATGATATTCATAAACAACACAATAACACGCTGCGTCACATGCTTTAAATTTTAATGAAATGCATAACATTAAAGACACCTAATATAAAGTTTGACCAACATAATTGCCTATGGTTCCTCTGGCGTCACAATTAATTGATTGATTATTTATTATATTTGATTAAGACTGATTAAGTTATTAAATTAACAATAAATTATTCAAATAAAAATATTGTGTTCTGCATTTTAATTCAATATATATGCATATATTTTATCAATATATTTAACATTTTCCCGTGGAATGCAGTGGATTCAAACAGCAACAAGGAATATAAAATTTGGCCACAGTTTTGTTGTTTTTGAATTGTTTTGTAATTTCTATCATGACAACTTCCTGAAGATTTTAGCATGGTATTGGATATGACAATGCTAATGTATTTGGTCTTGGCGGAACAGACCTGCTATGCTGCTGCTGAATTGCTGCTGCTGCTGGTTATTTCTGTCGTTGTGGATTATTGCTGCTGCAAGCAAGTACAGAAACTTGCTGCTGCCAATGCATACGGCGATACGGTGCTGTGAGTATTTAAGACATATAATGCTATACAAATAGCATATAAAATAACTTGTAGCAGATCTTTACAGGTGGAGCTGGGGAAGGTGGAGGGTTTCAGAAGAACTCTAAAAAGCCTGCTGGGAAATGCTGGAGTGAATGCTAATCAGCCATTTAAACGTAAAGCAGCAAACTCATTGGCTGCATATGCAACAAGAACCAATCAGTTTGTGCCAAGTCGTTTAACACTGTGAATATAATCAGTTACATTAGGACCCATCAGTCTGCGCCATCTAAAGTTTCATGAAGGAACTAGGCATTTTCTTTACTTGCGTACCTTTTTACTTCTTTTTTATGAAAACCTGACTTATTAAACTCAACAAATTGCATTCAGATATATTCTGACCGGAACTCTTTAAATAAACAAATTGCCTGTGGTAATCATTTTCTCAAATAATTGATCATGCAATTGCTTATTTACTAATTTTTGAATGTGGGAATTATTATATTAAACAGATTTTGAAGGAAGTTCATGTTTATTATTTGAACCATGTGTGTTTTTTTTTTTCATACATCCCATGCATTTATTTATAAATTATACACATCTGACTGACCACTGAATTCAAACAGCAATGATGAACAAAGGATTAATCCATGACAATCCAACGCCACTGTTATAGCCTATTTCATTTCCCATTCCATGCATTTCTTTGCATTCTTGCATTTGCATGTATTAACTGCACACACACACGCATGCACGCACACATACTCTAAATCTATAATTGCATCCATGCATACGAACAGCACGGACACTGGAAAGGTATCCGAGCGCATGTGGGGAGGGGGACATTATTCTACATCACATCACATCACACAGCGTTACATGGCGTCCTTTCCAGCGACGCACTTGCTCGCGTTCTCCGTTTCTGACCCATAGGATGTTACATGTTTTGACTTGCAAGCGCTGATTTGAGTCTCTCATCATTGCGGACACATTGCAACATGCAGTGATGCACTGACGCGAAGGCTATGGGTTCAGGTGCATCCTATCCGAATATTGCCATCATCGGAGATTTTTCAGCACCATTCCGATATGCGAGGTGTGTGGGACGTAAATAAAAGAAGCGCATGATGTGGCTTTCCCTCGAGGATGTTTGTTGATGGACAGGTGAGACCAACGATTTACTGATATGAAGGTTACCTGTATGCTTTGCCTATATTGTACGATACGAGTTCAGGCTTTAAATAAAATGCACTGCGTGCACTATCATTTTTTCATTCATCTCTTGGGGATTTTTGAGTTATAATAATTAAACATGGCACGAGCGCAGGGACGATCATTCTCGCGGGATGCTTCATGCGTCCTTTTTGGATACGATGCGGTTTTGCTTAAAATAGACAAAGCAGCCGAGATGCAAGAGAGAGGGAGCGTGTCATATTTAAGGAATAGCCATATTTCGTGTAGTAATATGTCAGATGCGTGTGACAGTCTGTTTTAAGATGACCTTCAGCATCACTGGCGAAAGCACACCACCTTGCACGGTATCACGTTCATTTATATTTTTCTGAACGATTGTAGATGTGTGTTCATTAAATACATTACCATCATGTCACTGATGGGACAGACACGAATTCGTAAAGCCTGCTAAATAAACTACACAAATGCTTCATATTTAATGCTTCTTCTTTTCATCTTCACGTCCTTCATCCACATCTTCTATTTATTAGACGTGAACACCGAAGCCAACTACCAGCATGCAACTCTGTGTCCCAAATACATCACAATACATTTAAAACAAAAAGCCTCTCTTTTCAAAGACTCCCAGAGAGACACAAGCATGCAACATTCATCAACCTTTGTTTACTTTAATAAAATCATGCATCATACTGTATGTGTATTGCTGGCCAAAAATATACAGTTGGCAGTTAGCAAACAGGATATGAAATGCCAAACACTTTGCTAATTAAGAGACCCTCCCCTCAGGACCTTTAAACAGCCCAAAGTTTGTAAACCTTGAGAAATATATCATGCATTAGCAACAATTATATTCAATTATGTACTGGATGTGAGCGATGTTTGCTTTAACAGGTGTATCATCTATTTCCCAGAAGCCTCTTCTGTGTCCTGCTCTTTTACAGAGCTTTGCTTTCATATAAGACGATTGAGTCTCAAATGCACTGATAAACCTTTTAAACAGCTCTTACATTTGGATTAATAGCAAATGGACACTGCAGAGATGATACGAAGCTTGTTTCTCAACCATCAGTGTTGTAGTGTAACACGTGCATAATCACAAATCATTTCATTATATATAGAAAACGTCATTTTTATTGTCACATTGCTTGCTTCCTGCTTTTTACTCTGCATACCTGTACATGTACAAGTGGTAACACTTCATAATAAGGTCACATTAGTTGATAATAATATTATGAGTTGTAGTATCTATTAATCCGTGTTAAAATTACAACTATTCATTGTTAGTTCATTAAAGCTCAAGTCCATGATGTTATTAAGTAGAAGTATTTTTCATTGTTAGTTTATGTTATCTAACAAATGGAACCTTATTGTGAAGTGTTACTGTGAAAGTTAATGAATGTGAAAGATATGTGACTCACTGATTTGTTAATTGATTTGTTCAGTTGTTAATTTGCTTATATGTGTCAGATAAGCACATCCAGTTAAACAGAACAGGATGTTATTAAGCCGTGAAGATTTTTTTTATTGGAAGATGTCCCTGTGAAATTGCAGTTAACTGAGCTCTTTATTCAGTCCATTGAAGTTTATTGAATAAGTTAATTGAATGTTTATTCGGTGTATTTTGATACTAATGGTTTTTAATAGCCTCTTGAAGTCATCGGTCTGCTTTTGAAGAATGTGTATGGAATGCAGTTTTAATAAAGACTCTTATAAGTATAGGAATATATTTTCAAGTATAGGACATAATTTTCAATGAACTAAGAAAAATAGATTTAAAAAAAAGAAAAAAGATTATGTTTCTAGATCCTAAAACTGTTAGCTCATTTTAACATCTTGCCATGGTGGAAATTTGGTGGAAATAGGCCTTTCGGTTCTATTATCTGTTGACATCCTGAAGATGGCAGTGTTCCCATACGTAAAACTGATTGTCTGAATGTTCTTGGTAATGATCCAGAATTATTTTTGAGGAGACAATCCTACAACAAGCCTAGGACTACCAGAAACCCTGAAGGCAGCTTATCTCCCCTTATATTCTGAACAGTGATAAAATAATACGGAGTTTTCGGTAATAAAATATTAAACTTCCATATTTGGTTCCCCAGTCTAAAATGTTTGTTTCCCCCTACACAAGGTGTTATTTGATATTCAGTTTTATAGTCAGTCCGCTGCTTTAATCCTTAAACTGCTTGACATCTACCAGCTGATATTGATTGCACAGTGATGTAATCTATTTTCTGTCTTTTTTCCTGCATGAGAAGACCTATGATTTTAAGATAGACATTCTTCTGGTGATAAAAAGAAGAACCTGGAACATACAATCATTTTACCTTCTGGATATCAGCAAATCTGTCAGGTGAAGTTTCAAGATGATTTACTTTGCATTTATGTTGGATTTCTCTGTACTTGTGAATAGTTGATTAGTTACACACACACACACATCCTATCCTTTGCTATCCTTGTGGGGACTTTCCATAGGCGTAATGGTTTTTATACTGTACTTACTGTATGTGCTATTGTCCTACACCAACCCTACACCTAAACCTACCCCTTACAGGACACTTTCTGCATTTTTACTTTCTCAAAAAAACTCACTCTGTATGATTTTTAAGCTTGTTTCCTCTTGGGGACCTAAAAAATGTCCCCATAAGGTCAACATTTACTGGTTTTACTATCCTTGTGGGGACATTTTGTCCCCTCAATGTAGCATAAACAAGAACACACACACACACACACACACACACACACACACACACACACACACACACACACACACACACACACACACACATATTCTACTATCTTAAAAAATCACATGACTTCGATGTGCATTTTAATATCTGAAGTGTCCTTGTACAGTCAAACGTCCTAGACATGTAAATGCTTCTCTGTTATAAAGTCTAGGATTTTATGTTCATCTTCATTACAGTAGCATACAAATAATCAGCTGATGGATGATACACCTCAACATATATATATATTGCAAATGTCAAAAGTGCTCATTCTGAAATCCGAATAGAGATTTATGCTTTTTTTAGGTCTGCGCAAACAACTTAATTCGACTTGTACAGTCATTAACACTCGTTATGTAACTGTAATTTGTTAGATTTGTTATTAGCACAGTAATTTACTGTACATGTTTATGTTTTTTTTTTCATTTTGTAAAGAGCATGTGTTGAAAGCAGTTAAGATTACCAGCTTCAATGTCTGTAAAATTAATAGCAATACACACAACAGTTAATTCCTATGCTAATTTATTTGCTAGTAAAATGCCAGTTTTATAATATAATATAATATAATATAATATAATATAATATAATATAATATAATATAATATAATATAATATAATATAATATAATATAATGTAATGAAAATATAAAGACTTGCTTACATTTTTCAGTGAAATAATGCTGGCTATTGCATATTTCCATGCATTTATACTGTTGTTCTGAGAAAAATGATGCATGGTATAAGACCTTGAATTTTAATGCAATATATTAATATGAATATTTCCTGCATAGTTATGTACATACAGAAGTGGGCTATATTTTGTGTTGTCATTCACCTGTGTTGGCAGTGTACTGTAGGCACACCCAGCATGCACAGTAACAATTAATTTACCGAAATAGGCCTATACCCTGTCCGAATGAAACATTGCAGCAGGTCATTTTAGGTCAAAGAACCGTCTGTCAGTGGTGGACCCAGCATATCGTCATTTAGCTTTAGATGGCACAATGCAGTTGCTTAAAGACTTCAGAATTTTTGCCAACTCACAACTTTTAAAACTGCTTTATGGAGATTTTGTCTACTGAGAGTCTTTTTGTAAAGACATTTCATCAACTGAACAGTCGGTATGTTGTTAAACAACAGTACAATCCCTTGAACAAAGTGTAATTCTGTCCTTCACAGCCTCGTTTTCATTCCTGTCAGAAATTAAATATAGCTCTACCGAATAAGCAGCTGTTTTATATAATAACCCATAACCTTTTTTTTTTTTGCCTTTCAATCTTTATCTATTTCCTGTAAAGGCCAGAGTATGCCATCTGCACCAACTTATAGAATCCTACGACCCCTCCTGCTTGGTATCTTTTTATTAGGATGCTTTGTGACTTTGTTTTTAATGTACATCAAACCATCTACGAGCTGGTTGTCAGGCCCGGTCGAGTCAGAAACATCCACAGCCCGAGTGAAGAGCCTCCTTTCCAGCCGAAGTGAGCAGAACCAGACCACCATCCTGGTCTGGCTTTGGCCTTTCGGCGAAACCTACGACCTGAACGTCTGCAGCTCTTTGTTCAGCATCGATGGCTGCTTCATCACCGCCGACCGAAACCTTTACAACAAATCTGACGCCGTGGTCATACATCACAGGGACATCACCAGCGACCTGTCCAACATGCCACCGGCGTATCGGCCCACGTTGCAGAGATGGATTTGGATGAACTTCGAATCACCTTCGCATTCATCTCAGTTACCTGGAATTGAAAACTTGTTTAATTTAACTCTAAACTATCGGCAGGATGCTGATATAGAAGTGCCTTATGGATCGATTGTCGCTGCCCAAGGAGAGGAGGACTTTGTGCCGCCAAGCAAGAACAAGCTGATTTGTTGGATCGTCAGCAATTGGAACCCAGATCACGTCAGAGTGAAATACTACAATGAACTCTACAAGCACATCGAGGTTCATGCATACGGACAAGCATTTGGTGAGTACATTTCCGATCAGGACTATTTCCCTACAATTGCAAGCTGTAAATTCTATTTGGCATTCGAGAACTCGATTCACAAAGACTATATCACTGAGAAATTGTACAACCCGCTTTCTGTTGGCACCATACCTGTTGTGCTCGGACCACCAAGGGAGAACTATCAGAACTTCGTGCAGGGAAACGCTTTCATCCACGTTGATGACTTCCCGTCTCCGAAGGAGCTGGCTGATTATCTCCTGTTCCTTGACAAAAATGAGGAGCTTTACCTGAAGTACTTTGACTGGCGTAAACACTTTAAGGTGAAAAAGGCGTACTTCTGGGCCGAGCACACGTGTCTGGCTTGTGATTACATCAGAAGGCACAATGAGTACAAAACAATTAACAATCTTGACAAATGGTATTGGGGTTAATTCACAACTGAACCGCTGGACCAGATTAATGAAAGTGGCTTGACGATAAGAGCTTCATATAACTTAATTCCAATGAGGGTCTGTTGTGAGCACTTACAGACTTTTATTTTTGTAAAATGTCCCAAAGTAGATGTACATTTATTTCGGGTTCGGTTTCATGCGTTTATTAATCTGGATGCAAATGATGCAATTTAGAGTTTAATAAATATGTATTTATTTGGAAAGCTAATTTTGACCAAAATGCACAAATTCATTTAAAGGGATATTTCACCCAAAAATTAGAATTTTGTCATCATTTACACAACCACATATGATCTGAGGAACAAAAAAGAAGAAATTTTGTAAGTGATATTTTGGATGCCAATCATGCATTTTAGAGACAAAAGAAGAGTGTTTTTTTATGTTTCTGCCATGGAATAAAAAGTTAAATGCAACTTTTTTATCTCAAAGTTCAGAGAGCAAAAATCGGAACTGTAAGATATAATCTTGTAAATGCAAGAAAAAAAGACAGAATTGGGAGATACTGTAAGTCGTGTATACCTTTATTTTTCATTCTATGGCAGAAAAAAAACAACTGAGACGTAAACTCAGAATTCTGAGAAACAAAGTCAGAATTGTGAGATATAAACTTAGAATTGTGAAATTGTGAGTTTTTTTTTTATTATTATTATTATTATTTTTATTTTTTTAAATTCTGAAGTGGAAACGGGCTTCCATCATTTTTGCCAATACAATGAAAGTCAATGGGGTCCAAAATAACACACAAAAGTAAGTTTTCCAAATCTTTATGCATGTTCTACAGAAGAAAGTAAGTCATACAGATTTGAAATTATATGAGGGTGATTAAATTACAAAATTTAAATTTTTGAGTGGAATATTGCTTTAAAATTCAGTTTTGCTGTTTTCATACACCTAACTTCACATTATACAGGAAATCTGTTTATTTAATGAGAACCGAGCACTTTCTGAAGATTTTTATGCTTTATTTATATCATTGGTTATTGTGTAAATGTTAGTGCTAGAGTCATCTATGCAGTGTTTACAGAACTTATGTTGTGCAAAATGTCCATGTACTGTGAATGTAATGTGTATGTATTTTGAGACAACCTGCCTTTCATTTCCATGGTTTTGGATGTTGTTTTGCGCATTCATATTTTACCATGCCATAATGGACACCTTAGTGACCAACATGCATTTGCTACTGAAAAACAAACATGCCAGAAGTGCGTCATTGCTGATAATGTTTTACTGTACTGAATAACTGCTGATAATATCACTGTTAAGTAGCTTACATGGCTTGGATATGTGATACTGTGAAGTATCAATGTGTACTGTGAAGTTCTGTCTTTGAAATATTTAAATGTCACTTTTGTTTAACAGTGAAGTATTGAATCGAGAGCAGGAGGCTAATATACATACAGTCATGTGTGGGTGGTGCCATATTCACAGGAATGCAGAAGACTTTTTTGCGAATGTTGCCAAATGTTTAAACGCGCTCAGATGTACAAGACGAATGAAATCATAATGTGAGAAGCATAATGACTCGCTTTTCCAGATTCAAGCTTAGAAGATTTGTTTGCTGCCAAAGTTTTCTTTCTGAAATATGATGTTTCTGATCTGATATCTCTGGGATCCACATCATCCCATTTCTCAGATCGGCTTTCATTTCATGGTGAAGGACTGTTTTAGATGTGCTTACATACATGTAGTCAGTCTAATATTAGATGAGGGTGAAGAACTCTATTATTCATCAATGGGAACATTTTCAGCTGTGGATCACAGACTGAGCTGCTGATACTCTCAATGCAAAAAAAAAAGAAACAAAAAAACAAAAACAAAAAAACATCTTGAATGCTATTTTGTCTTGTTTCCAGTAGTAAAAAAATCTAAACATCCTTAGAACAAGATATTTTTACTTGAGAACAAATCGTGTATGACAATATTTTTCCTTTCTTTCTATTTTTAAATGATAGTTTTAAGCATAAATCAAAAATAATTTTGAGAAGTAAATGTTTAAAGGTGTAATTCACCCTAAAATTAAAATTCTCTCATAATTTATTCACCCTCATGTCTTTTGAATTTTACATTTCGGGGTGAACTGTAGCTTTAAATTAAGAAAAAAAACAATGTGCCAAAATATTTTTTTCCACATTTTAAGCATATACTTAACTAAATTTTGCTAACTTTATCCTTAAAATTAAAAATTAAAAATAATTAAATAAATAAATAAGCAAGCACGCAAGCCAATGCGTAACAAAAATGTGCATTTATTTATATTGATGTATTTTACATAAATTTAAGGTATACATTTTATCCTGGGACTTGAACCCCTGGCTTTGCAAGCAGCATGCACTACTGTTTGAGCTAATGGAATGCACTTGGTGGATTAAAAAACTTATATTTTCAGTGAAACAAGTCTTATTATCATAAACAATTTTGTACCTCAAGCAGTGCTGTGCAGTAACTGATTACATACAATCTGGATTACACAATCAGATTCCAAAAATTATGTATTTGTAATTAGATTATATATATATATATATATATATATATAGTAATGTAATTATAATGCATTTCATGATGTTGATAACAAAGTATGGAATCTATTTATATCAGTATGGTAGACAATAATCCCATTTAAGTCTATGTGATAAACAAGTTAGATCAAAAGCAATCTAAAAGTAATTTAAAAAGTAGTCAGACTAATTTACATAATATATGTAATCCGGATTATGTTACTAACTACAATATTTCTCATGTAATTTGTAATCAGTAATGGACTACAGTTTGTAAGTAATCTACCCAGCTCTGACCTAAAAAAAATACTTTATTTTAAGGATGTTTACATATTTTTACTGGAAACCAAGACAAAAGCAATTAAGACATTGATTTTTGCTCTGCTAATATGAAAAAGCACACTTTAATTGATATTTGTGGTAAACATTTTGTTTTATAAGAATTATCGATCATTTCCAGGCCCAGGCACTCACAAATCATGAATCACATATGTTGTTTTTATATCTGAAGCACACACTATTGTAAGTTATTGTTGTTGTGTTGCAGCATACTGTATGAACAGTAACACCATCATCAGCGGTTAAATCATTTATGCCTGGGTTTTTAACTTTTGTATTCATGAGGGACCATCAGTTTTGGAAGAAAAAGTGTGCTATTTTAACAATGTCCATTTGTATATTACTCAAATGTGCACAAAGAGACAGACTTTTTTATATGAACTCTGATGAAAATCGAGATGACGTGTAGTAACACAAGCTCCACTACACATCTCAGATCAGTGTTTGTCGAAGATAATCGGTTTGCCGTGAATGCTCTTTATGCATTGTAAATAGCTGTATTGTTGGATGATTTCAAACCTGTAGCGAATGGCGCAAGGATGAAGTGCTGAAGTGAGACGGACAAAATAAGCCCTTTCTGAGCCTTTGCACCGAGGAAGAAAAGTCTCCTGCTGGAGACAAAGATGGCAGTGTTATGGAGAGGCCATTTTCTATCCCTAAAGCGGTTTCCACAATGAATATCCGCATCTTTTCGGGATTAGGAACTAGTCCTCTGAACACTGTTGGACTGGAAAACTTTAAAACCTAAAAGCTTCTCTCATTCTCAAGTGTGATTTATTGAACTGATGACAGTACAAAGATGTATTGTGACTAAAAATGTGAACTGTGAAAAAAAGAATGAACTGTTTATGGTTTCATCTTGCTGTACAAAGTGAATCAGAGATTGCTTATTTACTTACTGACCATAATTACTGACTTGTATTGATTTGTGGTCTCTCTCTCTCTCTCTCTCTCTCTCTCTCTCTCTTCACCTCTGTATCTTTATCTCCTGTGCACAAATGTTGGCTGTGAGCTCTTGGTACCCTTTAAAACAGCCTTTGCATTATGAGTGTGTTAGTGGTGTCTGACTCAGAGCCCCTGCTGACTCACACATGTAGGCTGGTCGCACTGACGCCGGCATGGAGTATGATATCTCCTCTATGCATTATGGACTCGAATGCGAAATGACCCACATTCCTATTGTGCTGAGGAACTTGAGGGTGTATAGAACTGTTCATTGCAACGTTAATTGCCAAAACATTGTTATTTGCCAAATAATTTACTGTAGATGTCTGTTAGTAAAATAAAGAGCTGAAAATAAAAATACATTCACAGAACATTTTGCTTCGCATCTTGACTTCAAGTGTGGAAAAAAAAGTAGGAATAATTCAACAAAAATACATACATTGTTAAAAAAACTATATATTTACCTTTACATAAACCCAAATGTTTCATTGTGATTAAGACATACACACAGTATAATACATACATACATAAAATACCATAAAAGACGTATATAACAATGTCTACAAAGTCATCTGAAACCACACAGCTAAAATTTAAGTTATTCTCTGGCTCTGAAATCAATGCAGCTCAAAATTAAAAATGTAACAAGGAAAAAAGTGAGATAAACAAATTTGCTAATGCAACCATGCCGTTTTAGCTGTAGTCTATAAGCTGTTTGTCGCGTTTCACTGAACTTGTACCAGGTGGGCTACCGAGCAAGTTTACTTTCTTTGAAAAGCCATACACATGTGGCTGGTTATGTGATGCAAACAATAAGAGCCAGATTTACTAACAGCTTGCGTCAGCGCAAACGTCTTTTGCCGTTGAAATAGTTAGGTCAGGATTTACTAAAGATACGCAGTGAAGAATTAGCACTGGACAGAGTTATTTTTGGGCCTGACCTAATTATATATTTATTTGTAGGAGTTTTCCTTTCAGACGCCAAATTTACGGGTGGAGAGTATTAAAATGAATCATGCAAAATGATTTACTAATGTTTGCACTCATCAAATTACTGGTATTTGTACCATTATTTAACACCCCAAAAAAACATGTCTTAAACTATTTTGCGCCTGTGTAGACCACCCACACCTGATGAGCATCAGCTCTGCTTATTTGCGACTATACGCTAATTTGCGCTGCGCTTTGTACATTTCGGTGGTCAATATGTAAATGAGATGTTGCTCCTGTGTTCTTTAATTTGTGTGTTGTCAGTAAATCACCCACAGAAATTTCCACGCCCACTGGTGCTGTTTTGAAATTGCGCTCTCGCGCTAGTTTAGTAGGCCTAAATCTGGCCCTAAATGTCTAATGCTGGGTACACACCACAAGGTAATCGGGCTGATTTTGGGCCAATTTCTCACTTTCCGACAATCCTAGGTAATGTCCCGATTATCTTAATGATTCTAAATATTATCTTATCAGATTTTCCTGTGGTGTGAGGTGTGTTAAGAGTGACTGAATCTGCTCAGAAGAATGTTGGAAGTACTCGATCGTGAATGTTGAATATTTACAATAAAAAATCCTGATGTGTGTGTGGGGGGGGGGGACCCCGAAGACACCACACACTTTATGAGCAAAACAGTTAAATCTAGGATTTTTTTTCATCATGTTTGTGGTCTCTCACACTTTGAAGATCTTATAAGATTTTAAAAATCTTTTAGTGTGTACCCAGCATTAGTTTATAAATCATGCAAGTGTTTTGCATAAGCGCTTTGTATTGCTGAAAAACCCTGTGTAAATACTACTTTTGTGCTCCACTGAAATAGATTAACAGCAAATAGGTTTGAAAAAACAATTAAGATTAGTAAAAAAAAAATATTGGTCAGCTGTTTCTTTAAAACACAACTGCAAGCCTACAAAATTTCACCACCTGCATTAGTCAAACTGCAACTTGCTTTTTCAGCAACACATCTCAGGCTGGTAAAAATAGCCCACCAAATCCACTGTACGCTGAATGATGACACCAAAGGGGCAGTTTGGTGTGCAGGCCATCAAATCCCTCGCTGTTGTTGTGACCTCTCTGTGTTGATACTCTGGCATTTGGAGTTATCCTTCTGAACCCAATAAGGTGATGCTGTCTTATCCTGTTCCTCAAAACAAAAGGACTGACAGTTGTTCAGGCTATATGCCAAATGAGGTGGTTAAGTTCATCCGGTTGGTACATATTTCAGTATTATGTTGAAGAGGGAATGTGTATGTTTCTTTGTGTGTGTGTGTGTGTGTGTGTGTGTGTGTGTGTGTGTGTGTGTGTGTGTGTGTGTGTGTGTGTGTGTGTTTGCGTGGGCATATACAGAGAACCAGAATATAATCAGTGTGTAAATCCATATAAGTCAGAGTTTAAGAATTAAATTCTATTCTGGGCGGGGATATTTAAAGACCTGATCAACAAAATCCACAAACAGAGAAAATAATGTAGATCACCGAGCAGATTTTATACCATCTGATGTACTGCTGCCATAGTGCAATGAAAACTACACATAAAATAAAAAGCCATTTCATTTCTCTACAGAAGGCATATGCATTAGGAATTCATAAATCAAAAAAAAAAGTTTGCTTTAGCTATAGACAATTGCTTCAGGCTCCTCCAAAAACACAAATAAAATAAAATAAAAATAACATTTTTCAAGATTAACTCGTTGCACACCATCTGTGCTTCGGACAATACAGCTGATGTCTAGAATACTTGTTTTATGATTGGTCAGTCAAGGATTTCAGCAGTCAGGTATTTTCAAATATTAACTGGTATCAACACAAACCAGATATTAACATATAAACCATATATTATGATAATATACAGGTAATAGATATTATAATAATTTCACATCAACATTTCCACGTCCATGTCCACGTGGTTACTTATTTGGTAAGTAACCATGTAATTTGGGGGTTATGTTCATTACTAATTCATTACCTTAAAATGAATATTATATTTATTAATATTGTGAATTTAAATATTTTGAATAGTTATCAAATTTTAATTCAGTTTTAGTTTGAGTTATTTTAGTACATACGTTAAACTAAACAAAAATGAGATTATTTAACGTCATTAAATTGTTTAATATTTCTTATTATTTTTATCAAAAATAAACAAATGACATCTTAGATCGTGCTGCTTATAAAACAGTCGAAAACCTGACTCAGATCTAGAGAACAGAATATCATAACGACTTTGGGTGGGTTAAATCAGCTTTTATGGCACATCCTGTCACCTTGTCTTGCCATTCCTGCCTGGGCATCGCTGAGATAGCGTCGCAGGATCCCTGAAGGGGTGTACGGTTCTGCAAGATCATAGGATTTGGATTTTGCCTCTTTGTCTCTTTGTCCACCAAGCCTATCTTATTTCCAACTGAGAGCTCTGCGGATCCTCGCCTGCTCGGGGCAGCTGTGAAAGTCAATCGTCAACTCTGAGAAACTGAATGGTGTGAGACCACTTATTACTGTGAAGGCCACCTGATCTCAACCCAATGACTCCATTTATGCTGTCAACACTTTGTTAAGCATCTTAGTCCTGAGTAGAATGTGTGAGAATGAAGTTGCCGAAGAGATGCCTTCCCATAATCAGTGTCAGATCAGCAGATTTTACAGCAGATATGTCACAGCAGATTAAATAGACAGTTGGTAAGTATGATTGTAAGATGTGGTTATTGTTTCTGCCATTTGTAAAAGGAAAAAAAAGCACATGTGCCAGAGACACAACTGCAGGTATGAATATTTGGCCAATGCATTGGAAGTGCTCTTTTCTATTGTACACACAAGTGAAAGACCATAAGTGAAAAAAACGTATATTTAGCATTTTTCTCATTTAATACAAATTTTTCATTAGAAGTTATCGAACTTGTGCGGAATATGTTTCTGGCCAACTTTTCTGACTTTATGAAAATGGCAAAAAGTCTAGAAATATTAGTGAATTGGCACTTTAATGGTTTCACAAAAATGTTACTTTGTTGTAATTCTGATTACTTCCTTTCAAAGATTCCATCTAATATATTTGAGTTATTGTTCAGATATTTCCTCTAATTTCTCCTCCTAATCTCTCTAATCACACAAACACATATAAACATACACACTTTTAACTCTGGACTCACTTGTCTAGTTTCAGCCAAACGTGCCGCATGCTCTGGGATGCCTAGCAACCGAAAGTCAGTGCATGTTTGTTTGTTCTGAGACTGGCTGCTAGCTGCGCAGTTGGACATTAATCTATTGGTAGCAACAGCCGTGCTCTGAGCTAAAAACCCCCGGTGATGGATGTTCATCAATTCAAACATCTAGCAGGTCATGTTGACACCTGGTAAAGAGAACGAAAAGACAGACATGAGTGCTTAGGACAGATAATGAGACTCGAAATACTTCTGTTGAGAGTTACGTAATTGTGGCACGCGGTTCTCCAAACTGTCACTTTTGGCATCCAGAACACTTCACTTTATGAGACACTTTTGCAAAGAAGAATCATACGAACTGACTGTCATCACACTGAATAAATTGCCAAGCAATGAATGTGTTTTTTTTCTTCTTCTTCTGTTCATTCTTTTAAGACAGATGATGTGAGCCAGAAACTGCAGAAAATCTGAAGTAGCATTGATCACTACTTTCTCTTATAGACTGACCTCCCTATGCGCATGCATGATGGATTAAGTTCTTTAACCACTGATCTTCTGAGCTATTTTTGCACAGAGATCATTTCCCTCATCCTCTTGATAAATGATATGACTACAAACTCAGAGACTCGTTTTTAATTTGTTGGATGCAGCTCAAGTGTCAAGTGTAAAATACTGCAAACAAAATTGTTCATTACAGTTTGGTACATATAATGTTTATATGATGATTGCAAATTTGCAAAAGTATTATAGTAAGCAAAACAGATAAAAGATAGAAAAGCAAACTTGTCTGAAAGTTTAAAATAAGCTTGAAATTTGAAAGTTTTGAAATTCTTAAATTTCATTTAGAACAAAAACGTTTTACAGCTTGATGCCATATATTTACATAGAGATTGCTGCTGTGATGAGGGGTTTCTTCATCGTTTTTTAGAATACTGTTAAAAATAAGTTGACCAACAAAAGTTTCATCCTTACACATTTTGTTTATCATACCGGTAATCTTCCCTGAAAGTTTATGTTATAATAGTGACAACCTCTGTAGTACCATTTAGATACTTGTTAGCAACCACATTTTTCAAGACAAGTAAAAGCTTTAAAAAAAATCTAAAGTATTACTGATGTGGTTTATGATGTAAAATAAAATGTGAAAACATTCTGAGATCGTGTTAACCACAGACCTGTTTTCAGGCATTTAATCAAAAACCTGTTCAAAAAACCCATCGACTTTGATGGAACCAGAAGTGCTAAAATGCTAACTCGTTTCCTGGTTTTGGCCTTTGCATCCTCCCTGCAGCACTAATATATCCAGCTAACAGAAGTTCTAGGAATGTTTTGCTAATGTTCCCATTATGTACACTGTAAAAAAAAAAAAAAAGTTGAGCCAACTTAAAATTTTAAGGCAACCAGCTTCAGCAGATTTTTGAGTTTGCTCAATTTATTTTTGTGGGAGATTCTCAAATTTTTGTTGTATAAATTAAAATGACAAGTTGAGAAAACTCAAAAATCTGTTGAAGCTGGTTGCCTTAAAATTTTAAGTTGGCTCAACATTTTATTTTTATTTTTTTAGTGTAGTAGTGTGGCTAAACTCTGCCTCTGCAGAAGATGATCAACCCCTGCTTCTACATCACTGCCTGTTTAGCCCCGCCCACTAATTCACGCAGGTAGTAGGTAAATGACAAGAGCAGCAAATGCAGGTCTACACAGAAACCAAATGTAACACAGTTTGTAGATACAGGAAGAAGGAGGCAGGAACCGGCAAACATTTAAACAAGTTTAATAAAATAAATAAACACAAAAGTAATGCAGCAGCCCCTCGCAGACGACAAACACAAATAAAAGTCCAGGCCTGGTCCTCTCTTGTCTTGCAGCGTCGTCGCTCCTCCTTTTATCCTTCCGGGCTCCTCCGTGGGACTCGAGACCGGTGAGTGGCACAGGTGTCGCTCATTATCATTAAACTCCACCGGCCTCGCTCCGCTCCCACGGCTCTCAGCCCCGCCCCACGCGTTACACCAAACGATACACTATATTTGATGAACTTTATATTTAATGAAGTGCCAGACCCCATCAGTAAGAACTTCCTTTGTTCACTTCATTTTACCATGTATTCATTTACAAACAAGGCACAATTCGCAGTATTTTCAGAAAGACTGAAACTAAAAGACGACGCTATGCCGACTATATTGGATCTGATGTCACACCACAAAAGTGTGAGTAACTGTTTTCATTACGTGATCACTATTGCTTTGTCTGTTATTACAGATCGTTTGATATGTACTGAGTATTTATTCATTTTTAACCTATAACACAATAGCATCCATCTGTGAAGGATGTAAGCTGTCAAAAATACACAACTATTAGCCAATCATAGCAGTGGGCGTTTACTTCCGAGTCTACAATCCGTCGCCTATTCAAACAGAGCGTTCTGATGAGGGGGGATAAAACAGGACAGAAAATAGCCTATTACTTCTAAACTATTATGGTTTTATGTAAAAATCTTTATAACATAAGTGGACCTCAGAGAACAGTGTAAAATAAAAACAAAAACAAAAGAAGTTCATGACCCCTTTGAAGACCAGATATCTCTGAATGAACATTCTATTAATGTTACTAGAAGAATGTTTTCTCATAACTTTGAGAGAACCTCACCATAACGTTAGCCAAAGTATTGAGAATGTTCTCTGTTATCGGGGTATATGCCTTAAATGTAAATGTCAAGAGCCAACTCTTGATGACATTTACATTAAAGATATCTAACAGAGACCCCTGTGTGAAACTTGTTAAGCTGAGGAAATTGCTGCATAGTTCTTATAAACAGAGGTCCAATCAATCCAAGGCAATTTTAGTGGTTGCAGAGAAGCTTGGCAACCACTGCAACATTTGCTTTCAACTCTTTCTAAGCCTTCAGCAGTTGCTTGAGGGCTCAGATGTGGATACTGTAAGATATCCGGTATCCGAGGACAGAGCAATCGCTAATTTCACTGATACGAGAGACATGAAGCATCGTAACTATGAAGATAATGTTAAAGATTAATTTGACACAAATTCATTTAGCTAAAACGCTGATTTCTGTAACTCTTACAGGAATAATATGCGAAGAAAAAGTCCATATATTCTCAGAGTCCAATCACTGATTTAAGAATACACAAAAGGAATAACATGTCATTGGCACCATTCACATATCATCTTGACCATCAGGCATGCGTTGTGATTGGACTCCCATAAAAGGTGCAGAGATCAGCAACTGGGCCATTCTCCCCAGGGATTTCAGCTAATAAGAGCAATCGTATTTATAGAGGCTCGTTTTAATGCATCCCCTCAATCATTGGCCATCTCACCCTGCAGCCTCTCAGAAGCCCATTGAGCTACTGAAGGTGAGTTTTACTCACTATTACAGATGGCAGGCTGTTCTTTTGATACCTTAAATTGGTTTTAGGATCCCACGGAAGAGACCTAGTTTGCAGAGACCATCATTTTAGCATGTTGTGTCTATTTTAAGAGGCGTTCGTATTTTGTGGATGACACCTCCCTGATTGCTTTAGCCTAGTATGTTGTAACATTTTTACGGTTCTGTTTACTGCTTTTAAGACATAAACAACAATGTCTACGGAACGATTCGACTGCCATTACTGCAAGGACACTTTACTGGGAAAGAAATACATTCTAAAAGAGGACACACAATACTGCACAAAGTGCTATGAGAATCTGTTTGCTAACTGCTGTGAAGTATGTTCTTTGCCAGTTGGCTGCAACTCTAAGGTAGGCATAAGCAATTACTGACATCATAATTCAGACATTAATATTTGAAAATTACATTGAAATTGAATTAAAAATCTTTTTAATACAGTGCAACCATAAATAAAAAAAACTGTGAGACAATGGACTATTATAGTACACTGGAATTATATTTCAAAACTCTCTTCTGACCAATGTAATCAATATCATAGAAACACTATCTTGGATTTTTTTTCTTTTGCTATTGTTTCAAATGGGAAAACAAATTATATTTGTTGTAGTATCCGTTCACTAATGTACAAGTTTACCCAACTATGACTACTTTTGCTTTTAAGAACCTTGCAAATGTGAAAAGGATCCATTAATTAAAGATTAATGAGTGACAGAGTCAGAACAGATTTGCAAGCTTTTAACTAGATTTTCTCTGCATGCATAATGAAGGATCTCTCCTACAAGGACCGGCACTGGCATGAAAATTGCTTCAAGTGTGCCAAATGCAGTCGATCATTGGTGGACAAAGCATTTGCTGCTAAAGATGACCTTATGCTTTGCACTGAGTGCTATTCTCATGAGTATTCCTCAAAGTGTAACACCTGCAAGAAGACTATCATGCCAGGTAGAACTCTTTGTATCTTAATCTTTTCTGAAGACATTAAACGTAACTAGAAAAATATCTTACTAGCATGCTTTTTGTATTAAAAATAGGTGGTTTACCAAGTTAAAATAAAAATATTAAGGATCTTTGTCTATAAAGGTTGTCTTCTGTTCATGTGCCAGGATCACGAAAAATGGAGTACAAAGGCAACAGCTGGCATGAGACGTGCTTTCTGTGTCAACGCTGTCAGCAGCCAATAGGAACCAAGTCTTTCATCCCTAAAGATAACAATTACTTCTGTGTGCCTTGTTTTGAGAAGCAATTTGCCTACCAATGCTGTGCTTGTAAAAAAGTAAGTCATATACTGTGTGTGATGGAATCAGACATTTGAAAAACACTATTACTGTTATTCAAGTTACAGTTCACCCAAAAATGACTCATTCACTTATTGCTTCAAACCAGAATGTTTTTTTTTCTAATATGGATTACAAAAAGAGAAAGTTTGTGAAGGTCTTTTTTTAACCTTGAAAGCTACGGCCTCCATTCAATGCACAATTGAATGGAAAAGAACAAGCAGTACATTCAGGTTTGGAATGACATTAGGATGAGTAAACAATGACAGAATTTCAGTGCTAACTATTTTATGTTTTGGTGAACTGGTGGTTAATTTGTATGAATTCATACACAGTGTCATTTGTAGACTTATAGACGATTTGCAGTTAGGTTTTGGGAAGCAAATTGCCTCCTAATGCTGTGCTTGTAAAAAGTAAGTCATATATATTTGCGAAGGAATCAGACTGTATGAAAAGACTCAGACTCAGTATGAAAAACTATTGCAGTCCATCAAAGTTATAGTTCACTCAAAAGTGACTCACCCTCATGTTGTTCCAAACCAGTATGACTTTATTTTTTAATGTGGAATACGAAAAGAGAAAATTTGTGTGAGAAAATAAAAATGTATTTATGCAATTGGAGCTTTCAAGATTAAAAAAGCATATATAAAATCCTCAACAAAGCTATAATTTGCCATCACAGCATATGAACTGAATAGACTACTACTATCATACTTAATAGTGCTTTTTCATTCTTTTTTTAACCTTGAAAGCTTCAGTCCCCATCTTTTACAATTGCATGGAAAATTGTTTTGGCAAATTGGTGGGTAAATCCTATCAATTCAATTCTCGTTCATGCACTTTCAGTTTATTTATAGTTTAAAAAAAAGAACGTTTACGTACAAATCACATCATACAAATTCATATGAATTTGCCACTATGTTACATATTTACGGAATTGGATTGGAATTGTCACTTTTGGGTGAACAATTTTCTTAAGTGTTGGACAATATTGCACATTTATTGTACTGTACTGAGATCCACACCTTCAATTCTGTAGGCCATAACAACTGGCGGTGTCACGTATCAAGATAAGCCCTGGCACCGAGAGTGTTTCACTTGCATTGGATGCAAGAGACAACTGGCAGGCCAGCGCTTTACCTCAAGAGAAAACTACCCATACTGCCTGGATTGCTTCAGCAATCTGTATGCCAAGAAATGCGTGGGCTGCACCAAACCAATTACTAGTATGTTTTCATTCTTGACATCTGGCAGCTATTTTTATATGCCTCTAAATTGAAATTAAAAATTTCATCAGCATTGCACTTGACTGTAAAACAACCATGTGTGTTTGTGTGTGTGTGTCCAGGCTTGGCAGGTGCTAAGTACATCTCGTTTGAAGAGCGGCAGTGGCATAGTGAGTGTTTCACATGTATGCAGTGCTCAGTGTCTCTGGTAGGCCGTGGATTCCTCACCCAAAGGGATGACATCCTGTGCACTGACTGTGGCAGGGAGAAGTGAGCTCACCCGACTGGGTCAGACAACCACAGGAGCAGCATAGTCATCCAAGGAAAGCTACTGAGGGCAAAATAGATGTAGAATTGGGTTTCCACTCATATAAATGGAATGATGAATAAACACGAACAATGAATAGATTAATTATCTGTGTAGCCTGCTGATTAGGATGCTTAATGTGTTGATTAACAAGCTTTCAACAATGATTTGGAAACAATTGTCTTTATAAAGCCTGAACCAGCATGGAATAACATTGAAAATGTTAGAAGTTTGTCACACGAAATGCACTTTTGGTCAATAAACTTTGTTTTCTTCTTGTCTACTGCCTATTTTTTAAGTCTAAAGATACATAATCATGCACAACCCCTACCCCTAGTAAGAAAGTATTATATTTAAAATACATTTATTTCATACTAAGTACAGTTCAAATCTATTAACATATTTACTGACATATTGCTCGAGACTTACAGATAGAAAAATTATAATTAAACCTTATTATAAGTACTACTTGTGCACAATGCATGTTTCTTAATATTAAGCCTAAAATGTGTTTTAATGTCACTACTGATGAGGATTGTATGATCTTTGATCCTGAAGTATACTTGCAATAGTTCCACTTTAGCACATTCAAATGAACTACAGAACTATACAATTAAAGTACATTAAGCACAAAATTAGTTGTTTCAGTTTAGCAGACTTCAAGTATACCAGTTTAGTATACTAAAAGTACATTTGCAGGGTTGTATGTATTAAGTATATAAATATATCATATTTGTAGTAAACTTAGAATTAAATAAATGCATTTTAAATATACTAGGGACAACTACAATGCATACATTAAGGGCCACCATTAAGAAGGTGAAAGTCCAGAAGGATTATAAATGACTTAAATGACTCTGGGAGCACGATGAGTGATTTTTTTTTTAATTCATTTTGCCTGGAGAGAAACATTTTATATGCATGAAAACTGATAATTTGTTGTGACTTTACTAGCATAAACAGTCAAAAACAAACATGATCTAAAGGCCACTAAATTCCCATTTTGATTTCATTTTTTAAAGGTGCACTCAGTAATTTTCTGTTTCACTGGCGAAATAAAGTGAGTATAGAGGTACGTTCACGCCAAGTCAGAATTACTGTTATTACATGATTCTGACTTGTAAAAAGCGTTCACGTCCTCATAGAACTTGTAATTACAACTTGTAAAATCTGACATTTTCTGAGGGCTCCGACTCGTATGACCTGACCGCTGTATCGTCATATGGAAACACTCAAAATGACGATGGCTTCAAATGTAGTGAAATGCACACTTAAAAATAGAGGAAACTTTAACATTCATGAAACTTTCCTATGCACAAAAGGTTCTTTGTAGTGGAAAATAGTTCTTTAGATTATAACAATGTTCTTCACTCTAAAAAATATATATATATATTTTAAGAAAAAAATGGTGGCTCTGTGTGAAAAACCTGTTATATTGTAATATTTTGTTGAAACTGAAAATAAACAAACATGGGTGCCATCAGAATGAGAGTCTACTCTAAACAGCTGATAAAAACATCACAATAATCCACAAGACTCCATCAAATTCCTTACACTCTTAAAAGTGCTGGGTTATTTCTGTAAACACATTGTTGGGTTAATTGTGCTGGGTCATAATTCTGGGTTGTTTGAGGTACTGTAAACACATAGTTGGGTTGTTAGTGCTGGGTCAAATGACTGCAAGGGGTTCTTTCACCACTGAACACCTGGGTTGGGTTATTTTGACCCAACCGGTTTGTTTATTTTTCCTCCTCATCGAATTTTCTGGGTTCTTCACTCGTCTCATCGTCAGATGGTCAAGCAACTCGCAGCAAGCAGGATTATAAGGTAAATTAATATGATAATATGATTATTTACCTCTATTTGTATAAGCTGTGGTGAGAGCACACTGATTTCACTGTTAATGTGGTATTTGATTTGTCGCTGTGCGGGTTCAAGTTAGCGTTATTCTGTGAATGAAGTAGCCGCCTACATTTTTTGTTGACAAAAAAGGCCTCAGCAATCTCTTTATCGTTATATAAAAGTTATAAATATAGGCTATAAGTTATGTGTGTGTGTGTGTGTGTGTGTGTGTGTGCGTGCGTGTGCGTGCGTGCGTGCGTGTGTGTGTGTGTGAGCGAGCGTGCGCGTGTGCAAAGTTTTATATTTTAACGCCTCATGGAAAAGGTATGAACTATCGTTAGGTCAGAAATACAGGGGTAAGTTCGGTTAACTTACTGTCTGTGTAACGTTTCTGTGTGGCTTTGTAATGTTTTGTCATAATTAGATCATTTCGTACTAAAATGTATCTTTTAAGGTCTTTTTTTTTTCGAGTAAATGTCTGCGACAATAACTTATTTTCGCGCTCTTTTTTTCCTCAGGTAACGTTAGCTGCATTAGCTACCCTTAACGTTAAACCACAATATTGCAGGTATGTAATATTATTCTTAAATGGTATGTAATATTCTTAAATATTTTACTTAAAATGTTGTCTAAAGTTAGACTCAATCTCTCATGGTGTTCTCTCCTCTGTTTTAGTGAATGCTTTTATTGCTTTAATCAGAACACAAGTGTATCCAGGTTAACAGTAAGTTAGAGAGGCTATGCCTGCGTCCCAATCTGCATACTATCCATCCTAAACTCTATGTGATAGTAGTAATTTTCAATACTATTTAGGGCAGATAGGGTGGATAGGATGCACATTGGGAAGCAGGGCATGTAATGTGTTCTTTATGTTACTGTTAGAAATAACAATTTGTATTTGAGATTGATGAATAATAGGCAGATCACTGGATTTCCAGGCTTGCATACTGTATGGTTTTGCTAGCTTTTAACCCAGTTTTTCATCCTTATTTTACAGAATTTGTTTTGCCTTCCAAAAAAATTTGAGAAATGGTGGATTCGCAGCAATGGGTCTACAAGCATCCCAGAAATCTTGAAGGAGTTCCCCAGGCTTATAGAAAAACTTGGCATGGTAAGAAATAATTTAGATTTTATGGTTTCGTTTACAGAAATTTGAAATGGTTAAATTGTTAGTGGGGTTGTGCAGATAGACGATAGTATAGTGTATTGAGGATAGTCAGAGATATCGCTGAGAGCTGATGTCGATAGTCAAGGCGATATTACAGGAGCTGTCCCACATCTTTAAAATTTGAGCACATTGTTTTC
Organism: Acrossocheilus fasciatus; assembly: GCA_036784905.1. Classification (NCBI taxonomy): domain Eukaryota; kingdom Metazoa; phylum Chordata; class Actinopteri; order Cypriniformes; family Cyprinidae; genus Acrossocheilus; species Acrossocheilus fasciatus. The sequence continues at coordinate 8,122,345 of CM071954.1, read as the reverse complement.
TGTGAGTGTACACAGCAGCAGCACCTCTGCCAGAACATCACTAACATCTTTGATTGTGAGATCAGTTTCACAGCTTGCACTGTATTATTCTTATGGTTTAGATGCTGAAAGGGAGAGTGCTTTCAAAGTCCTGCCCACTCTGCTTCCCCAATCAATATACAAGAACGGAGGAAAGGTCTTCAGACCAACAACCAGAATCCTGGAAGTCATTCATCTGACGTACAACCTGTAAGTTTCTTTTACTTTTTCTACTCTATACACAGTAGGGTACAACGGGGCTAAAGGCCCACCTTAAAGGAACACTCCACTTTTTTTGGAAATAGGCTCATTCTCCAACTCCCCCAGAGTTAATAAGTTGAGTTTTACCGTTTTTGAATCCATTCAGCCGATCTCCGGATCTGGCGATAGCACTTTTAGCATAGCTTAGCATAGATCATTGAATCCGATTAAGACCAGTAGCATCGCGTTCAAAAACGATCAAAGAGTTTCGATAGTTTTCCTATTTAAAACTTGACTCTTCTGTAGTTATATCGTGTACTAAGACCGGCGGAAAATGAAAAGTTGCGATTTTCTAGGCTGATATGATTAGGAACTATACTCTCATTCCGGCGTAATAATCAAGGAACTTTGCTGCCGTAACATGGCCGCAGCAGGCGCAGTGATATTACGCAGCGCCTGAAAGTAGTCCCCAGCTAGGTAACTAGTTATAATATAGCTGGGGACTACTTTCAGGCGCTGCGTAATATCACTGCGCCTGCCGCGGCCATGTTACGTGTGAACAAATGGAAAAGTCAGCAATCTATTAATTATCATGTTAATTACTGTGTCTTTAGCCCCAACAGCAGAGGCGCTTTTTACCCTAAATACCATACCTTTACATATTCTTTCTTTATTTAAAAACTGTTGCTTTAATTATCTTAAACAAAACTGAAAATCATAAAGAAGGCCTTTGTCTCAAAATATATGCATTATTTTTAGCGATTCTCATTTGCTACTTAAATCTACATTTTAAAAAACATAAAATATAAGATCAAGTAAGCACAGAATCAACTTTGCACTGCTGCTCGCGATCACGTCAAAGATCAGACAAATAAACACGTGCATGTTGAAAAGCGAATGTTTTGCAAAGTGCTACGCCATGTTTTTGTGCCATCTAGTGGTTTAGATGAAAATAATATCAAAGGTGCCTTTTACCCCGGGGCACCTTAAGCCCCGTTGTACCCTATTGTGCAAAAGTTTTAGGCCACTAGTATTTTCAACAGTTAAAAGTGGTTTTAAGTCAGTTATTTCTATCTTTTGCTGTAGTGTGTCAGTAGGAAATATCAGTTTACATTTCCAAACATTCATTTTGTCATTAATTGTAATAATCCAGTGAATGTCTGACAACAGCCAGTGCTCCACAAAGATCGGATCTGATCATCATCGAGTCTGTCTGGAATGACATGAAGAAACTGAGACAAACTAAATCCAGAAGAACTGTGGCAACATCTCCAAGACGCTTCAAGAACCTACCTGCAAACCTACAGTACTGTTAAAAGTTTTAGACACTTGTGAAAAAATGCTGTAAAATGAGGATGCTGTCAAAAATAATGTCATAAATAGATTTTCTTTATCAATTATCTTCTATTAACTAAATTAAATCAATATTTGGTGTGATCATCCTTTAAATCTAAAGCAGCTTTTGCCCTCGGTGCACTTGAGCAGAGTTTCTCAGGAGCTTTGCAGGAGGTTTCTTGAAGCATTTTGGAGATGTTGCCACAGTTGGTCTGGATTTAGTCTGTCTCAGTTTATTCTGTTTCTTCATGTCATTCCAATCCAGACAGACTGATGATGACCAGATCAGATCAAACAAAAATGTCACTGGATTATTACAATTAATTGCAAAATGAATGTTTGGAAATGTAAACTGATATTTCCTACAGACACATTACAGCAAAAGATAGAAATAACTGACTTAAAACCACTTTTTTATTTAGCTGGCTAAAATACTAGTGGCCTAAAACTTTTGCACAGTACTATATAATATACTGGGGGCTTTAAATACCCCATAATTTATGCCATGTTGGTTGGATGAAATTTAGGTAGACAACCAAGTGCCAGTAAGCAGAAAGAAACCTAAATCAGTAACACAATAAATATTTAGTTTGAGCAACCTTTACCAGACCCAGTTCACAGGAAAACTCAGATGGTTTGGCTGATTTCCATAAAATACACTTAAACGTTATTTAAGTCAACTTAAATGTTACAACTTGTAAAAATGTAAGTTATGTTGCAAGGCTAAGTGTTGTGTAATTAACAGGTGGGGAGCAACATGGTGATGCATTCCTGCATATTTTGTGCCTTGGTGACGAGACGACATCCCACACCTTCACCATTGTTTCGGGCCGTGCCGTTGAAATGGACTTGTTGCTTGAGGCTGTTTATCTTTTTCAAGTCCTTTTTTTGTGCTTGATGTTAGCTACACTAACATCTTCCTTCCTGGGAATTTCTCCAGCATGCAGTATATCATATCGATGGACATGAGTCTTCATGTGTGAAGTATTTGAGGGCAACAGTTTTTTCTGGCCACTTGTAACGTTTTAATTTTTTGTCACATGTATTGTCTGTTGTAGGTCTCTTTGTTTGGCTTAGTTTTAATGGCACAATGTTTGGACTGATTCTCATGTGGCAATAATCAATTTTATAATGTTATGATGCTGCAATGTTGACAAAGAATAGGAGTCTACAGTACCTAGTTTACAAAGTTTTGTTTTTTAAAGAAACTGATCTACAAAAAACATTTTATTTGTGTCTGTAGGGATTGGGTGTAATGTGTAACAGTATAGCACCCATTCAAAAAATGTTTTTAAAAAGAAAAGTGAAAACTCATTAAATTGATATTTACAGTTGCATTTTTTTGTGTTGTGTAATTGTATTACAGAAAAATAATAATTTTATGATTTTTGTGATTGTTATTTATTATTATTAGTAGTAATATTGGTAAATATAAACGTAGCAAGGCAATGAGACAACAAATAACCCAATGTTTGGGTAATGTTTAACCCAGCAACACAGTTAACCTGACCCACTGGTTGGGTTAAATAAACAACCCAGCATTCTGGGTCAAATGGCTCAACCCAACACTTGGGTCAAAACAACCCAGCGCGTGTTCTGTCCCATAGTTACCCAGCGGCTGGGTTAAGGTTGGGTTATTTTTTAACCCAGCCTTTTTAGAGTGTAATCATGAATTTGTTTACTACAAACACACAGCATTTGACTTGATAAAACATTAACAAATGGACTGAAGTCATGTGGATTACTTGTGGATTATTGTGATGTATTTATCAGCTGTTTGGTCTCTTGTTCTGACGGCACCCATTCACTGCAGAGGATCCATTGCCGAGCAAGTGATGTAATGCTACATTTTTCCAAATCTGTTCGGATGAAGAAGAGTAAATTTTCAGCAAAGTTTCATTTTTGAGTGATCTATTCCTTTGCATTTGAAATGAACATACTCCTAAACTAAACCCTACCCTATTAGCAGGGGCAAAAGTACAAGTGAGATAAAAATACATTTGCTGTTTTAGCTTCCTTTTATGCACTTTAAAACACATAAAAGAAATATTTAACTAAAGGTTTCATGTCTCTATAGCCTTTCTTAGGAATTTGGCATTGTGCAACCAACCAGAGTAAAAGCAGTGAAACTGCTGACACCAACTTCCTCTCAGGATGAGAGTCACATGGCAAGGTCAAAATACACTTGAGTAAAAAATAAACGTCTATAATGCTGACAGCTTCTACGCTAATGAGGTGAGACTGTTCTTTACTTGTTTTATTTAGCTTTACAGCATGTAGATATCTGAGCTAATGAAGGCTGTTTTCTTCTCTGCCCAATGTACTAGGTTTCTCATTTATTTTTAGGTGTATTTTTGCAACTGAGACCTAAATTAAGAGTAAATAACCATGAAAGTCTTCACCTCTGTGCTAGTCTTTCAAAAAATGCCCTCTGGGAAAGGCAGAGACAAATGCAGCATTCAGTGTTTGGAGTGTTTTGGTAAAAACCTCTATATAGGGACCAAAGAGGGAGTCGTTGAGTACCTCACTGTAAATAACACGAGCGCTGAAGAAAGCCTTTCAGTGCGGGAGGTGGGGAAGAGACAGATGGGACGAAGCGGAGCAATCGGCCAGCTGACAGCGGTCCCTGTTCTGAATCATCTCTTAGTTCTCTGGGACGGTTCGGTCACGGTGCTTAACATGTTCTCCCTGGAACTCCTTCCTTCCCTGAAGAAAATACAGAACGTGTCACTCTTCTATGTCAGTGAGTCAGCGGTTCACACTGATTCCGTCGAGCTCATTGCAGCTTCGACCAAGAGGAAAACAGTGAGCGTTTATAAGGTGTGTGTGGACAGATGGGAGTGTGTAAGACAGGTGGCTCTGCCGCAGGAACCTGTGGTGCTGGCTGCGCATGGGACGTGTCTGTGTGTGGCCACTTGTGACAGATATTTTCTCCATGATTATCAGAGCCAAACCACCCTCGATCTTTTCCCACATAACCTGGGAAAGCAAAATATCATTGCCAACAAATGTGGAAAAGGAGAATTCATTCTGAATGGGCCTGGATGTTTGGGTAAATATAAAATAAAAATAAAATTATAATAGACTAAATAAAAGACTAATAAAATTACAGTCGTAAAATACATTTTAAACTTAAAGTGGCAAAACAAGGTAAAAACAGTGTGAAAAATAAGCCAGTGCAATAGAAAAAGAAATAGCGGGGTTTAAGTGATTTAAGGCTTTCATCTGCATGCTTGAAAAGATGTAACATTTTATTAACAATAATTAATTATACAATAAGTGCCCATAAGGAAAGAAAAACAAATTGAGACTTTTGTTGATATTTCTCTAATTTCCATATGTGTCTCCTCAAAAGAGATCTAAACAGAAGAAATTTAGTAACATGATTACATTTTTCCAAGACCAGATAATCTAAGATGCAGTATTATGCAAGTTTATAATTATTGCCTAATTGAATTATATTTACTTTATATTATACTTTTTTCAATTATTTAATTTTGGGAATTTTAGGATAAATAACTCACATTTAATTGACACAACTGAATACTCCATTAACACCTATAAAGTAAGCAAATAAATAAATACATCCATGCATTTACTTTTCAGTAATAATTAGTGCAAATGACTTGTTTGCTTTATAAAGTAACAAGTGAAAGTAGTCTATATCACACACAGGCATGTTTGTGATGAAGAATGGCACTTCCCAGCATCCTCCTGTACAGTGGCCTGATGGAGTGGTGGACGCTGCAGTTCATTTCCCATATGTGCTAGCGCTACAAAATCAGACTATTCATATCTACAGCATTCTGGACCAGCAGCTGAAGCAAACTGTCCCTTTACAAAGTGCCAAATCTCTCGTCTCAACAGAAGGTTCGTTTTACAATCCAACATCAATCTTTCAAAAATCATTCATCAGAAGTCATAGTAAATTCAGAGGCAATACTGCCGTTCTTTAATTGCTCGTATTTCGTATCTTTACTTCTTTCAAAATTAAAAATCTTTTTAAAATCTTTTTTTAATAAAAAAAAAAACATTCAAATTAAAATAAAACATTTTTAATCAACAAATACTACAAATGTGTTTCACACAAAATATGCCACATTTACACTGACTTTAAACCAACGGTTCTCAACAGGACCCACTGCTCTGCACATTTTGTATGTCTCCCCTTATTTAACGCATCTGATTCAGATCCACTGCTTTAAAACAATCAGATTTAAGTATGCAGTCTGAGCTTGTTGCCATAATATGTAGACGCTAATAATAACAATATCATACTTTTAATTTTACAGTCATTTGATGGCACATTTTTTCTGTTATAGAAAGTGTTTTTGTTGTTGCTGACAAAGAGATTCATCGGCTGTCACCAGTTCCTTTGGAGGATCAGATTGAAGAGCTGGTTAAGAGTCAGAGAGTTGATGAAGCCCTGATGCTGTTGGACAGACTTCAAGATCTCCTGCCAAAAGATTCATACAAGGTAAGACTGATGTTAGTGCATGTTTGTCTTTTCTTTCTTTAATATGTTAGAAATATATAATCCATTAAGCCACACTGTAAAAAAATGACTGTGATTTTAATGGTAAAAAAACTGTGAAAATGCTACAGTAAAAACCTGTTAAATGGTTAATGGTAAATTCCTGTAAAATTTACAGGGAAAAACCGTAAACTGACGTTCCCAAAATTCCCTGCGTTGCATTTCAAATCTGATTTGACTTTTATGTTTTTTCTTTGAAATAACTGTTTCTTCTTAGTTTTTTCTTATCAGTTATGTTTATTAGGGTTGTATGTTACATCTAATGTTGTTAAATTAATGTTTATTGCAAATTTCAGTTTAATGAGTCTCACCATGATGGTGTTTATTGCTTGTGTGAATGACACTGTGCACCTTCTATATATGTTATTATTTAAAAGCTGCTTGTGATGGGCTTTGGTTCATTATGTGACTTTCTCATCACCACCTGCATTTGGTGGTTATCAGTGTAATACAAAGGATTTCATAAAACAGATTTCAGTACTTCAATAGGTTGGTATATTAACATTATATCAGTTAATGAAATTACGGTATTTAACTGTAAATTTAAGTTAAAACCTAAAATGTTGTTACCGTATTTTTTACGGTAGAATTCCGGCAACCACAGCTGCTGGTTTTTTACCGTAAATTTAAAAAAAAAAGTTTTTTTTACAGTGCAGAATCTATCAGCAGGGGGTCATGAATAATGTTTGACCCCTTAGTGTCAATAATATCTCATTTAATCATCATTTATAACACATAGATTATATTTGGTAGGTATACGTATATCCTGCTGAAAGACAGAGTCATATGAGAATAACCTTAAAACACAGAAACTACACATAATGTTTAACAGAGAGGTCAGTGAGGCTGAGCGTCTTAGACACACTGAGCAAGGTAATTCACATAAGCACTCATGTCAGATGAACAGCAAGATGAAAATCATCTTATAATAGTATTAAATAAAGATCACAGAGGCTCACAAAGTTCACAGATATGAGCTAATCAAATATGCTACACGATTTTAAATGTGCTATGATAAATATTTAATAGGTTTTAATATACTAGCTTATCAATAATAAAGCAAACTAAAGTAAACATGTTAAATATTTAATGTATTATATAGATATATAAATAATAGCTGTCAGTCGATTAAAATTTTTTAATCTAATTAATTACAGGGTGCTGCGATTAATTAATCTAATTAATCACAAACTAAATTTGGCTGTGAACATACCTCCAAAAGATCATTTAAACCTGTTAAATGTTTAGGCTACAATGGCCTAACATGAAGATAATTCGAGAAACATCTCAGCATTTTTTGTTCATGCAGTGAAAGTCACTAGTGACCAAAACAGCTTAGTATTCAAAATACACTCTTTTATGTAGTGCAAAAGAAAGTAAGTCATTCAGGTTTGAAACAACATGAGGGTGAGTAAATGATGACAGAATTTATTTATTTATTTATTTTTAGTGAACTATCCCTTTTTTTAAGTGCTCTTATTATCGTTTTTTAAGAAAATGACCTTTCATGCAGTATGTAACACAGCTCTAAGTGAATGAAAACATCCTGCAAAGTTTTAAATCTGAAAGTGCACCGTGTATAAAGTTATCATCTCTCAAAAGAAAGAGTCGACTCTGAATCATTGAAATTAGTCATTTTTAAAACGAATATTAATATTAAAATATTTGAACTGCGTTATTTTTCATAACTAATTAAGTTAACGCATTAAACTGACAGTCCTAATATATTACATTTATTTATTTGTTTATTTATTTATAGTCCAACTTCATAATTGGAGGGGAAACTAATATATTTATACTGTATAACACATAACATACATCCTCATTTATGCCATTCATCACTTGACTTTTAGGATCTACATAAAAATGTCATCTGTACATCTGGAATGATAAAGTTCTACAGAGAGGCTTTTGTGGAAGCAAAAGAGCTTTTTATGTAAGTAATGCTTTAATGTGTTTTGCAAGAAAGTAATTTTTCAGTCTTTCTGCGTTACAATTTCATGTAATTTCTGAAGTTTACTAGCAATTTCTGTGTGGAAATTGTTTCAACATCCTACACCTTTTCACTATAATCCTTTATTTTCCAGTAAAGGTGAACTAGACCCAAGGGAAATCATTAGCCTTTATCCAGTTATGCATGTTATGAGTGAAGACTTTACACCTCAGACAACAGCAGTCAGCAATGCCAAGGACCTGTGGATGTTAAGTCGAGACGATTGGCCGACATTTCAACAGTACCTAATCTTTTTGGATGACTTCTTGAGAGAAGTCAGGCCAACGAGACAGGGCCAAATGTGTCCTCAGGACATCGACTCAGCACTTTTTAAGCTGTATTTGGAACAAGGTGAATATGGAAAACTGGACCAGCTTGTGTCGTCGCAGAATAACTGTAACCTCCAAATGTGTGTGCCTGACTTGGAAAAGCACAAAAGGTTCGTGCTCATCATTTAAGGGTACTTCAGCGTTCACAGGTTATTTTCTATTTTCTAGTGAGATGGCAAACTAATTTGCTGCCATTTCAGGTTTTTCACACTTGGATTGCTCTATCAAAGTCAAGGCCAGCATTTCAGTGCAATTCAGGTATATTTTAATCTTTGAAAGATCCACAGAGCAATGACTAAAGATGGATCAGAAAGGAAAGAACATTTCTTTCTTTCTTTTTTTTTTAGACCTGGGTTAAAATCGTGGAAGAGCAGAGCGGGGACCACTCACACACCAGCGTATTCCAGCATATAGTTAATACTCTCTCAAATCTGGAACATAAACCCATCATCTGGAAATTTGTAGACTGGGTTCTTCAGAGAGACCAAGAGGCAAGCATTTTAAGTGTACTGTTTATCAACAGCAGAGGGCAGAGTTATACAGATTTCCTCAAGTCTAGTTTACTCTTTTGCCCTTGGCAGTAAAATAAACACTATTATGTATCTGGAATTTGCTCTAAGACACTAAGAACAACCTTGCTATAATACACTATTCGTCAAAAGTTTGAGTTTTTGAATATCTTTGAAACAAGTGTCTTATGCTCATTAAGGCTGCATTTATTTGATCAAAAATACAGTAAAAACAGTAATATTTTTAAATAATATCACGATTTAAAAGAAATGATTGTCCCATTTAATACGTTTTAAAATATCGTTTATTTCTGTGGCAGTAAGGCTGAATTTTCAGCAGCATTCAAAATTCAAAAAGTGTTTTTTTTTTTATATATATATATATATCTTACTACTAAACTTTAACAATGTGTTTTTTCTAAAATGTGCTCTTTATTTTAATATAGGCTGGAATACTGATCATTACAAGCGGCCATGTTACATTTGCACCAGAAGAAGTCCTTACAATTCTCACCAGCTACCCACTTGCTATGACTCTCTACTTGGAATATTTAGTCAATGAATTACACAGCAAGGTGACTTATCCATTTGTAATTAATGATTGTTTTAAGGGGGTCACCAGGAATCAAATTTACATTGGTGGTTTGACATACACAAGAGCTTATATGTATAGAACAGTGTTATTTTAGTAGTACTGATATACTGTTATAGTTTTTATTTTTTTTTATTTTTTTTTTTTGCTTTTATTTTTAGTCATTTTGTTATGTACTTTGACATTTTTAGTTCCTCATCAGTCAAAAAGATCTTTTAGTGAAACTTAATTATAAAAACCGACTCGCTCTGAACTTCTGCAATTTTGTGGCATTGCATCAACACATGACCGTCCACGTTTACACATCAGAGCTGGACGATCAGAAACTTTACCCGGCCATTCACAGTCATGTAATAAAGAGAAAGCAAGATAAATGCTATTATTTCGATTATCTCAGTGGCCTATTACAGAAAGTTAAGTCTCAAATTTAGCCCTAACAAGCTTCAAACAGAAATCACCATGGTTACTAAACAGATAGGACTCTAGAATAGGATGTTTCTGTAATATGGTTCCAGTGAACCAAAGTTAAATGTAAAATTTGTGTGTAAAACTACTTATTATACAACATGGGGTGCACAGCAGCAAAAAAAAAAAAAAAGAAACGGTCAGAGAGAGTATAATGATTGAGAAAAAAAAAAAAAACATATTTAAAAAAATAATTCACAAAAGATTCTGTAAAAATGACCCATTTAATGCCAGTGCTCCATGACTGAACATTGCATTTAAGAAGCCAATTGTCTATTCACAGGAAGAAAAGCATCATACCATGCTTATCACATCATATGTCAAATGGATATTGCAGTCGAACGAGGATGACTACAACAATAAAACAAGCAAGGATGAGATGAGACATAAACTACAGCAATTACTTTGGCAATCTTCTTTTTATAATGTGGATGCCATATATGGTGAGCATAATGCATGCAGATAAAGATTTTAATAGGTTAACTACACTAATAAACCTGAAATTCAAACTTAAATGTGTTTGATACTGTTGCAAGTGTTCATGGATGAAACAAACCACTATACCCTTTATTGCCTCAGACCGAATAACACCCTCGTTTCTTCATGTGGAGAGAGCAATTTTACTTGGGAAGTCTGGTAAACACAAAAAGGCCCTGCAGGTTTTGGTCCATGAAGAAAAAGACCAGCAGGCTGCAGAAAGCTACTGTTGGAGGACCTCTGCTGGACGAGACAGGAAGTTCACACAGGGAATGTTTCTCTCCCTGCTTCAAATCTACCTCGAGTCCTGTCAACACGTGATCACAGCAGTGGATCTGCTGAACAAAAACGTAGCGTCTTTTGATTTAGTCAGTGTGTTGAGGGTGCTGCCGGATTCCTGGTCTCTGAAACTGGTTCTGCGGTTCCTCTGTGAATCACTGAGAGAAACAGTACATGACAAAAGAATGAGAGGTCTGGAGATGAGCCTAGCCAAGGTGGAGACCCTAAGACACAAGCATGTCTGGGTGAGACGTACTATAAATAAAGTCATTTATGTGAGGGAAAAAAAAAATCAAATATTCAGTTTAACCTAAACAGCAACTCTAATGTTATTCTTTATGCTCCCAGATGGAAGCAACGCATGAAAAAATCCGAGTTGACAGAGGATGTGTTTGCCATTCATGCCAGAAACATCTTGCAGGGCCTGAGTTCCTGCGCAGGCCGACAGGAGAGCTGACACACATATCCTGTCACGGTGGAGAAAGCGGACACTGAACAGCAAAGACACTATTATTCACACCTATTCACATTTTCACTTTACATTTATACTCTCAGCACATGCTGTTTTACTAGGTTGCCTACAATAAAGACAGTAATTACTTGGACAGCAAGGCAATTACTAGCACAAATTGCTGAGAAAGTTGACACACGCTAAGACACCAACAAAGCAAGCCACAAATACAAGCAGGAAATCCACAACAACTGCACATACTGTATACTATAAAACAGAGCTGGGATGATACTGTACAATTTACTGGACAAATGACAATGTGCATAAGAATATTCTTATGCACATTAAAAATATATATTCTAATTTTATTATTACAATAAAAATATATTATAGTGCAAGATATAGACTCAGAATTGCAAAAAAAATAAAAAAATAAATAAATACCCAGATCAGTTTATTTCTCACTTTTTTATTTTCTGTTTATATTTCACAATTCTGATTCTGATTCTGAATACATTAATGTATTTTCAAATTTATTCATCTGATGGAAAAGCTGAATTTTCAGCATCCACTTCTCCAATCTTCTTGTATGATCCTTCAGAAATCATTGTATGCTGATATGCCCATTATTATTAATGTTATAATCAGTTATGCTGCTTACTATTTTTCTGCAAAACATGATACGTATTTTCTTAGGATTCTTTGAATAGATCAAAAGTACATAATTTATTTTAAATAAAAAATATTTTGTAGCATTATAAATGTCTTTACTGTCACTTTTGATCAATTTAATGCATCCTTGGTGAATAAAAGTATTAATATCTTTCAAATGAACACACCTTTTTTTTTTTGCATTATTTTAAAGTATTTTTCTCTTTTTGCAACTTTCTCTGAAAATAACACATACAAATTCAAGTACAAGCCAAAGCCTATGCCAATATAAATAATAATAAACTATTCTTTCAGTTATGTTCATTCATGCTTCATGTAGATTCACTGAGGCTGTATGTCTTCTGACTTGGCTGAAATTACCTTTGCATACTATGGGCCTCGACATGGGTTCCAAAGAACAAACTATATTATAAACAAGTCGACATCTCTTTTACACCCACTGGACTGGGTTGGCTCAGTGCTGTCTGCTTCTAGCCCAAGCATGGTGAGGAACTGGCAGCCTGACAAACCCAGGCTGTATACCACTTCAGGACATAGTGCTCTCCAGACAAGCCACCTTATGTGGACAAATTCTCAGACCAGACTGTTTAGTTTGTGGACATGAAAAAATAAATCACAAAACGCCTCAAATATGTTATCCAAGTGCATCAGAATATACCAAACAGACTGTGATATGTCAAAGTGATTCACTGTTGCGTAAAGTCTTCTGCTTCCATTCCTGTTATAAATAAATATTTTGCCACTCTTGTCCTATTGCACAACTGGCTTTCATTTTATTTTGTTTACAAATAAGATTTTAACACAGATTGATGTGCCAAACTATTTGTATGTATTTATCTAATATCTGTATAGGTGGTATTCATAAGCTGTATTCATAAGGCAAATTACCTAAAGGGATGCATTTTGAGAGCATATGGTGTACTTTTTTTTATGTTATGCACTTACTGGGCATCCCACAAAAACATGTCTATGTCAAAAATGAAATCATTTTTAAAATATAATATATAAATATAAATATATATAAATCCATACTGGTTGATATAAATAAATGTGGAAAATAAGGAAATGTGCTAATTGTAATTAAATTATTGTCATGATGGACCAAAAAAAAAAAAAAAGGTTTAAGTAAAGCAACTTTTTTTTTTTTTTTTTTAATAGAAATAAAATTGAGGCAAAAACTAACCCAGACAGGTTGTGTGTAATTCTACTTTGCATTTTCTATGCATGAAATATGCTGTAAATAATGTGCATATTGTGCAATTGTGCATTAGGGCAAAAAAGTGATTATGCATAAAGTACGTCCATATGGGTCCATGTTCAACAAAGATGGTTTAATATTCAATATTCACTTATGTGTTGACCACACTGACTGTGACTCATTCTGCCCCCAGTTAAAGCCGACTGCTTGTGTGCAGGGCCGGGCCAATGGTCATTTGGGTGGACTCTGAGTTTACTTTAGGATCCCTCCCTTCTTTGATAGATGCCTCTTGGGACCTTCAGTGTTTTGACATTTCAGGGCTAAAGACACTACAAACCCACAACCTTGCAGTATTGCAGCAGTTTTAGTAGATTTGATTTAAACTAGCTTCACTTGACCTTTCAGGTGCTGTTTATGCTCACCGATACAAATAATAAAGCAATCTGGTGCAGATACTTGCTTATATGGCCAGTCAGCATGTCCCCTGGAGAGAAGCCCGGGATCTTTAAAGGCTTCGGCACAGATGGTCATTTTACACATGAGGAAACAGGATGGATACAAAAATCAACAGTTACAGAACAAATTGTGGTAGAGAACCAGTCATCTTTATAAATATCTACACCACAGACAGAGGAAAAGAGTAAAAACAAAAAACATCTCGTGCTTCTAAATATAAAGGTAGACATCTTAAATGCCTGTGTTTACTTCAAAACATTTTTTTATATAGAAATGAATTGGAAACATACCCTGTACTTCCAAATGGAATCGCTTTTATACTTTGTTTGTGTTTACTTATGGCTGAATTTAATGGGGATATAAAATGCTACCATTTTGTGATTTAAGACTCACGACAAAATGTGTCATGAGAGTAAACATTAGATAGGCTGAGCTGGTAAAACTATGGTGATAATATATGTGTACTGTATGGTAGCATTACATGATGTGCATGTAGTAAAACTTATGTTACAATATATACCCTAATATTGTTCCAAAAAATGCATGCCGAAAAACAGAAATTGATGCACTATTTTTGATTCTAGACATGGAAACAAACTAGACACACGTTTTGGTAAAAGTAAAAAATATGCATTTTAAATGTCTACTTTCAGTATGTTTCTCACAAACCATTGGTTTGGCTCGAAGACGTGCAAAGCGAGAGACAGCGCACAAATCAAGGCACAAGTTTGACAGCTCCTCAACACTATAATCCTCTCATAACAATTCTTTCAAAGCATCTACTTGTGTTCCTCCAGACAAACGAAATGCATGAGGGTGAATTAATAATGACATTACTGATATTCTAGGAGAGCTATTTCTTTAAGTTAAACACAAAGACTCTCAGTCAGCTGTTGGTGCCAGCAATGCCAAGATGCAATAATCCTGAGACATCTGTTGGGCATCTGAACAAGAAGACATCACACTGTGAGCATCAGGTAGCTGCTTAAATACAGTACAACCATGGGAACTGGTACTGTATATAAGAGGAAGTGCATCTCGGCCAGTTTTAGCAAATAAGCCACAAACGATTGCAACGTATTCTTTATGACGCATTTTTCTGGCCTCGGTGGTTGCTGAGACACAAGGAGAATCTTAATTTGCAACCTTTGGATGGCAATAATGGTAAGGTACCAAAGAAACATAAAGATAGAACCATCCCTAATTTGCAGTTTCCTTGAAGAAGCTAATGCTACAGTGAGGAAATCCGAGAATAAACACCCCCAAAGGATGATCAAAACATATCTATTTTTCAACCCCTATAAGCAACGCTGTCATTTCCATAGCTTTCTTTACCTTCGGTTTTGGAGCCAGGCCACCGGGGGATAGTCACAGCGTAGACCACTGGAGACACCAGGGGAGAGGCAAAGACCACAGGCTCCTACCATGCATCCTGGCTCCCAGACATGGCCTGTAGTGTGGCGTGTAGAATAATCCCACAGCAGGGCATATGGGATTTGCTCATTCCCAGCACACATCTTTCTCTGCTTTGTCTAGCCGTTGTATCCTCACACAATGGACCGAATGCTCATTGTTAGCATGTTTGACAGCCATGCAATCAGTCTAATTAACATGTAACAATGGCAGTGTCAAACTTTAGCTGCCTTCCAATTTGTCATCAGAGTGCTATTTAAGGGCTAAAATTAAATTTGTTTAGTATGCAAAAGAGCTATGCAAGCTGGCAAGGTGAATTGGCTTTGAAACTTGAAGTAAATGGGGCCTTTTGCATGCAGATGTTTTTGAGAAGTAAATATAGATTCATGAACACGCCATACTTGGAAACCTGTTTATCTTCTACTTACAGGTTATTAACATAATAAGGACTAATGACTTTGAGAGATTGGTTGACGTCCATAGAAAATTCTTGGCTCGAATATGTTAATTAAGGGAAAATGAAGATACTGAGTTTAAATATGATATAACAAGCCGTGAAATAAATATGGAAATTTACAGATCTTGGAATCGTAAAACAATATTGCCATGTTGGCACTAAACCGAGTGTATGCTCAAGGGTGGTTCCCTTGACTTGGTTTTGAACTTGAAGACCCGAGTGTAATATACATTTAAAGTAGTTTTCCTAACCCTACTGCATCCCTGCTTCTGGGAAGAACAGTAATTGCTTTTGCTGACTCATGGAAGTTCACATTATGGCATTGTTATCCTTGTTTTTAGTGTGTTAACCCTCAAATTCTCTGTTACAGTTAAAAGTCATTTTTAACTATTGAGCGTGGTTAAACCACCACTATTTACCCATACCCATAATTCTGAATAATTGTTCTATTTATATGTCATTGCATTTATTTTATGTATGACAACATAAATTCAGCATAGCTGATGAAAGTGGTCAAGCACAAAGTACTTCTAAAATATCTGGATTGATCAGTAGAGTAGGACATAAGGAAAATTTGTATTCAGGCAATTGTATTTGTTGCAGTTTAGTTGATTTAATTGAAAATATCTGCCCATATAAAATTGAATGTGCAAAAACCGGTCATTCGAATAGTTTGTGTTAAAGTTGAATTTGCTGCGATGCTCAACAAAAAAGGTTAAGCATATTTCATGCATTTAAAGAGGGTGTTCATTTCGGCTGAAGTACAAAAAAAAAAGCACATATCTATTCATGCAAAACAATGGGAATGCAAATTTACTTTTGCAATTAAGATCCTTAATCTAAAAGAGAAATTTCTGATAGTTCAGACAATAAAGCAATATTATGATTATAAGAATCAATAAATGACTTTTAAAATAGTGTGTATGCTTCATGAGAAAAAGTTAGACATTTTCTGACCAACAAAATTTACACTTAACCTCTTTTACAGCAACTATGCGGATTCATCCGGAATATAACGCTGTTGATTAAAGACTAAACGTTCCTTTACATACACTTAAGAAACTACAAACAGCATTAACCATGCAGTAATTAAAAATCCAGCAACATCAGTTTCCACAAATGAACACACCCAAACAAATCGTAGCTCGGTGGGAGAGAAACTACGCACAAGCAATTCCCAGTGGCACATGCTGAGAAATTATGAGACCACCAATCACAGTTGCACAGTGAACATTACACATAAAATTTCATAAAGTTCACATGAAGACACCTGTTGAACCACAATGTACAGATTTAAACATCACATCCTCTCTGGCACCCTCTAGCTTTACGTTGAAGTGTATAAAATGAGCATTTATTTCAATATGGCTGATGAGTAAATCAAAGGATTTTGCGATTTTAAAGGATGTTTACCATTTTTTAAAGAATGTTACCATTTTAAAATGATTAAAAAAAAAAGAATTAAAAACTTTGTGTTTATGCAGAAGCAGTTAAATCAGTATAGCTATTCCTATTGAACATTGTCCAAAAAGTGGATCTGTCATAATAATTTTCCTCCTCATCTCCAATACCTCAATCTGGTTTTAATTAAGCACAGTGGGCGAGTGTGTTTTAATTGAACCGGGCTACTGTAAAGATTTTGTTGGCTGAGGAGAGATGTGACCTTATAAAAAGCAAGGTACATCCCTATATAAATGTCAGAGGCACTATCATGATTTATTAGTGGCATAAAAACTGTGCACTTCAATATCCAAGCATATTAATGTTAGAATATGTCTTTGCAAGTATGCAAAGGTTTCAACCTGTAGTAACCTGTTACAGTTTAGGAATATCAAAAATAGCTTTAGCATATTCACAATAATGAGTACTTTGCGTGAAGTTGACTGTCAGCCGCTTATCTCACATTAAGATAGATGGAGATTGAGTAGGCGCTGCTTTAAAAAGCACACGGCTCATAATGTCGGGCTCTGGCGCATTTCTGTCCTTTAATTTGGAAAGGGCGTTTCAGAAATGTCACGGAACTTAGAGAGATAATGGAGGGTAAATGTATAGATTACAGTGGATTTCCAAGGTCCAACGATATAATTTGGCTAATTTCAATGGAACAAACCCACAGGCGGAAACCTGTAAATGTAGTTTAACACTGATAAAAATCTTCAATTGACTTTAAATGTTCAACTTTGTGATAAAAAACAAAAGGCACTTTTTTAACTATGGGTCTTTAAAGTGATGATTTTTTTTTTCCAGTCAAACAAGAGTATCATTTCTAAATTCTACTAAAAGTATGACAACATTTATTTTTATATAACATGTATCATTCATAAGTAGTTTATGCAAGGATTCCATGTTTAGAAAGTAAGCAAAGGCTAGTTTATTTCTGAGCAAAATTGCCTCTTAAGTGGTGATGAAGGATAAAGAAAACCTGTCCAGATGAAAATGTTTGGATCTTGGCTGTCTGCTTTGGTTTGTGGATGAATGAGCGGATATTTTAATGGAGTAGCATGGGCAAATCTTTAAGGAAAAGCAAATCAAACAAAGTAAGAAAATCTTCTGAAGGTAATTTGTTTGCAATTGTCAGTTCTAAGTTGGAACATCTGTAGAAGAGGAAATTTGAAGTTTTATTTCTACCACTAATAGCTGAATTTCAACCAAACACAACTTACCAAAGGCTCTAAACCCACGTTTCTGGCAAGTTTAGCCCTGTGGTTTCAGCTGTTCTATTTGTACACCATAAAACCACAAACTGCCCTCTCTGAATTTATTCATATATCACTACAAATAGCTTAGGTGTCCCCTTAAATCAACATAAACACCTTAAAAGTGCATTACAAAAAAAAAAAAAAAAAAAAAAAATGCAACACTTCTTGCAAAGTATATTGCATTTCAAATCTATCAAAAAATTTACTTAATTTATAGCTTAATTCTCAAGAATGTCTTATCACACAACCCCAGACTATAGCATACGGGAAAAACTTAACAAAAAGGAATTTGCTTGTTCTGGAACACTAAACTTCATAGAGTTCACTTCTGTTCTGAGGCCGGAAAGTTGCTATTGAGGAAAAAACCTCAGAAGAGATCATTATGTGGGGCAGAAAGACCATCTTACATGTGGTTCTTAAAAGTCAACAGGTCATCACTTGTGGTTCCTGAAGAGCAACTTTGGCACATGCTGAAATTACAGAGATCACTGCAGCTCTCACAGTCAAATGCTCTTGAGGTTGCCAAGCTCCTATATTAGCCCAGACTTTCCGCTGAGGACCTGTCTACTCATCCGGGCTCCAACTGTTTATGACTGGCGTAGTTTATAAATGCATTAGCCCACAAATATACGTTACTATAACTGTCTGGTAATGTAGGTCTTGCTTCAGCACGATTATTTAAACAGCATCTACTGTTCACTCAAAGAGGAAATGCAAGGTGTAACACTTAGGCAACACATCATCTAAGCATTTATGGACCATTTAAAAAAAGAATATTGCAAACTTTCTAACCTTTTCCAATAAATGCAGCCTCCATTTTTCAGTGAATAATGGTCAATAATTTCAAAGTGTGTATGCCTATCTTTAAGGCCTGCAGAGGAAAGGTAAAATCACCACCCAGTTCTATCTATGCAATGCCAGCACCAAATTCCTGCATTACTTGCTCTCAAATAAACAGAAAAATTAATAGAAGAATTTATTGTTAGTCTGGAATTGTTTTACTTCATATCATTATCGCGTCAATATTTTCTATTAACAATGTTTTTGAGTGGTGACGATAGCAACCAATCTCAGATGTGGCTGTTGAGCCAGAGATTGTCTTACTATTGGGAGATGAGAGGGTCTGTATTACCAAAGTCCCTTTAAGGCAAGTCATGTCACTCGGTGGCCATCTTTGAAATCCCTCTCGGCATACAAGTGCAGATCCTATCTCTTTGAATGGGGAAACATCAGTTTCTCAAAAATTGTTCCCCAAACTTACGATTAAATTTCATATTTGAAATCACCAATGAAATCTGGCAACAACTGTATCATAATTGTTGTTTATTTTGTTCAAAAATTGTTTAAAAAAGCTTCATTTTCAATGCTAGATCAGCCAGTGCGCACTGGCTTCTATAGCAACTGGGACTTCTAACGGCAGCTGCAGTGACGCGCTGACTTTACCGATTAGCAATTGGCTCTTTTACTCAGAAGGTGGGCTTCATTTGATAGAGCGGCCATATTGAGCGTTGCATTTTTCCCCAATCAAAATTACACAAGTGTCACGTCTTGGGTATTCTATAGTCTTTGGTATTACTTACTATTGGAGAAAGTATAATGGTCAACTTGGATCACATGTGCCTTAAGAACCAATCACATTACATCCTTGACGTCACTGAATTTCAGTTGATGTCAAATTGTACTCGAATTGTACGACACTCAGGCCATGTTTCGTTTAAAAATGTCATTTTAAAATGAAAATGATCCTCCTCTACACTGGTGTTTCAGAAACGATCTCCGTCTACACTACACAACCAAAAAAACACATGTCACAGGTCCATTCGTGCAGGTGCAACCATAGATATGTTGATTCTCTATTATTTAGATGGCGGACGCGTCTGCATGCTGCATGCTGCAGTACCATGGCCGCAGCAGGAGCAGTGATATTACGCAGCGCCTGAAAGTAGTCCCCAGCTACCGGGCACTACTTTCAGGTGCTGCGTAATATCACTACGCCTGCTGCGGCCATGTTACGGCAGCAAAGTTCCTTGATTATTACGCCGGAATGAGAGTAGTTCCTAATCATGTCAGCCTAAAAAAACAACTTTTCATTTTCCGCCGATCTTAGTACACGATATAACTACAGAAGAGTCAAGTTTTAAATAGGACAAATATCGAAACTCTTTGATCGTTTTTGAACGCGATGCTACTGGTCTAATTGGATTCAATGATCTATGCTAAGCTATGCTAAAAGTGCTCTCGCCAGATCCGGAGATCGGCTGAATGGATTCAAAAACGGTAAAACTCAACTTATTAACTCTGGGGGAGTTGGAGAATGAGCCTATTTCCAAAAAAAGTGGAGTGTTTCTTTAAGGATCCATCTGCTCTCTTATCTCACGCTACTTTGATATCATTCTGCGCAGCGCCGCTTCAAGTTGAACGCACCTATTTACACGGTCATCAAGGATGCGCAGAGCAAATGTAGGCAGCCATGCCATCATTTTCAAAAGTCTCCGTTTTGCTCCATTTACACTGAAATGCAACCCTGGAGTTTTCCAACTAAACGGGGTCTGCAGTATTTTCAAAAGTCTCCATTTTCGAAGAGTAGTAGTGTAAACAACAGGCGTAACCATTGAAAAAATTTCGCATTTTAAAATAAAAACACACTGTAAATGTACCCTCAGTTGCCATTTATGGCTACCATAGGAATGAATGAGAAGTCGCAATCCCACCTGTCACAAAAAGTCAGTGACTTCTCTTATGAAACGGCATTTTTTTCAGTGTAAACTCTAAAAATAGTTAAATGCAAAAGTATTGTTTAGTGTAAAACATGTTGAAGATTAGCCGATGGGCTGTCAATTCATTGAAAGATCGTTTTTATGTTTCTCTAAAAAGCTGTTTATTCAGCATAGTAAGCCTCTCCTCCATTGACATCTGTTAAAAAAACAGCCTCTGGTCTCATTTCCCACATATTGCCAAAGTGGAAGGGTTATTAGCCGTTGCGCTATTTTGCTTTATAGTGGTTTTGGTTGACCAAAGAAACTGCAATGGCGAATCAGCGGAATTTAAATGAGTCTCGAGGCCTATCTGTAATGGCTGTAGATGCTAATCAACAAGTGCGCATTGTATCTTTTACTTCTGTTCATGATAACAAACACAAATGAGTGGTAAGAGACATCACTTGACACTCAACAACAAGCTTTACCTTACCTGTGCACTGGCATGAAAGAAATCCGCTCATACTGCTCGATTCACCAGAGTTTTGTTCATTGCAAGCTAATCAACTTCCCATGTTCAAGGTTTTTGCAGTTTTGTTGATTATAATGGGAGGGACACACTGTGATAGCTTCCTGTATTTTGGGGGCAGTTGTGGCCTAATGGATAGAGAGTTGGGTTTGTAACCTGAAGGTCGTGGGTTTGAGTCTCAGGTCTGGCAGGAATTGTAGGTGGGGCAGTGAATAACCAGTGCTCTCTCCATCTTCAATACCACAACTGAGGTGAGACCCTTGAGCAAGTCACTGAACCCCCAACTGCTCCCCAGGCCCAGCAGCATTGGCTGCCCACTGCTCCGTGTGTGTGTGTTCATTACTGTGTGTGTGCACTTGGATGGGTTAAATGCAGAGCACAAATTCCAAGTATACTTGGCCACATGTCATTTCACTTTCGCTTTATAATTTATTATCTGATAGATAGTTTTATTTTTATGCTGCCAAGAGGCCCGATGAAGTTAACAGTTTTCAGTGTCTTGATTTACATATCTTTAAAAACAGATACAGTAATTCAAAAACACATTTCAGCTGGATTTGAATGTGCAGCCATGCAGGTGCCAACATAAAATAAATACAGTACATTAAATTTATCTTTTTATTTCATAAATGTATATTATAGCATGTTATGTTGAATGATACCTTCAAATAAATTTGTTTTTATTGACAAAGCAATGTTTAATTGAACACCATTTTTCCAGTGAAAACGTCAGACTTCTCTTTAGTGACGTATGCCAGACTTCTCCCGTCATTCACTTGGATACGTCACAATACAGAAGATCTAGCGTTACTTTCATTTTATTGCATCTTTACTGTATATTGTATCAACTGACATTTTTCAAGATCAAGGAAAAAGTCTAGTTTTTGTCACATGAATGGCATTTTTTAAACAATATCATCAAACTAGTCTTTCAAACTAACATAAATTTAGCTTCAAGTGCTTTTCAGATACACATTTTTGCAGTGTGTATGTTTTGTGATCCATGTCACGGAGCTCTTGCAGTGTTAACAGTTGATCCACTTGATAAAACTATGTATTTTTTGTGTGTCTATTATAATATTTCACAATGCCTTGACTATTGCATTTCAGAACACTTTCCTCAACTCCAAAGTGTTCTTCAGGCTTTTAGATGTTTGTCGTGTTTTATTCTAAAACCTCTTAAATTGTTTCTTGCAGACAGAAAACCTGCAATTATCTTTGGAAGACACTCTTGGATCAGTTATTATCTTTAAATACAGGACTTAACCGCCAAAATTTATGTTCTGAAAAAGTCATTAGGTAGCTTT
This sequence comes from Acrossocheilus fasciatus, assembly GCA_036784905.1. NCBI lineage: Eukaryota > Metazoa > Chordata > Actinopteri > Cypriniformes > Cyprinidae > Acrossocheilus > Acrossocheilus fasciatus. Next base: position 8,099,735 of record CM071954.1, on the reverse strand, counting down.
ATTTAACCAATTCCTTTAAGTGATTCTGATTCCCTGAAGCAAAGGATATATTTTTTTCTCCCATGCTGTCATAAAAGAGTGAAATGCGAGACATGTCTGAAAGGTAGAGGATCAGACATACCAACTCCAAAGAAAGCGTTTCTTTGTTGCCGATGCTTTTAGAAGACCCACCTATAGGTTGAGATGAAAAGCGAGTGAAGCCAGTAATGCATTTAACTCAGAGTTGCGTACTTGACACCTTTCACTTTCAAGTTTTTCAAGTATTTGTGATCTTTTTATTGCCACTTGGGACAAAAAACAATGCTAGTATCAGTGTTTGCTTGACGTTTCATGCTTGATGAATAACGTCCCAGAGACTGGTTTCAGAGTGTCTCTTTCCAAGACCCTGTAATTTCACCAACAATCTCGTTGAGTAGTTCCCATCCACCCTTCCATTCATAAAACTCAAAGTAGCTTTTAGTGGTACAGTTAGTTTATTGAAATCTCAAATTTGTGTCCCAATCCAGATGGGGTATCTTTAGCTCTCACTCAAAGGCAGCTCCCTGTTGCATCAACCAGTAATTATTATATAGCATGTTCTTCTCCTGGGTGAAGAAGTGCTCTGGTCACTGGAAAGTGAGCCAGAAACATCTTCTCATATATCTTCAAATAACCCATTGCTAAAGCTAATGAAGGCTGGATGTTCAAACCTGCACTATACCATTGTAGCCCTCAGCAAAACACTTGACCCCATGTTGATCCAGGGCGATTGTCCTAACTGTCCAATTTTTTTTTTTGCCTATTTGCAATTTTTTTTCTTAGTCAGAATTAATCCACAGATATTTTTGAGTGATTTCCATGTTTGTAGGTCCATTTTCAAAACATCTAGGCCTATGTAATAAAATTACTCTCTTTTTTGTTGTTGTCAGAATACATAGGTGTCTTTAAATGGCAAAACATCTATATTGTGATGAAATGTATTGCATTACAGATGCTTTGCCATTTAAAAGTAGCTGTGTAATGAAATGCATTGCATTATGTTTTACCATGAAAATGTGTATTTTGATTTAAAAAAGTAGTACCAACATAGAAATATGCTATATGATCTCTATATTTGTAGCTAATATCAAAATACGCAACTGTTTTTGAATAGCAAAACATCTACGGTCATTTAAATATTTGTGATTTCTGTACTGGTAGCTTTTTCCCATCAAAACACTATTTCTGAATGACCAAATATCTACAGATATCAACAGTCTCCTTTAGAAATGATTATAGTTGAATGTTAGTGTCTGTAATTGCACTGAATACACATATTCACCAGTAGCAGGTACGCTGTTAGACATTTCAAAGGGTTTTTACAGTAACTTACTGGCAACACTGTTACTGTAATTAAGATTTACAGTAGCAAACTGTATTTGATTTACAGTTGCAATTTGTACTGTTTTACAGTAAATTACTGAAAAAAAAATCCAATTCATCAGTATACTACTGTAATTCATTCATTTTAATATAGATTTCATTAGATTTGATTAATTTTTATATAGAATTCATTTTATTTTTACTCTACATGGGTACTACTGGCATTCAATTAAAACAGACACTATAATTACAAAATATAAAATGCTTTATTTAAAACACTGCATGTATAACACTTAAAAATACAGTCTTCCAATGCTGGAACAGTGCATCTTCACCATTTCTCCTGTCTTAGGACGTTTTGCAGTGCATTATGTTGTATCTTCTGGATTCATCCTCACAAAGAGTCTTTAGGCAACAGAAATATAATGAGGAAAAAGACAAACAGCCAAAGAATACATAGCCATCTGCAAAATACAGGTGCTGCTCCAAAACGTGGCCACCACCTTTGCTCACCCTCCACTTTGTTAGTGACAGAAACGTCTTCTCTGAAAAACAAGAAGTAGAAATGACACACTTTTAAAAGGCAAACCCCATACAGAATACACAAATCTCTCAAAACCATAGTTGTTCTCTTACTTAATTGTCAGTCTCAGGGCGGCTGGCCTGCTCATGTCTTTCTTGATGTTTCTTTGAAGATGCCTTTAAAACACAAATACAAAAAAATGCAGTAAATCTTAAATTCCATTAAAAACTATAACAAACTAATTCTAAAACTAAAAAAGGCAGCTAACATAGGATTTTATTTTCATTAACTACTAACACCTGAACAAAATTTTACATTAGTTAACCTAAGCATTGCTCGTTAAAAATAATTTTAATTCGGTAATTTAATTCAAGTTCATCCCTGGGAAAAACCCACGGCGCTACTCGATAAGAAACAATATAGAACCCATTATATATACTATGTACAGTGGATGCAGACAGTAAAGTGATGCCCCGGTATATTTCTGACGTACAGATGTACTCCAAGCGCTCGCGCTGTTTCTGACACGAAGTACAAACAGATTTTCCAATCATTACAATGTAACAGACCCAGTAGTCAGTCCCAAGCTGTTGCGGCGTTATAGACACAGTGCAGGGCAAATCGTGTCAATGCAAATGTAAGAAATGAGGAAAATAGAACAACCTCAATAGAATGGCGCCAAAGAGGCCTTTACAGCAAATACAGTAGTATACAGCAATTTAAAAAAAATACAGTAAGTCTCTGTATGTCGGGGTCTGACGTCACAGAAAATTCCCATGATGCAAAGGGTATTACAGTTACTGTAAAGGGGATTTGCAGTATTATACTGGGTGATATACAGTAAATAACTGCAGAAATTACAGAAATGTCTAACAGTGTAGACAATTAATTTAGATGTACAGTATCTTGTTACTTTTATTAATGCCTACAATTCAGGCCATAATGGTTATTATAAAGTAAGACGGTAACCACAACAAGAGGGTCAGAGAGTGTAATGAGTTTAACAGAGGCCTGCATGGCTGAAAGACTGTGTATTTCTTATGTTCTCCATCTTTTCCTCTGTTACTGCAAAGTGAAGTCACTGTAACTTAAGTGCTGTGTCATTTTATGGCCCTATCACACAGCTCATAAAAAGAAAACTAAATCACTCACATGACAATATAGACTTTTAATGACCTATACAGCAAACACAAGCATGATTTCATCAGGTGGACACATCTTGAGCTCTCAGGTTTTGAGATGAGGAACAAAAATGCTGCTCCATGCTGCTCTTTTTGACGATTTTTAAAAGGAGGACATAAATTAACTGATCCTGAAAATGTTACAAAAAGACAGACTCCACCCATACTTGCTCTGTCATTAAACTAAATGTTAGTAGCATTTTGAGTCACTCGCCTGCTTAGTGGGCTGTAAACACAAACATAGTTTGCAAAAATGAATGTTTGCTGGAGACTTCATGCAGGAGGTGCAATGACACATTTAGAAAGAACTGTTGTCAGCAGCAGAGAGGAAAGTGTTCCTGGAATTAAAACACACTTAAAGGGATAGTTCACTCAAAACTTTTTATTCTCTCGCTGTTTACATTTCAGATGTTTTCCCTCTGATACTCTTGCCTTCAGTGAGCTGTTAACTAAAGAATAAGATCACTGCATTTTACGAATAATTACTTTACATTTGCATTCATTTATTTAGCTTATATTCAAAATGACTAGAGGCAATAGAGGTTTAATATAAACTATTTTTGCTAAGTTGTTTTGGGATGATTCTTTTAAATTATGTCATACTTCAACTAAACTCAGTGACTAGACTAACACAACAAATTCAACTCATTTAGCTAATTAAATTTTACTTCATAACACAAAGCTATCAAGCTAGTGAGCTTGACATATATTAGACATATAAAAATGACTATAAAGACTTCTACATTGTCATAGATGTGTATTTCAATTAGGCCTAATTGCATTCTATTCATCAAAGAATCCTGGAAAAAAAAATATTAAGCAGCACAACCATTTTCAGTGGTGATAATAATAAGAAATCTGCATATTAGAATGATTTCTGAAGGATCATGAGATTCTGAAGACTGGAGTAATGATGCTGAAAATACAGCTTTGTCATCACAGGAATCAATTACATTTAAAAAAAAAAAAATATATATATATATATATATATTAGTATAGTTATTTTACAGTTTAGAGATAAAATAGTTATTTTGTCAAATTTTACATTGTATTTCACAATACTACTGCATTTACTGTATTTTTGATCGTATAAATGCAGCCTTGGTGAGCATAAGACTTCTTTCAAAAACATTAAAACATCTTACTGACCCCAGACTTTTGAGCAGTAGTGTACCTGGTCACTGTAAATTATAAATATAAGAATCCTTTCACCTTTTTCACACTTTTTCACGAAATAACATGAAGCAACACAAGAGTGAATAATTTATCAGAATTAAAGGAAGAGAAAAATCCTGTCTTGGAAGACATTAAATGTCTGAGTGTAGACTGTAATCAAACACACGCTGCTGACAGCTGATCTTGAGATCTTTCTTTTAGATGTCATGCCACGTCTATAAAACAGCATGTCTCCATTTTCTCAGCAATGCCGTATTTTACCAGGTCAAAGAAGTTGTATTTTTCAGGAGCAGAACATGTTAAAACAATGCTTGTCAAATGCAATTGCTGTTCAAAACTATTTAGTATGTTAAGGCACCACTTTGGAAAATTATACATGATTGAGACTAATTCTGAAAATTGGAGATGTTGAAACAACTTCATGTTCAAGGAACACTTAATGATACGCTATGTGGCAAAAATCTTCCATCATGTGTGCAAAGGGATCTTCCATTCAACCTGGTCTTTCTGCTTCAGTAAAAAGGTGTAGGCCTACATCGTATATAAAATCATATATGGGTTGAACCATCCAGTATATGTTATTATGTAAAGATTTAGGAGCTGCCGCACATAGATGATCATGATCATACCTCAAGACCACTCTCGTGTTGTAGAGGGTATGATTAATTGGGTGTGCACGTTTCCCATGCACCCAAAAATAAATTGGGAAAAAATCCAGCAGCAGCAGCAGCCTCAGAAATTGAGGGAGGGCTGTGTGACAAGACCTAATTTAAGGAAATAAAACATGATGAAAGGACCATAATGGCAAGAAATGCTTAGTGATGAAGATGCTGACAAATCCAAAAACATTCACAGACACTTTAAAGACTACTGTACAAAATGTGCGCCCCCTTCTGGACGCCTCGTGAAATTCTCAGCGTAACCCCCACACAAGTGGGTAAAAAAGTCAAAGTCAGATGTATTTTCCAGAGAGTCTTTTTATATATTCTTTATTAGCTGTTTCTGGGTGAAGCACTTACAAAAATACACACGTAAAGAACCATAAACTTGTTTGGCCTGAAATAGTAAATTTTATGAAAGCCTCACACACTCTCTGAACAGACAAGCTGAGCAAACAGAGTCAAAGTGGCCTCTGTATGTGCATATCTCAAGGAAAAGAGTTAAATATGTTCTCTAATGGTCAGGCACATTTGGATCCATCATGTTTGTTGTTATGGACTGCAGGAGGTTTTCCGTTACCACACCAACCTGCTGGATCTGTCTTCCCCCTTAATGTTTTTGTATATGTTTTTCTGGGAGAAATTCAAATGCACCAGACAGTCCAAAAAACTGAGGAATTTGTAAAGACAACCAGACAAGGCTGAAATTGGAAAAGTGATTTTCAATAGCAGTTCTGTGGTGGCTTAAAAACATTTTGAAATCATTCTATTTAGAAATTTGCAGTTATAGGCACTTTTTATATACACTTGTATGTAGACAATAATTAACATTATTTATTTTCCAACAGTGTTTTTTTTTGTTTGTTTGTTTTTGGTGTCAGTATTGTTTTGTGCAATTTTTTCATTCTTTTTGGATTCTATCTATCTATCTATCTATCTATCTATCTATCTATCTATCTATCTATCTATCTATCTATCTATCTATCTATCTGTCTGTCTGTCTGTCTGTCTGTCTGTCTGTCTGTCTGTCTGTCTGTCTGTCTGTCTTTCTGTAGATATAGTATATAGTCAAAATATTACACAAAACACATTTGCAATGCTAACAGCAAAAAACAAAATGACAGACAGACAGACAGACAGACAGACAGACAGACAGACAGACAGATAGATAGACAGATAGATAGATAGATAGATAGATAGATAGATAGATAGATAGATAGATAGATAGATAGATAGATAGATAGATAGATAGATAGATGATAGATAGATAGATAGATAGATAGATAGATAGATAGATAGATAGATAGATAGATAGATAGATAGATAGATAGATAGATAGATAGATAGATAGATAGATAGATAGACCACACTGTTAGAAAGTCAAACTAACTTCTGTGTGAATTATTGTTTACATCATGTTTCTAAAGATAACAACATTACATAGGGAACTTCACATCATACAGGCTATCCATACCCTAAAAATGACATTGTTCGACCCAAATTTAGGACTAAAGTGCATCTTTTGCAGCTTTGAGGGGAGCTTAACAAGATCTAATCATGGGTCTAAACACTCAAAGAAAAAGTCATCCTGAAGTGAGATGCCAACAGTGGGCAAATCTGCTTGGTAATTACAGCCTTGCGATGAGAGGGGAGGTACTAGTGTGGTAGGTGCTTTTTTAATGATGCAAGGGCCAGATATGGTATAAAAACCCTCATCATTGTGCTAGGCAGCAGCAGATCCTGTCTGGCTCCTACCACAAGGATATTCAGAAGTGGGAGTCACGGCTGTGTTAAAATTCTTATTTATTTGGAACCCAAGTATGCCGGTAGGTGTGCATTTTTTTCTTTTCCTTTGGCTTTGGGAAACTAGGCCCTGATATTGAATGACATCTATCAGCAGGTGCAGATGGAAGGGCGCTCTTATTACTACTTTGAGTTATGGTTTAAAAGTTATTATTAATGGAATGGAAGATGAAATCATAGTTTATGGTTGTCAGCTGTTGTTTACTTTAAAAAATGGCTGAACCAGTTGTTCCATTAGAATTTTTCAGCCTTCACCACCAGCAGTTTTCTTTATATCATCACATCTAACTCTTTCGATTCCATTGCAGATTTGACCTCAGAGAATGGAACTACGAGTAGCAAGCATTCTTCTTCTCCTGGTTGCCTTGACGGCTGCCCATGGTGAGAGATATGTTGTCAAGAAGGTGATGAAGGCCCCTCAGTACCAGCCTTACTCAGTAAAAAGCCATGGTATGTTTAAAATTGAAAAACGCTTCTCTTTGCTTTCTGCAGCGTGCTGAAGATTTGCTTCTGTCTGTGGTACTTGATCTAAATGAAGCTAAACAAATCTTAGGCAAAAATTATGTATGCACATAGCAAAGCTGCATGAGTAGAATCCAGCACACTGATTGGTTGATGATACACGGTGCTTCCTCCAATAGTGTGATGCAACTTGTCTAAGGTTTTGAATATTCAAATTGTAGATTTGTTGTAGGCTAAAACATGTCATGCCTTTAAAGATGCATCATACTATGAAGTCTGTTCTGCTGTCTCTGATTATATATCGGAAGTCATTTTTAAAATAATTTTTGTTTATGTAGCAAAAATGCATTTTACATAAAACTGATCCTTTAGTTCTATGTAAAATTCATACATCTTTGTTCTATAATATATTTCACTAAATTCCAGTCTGGAATGTTGAACAATAAGCTGAAGGATGTACTGTATGAAAAATTCAGTATGTTGAATCCATTTTCTTATATTGTGTTTAACTGCATGGATTGATGAAATCTGCAAAGTTCAAATATATTCATAGAAGTAATCCTTAGACTGGCATTACTGTACAACAAAATACTGTACAGATTTATATGATAAGTAGAAGAAATTCAGTGTTTTAGATTTGAAAGTATATGCACATCAAAACCAACCAACTTTTGAAAGTTAGCTATTTAAAATTAGCTTCTTAGAGACATGTTGAAAAGTGATTTGTCTGGGTGTGTCACAGCAAAATCTAGACACATCTGTTTTGTTTCATAAAAGCTGTGCCTAGAAGAATGACCTTTGGTATGATGCAGTTTACAAACCAATAGATTTGACCACATGAAAGCAATCATAAAACTGAAGCTCCAGCCGCATAAATATATATTTTTAAAACAGGGATTATATTCTAAAGTGGAATTATAAAATGCAAAAAAAAAAGAGAGTAAATACTGTAATGTAAAACAGACAACTGATTGTAATGAATATATGTAGTATGAATACAAAATATATAAAATACATTTAATGCTAAAGTACCTCTGATTTTAAGTTAAAATCACAATACAATATTTAAGAAAGAGTTATATCCCTTAAGTCTTTGGATAAATATTCTGGATTGCCTTTGTCCAGTCAAGGTTATTTATCAACAATACAGCAAAACAATGCAGCATGCAATTGCAGGAAGTGAAAAGTTTCTGAAATTAAATAAAATAGAATCACAGATATAAGATTTAAAGTTAAAATATAAAATTTGAAACAAATACTTTATTCACAAAAATAAAAAAGATAAGAAATATATATATATATAATTTAATATACAAATGTATGTATAAATGTATATGTATAGATTCGTCATGCATCAATGATACACAAGGTTTGACATTTTAAAATGTATTATTTGAAGTTTTAAAATGAATTATTTCTGATGTATGAACACTGTTTTTATAAAAGGACCTCAAATAAAAAAGGACTTTATAGAAGATCTGTAGAGCATACTTATATACTCATACTCAACTTGATATTGACTTCCTGCTTCTTAGGAAAACAGCTCTATTTTAAAAAGCCTGTAGTTATATCTATGAACCATTCTTTAGTCAAACTATTACTAACAAGGCACTATATGGTTATAGGACCACTTTTAGTCAAACATTTCTAAAAATCTGTCCAGATCTCTAGAAACTCTTTATATTATCATTTTTATACTGGTATATTGTACTCGTAGCGTATCATCAACATCAAATTACATAAACTCAATTCCAAAGTGGCAATTCCGCCTATAGCTGATTATTGCCACTGATGTACAAAATGACTATGAATATTGCCACTGATATGCTTTTTGTTTTATTACAGTGGTATCTGTAGCAGGAGAACCAGGCACCCCTGGTGAGCCAGGCCAACCTGGACCTCCTGGCCCCCCTGGAGAACGAGGAGAAGATGGTGAAGGACTGCCAGGGCCACAGGGACCCCCTGGACCACCTGGTCCTGCTGGTTACTCAGCACCTGGAAAACCTGGTACTCCAGGTGGACCCGGAAAACCTGGAGCCACAGGTGCACCTGGACATAAAGGAGATACTGGTTCACCTGGTCCTCAAGGCCCCAGAGGAATGCCTGGTCCTGTTGGTAGCCCAGGACCAGCAGGCATTTCTGCAACAGGCAAACCTGGATCAGCAGGTCTGCCAGGAGCAGTGGGACCACAGGGTGCGCCAGGTATTAAAGGACATCCAGGTATTCCTGGTGCGCCAGGACAAAAAGGAGAAAGAGGTATTGGGTATCAGGGGCCACCGGGTGAGAGAGGTCCAGCAGGACCAGTGGGCGCTACCGGAAAGCCTGGTGAGCCTGGTGTTGGGAGACCTGGCAAATCTGGACTTCCTGGTGAACCAGGTAAATCAGGCTCACCTGGCCGTGATGGGGAACCTGGACCCATGGGTGCACCAGGTCCAAAAGGTCAAACGGGTGCTCCTGGAATTGGAATTTCAGGCAAGTCGGGTGAGAATGGTGCTCCAGGTATGCCTGGCCCTTCTGGCCCCAAAGGTCCACAAGGTGCAGCTGGTGCTCCTGGTGCTCCTGGTGTTCCAGGTTATGGCAAACCAGGTGAACCTGGTGCAAAAGGTGAGAGGGGAGTAGCTGGTAGCCCAGGTACAACAGGTCAGAAAGGTGAGCCAGGTGCTAAAGGGCACACTGGATATTCAGGTGCCACTGGTCCTATGGGTCCAGCTGGTCCTCAAGGGGCAAGAGGTTTCCCAGGTGAGAGGGGAGCAACAGGTGATAAGGGTGATCAAGGTCCAATGGGAGCTCCAGGGATGAAGGGGCACAAGGGAGAACAGGGAGCCCAAGGCATTGAAGGCAAGCAGGGTTATCCAGGTGCCACAGGCCAACCTGGTCCGAGGGGAGCTACTGGTGCTCCTGGCAATAAAGGAGAAGCTGGCCAAACAGGTGCAACTGGTGCCCCAGGAACACCTGGGCCTGTTGGACCAAAGGGTCATACAGGATATCCTGGAGCAGCAGGTGAAAAAGGAGAGGCAGGTACTCCTGGAGCAAGAGGCCCCGTTGGCCCAGCAGGTCCTTCTGGCCCACCTGGCCTTAAAGGTCACCCAGGTATTCCTGGACAACCTGGCCCAGCTGGTTTGGCTGCCAAAGGAATTCCTGGACCTCAGGGTCCACCTGGACTTCCTGGATCTGATGGACCTTCTGGACTTCCGGGTCCTACTGGACCTCCCGGCCCTCCTGGTCCTCCTGGTGAGGTCATATTTGAGAAGGCCCAAAGTGAAACTTCATACCCAGTTCTTGTCAAAAGTCCTGTGTCTGCATTCACTGTTGCAACTGTGACACCTTATCCCCCATCTGGCACCCCAATTAAGTTTGAGCAGATTGTGTATAATGCAGAGCAGCATTATGATCCCGAGACAGGTCTGTTCACCTGCCAGATTCCAGGAATTTATTACTTCTCCTATAGCATGCATGTGAACGGTGCTAATGCTTTAGTGGCACTTTATAAAAATAGTGATCCAGTCATGTTCACCTATGATGAGTACAACAAGGGATTTGTGGACCAGATGTCTGGTAGCTCTGTCCTTCAGCTCAATGAGCAGGACACTGTTTATATCCAGATCCCTGATGATGAGGCTAATGGTGTTTTCGCCGCTGATAATGTCCATTGCTCTTTCTCTGGGTTCCTGATTGCCTCTACGTGATAAGGTGATCAACCACATCACTTCTAAAACATCACTATTTCTCAAACAAAATATCCTGTTCTGCAAACCTTGATGCACAACAGACTGTGCTGTTGTTCTGAGAAATACAAGCATCTCAACTTGAAAATTCCAAGCAGTGGTGCCAATAAGAAGGAAGTAATTTATGTAACACGTTATCAGGGATAGAAAGACAGTTAAAACCTTAAAAATTTCTTTTTTTTTTCTTCTTTGTGTGGATCGAGCATGTGAAGTTGTGTCCTGATAATTTCATGTCTTTTCCTTGTTGTTGTTGTTTTAGTTTTTTTTTTGTAGTTTTTTGTTTTGTCTTTTTTGTATTTTTGTTTTCTTGTTGCTGATCACAGTGGCTAATTCAAATCTTTGTGTCTTATTTTACTGTTATTGTTGTCCTTATATCCTTACTGATTATACAGAGAGAATGCTACTCCTGACATCCTTATATTTGACTTGAATATTGTGAGATGGTGAAAATGATGAAAAACAAACTCACAAGCAAACAAATAAACATCTATAAATGTTATCCCAAATGATTAATTTTGCTCTGTAAACCATAATGACTAAAATAAAATATTTCCTAAAGAGTTCTTGTCTGTGTTTGTGTTTTAGTATGCCGAATAATTTCATGAGTCATTTGCTGTGATTATTATAAACAAGGGTAACTACAAAGTGGTATACTATGCAACAGAATTACAACAGCACAAAGGGATATATTTCTATTTTGTGTTGGTGATTACAAAAAACTATAATAATGATAATAATAAATTCTGTAGTTTCAAGAGTACTGTCTTTACAAACAGGAGAGGGAAGTAAAGAGTATGCTTTGATGACTGTGTTAAGTTCACCCAGTCAACCAAAAGATGTGGGTTAAGTGGAGAGACAAGTCAAACAGAAGATGCTGGGTGGAGGCAATCAGAAGCTGGGAGCCACAAGCCACAGGCAGGCACTGCATTTGGAGGGTTTGAGGGATGTGGTTGAATAAAAAAATGAAGACAAGAGCACCTGGAGGGTAAAGTCGTTACCATCTGTTAGAGCAGAGGTGGGAGCCACAAGTTTAGCATTGCCACATATAAGATGAATATCCAGCTTCTAAACTAGGAACAGGAATATTGGGTGAAAACACACCCGTCTTGTGGTTGCTAGATTAGTGGTGGAGCGCAGAAAATGCATGGTTCTAAATTATCTTTAGCTTCTGTGGTAGGCTAAAAACATCCGAGTAGTGTCTGTTAACATTCATTTTATACTTAGAAAGCATTTGGCCTTTTCTTGGGTTTTGGAAGAATGGTATTTACCAGTGCTGAGGATAAATACACAAAACATAATGAAAAGTTTTTCATACCTCAAGGTCTTTGTGATCTGAGAAAGAGGTGGAGTAAAGCCTACAAACCCTCATATAATCATAATTAAAAGTTTTATCACGGTGCTGTTGTTCAGTATATGTTGTTGGCACAATGGGTTTGATGGTAGAGATAGTCATGGACGGATAGAAGACCTCGACCAAAATAACATTTCATGTTACTCTCTTTTAAAAAGCTCAAAATTGCTCAATCACAACTTTAAGGCAAATGCATTTATATTAGACAAATATTGCAAAATCAAAACTCAACAAAACTCATATTGTCTGTCTAAATCCTTTATTTTTGTTTTGAGTGCCCCTAAAATGAAGGGGTAAAAGAAGCATTGTGAACGATTTGCACGCAGTTACATTCCATTTAAAAATCAAGTAGAGATGGTGCTGAAGTATTTACAGGAAAGAAAAAAAAAGAAAAAAATCTACTTGACGATTGCACCGGCAATTTTTCAAACATTTGTGGAACTCTGCTGGAATAAAAATTACTTGGACTGCATTACAAGACAGGTCAAATGTTTTGATGTTAAACATTTCAGAACATCATTCTCATTGAAACAGGAGTATTTCCAGAAAGAGAGGGAAAAAAAAAAAAAAAAAAAACTTCAATTTATACCATTGATATTAAGAAAGAGAACATGATAAAGCCATTTTCAACATCGTAAAATCCAGCAATGACAAAAGCCAATACCAATACATAATGCTGCGGTATTGCACAATGCAGCTGCTGAGGTTTTGAGCACCTGTTTTAGTGATTCATGTAATGATGACAGTAAAATCAAATGAGAACTGACAAATAACATCTGTAAATTGTTCAATGGTGTTGTTTCTGATAGCTCCTTTTTCCACACGCTTGATTTACCCAATTGTATGGCACCAGTACCTTCAACTAACATTTCAACTCAATGTCCTTATGACACTAACACAGTTCACCTACAAAAGAAAATGAACCAAAAAAAACAATTGAAACAAGCAATGCTCTATTAATCTCACTCATGCGCACACACACCCACACAACTTACACAACTGCTACAAAAAAATTATGATAAACATGGGGGAAAATGTGCCTTTCACTTCCAATCATTCCATCCAACTTCCTTCCTTCAAAATGCCATATACAATGTAGTGGATGGAACAGGAATGGATGAAAGTATGGGAGAAAACAGAAGGTTTGAAATGTCATTGGTTTTTGTACAAATTTTCCATGTTTGTGCTCCTCGGACTTCATCTAAAACGGGCTTTTCACCTCCATCTTACTCTGTGGCAGCGGCTGGGGCGGCCGGGGCATCTGAGCTCTCTGTGGCCGCTGGTTCCTGAGGAGCAGCCTCTGCTTGCTTCTCCTCAGCTGGCTTCTCTTCAGCTACCTCACTGGATGGTTTTTCCTCTTTCTTTTCAGCTGGTTCCTCCTCAGCTTTCGGTTCCTCAGCTGGAGCCTCCGTCTTGTTCTCTTCGCTGGAGGCCTCAGGCTTGGCCTCCTCAGATTCAGGTTCAGCATCCTTCTTCTGCTCACCGTTCTCCACAGCTGCTGCCGCCTCTCCACCTTCAGCATCCTTTTTGGCGCTCTTCTTAAAGGAGAAGCCGCTAAGTTTGAACGGTTTCTTAAAGGAGAAACGCTTTTTGGTTTTGGCAGGCTCGCTGCTCGCCGAAGCAGAACCGTTTTCTTCTGTTTTGGCCGTGTCTTCGCCATTCGCAACGGCGGAACTCTCTGCTTCGCCCTCAGGAGCGGCCTTCTCTGTGCCTCCTTCCTCAGCCTTTCCTTCCTCTGCTTTTACCTCCCCATCGGCAGAGTGCTTTCCATTGGCCTGCACGTCCTCTGTGGCTGCTTCTGCATTAGGAGAGGCATTCCCATTGGTTTTAGCATGGCCATTCTCCTGTGGGAATAAGAAAATGCTTCACATGAGTTGTGTTTTTGCACTGTGTAAAAATTAAAACCCAAATGTTTGCATTCAATTCGCATATTTACAACCTACTCCATACAAAAGGCTGTATGAAAACACTATGTGGAGTCTATAGGTTCGCCACGTGGGTGAAGTCTCATGCACTTTGTCTGGCTGATGCTGTTGCCATTTAAGTGAAAGCATTGCAAGATGGACGAGTAGATCCACCAGCGCTGATCAAACCGTGGAGATCATCGTTTTGAGTGCACAGACAGTCTTGCAAGGCCACTTCTCATATTAAAGCCCTTTCTCATATTAAATCCATGGTTTGCGTCTCACAGCTTATTTGCACTTCCATTTTATCAACAAGATGCGATAAAGGCGTGGTGATTTTACCGAAATGGCTTTGCACGACGGAAAATCTTGGTAAAGCTACGATGATGTTCCCATTTAACTCGTTTTTAAAAAATCGGAATGAAATCACCGAATTTTAACGAAATCGTAATTATATGATTTTAAAATAAAAAAAATAACTTGGCGTTCAAACGCACTGGTTACATTGGGGGGTCCATTCCAATCAACGTGCAAATGAGAAAAATGTAATTTACACTAAATCTAAACAAATTTATGCGCATCATTCAATTTAATATAACAATAACGTCGATATTTAATACAAAGTGCTGATTTTCAGTGGAAAGTGGAGAGTCCCTTTGTTGATCGGCTCATTGTTCATTTGAACCGACTTGGTTTTTGGCACTGCACACCCCCTCAAAACATCATACGCCTGTACAAAGATAATAATTAAAGTTATTACCTGCCCGTTTGATTTATTCGCAGCCTCGGCTGGTTTTTCGGCAGCAGTCTCGTCTTTTGCTCCGTTTTTGGAGATTTGCGCTCCCATGCTTTCACACGCAACAAAGAATCGCAGATCAAATGAATGAACAAAGAGCGCGAGCTTCTCCCTCAGACGCGTCGCGTGCTCGCTCTCAAGAGCGTCGGTTTTCAAATAAAACCGCGGAAAAAAGATTACGAGAGGTAAAGCTGTGATCAACTGATCGGGAAAAGACACTAATTATAGCACTCTCTCAAATAAAATATATTATTTTGGGATACGAGATGGAGATAATGAAATTGTTCTCTTTTGATAATGAGATGCTAGATACAACGCCCAAGTACCCCTGACGTCACAGAAGAGCTGCGTGAGCCAATCAGAAGCCTGCGTGAAGCCGGGAGGAGGGGCTACACTCACGCACTGGAGGGGGAGGAAGGGCGCGCAACCAGCAACTGGTGATTCAGAACCAGTGAATCCAGTCACAAAGGTTTTGCTTTTCTTTTGATTGTTGTTTTTATTTCTTTTTCTCCGTTGGTCTTTGCTGTTGTCATAAAGTCTCTCAAACAACCTTTCTTTTGGTTTCTTCAAAATATGAAGGGAGAAAGCAAACAGCATAGATTTAAATGGCTGAGTATGCATTATAGGCTACCACTTTGTCTAAACAGACACTACATAGGCCAACACATAGATTTGTGAGCATTTCATTTCCAGCGTTCCAACCGTGGATTACAATTTTCCAATATAAACATCCAGTCACACATCGCATGCATGATGAATTCATTCTGAGGAATCCTGGTGACCTAGATTCAGTCACAGTTTATTGTCAGCCTAGACCGAGCTGTTTTGAATGCACTGAAATAGTCTAAAGTGCGCTTTCACATCACCATACTAACTCACATCACCATGGCAACTGCTCAACATCACAGCAGATTGCTCATAAACAATAATAATATTGTAAATCTGCAGTGGTGAAATATTTGTTTACTTCTGAATGAGTGAATGATCTGCCTGAGTAATCCAGGAAATATGAGGGAAAATTTATATTGCATACTAAGCTGATGGATGTTTTGTTAAATAGAGAAGCCCTATTCACTACACCAAACCGGTTTGTGCAATCTGGACATTTATCTTTAAAAAAACATAAATGTATTATAGAAATTAAAATAACAGGACATAAATGAATAGTATAACAGATTTAGATTATTTTAGATTATATTGGTTACAAAAGGTTACAAAAAACACATCACCATATCTCACCAAGACATTTTGAAAAGTCAGCTATACATAGCATGAAGTGACTCATCAAAATCTTGATGAGTATAAATATTAAAATATCACAAAATCTCACTACTGTTGGCCGACGCTGCAGTAACAGATGTTGATTTAGGGTGAGAGTCCACTGGCAGAGTTTCATTTTCTAAGATTAAAACTAATAATATTGAAAATGCTTGAAAGTCAGCCCAAACCTTGATCTGTTTTTGCTGATTACTGATTTTGAATACATCTGTAACATTGCATGTCATATACACACTTTGCCATTTTTTGGCAGTGTATTGACATGTAACATGGCAGTATTGGTTTTTGGCATGTGCCAGTGGACCCTTTACATATTTCAGAGGTTCTAAGAAGTGAAAGTCATCATAGTTGGGTAAACGTCTGGTGAACGGAAGTCTCTGAGGTCTAAGTCCAAGTCAAGTCTCAAGTCTTTGAGTTGGAGTCCAAGTAAAGTCTTAAGTCTTTGAGTTGGAGTCCAAGTCAAGTCTTAAGTCTTTGAGTTGGAGTCCAAGTCAAGTCTTAAGTCTTTAATGTGGAGTCCAAGTCAAGTCTTAAGTCTTTGAGTTGGAGTCCAAGTCAAGTCTTAAGTCTTTAATGTGGAGTCCAAGTCAAGTCTTAAGTCTTTGAGTTGGAGTCCAAGTCAAGTCTTAAGTCTTTAATGTGGAGTCCAAGTCAAGTCTTAAGTCTTTGAGTTGGAGTCCAAGTCAAGTCTTAAGTCTTTAATGTGGAGTCCAAGTCAAGTCTTAAGTCTTTGAGGTAGAGTCTGTCACGTCTCAAGTCTTTGTTCTATTTATTAGCAACAGTTGTTTCAGCTAGTAATTGAGGCTAAATCCGTTTTGAAATACTGATTTCACAATATGATTTTCTCAGAAAAAAACTTTAACAAAATTTAAGTCAAATTAGAAATGAAAAGGTGTCAATTTATGGTCAAAATGCTGCACATTTCTTTACGAATTTGAAATGTGACAAACAACGAAACTAAATTGAAATTTTAAAACAAACCCCAATCAATCAAATAAATAACACAAATGAAAGAAATCTCATATAAACAAACTAAGGCTTTGTCTTGTGTTCTTTTTCAGTTTAAAATTAGAAGCAACCACTGTAGATTTACCCTATAACATTGGTCGAATGAGAGAAAGATAAATAAATTTACCATCACTCCATTAGGGCACTCTAGTACAGTTAATTAATATTATGCAATTTAAATACAATTCAAAGTATAGTGTTAGAAATGTACATTAAATATAAAATGTATACATATAAAATATACAAAAAATAGTGGTATATATATGATCATTCAGAAGAGGAGACTGGGGCTAGTTGTCAGTTTTAGTTGGCACAATCACATTCTTCTAAACCTGTATGACTTTCTTTGTTCACACCAGACTGTAAAAAAAGAGGAGATGCTAGGGAGAATTTTTGGAGAATTTTCACCAACCGAGGCTGTCATTCTGTCAAACATCTTCTTTTGTTTTCCACAGAAAAAAGAATGTCATATAGGTTTCAAACAACACGAGGCTGGGTAAATGTTCACGAATCACAGAATTTAAATTTATGCCCAAGCAATCCTTTTAAGTGATTTGAATATTCCCAACATTAGGGAGAAATTGAACACACATTGTCCTAATATTTATCAGGGTATGCTACCTAATGGAACTTGATTTTTTTTAGGCTTTTCAGCTAAAAAAAAAAATAAATAAATTACTTAAACAGCAAAAAAGGTAAAATGTCAAACCAACGTATCAAGCTATTGAAAATATTATAATTAATAATCAAAAATGTGATGACTTGCCCCAACCTGACATTTATGAAAAGTACCACCCTCCTGAGGACACCATGCAACATTTCAGTTAAAAGATTTGCATGAGGGTGCATTTACTTTGATGATAACGAGATTTACTTTTGGCAGGCTACACAAACTGAAAAGTTTCACACCCAAAACGTTTATAATTTAACCAAATTCTCAGGAGTGTCTAAAAAAGCAGGTGTGCCTCACAACAAGCGTGGATTATATATATATTTATTTTGTATATAACTATATTTTTTTATATAAGTATATTTTTGAACTATTTTTAAACAACACACCAAATGATTGGTGTCACAGGTTGTCGACGATTACAGAGAGATTTGTGGAGCATGACCAGACAGTCCTTGTTTTCCTATAGTAACCACAGCTGAGCCCACGCTGCATAGTAGAAGCAAGAAAGGACCATCGAGGAGGCAAAATATGCGCACGCACGCAGGCGTCTTCTGCGCCACCCGATTGGCTGAGCGTCCTGTCAATCACACCCTCGGTCCCCAGAGAATCCGCCTCAGCAACGCCATCATCTGTTACACTCGGCGACAGGAGCAGCCTGAGCCGTCAGGGCCAATGTTGTTATTTTCATAATTCACCGAGATTTTATTTATAGAAAAAGCTGTCTGCAAATGACCTATTTTCGATTCTCTCTTTGCGGTGAAATACAAAACACTTCAGGCGACCCCTCTCTTGGTAAGCATTTTTTTGATGGTCTAGCGTTTTTGATACACTTGGTGCAGCCGATTTGTATCCAATGGATATTGTGGTTGATGGAAATGATGGGAGATGGAGGCTTTATAATGCTAGAGCGGGCGGACTAATCATAATGCTTTCGCTTTATCAGCCGCGTGATATTTAGGGACGTATAACATCGAGAATGAATGTATTTTGTGTAGGGATGGTGTGATGCTTTTGGTCCTAAGCGCTCGTCTCTGGCAGCAGGATTGATGCGCAGCAGAAAAAGCCTTATGTACACAATTGAATGGAAGAATAAGGCCTCTGTCACTGGACAGTAGTCATCTTATAATAGAATGAAATCATACAATACCCTTTATCAGCGTTGACAGTCTCAACACACAAGTATTTGTGTGACTTAACGGATTTTATTTTTTATTATTTTTTTTAGAACAATCTGTGCAGTCTACTATTGATTTTTCTGGTTGTTTAATGTCTGTTCGAATGTATATGCAGTGGACCTAAGGCACAAATAGACCTTTTCTCCTCTTATCGCTTTCTTTATGCATGCAGAATGATAAATACAGGGTTACCACGGTCATGGAAAACCTGGAAAAATCTGGGGATTTTTAAATAGTCTGGGAAAGTAATAAAACGTCAAAAGTCATGGAAATGTTTCTGTGTTCTCAGAACGTCAAATCCTTCTTTTAGCAGCATTCAAATCTTTTTGAGACTCATAAAATTATATTAATCTCTTAATTTAAGGGACTGGTTCCTGAAATTCCCCCAGCAATCTCTGTAAATATATTTACGAAGTAATCATGAACAAAAAGTCTGAGTGATGAAAAGGATCAGTGTATTACTCACTTAATTAACATGTCTCCTATACATTTTTGTCATGATCAGTATAAAATTATATAGGCTACAACAATAGGCTATAGGTAAATCTGTATTCCTAAGAATCTATTTTCTATAATATCTGTGGTCGAGACATTTTCTTGTAGCATGAATGGCTCTTTCTTCTGAATTCTTTGTTTTCTGCAGAATAATTAAAGTATGTTAAAGAATGTTTAATTTATACAGATATCAAGACTTTAAGTGTTCTTCATCATAGTGTGTCATAGTTCCCCAGAAGTTGTTTGCCAATAAAAAAATGTCTTTGGCTTTTGTTTTGCCCACTCAGGCAAAGGAGCAAATCGTAGATGTTTTCACATCATCTTTAATTGAATGGAATGCGAATACTCCACTGTGGTAGCCCAGTGCTTGCCTTGGTATGTTTATTGAATATATGTTTTCATTTACTGTCTGCATGTGTTACATTTCAAGTCTTGTCTAAACAGGCCACTTCTATTAACATTTGGTAATATTAACATAATGTTCTATATAATAGAATACGTGCTTTATTTGGATAATAACCGCATTAAAGGAATAGTTCAACCAAAAATGAAAATTTGCTGAAAATTAACTCATTAAATCACTTGCTCACCAGTGGATCCTATGTAGTGAATGGGTGCCATAAGAATTGGAGTCCAAACACATCACAATAATCCACAAGTAAGAAGTTTAAAATGTTTTTACCTTAAGTCCGCTGCTTCTGGCTAAGATACTGTACGAGTCCACTATACATAATATGCTTTCTCCAGTGAAAAAGTCATCTTGTCTGAATCAGGAGAGAAATATGCACAGATCAAGCACCGTTTAAAAGAGCAAAACAGTCCAAAACAGTTCTAAACAAATTTGTCTGTGGATATTGATGTGAGAAGACAAAAGAGGAAATGTTATTATGGTTTAAAGTTAACATTTGATGGTTTTATTTTTTAGTAACACAGCTTTTCACTTCACAAGACATTCATTAATAGACTGGAGTGGTGTGGAGTATGTGTGATGTTTTTATCAGTTGTTTGGACTTTCGTTCTGACGGCACCCATTCACTGCAAGAGGATCCATTGTTGAGCTAGTGACGTAATGCAGATTTCTCCAAATCTGTTCATATGAAGAAACAAACTCATCTACATCTTGGATGGCCTGGGGGTGAATATGTTTTCAGCAAATTTTCATTTTTTGGGTGAACTATTTCTTTAACTAACTCAATTATCCAAATCAGGCTATTTGCAAATAAGATGAAATGAATCACATATTCAGTGAGACATCCATTTGTTTTCACTGTAATTACAGACTGTTTGCTTAAAACCAAATGTCTTTCTGAATCACTTGTTGAATTAATTATTGATTTATGTCCGTTTCAAGTAATCACTTAGGGGTATTTACTTCCAGTCAGTTGTTCTGAATATGAATCTGAATCTCCTCTTTAATATCTCTAATTTGATTAGATTCAAAATGAGAAATAATTAAATATCATGTCATTTTGTATGAACGTTCATTTATGCCTTTCTTCACCACAAAGAATATAGATAATGGGCTGTGTGCAATGCAAGGACAAAGAGGCAACCAAACTCACAGACGACAGAGAAACTAGCGTCTCACAGCATGCAGGATATCGATATGGGGCTGATCCGACACCTCAGCACTACCCCAGCTTTGGAGTAACCACTATACCCAACTACAACAACTTCCATGCACCCGTCAGTCAAGGAGTGACTGTGTTCGGTGGAGTGAACTCTTCTTCGCACTCTGGAACACTACGTTCCCGGGGTGGAACAGGTAGAACAAATGAGGGATTTGCTGTTCTAGCACTCAAACAGAAAGTGAAATATTTTTAAACTGTCCTGAATGTTGAAGTCAATGTGACATAAAAATCCCCTTTATTAACTTCCATAGTGCTCATTCCTGTTTTTATTGAGCCCGTTGGATTGGTCCTCATCATTACAAATAAAAAAATGTTTGTCTTTGTTAAGTCTCTGAAAAAACTTTCCTTTTTGGCTGATATGACCAAGGCCTCATTTTTCAGACCCTTTTCTCCTTGCTTCATTCTGGTATTGTGATTTAATCAAATCTGATTGAAAAAAATTGAAAAGTCATGGCCTACTTTTTTTTTCATTGAATATCCTGTTTTATTTGAAAATATTTAATACAATTAAAATGAGTTGTGAATACCATTTAATGTTGACCGTTTAAAATAACATCTTTATAAAAATATCCCAAAAATTTCCCCTTTGGATCACATTGTACTGCACATTGTGGAGACTTTGTAATATTCCTATAAAACTGCATTGTTTTAGTAAGCTGATGTTATCTGTCATTTTCTTTTGCAGGAGTAACACTCTTTGTTGCACTTTATGATTATGAAGCAAGGTCAGAGGATGACCTCAGCTTCAGGAAAGGGGAAAAGTTCCAGATTCTAAATAGCACGTAAGTTCACAGGACATATTTTAAGAGACATTCGAAAACAATGTTTCATAATCCAATCTAAAAGTATTCTTTCTGAATATTTTTGTAAATTCATTTTTCAGTAGGATGCTGTCTGAACACTTTTGATGTACTCTACTGTTCTAAAGTTTGGGGTCAGTAAGATTTTTAATGTTTTCAAAGGAAGCCTCTTATGCTCATCAAGGCTGCATTTATTTGATCAATAATACAGTAAAAATTGTAATATTGTGCTTTTTTCAAGTAACTGTCTTCGAATTTAATATATTTTAAAATGTAATTTATTCTTGTGATGTCAAAGCCATACAAAAGTCTTCAGTATCACATTATTTTAATATGCTAATATTATGTTCAAGAAACAATTAATATTATCAATATTTTCAACATGTTTTTCACCATTGTGCTGCGTAATATTTTTGTGGAAACCATAATACATTTTGTTTTAGGATTCTTTGATGAATAGAAAGTTCAAAAGAACAACATTTATATAAACATTATAGCTACATTATAAATTGAATGCATCCTTGCTGAATACAAATAATTACATTTCTTTAAGAAAAACTCTTTCTGACCCCAAACGAATGATAGTGTATCTGTACTTTACCTTTTAAATTCGATTTTATATGTGCACTATTGTGCAGTTGGTTTCCTTCTCAATAACTGAAACTTGACCCAATAGAAATGTATTCATTGTTTATATGTTCTCTTGCTCCTGTTGCTGTACATCAGGGAAGGGGACTGGTGGGAGGCGCGCTCTCTCACTACAGGTGGAACAGGATACATACCCAGTAATTATGTGGCTCCAGTAGACTCCATACAGGCAGAAGAGTAAGTTCGGTTTTAGTTCTAAAATAGACAAAGTTAAATATAAATAGGAAGACTATCCAGAAGAACAATGTCTGTTATGTGCGTTACTCCTAGTAGTATTTTCATTGGGACAAGGGCAATAACATAACTTTGTCATGTGGTCATACTGTTAACCAAATTAAACACTGTATATCCCTTTGTAGTTGGTATTTTGGAAAACTTGGCCGTAAAGATGCAGAACGGCAACTCTTGTCAAATGGAAATCCCAGAGGCACTTTCCTTATAAGGGAGAGTGAGACCACAAAAGGTAATTTGCAGTTAAGCTACCATTCGCAAGTGTGGGGTCAGTAAAATGTTTTATTGTGTTCAAAATAAGTCTCATATGCTCACCAAGACTGCATTTATTTCATCAAAAATACAGTAAAAAGAGTAATACTGTAAAATATTTCTACAATTTCAAATATCTGTTAATACATTTTAAAATGTCACTTGTTTTAATGACGGCAAAGCTGAATTTTCGTCTGCCATTCAGTGTCACATAATTCTTTCAAAGTCATTCTAATATTCTGATTTGGTGCTCAAGAAACATTTCATATTATCATCAAATTCAAAAAGAGTTGTGCTGGAACTTGTGATAGGATTCTTTGATGAATAGAAAGTTTAAAAGAGAAGAATTTGAAATAGAAACCTTTTGTAACATTATAAATGTAATTACTGTCACTTCTGATCAATTTAATGCATCCTTGCTGGACCAAAGTACTAATTTCTTTCCAAAAAAAAATAAAAAATACTAATCTAATTTTCTGTTCACTCATGTTTATTCTAGGAGCATATTCGTTGTCCATACAGGACTGGGATGAAACTAAAGGCGACCATGTGAAGCACTACAAGATCCGCAAATTGGACAATGGAGGATATTACATCACCACTAGAGCTCAATTTGAAACTCTGCAGCAGCTTGTGCACCATTATTCTGGTAAATCTGCATTGAATGTATAATGCAAAAATGAATCCATCTTAAATGATTAACTAACAGTATAATCTGTTAATATATCTGCATTCAGCCCGGGCTGCAGGACTTTGTTGCCGTTTAATAGTCCCGTGCCATAAAGGCATGCCCCGCCTTGCTGACCTGTCTGTCAAAACCAAAGATGTATGGGAGATCCCACGGGAGTCACTTCAGCTCATCAAACGATTGGGGAATGGACAGTTCGGAGAGGTCTGGATGGGTAAGAGATTAGCTTAACCACATGCCCAATAAAAGAGTTTGATATCCATACATTACTTATAATTCTAGGGGTATAAATCTTGGCCTGTCAGTGAGGCAGAGAACATTTCCTCTCGTCAAAAGAAAGCCAGCTGTCTTGGAAGGATTTATGTGTGATTCCTTTCAAGGGCTCTGTGACTCACTATGAAATCTCGTCTCTGAATGGCAGGCACTTGGAATGGCAATACTAAAGTGGCAGTGAAGACCTTGAAACCAGGCACAATGTCCCCAGAGTCGTTCCTGGAGGAGGCTCAGATAATGAAGAAACTGAGGCATGACAAGCTAGTGCAGCTTTATGCGGTCGTCTCTGAAGAACCCATCTACATTGTGACAGAATATATGAGCAAAGGTAGGAACAGAATTTGCAAACAGAAGTGCTAAAGAAATGCTGCTCTTTTGAACTTTCTTTTCATCAGTGAATCCTGAAAAATGTGTCACAGTTTCCACAAAAATATTAAACAGCACAACTGTTTTCAACACTGATTATAAGAAATGTGTCTTGAGCACCAAATCAGCATATTAGAGTGATTTCTAAAGAATCATGTGACACTGAAGACTGGAATAATGATGCTGGAAATTCCAAATTTTAAAATATATTTATAAAGAAAACAGTTATTTTAAATTGAAATAATATTTCACAATATTACTGTTATACCTCCAAAGAAATCACAAAGGATTGTTCACATGTAACTGATCGTCTTTCAGGAAGTCTGCTGGATTTCTTGAAGGATGGTGAAGGACGTGGGCTTAAATTGCCAAATTTAGTGGACATGGCCGCTCAGGTTAGTAAAATGTTTTGATACAAATAATAGATTAAGGTATCTGGTTTTAGTAAGCAATTACTTGACCACAGGACATTAAAATATTTATTATAAACATTTAAATCATTGCTCACGCACTTGTCTTCTAGGTTGCTGCAGGCATGGCTTATATTGAAAGGATGAACTACATCCACAGAGATCTGCGGTCTGCCAATATACTTGTTGGTGACAGCTTAGTGTGCAAAATTGCAGATTTTGGACTTGCCAGACTAATAGAGGACAATGAATACACAGCACGACAAGGTGAGAGTTACACTCCCAAATCAGGCTTAGCTGCTGTCTTCATAGGTTTAATCAACCCTCTATGGTACAGTGTTGCCATATGGCAACATCATTTTTCTTCAGTTTACAGTTTGCCCAGTTTGCACTTAAATCATGTGACTTAAAACCAACATATTATTGGTTTTTAACTCCAATAATGCAATGTACTTTTTTCTCCAGTTTACAGTTTGCCCTGACAATTCAGAAAAAAGTACATTGCATTATTGGAGTTAAAAACCAGTAATATGTTGGTTTTAAGTCACATGATTTAAGTGCCGCTCAAATTTCTGTACATTTCCTTCTATGTCTGAATATTTTGCTGGATTGTTTATTATTAAAATGTACTGTAAGGGTCACAGTCTAGCGTAGTTTTACAGAAAATATTAATGTTACCATATGGCAAGTGTTGAACATTTGAACTGCAATAATGGATTAGTTTACTGGGCATTTCCTCATTTTAAAGGGGTCATATGATGCTTTTTTAAAGATCATTATTTTGTGTATTTGGTGTAACAGAATATGTTGTCATGCTTTAATGTTATATATACACATTATTTTTTAAATACTGTACATTATTGTAGGTCCTCTATGCCCCGCCTCTCTCAAACGCTTCGTTTTCTACAAAGTCCCTCCTTCCGACAAGCGCATTCTGGTCCCAATTGGGGCAGTGCTTTGTGATTGGCCGAGCACCGCAAGCACTCATCGGAAATGTAACACCCCTTTCCATAATCGCTAGCTTCAGCTTTCAAAATAAAAGTAAAGACAGTTAATTATGTCTGTAGTTTTACCATCAGCTCAAGCCTGGGAGAGGAACAGAGTTGCGTGATAGACACAGTGATGAAGCTCGTATGTGTTTGCACACAAGCCGCGATTAAGACAGCTGACACCACTGTGATGTGTAGGGATGCACGCTAAGACTAATTTGACTGTCCTTTAAACTGAAGTTTTGTATCCGACTAGTCTAAAAGCTAGAAACTCCCAAAAAATGGCAAAAGAAAAAAAACTGTGCGTGTATAACAGCCTACACTTGAAATACTTAATCTTTGCATCACACTGTCAAATCCCTCAAAGAAATCTGCTAAAAATAGGTTACGATTATGCCGTATGCTTGCCTCACGTTATCATCATTTAGTTTTAGGCGGTCGTTAAACAGAAAATAAGGAAGAGCATACACTCAACATAAACCAGTGCATAGCTTATTTATTCAAATCAGTTGGAGCAATGCAGAAATGGAAAATAGACTGACAGAATTCTTCATTTTCATATAACGTTAGCCAACATATTAAAACACAAGTCAAAAACAATAGGAATGTTTATCAAGGAATAGCATTAAAACGGCTTTTAAAAATGTAGGCTACTTGATGTTGGCTATATTGTCTAAAAACAAAACAATGCTCGTTTTACTTACTCAGACCATGCGCATTTGTTCGGTGAATTTAACATGTTAACATGGTCTGGCAAAAGATGGACTAGAGGCAATTCTGCTCTTGAAAAAAAAAACACGCTCGGCAGGAGCTGAAGTTACAGGCCCACAGAGAGATAACTACAAGCAAGCAGACAGTTTCGAAAAGAGCCTGGAAATCCAGCACCACCACCGAAGTGTGTCTTCGTTTAGTGGAACAGACGGCGAGGATGGGATCGCGGACCTCAGCGACGGGTTGTAGTGTATGACATGACTGACATTTGCTGGCTTTGGCTAGCCTCCAAGCTAACGCATACGTGCCTGTATTGAATATGATTATGCATAGCTCTAGTAGAGTTATTGTAAGCCAATTTGACATTACACAGTTTACACAAAACTTTTCCGTTTCCTTCTAATTCAAAATAATCCCACACCTTGCTGGTTCTTCGCGTGGTCATTTCAAGCTGGCAGCAACTGACATGAAGAAAAGGCATGCGAGGTCTGAGGTAAAAATGTAGTTTCCGCCCAGATACGCTTTTAAAAATATTTATATATTTAAATATTTTGATACTTATTATTTTTCAAAAGTTTTATTTTAGCTTGTTGTCAAAATGTTTTAAATGTAATGTTAAAATTATGGTAATTTTTTTCTCTACACACACACACGACGCACAAAACTCTGCATTTGAACAGTCAATAGCAAATACTTAAACTAATAACAAAACATACTTACAGTCGCTGATTCAGAAGCGCCAGATTGTCATAGCAAAGTCAGAATTACCTCCTCTCCTAGCTTCACGAAACGGTCGTCCATAAAATGCATTGCTGTTCTGTTGTAAGTAATCTTAATGATTCCTAAATGCATCTACTTTCGGAAGCCCAAATAAAGTGCTTTTTATTTCACATAGAAGCACACAGCGTCTCCCTGACATGGCTACATCAACAGTACTGCGGTTACTGAAACCACGCCTTCTTTCTTTGCGTGAACATTTGGGCGGTGTTACGCAAATATTTCCACATTGTGATGTAGACATGTGGGGGTGTGTTTGAATGAGCCGTTTTAGGGGGCATGATCAAGTCTTAACTTTTATAAAGAATATCTCTTTGGTTTTGAGACTTTAGTCTTTGCAACTTCAGGGATCTTATCTATGCACAAACAGCTTGTAACACTCCAAAGAGAAAGGAAAACTTGAAATCGCATCATATGACCACTTTAATATTGGCATCACGTGTATTACTGTATTTATATTATTTATTTATTGTAAGTGTTTATAGTAAAATGTGGAGTTGCATATGAAAACATTTCAACATGGCAGCCTCTCAAATGGGGATGACGTGGCTATACAGGTCATATAACATATGACAGCGCTGTGTTTGATCTATTAATGTTTGTTTCCTTATGCACATATTTAACAGAGTTAAATCTGTAATTTCCCTGGGAACGTTGCCCAATTCACAAGTAGGCCACATTTCGAGATCAGATCCATAAATCCAGTGTTCTGTTGTAGGTGCCAAATTCCCAATCAAGTGGACGGCTCCAGAGGCAGCACTCTACGGAAGGTTTACCATCAAGTCAGATGTGTGGTCATTTGGAATACTCCTCACAGAGCTGGTCACCAAAGGACGTGTGCCCTATCCAGGTGAGATCTGATGGTGGACGGTACATTTTTAGACCATTAACAGTGACTGCCACTGGCTAAAATTTCGGCAGTTAAAATGACTAAAATTTAATTACAATTTTTCAAAGACAGTTTGCTATTTGTGGCAAGATTAATTCTTAGAGGTATAATTTACTCAAAAATCAGAATTCTGTCATTGTTTACTAACCCACATGTCATTCCAAGCCTCTATGAACACAAAAACGTCTGTGTTTTTCGTCCTTACAGTGAAAGTCAGTGGGGTCCAATCTTGTTTTGGACTCCATGGACTTAATTGTCTGGACAAAAGCAGAAACATTCAGAATATCTCCTTCTGTGTTCAGCAGCAGAAAGAAAATCTTGCCGATTTGGAACCTTTTTTGGTTAAATTATGCCTTTGAAGGGGTAGTTCACCACTTGCTCTCTCATATTGTTCCAAACCTATAAGTCTTTGGTTAATCTTCGAAACACAAATTAAGATATTTTTAATTAAACCTGAGAGGTTTCTGTACCCCCATTAAACCAATACTTAGCAGATCCAAAAAGGTCATAAAGGCATTTTAAAACAAATCCATATAAAATTGAGACATTTAGTCTTGTGAAGACATACAATTGCTTTATTTGATGAGCAGATTTAATTTAGGCTAAACAATGATCAACACACAGAGTACATCACATATGTGACCCTGGACCACAAAACCAGTCTTAAATCGCTGGGGTATATTTGTAGCAATAGCCAAAAATACATTGTATGGGTCAAAATTATCGATTTTTCCTTTATGCCAAAAATCATTAGGATATTAAATAAAGAAAATGTTCCATGAAGATATTTTGTAAATTTCTTACCATAAATATATCAAAATTTGGACAACTTTAAAGGCGATTTTGATTTTTTTTTTGCACCCTCAGATTCCAGATTTTTCAAATAGTTGTATCTCCGCCAAATATTGTCTCCGCCAAAAATAAGCTTATTTATTCAGCTTTCAGATTATGTATAAATCTCAATTTTGAAAAATTGACACTTAAGACTGGTTTTGTGGTCCAGGGTCACATATGGTAAACATGGAAGCTCAAATATGCATGTGTGATACATGAGAACCAATAAAGTTTGTTGTAGCGTGTAACATGTGCATTACCAAATGTGATGCGCTCTGTGTATGTCTGTTTACATGTGGATTAAAGCCTAAATGAAATCTGTTCATCATATAAAGTGGTCATATCTCTTCACAAGACTTTAATTAAACTGCTCAATTCGTATGGATTCATTTTTATGATGCCTTTATGACCATTTTGAATCTTCAACATTTATTCTAAATGCATAAATGTAACTGTTCTAAGTATTAGTTACCTGGACTTTCAGTTGAGGGACAGAAACCTCTCAGGTTTATTAAATATATCTTAATTTGTGTTTTGAAGATTAGCCAAAGTGTTATGGGTTTGGAACGACATGAGGGTGAGTTCCACACCCATGACAGAATTAAAGGCATAAGCCCCGTTTCCACCGCAGGAACTTTCCCTAGAAACTAGGGACTTTGGGCCGGTACTCTGTGTGTTTCCACCGCAGGAATGAGGATCTAAATAAAGTTCCGGGTAAAAATTTTCCCCTCAGAAAGTCTGTATTTCACTGTATTTCAAAAAAGCACTGTATTTCAACCACCATTTATTTGCATAATTTTTTAAAAATAAGCTGTTATTGTGTCATGAAATGTAGTTTTCAAAGTATTTCAGGCGAGAATGTAGTCGTTTAAAACTCAAATCTGCGGTTTGTTTATAAAAACAGCATCTATTTGAAAATGTGCGTCGCTGATTTCGGAGACGTGAGCTCCATGCAATCAGCGGGCACTCAGTGCTCATGTATCCCAACGAGAGGAGCCTCAACTCGGCTAGTCCTTCTGACATTTGCCGCTGGCTCTGATGTCTCTGTAGTGGTTAAACATAAGATATAATTCGTTTTGGGTAAATCTAACAGGTAACCTTTGGTCTTTATTCTATTATTCTATGAATCTATTAATATGTTAAAATGTAAATGAAAAGAGGCAATACTGTTTGATATAATATTTAGTTTCATTGTAATGTATGTACGCTCCCTGAACTATTTCTGCAGCTATTAATATGTTTAAATGAAAACGAAAAGAGGCAGTGTCATTTGATATCATATTTTGTCTTGTTGTAAAGACGAGTAGCCTACGCTGCTGTTCCATTTGCAGAATTACCGGACTTGCGTCGTCCCGTCCCTGTGACTTCCCTGTGACTTGCAAAGTCCCAACTACCTGTCTGAAATTTGCGTACTATTGAGAAATGTGCGCAGACCTACGTCAACAGACTATTTGCCTATTCTTCACGGTACTTTAGACCACAACAGGTCTGGGGGGAAAAAAAGTTCCTGGGACAAATTGTTCCCGGTAATTTCGGTGGAAAAGCAGCTATAGTTTACCCAAAAAGTTCCAAACCTGTAAGATTATCTTTCTTCTGATGAACACAAAAGATATTTTGAATGTTTAAACTGTTTTTGTCCATACAACGTAAGTTCACCCAAAATGTCTGTGGGGTCCAGTGTTGTTTTGGACCCCACAGACTTTTTGGGTGAACTATCCCTTTAAGAGCTTGAATAAATGAATGAAGTACAACTCAGCATCATACTGGAATTTAAGGGCCCCACAGTCAGTTAAAGAGCACATGCTTTGCATTTGTCCCTCAGGCATGAACAACCGAGAAGTCTTGGAGCAAGTCGAGCGTGGTTACAGGATGCCCTGCCCCCAGGACTGTCCCAGCTCCCTGCACGAGCTCATGCTCCAATGCTGGAAGAGGGACCCCGAGGAGCGGCCCACTTTTGAGTATCTACAAGCCTTCCTGGAGGATTACTTCACTGCCACTGAACCACAATACCAACCCGGGGACAACCTCTAAACACGGAGCTCCTGCAGAGTACAGAGTATGCCACAACAGACTGCCCTTCAAAAGACTGATCGAAAGAGCGTTTGATGAGAAAAGCTTCCAAGTTTTGTGCCATCTCGACTCAATATCTGACACAATTCATCTTCCATTGAAAAAAGGACATGCCGTCGCATTATATCTGTCAGTAAAGCCAAAAATAGTGTTCTGGGGAGAGACATCAGTCACGAATAATGATAAGAATGGCTTGTTTGTATGTAGTGTAAATAGTGTGTTTAGTTTTCCCTCGTATTCGGCTTGTTTTATTACTTTTTATAATGCTGTTTTGCGTTCTTATCCAGGCCGAGAAAGTCGACGCTGTGAGGAAAGCATGGTCAACAGAGGCGGCATCAACCGTTTTAAAGATTTACAATGATGCTGGAAATCATTCCTAGACACTTCCAGTAGGATGTTGACCAGCCTCTTTTAAATATTAAAGGAAATCTGTCAATTGTATATTAAATTAACAGTATGTGTCAAAACACTCCCTTTTAGCCGAGACATACAGCAGTGCATAGGTAGCATTTCTGACACATTATTGTGACTTTCACAGAAGGTAATGATGTCTGCACTGGTTTTAGTGATTTTGCTGGGCCTAATTATTTTGCACCTGCTTTTAGCAAGCGCTCAATGTCTCTCTTTTGTTTTCTGCTTCTTAGAATGAGTGCATTTTCTATTTAGTCACTTTGGATTAACAATAGAGCAATGTATGTATCAGAATAGTACGAGACCAAGTGGGCATTATGCTTGACCATACTTGCATCTTTCCTGCAAATAAGATAAAATGACTGCTAACATCCTTACTGTTGTGAGAGAAAATAAAACGAGTCCATTAAATGTATCTCACAATATCATGCATTATAAAATAACACGACTAAATGCGTAGAGAAATATTATGAAATGGTAGAACTTCACTCAAAATAACTCATTGCTGGTCTGCCTTGTTTTTTGCCCCTCATTTTGTCCTTCATGATAAAATGACATGTCTGAATATCCATTATTGGGTCATTCTTTACTTTTTATGAGCCATATTTCAGGAGCAGTTACTCACCTACTCTTCACAGCTATAGTGTTGATTTCAGTCAATATTTCGGGGTTCAATTGAAGATCTGCTTTTATCTGGGCCTATAATTTAAATTATGTGCTGCATTTGTGTTAAAATCCAACCTCATGTTTTTCACATTTATTTTTGTACCATCTATATTTGGATTAATTCATAAATATTGTGTTTATTTAATTGCTTTGTTTCATTTATGCACAAACATTTTTAGAATAAAGTGTCATTCAAATACATTTCTTTCAACCTTTGGTTTTTTTCATCTATCATCAAATTATAGTCGAGTATCTTTTGTGTTAAGATCATTTTGCAGGTTCTTCAAAATTTTGAACTTCAAAATTTAACATTTGCAAAGGTGGTCTTCAATTCATTTTTATGCATTAATACACATTTTAGATTTTAAATGATCAAAAGATAAAATGTTAAAAAAAGAAAAAAGGACTTGGAAAGTTCCTGGCTGTAAAACGTTAGTGGTCATTTTGATTTAATTATTCAGTGCAATGACCATTAAAAATTTGGGGTTGGTAAGTTTCTTTAATGTTTTTGAAATAAGCCTAAGAAACATTTTTTGAAATAATTTTTTAAGCTCACAAAGGCTGCATGTATTTGCACAAAAACACACAGTAAAACAGTAATATTGTGAAATATTATTAGAAGTTTAAAGTAAAATATATATTTGATTTAAATCTATATTTTTACGTTTAAAAATAATTTTAATTTTTTTTACTGTTTTTAACATATATACACTTTTGATTGTAAAAGTTTTTATTGTCATTATTTTTCAATTTAATGCATCCTTGCTGAATGAAAATATTAAATTCTTAAAAAAAAAACCATCTTACTGATCTCAAAATTTGGTCAGTAGTATACATTTTAAAAAATGTGTAGCATCTGTAGTAGTTTAATCAATTAAATAATTTGCAAGCTGTTCTCACCTTCCATATCTCTGCCACTTTCAGCAGTACAGTTCTGTAATTCCCTGCATGTCCAGCGGAGGGCCACTGCATTCCGGCCAAAACATGTTGTTCCGTGCCACATAAATGTCCACATCTCACGTCTCTTCTCAGCTAGTTTGTTCCCTGGTTAAAAATAGGAGCCGTGCTTCTGTATTTCAGATCTGTCTACGAAATCACTAGTGAAACCATATGCAGTGAGATTTGATAAAGAGTGCTAATTAGAAGCATGTTTAACTTTAAATAGAATGCAATAAGCTAGATCTTAATGCCAATGATTCACTTCATCTAAATCATCATTTATTTTAAAAACATGATTACTGTGGCAATGCATTATTATATAATATGATGCGATTTCACTGATGGTACATGCATTAAATTAATGACATTATATGAAACACCGAAAACCAAAGATATTAGAATTTGTGAACATGCAACTGTCTCCTTTTCTTTTGCTTCCAGTAGATCACACCCCCTACCGCCTAAAAAGGCAAGAGAGAGTGCTGCTGGTAAACGCTATACTGTCTAAGAATAAACCAGGCTTGCAGTGGATAAGGTTACCTTGAAGCACCCCAGCACTTTTCCCGTCCCACACCCATGTGAGGCACCAATAACATGGGCTAAATTACCAGCACCTATTTGCTGCGTCCCCTGCCAGAGCCTGAACTCCCCTGTTTATGGCCCTGACCTAACATCCCATTCTCCCCCAGCCATGATCTCAAATCCGGCACTTTGAAAACCCTCATCCCGCTTTTCTCACGAGACTGTGAGGCTTCACCTGTGGATTGGATGGGGACGACAAATGGGAACATCTTTTCCTGAGTGGGATTTAACATCAACTGGGTGAAACCGTCCAAATAAGATTACACAAGCAAAATCAAAGGACATTCGGCTGAAGTACCACCATGGCTCAGGCAACTAAAGGTACTGCAGGTTTTGTACTCATGATCTGCTGCATTTGATTGACAGACATAGATAGATAGATGTTATGATGTTTTATAATAATAAAATATTTGAAAAAATAAACGCTTGAATCACAATAAATGCTGTTGTGGTACCATACAAGACAGCTCAGTTGATCTATGTATGTTTTTGTCACAAACAGATTTTTATCTGCTGAAACAAATTATATGCTATACTAATAACATTTATGTATCTTAGAAAATTTTGACCTGTTTTCGAGATTAATACAGAGCAGTCCATAATTAACTTAAAACAATTCATAACCTCGGAAATGTATAATTTATTTAGATTTATCAATGCAATTAAATTTTTCTTCATCAAAGAATCCTGAAAGAAAAATATGTATTTCCACAAAAAACTTTAAACAGACAGCACAGCTGTTTTTAATATATATAATAAAAATCAAATCTAAGGACCAAATCAGCATATTGATATATGATGATGATAGGATGATAAATGATTTCTGAAGGATCGTGTGACATTGAGGACTGGAGTAATGGCTGCTCAAAATTCAACTTTGCCATCACAGGAATAAACATTTTAATATATACAAAACAGTTATTTAACATTGTAATAATATCTCACAATATTACTGGTTAGAATTGTAATTTTGATCAAATAAATCCAGCCTTGGGGAGCATAAAAAACTTATAAAATAGCGACTCCAAATTTTTTACTTGTGTACATGTCACATTTTGGTGAATCCAGCAAACGTGATCAATATTTGCAGTATTAAGACTTTGTTAATAATTAGCTTCTTTGTTTAGTTCATGATGTCATTAAACTCAAGCAGCAGGGAGAAAATAACACAAGATGGAGAAGCAGTTTATTCTTGCAAGCGTGAAGTCGGTCATGCATCTTGCTCTTAATGCAAGAGAACAGCTGCAGCAAATATCAGTACGTGTTGTTATGGTGCTGTATTTATATAGAAATAAAGAACAATGTAAAAATATGGAAAGAATTTAGAATGTCAACACAAGTAATAAAAAAAGAGCACAGTACTTCAGCAAACAACCTCTGGGTAACATTTTCCACTTGATTGACATTTAGGAGCAAGGTTGGCTATAGACTTTGGTGTAGGCCAATGTGTAAATTCATCCATATGTTTCCAGGTCCCACAGTGAAGCCCATCCCTCCCACTGCTGTAGACGCCCCGGCTATGGCAGCGCACCCAGACTCACTTACAGCCCGGAGCTATGGAATTTTACGAATCATGAATCGCCCGGCACAATGGGTGGTCATCATCACACTTCTGATCTCTTGGTCAGTAGCAGGTGTTGTCATGTTTGACTTTGTCAGCGATGATCAGATTACAAGTAAGTTTTAAATAGGCCTAATTTTCACAGTTCCTATTTTATTTACTCTCGTGCTGTTGTTGGATTTGTTGGGTTCACTCTGAATTATTTTCATAGGCATCCAGGATTTCGGCTCTGATCCAGTGTTAGCAGTGAGCAATGCCATTGAAGGCATTGAAAACAGGATAAACCATATGAATGATAGGTTTAATGATGCTCAAGGTATGCTTTCACAACATACAAATAGTTTCTTTTAGTAGCTGAAAGTAATAAGTAGCTTTAAAATATCACTTTGCTTTTCCGTGCAGTTCGCTACTAAAACTTCCAAAAAGGTTGTAAAATATATCATAGCTACAAGTACGTGCAATATTTCAATATAGCGCAGGAGTATTATTGACCACTTTTTGACACTTTTATAATGCTCTTTGTATTTTTTGAAAACCAGTTTCATATTAATTGAATATACTTGTGTTTTGCAGAAGAACGGTGAGTAAATTGAGACAGAATTTTAATTTTTGACTAAGCCAGTCCTTTGAGAAGTAACCTATTACATTTTGTCAACATACATAAATTGTATGCAATTCTCTCTGCTTTTATTTGGAATACAGAGTACGTCACTGAAATAATATATAATCCCATGGAAACTATTAGTTCAGCTGCTGACTCATCTGTGTCTTACCTGTCAGGAATATTTAGTGCCGATGGTATGTACATATGTTCATTAGTGATATTTTCATTTATTTGCAGTTTAAAACACTATTTGGTTTTGACTTGCATTATATTGTTGTTTTTCCATCCAGCAGATTCAGGAATCACTGAAACAGTGAAATATGCGGGCACTGCATTGGATGAGGCTACAGAATGGCTCAGATCCCCAGTGAGCTACGTATTCCACTTATTTGAAGGTACCTGCTTCACTAATCATGCTGAAATAATTGGTCAATGTTGTTCTGAGGGCTGATAAGGCTAATAATTTATTTTTACCATGTTCATGTGTTATTGTACATGGTAAAAATTAATTATTAGCCTTATTAGCACGACACTAATACTTGTCTAATGCTTTCTGTGCTTCAGACATTCTGGATATAGTGGTTGCTCCAGTGGATGTGGTCAGTGAAGCTCTTGTGCAAATTTTAAGTGGGATCAAGACTGTTATACAGTATATTTCCACCATGTTTGGGGGTATTGAAGGTACTGCAAAGCGCCACCAACATTGTATATATATGCACTCATAGAATCTATATCATCTATATAGGTACATGCATCTTGTCAATGATTTCCAAAATAAGCATTGATCCTGTATAATTGTCTGTTTTTTGGACTTATTTTAACACTTAACAGGGGACACAGGCATCACTGAAACAGTGAAACTTGGTGGCACTGTATTGGATGAGGTTACTGACTGGATTAGATTCCCAGTGGCCTACTTATTCCACTTATTCGAAGGTACCTACGTTAGAGAGATAATTGGCTGTTGTTGTTGTTTTGCAGGCTGACAGGCAATCAAAGACTCATGATTTGCTCTAACTCAAGAAAATATATCAGTCAGCATTTGAAATTCCCATGCATGAAGAAATAAGTCATATTTGAGCATTTCAGTAAAACATGATTTCAGCTGCTCACTGACTTCTGGTTAATTCTTTCCATGCTGCATAGACATCCTGGATGTAGCAATCATTTATCCAGCAGACATTGCCAGTGAAGCAGCTTTGCAAATTTTAAGTAGGATCAAGACCATTTCTTCAACCATATTCAGGAACCTTGAAGGTATTTATTTCTTGCATCATTTTAGACAT
This sequence comes from Acrossocheilus fasciatus, assembly GCA_036784905.1. NCBI lineage: Eukaryota > Metazoa > Chordata > Actinopteri > Cypriniformes > Cyprinidae > Acrossocheilus > Acrossocheilus fasciatus. Next base: position 8,062,567 of record CM071954.1, on the reverse strand, counting down.
TCAGTGATATAATCCACTCAAAGTTACAGCGTTTTTACTCAAATAAATGCAGCATTGGTGAGCCTAAGAAACATTAAAAAATTGCACTGACCCCAAACAACGGTAGTGTATATATACATCAAAAAGGTCAAATAAATGCATCTTGTCAATATTTCAGCTTGGTTTCCCAAAATGAGCACTGATCCTGCGGAGCTGGCTGAAATAGTTGTAGAGGAGGCCGCAGAAGTAAAGACCACTGTTTCTAATTACGTATCCAGTCTGTTTGCAGCGGATGAAGGTATTGTCAGCTCAAAACATTGTGTTTCATTTGTATTCGGTATTTGTTTTGTAAAAGAGTTGCGTTATATTATTTCATTTTTCACAGGTGGTATTCCTGACATTAGCTTTGATCCCATGAAAGTTGTCACAGACACTGTTGAGGAGTTTGCTGACAGGAGGGATATGTTCTTGGCCTATCTCTCAAACATGCTCATGGAAGACAAAGGTATTCATCATATCAATTATATCACAAATGCATGCTTGTGTATTAAAATGCAGTTATTTTTTAACTATCCTTGTCATTCTCTGTTTCAGATGACACACCGCAAGTGATAAGACGAAAAGGTTCGTGTCAGTATCATTCACTCACTACTCAATACCTCTGTTGATATACAATATAATATGTTAATCTAGCAATATTCCTAAATCTTCTCCAGGAGAGTTTCTGCCCCCAATGGAAAAAGGTTAGTAAATGCACATTCCTTAATTTACATAAATGCTCTACATTAACACAAAATTAACACTTGTACTCAAACCTCAAGCATATATAATGCAAGATCTTGAATTGACTGAAATTATAGTTTTCTGCTTCGTTGTCATCCCATATTTATATTTATGCACAGTTATGTTGTGTCTTACCCTGTTTCAGTCCATTTGGTAATTAGGACATTTAGAAAACAGTGATAGAGGTTATGTAATATGGTGCATGAAAAGGACCTGCATGACTGCATAAGGGATGATTGTCATTTATATTTTCTGTCGGTACTATAGTGTTCATTTTAATGTCCTGCACTCTCCATCTCACACAGTATTGCCCATGTTAAATGTAAAAATGTGTGTGTTTAATTTCTTCGGAATGGTTTAAAAAGAGGTGCATGACACATTTACCAAATACAGAAATAAAAAGTTTATGTCCAATGCATTTCTTGCTGTTTGTTTTCCTGTCCCCTTCTTGCGGTGTATTGCAATGTCTAACTTTCTCTGATTCATTCGTCAGTTGATATTCTTCACAAACATACAGCATGTACGAGTTCTTACCACAGTTATGGCACATGTTGCAAGAATATTGTGAATGTCACAATATTAATGCCCCTGAGATTTTAAGCTGAGGTTGTGGGAAGAAATAGAAGGTTTCATTTCACTGTTGATGCATTATTTCAAGTCGCTGCACCGTTGATGCAAGTGTTTATTAAAAATTTTTCAAACAGCTCAAACAGTAGAGAATTGTGCTTGCAAGGTCATTCCTGAACTGATAAATGCATTGAATGCATTGCAAGTCACTTTGGATAGAACTGTATAAATGTACACAAAAGGTCTCAAACGTCTCAGAGCTACAAAATATTAGCTTGGGTTGTGATAAAACTGCTAAAAATGGTTCAACTGAAGTTTTTTTGTCAGGGCGTAACATGTGCATACTGTTAAGATCATCAATGTGATGTAATGATGTGTTTCCAATCTGAAAAAACTGTCATGTCTCGCACATAAACTGGTCAATGTGTTTTTATCTGTAAAATGAGCTCAGTTCTGTCATAAACCTGAAATGAAAAATGACTTCATGAAACAGTTGCAGAAATACTAGGCAAAACGCAGGACCCGGCCTATGCTGCCTACATTGCTGTGAGATCCACAGACAGTACTAAACAGGGAATAAAAGAGGTTGAGGAGGAACGTGGTGAGGTAGAAGCTGCTGAAGATACAACTGAAAAAGCTCAAGATATTGTGGCCGTTTCAAAGGAGGAAGGGAGGGTTGAAACGGCTTGGGACAGCTCTGATGTCAAAGTTGAAGATGATGAGGTTGCCTCCGATGTCACAGAGGAGGATAAAACTGCTGGAACAGTTGAAGATATTGCAGATGTTACAGAGGAGGAACCTTCTGTTATGCAAGAAGACATAGATGAGGAAATAGAACCTGAAAAGATTGAGGAAATCTCTGATTTTGCAGAGGACGAATCAACTGATACGACCTCTGATGCTACAGATGTGAAGGACATGGATGATACCTCAGATGTTGTAACAGCAGATGATGAAGTTACTGAAACAGTTGAAGATATTTTGGATGTTACAGAGGAGGAATTTTCTGATATGGCAGAAGGCATAGATGAGGAAACAGCGACTGAAACGGTTGAAGATATCTCAGATTCTGCAGAGGATAAATCAACTGAAATGACATCTGATGCTACAGATGTGAAAGACGTTGACGATGCCTCAGATATTGTTACAGAGGAGGAAGAAGTTACTGAAACAGTTGAAGATGCAGATGTAACAGCGGAGGAACCATCAGATATTCCAGAAGTCATAGATGAGGAAACAGCAACTGAAAAGGTTGAAGATATCTCAGATTCTGCAGAAGACAAATCAACTGAAATTACTGAATCTGATGCTACAGATATGAAAGACATTGATGATACCTCAGATGTTGTTACAGAGGAGGAAGAAGTTACTCAAACAGTTGAAGATGCAGATGTAACAGTGGAGGTACCTTCAGATATACCAGAAGTCATAGATGAGGAAACAGCGACTGAAACGGATGAAGATATCTCAGATTCTGCAGAGGATAAATCAACTGAAACAACATCTGATGCTACAAATGTGAAAGACGTTGACGATGCCTCAGATATTGTTACAAAGGAGGAAGAAGTTACTGAAACGGTTAAAGATGCAAATGTAACAGCGGAGGAACCTTCAGATATACCAGAAATTATAGATGAGGAAACAGCGACTGAAACGGTTGAAGATATCTCAGATTTTGCAGAAGACAAATTAACTGAAATTACTGAATCTGATGCTACAGATATGAAAGACATTGATGATACCTCAGATGTTGTTACAGAGGAGGAAGACGTTACTGAAACAGTCGAAGATATAGATGTTACAGAGGAGGAAACATCTGATATTCCAGAAGTAATAAATGAGGAAATAGCAACAGAAAAGTTTGAAGATATCTCTGATTTTAAAGAGGACGATTCAGCTGAAATGACCACTGATGTGACAGAAGATATTGATGCTGTTATAGAGGAGGAAGTAGTTACTGAAACAGCTGAAGATATTCCAGATGTTACAGAGGAGGAAACATATGATATGCCAGAAGTCATAGATGAGGAATTAGCAACTGAAAAAGTTGAAGATATCCCTGATTTCGTAGAGGTGACAGAAGACACTGATGAGACCTCAGATGTTGTTACAGAGGAGGGAGAAGTTACTAAAACAGTTAAAGATATTGCAGATGTTACAGAGGAGGAACCTTCTGATATGCCAGAAGTCACTGACATTGATGATACCTCGGATCAAGATACCTCTGCAGTTACAGAAGAGAAGGAATCAACTGAAACAATTGAAGAAGCAGAAACTGAAACAGCAGAAGGTACTTCCAATGTTACAACCAAAACTGAATTAGATAATACAGATGAAAATGAATTTCAGAAAATTCCCATTGTTACAGAGGAGGATGAAGAACCTGAAAAAGTTAAGCATACTCCTGATTTCATAGGTGAGGAAGAAGAGCCTGAGGCAGATGTAGATGCCAGCACTGAAGAACCAGCCAAAGAGTCACTAGAAAAAGAACAGCCACCTGAATTAGCTGAAGCTACTCCAGATACCATCAGTTTAAAGGAAAAGACTGAAGCAACAGAACTTGATGATCTTGAAGTCCTGGGTAAGGATGACATGAAAGTTAAAGGCAAGGAGGAGAAGGAAGAAGTGGCAATTGCTGGTAATGAAAAGGGCACGAAAAACCTGGAGCATGATCTAGATGAAGATGAGGTTGAGGTTTTAAAAGAGGAGTCTAAAGATCAAACTATCTTGGGAACCACTGCTGGTGAAGATGATCGTGATGATGAAGAGGAGCTTGTTCTTTCTCCTGTCCAGCAGGACCTAACAGACAGAGATGATGAAAATAACAATAACAATGACAGGAAGAGAGATGCCATAAAAAGAGGCCTGAGTGGGAGAAAAACATCAAAGAGTCATTCCACTGAAACAGATGACCAAGAAGCGCACAAGCATCTTCATGAAGGTATAGAAACATTTTGTATCCTTAACAAATAGGGAAAAGTGTTAGTTCAGTTGACAGATGGCAACCATTATGTCAATAGATGACCTTAATAACAAATTATAATTCACTTACCATGGGAAAATTGATCACTAAGACTGTTCATTATTATTTTGTTAGTTTAAATTAACAATTTAATAAAAGTAACTGTGCAGGATCTTAACATAGCTAACTACCTAAACTATGCCTTCATATTCCCCTTAAATATTTATTAATTGTTGTTGTATAAATAACATTATATGTAATATAACTGACAATGTATTAATAGCGCCAGCTATACAATAGTTCTAAACCAATAAATTGATTGGCCAAGCAGTGTTCAAATTCTTGTTTGAATTCTATGGGCCACAACATAAACTGTTTGTTGGCCAAGTACAAATGAACTAATCAGGTGACCATAATCTGAGATGTCAGTTACTCTATATTACCTTAGTTGTAGGCTGTTTATCTATAGGTATATATCTATACATCAAGGTGATATTGCATGAGTTTTGAAGAACACTGTTATCACTCGTCTCTTGGAAGAAGAACAAACTGATGGATGAAGATGAAGTTTCATTCACTGTTGCTTCTACTTCATCTCCGCTTCTGGAAAGATGCTTAAAAGAGGAGCAAAAACACAGCTGGAGGATTCTCTAAAGGACTCTGCTGTTGTACAAGTTTCTCGAGCTATTTGATGTTATTGATCAGATACACATTGTGCACTGTAAAAATTTTAGTATCTTTTGTTCAATATTTTTTCTTAGGAAAAGTCCCCAAAAATTGTGTTTGCTTTTATGTAATGTTATATATGGGGTATTTTTCTATTTAAACCATACAAAATACTTCTTTGTGCTGATTTGTAAATAATTTAAGCATTTTGATTATTTGCAAAGCTGTTTATGTTGCTTAATTGAATGATTCCATTAAGAGAATGATTTTTTTAATTTATCCATTATACATTATTAATTTTAGTTTGCCATCTAACACAATGCCATGGCTGAAAACCACTTTGCTGCGTTACAAGTACTATTAATGTTAAATTAACACATGTATAGTGCACTAATTCATTCTCTAATTCTCATTGTTCATTAATCATGTGGATGTTAAAACATGTAACTTTCATTTAACATTTACTCGTGATTTCAGTTCTTGAACAAGTGAAAGAAGCCAAAGAGAAAAAAGCTAGAGAGGAGATATACAAAATCATTCAAGGTGAATGGTTTGTTGTTTTCTTCAGCGCTTGCACACTGTAAAATACTGTGCTTGTGCAGAATGAGAACTGCATTTTAAGAGGAAAATGATAGAACTGTGACACATTATCTTTTCTGTTCTTCCAGATATGAGGGAGAAGAAGGCTGATGGAGAAGAGGAAGAGATAACATTACAACAAATAAACATAACAGTAGAAAAAGTCAAGAAAAAAAAAGAGCATGAGAAAAAAGAGATAGAAAAGGCTAAAAGAAAAGAAAAATCCAAAGAGGACAAGACTCGAAAACCAACAGGTAAGACTGATAAAACATAACGAACTTATCTACTTAATGTAGGGTATCTAATTTCTCTTTTGTGAAAAGCTCAACATCCACGTTTAGATTGTAGATTGCTCTGTTCTTCACGATGGAGTTTGAAGGCTACGTTCAGCCCACTGCTACGGTCAAGACAGTTGCTTATAGATTAGATTAGATTAGATCTTTTTCAATAGATAATATATGTGTACTATGTATATGTGTTCTAGAAAAGGACACCAAGAAAAAACCTGACAAAAAGGTCAAGGTGACTAAAGTGGATGAGGAACCTCCTCTAAAAAAGAAGAAATCTGGTACATGATGCATTAACACCAAAATAAATAAAGCTTTGCTTGCTCATTACACTGTCTGAGGGTTAATGTACAGTTTTTAATTGAAACACTATATATTTCAGCTTTAGTCCATTATAATGTTTATTTTGATATTTTATTTTATTTTTTGCAATATAAAATATTGCTACTGTAGTTTTTATATGGACTCTCACATGATCATTATGCATTTTTACAAAGCTGTCTAAAAATGTAATATTACAAAATTCTAATGTATACAATTTCATATGCGCAGGACCTGAGAAAAAGGTTAAACCAGCAAAGAAAGGTATTAAACACATCCTGTTCAGAGACAATATGTTTCAATGTGGTTGTTTTTTGGGAATAAAAATTCCCACAAAGTCCACAAACATTCCTAAATTTAATATATCGCACAAAAGTTGTGAAACAAAATGATGTATTTTATGCATGTCTATAACAGCCAGCTCACCGCCAGCTATTGTTTCTATTGTATCATAGATGTTGAGATGGCCAAGGACAAAATCAAAGCAGTACCTGTAAAGAAAGGTATGTATCCTCTGTGATAAGTGATTTTCTGTTTGGTAAATTTGGAATTAACAGGAAATAAATGTAAATGCTTATTTTTCTGAAGCTGAAGTGGCCAAAAAAGAGACCAAACCAACACCATCTAAGAAAGGTATTGTGTTGTGTGTTCTTGCTTTACTGAGCACACATAATGAAGCAAATTCATAATTTAAGCACATTATGTGTACACTACCATTTTAAAGTTCGGGGTCTGTTAGACTTTTTATGAAATAAATTAATACTTATAAATTGATCAAATGTGACTGTAAAAGGACTTTTATATTGTCTTTTATATTTTTACACTCATTTGCAGAGCCTGAAGTTACAAAAGAAAAGGCCAAACCAGCTCGTTCTAAGAAAGGTATCACAATGCATATTTAAAGTATGAAATTGTAAGCAAACTCCTATTTTAGATGCTTTCTTTTGTTTAGAAATAAATCACATCCTGCAAATAAAGTTATTTTCCTGTCTGAAGTATTCATATTTTTGTAGATAAAGCTGAAGTTATCAAGTTATAAAAGGTCCAGCCTGCACCTTCAAAGAAAGCTACCAAGCTTGCATGTTTATCTGTAAACATATTTTGGCTGAAATATGTGTCATTTAAGGGTTAGAGATCCCATTCGTTGTAACTTTGGGGTTGATGATCACACTGTAACTTTCCACTCCTTATGCATGCTTATTCAGTTTCAAAATCCATATGGGCTACATGGATGATCCAAACCAAACAACATGTTTAACTAGTAAATCTTTATTGTAATAAAACTGAAGATACATTGAAACATTTTGCGTCTTCTTATTTCATATTACAGCTGAAGCTCCCAAGGAAAAAGCTAAACTTTTGAAGAAAGGTATGTTTTCTTTCCTGTTTCTCCTTAAGTATTTTCTAATCAGTTTTATTGTAAGATGTAATGTATCTCATGCATTGCTGCAACATTGAAGCTGCAAAAACAAAACTGTTAAAGAAAAAATAGTTACTATATTTAAGATTTTAACCCCTGACCTTTGAAAAATGTTTACTAAATTTGCATTGAAAGTAATTTTGTAATTATTTCAAAAGCTGAAGCCAAGGATAAACCACCAGCACCTGTTAAAAAGGGTAATTGTGTGCTGTTTACGTTTGTTTTTGAGGTAAAAAAAAAAATTCTGAATGTATATTTGCTTATGTTTAGTAACTATATTTACTTCTAGAAGCTGAAGTTGCTGTCAAAAAAGCAAAGGTTGCTCCTGTAAAGAAGGGTAAGACAATCAATGCCATTCTAAACAAAATGCAGTGTTTTTCTGTTATTAACTGCTGATGTTGGTGAAATTAGAGCCTGAGGTTCCCAAAGGGAAGGCCAAACCAGAGCCCTCAAAGAAAGGTAAAAAGAGAAGGCAAAACCAAGAGATTCCAAAACCTGAACTATTAAATTGCGGCAGTTTTCATTTTCATGCATTTAATTCTTGCCCTTATGCCTATCTATTCTATGGTATGGTGTTATCTACTATTTTAGCTAACATTTAATTTTGAAGAAACCAGTAACATATTGATGAATTTTAGCAGCTGAAGAGAAAGAAAAACCTGTCCCTGTGAAGAAAAGTATGACTCCTGCTATTAAACTTATATTAATAATAATTTTGTCATTGTATAATGTGTTGTTTAAAATTGTTTTTACACCCTTGCTCTTACATACAGTATATAGATTCAAATGGAAATATCATGTCTTTTGTGATGACCTGTTACTGTTTATGTAACAAACAAAAAAAGTGCTTGATTTTTAGCTAAACAGCCAATTCAAATCTAAACAAATAATGTCATTCCATATTTTTAGCCGAAGCCCCCAAAGAGAAAGAGAAAGCTGTTCCAGTAAAGAAAGGTATCACGTTTTGAACTCTAAATTACGTATTTAATGTTAGAATATTTTCATTTAATTAGAAAATATTTTCACAGTTTTTCCATATACACTTAGTCAGTTAAAGAGTCTCAGATGAAAAGTTGAAATCAGCAGGTTTAAATGCTTTTCTCTTTTCTTATTTATTCAGAGGCTAAAGCTCCCAAGGACAAAATTAAACCGGCCCTTTTGAAGAAAGGTAGGATGCACTTAAAGCAACAGCAATTCATTTAAAAGTAATTTTTATGCATGACATTAGCTGAGCCTGGTGACTCATTTTCAGAGCCTGGTGTTTCTAAAGAGAAAGAAAAACCACCAACCGCCAAGAAAGGTAACATGGAAATATGTGGCCTTGATCAATTTTTTTTTTCAGAGTCTTATATAAAATTTATTGAATATGTATCTCCATCTTTTTTCAGAAGGGAAGCCAACAACCGCTCCTGTTAAAAAAGGTAATTAGTAATTTTCCTTTCTTAAAGTTATACAGGTGCATCTCAAAAAAATTAGAATATCTTGAAAAAGTTCATTTTTTATTGTAACTTATTTCAAAAAGCGAAACTTTCATATATTCTAGATTCATTACACGTAAAGTAAAAACATTTCAAAAGTTTTTTTTTGTTTTAATTTTGATGATTAGAGCTTACAGCTCATGAAATTAAAAAATCCAGTATCTCAAAATATTAGAATATTTACATTTGAGCTTCATTAAATGACCATCCCTACATAAGGTATAAATTCAGGGTATATCTTGTTCTTTGAAACCACAATAATGGAGAAGACTGCTGACTTGGCAGTGGTCCAGAAGACAATCATTGACACCCTCCACAAAGAGGGTAAGTCACAGAAGGTCATTACTGAAAGGGGTGGGTGTTTACAGAGTGCTGTATCAAAGCATATTAAATGCAAAGTTGACTGGAAGGAAGAAATTGGGTAGGAAAAGGTGCACAAGCAACAGGGATGACCGCAAGCTTGAGAATACTGTCAAGCAAAGCTGATTCAAACACTTGTGAGAGCTTCACAAGGAGTGGACTGAAGCTGGAGTCAGTGCATCAAGAGTCACCACGCTCAGACGTCTTCAGGAAAAGGGCTACCAAGCCACTTCTGAAGCAGAGACAATATCAGAAGTATCTTACCTGGGCTAAAGAGAAAAAAAACTGGACTGTTGCTCAGTGGTCCAAAGTCCTCTTTTCATATAAAAGTAAATTTTCCATTTTGTTTGGAAATCAAGGTCTGGAGTCTGGAGGAAGACTAGAGAGGCACAGAATCCAAGCTGCTTGAAGTCCAAGTTTCTGAAGTCAATGATGATTTGGGATGCCGTGACGTCTGCTGGTGTTGGTCCATTGTGTTTTATCAAGTCCAAAGTCAATGCAGCCGTCTACCAGGAGATTTTGGAGCACTTTATGCTTCCATCTGCTGACAAACTTTATGGAGATGCTGATTTACTTTTCCAGTGCATGCAATTTCTAATGCATGCAATTATGATCATTTCAGATACTGAAGCTACTAAGGAGAAAGTGAAACCAGCCCCAGTTAAAAAAGGTACAGACTGATTTTACTGGACATATTTTTGCAATGTTAATGATGCTAACTGCTAACATCCACTGATGTACAGAGCCTGAGGTTTCCAAAGAAAAGGCCAAGCCAGAACCTTCCAAGAAAGGTAAAATGATGACAATTGTTTTTATTGTTCAACATGTATATCTCAAAACGGTTATCACATACACATACACACATCAAATTATTGAATCTTGCACAGAAGCTGAAGCTGTTAAAGAGAAGGCTAAACCAGCACCAGCTAAAAAAGGTACAGTCCTCTTGCTCTTTATTTGAGAAGCCAATAGTAAAAGATCCTGATAGTTTAATTAATTTCATGAGATTGATTTTCAGAAATATTATCCTGCAAATCCATCCATTAAGATGCAGGCTTGTTTGATAAGAAAACTTTATGAATATTTTACATTATTTAAGTACATAAAACTTTTACCAAGCAGTTTGACTTGATTTTTAGAGCCTGAAATTCTAAAAGAGAAGAAGAAACCTCCAAAGAAAGGTAATAATTTTCAAATGTGAAAAGATGCACAAGGTACTACTCTTGTGTTTATGTAGTTTAGAAATAAATGTTGATGTTAAACTTTTTATTCTTTTAGAAGCTGTAAAAGAAAAGCCCAAACCTGCTTCTGTAAAGAAAGGTATTTATACGGCTTAACAAGTGTTTATTTCTGGCCAGTAACAAGTTAAAACTTTACCTGGTTATATCAATACAAAGAAGGGGTCTTTAATTGTTTGTTTTGTCTGAATATGAGCACATGAAACACCTCACTGAATATGTTGTTGATTTTCCATTTTTCACAGAACTTGAAGTTCCAAAAGAAAAAGCAAAACCTGAACCTACCAAAAAAGGTTAATTGTCTACATAGTTTATCATGTATATCATATATCAAGTTTTTCAGTGTTTTGTGCATTGTTTTTCTTTTTTTGTGTAAAAATATATTCTGTATAATACTGTATGATATATTTCAGAGGCAGAGGTTGCCAAGGACAAACTTAAACCTGTCGCAGTGAAGAAAGGTATGGATAAGTCTGTGATTACGGTATAATTGCTATACAACATTAAAAGGGAACAGGAAATGTTAAACCGAACAATAATAATAATTTATCATTTATTCAATGTTAATATATTAAAAACAATTAGACATTCAAGCAGTACATAATCTTATGAAATATATCTGAATGTTTTGCAGAACCTGCTGTTGCAGTTGAAAAGGCAAAACCTAAACCTGCACCAAAGAAAGGTACAATTATATAACAGCTTTTAAGGCAAAATTGCAAAATCAGTTTTTCTTAGCATAGTTTCAGAGCCTGGAGCTGCTATAAAGGCATGTCTTTGCTGAACTGTTTTAAAACTGAAATATAATTATGTTTGTAGAACCTGAAGTTACCAAAGATAAAGCTAAACCAGAACCTGCAAAGAAAGGTATCTCATAAGGATGTAGTTTATGCAGTAAATGTTGGCAAAATTTACTACCAGGCAAGACTGATGTGTGTCGTATTCCAAGCTTTTTTATGTTTCATAAATTCCTTGTTTTGCAGAACCTGAAATAACCAAAGAAAAACCCAGGGCACCAAAGAAAGGTATGTAACATTATTTGTGAGAATAATAATATTGTATTAATATTTTCTCCTATCAGGTTTTAAGACAATGATAGTGTTTTGCTTGCTTTGTTTGTCATCAAGCAGAAATCACATATTCTACAAACACATTTTTAAAATTATGTTAAAGAAAATAATTTTAGTATCAAAATATTTACTCATTGACATTTCAGAGGCTAAGGTCATCAAGGAGGAAGCTAAACCAGCTCCTGTAAAGAAAGGTATGGTTGTTAAGCGAAATTAAGAGTCAAATGAACATTTCCCCAAATGCTATATGCTAAAAAGCCATTTTGTTTCCTCTTTTTTATCATTTCAGAGGCTGAAGTCATCAAAGATGTTAAACCAGCCCCTGAGAAGAGAGGTTTGAGTTACCATTATTGTAGCCATTATTGTTGAATATCAATTTAAAAATGATCAAAGGACATTTAAACATAATGCTAAAGAAAACCTTTTACAATCTCTAAATATTTTCACATCATTGCCATTTCAGAGGTCATCAAGGAGAAAGTTAAACCAGCTCCTGTAAAGAAAGGTATGGATGTCAATGTAATCATCCTGCATATGCTGTTGTTTTCTACTGTAATGATCATTTCTTGCTTTAAAACTACTTTACAGAGCCTGAAGTTGCTAAAGAAAAGACACCTGAACCAAAACCTAAAAAAGGTTAGTACCTTTGAAAACATTTACTGAATATTTTACATTTCCATCAGCAGTCAGTTTAATTATTCTATAGAGAGATAGTTTATCCTACCTTTTCAAGTTGCTTGACATTATTGAGTAAATTATGCATCTGTTTTATAGAGCCTGAAGTTATCAAAGAGAAACCAGCACCTCCAAAGAAAGGTAATAAGATACAGTATATGCTTCATCAACATTTACAGCAATGAATACTAGATTAGACTGAATCTCATACAGATATTTTCACATTACAAGTTTTCCAACTGATCCTTGTAACCCCTTACAGCTGAGGTTCCAAAGGAAAAGGCAAAACCAGTCCCAGAAAAGAAAGGTATAAATCACTTCAATCACTTTAATTTATTATGTGACATTATATTGTTGATTAAATAACACATCTGCTAATGTAAAAAAAGCCAATTTTGACTGTTCTTTACTGCTGTGTTTTCCAGCACCTGAAATAATCAAAGAAAAACCAAAGTCAGCTCCAAAGAAAGGTATCCAAGTTCATTTAAGTACAATGTCAAAACCTTTTGCCTGGCCAGTTTTAAGACAATGCTAATGCTTTAAATATTTATATAAACTTCATCTTAGAAGCTGACATCATCAAAGAGAAAGTAAAACCAGCCCCTGAGAAGAAAGGTTTGAGATAGCATTATTGCAACATTTTATATTTTTATTATCCGTTTCACGTATGCTTCCGTTTCCTCAGATTGACATTTTACCCAAGCTATTTCAAATTGCCTGTTTACAATTACTCTACTACATTATTTTATAGAGGCTGAAGTCATTAAGGAGAAAGTAGCTCCTGTAAAGAAAGGTATGAATATGAATGAAATAATCATATACTTTAGATTTCAGCTGTATGATGATCATTCATCACATGAGATGTTATTGTCTCATAGAGCCTGAAGTTGCAAAAGAAAAGGCACCTGAACCAAAACCGAAACCCACAGAGAAAGGTGTTATTACGCTATATATACTGTTTATATTATAAAATATGCACTTTTGAAAAAATACCTCATATGCATATTTTCAAATAAATATGCATCACCTTGTGATGTCTTTTCAGTTGAGGTGCCAAAAGAAAAGGAAAAACCAGTCCCTGAAAAGAAGGGTACATATCTAGTTTACCTATCGATTTGAAATCCCTTTTACTAATTATGTAATGCAGCACCTTATTGATTGAGATTTGTACATCTGCAAATTCTAAAGTTAAACACTCATTTTTTGCAGCAGAACCTGAAATAACCAAAGAAAAACCCAAGCCTGTGCCAAAGAAGGGTAAATAAACAGTTTTCCACTGGCTTTTGTAAGATAATGCTAATCATTTGCATTTTCTATATTATTTGTTTATAAATTTTTTATATATATATATATATATATATATATTTTAGAGGCTGAAGTCATCAAAGAGAAAGTTAAACCAGCTCTTGAGAAAAAAGGTGAGTTCATTTTGATATTTTATCTCAGCAGCTTTAAAGATTATATTAAAAACAAAAACTTCAACAATCACCACATTGCCATTTCAGAGGCTGAAGTCAAGGAGAAAGCAAAACCAGCTCCTGTAAAGAAAGGTATGGATATGAAATGATTTTGTTTATCACATTAAAATTATTTTCTCATGGAACAAGTTTCATGTCTGTTGCTCTAATTAACGTTTTATATTTTCACAATTTCAGAAACTGAAGTTATCAAAGAAAAAGCCAAACCAGCCCCTGAGAAGAAAGGTTTAATTTATTGTTAAGAAACATTTTACACAAGCTAGTACTATTAAAATATTAAAACTTAAATTATCATATATCATTGCTATTTCAGAGGCTGAAGTCATCAAGGAGAAAGCTAAACCAGCCCCTGAGAAGAAAAGTATGGATATCAATAAAAGTTAATATTTTTAGCTAGATTTTAATATAACACTGATGTTTTGGTTTCTCTTAATATTTTTTAAACCAGTTCCTCTAAAGAAAGGTGTTTCTGCTTTATGTGTTTGTATGCTTCTACTGTGTGTTACATAAACATAAGAACAGCTTTGTTTTTTTAACGCAAAATAGATTAGATTTGTTTTTTTATATATATTTTAGAGGCTGACATCATCAAAGAGAAAGCTAAACCAACCCCTGAGAAGAAAGGTTTGATTTACTATGTTAATATTTAAAAATTTCCTCTGAGCAAAATTTTAAATTACACGAAAGGATGTCTTTGGATGCCTCTAAATATTTTTGCATTATCATCATTTCAGAGGCTGTAGTCATTAAGGAGAAAGCTAAACCAGCCCCTGAGAAGAAAGGTAAGAGCTATTATCTTAGCTTCAGAAGTGATTTCATTTTGTGGCAAAGATAAAGCTAATAAACACATTTTACTATAATGCGAAAAAGACATTAACTATCTCTAAATATTGTTAAAACGTTGCCATTTCAGAGGCCAGCTCCTGTAAAGAAAGGTGCCTGAATTTAAATGAAATCCTCCTGCATATGCTGATACTTTCTGCTCTATGATGAATTGCATGAATTAAATCAGATTCATTTTAAGCACATTATAGAGCCTGAAGTTGCAATAGAAAAGGCTCATGAACCAAAACCCAAAAAAGCTGAGATGTCTTCTCACAATTCTGAGACATTTTGAGACATTGGTCAATCAAATAAAAACAAAAATTAAATAAATATGTGCTTAAATATGTGCGTTTAACTGCATTATTTGACATTGCTAAAATTGCTCTGTTTTGCTTTGTAGAGCCTGAAGTTACTAAAGAGAAAGCTAAACTGACCCCTGGGAAGAAAGGTTTGATTTACTTTGTTATGTGTTCAATTTTCATTTTCGTTATCAGAATGTAATTCTTTCTCTAAACATATTTGCAATATGATTATTATAGAGGCTGAAGTCATCAAGGAGAAAATTAAACCAGCCTCTGTAAAGAAAGGTATGGATATGAAATCATCCTGAAATACTGTTGTTTTCAATGTATGATGATTATTCATAACACAAAACCATGTATGCATCTTAAATGACTTGTTAATTTGTGAATGCATAGCAAGTACTGTCAATTTATTGGCTCTAGCCACTTGGCTTTTATAAATATCGCAAAGAACATTATGATAATTCATTCCATGAGAAGTCTCAACTCAAGTTCTCCTTTTTTTTTGTAACATTAAACTCTTCTGGTTTGCAGAACTTGAGGTAATTAAAGAAAAACCCAAGCCAGCACCAAAGAAAGGTAAGCCTACTTACATTTATTTGCGTTTACACTATCTCTCAGATAAATGTTATATGTTAAAATGTTTTGCAACATTTTAGAGGCTGAAGTCATCAAAGAGAAAGCTAAACCAGCCCCTGAAAAGAAAGGTAGAAGTTATCATTTCATGCGTGCTTTCATCCATACTTAAAAAATCAAGTTAATATTTTGCCTTAGAAATTAAAATATATAAATAATAGAAAATAGAATCTTTCACATTCTCTAAATATTTTCTCATCATCTGATTTTTCAGAGGCTGAAGTCAAGGAGAAAGCTAAACCAGCTCCTGTAAAGAAAGGTATGGATGTCAGCGACATTATTTTGCATTGCTGATTTTGACATTATAATGATGATCAAATATCACATGCAAAAATACTGTTTTATAGAGTCTGAAGTTGCTAAAGAAAAGGCTCCTGAACCAAAACCCAAAAAAGGTGAGTTTACTGTGTTAACAATTAAATGAACAATATCTGCGAGCAATATTTTGCTAATAATATGTTTAAATTTTTTTTATTATCAACATTTTAGAAGCTGATGTCGTCAAGGAAAAAGCTAAACCAGCCCCTCAGAAGAAAGGTAGGAATGATCATGTGTGCTTTTACCCCAAGTAAAAGTTCATATTTTCCCTCAAAAATATAACCTAATATATGTTTTTAAACGTTCACCTACTTTCCTTTCAGAGGCTGAAGTCATCAAGGAGAAAGCTAAACCAACTTCTGTAAAGAAAGGTGGGGACATCAACAACATTTTCTTGCAATGCTGATTTTGACATTATAATGATCAATTGTCACATGTACCAGCTCAGTTAAAAAAGCTGCACATATTGATGTTTTACAGAGCCAGAGGTTCCTAAAGAAAAGGCACTTGAGCCAACACCAGAACCTGCAAAGAGAGGTATTATATGTGTGTTTTTCTGGTAATCTGTGTGTTTTTGAATACTTGAAAACTTATGTTTCAATTTTTAAGGTTTTGCTCTGAAACATTCTTATTTATTTTCCAAAACCTTTCAGTTGAATCTCCAAAGGAAAGGGTAAAACTAGTCCCTAAAGAAAAAGGTACACATTTATTATATGTTCTAATACTGCTGATTTATCAGCATATCAGTAGATGTTGGCAAAAACAGCCATACAAGTCCCTGATTTTAAGTGAATGCTAATGCTTTTGTTATCATCATGTTAGAGCCTGAAGTCAAGGAAAAGGCTAAACCAGCCCCTGAGAAGAAAGGTAAGAGTAAACTCTTTTTTTGGTGATTTTTTTTCCTGGTGTTAAAGATGCAGTTATAAATTTCTCATGAATATATTTTACGATCTCTTATATTGTCTCATACCTCTCATTATCATTGCTATTTCAGAGGCTGAAGTCATCAAGGAGAAAGTTAAACCAGCTCCTGTAAAGAAAGGTATGGCTGTCAATGAAATCGCAATGTGATACTTTTGCCTTCCCGCTGTATAATGACTCAATTACCACATGAAAAAATGCTGTTTTATAGAGCCTGAAGTTCCTAAAGAAAAAGCTCCTGAACCAAAACCCAAAAGAGGTGGGTTTGCACATAATATGTGCTTTAATGTAAACTTTTCCCCATGCAGATTAGTATAAAACTAATATATGTATTTTGTTTTTTGTTACAATTTTAGTACCTGAAGTCATCAAAGAGAAAGTAAAACCAGCCCCTGAAAAGAAAGGTTTGATTTTGTTTGATCTTTAATGAACACTATCAATGAGAAAAAGGTTTATGCTAAAAACAGTTTATCTTTTCAGAGGCTGAGGTCAAGGAGAAAGCTAAACCAGCCCCTGAGAAGAAACAGTACAGTAACAGTTAAGAGTTTTTTTTTTTTTTACATGGTGTAATTTTATCCTGTGTTAAGGATGAATTTAATATAAGATTTTACGATATCTAAATATTATTGCCATTTCAGAGGCTGAAATCATCAAGGAGAAAGTTAAACCGGCTCCTGTAAAGAAAGGTATGAATATCTTATAATTAAATCATTCTGCATATGTTGTCACTTTCCCCTGTATAATGATTGAATTATCACATGAAAAAATACTGTTTTACAGAGCCTGACGTTCCTAAAGAAAAGGCTCCTGAACCAAAACCCAAAAAAGGTGAGCTTATTTCCCAACCCAAGAAGATAATGTCATTAAAAAAAATTAATGTAAACTTTTATCCTGGCAGTTTAGAGTAATACTCTAATACATGCATTTTGTTTTCTCTAAATGTTTGTATTTTCAAAATTTTAGAAGCAGAAGTCATCAAAGAGAAAGTAAAACCAGCCCCTGAGAAGAAAGGTTTGATTTACTGTTAACAATTAAATTAACATTATCAATGAGGAAAAAAACTAAGATTGTTTAAAAATAATAATAAAATAGTTCCCACTAAATATTTCTACATCATTCCTTTTTTAGAGGCTGAAGTCATCAAGGAAAAAGTTAAACCAGCTCCTGTAAAGAAAGGTATGTGTGTTTTTGAAATCAGCTTGTGTTGCTGTTACACAACTGTATACTGATAAAATTATTACATGAAAAAAATATTGTTTTACAGAGCCTGAAGTTCCTAAAGAGAAGGCACCTGAACCAAAACCCAAAAGAGGTGATTTTTTTCTCAACACAGGTTGATAATCTGTGTTTCATGTAAACTTTTTGCCCAGTTTAGTGTAGTACATTAATACTGTATTATATGTATTTTATCATCTCTGAATATCCTGAAAAGAAAGGTATGAATATCAGTGAAATCATCCTGCATATGTTGTCACTTTTCACTGTATAGTGATAAAATTACACATGAAAAAATATTGTTTTATAGAGCCTGAAGTTCACAAAGAAAAGTCCCCTAACCCAAAACCCAAAAAAGTTTTTTTTTTTTTCCAACACAGACCGATAATGTGTGCTTTCATTGTAACCTTTTTAGAGGTTTAGGGGAGTAAATTAATACTGTATTATATGGATTTAGTCATCTCTGAATATGTTTATATTTTAAAAATTTCAGAAGCCATCAAAGAAAAACCTAAACCAGCTCCTGAAAAGAAAGGTAAGAGTTACCGATATTGTGGCTTGATATGTGCTCAAATTAAAGATGAATCTCAAATTTACTCAAATTCAATCATGATACTAAAGTTTTCTCATTCTGTAAATATTTTCTTCATTTCAGAGGCTGAAGTCATCAAGGAGAAAGTTAAACCGGCTCCTGAAAAGAAAGGTATGAATATCAGTGAAACCATCCTGCATATGTATTATACTGTATTATATGGATTTAGTCATCTCTGAATATGTTTATATTTTAAAAATTTCAGAAGCCATCAAAGAAAAACCTAAACCAGCTCCTGAAAAGAAAGGTAAGAGTTACCGATATCGTGGCTTGATATGTGCTCAAATTAAAGATGAATCTCAAATTTACTCAAATTCAATCATGATACTAAAGTTTTCTCATTCTGTAAATATTTTCATCATTTCAGAGGCTGAAGTCATTAAGGATAAAGTTAAACCGTCTCCTGAAAAGAAAGGTATGAATATCAGTGAAATCATCCTACATATGTTGTCACTTTCCACTGTATAGTGATAAAATTACACATGAAAAAAATATTGTTTTATAGAGCCTGAAGTTCACAAAGAAAAGGCCCCTAAACCAAAACCCCAAAAAGTTTTTTTTTGTTTTTTTTTCAACACAGACCGATAATGTGTGCTTTCATTGTAAACTTTTTAGAGGTTTAGGGGAGTAAATTAATACTGTATTATATGGATTTAGTCATCTCTGAATATGTTTATATTTTAAAAATTTCAGAAGCCATCAAAGAAAAACCTAAACCAGCCCCTGAAAAGAAAGGTAAGAGTTACCGATATTGTGGCTTGATATGTGCTCAAATTAAAGATGAATCTCAAATTTACTCAAATTCAATGATGATACTAAAGTTTTCTCATTCTGTAAATATTTTCATCATTTCAGAGGCTGAAGTCATCAAGGAGAAAGTTAAACCGGCTCCTGAAAAGAAAGGTATGAATATCAGTGAAACCATCCTGCATATGTATTATACTGTATTATATGGATTTAGTCATCTCTGAATATGTTTATATTTTAAAAATTTCAGAAGCCATCAAAGAAAAACCTAAACCAGCTCCTGAAAAGAAAGGTAAGAGTTACCGATATTGTGGCTTGATATGTGCTCAAATTAAAGATGAATCTCAAATTTACTCAAATTCAATCATGATACTAAAGTTTTCTCATTCTGTAAATATTTTCATCATTTCAGAGGCTGAAGTCATTAAGGATAAAGTTAAACCGGCTCCTGAAAAGAAAGGTATGAATATCAGTGAAATCATCCTACATATGTTGTCACTTTCCACTGTATAGTGATAAAATTACACATGAAAAAAATATTGTTTTATAGAGCCTGAAGTTCACAAAGAAAAGGCCCCTAACCCAAAACCCCAAAAAGTTTTTTTTTGTTTTTTTTCAACACAGACCGATAATCTTTGCTTTCATTGTAAACTTTTTAGAGGTTTAGGGGAGTAAATTAATACTGTATTATATGGATTTAGTCATCTCTGAATATGTTTATATTTTAAAAATTTCAGAAGCCATCAAAGAAAAACCTAAACCAGCCCCTGAAAAGAAAGGTAAGAGTTACCGATATTGTGGCTTGATATGTGCTCAAATTAAAGATGAATCTCAAATTTACTCAAATTCAATGATGATACTAAAGTTTTCTCATTCTGTAAATATTTTCATCATTTCAGAGGCTGAAGTCATCAAGGAGAAAGTTAAACCGGCTCCTGAAAAGAAAGGTATGAATATCAGTGAAACCATCCTGCATATGTATTATACTGTATTATATGGATTTAGTCATCTCTGAATATGTTTATATTTTAAAAATTTCAGAAGCCATCAAAGAAAAACCTAAACCAGCTCCTGAAAAGAAAGGTAAGAGTTACCGATATTGTGGCTTGATATGTGCTCAAATTAAAGATGAATCTCAAATTTACTCAAATTCAATCATGATACTAAAGTTTTCTCATTCTGTAAATATTTTCATCATTTCAGAGGCTGAAGTCATTAAGGATAAAGTTAAACCGTCTCCTGAAAAGAAAGGTATGAATATCAGTGAAATCATCCTACATATGTTGTCACTTTCCACTGTATAGTGATAAAATTACACATGAAAAAAATATTGTTTTATAGAGCCTGAAGTTCACAAAGAAAAGGCCCCTAACCCAAAACCCCAAAAAGTTTTTTTTTTTGTTTTTTTTCAACACAGACCGATAATGTGTGCTTTCATTGTAAACTTTTTAGAGGTTTAGGGGAGTAAATTAATACTGTATTATATGGATTTAGTCATCTCTGAATATGTTTATATTTTAAAAATTTCAGACGCCATCAAAGAAAAACCTAAACCAGCCCCTGAAAAGAAAGGTAAGAGTTACCGATATTGTGGCTTGATATGTGCTCAAATTAAAGATGAATCTCAAATTTACTCAAATTCAATGATGATACTAAAGTTTTCTCATTCTGTAAATATTTTCATCATTTCAGAGGCTGAAGTCATCAAGGAGAAAGTTAAACCGGCTCCTGAAAAGAAAGGTATGAATATCAGTGAAACCATCCTGCATATGTATTATACTGTATTATATGGATTTAGTCATCTCTGAATATGTTTATATTTTAAAAATTTCAGAAGCCATCAAAGAAAAACCTAAACCAGCTCCTGAAAAGAAAGGTAAGAGTTACCGATATTGTGGCTTGATATGTGCTCAAATTAAAGATGAATCTCAAATTTACTCAAATTCAATGATGATACTAAAGTTTTCTCATTCTGTAAATATTTTCATCATTTCAGAGGCTGAAGTCATCAAGGAGAAAGTTAAACCGGCTCCTGAAAAGAAAGGTATGAATATCAGTGAAACCATCCTGCATATGTATTATACTGTATTATATGGATTTAGTCATCTCTGAATATGTTTATATTTTAAAAATTTCAGAAGCCATCAAAGAAAAACCTAAACCAGCCCCTGAAAAGAAAGGTAAGAGTTACCGATATTGTGGCTTGATATGTGCTCAAATTAAAGATGAATCTCAAATTTACTCAAATTCAATGATGATACTAAAGTTTTCTCATTCTGTAAATATTTTCATCATTTCAGAGGCTGAAGTCATCAAGGAGAAAGTTAAACCGGCTCCTGAAAAGAAAGGTATGAATATCAGTGAAACCATCCTGCATATGTATTATACTGTATTATATGGATTTAGTCATCTCTGAATATGTTTATATTTTAAAAATTTCAGAAGCCATCAAAGAAAAACCTAAACCAGCTCCTGAAAAGAAAGGTAAGAGTTACCGATATTGTGGCTTGATATGTGCTCAAATTAAAGATGAATCTCAAATTTACTCAAATTCAATCATGATACTAAAGTTTTCTCATTCTGTAAATATTTTCATCATTTCAGAGGCTGAAGTCATTAAGGATAAACTTAAACCGTCTCCTGAAAAGAAAGGTATGAATATCAGTGAAATCATCCTACATATGTTGTCACTTTCCACTGTATAGTGATAAAATTACACATGAAAAAAATATTGTTTTATAGAGCCTGAAGTTCACAAAGAAAAGGCCCCTAACCCAAAACCCCAAAAAGTTTTTTTTTGTTTTTTTTTCAACACAGACCGATAATGTGTGCTTTCATTGTAAACTTTTTAGAGGTTTAGGGGAGTAAATTAATACTGTATTATATGGATTTAGTCATCTCTGAATATGTTTATATTTTAAAAATTTCAGACGCCATCAAAGAAAAACCTAAACCAGCTCCTGAAAAGAAAGGTAAGAGTTACCGATATTGTGGCTTGATATGTGCTCAAATTAAAGATGAATCTCAAATTTACTCAAATTCAATGATGATACTAAAGTTTTCTCATTCTGTAAATATTTTCATCATTTCAGAGGCTGAAGTCATCAAGGAGAAAGTTAAACCGGCTCCTGAAAAGAAAGGTATGAATATCAGTGAAACCATCCTGCATATGTATTATACTGTATTATATGGATTTAGTCATCTCTGAATATGTTTATATTTTAAAAATTTCAGAAGCCATCAAAGAAAAACCTAAACCAGCTCCTGAAAAGAAAGGTAAGAGTTACCGATATCGTGGCTTGATATGTGCTCAAATTAAAGATGAATCTCAAATTTACTCAAATTCAATGATGATACTAAAGTTTTCTCATTCTGTAAATATTTTCATCATTTCAGAGGCTGAAGTCATCAAGGAGAAAGTTAAACCGGCTCCTGAAAAGAAAGGTATGAATATCAGTGAAACCATCCTGCATATGTATTATACTGTATTATATGGATTTAGTCATCTCTGAATATGTTTATATTTTAAAAATTTCAGAAGCCATCAAAGAAAAACCTAAACCAGCTCCTGAAAAGAAAGGTAAGAGTTACCGATATTGTGGCTTGATATGTGCTCAAATTAAAGATGAATCTCAAATTTACTCAAATTCAATCATGATACTAAAGTTTTCTCATTCTGTAAATATTTTCATCATTTCAGAGGCTGAAGTCATTAAGGATAAACTTAAACCGTCTCCTGAAAAGAAAGGTATGAATATCAGTGAAATCATCCTACATATGTTGTCACTTTCCACTGTATAGTGATAAAATTACACATGAAAAAAATATTGTTTTATAGAGCCTGAAGTTCACAAAGAAAAGGCCCCTAACCCAAAACCCCAAAAAGTTTTTTTTTGTTTTTTTTTCAACACAGACCGATAATGTGTGCTTTCATTGTAAACTTTTTAGAGGTTTAGGGGAGTAAATTAATACTGTATTATATGGATTTAGTCATCTCTGAATATGTTTATATTTTAAAAATTTCAGACGCCATCAAAGAAAAACCTAAACCAGCTCCTGAAAAGAAAGGTAAGAGTTACCGATATTGTGGCTTGATATGTGCTCAAATTAAAGATGAATCTCAAATTTACTCAAATTCAATGATGATACTAAAGTTTTCTCATTCTGTAAATATTTTCATCATTTCAGAGGCTGAAGTCATCAAGGAGAAAGTTAAACCGGCTCCTGAAAAGAAAGGTATGAATATCAGTGAAACCATCCTGCATATGTATTATACTGTATTATATGGATTTAGTCATCTCTGAATATGTTTATATTTTAAAAATTTCAGAAGCCATCAAAGAAAAACCTAAACCAGCTCCTGAAAAGAAAGGTAAGAGTTACCGATATCGTGGCTTGATATGTGCTCAAATTAAAGATGAATCTCAAATTTACTCAAATTCAATGATGATACTAAAGTTTTCTCATTCTGTAAATATTTTCATCATTTCAGAGGCTGAAGTCATCAAGGAGAAAGTTAAACCGGCTCCTGAAAAGAAAGGTATGAATATCAGTGAAACCATCCTGCATATGTATTATACTGTATTATATGGATTTAGTCATCTCTGAATATGTTTATATTTTAAAAATTTCAGAAGCCATCAAAGAAAAACCTAAACCAGCTCCTGAAAAGAAAGGTAAGAGTTACCGATATTGTGGCTTGATATGTGCTCAAATTAAAGATGAATCTCAAATTTACTCAAATTCAATGATGATACTAAAGTTTTCTCATTCTGTAAATATTTTCATCAAGTCATCAAGGAAAAAGTTAAACCGGCTCCTGAAAAGAAAGGTATGAATATCAGTGAAATCATCCTGTTGTATATGCTGTTTTTTTCCTCTTTATGATGAATAATGTATTAAACTTTATTGAAAGGTATTCTTCAAACTTAAATATTTACCTTATATTTTATTTATTTTTTTAAAATTATTATTACAGCACCTGAGATAACCAAAGAAAAGCCAAAGCCAGCACCAAAGAAAGGTAATGCAATTTATTTGTGAAAAACAATGTCAGAACAATTTTTTTTTACTTTCTATTTTTGCCAGTTTTAAGATAACTCTAATGCTTTAAATATTTTATATTTTCCCCATTATAGAGGCTGAAGCCATCAAAGAGAAAGCTAAACCAGTTCCTGAGAAGAAAGGTTTGATTTACTTTCAAATGTAATGAAAAATTTAAAAAAGAAAGGTCATGCTAAAAATCTTTTTTATGTATTATCAACACTCTAGAGGCTGAAGTCATCAAGGAGAAACCTAAACCAGCTCCTGAGAAGAAAGGTAAGAGTTTGTTATTGTAGCTTGATATGTGCTGTCAAGTTAAAGACCAGGCTCTAATTTACTCAAATCAAGTTTTTCTCATTCAACTAAATATTTTTATTTCAGAAGCTGAAGTCATCAAAAAGAAAGTTAAACCAACTCCTGTAAAGAAAGGTATGGAAGCATCCTGTATATGCTGTTTTTATTAATGTATGATGATTATTCTTTACATGAATCAAAACCGTTTTCTAGAGCCTGAAGTTGCTAAAGAAAAGGCCCCTGAACCGGCACCAAAAATAGGTGAGATTTTCCCATAGCAAAAATAAGAGAAAGTACTTTATCTCAGCATTTCAAAAGCTAAATATATTAAGAATGTATTGGAGTCCACTGTCAGACTTGTTTGAAACGGAAATATCTGCCTGATTTTCTAAAATGTTTTGACGTTAATCCCCCATATTTTGCAGCACCAGAGATAATCAAAGAAAAGCCGAAGCCTGCACCAAAGAAAGGTAATGCAATTCATTTTGAAAGACAATGTCAAAACATATCATAACATAAGATAATGATAAAGCTTTAAATATATTATATTGTTATGTTTTTAGAGGCTGAAGTCATCAAAGAGAAACCTAAACCAGCTCCTGAGAAGAAAGGTTTGATTTACTGTTATCAAATTGCCATCATTCTTAAGCCAAATTAAAATGTTTGCTTTCTCTAAACATTTTTATGTTGTCATAATTGCAGAGGCTGAAGTCATCAAGGAGAAAGTTAAGCCAGCTCCTGTAAAGAAAGGTATTGATGTGAATAAAATCATCCTGTAATGATGTTGCTTCCCAATATATGGTCATTCATCACTTGAAACTGCTCTTTTATAGAGCCTGAAGTTCATAAAGAAAAGGCACCTGAACAAGTGCCAGAACCTACAAAGAAAGGTATTAATATATAGTGTCATCTTTATTTTTTAACGTTTGCACATTGCACATCTGAATACTATATGCATGTTTTCATATTTCAAGTATTTATGTTTCACTCCTTTTCAGTTGAGGTTCCAAAGGAAAAGGCAAAACCAGTTCTTAAAGAAAAGGGTACTTATCTAGTTGACATTTTAATTCAAAATTCATGTTACAAAACTGTCAATTTATTTGCTATTTGTCATTTGCTATTTTAAAGTTCTACTGCCATGTTTTATAGAACCCAAAATAACCAAAGAAAAGCCAAAGTCAACACCAAAGAAAGGTACTTTTTTGTGAGATTAATGCCATTTAACATCTGATAGAATGAAGTTTAAGCTACATTAAACTATTTAATAATGTTAAATTAAAAGTGTTTTACATTTTATAAATGTTTTTCATTGTCTCTAATTCAGAAGCTGTAGTCATCAAAGAAGAAGCTAAAGCAGCCCCCGTGAAGGAAGGTATGAGTTTATTTGCTTTTATTTTTAGTGTGATATCCTGTGTAGCAAATCAGGTTTCAGCCTCTTAAATAATCAGGTTATTTTAGGTGAGTCATCAATTTAGCCAAGCCATAGGGTTTTTGTTGATGAAAAAAATGTTTTTTTATTACTCTTATTATTTTAGAGGCTGAAATTGTCAAAGAGAAAGCTAAACCAACCCCTGTGAAGAAAGGTTTGATCTACTATGCTCACAATCACATTACCGCTGTTCCCAAGCAGAATATTATATCATGCTATATTAAGTCTTTTAGTTGCTCTAAATGTTATTTTATGAATGTTTTAGAGGCTGAAGTCATCAAGGAGAAAGCTAAACCAGCTCCTGAGAAGAAAGGTTAGAATTACCAATATTTTACCTCCAGTTGAAAAAATAATTGAATGAAAAAATTCTTCATATTATTTCCTTTTCAGTGGCTGAAGTCTTCAAGGAGAAAGTTAAGCAAGCACCTGTAAAGAAAGGTATGAATGTCAATGAAATCATCCTGCATGTAGTATTGCTTTCTTTTGTATGATTATTATATAAAAGGATTATCACATGAAACAATACTGTTTATAGAGCCTGAAGTCTCAAAAGAAAAATTAGTAGAACCAACACCTAAAAAAGGTGAGACTTCCACACATCTTTTACAAAATGTACTTTCAATACTGTTGTTTTGACAGTGGTAATAAATAATTAAAGCTTACATTTCACCAAGTTTGAAAACACTTCTGAATACACAGATGATGTTGGTTTTATTGGTTTGGACTTGGAGCTCCTGAACTCTATCAACCAAAAACTGTCTCTTCTGGACTTGCTGAGGAAGGACATTGGTGAAATGAAGAGTGATCTGGAGTCCACTCAAAATCAAATCACACTTTTACGGAAGGACAACAGAACAATCAAAGGTATTTTGTCTACGTTAGAAATACTGTGGATTTTGACATTATAAGGCTGAAAAGAAGGCTTGAAATTTCTTGGCTTACGTTAAACCACATGCTGCTTGTGTCTCTTACAGAGCCAGAGACTGTCGGAGTAAAGCTAAAACCAGCGGTCTCCAAGGAAAAGCTGAAAACAGCAAAAAAAGGTATTAAAATTACACAATCTGGTCATGAGTTGTAGACATAACGATCGAGTTACAATTAAACAGGAGCTGATGGCCCCTGTAATGTTCACATGCGAGCGAGTGAAAGATTTTTCTTTTCTAGACCGTGATGCTCTGATGAACGTTACTAAGACAGCACATATTAAAGCAGGTAATATTTTTACACAACCTATTATTTTATTTGTTTATTCTCAGGATTTTTTTTTCTTTTAAAGAGTTGCTAAATACAGTTTATTAATGAAATTGAAGATTCATAAGAGCAATATTAGAATATGCTACATGATGCACTTTCAGTCACATTGGCTCTTCTGCTTGTTAAGTACAATGTGTATATGTATGTATTATATGTATAATTTATTTTATGTCTTACTGATTTTGTCTTTTTACCCACTCTACTTTACATATGTACAGTACAAAATGAATGTAAATTGTATCCAGCTCTTGTTGTCCTATTATTAAGCAATTAAAACTTGCATGCAGCTTAACCAGTATGTCTTCTCCACAACACAGAACATGATGCACTGAAAAACATCACTAAACCAGCACCTGCAAAGAAAGGTATGTCAGAAAGCTATGTAACAGCAGCTACATTATACAAATATGCATATGTTAATTGACAGAATTTATTGAAGTGTGTTTTTTTTTTTTTGTGTGGGCAATTAAGACCAAATCTAAATCAGAAGATAATTTTTGTGAAAATATACATTTATATTCATTTTATTCTTATTTCTTTGTGAATCACTTTGAACTGTTATTTAGATTAAAGGTTACCACAACAAATTATATATATCCATTATATCCAAGAAATGATTAACTTTTATTAATTCTAGATAAAGAGGCTCCAAAAGCTAAGATCAGACCAGAGCCCAAAAAGAAAGGTAAAATATACTTACTGTTAACAATTGAAATCACCTACCAATATCATTTTCTTCTAGTTTTGTAAGGGGGTGCTTAGTAAAAAGATACACTGCAAAAATTGAATTTTCTTGTCTTGTTTCCAGGCAAAATACCTAAAAATTCTTAAATCAAGAAGGATTTTCTAGACAAGTAAAAATTATCGTCTTGTTTTCAGAAAAAACATGTCAAAATTAAGTGAGTTTTTGCTTAAAACGAGCAAAAAAATCTGCCAATGGGGTAAGAAAAATAATCTTATGTCAAACAGAAAACAAGATTATTTTTCTTACCCCATTGGCAGATTATTTTGCTCGTTTCAAGCAAAAACACATGTAATTTTGACATGTTTTTTCTGAAAACAAGACGATAATTTTTACTTGTCTAGAAAATCCTTCTTGATTTAAGAATTTTTAGATATTTTGGCTGGAAACAAGACTAAAAATCTAAGTAAGACAATCATTTTTTGCAGTGTAAGTTGTTCCTATTGTTGTATCAGTGACTAAAAATCTCTCTCCTGATGCTAGAAATCACCCGTGAGAAGGTCAAAGAAAAGGAACCTTTAAAGAAAGGTACGTTGGCTGATTGCATGGAGTGATTTACTAACACAGACTTTTCATATTCATTTCAACAACAGTTCTTTACACTCCAAGAATATTCATTATTTTATATATTCATCAACAAGCTTGACATTAATAGTTGATCATATGATGTCTGGCTAGTATATAATAGTTGACTCATGAATATAGAAACTTTTCATCTACAAACAGTACTTGCTAAAAATGCGTGTGAATACATTAACTGGAATCTGATATTCCTTAAGAAGAAATACTGAAAACATGTCAAAGAAAATCAGAGCTATCCTGCACATAACAAACTTTCCAGACCTTCACAGTAACATTTTTAAGAAACTTTTAATACATCTATTTCTTTTATGTTTTAGAACCTGAGCAAGTCAAAGAAAGAGGTATGTTTTTTTTTTCTTTTTTTTTTTTTTTGTATTTGATTTTTTCTTTCAAGTTTAACAGTTATAAAGTTATATAAAGAACTATTTAGCTGTAAAGTGCAGTCCATGTATTCATGATACGTAACGTAAAATGTAATATTTACCTGATGTTTTGTGAATGTTCTATAATCAGTAGTCAAGCCAACTGAGAAGGAAACTGTTGTGGACAAGGAAGTAAAAAGTAAGATATTTATGTGTGTATATATAGTTGAAATACTAAAATAAAACACTTTTTTGTTTGTTTTTATTAACATTTATTTCAGTTTTAGTTTTAGTTGTCATTTTAGTTTGTTATAACAACCATGATGTATTGTAAAATAATTTGATTTAAGATCTTAAATTAAAGGAAATCTGTATTACCCTTCTGCAGGAGAAGAACCTGATGTCACCAAAGATATTCCAGAGATAGAGGAGGGTAAGTTTTGTCACTATATCAAGTGTGGACAGATCATGGTGAACCTTTATTTGCTTTAACATCACACCACACACACACAATGTACATGCACCTATTCTTTAAATGCTATCTTGTAGTAATTTATAAACCATCTTAACAATAGAAACATTTCAAAGTTGGAGACAAAATGTCAAATGACAAGCCTGTTTTCCCTAAATAATCCTAAAACAACCCCTAATGTCTTTTCCACTTCAGAGGACGTTCCCTACTTCCAGTGTTTCTTTGTGGATGAGGATGATACTCAGTATCCGTTCTTCCCCTTTTCACCACCGCTGTGGTGAGTCCAGACAAACCTTGCAGTCTGATGTTAAACAGCATGGCAAAGCGAATGAAGACGGCCCTGTGAACGCTGAGGAACCTGCTGCTCTGACGCAGGGAGGGCTTCACAGTAGGTCCTACAGCATTACACCAGCAACGACCAAGAAATGTGAAACATTTCAGTTACTTCCTGGATTTTAAAACTGGAAAACTTCCTTCTCAAATTCTTTGTCATTTTGAAGGACAGAGGTTGCAAATGTTGCACTATTTATTATATCATCTTAAGGCTATCCCTCTTTTTATTAACACCGTGGATTTGCCTTTTGTTTCAGAATGATTAATATCTATTTATGTCCTAGAAGGAATGTGAGTATAGTCTGTCCAGACAGCGCTGACTTGAAGTAATGAAAGAACTAACTTCCTTTCTGAACACTGCAGTGGGTTCAGGATTGTAATATTTGATATATATACAAGGTACATAACCTCATTTTGATGGGGTGCTAATTCAAAGCATTCCACTGTGTTTTCTGTCAGAATGGGGTTTGAAAGTTGTTTACTGTTCGCACAACTGGAAGGGAGGATATAATTAATCAAGAAATAAGTAAACAACTATTACATGTATCTTTTCTTAGTAAAACTGTTTACTAAACCGTTTACAGAAGTAACAACTGCACTGAGAATTAAGAGCTTTCCACAGTAAGCTCAGTTCCTCTGAATGTATACATCATTTTATTTTTTTTATTTTTTTTTTTTATTATTTTCATTTTACTTTCTTGTTTTATTTCTCTCTTTTTTTAGCTTTCCATACATTTTTATTTAATATAACTTGTCAAACTTTTTATAAATCTATACTTCACAGAGGAACCAATTTTTTTATTCAGTGCTCTTTATAAATGAACATACTGGATTTTTGCATAACAAAATCCAAGCTAAGCTAAATCCAAGAAAATGCATAAAACATCAATGCAACTGCATTGTTTTCATATATTACATTGCAAACACTACTGTTTTTACATTTCTCTGCATAACAATGTACGATAATGTCTGTAAAAACGTGGATGTGTTTTTGCAATATTTCATGGATAGTCCTACCTGATGTAGAGCAGCCAATTAAATGGCTATTGCACATTATACTCATACAGAAGATTTTTTTTTCAGTTTGGGATAAAATTATGTGCCAGATGAAATGTATTGCATGCAACCACAGTGTTTCTCAGCACTGCCCCTGGTGGCTTGCTGGCTCATTACTTCATTACTTGATTTAATGATGTTAGTGAGTGTTTAATGGTGTGTACTGGTGAGACACACCATTAAACTAGTGTGCCGGTGGGCCGCCCCAGAGACATTTCTTTTACTGCCGCTGTCTTTTCTGCAGGAGTTCAGCATGTGGCTCCATTGAGAATAAACTCTTGTCTGTACAAAGAGCTTTTTTTCTCTGATGTACAGTAACTTAGGGTGAGTGTAGATTCTGTTTTCCCCAGACATGTCCTGGCTAGGATTTCTACATGGCCTAAAATGGCTGGGTTTTGGCTTTGTTTTTGTACTTGCTGAAGGTAATGACTGAAAAGTAGTTTGTGCAGGCATTGTGCTTAATTGATCAATTGTGGCATTCAGGAAGGTGGGATCTACAGAGCAATGCAAATACATGTACATATGATATATGCAGACTGTAAATAGCATGTCAGCAAGAAAAAAAAAAAAGCCAAAATCTGGACATTTTAGGCAAAGTATCAATCCTGGCCAGTACATGTCTGTGGAAAAAGATGTATAGTCATCTGTACAAATGCATATTATAGCAATGCTCACTTGAAATGAACAGAAATAGGTCTCTTTTGGACTTTTTAAAAAGATAGTTACTTTAACCATGGTAGATTATAAACTTGTTGGTGTGTTTACATGCGAACTGTGCGGTAATGAATAACAGCATTTTTCAATAGTTCATATAGTTCTTTAAAATTTGCGGAGTGTTATTTTTAAATCTAATTTACAGTTCATATTTGAAATATATGTTCCTCAAAGAAAATAATTTTGCATGATGTTCGCATGAATTTTGTTTAAAAATGTATCTAAATCAGACCATATTTAATTTGTGTTTTGTAACACACTAAAAATGTATAATGTAATATTGTATTCATTATTTTTTTCTTTTGCATGGTTTTGTGGTCAGATAGAATCTTTCTCTGTACAATGTATAGCCATAAACTGAAATCATATTTATAAAGCTCTCCACAGAATCAACAATATGGTCTGTATGCAGAATCAAACCGGCCTGTATGCAACTGTAAATGCTACTGGAACTGTAATGCAGCTGTAACTGTAATACAGACTTGAATTCTGCTTAAGGTCTGATTTACATTTTAGAAGAAATAAATGTTTGCAATAATCACAACAACTAATTGAGGGCTCCTTTATTACTTGTTCTTTTATATGTTTGTTTCAGTGTTTTTCTATTTTCTTCTTTGGTCAGGTCTTTTTGAAGAAATGCTGTATTTCAGTATCACCCAGGCCATTATGTTAACATCCACTGTCACCAGTAGGTGGCATTACTGCAGTATGCTCTCATGTAACCTTTCTGGTCCTTGTGTAATTTTTGTGAAAAAGCCAGTTAAAATGCAAAGGTTTTGTTAGATAAATTACTCAAATGCATCTATCTTTCTTTCACAATCTTACCAATAAGTCTTATCAAAACCTACATTTAAATACATTTCATGTAAAACTAAACAACTACATCTAAATACCTATATAAAACAAAATGAATTGAGATGCATCAAAAAGATTAAGGATTCAGAAATATGCCCATATCTACATTTTTTTTTTTAAATCATCACTCTCACAATACTACAAAAAGCTGCCAATAGTGCCAAGTGTTAACTGCATTGGTATGCAGACCCTGCTTTGAGCTATTCAAGGTTTCTGCCAGACTGCTATTCAAGCATCCAAAAAAAAAAAAACCCTTAAACATCTCCAAGCCAACAGAGACTATTCCTAACTGAGCTTTCTCTGAAATACCCTTATTGCATGCTATATCTATTTTTTAATTCTTTTTTAGATCTTTTTTTCTTTTTCTTTATTAATATATATATATATTAAATTAGAAATGCAATTTAAAATAAAATATTAAAATATTTTCATATGGCATTGATTTGGGCAGACATCAGGCATTAATACTGAAAAAGAAATTACGACTATTAATACTAAGCATTGCTAATTTCCGTTTTCCTATGCAAATTCGTGACATTAGACCAGTATGTAATTTGAAAATCAACATCAAGGACGTGAAAATCAATATTGGGACACATGTACCACAGATGGCTGTTGATTTTCAGTCATGAAAGGATGTCTGAGCTCAGTTTACACATAGACATCTCTCCAAGACAGAAAATGTGAAAATGAAGATACATTATTTTGAATCACTCTCTCACACTAAACATAACTAGCCATTATGCAACAAGACTGGCCTAAAATTTAATGCAGTCCCAGAGTGAACCGTGGTCCGGTCCTGGAATGGTGCCTGATTACAATCTGTGCATTGTCAACTGAAATATTTTCTCTTCTGTGCTAACAGTTCCCATGGCAGGCAAGGAGGAGTGTCAGGGTTTCCCAGAGCCTCTTTGCCTCTTTTCTTTTCATTGGGGAACAACGGGGAGAGTTTCTTTCATGGCACTTGGCAAGAGCATAATCTGGCAGTGATGTCACTCCTAAACTTATAGGCTATTGGCCCATGGAAGAACGGACTACTCTCGGCCCACAAAGAAGAGAGGCAAAATCAGCTTAAAGCTGAACTGTGGTTGGCCTAAAGAAGAAAAAAGGGAGAAGATGAAGGCAAGCATTCATGCTTCCTGACAAATGGCCACAGAGACTTGACATAGACTGAGGGGCTGAATAGACCCCCCATATCCTCTCGCTTTTTTTCTCTCGCTCAGTCACTTTGTAGACAAAATTAGTCTACACGGTAGTCTTGGCACTTTTGAAAACACCTGTGGTGATCTAAAAGAAATGAAAACTTTTCTTTACTATAGGTTTTAGAATTCAGTTTCTGAATTAAGTAACTAACTAATGTCTTTTCACCTACACTGCCACACTATCAACCAAAATGTAAATCCAGAGGAATCACTGACTTTAATGAGCAAATATATATTCATCACAAAAGTTGTTTGAACAAATGCAAAGTTCCTTGAGGGAATGCAAATGTTTTGCGATAATAATGTCATAGCTAACAGAGAATGTTCTCAAAACTTCGCCTAACGTTCTGGTAAGGTTTTCTTAAAGTTATGAACAAATGTTCTTCCAATAGCTTAGCGTTAACAGAATACGTTATCTGGTATTTAATAATGTTCTTAAAACATTAGCACAAAAATATTATTTATACATCTTTCAAAATGTTAAGTGTTTCAGAACGTTCAGGGTACATTAAAAAGTAATGTTCCCATAATGTTTGCAAAATGATCAAATTGAATGTTCCCTTAATGTTCGCATAACCAGGGGAAAAAAAGAAAATAAAAAAACTGGACGTTATTACTTTAATCGTATGTTTTTGTTCTGCAAACGAAAATAGTTCCAAACAAAGCCACAGCAGAGCTGCTCAATATCAAGCATTGCGAGAAACAACATTAAATGATTTGTTCCTGAATGAATTCGCATGATTGAACGCATTGAATGATTTAATGATTCAATGATTCACTGGTAAACATGCACTTTTATTTTTATTTATTTATTTTTATTTATTTTTTTTTTGAACGAATCGGCGTTTTTGAAATGAATTACTTGATGACTCCCTCATAAAGACAGTCACTTACCGCCACCTACTGGTAGGTGGCTAACCTGCAGAAAGATATAGAGATAAAGATATAAATAAATATAGGCTTATCAACCTTTAAATTAAAAGAAAGTGCTTCCCATATTCTTCAATGCTGACACAAATGCAGCATGTCCAATGAAATCTATACGACATTTGGGTGCAAATTAGTCTTAACTAGACTGTTATATGAAGAATATATTTAGCTACATCGAAAATCAGAAAATTCAACCCAGCTGCATCCAATAATGTTCACAGGTTTGATTTGGGTCATTACTTTTTACACTGGGTCCTGAAGCAAAACCAAAACTGGTTCTCATCTCATAGTAAAGCTGCTCGTCTCTGTGTTTGTCCTGGCAAAACTGTGTTGTGATGTGTGGTTAAACATTTGTTTCATTAATCAGAGTAAGTTGCTCATGAGTCTCATGCTTTTAGGTCAGCCGTGAGCGTAGAGAACAATGCCTGATTATTTTCCACTCCAATTACGACGCTTTTGTGACCGAAACAGTCCATTCACAATCTGCTGTTGGAGTGAAGCTAACGTGACAGTCCTGGGTCACACTAAACTGTCACTATGCAATCTGGAACACGCTGAATCTTGCAAAATATTATTTTGAGCAATAGCAGCTGGTTTCTCTGCAAGAGTCAAACCAGACTATTGCATATTGTGTTACAGTTCATGACATATTTAATGACAGTCCATTTTCTGCTGTTTTGCACTGTAAACTCCACAATTTAATTACACCAAGAGTAAAAAGTTTGAATAATTAAGATTTGAAAGAAGTCTCTTATGCTCACCAAGACAGTGTTTATTTGATCAAAATACAGTCAAAACAGTAACATTGTGAAATATTATTATTTAAAAAAAGTTTTATATTTGAATACATTTGAACATTATCTCTGTGATGGCAAAGCTGAATTTTCAGCAGCCGTTATTTCAGTCTTCAGTGTCACATGATCCTTCAGATATCATTGTAATATGTTGATTTGGTGCTTAAGAAACATTTCATATTCTTATCAATCTTGAAAACACTTTTTACCTCTTAATATTTTTGTGGAAAGTGTGTTACACTACTCTTCATCTTCTTTTTTTTCAGTAAAGACTTGTTACAATAGATTTACATTTCAAATAAATGCTGTTCTTTTGAACTTTCAATTGAACTTTCAATTGATCAAATAAATATTAACCAGCAAAACACTGATAATAATAAGAACCATTATTAATCATTTTTATTGTGATACTGAAGACTGGAGTAATGGCTGCTAAAAATTCAGCTTTGCATCACAGGAGTAAATTGTATTTTCAGAATATTCAAATAGAAAACGGTACATTTAAATTGTAATAATATTTCACAATTTAACAGTTTGCAGCCTTGGTGAGCATCAGGTACATCTTTCAAAAACATTAACAATTTTAGTTATACCAGTCTTTTGTGTAAGTATGTGTACATTATCATA
This sequence comes from Acrossocheilus fasciatus, assembly GCA_036784905.1. Classification (NCBI taxonomy): domain Eukaryota; kingdom Metazoa; phylum Chordata; class Actinopteri; order Cypriniformes; family Cyprinidae; genus Acrossocheilus; species Acrossocheilus fasciatus. Next base: position 8,026,459 of record CM071954.1, on the reverse strand, counting down.
ATTTAATGTACAAGTGGTTGTGACAAGTTTGGGCCAGTAACATAACACTATAGGCTGTAAAGCATCTGAACACGGTTGGTCAAACTGATCGAATGATGCTCCTACGTAAAGGCAACACGGATTATAAGATTAACTTTGACCCAGTGACAACATGTCCCCTCCTGGCAGGTTCAAGTTATGGAGGGGTTACTACAGGTCATTTTCAAAGGGGTTCGCGATCCTTCATCCCAGCACTATATTAAACAAACCGAGGATTGTTCTTCTCCCAGACTGGCATTTAGATATCTGTGGCCTGCACTAAAGAGTCTTTTTAATAGTCTGTCGCCTGTGTTCAAACAGCTCCAGAAGTCAAACAAACAGTCATTCAGGACTTTAGACAGCCTTTTTCTCATGATACACAACTGTGCAAGTCATTGAGTTCTCAGTCTGAAGTGGGCGCTTGAAACACTAGCACAGTGAAATGTTTTATAATAATAAATGGTTAAGTCAATCTTCTCAGATATGACTCGAGTGTGTTGGCCATCCGCTCAGTGGATTAAAGCGGCCCAGCGTCGACTCTCAAAGTCAAAATCTAATTAGCATCTGAAGCACAGAAATGGCTGATCATTAATACCTTATGGTCATCATCCCAGTACTTAAAGATACAGTCCGTAATCGGACTGGATTATGTGTAATGAAACTAAATGACATGTAAACCCAAGTCTGTGCAGTACCTTATAGTATAGAACAAATTATATTTAATTAATACATTATTTGTTTGCTTTCTAAAGTTTTATGTGGGTTTATGACACAAAATCAAGTATGGGATCTTTGAGCAAATAGAAGGCTAAACTTACAGCAATGGTGCTTCGGAACAACGGCTATAGTTTAACTACAGAGTAAATTTCTCATCTGTGAAAAAACCCAACTTTTAACATCTCCAAAAGATTCCTAAACTGTGAATTATTTATTAGCACTGGATGAAATGATGTAATTTACTATAAAAGAGCAATAAGATCTTCTAGGCATTGTTCACTTCAGAGAAAATAATTTAAATGCATTCTTTTATTCTATATGCGGTTTGTTTTATGTCATTTCAATTTAAATTCAAATTATTTTGATATTATTTAAAATTATGTTTGTGATTTAAATAAATGTAAAGTTCTTAGTTCTCAATTCTGTTTCGGGAAATGATGTATGCATAAAGAAAGTGCTATATACTGTCTTGTTCAAGTGACAAATATTACAAATATACTTCCTTTATTATCAGACTATGGAGAAAACTAAAGCGTTTGCATAAGAAAGCAAGAAACAGAGTCAGTTTTTGATCAAATGTGTGTATTTCATTCAATTTGACACAAAGGCAGGCCTCAATTACACAATCCACTAACATTAAAGACATTCTGCAATGTTCAAAAAACTTCACAATGTGCATTTTATATAAAAGGTCTTACAAAAAATGTCTCACATCTTAAAAAGGGGAAAACTCAGTTGAGAATACAATGTAAAAATTCCCTTGTAATATTGTCAAGTTGCCAGGGTAATACTGAAGCGTTACTTCGTTTGACATTATGCCTTTTCATATGTGCGGACAGCTTGCACACCCTCAAAGGTCAAGGTCTGGAAACAGCAGAGACGAGGAGAGACAATTTAGAAACATTAAATATCCAGAACATTTGACTTAAAATTCGAAATTAATACTAATAATGCTACTTACCATAATCATTTTATCATCCTTGATTTCTCTAACAAACTTAGTCTCCTTGCCGTCCCACCTCTGAACGTGGATAAGATTGTCTCCTTCCAAGGTTACAGTGGACTGAAATGAGATAAAAAGATGAAAGTTGGTATTTTTAGTAGTGCTTTATGATTATTATATGGTCAAATTCATGGAAGGTAAAAACAGACCTAACCTGCCAAAAGTACTTTGTAGTTTTGTAAAATGTTTGATTTTAGATTTGCTGTGGACACTGCATGCATCAGTGAATTAAAAAAAGAAATAGAAAAACACACACACACACACACACACACACACACACACACAAACCTTTACGTGTCTGTCATCTGCTGTGGTTTCGTCAAACTCTTCTCCTAGTTTGAAAGAAATCTCAGTGTTTTTGAAGGTGCTCAGCGTCTTTATCACAACTTTGTCATCCTCATGACTGACGACAATTGTAGGTTTGGTAACATTGCCTACTTGCCTGGTGGCAAAACCAACACCTGTGGAATAAAAGATTTAAAAAATCAGAAAACATTACAGGCAGAACAAAACTATTATTATTATTATAAATGTACAGAAAATTTCATGCAATTAAACACCAGACTGTGCTATTGCACCTTGCACGTGCAAAGTGTTTTCTGTCTTTCTGCAAAATAATATCTTATTTTTACTTACCCAGTGCTTTCATGTATTCATCAAAGTTCTGGCTGTCAACCAGTTTCCAAGTTGCACAAAATGCATCAACCATATTGACAGTTTAAAATGCAGCGATCAAACACACAGTGGTCCTTGTACAGTTTCAGAGTTCACAGTCTCCTCAGTGTCTGAGGACAGCAAACCCCAAACTAATTAATACTGTCAGGGAGGCGGGGCTTTGGGGGAAGCTTGTGCTGATTGGATGGATTTTTATTCTACTGAAGCTGTGATTTGTTCAAATACATGGCGAGAAGTGACACTGTAATTTCCATAGTATTGAGTATAGTAGTAATCCAATAATGAATGGGTCTGGAACTTTGCATTTGAGCAGATTAAAATATTGATAATTACAGTTCTGAATTTTTATTTTAAATATTGTAGCCTATATATATATATATATATATATATATATATATATATATATATATATATATATATATATATATTCATCTAATTCATATAGATTCCACATTTCACAGAAGAAAAAATATAAAATTAAAATAAAATAAAATATCTATGCAATTTAGTTCTGTGCAAAACTCTTCTCTTTGACTAATAGGATCCGTCACTATTTCAAAGCTGGGCATCTCTCTCTCTCGAGCAGATGCAATCGTTTTTTTGTTTGTTTTTTTGTTTGTTTTTTTGTTGAGAGAAATGCATTTGCATTGGTTTCATTCATGCATAAAGAAAATAACTGATCAAATATATTCAAAGCATCAGTGCACAAGTGAGCTGTAGTAAGGGCACGCAAGTTTTGCATGACTGTAGATTAGAATTAAATGATCCCCTTCGAACAATTAATTGCACAGCACTGTAATTAAACTGTAATAAACAGCCACCACAAGTAAGATAAATTATACAGAAGTAAATGATCACATATTATGCATAACGGTGCATTTGAAGCATTCGTCTTCCTCCAGGGGGCGCAGGAAGGCTCGGAAAGTCGCATTAAAAAATGTCAGGGTGTGATTCTTTTACTGGGTCTTTTATACTGTTTGTGCCATTTAAATATTATATTTTCTTTTTAATATAATGATTCGTAGGACTGCCTGTTACAAGCGCCCCAGCAGTCTCTATACAAAATCGTTATATAGCATATAACATTAACATAACATCCTTCAGTAATTATAAATGACTGTGATTGGTCCGTCCTTTACTGCACGAGAGATCTGGGGCTGGGCTGCGTCTCCCAAAAGCATGGTTTCAATGGGTCTCCGATGTACTTAATCTTACGATGCTTTTGGGAAACGCAGCAGTGGAAGACCACTACACTTGAAGAAAAATATGAGAACTACCACTACATTAAAAATACCTTGACTTGACATTAAAAACCAGGGGAAAAGGCAATAAATTATTAAAACTCATCGTGCCCGACAAATCCGTCTATTTTGTACTTGTTTCGCTGGTAAAAGCCATTCTACCCTATAATGCACAGACCTCGTCCTTTGTGCTAAATGACTCGCACTTCTTAAAGTCGCCCGCTAGATGGAAGGCGTGATCCATTGTGCACATGCGACTGCAGTTTACCGCAGAAATTTCATTTAGTACATTTCCGCCGACATTACTATGAATTGTACTTTAAATGTGCCCTTATTTATATCCTCAGCTGTCTCCTTCATCAGAAAAAAAGACCCTTGCATTCTTAGCTAGAAATATCGTGCTCTGACCACAGATATGTTCAATCTGAATATCTTTTATTACGTTTCTAGAGATAGATTATGTCTATTGAATCTCTATTGACAGGCAGCCTGCTAAAAAAGAAAATCATCACAGAAATTCCAATGGTTTCCATTAAAATATCATTATAAACCATTAGCTTTTTCCAGTAGGCTAACACATTACAAAATTCCTTTTTGTAGTGTGTTTTGGACATTTAACATCCCACTAATAGAATCCATCACATACCAGTAGACACCATTATAGTTTCCATTCAAACCATTAGCTACATTGTCTACTGTGTTTTGGGCAGGGTATCACTTTCTGCACTTTCCATGAATATGTTCCATGAATATATATTCTTACATGTATTCCTGTGATGACAAAGCTGAATTTTCAGCAGCAATTACTCCAGTCGGCGTCAGTTGTGTTGATTACGTGTTAATTTTTTTAAGTAGCCTATTAATAAGTCATGCGTAAATTTTTCCAGCATTGGCACGATGTGAGTCACCGCAGTGTCATATCGCCATCTAATGCTCCTCATGAATGAATCATACCGTGGTTATATGACTAGATCACAGAAATATTAATTCGAATATTCTTTATGCAGTTTCTAATTCGTATCTTGTCTTTTGTTTCAGTGGAACACACACACACACACACACACACACACACACACACACACACACACACACACACACACACACACACAAAGAAACACAACTGAAGTAGGAAGAATCTTCACGAAGCATATGAACAAAGACAGCAAAGGACAAAAACACAAAAGCTAAAGGATTTTACAATATATTCTCGTTTAAGTTTGTTTCTTGCTTTAGATATTTAAGTAGTAACTTAAGTCATATACACAATTTGCATCTCTCATTTCGTTAAAAAACTAGCCAAGAGCCCAAAAGCACTTGTATCATAGTTTTGTTATGTAAAAAGGGAAAGACTTTGCCAACTTTAATCTCATTGTGTTTCTTCATTTGTTAGCCATTTGATTGATGATACTCAAGCTTATGAAAGCTTTAGCCATGCCCTTTGCCTTTGTTTCTCAACAATTGGAGTCTCTTCACAGTTCATTCCTACAGAAGATAAACTCACCCTCAAAAGTATCCCAAAACTTTTGGAGCGGCTTAAAATGCAGGAGGAAATCACATGACGCCGCTTAATGTGAGCTGACTTCAGTCTGTACTGCTGAATAAACCTCACCACAAACCATAAGGCCTATAACCACTCCCTTGTTTGGCCAAATACATCGCCAAGAAGGAGGCTTCAATGTAACCATGGAGCTTTTGGGTGTAGTGTGAATATTAAATGTAGACTAATTAAAATGATTGATGTTAATGCCATGTAAAGTTCACCTAATAGACCAAGACAAGCTGTTTCTACAAAGCACTACTTCAAAAACGCACCCCGTGGCACTGAGAACAAAACGTTTATTTTTAGACACAGTTTGTGGTCCTGCTATGTATGCAAGAAGGACATTAAACAAGTGCTATTCCATAAGTCACACACAATTAGACACCATAAATTTATACTATGGTACACTATAATGTAATCAGTATGGCAGAACATTCTGAACTAACAGAACTAGACCCTGCTGTTTTCAATTAAACTGGCAGGCTGAAAGGTATGTCCGGCCGCCTCACATCTTACAGTCGGCCAAGCGAGAGTAAAAGATGAGCTTGGCTGCACTTACCTTTTATATGTTTCTATTTTGAACCTAAAATGGAATTTAAAACAAAAATAGGTTTTAAAGTTTCTCAAGACAGTCTCACTGGAAAAATCTTAACATTTGAAGATCATATAGGCCTTACAATGTTTGAAAACATGGGAGATTTTTAGTTTAGACAGACAGATAATCTGAATAACATAACCAGAATAACATAAACCAGAATTCCTCAGGACAAACTGTGATGCATTTATTAGTTTCTATTGTTCAATAAACAATGTAGAACAATTATGCTAAACACTTTTGAAACATTTCATTTTTGGTGGCGTGGGTTCATCCAGGTTATAAACATTGAACTAGCTTGAGGCAGAGTTTTGGTTGAAAACTAAGATGGTGTTTTACTGAGTTATTAAACCTCCTTCAAAGTCTCATTTCATGACTGAAGAACATTCAGGTTTACAAGGGGCACATTTCATTTGGTCACATTTGATCATCCAAATGAGGAATGCGAGAAATGCCAACATTTTTTACCTTGTAAGATATTTTAATGCTTGAAATCAGCCTTTGATAATGTATAATGTTTACACGTGATAGTAAATACTTACTTTCATTCCTCTGATGCTACGTAACTGCACCATGTCCTTGATGCACACAGCCCAAATTTGATTAAAACATATTTCAGAGTAAAGTGCACATACATAGTTCACAGGGTTTTTTGCCTTTTTGCTCAGCCACATGTGGCTGGCAGACTTGAGTGAAAGCATATGTTTTCATTTAGTCCTTTGAATAAATAGGAAACTCTGAGAACAGAGGAAAAAGTTGAATCTAATTAACTCGTTTTAGGGCTTTCATTTGTCAATCAGAGGGAGTCAATTTGCCACTTGTGAATTATGTGAATATGTTAACCAACATTTATGTCAACACTTTACACTTAGCTCTGATAAGCAGTCAGGTGGTTTAGCATTGGTCTTTACTGGTCCACAGCAGATGACTATGTACAGTTACTGTAAAGATTCCAGAAAACAGTGCTCCATTTATACGCTCTGGCTAACTTCCCGCAATGGAAAAACGCTGTCGGAAAAAGAAGAATGGAAAAAAGAATGTTCATGTTAAGTTCCTGCTGGAGTAGAATGAATGATCTTAATTTATTCCAGTAGGGTTAAACTAGATAGATTTATGTGTGCTGCAAAACATCACACATCTAACTTGATTTCACTCTTTTTTTTTCTGAAAAATATAAAAGATATGCTGTATGTAAAATGTGTATGGGTAGCTGACATTAAATACTTTCTGGAAATTGACATCAGTTTTTTTTTTTTTTTTTTATTATCATTGAGATATTATTATAGTTTTTATTAATATTTTTCTTTTTTAATATTTCGTATTGTTCATTTGAAAGTTTTTGTAATTTTGTTGTTTTTTGGCCATTTTTATAATTTTTTAATGTCTACATAGTTATTTTTTATTTCAGTTTTTGTTATTTTGACATATCAAGTAATAAAATACATATATTTCATTTCAGTTAAAAGAATATATTTGAAATATTTTAAACCTGGTTTTAGTTTTAATTAACAACAATAACCTGATTAACGCCATCTAAAGCCCTTTTATAATATAGATAGATATTATATATTTAGAGAGAGATAGGGAGCGAGAGAGAAAAATATTACTTGTAGTATTAATACTACTTAAAATGATTATCTATGCAGTTTTATGATCTCATATAAATTAGAGAGACTATATGGAATATTTGCGGATTTTAAAATGAATTTGTGCGGTGAAGTGAAGGCAAAATGGTGAAAAATTCTAAGGAAATTCTGACCTGTTGCCGGACTTAAGAAATACAATTTCCGGTCAGTTACATATGTGTAACAGTAGTTGCCTATTACATCTACATAATTACAAACTGTAAGTACAGGCTGTTCCATAACTTAGTTTAATGGTAAGTACATTTTGTTTAATGTAAGTACAATGGCTACTACTAAGTACTTAATTAGGTAATTACTCTGTATTATGGACACCTTAAAATAAAGTGTTACCGAAAAAGTTTATGGACACATATGCATAAACTGCCCATATACTGTATTAAACATTTATTTTAGAGCAAACCTGTGAAATTATTTACATTTTCACAATCACAGCTCATAAATACAGTTCACTTAACAAAAACTGTTTGGCATGAGTTACAATAGCAAAAACAAATAATAAAAAAAATAAATACAAATGCTGAAACAATATTCTTTGGATGTCAGTGACTGGTGTCCTTTTCACAGTGGGGTTTTTTAATATATATTCACTACTTAAGGTAGAAATTGTCCATGGGGTCTGTGTTTGAGGCTTCTGCTAGATGTCAAGATCATCCGGCCGGGCCCGACTGCTCGCTCGACTACTTGGTCGAGGTTCAAGCTCCTTGAGCAGCAGAAGATCCTTCCTCAGAGCCACTTTCTCAGAATATGGAAAGCGCTGGGTGTGACCCAGCTGGTTCTGCTCTGTACTGTAATTAGTCCAGTTCTGCTCGTTAGCCTGCTTGTCATAATTGTCAGAGGAGTTGGACTTGTCACCAGTATTTAGGTTGTAGCCCAGATTAGGGACGGGGGCAGAGCAGTCATTGTAATACCCATAACTGGACAAGTTCCTTGGGCAAGGCTTGATATTACAGGCCCTATCAAAGTTTTTCTCTGACTCTTTGAATCGATCCTTCATCCTCTTGAAAATCACGTAAAAAAACTCAAAGACATTGAGGGCCAGAGAGACAAGCGACACGACCAACATAAAGATGATAAAAACTGTCTTCTCGGTGGGACGAGACAAAAAGCAGTCCACTTTATGTGGACAAGGGAACTTCTGACACGTATAAACGGTCGACAGCTTGAATCCATAAAGGTGCCACTGAATCAACAGGAAAATAATTTCAAATATGGACTTCAAGACGATGCTCACTATATATGTGTAAAATATCCCTCCTCTCATTTTGATCTTCCCGTGATCTTCCAGGCCGTACTTGAACTTCCTCATTTCAATTTTCCTCAAGAGCACATCCACATCTCCTCCTTTGCTCTGGATGTTTCGTAGTATCTCCTCCTTTTTATTCAATTTCTCCTCCTTGTGCATGAGGAACACGACGTGGCTGAGGTACAGGAGGGTCGGCATGGACACAAATATGATCTGCAGCACCCAGAAGCGCACATGGGAAATGGGGAACGACTTGTCGTAGCACACATTCTCGCAGCCGGGCTGCAGCGTGTTGCACTTGAATGCCGACTGCTCGTCTCCCCAGGCAGACTCCACCGCCGTCCCCAAGACCAGGATCCTGAAGATGAAGAGGATGGAGAGCCAGACTTTGCCTCCTGCCGTGGAGTATGCCTGGACCTTGTCAAGAAGTTTCCCCAGCGCGCTCCAGTCACCCATGATGAAAGATGTTCTGGATTAGACAGGAGATGACCAACCTTCAAGCTGACAAAGACAGTAAATTCAATGAGTATTATAAACACAGATGAAGCCCAGTGTTAAACACATCCGAGTGGTCTCCTCACTCCCCATATGACTGCCAAATACAAGTCCTTGGCTCATCTTCAGAAATGTTCCTGGGCCAATCCATGCTCTAAATGAATGTTCTGGGGTTTTCTGACTGTTCAACAGATATTTAACCTCAAAAATATCGTATTTTTTAACTATATAAAATTCTAAGCCTAAAACACAAATACTAAAGGATTAAATATTTAAAAACACATGTAAATACATAGTATTTTTTTTTAATCACAAAAATACACTATTTCTGGAAAACAAACTGTTTGAGGCTTAACATTTTTTTTTAATCACAGATTTAACCTACTAATATATTTTAAACTATATACTTCGAAAAATAAGAATCCAGACTATAAACAAAGAACCGCTACTTAAAAAAAAATCGCCTACCAAAACATGCATAAATACACACATATAGGCCTATACCATTTGCATCATACTAACTTTTAAGTTTTAACATATCTCCAATACGTTGACTATGTTGTCTTGTATTTCTTACCTGGAAAGTCGTTAAAAACGCCAACTTCTTGAGAGTTAGGATAACTTTTGTAGCACATTTCAGTGATAAATTCAAAAATAAGCAGACTCGACATAAAATGATTTCCCTTACGGCGAACGTTCTCTCATGCCATCCGTTGGAGAGACTGAGTCAGAAGGGAGAAAGTTAAACGTCAGCTAACTCAAATTTATGGACTTCCAGAACTTTTCAATCTCCGTTATATTTTGGGAGGAAATGTCTTGGAAAAAGGGAGTGCAATGAAAGTGTGAAATACCGCCATCTGCAGTAGAAGTAGCAACTTGCCACAAATGCAACCAGTCCTTCAAAATGCTGAGGCATGTTACAGTTCATCTGTTACCATGACGACAGAAGATTCGAAAGTTCTCTTGGAACGAATGAAATATTCAGGTCAGATTAGTTCTTCAGTTACTTTTTGTAAAACAAGTAAACAAAAAGTAAATACATGAAAACACTTTTTTGGACATACAATATAATACATATAAATTACATATAATACATACTGTATAAATTACAGGGACACACACACACACACACACACACACACACACACACACACACACACACACATATATATATATATATATATATATACAGTATCTCACAAAAGTGAGTACACCCCTCACATTTTAACAATCATTTTAGTATATCTTCCCAAGGGACAATACTATAGAAATGAAACTTGGATATATTTTATAGCCGTCAATGTGCAGCCTGTATAGCAGTATAGATTTACTGTCCTCTGAAAATAACTCAACATACAGCCATTATTGTCAAAATAGCTGGCAACAAAAGTGAGTACACCCTAAGTGATAGCTATACGTTGTTTAACCATGCAACGCCACATGTCCTATTCATCATGTTCATGTTTTTGTATGCTTGGCAGGACCATACTAAATCTTGTATTAGAGCAGTTAAAACTTGGCCCTTTGAGTACAGTTCTCTCATACCGACCACTGGATGTTCAAAATGGCACCTCATGGCAAAGAACTCTCTGAGGTTTTGAGAATTAGAATTGTTGCTCTCCACAAAAATGACCTAGGCTATAAGAAGATCAGTAACAACCTAAAACTGAGTTACAGTACAGTGGCCAGGGTCATACAGAGGTTTTCCAAGACTGGTTCCACTCGGAACAGGCCTCACAAGGGTCGATCAAAGAAGTTAGGTCTTCATGCTGTGCGTCAGGTGCAGAAGCTGGCTTCAAAAAAGAGACGCAGAAGTGCTACCAGCATTGCTTTAGAGGTTGCAGAAGTGGAAGGTCAGCTTGTCAGTGCTCAGACCATACGCCGCACACTGCAACAAGTCAGTTTGCATGGCCATTGTCCCAGAAGGAAGCCTCTGCATGAGTGCTGCTGGTACTGGGGAGCTGAGGTTCACTGAAGGAAACATGGATTCCAACATGTACTGTGACATTCTGAAGCAGATCGTAATGCCCTCCCTTCAGAATCTGGGCCGAACGGCAGTCTTCCAACATAATAATGACCCCAAACACACCGCCAAGATGACAACTGCCTTGCTGATGAAGATGAAGGTGAAGGTGATGGAGTGGCCAAGTATGTCTCGAGACCTGAACCCTATTGAGCACCTGTGGATCATCCTCAAGCTGAAGGTGGAGAAGCACCATGTGTCTAACATCCAACAGCTCCATGATGTCATTGTGGAGGTTGTTGCAGCTCTGGTGAACTCCATGCCCAGGAGGATTAAGGCAGTGCTAGATAACAATGGTGCCCCTATAAAATATTGACACTTTGGACACAGTTTTGACATGTTAATTTAGAGTGTACTCATTTTTGTTGCTAGTTATTTAGACAATAATGGCTATATGTCGAGTTATTTTTAGAGGAAAATCTGTAAATCTATACTGCCATTCAAGCTGCACATTGACTAGCCTACTCTAAAATATATACAAGTTTCATTTCTATAATATTGTCCCTTGAGATATACTAAAATGGTTGCTGAAATGTGACGGGTGTACTCACTTTTGTGAGATACTGTGTGTGTGTGTGTGTGTGTGTGTGTATATATATATATATACACATACATACATACATACATACATATATATATATATATATATATATATATACACACTGTATATGCTTATCTTTTATAAAAATGCTTAGCTTTTTTCAATGAACAATCAAAACATGAATGTTTTCTTTCACTTTTTTTATTTTGAAATGAATCATTACAATCATATATCTTAACACATATTAATTTATGTATGGATAAATTATTTAATATGATTAAGCATGATTGACTACATATACTCTCGATAGCAAATAGTCTTATCTGATGTTCAAACTAAGTTCTCAACATATTTCATATACTCTTTATACAAGTTGCAGAAAAATCCTTTTTTGTTGAGAGAAGGGCTGAAATGAAGAAACTGATTTAGTAACTGAAAATGCTCGGTTTGTTTTGGGAACCAACAATTGTTTTTCTTTCGCAACTAAACATTTGAGACCACAATTCCAAGAGGTTCATTTCCTCGGGGTCATGGAGGACCTTAGGGGAAGCTGTCCTTCAACCCAGCTGTTTGGATTGGCCAACATTCTTTTCCATATTTGAATTTCCTCATTCATCGAATCCATCCAATCAACTTTCTTGCCATAGCTCTGTCCTGCAAGTGAAGAGAGACACTGATAAAGGGATAGTTCACCAAAAAATGAAATTTCTGTCATTTATTACTCAGCCTGATGTCGTTGCGTTCACACCAGACGCGAATTAAGCGCGAGTGATTTACAGGTTAAGTCAATGCAAAGACCCGCTTCGCGCGAATCGCGCAACTTGAAAAATCTGAACTTTGGCGAATATTCGCGCTGAATACATCTTCGTACTTTTATAGAAACAGGAATAAAAAGGATCTTGCGTGGAAGAAAGTGAGTGAGGTCGGACAACCTGGTAAGTTGTAAAAAACGAATACATATTGAATTGATGTGTTTATAATATAAAGCGCAGCTACCCTCTCAACAAAATCCATGTCAGCCATTTCGCAACGAGACTGGAGCCGCCTGGCAGAAGCTATGACGCGAATTCACGTCTTGTGAAGTGAATTTCACGCGTGAATGAAGCCAGTAAACTCAAAATGTTCAAGCCTCCAACTACGCGCGAATAGCACGATTTATTCGTGCAAGTTGCGTCTGGTGTGAACGCCCTATCAGACCTTCCTTCATTTTCGGAACACAAATGAAGATATTTTTGATGAATTCCGAGAGCTGTCTGACGCTCCCATAGACAGCAAGGATCCTAACACGATCAAGGTCCAGAAACATAGCAAGGACATCTTAAAATAATCCATGTGACATCAGTGGTTCAACAGTAATTTTATGAAACAAGCTATGAGATTACTTTTTGTGCGTAAAACAAAATTAACGACTTTAGGCTATTCAACAATTCGTCAGAGAGCTCTCGGAATTCATCAAAAATATCTTAATTTGTGTTCTGAAGACGAACGAAGGTCTTACAGGTTTGGAATGACATGAGGGTGAGTAATTAATGACAGAATTTTCATTTGTGGGTGAACTATCCCTTTAATGGGATGGCTTCAAGAAACCCGCCATCAGCTTTTAGATCAGGACTAAGACAAAAATCAGGTTAAATATAGATTTGGTACAAAATACAGCTGCAATGAAGAAAAGGTTTTGTTACCTGTTCCAAGACTGAGGCGCAGACCTCCCAGAAACTGATTGGCGAGTGTGTTGTGATCCCAAACAGTCAATTCGCAGCAGGCCTCACTGACTTCCCCAGTTTTGAACCCATCATACACCATGGCGTGGTTATATACAGGGTCCTGAGTCTTTTTTATAATGCGAGTCTTCTGGCGGCTTTTCTTTCTGGTATCTGGTAAAATGTAGCTAAGAAACAAAAAATAATAATAATTAGTGAATATCACCTGTAAAGAATATGTCCAGGTCATAATTCACCCCAAAATCAAACAAAGAAATAAGAAATTTTATTTAAAAAAAAAAGTATTATATTTTTTATTATTATTATTATAGTATTATTATTATATATTTCCTAAATATATACACATGTAAACATATATACACACACATATATTATGTAAACTCAAAGTTTTATTTTGGATGCAATTAATTGCGATTAATTGATTTGACAGCCACGTAAAAAATACATTATTTTTTATAATGTAATCTCAAAATAAGTTTTACTTAAAACAACTGCAAGTATTACAGTAATGACAATTTTTCCTTTTAACTTTAATTGCACAATATAACTTCTTTTTTTTTTTTTTTTTTACTTTTGATTCTGGGGTGAAATAAGAAAAAAAAAAACACTGTATTAAAACTTTTGGTCTGACCATGTGTAAAATGAGTTACGGTGAAGTTAGTTCCGTATTTACTTTTGTCCTCTAAACCAAACAAAACGAAAGAAATGGGTCATCTGGGTTATTTCCTTTCTTCTCATATCATTTTGATAGTTGACAAAAAAAAACATGACACTTCAAACATGACAATGTGGAAGCGTGAGAGAGGGAGAGAGAGAGTTAGAGATGGAACAATGGCTTTAGCTGTTTTGAAAGTCATGTCCGTAACAGATGACAGGCACACCCTCACCACTTAACAAAAGAATCGACTCCCTGAGGCTTCAGGCGACGTAATTCTTTTGCCTCCCGCAGCCACACATGAATCTCCCCAGTGCTGTTCTTCGACCCACCTGAAATCAAATGACATGTTTTAGAGCAAATGCAGCTTGTTTGTCACAAGGGTTTACAGAATGATATGAAATACACAGACACAACATCAATAATTCAAACGGTACCAAACTCTGGTGGAACATATTTCAGTGAAACTGACAACAATCCATTAGACTCTTGTGATTCTTGATTTTCGGAGGTCTATAATGAAAAGAAAATATAATATACCGTTATAACAGAGAACAAGGTTGACTGAGATATCACTTTATATGAAAGAACCAACAGGCTCTGTTCCAAAACACAAAATCATTTAAAAGTATGTTTTTCATCTAATCGCTCAACCATTTTAAGCAGTGTACCTTTGGCTGTAGGTTGTACCATGTGAGGGCCTCATGTCCCCAGTCCCAGGTCTTAAAACTGATCTCAACCTGCCCCAGGAACACATTTCTGCCCCTGGAGTCATTGTGCCACACGGACAGATTCAGAGTCTTATCCGGCAGCTCTTCACGCTTCACTTTATACTGATTAGAGATTTACAGTACAGATAAGATGCAAGGTTATATTAAATAAAAATATGATATTGTATTTTAGTGTCACAGAGAGAAACATACTCTCAGAGATTCAACGTAAACTGGATTCACTGTCCGTTTCTTAATGGAAGTTTTCCTTTTGCTGCGACGTGACTTGTCTGGATAGAGGTAGGTCTTCACATAGCTTAAGATAGATAGATACACAGACAGTCAGACAGTCAGATAGATAGATAGATAGATAGATAGATAGATAGATAGATAGATAGATAGATAGATAGATAGATAGATAGATAGATAGATAGATAGATAGATAGATAGATAGATAGATAGATAGATAGATAGATAGATAGATTCTTTTTAGGCTGAGAACTCACGGGTCAGTGCGTTGTTTACGTGGATTAGCTATGGCCAGATCCTGGCACTGTTCAATCATGATAATGAGCTCTCCAACAGGGCTGTACATCACTGCAAACTCCACAGAGCCCTGCACTTCAACATTCCCAAAATCCCCTGCGTCGCTGTACACACTCAGCAAACTACCGGTGCGCTTATGGGGAGAAAAAGAACAAGATAAATCTCTGGAACACTCGTCTTTTTTAATTGTGCACTTTTATTGCCTTGTACTTGGATAGGAAAGTGAATGATGACAGGAAAGGGTGGGAGAGAGAGAGGGGAATATGGGATCGGGAAATGACGCAGTCTGTACTTGAACCTGCGCCCCACTGGAGCATAACGGCCTTTATGTGTCTAAGCACGTGCTAGACAGCAAAACATAACAACATTCAATGACATTATGTAATGCATTGCAATGTAATGCATTGCAGATATTTTATGTCTCTTAAGTGCTATCTAAATGTATTTTTAGATGTTTAGATTTTTTTTGGATGTTTAATATCCGAATATTTATTCGGTTTGATTTACTTTAACTGCTATGGCTTTATGGTGCCTCCCAAACAGGTCAACTTTGGCTCAACCACACATTTAGGCTGGAATTACTTATGAGTCATTCTGTAATTAGGGGTACATATCATGTCCATGAACTCTATTATCAGTTTTACTAATTTTTCATTAACTTTTCACTTCAACCAACGATCACTTTTATATCAGGGGACATTTCTAATTCATTTAATACAACAATCCAACATATATCCATCTTTTATCTTGTAAAAATGGCATATTGTATACTGGAATTTGCTGTTTTTGTGCTGTCCAATTTGGTAAATGTGAGGTTTTGCTCTTCAGATTAGCTCTAAAATACATGTTTCTGTATATATTTCTTATAAATATTTGTCCAGAATAATCATTAAATTATGAGAAAGGTGTTTTAAAAAATATTTTGCTCATGCTTCTACATTAAATCACCCATTTTATGTATGTCCGAGAAATCAGTGTCAACTGTGTTACTCCCTATAAAACCCCCTATAAATCACCAATGGTTCGTTTCAAAGTCACATTTCCAACATCACATGATGCGTTTTCCTTTTTTGGAGGGAAATTTGAAGACAGTGTGGTAAGTCATAACTTCTCCTCTTCAATATTTTATCTATTATTGTCTGCACACAGAGTAGATTGACCGTCAACTGTGTTATCAACATGTTCTTGTGAGCTTGCGTCACATGTTATATTTACAAATATGTAGAGAAAGAATATAAAAAAATAAGTTAATCAAAGTCATGTACTAACTAGTCCAAGGTCAGCAGTTTGCACAAGGCCCTAAAATGGCCGAAATGTCAACTGCTACAACGTTGGCAATTCAGTGTCAATTTATGCTCCCACTGAGTGTTGTTGATAAAAAATTTTTCACAAACTATTGTCATTACGCAGAAATTACACAGGAATTGCCTAAAACCATGATTTGCATTACAATGGATAAACTTAACTGATCTAATCACGGCCACACTTTCTATGAACTCAGTATCCATAATAATAATAATATTATAAACACATTATATTCACATTTGTCAAGGGTTATAAAGCATTCAGAATGTATCATGATTGACTTAAACCTATATAATATTATAGATCTGGCATATATCTATTTCTGCTTAGTCATGACTGATAAAGTGTTATGATGTTATTGAATAAGTCCTTACAACTTTAAGTGTCAAGATGCATTATAAAAACTCATTTACACTCTAAATAATGTTGGGTTACATATGAACAAACCCAGCAATTGGGTTGTTTTCAACCAACAGTTGGGTTAAATGTTTAACCCAAACTTCTGGGCAGTAACCCAACTGCTGGGTCAAAAACAACCCAATCGCTGGGTTTGTGCATATTTTACCCAGTGCTGGGTTGTATTTAACCTAGCATTTTTTAGAGTGTACCTTTATAATAATATAATATATTCATTAACATTATAATATAGATTATGTGTGTGTTTAAAATGCTTTATGGATACTAAGTTCATACTTATCTTTCAACTGTGTTACTTTTTCAACTGTGTTACGTGTGGTTTTTATGTTATAAATCTTTTAAATGTGAACTAAACGGTCAGAAAAAAAAAGATGGGGATATCTCTGGAGATGGATGTCTTTGGTAAGGATGGTGAATAACACTAAATTCAGCATACTGTGGATTTATGTTGAAGAAAAGTTTCATCCTTCATGATAGCATCCCACAGAACACCCATTATAAAGCCCCAAATTCATATTTTCACATCAGTTAACCTCAAAAACTCACAAACCTTCAAACAAATGTGTTATCAGACATATGGTACTTCATTTGTGTTTCATTTGACACAGCATTTGTCTGTAACACAGTTGACAAAATTTTCATTAACATATTTAAAAAGTCATTAGAGCTTAAGCTTGCCAAATTATTAATATAGTACATTAAGGGGGTATATTATTCAACCACCTAGTTTATTTATCAAAAAAGAATACAGATTTTCTATCTTTTTAGCTGACATGAAATGTACCCCTAAATATAGAATGACTCTTATAATAAACTGTTTATCAGCGAACTGACAAGGTCAGACAAGCAATGGCAAACTGGCCTTTAAACATCTTTAAAAATAAAAAGGTCCAGCTCACATCAGTAAGAGACAATGCGCTAGCTGAATAGCCTTTTCTGCTAGAGAGATCCGACCCATAGCTGGACAGTGAAGTATCATCATCATCTGAATCAACTCCTTCATCCTGTAACATAAAAGACAATATCAACAAAAACAGCAAAGCAAAACATAAGGTTACTTTTGACAGTCAAGCAACTTACTCTGATCAACACTGCAGTAGATGATAAAAGGAATGATGAAATGATATTTCAAGTGCTGCAACAGTATAAATTATATTTCCAGGATGAACAGTAGCTCACCTCCCAAGCATCTGCAGTGTAGGAAGGAGTTTTAGATGTGGATCCCTTAAGTAAAGCCTCTAGATCTGACACCCCGTGTTTTTGTCCTAAAGAAATCAAAGAATAAATCTCAAATAAGATATAAATCCATGTATATCTACCGGGAGAAATCTAACAGGTTAAACTTGAGCTTAAGTGAACAGACACACAATACAGGGAGTGTCTCTCTCAAATATCAGGCCTTGAGGGCACTTCAGAAATCAGATACGCCATTTTACACTTCAAGCTAACAAGGTGAATCAGCCTCTAATATTAGATCTCATAATCGTTTACCTGTTGGATCTGGAGATTCAGATGGCATAATGACTATTGTAGGAATCGTATCATCTCTAGTCTCCTGCTTTGACTCCTGAATGGTGATCTTCTGCAGGACGGGTGGTCTTGCCTTTTGAGCTCTTGCCAGAACACTTAGTAGAATATCTGAGTCTGTCCTCTGCGCGGTTTCAGCATTGTCCTCCTCATCTTTCATCTTTGAAGAACCTTCACCCAGTCCAGCAACATCTTCGCTTGTAGGTTTAGCAGGTTGAATTGGTTCAACAACAGTTTTGTCGAGATGTTTAGTGTTAACTTGCACTCCAGCATTTCCAATGTGCACTAATTTCCTATCATCTGTCATCGAAAGATAGTCTTGGCTTAATTCTGCTAAAACCTGACTCTTATTGTTAATGTCTTTTGGTAAGTTCTGATCATTTGATGACTTCATCTTTATTTTTCCTTTCTCTTCATGGGCATCAAGATATCTTTGCACAGTTTTGTGACTGACACTTGGTTTTGAAGGTGGTGATGACATTTTGGAATCTTCTACTACACTTATATCAGCTGTTTTATTCTGCAACAGCTCAATTTTATTAGGTGTTTTCTTTTCCATTTCCACTGGTCGGTCATTGCCAGAATCACTGGAAGCATCTTTCTCCTGCAGAGTGTCAGAGGGAAATTCATGAGAATCCATTTCAATCCCCCATTTTAATGACTGACTGGCTTTTTCAGCAGAAGAATGCTTATTGATTTGTTCCTCACCGGCTACACACTCAAATACTTGATCTGAATCTGTCTCAGCAAGTAAACCAGCGCTTACATTTTTCTCTTCACCTCCCTTCCTGTCTGAACTTGCCTCTTCATTAAGAATATCTCTGGAGACCATCTTTCTCTTATCATGCTCATTAACAGAGTCTGAGGGACCCAGTTTATCGCTCTCAGACTCTCTAAACGTACATTCAGCTGAACACTGCTGATCTCTGCATGTACTATCTTGAAAAGCATTAATAGACTCATTAACCTTCTCTGAAGCTTCGTGATCTGAGTGTCTAATCAATTCTGGCCTATCACTGGTGAAAACTAAGGAAGTCTGTGGTTGATTCTGAAACTCAGTTGATGAACATCTTTCTAAGAAAACATCTTTAGGTTCAGCTTGAGATACAATTTGAAATGATGTTTGATCCGTGAAATTTAAAGATGGAGGCTCTGTATTTGGACTTGGTGTGTCCTGCTTCTTTAAGGCCTCTGTATTCTCAACATGCAATTTTACCTCTTTTTGATTAGGCCCAACACTATTGCTTTCATCATGCACAGGTTTCACTGCGTTTGGTTCGAGGGAGATCTTCACCCAGTTCTCTTCAAATGATTGGTCTTTCTGTAGTGCTGGAGGAAGTGAAACTTTTCGCCCCGGCTCTGGATTTGTTGCATGCTTTGTGGTGTCTCTTTTTGGTTTAGTGTCTTGAACTGCACTGCAGAAGGGAAAAACAGTTGTTGTTTGATCATCAGAGAGCTCTTTGGGTTGTGCTTCTGATGAATTGCATTGTGGGTCAGTGCCATTGAGGACACGATTGCCATTGAATTCTGCTCGTACTTTTTCTTTTCTTCCAGCTATTCGTGGAACAGATGAAGTCTCTGTAAACACAGACCATTTGTACTGAAAAGTATGACCAAAACATCACCAAATCAAACTCAAACAATACTGTTTTTGTTGTTGTTTTGTTTTGTTTTTTTTTAAATATAAACTACCATTCAAAAGATTGGGGTAAGCAGGTTTT
The DNA here is from genome assembly GCA_036784905.1 of Acrossocheilus fasciatus. Taxonomy (NCBI): domain Eukaryota; kingdom Metazoa; phylum Chordata; class Actinopteri; order Cypriniformes; family Cyprinidae; genus Acrossocheilus; species Acrossocheilus fasciatus. Next base: position 8,006,120 of record CM071954.1, on the reverse strand, counting down.
TTTAATCAAAATGCATTTATTTGATAAAACAACAATCCTGAAAAAAAGACCAATTTCCACAAAAATATGAAATATTAATATGAAATGTTTCTTGAACACCAAATGAGCATATCAAAACGATTTCAATGGATCATGTGACACTGAAGCTTGGAGTAATGATGCTGAAAATTCAGCTTTGCATCACGGGACAAAAAAAAAAAAAAAAAAAAAAAAAATTATATATATATATATATATATATATATATATATATATATATATATATATATATATATATATATATATATATATATATATATTAAAATAAAAAAAAACAGTTATTTTAAATTGTAATAATATTTCGCAATATTACTGTTTTTACTGTATTTTTTGTCAAATTAATTCAGACTTCATTATCATATTTAAAAGCATTTAAAAATCTTACCAACCCCAGATTAAATCCATGTTTATTCATGTGATTAGAACTCACCATTATCCATAAAGTCCTCATCAGTATATTGATGATAAGTCTGTAAATAAATAAAGATCAAATAAAATGAAATGAAATAATAAAAAATGAAATCAAATAAAAATAAAATTCTGGTCTTACATTCTAAATATTCACAAAAAATAAAATATATAAAATGAGACAAACCTCTTTACTAAGGGCTGGATGAATTAATCTAGGGTCAGCTGATGGTCTACATTGGACAGAAATAAAATATATCATTGCAGACATTCATTGTCTGTCCTGAATTAATCTACATACTGAAAATGTACATATTGAAAATCAATCTAAAATTCATTTGGTTGGCATATCAGTGCTGTAAAATAAAGGCCATTACTTTGAAAATGTGTTGTGATCCTCCTTTCCATGCTCTTTGTTCTCGTCTAGTGTATCATTCAGGAACGGGTTGGGTTTATGAGCTGAGTTAAAGAAAAAATGGCAAATATAACCAGTTCTGACATATTCACTACTTGATTCAAACCTAAATGCAAAGTAGTTCATATTCACTTAACAGAAATCCAAGTTTCACAGTTACAGTAGCTAAGGGCAATATGTATATGTCCTCCTGAGTACCAGCTATGGAGTTTTGTTCTCTGTAGAGGACATTATATTTTAGCGATTTCTCTGAGACGTTACATGTCACAGTTTTAAGTCTGGATGTTCTGGGCTTTTCAGAGATACCAAATGATTGGATGTTTCACCATGACCACTCCCTCTACTTGGTCTTTAAATATGGCTGACATTAATTAAGTGATCAAATGTAACACCCTAATGGAAATATGATAATATTTTGTAAATATCATTTAAATCTGACTAATTTTCAAATTGAAGAGTTCAGATGCAAAAGCCTCTAAATGCCATCTGAAATTTTCTTCTAAAATGAGCATTTTTTTTGCACTTATTTCACTTTAAATCGCATCGAAAAGGACCTATACATTGCCATTAGAGTAAAATTACTGAACCTAAACATAGCAGCCTGATAAAAATGCTCATTTTAGATGAAAATTTCAGATGGCACTCTTCAATTGTTTGTCATAAATCAACATCTTTCAAATCAAAATATGACCTTCTGTTATGAAACAGGACATAGATTTCATATATATCCACTGTAGAGGACACCAAGATTTAAAGCATGTTTATTACACATCTTGGAAGACACAATAAATGAATAGAGAAAAATGTGTGTGTGTGTGTGTGTGTGTGTGTGTGTGTGTATATATATATATATATATCAGTATTCCTATTAAATATTAGATATTATTATGAAAATCTTGCTAATTATTACTCCCATTATTGCACTTATTTGTTCATTCTACGTTGCCCCAAAAACACATTAATATGCAAATCAGATAGTTTATAGATGCATTGTATATAATGGAAAAACTTGTTTATGGCCATTTTACACACATTTTGCATAAAGAGAAATGTTTTTTTGTTTGTTTGTTTTTTTAAATATCGTTCATAATATAGTTGAGAATCATCTTTATATAAAGTTTGGTATAAAAAAAATGAAAATTGATTTGTGATTAAAACAAAAATCCCACTGTTTTTGCCTATTCATGTATTTTTTATTTTTTTTTAAACTAGACTTTTTAAAGTCCCGATGTCCTCTACAGAGGACTTGGCATAACATATGAATAAAATATCATTTTTCAAAAACTGTATTTTTCAATTTTTTTCTTATGCTCTAAACAATGTAATGACATGACAAAATAAATTCACAAAACTTTTTTTTCCCCTGGTAGTCAGGAGGATATAACTCAGTAAGAACACAAACAGTTTGAAATGACCAGACAGGTGTGGTGTGTGTACTCAAAGATAACAGCATGAGCTCAATAAGGAAGGCATGAACTCCTGCATACCTGCTGTTTTCTTCCATCTCATGGAGGACCTCACCACTGCTGTGACATCCGTCTGCTGTCCGTATCGCTCGACCTTGAGCTCTTCAAACCACTCACCTGTCAAAGTCCTCAGCTGCGTAAGGTCAGGGACTGACTGCCTCAGTTTCCTGATGTTATAAAAACAGGATTCACCCAAAATTTAAATTCTTACAGAAGAAAGAAACTCCTATAGGTTTGGAACAACCTGAGGTGAAGTAAATGATGACAGAATTTACATTTTGGATGAACTATCCTTTTATGTAAGCACAGTTAACCCTCAGAGGCCGACTGTAGCAAATGCAGAACACATGTTATTTTCACTAAATATGGGTCAACAGATGCTCACACTTGGTTTATCATAACAACAAGCTGAAGTATGGCAGCAACATATTTACAGTTTTAATGTGCCACCATGCAAAATGCCAACTGACACCACTGCTGACAGTTTTGGATCAAATTTAGCAATTTTAACTGTAATATTTTGGTAATTATGTTTAGATATACACAAATGCCAACACTCAAATAAATACATGCATATATATAAAAAAATTAATTATTAAATTAAATTAAAATACTTAAAATTAAATATTAAAATGTATTTTAAATAAATAAACAACCAGTAACTTCCTAAAAACTTCCATGGGGAAAAAACAGGAAAATACATCATCGGTGCTTGTGTTTCTGTGCTAAGCATGCGTACTTGTACAATACAGCTCCACATGAACTGTCCTGCAGACTACAGTGAAGGTCAAACAACCATTTCCTACCTGACTCGTCCACTCTCCAGTCGCTTTAAATCTTCATCTCTCAGAAGCACTTGACGGATGGCGGCCTCTTCCTCAGCAGACAGAAAGCTCAAGTCAATCAGTTCCAGTGCACTTTTTGATTGTTTCATCCTGGTCAATAAAAACAAACGCTTTCCAGCAGCCGAGAACTTTTCCCCAAGGCAAGCTGCCAACAAACCGCCGCGTTTACCTCAAATCAGAAATCTGTCAACCCAGCTTCAATCCTTATGAATCCGCGACTGCACAGGTAACCAACTCCCTCTGAGATGTTCAGTGCTTTCGCGTGATTGAGGAAGAGGGTTGCTGCAACTTTTAATGCGCGTGTCACAATCATTCACATTCACACAGTGTAAAAAAAAAAAAAGAAGCACGACGTGACGTCATATGTCAACATTCAGTTTGAGAATAGAGTTAATGTTTCCCTACCCATGTCCTTCAGGAGAAACCTAGTTTCCAACAACAAACAGAGCTGAAAAATAATGATAATTATACAAAAAAGACATAAAACTTACAAAATATGCATTGACATTTACTCATGAAGTCCATTATTATAATATGAATCAACAATGAAAATAATATTTTCTGTTTATTTTTCCTCATCCAGACATAAAGCTATTAAGCAATGTGCTGTTTGTGTTGGAAGACACACCTAATTCATGTTCCAACATGCTTTTCTTGCTGTGAAATTGTGTGAAAATGACAGACCAAATAAGAGGAAGTAGAAGGGTTGAGGACCATCAACTTCAAGATTATATCATCTTTCTTTTGATGATAATATTTGTGGTTTCCTGTTACTTGTTTTTGTGAGTTTTCACACAGGTGATTAGAGACATATTAATGTATGCTTTGCGATTTTGGAGGCCGTTTTGTAAAGACAGCTAAGATTTCAGAGCTCAAAATTGACATCTCTAGGATCCTTTATAGGTGTGTATTAGCAGTTGACTTTGGTGTGTTGCTGAAAACACAATGTTGACCCACGCCACACCTTTTAGATAAATCTTTTGCAATGTCTTGTAATCATTTCCTAAATATCCCACAGTTAATAAGAGCCCATCAGCTTAAAAAAAACAAACATATTTTTGCTTATTGAAATGGGTTGGCTGTAGTAAAAATTATTAAAAACATATCACTCAAACACCAGTAGATGGCAGTAATTACTCAACAAAAGCACATAAGGACTGTGTGTGACTTGAGTTTTCATTGATAAATCAAATCTATGTCTGCTGATCATTCTCTGTCTCTCTCTCTCTGTGTGATAATACATTAATAATAAATATCAAAATATATATTATATATACATACATATATAATATTAATTTTACACACACACACACACACACACACACACACACACACACATATCTAATGAGTCTCAGTTCATTAATGTAGTCAAGATAATAGCCAAAACAATTACGTAGCCTAGTTAAAAACAAAAATGAGTTATATTAATCAGATCAATTTATATTAAAATGTTAATAAACGAATATAGTCTATACACATACCAGAATATTATATTAGGAGATATTAACTATATTATGTATTAATATAAAGTACATTGTATAATATTATTGCCTGTGTACACACAACTATAGGCTACAATACTCCTCAAATTCATTAGAATATTATAATATACTAATATAAAATATATTTTCTTATATTATTGCCTGTATACACACAAATATAGGCTACTATTAATACTCCTCAAATACATTAGAATATTATAATACACAAATATAAAATATATTTTCTTATATTATTGCCTGTGTACACACAACTAACAATGCATCACTCCTGACATGAGCAAACTACGCTTGTTAGTGTCTTAGGTCGCGTTATTCTTTGTTTAGTCGATAATTCATAGGCCCGTTTGTATTTCCATCACGTATCTGCAGCAGAAAGGCAGTGTGTGAGGTAACCGTACTGCTCTGACGTCGTTTACAACTCTCTCTCCTCGCGCCGCATCCGCCACTTTGCGTGAATGTGGTGATGCTCGAATGTTACATTGTAGCGCTCAGTTAGTTCATTGTCACTCAGTTCCCGCCATTGATGACTGACTGATGTAGACCAATAACAACCACATCTGTCACGTAGCGCTAATATCAGACGCTAAGAATATTGATTGTGTGGAGAGTCAGGTGAACAGTCGCAGCTCGACACGTATAGAGAAACAGCATGATGGGGTTACATGAATTCATATGGATGACAGGTATACTGATGGCGCAGGATCATCCTTAACCTGCTTGCGAGGGATTTGGGATCGTGACAGTACGTGAAGATGGCGACGGGGACGGGCTGGCAGCCGCCGTACAGCGCTGCTCCGGGCATCAATCCTCCCGCTGCTGCTGCTGCTTCTTCTGGGTCAGGCACCAGTCCATCCTCCACATCCAGCCATTTACTCTACGAATCTGCGCTGACCATGGAATACACTCAAGATCTGCACCTGAAGATGAGTAAAAAAATAGCGCAACTCACTAAGGTAGGTAATATCACATTGCATGTATTTTGATAACAGTATCTCAACTTTAATATGAAAACACTGTAAGCAGGATTCTGCATGATGTTTAATCTTTATCCCCCGTAGAGATGATGCCCTACATATTGCAATTTTTGCTCCGCAGTGTTTTTTTCCCCCCTGCAAAAATCTGTTTATAATCCCAGACAAGGTTTGCAAAATGCATTTAATCTGTGATTAATTTTTGCTGAAATAATTCAGCAAGGTATCTTACATAACGAGACTTTAATGCAGAAATAATCAGTCTAGTTTATTAATATCCACATTTATCAGTTTTTATCTCTGATTTCATTTAGTTGTGTAATTTATGCCCAAAACGAGAGCAATCTTTGCTTTGGATTCAAGATTGCGTGTTCACTGTTTTTATGTTTAGTGTCCCAGACCTGGATGTGTGAAAACAATAACAATATTTAACCTCTTAATTTTCCTTTCAGATGCTTTTAATATGTTCTTTCTATGTAAACAGAATCCAACAGATAGAATTTTTTAAAGATTTTCACAGAAATATGACTGGTATTCATTCTAGTAGTGTTTCTGCCTGGCGTCTGTTTAAACACAACAAAAACACATTTTGTGTGTGTGTGTGTGTGTGTGTGTGTGTGTTTGTGTGTGTATATATATATATATATATATATATATATATATATATATATATATATATATATATACATATAATAAACTATACTGTGTAGCCTACACCAGGTTTATTATAGTTATTATACTACAGTATTGTAAAAAAAAAAAAACATAAAAAGTTAAATATATTGATATTAGTGCTGCCAAATTATGAATCGCGATTAATTGCATCCAAAATAAAAGATTTTGTTTACATAATGTGTATATACACATGCATGTACAGTATATATTTAAGAAATATATGTTATGTTTATATATTTAAAATATTTATATATAATATCAATTATATGAATATAAATATATGCATGGAAATATTTTCAAAATATATGCTGTATGTGTGTGTATTTATATATACATAATAAATATACACAGTTTACATATATTTCATATTGTTTACATTGTTTACATATTATGTAAACAAAAACTTTTATTTTGGATGCAATTAATCGCGATTAATCGTTTGACAGCACTAATTGATGTATTAAAAAATATGTCACAAACACAAAAAAATTACTAAAATTAAAATCAGAACGGAAATTTTTTTTTAATTTTTTTTATTTTAAATATTAATAAAATTAACAATAGTATTTCAATTGTACTAAACTAACACTGGTGCGCACTAATCAGAAGATGTGAAAATTGCATTTATTTATGAGACCTCAAATGAAGTAATGCAAAGTATTTAGGAGCAAGTTGAAATTGTGTTTGTATGTTCTCATAAGATAATCTTAAGTCATTGCTGTTAAGTCATTGCTATTGCTATTAAGTCAAGCTATTAAAGTACCCTTGAGGTTTCTCAGACTCCAGCCAAACAATTTATTTAAATTCACATCAAATCCATTTCTTCAATATGGTAAATTATGGTAAGAAAAGCTTTGTTCAGGAAAATCCAGTTTTATGGGTTTGAAACTGGCATGGACCGTATTAATACACTAATTAGACTAGGTAGAGCTGCTTTGCACAACTACAGTTGTGCAGAATAGGGCGTCCTTACAGTATGTTAATAACATGGATGCGACAGAAAGGAATCAATTAAAGATGAAAAGGAGAACAGCAGTGCGAGAGCAGCAAGTGAAGGCGGCTTGCTTTGATGTGCAACTCTTAAGCACAACGAAAGAGAGTCATGATTATGAAATGCTTGGCTGGAAAAACTCTGGGCTCCAAAAGGAAATTTTTAATACTGACTCTTGTTTATTAAATCAAGAGTTTGGTCCAGATCAGAAAGAGTTTTTTAGAAATACAAGGAATTTGATTTGGTTTACAGGAGCTTTGAGCGCTCTAAATACATATTATGTATGCAAGAAGATGCATAAAAACTTCTTGTCTAAAAATACACATTTAAATATTTGTACAAGGGTGTGCAAAGTGGATATAGTGTATTGAAACAGTATAAAAATTAATGTGTGCTTGCATAATGTACATCTTTATTGCCTAATAATGCTTAAGAGAATATTGCACTATATTGAAATGGCCAGTGGAAAGAAACTGTTTTGGATGCCAGTGCTCTTTGATGCTTGCCAGAGGTGAAAAGAGGTTGTGTCCTTGGTCTGATGGATCCATAATGATTTTTCCTCTCTTTTATGTTGCTTTTTCCTTTCGTTGCAGTTTTCTTATATGTCTGATTTGGTGGCTGAACCAAACCAGACAGTTATAGATGTGTGCAAGATGGACACATGTGGCTTGGAGGGGTATTTCCTGGCTTTGAGCATTGCCTTTGTCATGTATTAAGACTTTATGTTATTTTGCTTCCATAACTTGACTTTTTTCGGGCGAGTGGAAAGAAAACATCCGAAATAAACCTTTAAGTGTTTATTTTATGATATTTTATTTGTTTGCATCCTTGGATTTCAAACACAATGGTTACACTTTAGAATAGGGAACACACGTTCACTATTAACTAAAAGTTTTCCCTCAATAAACTGCTAATTTGCTGCTAATTAATAGCTAGTGAGGTTGCTGTTAGGTTTAGGTAGGATTAAGGGATCTACAATAAGGTCATGCAGAATAAGGCATTAAAATGTGCTTTATAAATACTAATATAAACAGCCAATATGCTAGTAATATGCATGCTAATAAGCAACTAGTTAATAGTGAGAACTGGTCCTTAAAATAAAGTGTTACCAATAGAATACATATGTCATTTTCTCAAAATGATTTTCTCTTGCTCTTTTCATGCACTGAGCCAGAAATCTCCACTTCAGCAGCATTTACATACAACAAATTTTCCAATTTTATTCCTGTGTACATTCTGAAGGTGTTTACTGAGGGGTTTGTTTATATATCATTCACCTGATATACAATTAACCTTTTATGCCTAAAAATGTATTTTTATGGCCTCTGACTATATTTTCTGATTAATAGAGAGTTAAAAAGAGATCCCCTGTGTATTTAACACTAATGTCAACCAAATAAAACAAGAATTTTGAACCTGGCTTTATCCAGTATTCAGATTCCTGTTCTGGAAATGTATGCAAATCAGTGCATATTGAATTAGACAATGCCTTATTTGCATATTTAAACATTACATTTCCAAAAACTTGTAATACAAAACAATTGAATTAATTATTTGTGATTAATCAACTGCGGAAAGTATCATTTACTTGCCCTCATGTACTTCCAAACCTGTATGTCCACTCTGGAACACAATAGAAGATATTTTAATGAATGCTTGAAAGATATTTTAATGATGTTTTATATACAGTGGAAGTCAATGGGGTTAACTTTCATTGTATGGACATATAAAACTGAGAAATGAAGGTCTGGTCTCCATACCATACCTTGCTGCCATGTGTTGCCTTGTGATTGGATCTGCCAATACTTAATATAATGAACTTTAAAGTTTTAAAATGATTCATAAGTGGATTATTCCACTTTTTAATAAATTTAGCAGACACTTTTATCCAAAGCGACTTACAATTGAGGAATGCAATAAGTGATTATTATAAAGATGCAAATAGACACGGGAAGTGCTTGAAATACAAAGTTTCAGGCATTGTTCAGAGTGAGTACTAGCTAGACAGGGAGAGGTCAAGGAAAGAAAGCAAATGTTTTTTGTTTTTTTTAAGATGAAATCAAGTGATGACGGAGGAAATTTTCAGGTGTCACTTGAAACAGCTGCTGTTTTCAGTAAACACGAAGACCGATCGCATAATCACAGATTTTTAGAGAGAATGAAATGAAAGACAGACAGGCTGTCTAGAAATGATGTGACATTTCCAATTTTCTGCCGCTGTATAAAAACTGATTCTTCATCATCCATGTTTCTCACAGGTCATTTATGCCCTCAACACGAAAAACGACGAGCACGAAGATGCCATCCAGTCTCTGAAGGAGGCCCACGATGAGGAGGTTCAGCACATCCTGACAGAGGCTCGGGAGAAGATCCTTCACTACAAGAGCAAGATCGGGGACGAGGCCGACCTGAAACGGCGCCTGCAGTCCCTGGAGGAATCCGTGGAGCTGCACGAACACATGAAGCGCCAAGCGCTGGCCGAGTTCGAGATGTACCGGCAGCGCGTGGAGGACACACAGCTCTGCACGGAGGCCCAGCACACACAACGCGTGGTCTCCATGTCCCGTGAAGTGGAGGAGATGCGGCACGAGTTCGAAGAGAAGCTGCGATCCTTCAGTCAGGTGCAAGCCCAGTTTGAACAGGAGAAACGGCGGGCGTTGGAGGAGCTCAAGTCGGTCCACCGTCAGGAAGTCCAGGAGCTACTGGAAAGCCAGCAGAACCAGAGCGCATCCTCCAGCCTGGAACAGGAGAAACTGGCCGAGCTGCACCGTTCGGAGCTGGAGTCGCTCATGGAGCGTGTGGAGGAGCTGACGCAGGACAAAGTCCGGCTGGTGGAGGAATACGAGGCCAAGCTGAGCAAGGCTCAAGGGTTCTATGAACGTGAGCTGGAGGCCATGAGGCGAACACAGCAGCTCACCACTGAGAACTTGCTGGCCTGGAAGAGGACGGAGGTGGAACTGAGGAAGGAGTTTCAGGTCCAGGAGTCGGCGCTTCAGAGGACCCTTTGTAAACTCCGTGTTGAACTCCACAGAGCTCAGGACGAGGCGCGAGAAAGCAGGGACAAGACCAACAGACTGCAGGCGTCTCTTAACAATGCAGAAGTCACAATTACGGTAATGATTTGAACATTTTCAGTACATGGAGATTCATTGAAGGGTGTTGCTTCAACTTTAGACACATTTATTAGGTTGATTATTAAAACTGTCAGAACTTTTTTATTTCTGTTATATTACCGTCATATTGAAAGTGTCTTGGAAATTTCTACATAATTAAATTTTATTACTTTTAATATACCTTTTATTACAGATTTGATTGTTTTATACTTTTCCCAGACACAGAATTTCAATCTAAATATGGAAATCTATCTTAAGTATTACACATTTTTAATATCTATAATCTAATCAATAAGCAAAGTAAACCATTTCATTGTAAACTACCATTCAAAAGTTTGTGGTCGGTAAGATTCTTTTATGGCTTTGAAAGAATTCATTATACTCACCATGGCTTCATTATTTGATTTAAAAATGCCGTAAAAATTATAATATTGTGAAATATTATTACAATTTTCAAAAACTGGTTTCTATTTTAAACTGCAATTTATTCCTGTGATGGCAAAGCTGAAATTTCTTCAAATTATTAGTATTTTTTTTAACAAAAGTGCCCTTGTCTACAAGAAGAATTATGAAAATATGAGATTAAAAAATAAAGATATTGTGCATTTCCAAACTGTAATTTAAGTAAGTGTGTAATTAATATTTAACTGTGTTTATTTGGAATACATAGAATTCTAGCTATTAGCGTTAGGAAGACAAAAGACGCGGTTTATGTATTCCGATATGTTTAAAATGCAATGTGATTTCCATTACAGAATGCTTTTTAACTCAGTACATAGTCTGGGATGTGTTGGAAATTAGGCAGTTGTGAAAATATTTGTGATGGTTCTCCTTGTGATGCATGTATGTACATTGTTCCCGGACTAAATTGCAACCGTGTATATGTGTAAAAGGTGTGTTTAGAGTACATAGGGCCAGAATAAGCCATAGTTGAACACCAAGAAACACAAAATGTCTTTGGTACTTACAATTTACAGCAAATAATGAAATTAAGTAAACATCATTGAGATGAGATGGTTGTAAGTTTTGATGCTTTCTGAATATAAAAATGCATCTCAAAAAAGTAATTTTTTTTCCCATTTACAGGAGTTACACAAGCAGCTGGAAGAGGCCATACAGGATGGAGAGATTTGGGTGATGCAGCTGAAAGATACGGAATATGAGCTGGAGGGAAGCAGAGATCGAGTTCAGCAGCAGGCCAATGAAATCCTTCACAAAGCCAGTGAGAATAATGTCATGGCCAAATTACATTTTTCTTCAGCATATGACACTGAATCACTCATAGGTTTTTTTTTTAGAGGTTACAGTTTTGTGATAGCTTGGCAGAGATTGATTTAACTCTATTTTGCCTGAATTTACACTTGAATTTGACATAGTTTTTGTGTTTGCGATTGACTCCTTCATGTTCACAAATAATATAGCATATTTATTTTTTTAGGAAGTGTTAATCTAACAAAACACTCATGTATTTAATTAACAGGTCAGATAGGCTCTCTTCAAGCAACCCAAATGAGCCACGAGGCCACTATCAGGGATCTGGGCTCTGAGCAGAACCGCCTGAAGGAGAAGATCCTACAGCTGGAGGAGGAGAGAGAAAGACTTCAGAAACAGATTCAAACACTGGAAGAACAACAGCATCAGAAGATCCTCACCTTGGAGAAGGTAAATCATTTTTTACCTTTTCTTTTTTCTTAAAATAGGCAGACGGGAGGCAGGACTAAAAACCCGTTTGGAAGCAATTATTGATTTTGCAAGTGTTGCAGAAAGCCTTGCTACTGTTCAAAAGTTTGCAGTTAGTAAGTAATACTTTTATTACATAAATGCTGTTCTTTTTCCGAAATCCTGAGAATCCTGAAAAAACGTATCACCATTTCCACAAAAATATAAAACAGCACAACTGTTTTCAACACTGATAACAATAAGAAATGTTTCTTAAGCACCAAGTCAGAATATAAGAATGATTTCTGAAGGATCATGTTGCAATGAAGACTGGAGTAATGATGCTGAAAATTCAGCTTTGCCATCACAGAAATAAACTACTTTTTTATAAAATATATTAAAATAGAAAACATTATTGTAAATTGTAATAATATTTCACAATATTGTTTTTACTAACACCTAAAATGTCCTGGTGTTACAGCTGCAACATTAAAAAAAAAAAAAACATTACATAACAATACATTCAATCAATAATCACAGTAATCTACATATTTATCATTACAGATTTCCATGCCATGGTAGGCTATATTGATGCAACACCACAGACATTCAGAAGGACACATTCCCTCCATTATTCATTTTATTGCATGATAAATATGGGTTTTCCATTAACAGAATCTTCGATTTTTACATTTAGCCCCCTCTAATCTTGAATATTTGGTTACATCCTTGGGACTGGGAATATATACTCATACATGCCAAATATGGTGTATACAAACTGTTGCTAATTAGCATTTTGAAATCGGTCACTGCCAATTGGAAACAATTATCATGGTATTCAAAACAAGGTATCAAGATTTGACAAAGTGTAAATGAAGCTGTGCTGTTTTGGCAGTCGCTTTGTGAGGAAAAGCAGAACTATGAGATGGAGCTGGCGCGAATCAGGGCCAAATACGAGGAGGAAACGGCCTGTCTGAAAGAAAGCCAAGCAGAATCCTTAGAAGAACTCAAGGAGAAACACCGAGTCCAGCAGGAAAGTGCCCGCAATGCCGCTGAGAGAGAGAAGAACCAGTTGCTCAGTGTAAGGACATATGTTTTTTATTTACCATGAATTCAGTGCTTAAAGGAATAGTTTTCCCAAAAATGGAAATATTATGAAAATTTACTCACCTTCAGGCCATCCTAGATGTGAGTTTATTTCAGAATAGAATTTGGAGAAATTTTGCATTACATAACTTGCTCACAAACACGCAGCTTTTTGCTTCATAAGATGTTAACTGATGGCCTGAGTCGTGTGGATTATTGTGATGTTTTAGCAGTTGTTTGGACTCTCATTCTGACGGCACCCATTCACTGCAGTGGATCCATTGGTAAGCAAGTGATGCTAAATTTCTCCAAATTTGTTCTGATGAAGAAACAAACTCATCTGTAGTTTGGATGGACTGAGGGTGAACAATTTGAATTTTGGGGTGAACCTTTAAGTTAATATGAATATTTGTTCATATGAATTTAGATATATAATGAGCTTTAAGTTTTTGCTTTATTTGCATTTTTGCGCTAGATATTTACTCCCTTGTGTTCTCTTTTGATTGTTGTCATTCTCTGTGTTCTGTTTAATAAAAATAAACTGCAATGTCTTAATGCAAAACAAATTAAAAATATGAATATTTAGTCTTATTAAACACAACTGCTGGATTATCACTGTTCCCAAATCATCTATTGAAACCCTGAGAGCTATGCCAAATTACATTTTCTACTGCTTGTTGAGTGGTGTTGATTATGCAAACAGCCGTTTCTCATTGCAGTGATGACAATGTGACAATGATATTATTCCCACTGTTTTTGTGGCACTCCATAAAAAAAGCTCTCAATCACGACAGATATTGAGACTAATCTTCTTGTCATCTCATGACAATCATGTCACTTTATTTTTTGAAAACCTCTCTGTGCTCAACAAAGCTCTTTTAGAGCTCCTGTGTAATTAAATTGAAAAAGACTCCATCTGTCAGCGAGCAGATTGTCCTACTGTTTGGTTTCACCTCTCATTTCTTTGGCCTGCTATGGCTTTTCTGATGTTTTCTCTTTATTTTTACTTTCCCAGGAGATGAGACAACAGTTTGATATCCGGCGTCTGTCGTTGGAAGAGCAGAGAAACCACCTGCAACAGCAACTGGAGACCATGCGAGAGGAACTCACTACCAAGCTCAACATGGCCAACCAAGAGGTTTAAATGAACAACTATTTATTTTTCTTTAGATTTAACTTTTCGGCTTCAAAACACGGTTGCTAGTTTTAGATTTGACTTTTTTTTGCCTAGTCCAAATCGGTTTAATCAGCTGCAACACTAGCTGGTGAGCCTCATTTTGAACTGGTTGATCATTTAAGTCTAGCTGGACAAAGCTGATAAACCATCTTAAACCAGCAATAAACCAATTTACATGTTTCAAAAACCCTGTTTTCATGTTTTGTTTTTTTTCCCCAGTAGCTGTTTATGTTATTATATTTAACACTAATATTAATATTGCCTGTTTCCAATGTCAGCCTAATATGACAACTTGTAATTATCTTTCATGTATCATTATTTATATATAGTATATATTTAAAAATATATAACTTATATTATATAATATATGTATTTTATATTATATTGATTTTTGTAATTTAATCTTACATGATGAAATGGTAAAGTGAAAAAAGCCAAAACAAAAATTCATTGTTTTTTTTACACTAAAAAGGATGTCACTTCCTGAAGAAGAATGTCATTTTGAAATATTTAAGTTCATTGAGAAACCAAAATAATCAATTTTATATGTATATATTTATACAATGTAACGTAATTGTAGTGTTGTGAACTAATGTAATTTCCATCTTTAAAAATTGTGAGTTTATTATTTTATTCATTACATCAAGACATATTGTATGTAAGGGAATCTACTGCATAGTAAGAAAGACCTCCATTTTGTAATTTTATACATGTGTTTGACTGTCATCGTGGCTTTTTTCAGGTGTCTCATTTGAAGGATCTTGTGAAGGAGAGTGAAAAAAATCTGGATACTGCCGAGAACCACATCTCCTGTCTTAAAGACAGCCAGGAAAAGCTTCTCATGGAGCTGGACGCCACCAGGGCGAGAGTGAGAGAGACGAGCAACCTGCTCACAGATCTACAAGTAAAGTGCTCCACTGTTTTTACTCCATTTATTATCAATTCTGTGCATTTTGAGACAGTCTCTCATTCTGATAGAAAAATAGAAGAAGCATTTAGAGATGTTGATATAAAATGTTCAAGTTCTTTCACGCTTTTAGAAGCGTGAAAACCACTGACGCATCTCATCGCTTAGAGGGAGAAGCGGGAATTCAGCATTGCAATCACTGCGATAGGAGACGGATAATGGAGCGTGGCAGAGATGTTAAAAGAAAAATTAAGCCTCATTCAATTTTTAAGACACCGCTTTTGTTCTGCGCCAAAGCTTGCGAAGTGCAGGAAGAGCTTGCATGTCTAAAGACGACATTTGTGTAATCAGCTCTACTGGAAACTGCTCTCTCCTTGCTTTTCCCATGATGAGTCATTATCTGCTCACAGGAGGAGATAGAGACCCAGAAACAGCAGCATGAAGCCAGGGTCATCTCTATCAAAACAGAGGAAAAACAGAAAATGGACAAAATCACGGAGGAGCTGGATCTCAAGTGGACCGATGCTCTGAGGTGCTGCACAAAACATATGAGTCATGCATTACTGTAGAGAAGACAAGGCTAAAAACAGTAAGATTTATCGGTGCACAGTGCATTAAATTGAATAAACTGTGACTGTACACAGTGTTTGGTTTTTAGAGAGCTCTAAAATAGGTGCAGTCTGTCCTGCATCAAAGCTTGTGACAAATCCTCTTACACAGGCATGCATTTGGATTAAAATATGCTAATTACAAGAGTGTAAGGTTAACATCTAATCTGCCCAATGGTACAGCAGCACACAGTATACAGTGAGCTGAAGGTTACGGAGACATCTGTGTCGTTCCTATTAACATTTTAATATCTCACTTTCAGAGTCAATTCCACGCTGTTTAAGTAATGCGTCCTTGTATCTGTTTCACCCTGTCAGTTTCACCCTCTGTTTCTTTGTTTACTCTCAGGGCTGAGCTGAAGGGTCTTCGGGAAGAGCTCACAGCTGAACATCAGGCGGAGAAACAGGTGGCCCTGACACAACTTTCCCAGCAGAGAGACCTGGAGATGATGGCAGCCAGGGAAAGCTGGCAGAGGAAGGTGGAGGACCTCCTTGAACAGGTAACAGAAGGTCACATATACCCCCTTTCCAACAGCAGGAACCAGGTGCTAGTTCAGAGCCAGTGCTATTTCCGATTCTTAGTTGGTTCGACTGGCGAGCCCTTTAAGAACCGGTTGCTTTTCCACAGGATAGAGACCCAATACAGAGCCAGGAATTACGTCACAATACGTTTCATGTTTCGCTTCACTAGTGCGGATGTGGCAGCGCCAAACACAACAGACTTGTTCGAGGTGCATCGGCGCCATGCAGACCGGTCGATCGATCTGTACACAACACACCAAAGCACCACGAGAGCGATCCAAAAGCATAAAGAGAGTCTGCTTTCCAGTCGCTGCTGCAGCACCCCGATGCCATGCACCAACCGGTCCGCGCAGCGCCGATCCATCCCGAACAAGCCTAAACAAACTCTCAACAATGGCGGACGTTGCGTTGCTATTGATGTTCATGGCTTTGCGAACCTACATCAGCATCCAAACACGGCGAATCCAACTTGTTGCTATTTCAAATATGGCGGTCCAAAGTTTCTGTTCGTCTTGTTGGTCACGGTAACCCCGCCCCCAGCCCCTGACGCAAGCGGTTCTTCCTTCTAGCCCAGCAATGTTTTGGTGCTACTTACGAACCGCTTTTCCTGGTTTGGAGCTGGTGCTTTGGTTATGGAAAAACAAAGAACCGGTTTGAAACTAGGATCTGGCTCCGAACCAGCACTGGAACTGCCTTGGTGGAAAAGGGTACATAGATGGCATTTTGGCATTTATACCTGTTGGCCACATTTTAGAGGTGTATTCTAAATTTTTGTAATATTTTTTTTCCCCAGAAGTACACTTGTTTTCAGGATTTTTGTTATCAAAACTGTAACAAAACAAACATTTGTAAGAAAAAAAAAAATTCAACCAATAAATAAAACTTTTTTTTTTTTTAAAGTAGCAAACTTTTGTAAAAATCTAAAAAAAATGTAACAATTCAAAACAAATGTTTTTATAAACAAAAATGGCTTGTATTTTACATTTGTTGCACATTTTTGTCCCCCAGTATACTCTTGTTTTCAGGCTCTTGTCTATAAAAAAGCAAATATTTGAAAAAATTTAAAAATGTCAAATATTTGTAAAAACAGAAATGTAAGAACAAAAATTGATTGTATTCTACGCTATTGTAACTTTTTTTCCCAAAAGTATTCTTGTTTTAGGTTGCTTGTAGCATAAACAGTTATATGAACAGTTGTGTTTGAAAAACAAACAGAAGTGTAACAAAACAAACTTTTGTAAGGACAAACAAAAATGTAACCATACAAAACAAACATCTGTAAAAAAAAAAAAAAAAAAAAAAGTAGTTTGTAAAATTTATGTAAATGTTGTAAACAAAAATGTAAAAAAAAAATATATATATATTTGCTTTAAAAAAGTAGCAAATTGAGGTCTTCTGTATTTAAAAGACCTCTGTTAACTTCTGTGTAATCATTCATTAGAGCAAAATAAGTTTCTGAATATATCTAATATATATGTTCAAATGCACATTAATGATCATGTGTTGATGGGACACCAAATACCATGAAGATTTCTGAATGATTCGTTTTTGCAGCTTAATTTGAAACTAAGCCTGTCTGGACTGCTTTTTGAACATATTAATATTATCTTCATACCTTTGTTTATTTTAAAAAAGCGATGAAATTCATATTTTCCATCAAATGTCTCCTTGAATATATTAATTTGGAATAGTATGGCTTCTGAGACCATAATAAGTCCCATAGCTGTGATTCTTATTTGAGTAACTGTCAGCTGTGTATCTGTCAACATCTTTCATCCGCCATTTACTTTAGATTGACGTGATGTTCTTTTAGAAATTCTGATGCTGTCAAGGCTTTTCTAGTCTTGTGCAATATCAGGAAAACTTGGTGTGACTGAAAATACTAGATACTTAGTCAAGATTTTTTAGCAGAATACACACAGTCTCTAGTGTGTGCATCCTCATTTACCATGATGCTCTGCATGTTTGGTGCTGTCTGTAATGTGACAGCCTGCCTCCTGTAGTCTGTCTCTCCAGAGTCCCGTCACTGTCGCTTATGTCAAAAGCCACTAAAAGTTACTGTGTCAGACATCTGTCAGCATCTCTTGATGTTCGTTGTCTATCTTTAGTGCTTCTTCAGGTCAGTGCCCTTGATCTCATGTAAATCTAGGGATCTATACTGTATATCAATGACTGTATATCAATATTGACCAAAATTTACATTTTGTTATTGGCATCAGGCTGATATGAGCGGACTATATTAGCATAATGGCTTTTTTCAGTTCAAACTCTGTTCTGTGTCAGGTTATTAAACAGTTATCAATCTTTTGTAATACACATTCAAATTAACACCGTCACGTCAAATTAACTCCTTTTAGTATGATTAATGATATTTAAAGAACACAATTAATTATATTAAAAACATGACAATTAATCATTATGTCCTTGCTCATTTGTGAATTCAGACAGATTGACAAATGGATTGCAAAATGGATTGCTATGGATTGCAAGTGATAGGCTTATCTTATAATTATCTTTATTTGGGGCATTTTCTCCAAATTTTACTATGATTCATCTGATTAATTGATTTATTAAATTAAATTTTTTAATTGATTAACAGATGTTTTTCTGATGATTGTTTTTTTAAGTAAAGATTCCTACTATAGACTATTATAGCAGTAATTTTGAAAACAATAATTAAATAAATTCTGTATTTAATTAATTATATAAAATCTGTATGTAATGTTAAAAAAACAATAATTATCAGCCACAATTTCCATGTAGGTGCATCCCAAAGCAATGAAGGCTCTGTGAAATACTATTTCCTTCATAGTTCATCAAGGCAGATACCCTTTGGTCTGTAGGGAGGTTACAGATTGGTTTTAAAATCAACTCCAGCATGGTTCCTCAACCTCGAATAATCCCGGATTTTAAGTCCCTCAACAGTTTGTTGAGACAAATCTGTGTGTGAATTCAAATGCAGTGTAGTCCAGGCGAGGGGCGTCTGCCATGAAACACTCTCCTCTTGTTTTGCCCTCATTTTATTGCTTCTGTATCTATTTTCGGCCCACCATTTGCTGCATGCAGAGATTTGCTCAGCATCTCCTGTTTATTTCTTTCGCAAGACTTTTCTTTATTAGTTCTTTATCTTAGGCTTCATCTCTTTTTTTATGTATTGAATTGTATGAAGATTAAGAACATTATTCTTTTAGTGGATTAGCAGTTTGAATTACATTACTTTTCTCATTTAGTGTATCCTGGGGTAGTTCAGGAAATGCTGCTGAGCGGATCTGAATTAATGTACTTCACTTGCATTAAACTGATGATAAAGCTTCAGCGGAAAGACAGCAGTCAAAATGATTGTAATAGCATGTTGCATGCAGTTGATGTCATATTTCATCTCTAATACAGGGCTATTTCTAAAAGGATTGCATTGGCATTTTTTTTTTCAGCATAATGACACGTCTCATGCTGATTGATGCAATAATAAATAATTTTTTTTAAAAAAGAAAAAAAAAAAAAGAGATGGTGCCGCACACGGCAGCCACGGTGCTTCACTCTCCAGTTGTTTTAGTGTTTTTGTTAGTTTTTCCTGTTTTTTGTTTTTCAAACACGATCAGTTTCACCAGGGATGAACTGCTGAACATTCTGCAGAACACACCACAAAATCTCCTACCAGTTTTCGATTATTCTGACGTTTTGCTGAACATAGTAGTTGGTCGGAGCAGCGGCGCTGATCAAACGCTTCAGGATGCGCCGACAGGGGAAGCGAGCCGGTTTCACTGTTACACAGCAATAAAGGATGCATATCACTCTGTCCCACAGGCAGCTTTGGGGCTCTCTGACCACTCCATGGTTCATCTTATACCAACCTACTGGCAAAAACTTAAATCTGCTAAACCTGTAGTAAAGACTGTAAAGAGATGGACCAATGAAACAAAGTGGGTTTTACAAGCCTGTTTCGACTTCACTGATGGGAGTGTTTTTGAAGCTGCTACCGTCGATCTGGACGAGCTCACAGAGACTGTAACATCCTATATTAGTTTCTATGAGGATATATGCATTCCTACCAGGACTTATTAAACATTCAACAATGAAAAGCCATGGTTTACAGAAAAACTCAGACATCTTCATCAGGCCAAAGAGGAAGCCTACAGAAATGGGGACAGAGTCTTATGCAATCAGGCCAGGAACACACTGAATAAGGAAATTAGTGTGGCTAAAAGGACCTATGCTAAGAAATTGGAAGATCAGTTAACTTCCAATGACTCAGCTTCAGTGTGGAAAGGTCTGAAAGCCATCACCAACTACAAGACACCATCCCCCAGCACTGAGGCAAATCAACAATTTGCTGAAGACCTGAATGAGTTTTATTGCAGATTTGAAACCCCCCACACCCGTCCTGACCATCTCTCTATGCAACCGCTAACACCTCCTGTATCCCCCCTCTCCCCCACACCTGCACTCCAGATCACTGAAGAAGATGTGGCCCAGGTCTTCAGAAGGAACGAGAAGAAAGGCACCAGGCCCAGACGGTGTCACACCAGCCTGTCTGAAAACCTGTGCTGACCAGCTGGCCCCATCTTTTCACAGATCTTCAATAGATCTCTGGAGTTGTGTGAAGTCCCTTTCTGCTTCAAACGCTCCACCGTAATCCCCGTTCCAAAGAAACCCAAGATAACGGGACTTAACGATTACAGACCTGTGGCACTAACGTCTGTTATCATGAAGTCATTTGAAAAACTGGTTCTGGCTTATCTGAAGGACATCACTGGACCCTTACTAGACCCCCTGCAGTTTGCTTACCGAGCAAACAGATCTGTGGATGATGCAGTCAATATGGGAGTGCACTTCATCCTGCAGCATCTGGACAAATCAGGGACTTATATGAGGATCCTGTTTGTGGACTTTTGTTGGGCCTTCAACACCATCATCCCTACACTCCTCCGGACCAAAGTAATCCAGCTCTCTGTCCGTTGCTCTATCTGTCAGTGGATCACCAGCTTCCTGACAGATAGGCAGCAGCTAGTGAGACGGGAAATTCATGTCAAACAGCCGCTACCAACACTGGTGCCCCTCAGGGATGTGTTCTCTCCCCACTGCTCTTGTCCCTGTACACCAACGACTGCACCTCTAAAGACCCCTCTGTCAAGCTCCTGAAGTTCACAGATGACACTACAGTCATCGGTCTCATCCAGGATGGCGATGAGTCTGCTTACAGATAGGAGGCTGAGCAGCTGGTTGTCTTAACAACCTGGAGCTGAACACGCTCAAAACAGTGGAGATGATCATGGACTTCAGGAGAAACCCTCCTGCACTCTCCTCACTCACCATCATAGACAGCACTGTGGCTGCAGTGGAGACATTTAAATTCCTGCATGGGATCCATCATCTCTCAGGACCTGAAGTGGGACACTCACATCGACGACATTGTAAAAAACGGCCCAACAAAAGTTGTACTTCCTTCTCCAGCTGAAGAAGTTTAACCTGCCACAGGAGCTGCTGAAACAGTTCTACTCAACCGTCATCGAGTCTGTTCTGTGCACATAAATAACTGTCTGGTTTGGTTCAGCTACAAAATCAGACATCAGAAGACTACAGAGAATGGTTCGGACTGTTGAAAGGATTATTGGTGCTCCCCTGCCCACCCTCCAAGAACTGTATAGATCCAGATTGAGGAAAAGGGCTCAGAAAATCACTCTGGATCCCTAACATCCAAGTTATCCCCAGTTAGGCACAAGAACAGTTTCTTCCCCCAGGCAATCTACCTTATGAACAGTTAAATGTTCCCCACATTATGCAATAAAAATGTCCAATAACCTTATATTTATTTGTTACCACCTCCATCCTATCACATTCCTGCATCTCATTCTATTCTGTTCCATTCTATCATCTATAGCACAACTGTACATACAATTTATTTATTTTTCAATTTTTGTCTATTTATATTTACATATGTGTATTTTTTATTTTCACCTTATTTTTATTGTCTGTGTGTTCTTGTTTCTGTGTACTGGAAGCTTATGTCACTAAAACAAATTCCTTGTATGTGCAAGCATCCTTGGCAATAAAGCTCTTTCTGATTCTGATTCTGATTTTAAAGTCAGTGTTCTTGATTTTGTTGTTGCGGTGACTTTAAATCCAAATCCCAATGCTCCAATTTTCTCTTTTGGCTTCAAAATATATGCTACTTTGTTCCCGACTGTTGCCTGCTTTACCTTCACCCAAATATAAGTCATCCACAGTTCACAATTTCCATCTCTCTGAGCGTTAGGTATTCTGTACGAGTCGTTTGAACCTGTTTTCTGTGTTTCTGTTGTGTCAGATCTCTCTGTTGAAGCAGAGCCTGGAGCTACAGATGTCGCAGTCGAAAAGTGCACTGCAGCAGTTGCAGGCGCAGTTCAGCCAAGAGCGCGAGCACCTGGCACAGCAGGTGCAGGAGCTGGCACTGGAGCATCAGCACAGAGAGTGCCGTCTGCAGGAAGCCCACTGCTGCTCCATGCAGGACATGGACGAAGCGCAACAAATTGAGCTTAGGGTACCTGCACCTTACATACAAACACAGACATGCATAAATGCAAAGTCACATACAGTGACATGAACATGAAAATATGCTTCTTTCTCCCAAATGCCTCCGATGTAGATGTGTGTTTCATGAATTATGGCCACTTTTGGCCCTGTGGACTTTTTGAAATAAACTATGTCTTAAAACATAGTTTTCATATTTTTTCAATAGTATTTAGTATTCAAATATTTAAGAACATGCTTTGTTTTGCTAAGACTACTTTTATAGCTTGTATTTTATGCATTCTAAATATACATGATTAAATAATATTGTTCACACTTAGTGTAATTTAACAAAATTAGAGCTTGACTGGAAATGCTTGTGATATTTATTTATTTTTATTTTCGTCACACATCACATCTCACAAATATTATGATTTGTTTTTGTTTGTTCAGATAGTTTAACATTTTGTTTTTATATTCTACAATTTTCAGTTTATATTTTTATGGAGGATTTTTATTGTTTATAGTTAAATTATTTAAATATTTATTTAAAAACATGCATACTTTATTGACCGTTCAGAAGTTCGGGGTGTTTTTAATGTTTTACGAAATGCTTACCAAGGCTGCATTTGTTTGATTACAAATATAAAAACAGTATTGTTGTCAAGTATTATTATAATTTAAAATAAGTGTTTTGTATTCTAATATATTTTCAAATGTAATATATTTCTGTGATGCAAAGCTGAATTTTCAGCAGTCATTACTGCAGTCTTCAGTTTCACATTAATATTTCATTTCCTTCAGAAATCATTCTAATATGCTGATTTGATGCTCAAGAATTATTTCTTATTTTTATCAATGTTGAAAACAATTGTGCTGATTATTTTTAAATGGAGACCATAGTTTGTTTTCAAGATTCTTTTTTGAATAGTAGGTTCAAAAGAACAGAATTTGTTTGAAAATCTTTGGTAACTTTAAATATCTTTACTGTCTTCACTGTTGATCAGTTTAATACATCCTTGCTGAATAAAAGTGTCTATTCCTTAAAAGAAAAAAAAAAACGTACTGACCCCAAACCTTTGAACGGTAGTGTATGTGTTACTTGTTTTTCATATAATCGTGATGCCTCCTGCCTGTCATCCTGTATTGATTATCACCTTCACTGTCTCCTTTTCCCCTTCATAGTACTGTACATGTCTGTTTCCTTTACTCTCTGGATTTGTCACCCCTGCATTATCACCCCACACTGAGAATCTCCACTGTGCATGACATCCATATGGTAAATTACCCTCCTTTTTGTCCTTCCTTGTCTACAGTCTACTCCTAAAACACATTATGCATATGAAAACATGTTTTTCATCCAGGAAAGCGCAGCTGTTGTTTCATTTCAGAATTGTGCATTACACAGAAAATTTTAAGATAGCAAGCCCAGACATTTGAAGCAGACACGTGATGCAGAGTCTAACAGGCTTTTCTCCATCTCGCTCAGCCTTGCGCTGCGGCCAGGAAAGAAGCTTCCTTAAGCTGATTTGGCCACATTTCGGATTACTAAGTAATGAAAAAAACATTAATAGTTGCTTTCATCTCCATTCTTTTATGTCAACCTTTGAATGCGGTTGTTGGCGCTGCATGTTAGAGTGGATCTGTGGGTGGACTGTTTAAATATCCTCTCGTCCTCCCAAACGTGGGGTGGCATGGAAGCAGCAGGATAAAGAGAAACTATCCACAAAATGGCGGAGTGTCAACAGTAAAACTGGATGATTCTCTAATTAGGTGATATTGTACAGCTTCATCTAATTAGTAACTAACCCACTGTATTGACATTCCTCTTAATACTTTTTCTTCTTCCCAATTCCCATGTAGTTAATTCTGTCCAAATGTAGAGGTTTACGGACTTTTTGATATGAAAGCTGCTCTAAAATACCAAGTCAGCTATACTGTATAGGCTACTATTATATTTAAAGGCCTATTCATGCTGTATGAAAAAATATATGAAATTTTAAGGAGAACATGTTTAAATATTAAATAACTGGCATTCATGTTGGTATATGTTTTATATTTTACAGTTAAAGCTATGGCTAGAAAAAGTACAAAACAATCATGATTAATCTCAAAATTTCCAAATTATGATCCACGCTAATTTGTTTTTGAATTTTGGTTTTAAAATGTTTTGAAAATGTAGAAGAAAACTCTATTTGCCTTACATTAATGTTTAGCCTTCAAAATGTAACCGCCACAATGACGTCATCATAACATTCTAAATTGTGATTGGGTTTGATTTTAACATTCATTTGCATACTGAACTGTGATTGATCACTTTTATTTTGGATGCGATTAATCGATTTGACAGCCCTAATATTTACACTACAGTGCAAAAGTTTGGGGTTATAAGATTATTAAAGTACTTTTATTATTCAGCAAGGATGCACTAAATTGATCAATTTTTCACTTTTATCATGCTACAAAAGATTTTTTATTTTTTATTTTTTTTTTAAATAAATGCTGTTTGACTTTCTATTCATCACAAAATCCTGAAACAAAAGTATCACAGTTTCCACACAAATGTTTAGCAGCACAAAAGTTTTCAACATTGATATTAATAAGAAATGTTTACCGAGCATTAAATCAAATAATAGAATGATTTCTGAAGGATCATGTGACACTGAAGACTGGAGTAATGACTCACAGGAATAAATGTCATTTTACAATATATTAAAATTGAAAAAGCTTTTTTAAATTGTCATAATAATAATAACAGTGACAAAGCAAAATCTAAAAACCTAAGCTTACCTAAAACTTTGGTAAGATGTTGTAAAGCTCTGCAATTTCCTTCATTAAATGCAAATCTAGTTTTCTCATTGAAACCTTTTGTTCCCATCGCGTCATGTTGCATTCAGATGCAAATGTGGTCTTTTGTTTTATGCATTGGATGTGTGCTTCTGTATTTTATGTCTTTATTTCCTTCTGCGTCTGTACGTGTGCATTTGTGTAGGAGCTTGAGGAGCGTCTAAAACAGGAACAGAGAGAGGAGTTACACGCTTTGAGAGATGCCCACAGACAGACCCTTGAAATCCTTCGGCAGCAGTCGGACCAGGAGCTGCAGACGCTGCGCTTTGAGCTGGAGGATGAGGGCAAAGCCATGCTGGGTGAGTCATGCGCTCACATTAACTACAGCACCACACACCAGCCTGCAAGATTAGAGCCTTTTATGAGGTCATTAAATTCTTGTACTATATTCATATACACTGTTATCATGACAGTAAATAGTCATTTTAACAGCTGTTTTTATCCTAAAGTAACTCACAGTGCATTTATTAAAGAGCAAATCTTTTTGCTTAAGGGTACGATGATAATAGCTCATGAATCGCTCACTGCAGGGGTTTGAACTTACAACCTTCTGGTCACCACCCTAGAGCGATTATACCACAATTAGGCTCTTAGTAGGCTAAGAGTTTAAGGTTAAGGTTTAAGTTGATTTTGTTTAGCACTGGGTTTATTTTATGTTGTGTAGCTTCCCTGCGGTCTGAGCTCAATCATCTCCATGCCAGTGCCATTGAACACCTGCGACAAGTCCATTTGAAGGAGAACAATGCTGCCAAACGAGAGCTGGATGACACTATTGAGCGCTGCAAAGAACATGTGAGCATTTCTGAAAGTTACAAAGCATGATACCACACTGTATCTTGATACTAAACCCAACAGAAATGGGAGTT
Organism: Acrossocheilus fasciatus; assembly: GCA_036784905.1. NCBI lineage: Eukaryota > Metazoa > Chordata > Actinopteri > Cypriniformes > Cyprinidae > Acrossocheilus > Acrossocheilus fasciatus. Next base: position 7,979,539 of record CM071954.1, on the reverse strand, counting down.
ATCACCAGACTTGCTGTTTTGGGTTGGTGATGGATGTAGATTCTAGATTAATTCCAAAAAAGAATGGTATTTTGATTTATTTTTGTTCAAACTTACACTTGCATCTGGTTACTGGTGATGCCCTGTATTTTCTCCATATTTGTGTTTAGTAAGAAGCTTTTTCTCTCATGGGAACCTCTGACATCTCATGCATTGCAGATAAGAACACAGCAAAAACAGCAAAACAGACAGTCACACATGATATGCGTCATTATTCATCATTATTATTATCTTTTTCATTCACTGAAGTAAAGATTAAATAAAATCAAATACAAATATTAGACATGCTGACTTTGGCATATATAAAATGCATGTTTTATTTTTTTATTAGGACCATGGAAACTAAAACACACACACTCATACATATATATTGGTAAAAAGGTTATACATAAAAAAGGTTCCCGGCCCCTGCACTAATAGAAACCAAATAGAATACCAAAAAAATCCCACATTTGAATGAGAGATTCAGCGTGAGGGCCAGGAATTTGCTAACTGTCTGGATAAAACCTGATGCCACATAGGTGCCCTTGGTTTCAAGACACGGTTGTGGTTTCTCAATATATAGGCTTGAATCTGACTGAGAGGTGAAACGAGTGCCAGGCTATTATAAAATGTCTCTAAGCTAAGCTGCACTTTACAGAAATTTGAAGAATAACCACGATGAATAAAAAATGAGGTACTGAATTCTGAATTATGGGAGAGCTCTTACCGTGACTTACACCCCTTTCCCATTTTTATATTTGATTTATAATCCTCCTCTCTGTCTGTCTCTCTAATACACACTCATAGTCTCACTCTCTCATGTTCGTTTCACTTGAGTTATTACTTCAGCACAATTGAATCTCTTTTAATGTGACCTATATACATATTTTGAAAGCTTCTGGGTCTGGCACAAAATCTTCTAATGCTTTTTTAAGCGAATCATTCCAATGCAATGAAATTATAAAAACTGCATTTGCCGCCTCATTTAGACACGCAGTCATCTATCTGTTAAAGTCGATATATATTTGTATATGTTTTAATGTTTTTGTGGATTGCCTCTCCAGGAACAAGACCTCCTAGGACGTATATCTGACCTGAGGCAGGAGGTGAGCTGCAGGAAGAACCGGATTGCCGATCTGGACCATGAAATCCACTCACTCAATGAGACCATAAGCACCTTGACCAAGGAGTTGGAGCACAAAGGGAAAGAAGTTCTGCGGGTGCGCAGTGAGGCCAATCTGCATATCAGGTACCAGCTTATTAACATGTGTGAGGATGTATTAACCTTTTATGAGGCTGTTTTAAATTCTAGAATTTATTGGACTGTCAGCACTCAGTCAAGCAACAGAAGATCTTGCTTCACTTTTTGACCCCATTCCTCCCTTTTCCCACATCACTTATTGTTTTTTTCTCTCCCTATCTCTGTCAATAAAGTGCCAGAAAGGCCAGAAACATAAAGAAACAGGAAATTGCCGTGCTCGCAGTAATACTTTCACGTTAAGGTTAGAGTACAAATGGTGAACAATGCCATTATCCTGGGTTTTGATAGCCTCATTTTATGCAAAAAAAGAGCAACTGACATCTTATGCGTGTGTAGAATCTTTTTTGGCTTTCATGAGCTATTAAATTATAAAATCCTAAAGGTCAGTCTAGATGAACCAGAAGCTAATTTAATGTGAGAAGAAAGCAGACGGAGCTGTCTCCCACGCAGAAGCCCACCGCCTTCAGGCAGAGCTCTCTGGTTCAGTATCATCTCAGTTGCATTCTTCTGTTCTGAAGGTATAAATGCATCGAGGTCAGTGGGAAGTGTCTGACAGATATATACAAACAAATTTCATTTGGTTTTATTCAAATGGGCTAATTTCTGGCTCATGAAAAGAGATGATATTCTTTGGGGAACTGAGGGAATTTGTTCTAATAAATAAATGAGCTTGTGCATCTCCAAGCAAAATAAATTTGAATGTGTTTGTTGTCCAGAATATTTGCTCAGTTTGTTGACACTACATTCTTAAAAATAAAAGTTCTAAAAGAGGGTTTCCACAGCAGTGCCACAAAAGAACCATTTTGGGAACCTTTCAGTATACAGTTCTTAAAAAGAACCATTTTTTTCTTAGTGTGAAGAACATTTTAATATTTCTCCAGTGTAGAACCTTTTGTGCAATGGAATGGTTTCATGGATGTCAAAGGTTCTTCATGCAATTTAAGAGTGTTTGTAAATGGACAAACTGTTTTATTTTATGTAGGGCTCATGAACAGGATCTTTCTAAGCGCCTCGAGAGGGAGATTGACGAGCTGAACGCTTCTCATAACAGAGAGACCCAGATCATGCTGTCAGATTTTAACAAAGCTCAGGAGCTGCTAAGAGACAAGATCTCTGCTCTGCAGATTCTGTGAGTCCCTTTATCTCACTTACAGATTGAATATCAAATTGAATTGAATATCAAAACACATCATTTTAATGTAATATCCTCGTGAATATTTCAGAAGACAGCTTGATGAATCACATTAGGTCTATTTCAAAACCTAGCAAGCCACCTTGATTTCTACTACAGTATACTAAAAAATAGGTATATAAAAATAGTATACTAAAATGGTACCTCGAATGTAATTGCTTCTCATGAGATCACAGCTGTGCTCCACACATAATGTTCTAAGTATTTTTGATGCTTATTAAAGTATTGCTGTAGAGTCTGACGTTAGCATGTTGCATAGCAAACAAAATTGCATAATATATATTAGGTGACAATTTTAATTAGATGTAACTATTTTTAACAAAACGTTTTGTTGTTGGCCTTCTTGAATGCACAGTTTCTGTTTGCAATGCATTCTGGAATTAAATGTGAAGGATATATGTGATTATACCTACTGTAAAGGAGCGTTCACACTGACTGCAATTTGAAGCAGGAAAAAAGTCATTAATTTTTGGTGAAAGTGACAGATTGGTAGCAATGAGAATTATCAAAAACAGTTTACTTTATGCAAAAATAAGTCTGGTGGGAACATCTACTAGCAACCAACAGTACAGCAACGTGGCACTTTGATGGTTAATAAATCACTTTGTTAGTCTATAAAACTTCACGTTTTTTTAAACTTCAAGCATGCCAATGCAGTTGTTGCTATTGTTAAATACTAAAACTGAAATGAAGATTAAATAAAATATAAATTTTCTACAAAAAACTTAAAAATCATAACTAGAAAAATCATAACTAAAACTGAGATAAATAATAAAAATAATAAAAATGACAAAAGCACATTAAAAATGTCTAAAACTTTAAAATTAAAATATAAATATATTTTTATATTATAAATACTGTAACTGTGTATACGGGCCAAATTTTCGAACAGCTTGCACCAGCGCAAACCGTCTTTTGGCATTAAAATAGTACTGTCAGGATATACTAAAGATGCGCAGTGAAGAATTAGCGCTGAAAAGGCATGGACACAGTTATTTTTGTCCCCGACCTTATTGAATATGCATTTGTAGGAGTTTCCCTTTCAGACACAAAATTTATGAGAGGAGAGTATTAAAATGAATCACGCAATGAGATTTACTAACGTTTGCGCTCGTCAAATTACTGGTATTTGCGCCATTATTTAACTTCCAAAAAAAGCATGCCTTAAAGCAAGCGGTAATTTGCGCTGCTCTTGGTAGATTATGCTGGTCATTATGGAAATGATCTGGCTGCGCCTGTGTTCTTTAATGTGCGCATTGTCAGTAAATCACCTGCAGAATTTTCCCCTCCCATCAGCGCTTTTATGGAATCGCGCTCTAATTTGTCCTGTTTAGTAAATCTGGCCCTAAAATAACACTGTGCCTATGATGCCTAAACATGTTGACTAGGTCGTAGGTTTTATGACAGAGCCATTGTTTTTCTGCAGTATACTTGTTAATGTGTGTGTGTGTGTGTGTGGGATGAGCAGGTTGGAAGGTACTGAGGAGAAGTTCAGGAATAGAGAAAGCCGACCGGAGGACCTCCAGGTGATAGCTGAGCTCAGAGAAATGGTGTCCGAGAGAGAATCTCTGGTCAAGAAGCTTGTGGTAAGTGTGCACCTCAATGGTCCGTACGGGTGCAGAATTCCATTAAAAGTGATACGTGTTCTTTTCCATTTATTTTTGTCCCAAAGCATTACATGTCTTAAGACAAAGGTCAATATCAGTTCATTGATTTTTCTGCACAGGGCCTTTCGGTCTGACTGTGCCTCCTTTATTCCAGGATGACAAGAAGTTTTATCAACTGGAGCTGGTGAATCGAGAGCCTGGATTCAACAAGGTGTTCAACACCAATCCCAATGTCGGGGTCATAAACCCCCTTATAAAGGTTAGAGAGACACAGCCACACTGATCAAAGAGTACCTCTGAAGTCCACATAAATTGGATTTGGTCTGATCGTAAAAAAAAAAAAAAAAGTACAACCATAAACCTTTAAAAGCACTCCATCTCTACAGTTCATGGAATCCATGAATGTAATAAAAGAGTACTTCAAAGGTTATGCCTTATGGGAAGTGTGTTTTACAGAGGTACCGCTGGAATGGGATGTTCTGCAGAAACTATTAATAGACTTCTACTGTTCTTTTAGTTGGTCTAACTTTTCTTTCTGTTGCGTAAGTTGTGTTTGTACGATTTGCCATTGTCTGTGTCTTATATCCATGTTCAAACATCAAGTTCTACCTTGCTTTCCAAATCATAAGTTCTGTTCTGAAACCTAATGTGCTGCTTATATAGGGCATACTGTAAAACTTCAAAATTGACCCATATGGTGCACCCTATCAGCATTAGTATTTTCCCAGTTTCAATAGATTCTAACATGTTTTTGAAGTCTCTTATGCTCACCAAAGCAGCATATATTTATTAGATCAAAAATACGGTGAAAAGCAATTTTGTGAAATATTACAAATATTTCAATTTAAAGTAAATGTTTTCTTTTTGAATATGTTTTAAAATGTAATGTATTCCCGTGATGCAAAGCTGAATTTTCAGCATCATTACTCTTCAGTGTCACATGATCCTTCGGAAATCTTTCTAATATGCTAATTTGGCGCTCAAGAAGTCATTATTACCAATGTTGAAAACAGTTGTACTGCTTAATATTTTGTAAGGAATGTGATTTTTTTTCAGGATTCCTTGATAAACAGAACGTTAAAACAAACTGCGTTCTTAAGCGTTGAAATAGAAATGTCCTTACTGTCAGTTATGATCAATTTAATGCATCCTTTGCTAAATAAAAGTATTCATTTCTTTTAAAAAACCAAACCAAACCAAGCTGAACATATATATATCCATGCTTGTGGGTACATCATTTATAGAAATAAATATATTATATAGCATAATATTCATGCTTGTGGGTACATCATTTATAGAAATATATATAATATATATATATATATATATATATAATGTACCCACAAGCATGAATATTATGCTATATAATATAAGATACATATTGGGTGATATAGTACATTTTTTATTTGATTGGACTATTTTTATATCATCAATACTTTTTGTATTAAATGAAATAAAAGTGTATTTATAATAAACATTTCGCTCACCTTTTTCCACACACTTAAGCCGTATGTGTGGATATAAAGGACACAGGCTGCCAAAACATTTTATAATTGATTTAATAACAAAATTAAGTATTTTACCTTTTTAAACAGGCATTGCTTCAGGACCGCACCTATGAGAGTCAGCTCACTAGGTTTTGTAACAGAGCTATAATCTGTCATTTCTGTTCCCTGTCCACATTCAAAATGATGTTCATTACCTTGTCATCATTTAGCTTGAAGCTACAGTTCGCCATCACCTCCGACTTCCCACAATCCCTTTCTGTGTGTGTCCTTTTAATGTAGCATAAGAGTAGAAAACCTGCGAACACTTTCGCCAGCTCTCCGAACCTAAGCGTTGTTGCGGCGGAAGGGATGGCGGGCGGCTCGGTTCCGCCTGCTTGCCTAGAGTCTGCCCCCAACTCCCCCATTCACCACCATGAGCTCAGGTCTAACAAACCTCCGCCCCCTCCAACCCCTCCGCCTCAGGCCGACTCCACCCGGAGGTGAGATTGCCCGAGACGTCCTTGTCCTCACAAGAGACATGCTTAAAACCACAGAACTGTCTTGCCATTGGTCAGATCACACGGTCTCAGTCCTAACGGTAGAAAAACCGTCAGTCTGTCTGTTGATTGGACGTTTTGATACGAGAACACGGCCATGTCTGTGCCAGTGAATTGTGGGTATGCTCGTCTCACTCCTTAATGCATCTTGCCGGCGAACGGCACACATTAAAAATGTTTGTATTTCATGCTACTTTGATGTGCATGATATATTGTACGTACCAATGTCCTTAAATCGGACTGAAAGTTCACCTAAACAGTGTGTGATCACACAATGGCATTGGAATGCCGACGCGCGCATGCAGTTGATGTCATCACATGTCATCATCACATAGCAGTCAGGAGTATGGCTCCGCCCACTAGCCGTACTCCGCCCTTCACATTTCATGCATTTGTTGTTTTGTGGTTTTAAAATGAGCTATTCAAATGATGAGCAGCTATTCCTGGTATTTCTTGCCTAGTGAAAATCAAGCACAGGAACATGTTGTACGCAGCTTTGGGCTGGGAGATAATATTAGACCGTTTCTGGCAGAGGGGCATATTTTATTTATCATTTAAAAGGAAATAGTTCAGCATGGTGCCTGTGATTTACCATGAACAAAGAGGGCAGCTTCCTATTGGTCAAGAGACACTGCACTGTGTGCTGCGGTGCACTCTCAGAAATAAAGGTACAAAAGCTGTCACTGGGGCAGTACCTTTTCAAAAGGTCCGTGTTTGTACCTAAAGGATCCATTTTGGTACCTTAAAAGGTACACATTAGTACTTAAAGTGTACATATTTGAACCTAGTAGGTACAAAAGTGTACCTTTTGAAAAGGTACCACCCCAGTGACAGCTTTTGTACCTTTATTTCTGAGAGTGTAGTTACAGACATCAAATTTAAGGATAATTCTTACTGCCGCCAAAAAAGCAAATGTTACCTGACTATAGTAAATGACTACTATTGGGAAATAATGTAAATACACATGTACAGTGGCCACAAAAAATATTTAGACCCTAATAAGAATTGCATCTATTCCCATATTTTTAACTTTTTAACGTTTATCTGAGTAATGAACAGATTAACAATTAAAATAGCTCAAAATATACTTACCTAAAATAGTGTGTGCAGTTACTTTTAACCAACAGTTGAGGTAATATTAATAAATATATTTACTGATGTTTGTTAAGTTTAGATGAGTTTAAATCTGTTTTCCAGATGAATCACTCAGGATCACATCAGAAATGACAAAATGATGTATTTAGTATGTTTTATTTACTGACAAAAATGGTGTAGGCGTACTTTGAAACTATTTTCCCTCAGAAATTGCTTGAGAATTTCACAAATAGTAACACATTGAAGGAAACAGGAATGTGAAAAAATGAATATAAATATCTAAGCATCCTTAAATCAACATACATTTACTTGAGATGCAAAATAAGCAAGTCTTGTTTTCAGAGTAACTGAACAAAATTAAGTGAGTTTATGTTAAAACACAAACAAACATCTGTCATTGGGGTGTGAAAACCTTCAGTTAAGTTGATTTTTCTGAGCACATTGGCAGATATTTGTTTTTGTTTTAATCATGTACTCAATTTTGATCAGCTGCTCATGAAACAAGACTTTTTATGTTATTCTGCTTCTCAAGTAAATTTATCTTGATTTAAAAAAACATTACAGATTCACACTGGAAAACAAGACAAAAATACTGATGAAAAAGTCATTTCCATATTCTATTTTTTTAGTAATGGAGATATGTTGGAAGTTGTATTATCAAACTATGCGTTTCTAATATAAGACATTTACATTTAGAGACTTTTAGAACGTCTTTAAAAAAAAAAGCCTGCAGAAACTCTGATTTTTTACACTCTAAAAAAAATGGTGCTATATAGCACTAAAAGTTCTTGGCTCGTAATCATAGGGGAACCACTTTTGGTGCTATATAGCACCATGTCTTTAAAGGTGCTATATAGCACCTTTGTCAAATGCTGCTATGTAGAACCATAAGAGGTGCCAGATTGCATTGTATTTCTTCAACAAAAATGGTGCTAAACAGCACCAACAGTGGTTCTTTGGCTCGCAAAGAACCTTTAAAGGGGCTTAACAGGTTTTTTGTACGGCAGTGGTGCTATATAGCACCTTAATCACCCCAAAGAACCACTGAAGAACCGCTGAAGAACCATACAGGAGCTTAACAGGTTCTGTATATGGTAGCGGTGCTATATAGCACCTTAATCACCCCAAAGAACCGGTGATGAACCACTGAAGATTATGAGCCAAAGAACCACTTTTAGTGCTATATAGCACCATTTATTTTTATTTTTTCGAGTGTACACTTTGTCATTCATTCTGTTCATTTAAAATGAGCCTTCGAGTAGCGTCCCCTTCCAACAAAGCACAAAAATGCTGATCCAAATATATTCAGTCTCAATTTTAAGCAGTATGTCTGTTGTTTTATCATTTAAACCCTGCTTTTTGTGAAATGTTTTGCTTGAAACGTGTTTGCGCTATCTTTCTTTAACATAAATGCCACTTCTAATCTATTGCAATGACATTCAACGTTTTGCCTTCAAGTGTCTACGTACTTTTTGCGGCCACTGTTTATTTTTTAGATAGTATCATCATGCAATAAAGTAGCAACTCAATGTGGAAGTGTGTGATTTGGATGTGCAAATTCTCTTTTCTTTCATGTTGCTGCAGTGTAACTGGTTGTGTTTGACTTCTCTGTGTTTTGTGCAGCCCTCGTAAGACTGAGGATTCAACTGTAGCACCAAAAGAACAGCAACCACAAGAGCTATTTTCACAGTATTTCTCCTTTTAAATTTTTCAAGACACTCAACTGAAGAGCATGTGAAACTGCAGTTTTCAATAGCCCATTTGTCTGTTCTTGATATCTCACTGTGAGTTTGTTATTTTCCCTTTTGATATATGGGCAGTTACTTGATTTAAAATGAGATGCACATTCATTTCATATAATATTCATAAATATGTCTTTTCTGGATGGACTAAAACTGTTGGAATACCAATGTCTTGCCAGTTTTGAAATAAATTGCACAGACACTTATATATTTGTATTATATTGTCTTCTTACAAACTATAAACCATCAATATAATCAATTAATAAATAAAACATATATATATATATATATTAAATCTATACTCAGAACATAATTTTCACTCAGAAATTGCTAGGAAATTTTACAAAAATTACAAAGAAATGTACCCCAATAATCATTGTTTTATTTACAACGTTGTATAAACTATGAAACAAATAGATTCTTTACATTTGTATGTGTATTTTATTCAAAAAGGCGTATAGATTTGGAATGAGGGCGAGTTAATAAGACTTTTTTTATTTAGTGTTTTTATTTGTAGCTGAACAATCCCTTTAAATGCACTTTAAGTAGTTTTTAATGGTGCTTTTTATGGTTTTCCGCTTCAGTGACTTGAACGGGATCTGCACATGGTTTATTTCTCGCTGCTTTTGTTTGAAAAATTCAGTCAGTTGGATCATTTAAAACAAACTTTCTCTTTATTGGTTGTCCACATTTAAAAACATCCTTAAATTACCCATTTTAGCTCTCTCTCCTTCTCAGATCATGTTCACAGGAAGTGTAAACAGACATTAATATGTTAAGCGTACAAGCGTAATTTACCTCAGTGCCAACATGCTCTGTTCTTCAGTGAATGATATATGATTTCTGGGAGTGACATAAATTTTACATTTCAGTACAGTTATGAGAGTTTTTTTTTTTGGGTGGGGGGATATTTACATAAATGACTTGGCACTTAAAGGAATTGCTGGGAGGCTTACACGTTTTACAGGCATTTTGATGTTCGTTCTATGTGTTTTTGTGAACTAGTCCAGTTCAGATGACTGCTTCCTTCTGTGAGGTCTACATTCTTATACAAAAACATATCTGAATTTACCGAACATACAATTTTGTATGTTTTATATATACCAATACAAAAAAAAAAAAAGAGATTTGTACTCATCCAAAGGTCAAAAATATGCTTTTTGTTGTAAGAATAATGCAACAAACTTAAATGAAGAAAAACCAGTGCCGCCCTCGAATCATTTCAGGAAATTAACATGTGTTGCATCATCAGGACATTTTCTATTCCCCAAAATTGTCCAAGGTCTTGTACAGCGCGTCTTGCGATCGGCCGGTTGTCATCTTTTGGTGTCACATGAGCAAGACGATGATGTAGATGAGCAGCAGGCAGATGAGGATGAGGGAGAAGTTGATGATGAGATCTTGTAGATTGCGTTTGGTCTGCGGGTTCACTTCGATGTTGGACGCCCTCCGTATGGCTGAGCGTGTCATGTGCTGCACCCTCTCCATCCTGATGAAGACTGCAGACTAGTGGCAGTGAGAGGAATGGACGGATGGAGATGGTGGTGCTGTTGCGTTCTTGTGGTGCCTTGTGGTGAAAATGAGAGAAATGATTCTATTTTAAGATGATGATAGAAGTCTTAGAAATAAAAATATAGCAGGTGATCACACTTGGATTTATTTATAGTAAATCTGTTCTGATTCTGATGTGGGCGGCTCAATCTTTATTTAACCCTCTGATGTATGTTGCCCATTACAGTGGGTTGCATTTTTTTAACCTTTCAGGTTGTGATGTTGCATCCTTACCCATAATTCCCTATTACTGTCCTTATTTATTTATTTTTTGTATTTATGACAACATAAAATCAAAATAGCCTATGAAAGTGATGCATAAAGTAAAAGTTTGCTATAGAGAGATGTGTAACACTCTAAAAATACATAATTTATCATATATAAACTTTAAGCTGTTTTCTCCTAAGCCATAATAAAATATATAATTTCAGGAAGAGAAAATTGCATTTTTTATATTTATCTATTTATTTATACAAGTTATGATGTTTTAAATTATGTAATATTTTATTAACATTTGTTAAAAATTTACTTATTTATTGGACTATATTTATACGTGTATTATTGATAGTATTGTTTATATTTGTTATTTTTATACAAATACATTATGATATTTTGAAATTACATATTTAAAAAATCTGCTTATTTATTGGACTATATTTATAAATGTAGCCTACTATATACAGTTATAGTGTGTGTGTGTGTGTGTATTATATATACTGCATATATAGGAATATAAAGGAATTTATTCTTATAAGAACAAAATAAAGAATTTTAGGGAGTAGTAAAAAAGTAAAAGCTTAATGTTTATATCTATTTATTTATTTATTTATTAGTATATTTATTTATATTAAATTAAATTATATATATAATATTTTTATTATTTATAAATAAAATACACTGTATTTATTTATTTATTTAAATATAAAGCAAGTTTTTTCCTTTCCTTTTCCTTCATGATTTCATAACTCATGTATCGGAAGTTCATGTAACTGATTAACAAATATATGAAGAGTCATTAAAAATACTACATGAAAATGCAGTACCATGTTCAGTAGATATTGTGCAAATTTAGATTCTTTAACAATAATAACAACAACAACAGGAATCTTACAATCAGATTGTTAGTTCTATTCATAGCATGCATTCGTCTTGCATATTTGCCATTTTCCAAAGTGATGTGATTAGCATGAACACTCTGTAGTGGCACTCAAAGCCATACTCTTACCCTCTTTAGGGCACTCGTGTTAAAAGCTGTGAATGACATGCATTTGTGAGTGACGGCCACTTGTCTAACAGCTAAAGCTACTCTCTTATCGGCCGTCTGCAGATATATGTGCTCAGTATTTCCAGACTTTGCCAGAAGTTCACGTACCGTCAGTCGAGTCACTCTAAATGTCAACACTTCTTTAAATTAAATCGTAGTCAACCACTGATTGTTGATACATTCTTTCAGGTCTTGCTTTCCCTTTACTGAAACTGATGTACAAGTAATTCCAAGCAAGTTTCCAGGAACAGCATTCCTATTAACCAAGTTAATTGACCATTAAACAGACAACGTAGACTGTTAGACTGCCTGTCTTTCTTTATCTGTCTCTCTATCTTGCTTATCTGGCCTCAGGAAAAGAGCATTTTAGATGAGAAATTTCAGAAGTCTATATCGTAGTCCTCTAGTGTTTAAGGATTGAACTAGATTTAAGAGACCCTGCATCACTATTAGCCCCTCGAGCACGGCACTTGACTTAAGTTGCTCCGTGTGGACAGGATAAACAAACATCAGCTAGATGATAAAAATAAAAATATCTCAGCAAAAGCAGAGACTTATGAACTTGATCTCATTTTAAAGGCTCCAAAAGCCAGTGTTTATCAGGAGAGGCCCTGCATTCCAGTCCTGTGATCCAGTGACAATTATAACTGCTTAGCTGTAAAGTAAACTCTAGCATCTGTGATCAGCTGTATTGAAGCTAGATTTGCATTTTTTCAATTATAAAACACTATACGATGATCCTCTGTACTGGTCGTATAGGAAAAATAAATAAAACATCAAAGCACACTTATATTCCTGTGAATGTATGTTACAGTTCGTCAAATTATTGTTTGACTTTGACCGACTGTTTTCAGTTCGCTGATTTGCATGGAAACAAATTTTATGAAAGCGGTATTTCGGTGCAGGATGCAAATGTGCTTTTTGTGTTCTTTCTAGACAACTCATCCTCTGTGTCCTTCAACTTTGATGTTTTTAATTCTCTTTAACTCTTTTCTGACGTAAACTGCATGCAATGTCTAGGAAATCTTAATGTTTTAATATTAAAGCTAATATTTTCATATTATTTTTGCTTAAGTAGCTGTGATGATTCCGTTTGAGAGCTGTTAAACTTGATTTAATTGATTAAAAGGTTTTTCTTACCTGTTAAATGGCAGCCGAAGAAGGAAGCAGTCCTTTCAGATAAAAAGGTAAAGAGTGAAGCAGCAGGAGACACACAGGCTCTCAGGACACGCTACAAAGTTTATAGGAGGAACTGAAAGGGGTGGGGAAAACAAACGGGAGGGCGGTAGATGCAAAGGGAACGTATCCCCATCTCAAGATCACAGGACGGCCTGTTTGTATCTGCTCCTCCATCCAGTGTTTGTTGTGATGACACACGACTGATGAAGGAAGTCAATGCTGGATCATTATCCTTCCGAACTCTGGTTTATAGTAAATAGGGAGGAGTGATAGAGCAGGATTGTTAGATTTTGAAATGAAACAAAAATGTATATGTAATATAACAACAGAATGATTACAAATACAGAAGTAATGTTCCAGCTCATAGCATTATCAGTCTATAAAAACATAAATATCAATTGAGGTTTGAAAAAAAAAAAAAAAAAACAAGAATTGAGAAATGTTTAATTTTCTATAAAAGCAATAAATATAAATATGATGTATTTATTCATGTATTTTTATAAACGCTAAGCTTTTTTTCTGTAAGATCAAAATACATAATTTTGGGAAGAGAACATTATTATTATTATTATTATTATTATTATTATTATTATTATTATTTTCTAATATTGTTATTAAATTATTATTATTGTTTTTATATTACATATTTTATTAATGGTTTTAATTCATTTAGTAATTTAAAAATCAGTTCATTTGTTTACAACCTTGTGTTATTTATTAACTATTCACACTGTAAAAAAAAAAAAAAGTTGAGCGAACTTAAAAAAAAAAAACATTTTTACCAGCTTCAGCAGATTTTTGAGTTTGCTCAACTTGTTTTTGTGGGAGTCTGCTGAAGTTTGTTGCCTTAAAATTTTAAGTTGGCTCAACTTTTTTTTTTTTACAGTGCACTATTAAAGACATTTAAAAACAGACATCTCAAAATATTAACCAATTAATAAATTATTTAGTGAATTAGTAACTTATAATTTATAAAGTATTTTGGTATATCAATATGACATTCCATCCTGAATTAAATATCTTTTTGTGGCGATTTAAAAAATTGTAATGGCATTTTAGGACTATTTAGTGGTCTTCATATCAAAATATGAATATATTTCATCAAAATACTAACAGATTTACTAGAGAAAAATATGTATCTAATCACCTTGGTTTTCATTAACAATATGTTAATATGTTATTAGTCTTACAAGCACATAATTGTGTGTCTTCTTATAAAATATGAGTGCAAAGAAAGTTTCTACACTGTAAAAAGTTGTTTCAACTTAAAATAATTTCTAACCCCGCTGACTTAAAATCTCAAGTTGACTAAACTAAAAAAATTAAGTTACTCAATGTTAATTTAAGGGACAACTCGAATATTTTAGTTGACTAAACTAATAATTCTAAGTCAGTGTGGTAACAAATTATTTTAAGTTGAAACAACTATTTATTTTTTACAGTGTATATAAATAGTGATGTTTTTCACATCTAATACATGCGCAAACCATTTGGGACTAATTTTTAAAAAATGGTGCTGAATATAAATTTAGTAATTTTTGCAAATAATTACGGAGAAAGAGCACGAAATGCATTGATTTATCACAAAATTTTAAAGTAGAAAGTCTGAAATAATATTTTCTTTTAAAACGTACTTCCATTTTTTTATAGAGTTGTTGTATAAGATATGAAACAAAGACCGTTGATGCTGAGAAAAACAACAGGTCCGTGCAGAGACTCCTTTGTGTTAAGGAGCTTTACAGGCTTTGGAAAACCTAAATCAAGCACGGGGTAAATATTTGAAAAGCACACCGCTCTTATCTAACAGCCAAGGATGCGTAGAGGAATGCGAGCTGGTTGTGTTTTCTCTGGACTGGACTCTGCTGGCTTTGGCGTGCCTCCACGTCTCCTGCTGTCCTACAGCTATGCGCGACGCAAGTGTGCGATTCCACAGAGTAAGCCCCGGTAGCACTGCCGCCTCTTCAACAATAAAAGTACAGTAATGACCGAGAAGGTGACAGTGCAATGATGTGTCACCACAGATGGCTGAATTAAGTTCTGGATGAAGCCGGACCTGCACCATAAACCCCAAAACACATTTACTAGAGTATTTATCAATCACACTATGTGGATTTACTCGCTTCTTGGTATAAATTTAGGAAATGGTTGGCACTTACACACTGTCCGAGAAGGGAACAGGACTTGGGATGCGCAAGCGATCACGTGGTAGTTTATTCGTTGTTTGTTTTTGCTCTCCATTTTCAAAGCTTCATCTGTTTTCTCACAGCTGCAGGGAGAAAATTGTGTCAGTCGACAGTGAAGATGCAGAGGACCCGTCAGACACCTCTGTCAACACCTCTTGCTTATGACAGATGGATGGCTCTAAACAGAAATGTCAGGTCAGGGAAGGTGCAGCTTTTCCACAGGATAAGGAACGGGGCCCGTGTGTCTGACACGTAGCAATAGCATTCTGTAAAGGTGGCGGCTGCTGCAGAGTGGCACAAGAGGCCGGATGATTAAGTTGTTTATTTCAGCAGGGATTCACAGCTTTGGTCGGGAAGCATTTTATAAAAAGTTTTTAAAAACTTATATTTATTATAAGTTTCAGACTAATGCTTTGCAACTTGCTCCAAATGTTTTTTTATTTATAAAATTAATCAAAAATATCCTTGTGTTGGCTCTAACAAAAATAGTGTATTTAATTAGTAATTATTTATTTTGATATATACTATACACTACTGTACTTGGTCATGGTAGGTACAAGGTTTTTTTGAAAGAAATGCGTTAAATTTAGCCCGGTCTCATGAAAATACATATAAATATTACGCCAAAAAACCCCCGAAAACTCGCTATGCTACGCACGTTTTTGGCGTGCATATGATACGCATCTACACCACTACCC
This sequence comes from Acrossocheilus fasciatus, assembly GCA_036784905.1. Classification (NCBI taxonomy): domain Eukaryota; kingdom Metazoa; phylum Chordata; class Actinopteri; order Cypriniformes; family Cyprinidae; genus Acrossocheilus; species Acrossocheilus fasciatus. The sequence goes on along the minus strand of CM071954.1, from coordinate 7,963,702 downwards.
TAATCCTACCCATCGTGTAGCATAGACACGCCAAAGTCTATTTTTGCGTATCAATACCACAAGTTTTCATTTTTATTTGGCGTACTATTTATACGCACTTTCATGAGATCGGGTTGATTTTTCTTGGAAATCGGGCCAATTTAAGGGTTAAAATGTAGCCATAAACTGCAACAGAATTCATAACAAGAACATTTTTGCAATTTTAAAGGTTTCTAAAAAGGTTTCTTAAAATGTAATAATTTCATCCTTTCACCAGCCGTTAATTAAATGCGTAAAACCAACTGTAGTTGACACAAACCTGTTTATTTTCGCTACAGGTTTGAATTTAATTTAGCCTGGGTCATTTTTCTACACACTGTTATACCTAGTTATGTTTATGGATTTAAAGGATGAGGGCATGTCATGCAACCTGTCCATGTTGGCATTTGCCATCAGCTAGCTTCCACCAGGTTAAAGTTGGTGTTTAGCCAAAACAGAGGCACGGCCTTTGTCATCAACTTCATAAGATATATATGAGAAACACTTTCTTGTCCCTTTTAAAATTTGGATGAGCCTATTTACTTTGCCTCTCTGTACATAATTATATGGTTTATTTGTTTCATCCTTACTACTAGAAATGAATTCTTCTCTCCAGGCTGAAATTGGAAATTGATGAGGCCGTGATATGCGATCAACGTGCAGAATATCTACCTATTGGTGAGTTATTAGCAAGGGTTTCAGGAACGCTCGCACACAAGCAGACAGATTAACACACCTATCAACTGAAGACAGACGCTTCCCTCAGCTCTGTAAATTAAAAAGCTCTCCGGAGGGATTTGGAGCGATGGGCTGTGGAGAATGCCTTGAACTATTTTTATACACACACATTCGCATCTGCCCTAATATGGGAACCGAGACACATCAGCTGGACACATTATTTCTGTAATCAAGAAGAAGAAATAAGCTTCAGCATTTCTTCATTATTATATTGCTCATTGCTTACTTTTAATCAGTTTCAGTGAGAAGGATCTGTCAGTCATGGTCATGCTAGGGATTTTCTTGTTGGATATTGTCAATGAGGGTCTCCCAAAATAAACTTCCTTTGTTCCCACAAATCCTCAGCAGCACTCGAAATAAAACTCGCACAGCGATCTTTGCATGGTTGTGGTGGGCTGATCCTAGGAGAATCCCCCTAACCAAACTTTCGCTGCAGTCCCGCAGCTCTGCAAACACTCCTGCTATTACGTGTTAAAGCAGGTGTGAGGGATTTTCAAACATTTGCAGAAGGATGACAAAACTTGCGTTAAACTTGTTTAGAAAATGACCTCACGGGGGCCTGATTACAGTAGATTCCAAAAAAGGCTGTGCTGGTGGTACGCTGTTGTTTGTTACATCAAAATGCATTTTGTTTTTCTTTTCGTGATTCTAGGATGGCCTCAGATGACACATCCACCATGACACATTCAAAAAGCAGAGGTGGAGGACCCTGTATAGTATATCCCAGTCATGTGCCGCCCATAAAACATGTTTTCCCAGACATCATGAATTTAAGCAGCATTGTGGAATGAGTGTTATGCTGTATGGATTGTCTTTGGCTCAGAGTAAATCCAAATTATTAATCCATTGATGCTCAGTCTGGACAGTGCTGTCGTCGTCCTGTCTTGAATTGGTGAGAAGTGCCAGCAGACAAATTACTCCATCTAATTAATTCTGATTAATTATATAGTATCATTTTTAATCATTTTAGTTATATGTATATATGTGTGTGTGTGTGTGTGTGTGTGTGTGTGTGTGTGTGTGTGTGTGTGTGTGTGATTTTTAAGCACAACATAATATTAATAATAAGAAGAAATGTTTCTTGAGCACCAAATTGGCATATTAGTATTTCTGATGGATCATATGACACTGATGACTGGAGGCATCAATTACATTTTAAAAGTTATTTAAATATAAATTCTTTGTAACATGTTGATCAAAAACAGTCCTGGTTAGCATGAGAGGCTTGTTTCAAAATATTAAAAAAAAAATCAACATATAAAATATGTTGAAATCAACATGAAACAGCATTCGCACCCTATTTTACTATCATAATGCAACATGCTTATATAAAATAAAATAAAAAAGTAGCGTGTAGGATCTTGATTTTGTCCATCAGAAACTGATTGGATTAGGAAAAGTAATGATGTTACATAACAAAATGAAGTTTGTGGATTGTGGAGGACTACACCACTTCTGAATCACATGGCTAATGGTTAATATTATTTTTTTCTATAGCTAAAAAAAGAAAGCCACTGTATTAAAGTAAATAGGGTCAATTCTTATTGACTTCTAAATGGAGTCACACTCAGCTAGCTACATGCATCTATATGCATAAATCTTACCTGTAATTGACATCAAATAACCTCTACTTATAGCATTATTGGGGTCCCAAATACCCTGCGAATAATACATCATAACTCCAACTCTAATATTCATGTTGTGCTCTTTTGAACTGACCGTGTGATATTTTAAGCCTGGCGAGGAGACAACTTGGACAAAGACAGTGGAAAAACATTTCTGCTATTTATAAGGTCTGATTAAAGGGTCAGAGCTTCTCATGTGATAAATACATAAACAAGTACATAGTTCATTGTCACATCACAGGGTCAGTCGCAGGGGGTTTGTGGATTTGAAAGTAGCCCCTTCACAAGATGACCTGTAGCTTAATTAGACACATCACTGAAAGTCCTCTCGCTTGAGAAGTGAGCAGACATCATGGTCCTCCTGCCGCATGGATGTTTTGCATGCCGCATGCATGCATGCATTAACTCACAGAAGGCAAATGATCAACACCACTATCTCTAGTTTAATCAAAATGAAGAGAGTCCTGGTCCTCAGTATAAATGTCAACTTGTTTTTATAAGGTTATATAAGCAAATCTCTTGTGTAAACTTGCAGCGTTTTGGAATGGTTAATGTTCTGTAATATGGAACTTGCATGAATGTTCTTAAAGGGATAGTTCATCCAAAAATGAAAATTCTGTCATTATTTACTCACTCTCGTGTTGTACAAAATAAGTAAAGTGTAAAACACGGATTAAACAGATGGTATTTATTGTCATTCTGGAAGAGACTACACTCTTAAAAATAAAGGTGCTTCACGATGCCATAGAAGAAACTTTTTGTCTAAATGGTTCCATAAAGAACCTTTAACATCTGAAGAACCTTTCAGTTTCACAAAAACTTCTTTGTGGCGAAAGGGTTCTTCCGATTATAAAAAGATAAGGAAGAGATGGTTCTTTAATGAACCTTTGACTGAATGGTTCTTTGTGGAACCAAAAATAGTTCTTCTATGGCATCGCTTGAAGAACCTTTTGAAGCACCTTTATATTTAAGAGTTTAGGAATCTGTATTTACTTTAAAAAATTATATATTTGGCGGGGCACAGAAAAGAGCACATTAACTAGCATGCATGTGTTCAATTCAGCAAGTTTTCACAAGAAATGTACTAACAAGGACTTACTAGGGTACTACTTTGAGAAATTATACTATAAATATAGATAATTATGTCTTGTCATGCATAAAATGATTATATAAGGTACACATAATCCATCTCTGACATTAGCTAGACTGCTAGAGCAAAGGTTTTGTGAAGCATCGCCACCTAGAGGGGAAGTCAGGTAAAACTTACAAAACCTGAATGAATAACATGATGTTGACTACCACTACAAATCATTAAGTGTGATTTTTGTTTGGTTTTACAAACCTAGGAACAAGTTGAAATTATTTTGGAGCATTATGTGACAGATGATATCGATAGAGATACGAAACCAGTTGACCTTAGTCAGGGTAGAGCTACATTTCATTTTTGACAGGAATGAAATCGAGGCTGTGAAGGATAGAAGTACAGTATGTTTAATAGATTGTACTGTTGTTTAGTACAACATACTGACTGTTCAGCTGATGAAATGTCTTTCTGAGACAAGCTTTCAGTCAACTCCATAAAACTGTTTTGAAAGATGGCGAAAATAACATGATCTGGGACCTTCATACTGTGCGTGCTTATATTAAAGACTACATTTTTCCCTCACAGCCTCGTTTCATCTGTGTTCAATTCAAAATGGCATCAAACCTGACTAAGGTCTATTTTTTCAGCTGAATGAAGCTCTTGCTATTCTCAATCTAAACCTGTCTGGATGGTTATGTACATTATCTTAGATATGCTGAATCAGACACTAAATACCTATACACAGTTGTGAGCACTTTGTTATTGATAAAATTCACACTTTTCCTTCACTGGACCTGATAGCAATTACACTTTAACCATTAAATAAACACTGCCTTGATTCTATGACAACTGTAAAGATAAGAACTTCTACACTTTACAATCAAGTGGCCATAGTTCAGTCTGCTTAATCTGTTTGCATGGTTATATATGACACATACTTTGAGAGTCTTCTTACGAAATGCCTGTTTCCGTCTGGTTTCTCGTCAGACACACCTGAGCCACACGGAACAGGTGACCACAAACTTTGAGGGACTTTTAAAGGGCCAGTGTCCCGCCATGGTTGCGTGTTACAGAGCGATAATTAAGTCGTTGGGGAAATCTGCTACTGTTATGTGAACATTAACACTGTATTTCTGTGCAGGGTGTGTTTTGAATCCAGAAGTTCGGTGCATGTGAAATGGAAAAGATTTGTTGGGAAAGGAAGGAAATTACGGGTTTACAGTTTCTGTCAGCGGTACTATTTCTGCTTATTTCTCTCAAAGCTTCATCATGTGACAAATGGCTTCTTGATGCCTCAGTGCACCCCATGGTAAGACTTGAATTTATTATTTTATTTTTTTTCTCATTTACTTGAGCTAATGTGTGAAATATTGTAATTCCAGACAGCCAAAAGTGGCTTCAGACAGTGTACGGATGGCATTTGCCAACGTGAGTAGGACTACTGCCAAGGATTTGTAATCAAGTTTACAATTTATTCGCTTCTTTCACCTCGGTGTCTGTTTACTGATTGGTTTACAAACATTTATGTTCTTCCTGTCCAGATGTTGCATGTCAGCTCGCAGCACCTTATGCATCCTGGATCGGATCTCATAACATAACTTTGGCCTGGGAGTCTCTGAATCAGTCTGATGTGGTGTATATTCCTCAGTGGACCGATCTGTCTGGGATTTGGGAACAAGCAGAGGTACTGGATGACTTTATGTTTATATTAATCATGCTGACGATTAAATTCCACTTACTTTTGGTGCATTTGTACATTATAAATTATTGAGTGAAATTCAGCAATATGCATTTGGGTACAAGTAATTTCCAGGTCATATTCAATTTTAAAAAATGAAAAGGAATGAACGACATTTTTTTCAAAGAAAATAAAGGTTATTTAAATGACTAGTAACTAGGATATTTTTTATCATGACATTATTTTCAAACACATTTCTTCCAAATCTCATATTACTGTATGCAAAAACAATACTTTTTAAATCAATAGAATAAGCTTAAATACAATTCAGTATAAAGATATTACTGTGATGTATAATTACAGTTGTACTTTACAAATATACACTACCATCAAAAGTTTGGGGTCAGTAAGACTTTTTAATGTTTTTGCTCACCAAGGCTGAATTTATTTGATCAAAAGTAAAAATATTGTGAAATGTTATTATCATTTAAAATGTAATTTATTCCTGCAATGGCAAAGCTAAGTTTTCAGCATCGTTACTCCAGTCTTCAGCGTCACATGATCCTTCAGAAATCTTTCTAAAATGCAGATTTGGTTCTCAAGAAACATTTCTTATTATTATCAATGTTGAAAACAGTTGTGCTGCTTGATATTTTTGTGGAAACCATGGTCATTTTCAGGATCTTTTGATAAACAGAAAGAACAGCATTAGCGTTTGAAATAAAAATATTTTGCAACATTGTAAATGTCTTTACTGTCACTTTTTGATCAGTTTTATGCATCATCACTGAATAAAAATATCCATTTTTTTATTGGACTTTTGAACAACAGTTACACAAATTGAATTCCCTTACCATTTCAATAATATATAATAATAATAATAATAATAATAGTCATATAAATTATTATAATTATTGGTATATTTTTTCATATGAGATTTTTCACATTACAGTAAGCTACAAAGAACATTTTAATTTTGGAATGAATTATCACCCGAACATTTCTTGACATTTTTGCATACGACTGTACAATTTTCTTTTTTTTCCTCATAGAATGTGACAGAATCAACGTACACCGTCAAACAATTGGAACCTTTCACCTGCTATAAATTCAGGGTCTGGGCCCTGATTGCAGAAACACACACTTGTTCTCCAGCGAGCCCTTGGTACCAAACAAAACCATTTGGACGTAGGTTAAATCAACAGTTGCTCAACAGTTTTTTTTACATTATGTTTCAAAATCAGTTGTTTGAAGCTGTTTAACATGTTTCCCTTCTAAAAAGTGCCCTCCAGCCCATCCATTGAGAGTATTGAGAGCGTGTCTGGACAGAGTGTGGAGGTTCGCTGGTCTCTACCTGAAAAACCAGGAGGACCCATCTTAGGCTTCAACCTCAATCTCACATCCAACAAACACGTCATCAGTGTAGCAACCGGAGGAAATGTATTCTTCAACACTTTCTACCCGACTTTCCATAACACTACATATAGGTAGTCTTCCCATTTTTATATTTCTGCAATTTTATGCAACATAGAATGCATTATTTAAGGTATTCAGTATATACATTGTTAATTTTTACACTGTAATAGTCTGACGTTATTATTTTGTATTGACATATAATATTGATTGTACTCACTGCATCTCATACAGGATCTCTGTAGCTGCTGTAAATGAAGAGGGCCAGGGTTCAATCGCTGAAGCCAGCATAACAACACCAGCACAAGTTGGTTAGTTTAAGCTCACAGTGAAACTTTTACTCTATCCTGCAAAAATGACCCTAATTTGACTGATAGAACATGTGTTGGTCCTAGAACAACATTGCTTTTGCTGACAGTGCTAAATGCTATTATTCATTAAACTGAGCAAAAGTCACAGTAGAGACATTTTTAATGTTATGAAAGAGTTCCATTTCATATTTTTTTTAATTTTGTGTTCATCAAAGAATCCTGAAAAAGTATCACAGTTTCAACAAAAATATTAAGCAGCACAATTTATTTCAACATGAATAATAATAAGACATGTTTCATAAGCAGAAAATAAGCATATTAGAATGATTTCTGAAGGAGCATGTGACACTAAAGACTGGAGTAATGATGCTGAAAATTCAGCTTTACCGTCACAGAAATAAATAACATTTTAAAGTATATTAAAATAGTTATTTAAATTGTAAAACTAGTTCACAATATTTTAGTTTTTACTGAATTTACAAAATGCAGCCTTGGTGAGCATAAGAAACTTTTTTTTCAAAAACATAAAAAATCATACGAGCCTCAAACTTTAGAAATATTGACATCAACAATGCAAAACCATGTCAGTTGTCATTAAACCTAACCTAAAATCTGACGTTGTTGATCCAAAACCTTGACCTAATAAATGAAATCATGGTAAGCTTCATGCAACCACAGTACTTCAGCATTCTGCTAATATTTCTCAATGCATTGCGTTTACAGTGCCTTGAAATAAACAATAATCTTATTGCTCCATCTGTGATGACTTTCAGAGCAGAATGGAGGCCGGTGGGTCTTTGCTTCCAGATGGAACTCATTAAGGATGAGAGAAGAGGATGCCGATTTCTTCACTACAGCACAATGTCTCTCAGACAGTCTAATCGAGAGCAACATCACAGGTCCGTTCTTCCTCAAATCAATAAATATAAAACATTTCCACCACATAAGAGTGCCCACAGGAAAGAGAAATCACAAATGAGAATACTTCAATATTTCAGTTGTTTCTCTTAGACAGTAAGAAGATTAAATGGTCTCCTAAGAAAAAACCCCAGTAAATGAAATTCCAAGATCAATTTATACCACACGCATTATTTTTTACAGCTCCATACTTTATGCCAGCAATTAGCATGTTCATTTATTGCATTTACATTACATTTACATTTATGCATTTAGCAGACGCTTTTATCCAAAGCGACTTACATTGCATTCAAGTTACAGTTTATCAGCTCTTGCTTTCCCTGGGAATCGAACCCATGATCTTGGCGTTGCTAGCGCCATGCTCTACTATTTGAGCTACAGGAAAGCAAGGAATTTTAGGACTGAGAATTTTTGAGACAAAGCTGATACTTAAAGAGCAACCCTTGAGCAATAAGATGTAGGTTTTGGTGTAGATGGTCCTTGATTTCTGACATCTTACTTGTTATGGGTTTTTTTCAGGGGTGGCAGTGCACTACAGTTCAAACCGCATCTATTTCTCTGAGGGGACTCGTATTTGGGTGAAAGGGGCTGGAAATCTCACCGACCACTCAGATCTCAAGCTTCTGCACTCTGCCCCGCTGGAGGTCACAGCACTGACTGTAGACTGGCTTTATGAGAGGGTTTACTATGTGTCCAGTGGTAGGGTGTGTATTTACCATTAATTAGGGGACTAAAATGATCATTTAGACAACTTTGAAGGACAAGCATCATGTGTTTTTCTACCCAACAATTAACAAAACCACTTTAATAACAATATGGAAATATCCTGGAATGCCTTGCCCTATAGATTTTTATTGTAAGTGCATTACTGTAAATGTTTTTTTGTTTGTTTGTTTTTGTTTGTTTACAAACTGAAAAGAATAGTTCACTCAAAAGTGAAAATTTGCTGAAAATTTACTCAAACACAGGCCATCCAAGATGAGTCGAGTTTATTTATTGGAACAGATTTGGAGAAATGGATCAGTGGATCCTCTGCAGTGAATGGGTGCCGTCAGAATGAGAGCCCAAACAGCTGATAAAAACATCACAATAATCCACAACTAATACACACCACTCCACTCTATCAATTCATGTCTTGTGAAGTGAAAAGCTGCCCGTTTGTATTAAACAAAACCATCATTAATAACTTCAAAATGTCACTTTCAGATAAAATACATGTTCGACATGCTCGCACTGAAAAATTCATCTCATCTAAATCAGGAGAGAAATATGCATAGATCAAGCACTGTTTATAGGTGAATTACAAATATGTAAGTGGATTCTAATGTGAGAGGACAAAAAGGGGCTTTTTCACTGGAGGAAACATTATTATGGATTACAGACAGAAGCAATGGTGTAAAGTTAAAATGCCTCAAAGAATGATGGATTTGTTTCTTACAAATACACAGCTTCATGCTAAATTTCTCCAAATCTGTTCCGATGAAGAAACAAACTCATCTACATCTTAGATGGCCTGAGGGTGAGTAAGCAAATGCTCATTTTTGGGTGAACTATTCCTTGAAGGGCAAGTCAAAATGTAACAGATGCCGTCAAGAAAGATTAGAACCTTTTTTTTTTCCATGTAAATAATGCCATTGTACGTTCTTTCCCACAAAAATAAAATGCAGGTCTACTATTGTGGATTAGATGACTGTTCTTTTCCAGTGGATATAAATCTCCACCTCTCCAGTGACGCTGTAAACATAATTGCAGATCCGTATAATGGGTGAGTGCCATAAACATGATTAAAAACTGTTTGGTTAAGCACTGTCTCTGCTTTTATATAAAGTTATAAACCATTGTGTAAACTATCAGCATTACAGTATTTTTATCATGTTATTACAAATATGATACTGTAATATTTATTATTACTTATTTATTTATTGCTCCATTAGGGACATTAAAGTTTTTAGTTTTTGTTAGTTTGACTAATTTAGGTAAAGTGTAGTTTAATAAAATTGAAAAATTGTGTTTTTCAGATGGCTTTTCTTGTTGCTGAGCAGTGGAATATATCGTAGCCCTCTTCCAGACATCTCTGGCCAACAACACGAGATAATTCATGTCGTAAAAACACCTTCTGTCTCCAACTTTGTGGTCAGTTTCCCCAACAAGAGACTTGTTTATCACGACAGAAGTGATCAAACGCTCAATGCCACATCTGTGGATGGATTGTTTCCCATTACGCTCTACACAGACATTAACTTTGAAGCAAACAGCATTGTTTATGAGGATGATTTCTTCATGCTCACCAATGGTTATGCACTGTACAAACAAGTTGGTCAGAGTCAAGTGGCCACCTTTAATGAATTCGCTATGGACTGTGACGTGATCCATAGTCAAAATGACGGCTTTGGTAATTTATGCTACTTTAGTGCATCTGCGCAACCTTATCCTGTGCCAAGAAAGCCAAGACAACTTCAAATCCTGTTTGGATCAGATAAAGCCAACGTTTATTGGGATAAACCTGAAAATATGATTGGAGCAAGTGAGTGATACCCAGATAATAACGCTTTTGGATTGTTTTATTAGTATGAGACTATTCTCAGAATTGTTGTCATTCGTTTATTGAAGCCAGGTTTATTAGTTTGGATTTCATTTTGCTAACCTATAAAACTGCACATGTTGTCTGTTAAATAAATTCAGTTTTTTCCTCGCAGGTCCATCTGCCTGGCAAAATTGGACTTATGCTATAAACTGCTCGATGAATGGGTTGGTGGTGATGAATTTTAGTGGACTAACTGGCACACATGCAACAGTCCCAGATCTGGAGAGTTCACAGCAGTACAGCATCACTCTCAGAGCTTGTTCCCCTGGTGGATGCTCCAAATCAGTCTCCTATGAAGGGACAACTCTCCAGCCTGGTGATTATATTGATTCATTGTATCATTTATCTTAATGTTTAGAAACTGGCAACTATTAAAAAGTCATCTTTTCTCAGCCGATGAGCCCCCATATATTGCTGCTGCCAGTGAGGATGACATATGGAAGCAAGATTTGGATAGCACTGAATTTGTGGAACAAATGGTGTCTTACATTGGAGATGTGAAAGGTAAGAATCCAGAGAGATCAGTGACTCTAAAAGGTATTTACGTTAAGTCAAACTTAACATTTTTTGATTTTCACTGTATTCAATAAAAAAATATCAAACCAAGTGGCATCGGCAAACAAATTGTGCTTTTAATGCCTCTCAGGTCTAACTTCACTTCCTGAGGAACTTTTTTATTTTTTTTTATTTTTAACCTACTGGTCCCACACAAGTATCCAAGCAGAATAACCACAGCTGTAGTTCATTATATTAACAATAAACATATTCCATAAAGTTTGACAATCAGAAAGTTTCCAAGACTTTTTGCCTTCATTTTATTCTTTCATATTTTGAAACCTAATAAATATATTGTGAATTGTTTTGATTGAAATGTGTTCTTGAGATTCAAAAGTGTTTTTTTTTCTTGTGCTCACAAGGACTGCATTTATTTGATAAAAAATACTGTGAAATAATATTAAATAATATTAAAATGTAAAATAACTTTTCTATTTTACTATATTTTAAAAAGTAATATTGTTAAAATTATATTTGTAACATTGTGTTGTTACGGTCACTTTTATCAATTTAATGCATCCTTGTTGAATAAAGGTATTAATTTCATTCAAAAATGCATTGCACTTGTTTTGATATTTTAGTTATATAATGCAAAAAAAAAAAAAAAAAAAAAACAATAAAGAAATGGACAAAAAAATCTAGAAAGCTGTAACATCATTTTGCATCTGATTGTATATTTTACGATGCTTCTCTATATAACAAGGTATAAAGCATGTTTTCCTTTCTTCATGAACAGATATGGACTGGTATAGTTCCACAATCTACTGGACTAACAGTTCGGGTCACATTAACTGGATTGATGTGGGTGATCAGTCGTTGAGTGTGATGACAATGCCATCACTCATGAATGCTGAAGCACTGGCCTTTGACTGGCTGGGACAGTATCTATACTGGAGCTGCAACACAAATCAAGTATGTTTTTATATTAAATAATGCTTGAATGAATGAAAACTGAAAAACATAATAAAAAGAAGCTACTAATATTTTATTGACATTTTTTGACGATGTGGCAGTAGCAAATAATTTGCATCTCTTATCAGATATGCCGAGGGTCTCTATCTGGTCATGCAGTTGAGATATTTCTCCAAGCAGAGCAGAAGATTCTCAGTTTGGTGGTTGATTCATTGAATGCTGCCATCTACTGGACCACTGAAACATCAGTAGAAGGCTGTAGATTGGATGGAGAAGACTACCAACTGCTGGAAAAACTGAGTGTGTTCTCTGGGCAAGAGGTGAGGACAAATATACACATAAACCTTCAAATACACTAACATTCAAAGCTTTGGGATCTTGGGGTATTTTAAAATGTAATTTATTCTTGCGATGGCAAAATTTTCAGCAGCCATTACTCAAGTCTTCAGAGTCGCATTATTCTAATATGCTGATTTGATGCTTAGGAAAATTTCTTATTATTATCAGTGTTGAAAACACTGACCCTTTTTAACAGTATAAATATTTCACACACTCTGATAATAGGTTGCTGGTATCACTTTGAACATGATTGAAGGAAATCTGTATTGGCTGGTGCAGGATGGATCCCTTATAAATCTTTACAGAGTGAACGTCAGTGGTGACAGGTAGGTACATATACAGATGTTTAACAGATAGATCTCTTTAATGAATGCTATGGTCAGTGACCAGTTTGGCTCGTAATAACATTTTATTATTGAATATATATATATATATATTTTTTTTAATGATTTGCATAAATTCTATTAACCTGTAAAGGATGCAGAAGTCTAAAGCAGTAGAATTTGCAAGATGGACAACATCTCAAATCACAGATCATCAAGTGGGCTACTACAGCGGACGACTCGTTTGGTTGGATGAGAACAAACAGCTCAGGATTCAGGAGTTGAAGCAAAACACCAGTGTTCTTATGTCTTCCAGCAAAACACCGACGGCTTTTTCTGTTGTACAGCAAATGCTGAAACCTCTTCCAGGTCAGCACTGTGTTAACACATCATGTTTTATATTGCTCTATGAACTTATTCTAGCAAGTGTTGTTAAAAGTCATTGTATGTGTTATGTGTTTGTTTTCCAGATGGATTCGTATCTCCTCCTATAGTTATTCCACCTGCAGTTTCCAAAATTGTTCTTGAAGGGAATGACACATTTATCCGGATACACTGGGAACCCAGCAATATTGACTACGGGACAGTGCTGTATTGTGTGGTGTCAAAGGAACTGTGGAGAAATGTGAAACAGCTTCAGAATGTACTACATCTTTTTTACGATTATTTTAAATTAGAGAATGTAAATCCACCTTAACATTTTAAATAAAAAAAGGTTTTTTTCCGTTTTCCTTGGTAAAAATAAAAAACACTGATAATATATTTCCAACATATTTCTGCAGGTCCCCACCAAATATTGTCATCCTCTTAACACGTTTTCTGAAACGGTCATGAATATCACAAGATTCAAACCAGGAACCAAATTAAACATCACCATAACCCCTTTTTCGTATTGGGGTAAAGGGGAATCAACACAAACAACTTTGATTACTCCAGGTAAGAATCCTGCATTAATCATTAAATATAAATAAACACAAAAAGCAGCTGATTTAAGAAAACTAAAATGCGTCAATTTTAATGAACGTACTGTTTTCCTCTTCGTGTATTTTATTGTGCTATCCAAAAAAGTCACTTTAAATAGTTTTAAAAATTTGCTGAACATTTTCTCAACCTCAGGCCATCCAAGATGTAGATGAGTTTGTTTCTTCATCTGAACAGATTTGGAGAAATTTAGCATTGCATCACTTGCTCACCAATGGATCCTCTGCAGTGAATGGGTGCCGTCAGAATGAGAGTCCAAACAGCTGATAAAAACATCACAATAATTCACAAGTAATCCATAATAGTTTTTTCTCCAGTGAAAAGGTTGTCTGAATCAAGAGAGAAAAATGTACAGCTCAAGCACTGTTTACAAGCGAAAACAATCCAAAACAGTACTAAACAAATATGTCTGTGCATTTTGATGTAAGAGGACAACAGGGGATGGACTCATATTTTGGTCAGAAATTATGGTTTGAAGTTAAAACATCCCAACAATGGATTTTTTTTCATACAAACACGTAGCTTTTCACTTCACAAGATGTTGACTGATGAACTGGAGTTATGTAGATTACTTGTGAATTATAGTGATGTTTTTAATCAGCTGTTTGGACTCTCATTCTGACGGCACCCATTCACTGCAGAGGATCCATTGGTGAGCAAGTGATATAATGCTACATTTCTCCAAATCTGTTCTGATGAAGTCTATGAACTCACCGATGACTCATCTACATCTTGGATGGTTGAGAGTGAGTACATTTTCAGCATATTTTCATTTCTAGCTCAACTATTCCTTTAATTGCTCTCTGGTTGTCACCCAGCAGGTACTTCGTTAGACACTGACATGACATTGATTATTGTGATTGTATCGGTTACTGCCTGTATTACACTGATTATTCTCATCCTCGCCGCAGTCAGTAAGTACACAAATGACACAGTTCCTTTTGTAGAAAGAAAAGTTTCATCCCCATATTAAAACTAATGAGAAGACTTGAAAGCGCAACATTTGCTTTCCCTGCTGTTTTGATGTAGTTTGGCACAGACACCATAAGAAAAAGGATCATGGGACAGTTACACAAATAGGCGCACATGTCCGTCCAGATGTGGAGTTGGAGTATATTCGAGGTTTAGTTGGTCTTGGGAATGCCTGCTATGCTATCAGGTACACAGGAACATCTCTTACAAACTAAGATGTGATTTTGTTGCATCTATAAACCACAAAAAGTGTTAACATTTAAACAACTTTCCCATATTTCCCAGTAACATACCCGCCCAAGGAGAGATCGAGTCACTTCCTGTGTTTCCTAGAGATTGTCTGAAGCTTCAGAGGTTGTTGGGTAGTGGTGCTTTTGGAGAAGTTTATGAAGGAGTTACAGTTGGCAGCCAAATCACTGAAGTTGTGCCGGAGAGGAGAGTGGCTGTCAAGGTATACATCCATATAAAGCCTGTACACTAACATGATTTCTCATATACTTCCACAGTGACTACCTATATGCTGTTTCAGCAATTACGGATTGTGATTATAAAATGTTTCACAAACCTATCTCTTCACAGACACTGCGAAGAGATGCCAGTGACTATGAGAAAACTGAATTTTTAAAAGAAGCTTATTTGATGAGGTAAAAGACATGTTTGCTCTCAGCATCACACTAAAAATATGATTATAATAGGGAACAATGGGGCAAAGCAAATGATGATGAGGCCCCCTGGCCTAGAGCAAATGGCAATGTTTGTCATAGGGTTTGTTGTTAATTAGTGTTGTGGGAGAAAATAAAGTCTAAAAGGACCCTTTACTGAGACGGCTCTGCTGTAAAATAGTATTTTCAAAGGTTTGGGATCAGTGAGAGTATTTAATGTTTTTGAAAGAAGGCTGCATTTATTTGATCAAAAATACAGTATTATTACAATTTAAAAATAATGTTTCTATTGAAATATATTTTCAAATGAATTTTCAGCATCATTACTCCAGTCTTCAGTGTCACATGATCCTTCAGAAATCATTCTAAAATGCTGATTTGCTGCTCGAGAAACATTTCTTTTTATTATCAACGTTGAAAACAGTTCAGATCAATCATGCAGTGTTTTGTGTTTGTTACTATCCAGCCAGTTTAATCATCCTAACATCCTGCGTTTGCTTGGAGTGTGTCTGCTAAACGAGCCACATTACCTCATCCTAGAGCTGATGGAAGGAGGAGACCTTCGTTCTTACCTGAGAGCAGCTCGTCCTACAGCTGTGAGGCATTGTTTTAATATATGAGGTGCTTTTCTGACTGATTAGCACTCACATGTTCTTATGTCTCATAGAGCCATAAAGAGCTACTGAATCTCACCAGCCTCCTGGACATCAGTTTGGATGTTGCCACAGGATGTGCTTATTTAGAAAGGATGCACTTTGTTCACAGGTAAAGATGTGTTCGTACTGTGCTAATGCTCGCAATGCCAGTGTCATGGCTTTGATTCCCAGGGAATGCATGAACACACGACATGTACACCTTGAATGCAGTGTAAATCACTTTGGATAAAAGTGCGTAATGCGTAAATGTTAATGCATCTAAATTAAACTATATTTAATATG
Organism: Acrossocheilus fasciatus; assembly: GCA_036784905.1. Lineage (NCBI taxonomy): Eukaryota > Metazoa > Chordata > Actinopteri > Cypriniformes > Cyprinidae > Acrossocheilus > Acrossocheilus fasciatus. The sequence goes on along the minus strand of CM071954.1, from coordinate 7,947,651 downwards.
CACAGGGATATTGCTGCAAGGAACTGTCTGGTGTCAGTAAGAAGCTACACAGACCCAGAAAGGGTCGTTAAAATAGGAGATTTTGGATTGGCCCGGGATGTGTATAAGAACGACTACTACAGGAAGAGGGGTGAAGGTCTGCTTCCCGTTCGCTGGATGTCACCAGAAAGCTTAACAGATGGGATTTTCAATAAATATTCTGATGTCTGGTCAGTATCATGAGTTTTCTTGTTGTTTTACACTCTTGGAAAATAAATGATTCTATATTTGCATATATGGTTTCATGAAGAACCTTTAACATCCATTCCATTGCACAATTAATGAGTTACTGTATATTGGAAAGGGTTCTTTAGATTATAAAAACATTTCTTCACACTAAAAAAAAAAAAAATGAAACATTCATGCGAAACCCAAAATGGTAATTCTGTGGCATCACTGCAAAAAAAAAAAATATATATATATATATTTTTTTTTTTTTAACTATGAAACCAGTTGTATACATATTCCTACAAATATATTTTCTTATAATTTGCACATTTCAGGGCATTTGGTGTGCTCTTATGGGAGATTATGACATTAGGAAAGCTACCATATCCCACATACACCAACCATGAAGTCTTAAACCATATCAGTACAGGTGCGCGACTGCCTTTACCAGCAGGCTGTCCACAGAGATTGTAAGTCATATTAGTAGATGATTTCAACAAATACATGTTATAAATTGATTGAATGTGAAGACAAAGATATAATATTTACTCTGAATGAACATGGATATTATTACTGCTTTTTAGGTATAATCTGATGATGAGCTGCTGGAGCAAAGAACCAACAGAGAGGCCAAACTTTCAGTACCTTGAGGAAACCCTGAGGAAACTGAGAGATTACGAGGCGGATAAAAGAGTGAACCAGAATGGAGCAGCAGGTCATGTGAACCAAGCCTACCAAGAAGATGGTATGATCTTAATTTCTTCATATAAAACAGAATAAATGAATAGATTTACTCTGTTACATCTGAATCAAATGTACAGATGTGTGCCCAGATTTTTGACTCATTACTAGATGTACCTCTTATGTATGTGCTGGTTCTTCAGAAGAGGAGGTCTGCACTGGTGTGGATGAAGATGAAGACCTGGAAACTGGATTGTCTCCTGTGCTCAGCAATGAGGGACTGAATTACTTGATGTATCGTGCTGAGAGTCCAGACAGTGTTCAAACAGACTCATCGACACCCACCGAAGATAGATAAGACTATAATTGCCCGTGTTGAAATCGCTGGCATCCCAAATTTGCACAGATTGTGAGCTGGACCTCACTTTGTAATCTTCTTCCTTGTAAATACTGTATAAAACAACAACAACAATGAAAATAATAATAGTTGTATTTTATGTACAATGCAGAAAGATTAATAATAAAGATGAATTTATCTGTATTTTGTTATTGGCTGAATTGGTTAAATTATGCAAACAGCCAAATGAATGAATGAATGTTGAATTTTTGATGTACAGGCCTAATGTAGATTTGAATGATCAATAAAAAGAGATATCAACATTATGAAGAACAACTAGATTTCTATTTCCTGAAAGAAATACCAGTAGGTCATTCCTGGGATTCAGTGTATTTTGGACATCATAGCACTTAAAAATGAAACATGTTTTTTAAAATCAGTTCTTGTGTAATCATCAAAGGGAGCTGTAAAGCGTGAAAAATAATTTTGGTATATAAATATATGGTATATACAACCTTAGGCATGTAAATTTAAGCAATTATGAGCCAAATTAAATGAAGAGGACCAAAAATGTCCACCCTGTTAGGGACAAATGAACAATTTGAAAGATTTATGAATATGCAAATTTAATAATATTATTTAATATTCATAATTTTAATAAAGTTTAAATACTCTACTTCTTCAACTTAAACATCAGTTGCTGTCACTGTCACTATGTAAACTAAATGTGTCCACCCTGTTCTGACTTCACAGGGTGGACATTTTGACTTTAAAATTAGCCATTACACTAAGTCTAAGTAAAAAAATGCTAACACAGAAGGTCTGTCAAATAAAGAATTTAGTTTTTTTTTAAATGGTACTTTTACAAATAAGAATTTCTATTAACTTTTTTTCATATTCCCTTTAACAGGGTGGACATGTTGAAGTTGACCACATAAGATTGGAAAGATAAAATAAATAAAAACAGACAATCAACAAAACAGAGGCTCTCTCACTCACCTTCCTCGGTTGTTTTCCCTCCAAGGAAATGATGTCAGCTGCATGATAAGATATAAGTTCCTTTTTCCAACTTTCATTTAAAATAAAAAATAAAACTTTAATAAAAAATGGGGCCAGTAGTCAAATGTAACAGTGTGGACAATATCTTGAGGGACAAGCTAAATATATATATATATATATATATATATATATATATATATATATATATATATATATTAATGATTTCAATATTTGGAAAATATATATACATTCAAGAAAACTATTACTGACGCCAAACAAGGTGAAAAAAAAATCATTCATATTAAATGTTGTATTCATCATCAAAATAGCAGACAGGAAAAATGTTGATATTTGGTGGTTTAAAATGCTGTAAAATTTATCATTTTTAGAAAGTTTAGAATTATATATAAATAAAAACTTGAATATGCTTAAAGTTTAAAAGGTGATTTTTACGTCAAAGACAACTTTAAAATTAATGTTGTTGCAAATTTTAAGGCAAACCAACCTTGAGCTGTATTATCATTAAATATTGTGTTTTTGTGATCTGCATTAAACCAATTCTAAACGCCGCCCCTGCTCGACGTATGGTGCTCTCGTGTCACGTGACCGCCCTGGGTGGAAGCAGCATGGCGTGCGCGAGTGCGGAGCTCCTCCACAAACTCTACTTTATTTGCACTTAGTTCGTCTTTACATTCAAACCATCAAAGGGGACGTGAACGTATTGAAAGCTGGAATACCGCTCGCAGCATGGACGAAGGGAATAAACTCCAGTTCCCGTCCCTGCCCGCCGCCAAAGAAGAGCAGCTGGTATGTTATAAACACATTAGCGCAGTGCTAACAACTGCTGGATTACAGCCATTCTTCAAAATATCTGTTTCAAAGCAGTACATGTTTGACTAGTGTGTGTAAATGCATGAATAAATACAGCGGTTTGTGCAGATATATTTAATATATAATAAAGCTCTTTAATTAACTGATTGCTCTGAGCAGTTAGCATGATCATCCAGTAGCAGTGTACTAGAATAACAACAACTCAAGAAGTCAAAGTCATGCATATCTCATTGCAAAAGACAACAAGCACAGTCATGAAAAGTAGTAAGGGTAGTGTTTATTATGATACTGGGGATAATATATGAATAATCTGACCATTCCAATGCATAACCGATTTTATTTGATTTTATTTATGCTTTTAGACTTGTTTGCAAATAAATCATTCATCGCTAACCTGCTTTACGATACTAATATTGAGTATAGTCATCTAAAAATATTTTAACCCATTTAGTTGACAACATACTCCCCACCCCCAAGACTTTTAACTTAAAGGAAGAGTTCACCCAAAAATGGAAATTTGCTGACAATTTAATTTATTCGCACTCAGGCCATCCAAGATGTAGATGAGTTTGTTTCTTAATCAGAACAGATTTGGAGAAATTTAGCATTACATCACTTGCTCACCATTGGATACTCTGCAGTGAATGGGTGCCGTCAGAATGAGAGTCTAAACAATCAATAAAAACATTGCAATAATCCACAGGCCCCCAGTCCATCATTACTTTCATACTCTGTTTTGGTCTAAGTTGAACACTAATGTTACAGAACTGATTAAGGGAACAAAAAGTAAATATAACATAGTTTATAAATATGTCAAACCGATTATTGGTCTTGATCATATGTTGGTAGATGCTGATAACAAGGAGTTTTATTCCTGTGTTGTGCTGCAGTTTATGATTCTATAGGTGAGGTAATACTATTACTGTAAGAATGCTTGTAAAAGCTGATAATCAGATTTTGTAATCTCATTTCTGCAGGACTGGGCATATCCAATGAGAAGAGAGATGCAGGTGAGTGATAATGAACACACTTTGCACATTGTTTATTCTTGTTATGGCTTTTATACTGATATAGTATTTGTGGTACAGTAAATACTTGTACATTGTTGTGTCAGTACAGACTTTCAGTAGACATTGTTTCAGTTGTGAGATTTTTTTTTTCCCACCACCTTCAATAGAATTTTTTCTTTTTTTATAATATTTGATGAGTCAAAATCTTTATAACAGACACATTTCATTACTCATTCTCAACAAATGATCAGTTTTACTAAAACTGTCTGATGTAATGATTCAGGAAATCCTCCCAGGGTTGTTTCTTGGCCCCTATTCAGCTGCTATGAAGAGTAAGGTACTGTAGAGATGATCTGTTCTTGGGCATCATGATGAAAATGATCTATTCCTGGGGTTTCCTGTAATAATTCATCTTCTCTTTCAGCTCTCAATGCTGGAGAAACAGGGGATAACTCACATTGTGTGTGTCAGACAAGACATTGAGGCCAACTTTATAAAGCCAAACTTTCCCCATAAATTTAGGTATTTTGATTTCTGATTTGTTCTATGTGGCACTTCAGTATAAAGCTCCATTATTTCTAACAGCTAATTTTCTTTTTTACTTATTTATAGGTACCTTGTTTTAGATATAGCAGATAACCCTGTGGAAAATATTATTAGATATTTCCCAATGGTAAGCTGACCTTTTTTTTATTTTTTATTATTTTATAATATTAATACATTTTTATTTGGTGTGAAATTCTTTTATCTAATTATGATAACCTGTTTTTCTCTTTATAGACTAAAGAATTTATTGATGGATGTTTAGAGACGGGGGGTAATGTTTCTCCATATTGATCTCTATTTTTAATACTAAATTTAGCACTTTCTCTGTTCTGATCCTGGATAATAAGTTTCTTGTAAAAAAAAAAAAAAATGGTTTGTCATTGTCGCTAACACTAATTTTATTTACTTGCTGTAGGTCATCCAATTTGTGTAATGTCTTGCACATTTTTGTGTTGCAGGAAAGGTACTTGTTCATGGAAATGCAGGGATATCAAGAAGGTATTCTAAAACTAAAGTCCATAATCATCTTTTATTAATAGTTCTAAAAAGTTTCTTTTAACTGTGTCTTTTTAAATTTTTAAAGTCATTAATAAAATAATTAGATTTTATATAATTAAATTGAACTTATTATTTATTTATTTTTTTTTATTCCCAGCGCTGCCTTAGTTATTGCCTACCTTATGGAGACATTTGGTGTGAAATACAGGTAACATTATTAGTGGAGAAACAGTTAATGCATGTCCAAAAATATGAATACATAATAATATGGTTTGTCTTGAAGTTTGCAGATCGTGTCATATATTTACTTTCTTACAGGGATGCGTTTAGTCATGTACAGGAGAGACGATTTTGCATTAATCCCAATGTAGGCTTTGTTCATCAGCTACAGGTATGATTTTAAAGTAATCTCAGTATTAATAATTAATTCAGCATTAAGTGCTATAGCTGTTTTATATACATGTATACATAATAAATGGATGTTCTTTCCATTTTCATCAAGGAATATGAAGCAATATATCTTGCAAAGCTTACCATCAAGATGATGTCACCCATTCAGTTAGGCAGGTCTTTCTCCATCCAAGCTGGGATGCCAGGTAAGAGAACATACTTTTATGGCCAAACAGTTAGTTTGTAAATATATTAATCATTTCTAATAGTGACGCATAGTGTATTGATACCATACATCAGCTGTTCTTTTTTTAAATTATTAGTATTTTATATTTAAGTGTATTTGCTTATTGAGGCCCCGTTTACACTAGTGCGGTTTCATTTTAAAACGGCGTTTTAGAATGAAAATGATCTCTGTTTACACTGGCGTTTCAGAAACGATCTCCGTTTACACTACACAACCGAAAACGCATGTCACATGACCATTCATGCAGGTACAACCATAGATATGTATAGGTAGATGCCCTATTATTTAGATGGTGGACGCGTCTACGTGCTTGGAGCGGTCGAATCTACCTATACATATCTATGGGTACAACAATGAGCATGAATGTTAGTGTATTTAATTATGATACTGGGGATGATATGTGAATAATCTGATCATTCCTATGCAGAACTGATTTTATTTATGCTTTTAGACTTGTTTGCAAATAAATCATTCATCACTAACCTGCTTTACGATACTTATATTGAGTATAGTCATCTAAAAATATTTTAACCCGTTTAGTTGACAAAATGGGACTTAAAGGAATAGTTCACCCAAAAATGAAAATGTATTCGCACTCAGGCCATCCAAGATGTAGATGAGTTTGTTTCTTAATCGGAACAGATTTGGAGAAATTTAGCATTACATCACAACGCCATCGTTTTCAAAAGTCTCCGTTTTTGTCTGTTTACACTGAAACGTAACCCCAGTTTTCAAACTAAAATGGGGTCTGCAGCGTTTTCAAAAGTCTCTGTTTTCGACCTTGAAAACACAGAAGTAGTGTAAACGATAGACGTAACCGTAGCAAAATGTGTTTTAAAACAAAAACGCACTGGTGTAAACGGGGCCTGAGATTTCCTTTTGCCATCAAAATTAATCTTTAAAAACACTTACAATTTAAGAAAATGTTAAATATTTAGCAGTTTTCAAAATGAATATTCACTTTTCATAATGTGCTATATTGTTGTGATGCCTCAATTCACTTGTAGCAATTACAACATTTGTTTTAGTTTTCAGTGACTTGTTTTTTTATTTATCTTTTTGAAGTGCAGAGTTGTATCTCTTTTTTATTTTTATTTATTTATTTATTTTTGCATTGTGAATCTGGTTTTGTTCCTGGCTCCATTTGATTAATGGTTATGTTAGTAACTCATTTGTTAGTCACTTTGGATAAAAGCATCTGCTAGATGAATAAATGTAAATTAAAATTTATGATTATAAATAACTGGCTTAATTGTACTATAGAACTGAGAGCTGTAATTTCTACTTTAATGTATAGAACTAGGGTCATTATACATACTGTGGCCGTTCCTAATATCATCCGTCTTTCCCTACAGGAAGTCTAAAGCGAACACTAGAAGAGGATGAAGATTTTGGAAGTATGCAAGTTACAGCAGCACAAAATGGATAGGCTTTACTAAAAAAAAAAAAGAAAAAGAAAAAAAAAAGTGCTTAACCACAGTGGACTTTTCTTTTTACATTTTTATTGGGATTAAAAATGTAAATATTTGTACAGGGGTTGGGAGGGAGAGACTGCTCCTCGTGACCCTTGGAGCTGGGGAAGATTTGATATTTTTTTTCTTTTTCCTTTTTGAGCTATATGCACTGAAATTTTTTGCAGTTTTATAGTATTTAAAGCATTTTGCATTTGCAGCGGGACAGTATTGCAATAATGCACTTTTGATACTTGAATTACTGTTATTTTGTTGGAAGGATTTGGGTTGGGAGGGGATCAAAGAATGGGACTGTCACTGCCGTAGAAATGAAATGGTAGGATGAATCAGTCATGAAAAGCTAGGATGAAAATGGGGAAATGAATTCAGACTGAGGTAAGGAAAGATGCGTTTGCCATAGAATTAACATCCCACTGCTCAATAAAAGATGGCTACTTTATATCTTGTGTTTTCAATGTTATCAATCCCCGGTGTAAAGGTATGACCGTTTATGACAGGACTGTTGGGTGTGGACAGATTTAGAACGATAATCCAGTTCCATTGAAATGCATATATAAACTTGAGATTCATCACTGATTTTTAATGTAACATTTTCAATCCATTCGCCCACTTGTCATTCAATGGTTTTACATCAGTTATAAAAGCACAAATAACATCACTGCCACATGTTTAGCTGTTGATTGACAGACGAGACAAAGCATTTGAATGCCGGCTATCAGTGAAAGTACAAAAATAAAGGCATTTAGTGTACAAAGATATGCTTTTGTTGCATCAGGATGTATTTTAAAATAATTTATTTTCCTTCATCTAGGTTTTACACATAACTAATGATTATCACCAGTGGCTAAGACTAAAGCCAAAATTGAGAAAATACATGAGCATAATAAATAAATGTAAACCTTTATTCTATTTCTGATCTCTATGTTGAAGACGAGTACCTGCAAGAGAAAGTGAAATAAGTTAAAAACCGTTTCAATGCGGCTTTCATAGAACTCACTTAATAGAGTGAAAAATGCGATTTGAGTTTTGGTATTTTAAAGAGAATAAAGCACAGGATGAACATTAAGTAAAAGAGGGAAATATGCCTCAAACAGTTTAGTAAAGAGTATATTTGGAAATGGTTTGTTTTCCCTCTTTAAAAAAAATGTATAGAAATCTTTACATTAGAAAACATTCAAGTATGCAAGCCCTTCTTCTATACAACAAAATGTTTTATCTTTTCTCTTAGACAGGCCACAGTGTTTCTTCATTCTTTATATGATTTGAACTGTTTTCTGTTTCTATAGCAAGTTATGTGAAGCGAAAACATTTTAAATAGAAAACTGAATAACTTTTAAAGCAAGTGCTTGATGTTGACTGCGGACATTTAGAAACTTTCATGAATATGCACATTGTTCTGTGTTGTAGTGAATTTCAAAACATTGTTATTGTGACAACTTGTCACCAAATTATCAAGTTTTTCTTTTTTTGCTGGCTAAAAAAGGTGCAAGTTCGAGGTAGTCCGATCTCAGAAAATAGAACAGATTAAGAGTTCTAAAGCAAACATTCTGTGATGTTCAAGATTCTTTTGGATTCAGTCAAAGAACCGGCGCTGCATGTAAGTCTCGTCTGAAGCAGAGTAGCCAAACTTCTTGTAAAACTCCACATTTTTTGGCGCACACTCCAGTGTTACTTTATAGCACTGCAATTTTTTGCTGAGGAGAGTCAATGTTGATACCAACCTAAAACACAAAAACAAAAGTATTATGTTCAAGGTACTTTGTTTTGACAGATATGTACAGTATTCATGAATATATACTATCTGAAACTCATGATTAAAACTATTATAAAAGTATTTCTAAAAACCAAACTCACAGTTTTCCAAGCTGTTTCCCTCTGCATACGTCACTCACAACCACTTCTTCTACACGCCCCCTCTGCCGGGACAAACCCCCCCAAAATATTATATAATATTGCACTATGAAAATAAGCTCAATTGCAAAATAGGTATTTAAAATCTAATAATTAAATATTAAGTCAATTACCTTTGCACAAGCATGGATAAATTTGTGTTCTATGATGAGTGTTGCTGTGGCAACAATTTGTCCAAGATTTGTGTCTTCCACCACTATCACATAATAGTCTCCAGATTTCTTCATATGTTCAAAATTTGCTAAAAAAAAAAAAAAGTTAGTATCTTATACTGTGAGATGAAAAACCGTGGGGTGTTTTGCATCAGGAACATGCAGTACCTTTGAACTGTTCTTCTGTAACATCCCCAGCCACTGTGAGCTGTGATAAGACCTTATAGAAGCCTAAAAAGGCATAAAGACCAACATATGTTTATCATGATTGTTTGAAGAACTGAACATGAGTGGGCAGAGTGCTGAATGGTAACCAGTACCTCTGTCTAGGTCAGCAGTACAGAGAGGACGGAGGACCAGACCTTCTCCGGGCTGAGAGGGAGAAATAGGGGGCGAGAAGGACACGGTGTTGCTGCTCCAGTCCAGCTCTTGGAGCAGAGAAGGATCAAACAGGGGAGTTTCGTCGAGCAACATTCCAGAGGCCCTATGATCAAATTACATTTCATATGAATTTATCATAGATCAGGAAATAATCCTTGGCAATAAATGTGTACTGGCAACAATTTATATGGACTTTGATCATCTAAACATTTACAATTCAAAGTCAAACTTTTGTTGACATTAGTACGTTATTATAGCTAACTAAAACTTAAACCATAAAAAAACTTTTTTGTTACTTGAAATAAACATTGACTGTAATAAAATAATAATAAATATATTATATATATATATATATATAAAATTTAATTCAGCTAGCTGCAAAGGAAACATTTTTCATTTAGTTTAACTTTATTAAAATATAAAAATTTAATTTAATTTAAAATACTGAAGTAAAAATTAAAACTACATAAAAATAAAACTAATGACAATTTAAATAATAATAGTATTATTATTATTATTACTATTATTATTATTAATATTAACAAAAACTATAATAGTATCTCAATGATACTAAAATAACACAAGACACACCTTACATAGATCTTTCTTTTCGAGGTATGTTAATACAAACCAAAAATCCAAAGCATGTCATAGAACAACATCCAGTTAGTTTATCAAGATTGTTTTCTCTGCATTTTCAAGAAAAGATAATATTTCAAGTAAAGAGCATAAAATAATCTCAAAGCAGTTTATGGCAGCCCTTAATAATAAAGGCAAAGGTCACAATGCAGTGTAGAAAGTACACAATATTACGTCCAGGAATTGATTAGATTCATTTCATATTTTTGATTTCAATCTGCTGTTCCCTGAGGACGAAATCAAACAACATTCTCAATCTGTTAATTCCCAAAATACCATCCGTATGTTCAATCAAATGTCAACGGAGCTTGTGATCCAATTGTATTAGATTCATGTAGCCTTTAAGATCAACTTGTCATTTACTTACGGAGACATATGGATATTGACCGCTTTCGCTTCTATAAAATGTTTGAATGAATCCAGTTACAGAGATATTCGATGTTCCAGCATGACACACACACACTTCCTCCTTCTTTATTATTTTTTTCCCCCAATACGTTAAGTCCCGCCCACCACCCAATCACTGTTTGATGTGTCTGGTCCTGTTATTAACGACTTCTCAATTGTCCAATCACAGACTGGCTAGAAAAACCTCTGACCAATCAGCACATAGATTGATGAGAAAAGGGGCGGTGCTTGTTAGCTTGCGCGCATCTCTCCCTCCTGTCTGCGTGCGTGGAATATGACGTGGCGTGGCGCTTTAATGAGGGCGCGGCGCAGTGACGTTCGTATCCGTCTAGGAAAAGCTGTTTAGCAGGATAAATATCAAGTTTACAAACTGGTTCTTAGATGATCTTTAGATGTGTTGAATATGAAAACCTAACTGCTTCGACAAGACTGTCTGAAATGAACAGGTGCCTGCCACTGTTCAAACCTTTACCAAACCATTTCTAAGGCTTATTCCTAAATAGTTACTTCAGTTATTGTTTGTTACCATAGTAACATTATGGCCCCTTGACAGATTGATAGGGAAATTATGTGGAAACGAAGCAACTTATTTGTGTGTGTGTGTGTGTGTGTGTGTGTGTGTGTGTGTGTGTGTGTGTGTGTGTGTGTGTGTGTGTACTGGTTTTGTGGTTTACGGGACAAAATTTGTATAATGACATGGGTATGAAAGAGGTATTACAATCTGAAGGTGGTTTATGAGGACACTATGTCCCCGTAAATCAAAAGGCTTAAAAAAACATACTAAATGGTGTTTTTTTTAAATCTAAAAATGCAGACAGAATTGTTTTTCCGGATGTTAATGATTGCTTGGCTAAAATAAATTTTACAATTTATACATTGCTTGCGAAAAAAAAAAACCATCAGTCAGAATACATATTATTTTGAACAGCTTTTATGCAGGTGTTAACTAAGCCATTCTAACCAGCACAACCTTGACTTCTTGGTTTCTTGTCTTGACTTCTTCTAAGGACAGGCTGTGTAAACTGCATACTCAGACATACTCAGCAGCAGTTACTGGAATTCATCTCTCTTCCTTCTTGTATTGATTTTCTCAAGTGTCTAAACAAAAAATTAATCATCTTTTTGAATGTTTTTAAGTAACTTTCAATAGACATCTGCCAGATATGAGACAAAAACACCTTCCAATGATCCCAAGTCGCATCCATGTACCTGCAATGTAAGCATTTAAATATTATAATATCAAAACAGACCACAAAGCAGAAAAAAGAAAGAAAATCTCTGTCTGTCTGTCTGTCTCTCTCTCTCTCTCTCTCTCTCTCTCTCTCTCTATATATATATATATATATATGTATGTATATATATATAAAGTCATGGCCAAAAATATCTGCTTGGTAAATATGACCAAAGAAGGCTGTGAAAATTAATCTGCATTGTTAATCCTTTTGATCTTTTATTTTAAAAATTCACAAAAATCTAACCTTTCATTAGATAATAACAATTTAAAATGGGGGGAAATATCATTATGAAATAAATGTTTTTCTCAAATACACATTGGACACAATTATTGGCACCCCTAGAAATTCTTATGAGTAAAATATCTCTGAAGTATATACCCATTCATATTCACAGTTTTGAGCACTCAGGGTGATTATGAACATGAAATTATCCAGCTATGGCTTCCTGTTTCACAGAAATATAAATAGGAGGGAAAACAAAGCCCAAATTCCCTCAATCATCCAAAAACCAAAGAATATATTTCTTATGTGCAGCAAAAGATAACTGAGCTTCACAAATTACCTATATTTCTGCTGGAGGTCCTGGACATCTTGTTTAGACACACAGCATCACTGATTCTATCAAATACCAACAGATAAAAAATCAAAAAGTGACTGACTCTGTTAGAAATCTCATAATGGGCCATGTTTGGATCTTCCAGCTGTACAATAATCCAAAAACAAACCTCAAAAACAACACAAAAATGGGTCACTGAGCACAAAACCAAGCTTCTGCTGGCCATTCCAGTCCTCTGACCTGAACCCTGTAGAAAATGAGTGAACTGAAGAGAGGAAGCACCAACATGGAGCTGTGAATCTAAAGGGTCTGGAGTGATTCTGGATGAAGGAATGATCTCTGATCTCTAGTCAGGTGTTCTCTAACCTCATCAGGCATTATAGGAGAACATTTAGAGCTGTTAAACTGGCAAATGGAAGTTTCAAAAAGTATTGAATAAAAGGGTGCCGTTAATTCTGGCCAATGTGTATTAGAGAAAAACATTTATTTCATAATGAGATTTCCCCCCATTTTAAATTCTTATTATCCAATGAAAGGTTAGATTTTTGTGAATTTTTTAAATAAAAGATCACACACACACTTGACCCTCTATCAATTGCATATTTATTCTCTAACTGTTAGCTTTTCTTGAAAAACGAACTCTAGCTTTCTTTTTTCTATTCTATCTACTTGCTTCTTTAAAAAAGCAAAAAACAAAAAAACACTAGGTTTCTTTTTTCTATATTCTATCTACTCGTTTTCTTAAAAAAATAAAATTAAAAAAACCTTGCTATGTGTACTGCGTTAGGCTAACCGAGACTTGTCATAATACTTGCATGTTGTTGCTCTTTTGTTGGTTTTGATTGCTTCTATTCTCCTCATTTGTAAGTCGCTTTGGATAAAAGCATCTGCTAAATGACTAAATGTAAATATATATATATATATATATATATATATATATATATATATATATATATATACAGTATATTAATAGATTTCTCTTATTTTAAGAATGCCCTCCTGAACATTTAAAAATGTAATTTGCAAACAAATTAGCAAATAAGCCTTAATATGATGTGCCTTGTCAATATGTAATTAATTTGCAAACAAAATTAGCAAACAAGGCTTATTGGTGTCGCTTGTCAATATGGTGCACACATTTAATGAAATAATGATGGTATAGACAAAGCACTTGTGACAATAGTAATTTCATAATGTGTCTCCTGTTACTGCTTAAAAATGCTGCAGGCTTCCTTAATAAGCTCAATAACGTGCAAGAAAAGGGAAGCAGAGAGACAGCAGGTATTGAATGAAGCTTGCGGGAAATAGGGAGGCTGAGAGCACAAAAATGCCTGCAGAAAGCTGATATACTAGTTCACATGACTAAACCATGGATCATTACATTGAGTGGAAGATACAAATCATGGAAATACAGTCTGTTTGTCTTTAATGACTGTACATGGGCAGAAAAATGAGACAGCAAATATTGGCCTTAACAGTATTATTATTATTATTATTATACACAAGAACAGGTTTATTAAAACAGACCAATATAGGGTTCTTGTCCAGTTTCATAAAATAATTAATATGATGTTTAAGGACAAATTGCTATAGTGAAACTAGAAGCAAACATCAAAAAACCAACAACGTTCCTAATATACAATGCCAGGTTAATTTAGTAATTAAAATGACCCATGTAAGTTATTTAATACATTTACAATATGGAATTGTGTGGTTGCTAGGGTGTTGCATATAGGCTCAAGTTAAAAGTGCAAAATCTCTGTGATATTGAAATACCAACATTGTTTGACTTCAAATGGGTTTCCCAAACACTTCCCAGTCTGCCATTGGTCAATCAAACAGAAAACCCTGCCTCCAAACTTACGTCACTGGTTGAGCCAGTGTCGCTATTATAGAGAAATGTTTTGATAGCACCATGAGGGCAAATCAATCTGCAGATGCTTTAGATGTCTTTGCATATTAGAAATTATTTTAACATTGAAAAACTACACATTTGACTTTAAAATATTGTATAGCAGACCTTCAAGCAATTTGAATTCTCTCGAAGCACCATCACTAGCTACTGTAATTAAAATGCATATTTTAAATGAATTAAATTAGAACTAATTATATCCGCAAAGTAGACCTCAACCTAATTCAGTAATTACAAAAAAAACAAACAAAAAAAAAAAAACAGCATTTGCAGTACAGAATTGCAAAAATAAGTTTAACTAGCTGTTTTTTGCGAATCAGTTGTAGAGGTGTTTTTACCGAGTGTTCTTAAATGTGTTGCTTTCTAGCTCAAGTCAAAAGTGTAAAATTTTTATGAGATTAAAGCACTAAAATTGTTTGTCTTCAAACAGGTTTCCAGAACACATCCCTATCTGCCATTGGTCGATCAAACAGATAACCCCGCCTCCAAAAACAAGCTATTGGTTGAGCCAGTGTCACTATGTTGGGCTGAGCTGCAAATAGAGCAATGTATAGTGCCATAGAGACAAATCAGTTTGCAAATGCTTTACTCACTTGTCTGCATATTAGATAGTATCTTAACATTCAAAACTGACACACTTTGACTTTAAAATAACTTATAGCAAACCAAGGCTATTTGATTTCTCTATTTGAGCACCATAACACAGACAAACACAGAGCACCTCAGCTGCAACAGCCATTACAGAAGCCGTCCAGATACTGATACAGATCAATGGAGAGAACATGAACACAAGAGCCATGGAGCCAGATACTTCCCGCTGATTTAATTACAGACTTTCCATCACTCAAAGAGCCACCGTTCTGTAGCAACATCAGTGCATCTACACTCGAATGATGGTCATGCGATATTGTCGGCCAGACACGCTGCAAACCGGTGCAGACAATGGAATCATTACGGCTGCAGGAGTCTTTTACTGAGAGCCTTAAACTTCTGTATTACCATAAACAAGTCTTTAGGGAGGTGTTGAGGACTGTACACTGAAAAAAGTGCTCATAAAATGAGAGTGAAGCTTGTATGGCCTTAGTCTTACAATTTGACAACACAATCAAATGAAAAATTCATGATGTCCATGGTTGTTCTGCTGTGCATCAGATCGATAGCACGGTAATAGCTGGCATATCTGAGACTTGCTTGGCAAGGTTCCCAATTTTTTGATAAACTGTGCCATGTTAATGGGCATACTGAGTTACTGTCCTCTTTCTGCTTGAAGATGATTTCTCTCCAGCATATACAGTAGCCAGATTTGTGCACATATGTGATATAGGAGATTCTTCTCCCAGTTGTCTGATCCTGTTACTTCTTCCAGCTAAACATGCTCCACTTCTGCTCTGTGTGGTCTGGTGGGAGTCCAAATTTAGTCCGAGTATTTGATAGAAGCAGTAAAATTCTGGTAATTCATGGGGCAGGAAGGTTAGAAATGATGCTGTGATAATATTCACTGTACGAATACACTTTGAAATGATAAATAAAAGTAAATAACGCTCAATAATGTCAATCATTTCTTGCAGCTTTTTTGTTAATTCCTGGAATGCAAGTAATGCACCTCAATGCATCTTTTTTTTAGGTCAAACCAACAGCGGCAGATAAGCTAGTAAGCAAACAATTTTTTTGTGGTTGTTTGTAGTCCTGTTACCCCCATCCCATCGTGCACTGGGGCATAAATAATTATAGTTGTATTGTTTGCCAGTTTGCCGGTTAATTTACACTGTTGTAACTTATAATATTGTAATGTTGAGATATGTTTGTTCCTTTATTTAAAATGATAAATTATTTGATTGTTGTGTTTCATGTAGCAAGTGTTGGGGTCTGTGTGTGGAATTGAAGATATTTTGAAGAATGTTGATAACCAAACAGTTACCGGTAGCCATTGACTTACATAGTATGGACAAAAAATAAAAATAAATACTATGGTAGTCAATGGTTACCAGCAACTGATTGGTTATTAACATTCTTCGAATAATTTTTCTTTTGTGTTTAACAGAAGAAGGAAATTCTTACAGATTTGGAATAACACGACGGTGAGTAAATTATGACAATTTATTTATTTTTTATTTTTTTGTGAACTATCCTTTTAAGGTCTGATTAATTCTACGACAAGAAGAGAAAATACAAATAGATAACAGTTCTTACTAGTTCTTACGCCCGTAAGGGGGTTAAGTGGAACAACTGAATCATTTGTGTCTCTACACATTGATCCGATCAACCACTTTTAACAGATCGCAAGAGAATTCATCACTCAATTTCTTGGATGCCATCCTGCTGGCCTCACACACTTAAGAGAGAGAGACTGATTACAGTGCAAATGTAAGAAAACAAGATGCACAGTGTTCTTCTGAATAATTCATAGCTATACAGTAGCATGCCTGTGATATTAAATAAATGAGAGTAAAATATTTTAACATTTCAGAATGACTTCACCTAATGACTTCACAGCCGTAATGAATTATTGAATTTATTTTGTAATCCATTTATGAGGCCGGAAATGCATGATATTACTCTTGATATTTGATACTTTCTGGGTGATACCAGGAATGGACCCCTGACCACCCTCTGAAATGGGTGTCAAAAATTGCCTTTGTGCTTGCAAATGTTTGCCGGATGTTCCCAAATTAAAGTAGGGCACATATCAATCAATAAATCAATGAAGTAGAGCTCTCAGTGTCTGTTCAGAGATTTCCCATTTCCTTCCTAACAAGGTTGCCCTTGTAAATAGATGTCCGTTATTATTGACTAATTACATTTAGCTCATTGATTCATTGATGGTCAGTCAAAGTTCACAGTAAGAGCTAATACATTTTAAAAGATTTTAATGTTGTGGGCTTGTGACTTATTTAAAGAATAGACACATTTTTGCACTTATTTTGCAAGTAAAACATATTATAATAATATAATAGATATGATAGCCTAACACTGATATAGATTATACATCCTATACTCATTTAAAATTCTCAATGTCAGGACAGCATATTCATCTTTGGATATGATAGGTTAACTGTCCATTGACAAAAGTACCCCTTCCGTCCAGTGAAGGGCAAGTATTCCTCTGAGGAATTGATACTTGAGAGGTTTTAAATAGGAGGGACGTGCTTCCTCCCTTCAGTTCATGCCGAGCTCTCACTGCACGAACTTCAGGCATGGAAAATTTCATCACTCCTCTGTGAGGACATCAGATTTTACATCCATTCTGAAGGTAGGATACATTTGGATTTCAATCATATAAAAGATATTGAAAAGGTAGAGTTTTATTGTCTGTTAGTTAGTTATATTGTGTCTGTCTGCTACTTGTATAGTTGTGATATGCAGTTATATACAAAGTAGAGAAGTACATCCTTAGCACGGATGATCTGTATATAACGTATAATGTTTGATACAGTTTTACAAACTTTAGTTTTACAAAATTTACATTTTTCAATTATTAAATGTTAAGTAATATTTACTTGAATTTGAAAAACCACTTTAAATGTTAATTATTTATTATTTTAATTAATTTAAAAATTGCATAAACATATACTCCACACACACAAAATATACATTACAAATAGAAGTAATTTTATATAATGTATATAATGTTTTGTTAATTAATGTATAAATAGAAAAATTTAAGTGTCCCAAAACATTTGATAATGTGTATTATATTATTCATGAAAAAAAAATTACTCAATGTAAATTTAATTAAATAGATTTTAAGTTAATTATTATTTTAATTAAATAATAATTGCATGTGTGTGTGTGTGTGCTGTTTCCTGTAACACTTTCTTCTTTCTCATTTTTACATATAAAATAGCGTGTTCCTTTCATTTAAAACATAGAATCATGTTCATTTCCTGAAAAATCACCATAAAAATATTATTTGGTACTGTAGTCATTTATGAATAGTCTGTGCATAAATATATGCTGTATTCATTCTTGTAGTAGCATTACTGCTATTAGTATTCTTCATATTTTTCTTTGCCAATCTTGATTTATTTTTAAATTCTGTGCAGCACTTTTCCAAAAGGGGCCTGCAGCAATGTCAGAGAGGAAGCCCAAAAACTCGGATACACGTCCCAAGAACCTGCGGAGCTGGAGCGCTGATAGTTACATCCGCAGTATTAAAAAACGCTCCCGTGGGTCAGGCCATGAGGCAGCGTCCAGAGGGGAAGAGGGGGAAGGAACAGACGACCAGACCGTACGCTCTGCTTCTTGTCCCCGGAGACGTCGAGAGCGAAAGTGCAGCTGCACGATCCCTGGAGAAACAGATCCGGACTCTCCTTGCAGGAAAGCCCTGTCCCGCCGGTCTCTGAGGCAGAAGTTTCAAGACGCCGTCGGCCAGTGTCTCCCTCTTCGCAATCACCACCACCATCACCACCAGTCCGGTTCCTCACGTCCATTCTCCGTCCTTCTTTGGTCCAAACGGAAGATTCATGTGTCTGAGCTCATGGAGGACAAGTGCCCATTCTCTCCAAAATCCGAACTGGCTCAGTGTTGGCATCTGATCAAGAAACATGGCACTCACACCAAACCTTCTTTAAGCATCGAAACCGAACCCAAAGGTCCCTTGTTATCCTCTTCTCCTCCAAAGCTCATTTCATGGGAAGAGATCAGCTCTACTGGGGCTTCTAGTCTGGATGACTGGGATCCATCTTTTGCACATGGAGACGCTCAGTGCTGCGCCCACACTGACTACATCCTGGTTCCTGATCTTCTTCAGATCAACAACAGCCCTTGTTATTGGGGTGTCTTGGATCGTTTCGAAGCTGAGCAGCTTTTGGAAGGGCAACCAGAGGGGACCTTTCTGCTCCGAGACTCTGCCCAGGATGAATACCTCTTCTCGGTTAGCTTCAGACGCTATAGCCGCTCCCTCCATGCTCGAATAGAGCAAAATGGGAAACGCTTTAGCTTTGATGGCCGTGACCCTTGTATGTACAGAGATTCCAGTGTCACGGGCCTGTTAAAGCACTACAGTGACCCAGCCACATGCCTATTTTTTGAGCCACTTCTCTCTCGCCCACTACCTAGGAACTTTCCTTTCTCTCTGCAGCACATGTGCAGAGCGGTCATCTGTAGCCGTACAACATATCAGGGCATTGACACCTTGCCTTTACCCTACAGTTTGAGACACTTCCTTAGGCAATATCACTATAGATGCAATGGAGCGTGTGCTGTTTGAAAACTGTGACAGAAATGAGACAAAACTACATGTTGTTTGATTTGACAGATTGAAAGGCACAATAGGCTAAATGTATTCAACACAATATGGTGGAGGTAGTAATCATGCAGCACAAAAACAATTTATGTTTCTAATGCAATTTTGTGAAAACCAAAGATATGCAGGACATCAGTTGAAATTTCTATACTATTGTCTTTTTCTTGTTTTGTATTTCTCATCTGTTAATATACTTTACTTTTGTATGCATTATACAGTTCTGTGCCCTAGATCTTCATGATAAAACAGTAATTGAATTGAACTGAATTGAACTGAACTGAATTGAATTAATGGACTCTTTTCACATTTCCGGCGTTCTCAGAAGCGGAAGTCGTCATAATCGATTAAACTTCAAGAGTTTGGAGATGACAGCAAAACATGTTGTATTTACTCTAAAAACAAAAGGGGAAAAACCACGATTTTCCAGAAGGAAAATAATAGAGATTCTTTAAAACAGCCAGAAGAGAGAATTATTTCAAATTTGCCGCCACTTCCTTTGCTGTGTTTTGGAACACTCTCACAGCAGTGTTTGTTTTTTTGTAATTTACCGCCAAGGAAATAGGCTATAACACAAAGTATAGCATTATAATGTGTTTATGTTTATATATATATATATATATATATATATATATATATATATATATATATATCGGCAAAGGACCTAGAGAGGGGAATCGAACTCGGGTCGCCAGCACAGTTGTGCTATATGTTAACACACTAACCATTAGCCTATCTACCTCTTTTAGCCTATACATGTTTTTTTTTTTTTAAATATATATAAATATGATCAACTACTACTAGACCTTATACCTGTGCAAACGCGACATGAATGTTTCATCTAATGGCAGTTTTTCCTATTGTAGTACTGAGCAGATACCACTAGATGGCAAACTTGTAAAACTGACTTGACACTTTTTAACCACTTGATCATCTGTCTGGTATTTTAGAACTAAACAGTGCCTAAACCGTTTCTGTTTGAGTTGAAAAACCTTGTCAGTATATTATTTGATAGATCTGTCCAGTATAACCAAGCAGTATGGAAGCAATTCAACCAAATATTGTAGTTACACATTTTCAATAAAAAACAAGCAATAGAGTCAACAAGTTAAACTGAGCCTGATTTGTTTCACTGTGCTATGATTTATACCAAACCTTCTCTGAGATTATGTTTAATCACAAGCTGTGTGACAATCTTGGGTTCACTGAAGTATATAGACAAAACAATGAATTGAATGGCATATATTGAAAAGATTAAAAGTGAGAAGTTCTCTCTCACTTTTAACAAACTGTGGATCCTCTCTTACAATTTTGATTTAGTTATCGTAAGATATTACGATGATTTAGCTAAAGGTCATTGTCTTTAGTACATTTACTGCATGTGCTCACCTTGGGAAACTGATTTTCAATTGACTGAGAAAGGAACCATATCGATCTGCCAAACCCACTAATGTTAAATATTAATGTTGCTGAGATGATCAAATCTGCCTGGACCATCTTTATCTTGAGCTCATACATTTATAGTTTATACCTTTTTGAAACATTGTAAGAATTTAAACAAATGTTGCATTCATGATTAGAAAAATACCGAGATTCAGATTTTACTATCCTTTTGGGGACGTTTGGTCTCTGCAATGTAATCAAATCTGGACACACATTTACAAACATAAGAACAGAAACTAAATGATACAGAATGACTTGCCCCGATGTGGCTATTAATCTTATCATCATAATATTTGGTATTGCATTTCAGTCTCCAAACAGATGCAAGAGCTGCTTCCTGGATTACATATCAGATTTTTCAGAAAACAGACAATGAGGATAATTTGTCTATTCTCTTGCAGAGGACTAAACGTACAACCCCAGGCTGTATCACATTATTGATGCGTAAGTCTCATATCAGACAGTTTTGCTGCAGGCAGTTCCATTTGTTTGTTGTTTGTTAAGAACGACAACATTATTTTTACATGCACTTCGAACATTTTAAAATAATAGCAACCATTAAAAATGACTGACTGATTCATTTATAACAATAAATAATTATTTTTAGTTTATTTTTAATGTAGAATTAATGTATCTGTAACGTCAAGATACGTCAGACGTAGGGTGGGACTAATACTTGACTCAGCCAATGACGTTTGAGAAAAGTTCTACGGTCCGTCCCACTTTTAAACGTCACTGTTGTCAGCGCGGGAGATGTGAGCGAGTGAGTGGCGCTGAATATTGAGAATTACCGCCAAACTAAAGCTGTAAGTACTGCTTGATAAATACATGTATGCAGCATATATCGATGCGTTGTTATATTTGATTACTGTCACACATGAAGTCATTTGAAGTCATGTGTTTTTATTCCGCGGTTGTTGATGATTTTGCTCGTGAAGTAACTTAGCTGTCGAAGCGGCACATATGCACCTCTTTGTGCTTAACGTTAAAAGATCAAGTTATTTGTCTAAACTTGGGATAAAAGTAGCTTATTTTTAGTGAAGTCTCTCTATGTTTGCTTCACAAACCAGTTACACAAACCATTACACCACCAAACATAATTTCAATTTTTTTGTCGAGAACAGTCTCGTTTGTACACCTGATCATAGACATTCTTTTCCTTTATTAAGTTACATCATTTTGAGATGTTATTTCTCTCTCTCTCTCTCTCTCTGTGTGTGTGTAATATACTTGTAAGATTATACAAATAAATTAAGGTTCTGTAATTATACATATTGTATATTACTACTATTTATGTTATAACTGATCATTTTAACTACAGTCGAACCAAAATTTATTCAGACACCTTCAACATTTCACACATTATCACAGTTTTTTCGCTGTAATTTAGAAAATGGTAATAAAATATGACAAGAAGGAAAAAACACTTAAGCAAAACATGGTCAGGTCAAAGTGTCTGAATAATTTTTGGTCCCAAATTTTTATCAGTTTTACTGGTTGTGAAGCATTTGTGGGTATAATATGTAACAGTTTACTTTATTTTGCTGTCCTCACTTACATAAATCTAAAGTGTCCTGCAGTCACTAGTAAAAAAAATTATCTAAAAATTATATATCTGGTGTCTGAATAATTTTTGGTTTGACTGTATATGTTATACATTAATTATTTGAAAAAATGATTATAATTATTATTTGAAATAATTATTTTAACTTGATACAGAGTATAGCAGGAGAAATTCATTTTAATGTAATTAAATTGGAAGGTGCATATTCCTGTATATTAAATAGTTCATTCCAAATATAAAACTGTATTTATGTAGCACATTTATATTTATAATTCTATAAATATTTCTCATTTTACCAGCAGACGTTTTATGTCGTGTTTCTGATTGTCCTCCTGAGAGCATCATGCCGTGTGAAAGGAAGTCCATGCGTTACGGTCACTCAGAAGGCCACACAGATGTCTGCTTTGATGATGAGGGAAAGTAAGTAACATCTTTTGAGATCACTCGCATACCTTTGATTTCAGACTTAACATCTGCGAAATAATAAGATGCCTGTAGTTGATGTTGACCATACTATGTATTGTTTTAAACACTTTATGATGTGTCATAGGTGTATTGTGACCTGTGGGAGTGACGGTGATGTCCGCATATGGGAAAGTCTAGATGACGACGATCCCAAGTCCATAAATGTCGGGGAGAAGGTCTATTCTGTAGCATTGAAGGTAAGTTAACATTTTTTTTTTTTTTTTTATACAGTCTATTATAATAGTATAATCACATTAATAACACTACAGCGAGTTTTCCTGTTAAACATCTGAAAATGGTCAATTAAATCAGAACCCTGTTAATTTTACTGTTATTTAAATGTCAGTGTTTATTTTTCCCTACAGAATGGAAAGTTAGTTACAGCAGTTTCCAACAACACCGTTCAGATTCACACTTTCCCAGAGGGAGATCCAGATGGCATTCTCACTCGATTCACCACCAACGCAAACCACGTCACCTTCAACAGCAGCGGGTCAAGAGTGGCTGCAGGCTCAAGGTATGACTTGTTTTCAATCCTTATCCTCCTATTGTTTTTATATTAGGTTGTAATGACTGAAAAGTCACAATCCAACATGCATGGGTTTACATGAAATTTGTGGAGCAGTTAATAGTTACAATCGGTGTCATAAAAATCTCATGGATTCTTTAAAGGGATACTCCACCCCAAAATGAAAATTTTGCCATTAATCACTTACCCACATGTCGTTCCAAACCCGTGAAAGCTTTGTTCGTCTTCGGAACACAATTTAAGATATTTTGGATGAAAACAGGGAGGCTTGAGACTGTCCCATTGACTGCCAAGTAAATTAAAGATGCTCTTCATAATTTTCTGGGCCTTGACAGTGTTATTTACTTGGCAGTCAATGGGACAGTCTCAAGCCTCCCTGTTTTCATCCAAAATATCTTAAATTGTGTTCCGAAGACGAACGAAGCTTTCACGGGTTTGGAACGACATGGGGGTAAGTGATTAATGGCAAAATTTTCATTTTGGGGTGGAGTAATCCTTTAATATGTGTTACATATTATAATTTAAAAGAATTGTTTAATACTCCCATCTCTGTGCTTTTGACCGATGTCAGTGCGAAGACGAAGCCACTTCGATTGTTTTATGATTAGTTGTGTTTGGCTAAATGGCCGTTTTCTGGATATATGGATTGTTTTAAGCGGATGCATCATGGATAAAGGCAGCGAGCATGTCACAGCATTGATTGAGCAGTTTTATCCTGCTGCCGATGCTTGAATATTGATGCAGGCGGCACTGGCAGCTGAGCTCCAAACAGGTTATTTGATTTTTTTTTTTTTTCTTTTTTTTTTTCCTCCTTCCTGTAGAGGTCGGAAATGAGTTTTCATTTATTTCCCCACTTCAGATCAGAAAGATCTGCTGCACCAATATGAGTCTCTGCTGGGCTGAAAGTGGTGGAGAATGAAGGTGCTAATTTTGGCATTCTGTTTTCCAGTGACTTTATTGTGAAGATAGTGGAGGTGGTGGACAGCAGCCAACAGAAGACCCTACGTGGACATGATGCTCCTGTCCTCAGTGTGGCTCTTGACCCTTCTGATGAGTTCCTTGTGAGTGTCGTGGTTCCTTTTAATGGTCAGCTGTTATTTCTGAATGTGGCCGAATGAATAAATGCTCATGAATTAGTTCAGTTTATTATTTATTGCACACATTACTCTTAACATTTACCATTACCATTTGTTACATACATTACCATTTGCTGTCTTTTTATTTTCTTTTTTTAAATGTTTAACATCTGGGGCCGGTTGCACCAGCTAGACGTAAAAAAGTTGGTGTAAGCCCTACGCTGGGCTTTGCGACGTCCAGCTTTACGATAAATATTTACACCTGTGGCACCAACTAAAACTATGATCAGGCGCAACTACGCTCTGCGTAGACAATGCACATCTACACTGACACATTCTCCCGCAGTGATGCCTGAGACGACATTCACACTGCAATGGCTACAACTACTAATATAGAACTGAATTGCTCAAGACTAACAAGTGAAGCCACCGCGCCATGATTTCATTGAGTAAACATTTTCTAACAAGTCCGCGTTTTTATATCTGAAGCTGTCCTTCCAAGCAAGATGTCAAATGGTAAAGTTTCTTTTAATAATCCCAGATCATATGTAATATTTTACTGCATAATTACTGTACATAAATATTTTTTTATTAGTTCAGTTACTGTCGGCAGAGTGTTTTAGTCAACACCGAGCTTCGTGATTGATATCGCGTATCCTGCCCGAAAAGACCATAAACATTACAGTTCACGTCTGCAGTAATAATGAACAGACATGCATCCTAAAAACGAATAATGTCCGAGTAAATCATGACTTTTCACTTTACACCTACCTCTGACTAGGCGTAAGATTTAGTGTCAGACGTAGCACTACGCTGAGATGGTGCAACGGGTATGAATTCTACACATGACTTAAAGCTCATTTCATGTCCAACCTAGTCTTGCAACCGGGTGTACGTCCAGCTGGTGCAACCGGCCCCAGCTGAGTATTTAATGCATTAAATTTTATGTGTTGGGTCATAATTAGTCACTTGTATTATGCTGATGTCACTTCCCGGCAGGCTTCCTCCAGCTGTGATGGATCAGTTTCTGTGTGGTCTATTGAGTCACAGGTATGAGGCCTCGTCACTTGTTAATAAAATGGAAAAACAGGTACAGTGGGGTCCAAAAGTCAGTGAGCACTAGTGAAAACACTTCTTTATTACATTCTTTATTTTTAATTACAAGTTATACTTTCAGCATAATTTAAATTGCGGAATTAAATCAACTGAATTCAAATGTGAATTTTGGTTTCAGAATTTCACAATTTTGAAAATTGATTTCAAAAAGCAATTTTATTTAAATTAATTCCAAGAAAGATTTTTTTTTTTTAAAAGATACTCCACAATATTTTATTTTATCTCAGATGTTCTTTCTTATTAAATTTTAAATAATAATAATAAAAAAAGATTTAAATGGGGAAAAAATCCCACATTATCAGTGTGATCTCAGACTTTTTCAACCCCTTTGTATTTTAGATCTGATGCAAAGCTCATGAATCCTGTTGTGTGTTTTAGACTCAAGTAGCTCAATGGAAAATTCTCCAGAAGTCGAGTGACGTGAGCAATGCCAAGGCTCTCTGTAGGCTTGCATGGCAGCCTCGTTCTGGAAAGGTATTGACAATTTCACATTTATATAAGGCCTCTTCAGACTTCAAAATTCAATTTACATTTTCAAGTTTTCTCTTTGGTTGCTTCCTGTATAACTGCTTTATGAGCACATCAATCAGTCTCTGTCATCTATATAACTCGTCTCACCAGTTTCTAACAACAGTCATGACATTTAAGATTAAAAAAATTTTTTATTTGATGTATGTGCTTGTAGCTGCTTGCCGTACCGGTGGACTTGACCGTTCAACTGTATGACAGAAAAACATGGACACATGTCAGCACGCTCTCTGATGACCTCATCACACAGGTCAGTAGAAAACAACAGTGGAACAGTTAAGAGCAATATAATTAGAAAAAGGTCATTTATAGATTGTGGAAACCTTTATTGGCATTACAACTGTGTATTAACCTTTTGCATACTGTATCAGGTGAGATAATGTGCTGAGTGGTAAAAGTTGTGCATTATATTGCAGTGCATAATGTTATGAGTAATTCTTTCCGATTCTTTCTCTTCCCAGGTTGTTAATGTTGTGGTCTGGTCGCCATGTGGGAAGTTTCTGGCTGCAGGAACAGTTGGCGGAAACCTGTTGATTTGGGATGTAGAGGCCAAACTGTGTATCGAGAGGTTTTAGTCACCGTTATCTTAATATTATTGAAGATTTTGGTGTTTATATATGCAAATATTGTATTGTACATATTGCTCTATGCATCTAATAAAGCTGTACACAATATTGTGTGTATTAAAGGATGTTTCTAGAAAGAAGGTCATGCTACTAGTCATTTCAGACTATACAGTAAGTGCAGCGATGATGTTGTTGATCTTGTACCGTTACAGACAGAAACACGAGAAAGGGTTCACTGTGTGTGGGATGGCGTGGCATCCCTCTGGGGGCCGGATCGCTTACACTGACACCGAGGGCTGCCTCGGGCTCCTGGAAGGCGTGTCGTCCTCGTCGCCATCCTCTTCCTCTACTATCCAAAGCACCAAGGTCAGTTGTCCCTTCAGGCTCTTGCAGTTTTCTTCCCGATCATACTGTGCCAGAAATACCATCACCAATGTAAAGTCATGATGGATGTATATGTATCTTTAGGTGACCTTTATGTGCCTTAACTGCTGCTTGATTATTTTTATCTTTGTCTGTATATTTATTTATTAATATTATTGTTAAATATGAAAACACTAAATACTAGGGCTGGGTGATATGGCCAAAAAAAAAAAAAAAAATATATATATATATATATATATATATATATATATATATATAAAATCATCGAAGCACAAGAATTTGCCTCGATGATTTTTTGTATTCGAGTTACTCGAATTACTCGAGGAATCGTTTCAGCCCTAGTTCCAAACAAACCAGCGCTGGTAATACATTTGATCAATTTTCAGTGTAATAAATGTCATATTTTAGCAGTATATTTATGGTCCTTCACAGATAGCACGTCACACATGAATCACGTGCGCTGACATACGGTTGCATCATTCTTTTCTCTTTACTGTTATCATTGGCCTTTTTTTTTTTTTTTAAATTGAAGGAATAAAACGCACAATAAAACAGCAAAAATTACAACTTCCTTCTTTCTATTTTTATCATTGCTATTTTGTCAAAGTGTCTAATTCTAACGTTTGGTAATATTTCTATTCAAAATTGTGTTTCCTTGATTTATAAGAAATAAAATCATGGCAAAACATTAAATTTGAATTAATCAGTAAAATCCCCGACTAAATACATAAAAAAAAAATAATAATAATATTGAATTTTTACATCAGTTCATGTTCATTCAAATGGTTAGAAATATCATAATATCACATTTACATATTCATATTAAAACATGCATGAAGTTCTGTTTAGTTATATAATGTAAAAATTATATATATATATATACACACAAAATATAGCGTTATATAATGTCTGTTCACAGCAAATATTACTTAAAACTTTTATTTATTTTTTAATTTCTGATGACGTTTAGGCCGCTGCAGCTAAAGAAAAAAATGACTATGACGACCTGTTTGATGAGGATGATGACCGGATGCTAGACGAGGGCATGAGTGACTCGCGGTCTCCGGTGAAGAAACCCGTCATGGAGGATGATGACGATGACGATGACCTCATGCCTGCCACGGGCAGACCACGGAACAGAGGGTCCTTCCTCGATGACGATGACAATTCTCAAGGTATGAGTGTCTCCATAAAGCAAGCAGAGCAGGCAGTTACTTCAAGTCAAGGATATTATTAGTATATTATCGCTATTATTAGTAGTGAGAGTGACGGTCAGATGTTTGTGTCTCTCAAGATCCAGGCTCTGTAAAACTGGATGGAGTTCCAGAAGAGGATGGCAGCAGTGCTATTCTTCCTGTTGTAGGTCCTGCAGTGTCCCGTCCCATATATGAGGGTCCCATGCCCACACAACCCCAGAGGGCTTTCCAGCCAGGATCCACCCCAGTGCACCTCATGCATCGCTTTATGGTGAGGAAATACCCATAGCTGTTGTTGATTCAGTAAAAGAGTAGCAGTAAATATTTGGAAATCTGAATGTTTTTTGTTTAATTATGAAAAGGTCTTGTAAAGTTCCTTATGTTCTTTCTCAGATGTGGAACTCTGTGGGTATCGTCCGTGGCTATAACGATGATCAGGACAACGCCATTGATGTAGAGTTTCACGATACTGCCATCCATCATGCCATGCACCTCACAAACACCCTGGGACACACCATGGCTGATCTATCCCAGGAGGCTGTGCTGCTGGCCTGTGAGGGAACTGACGAGCTTGCCAGGTACAAGATCTTAGTTTTAATAATTGAGGTCATTTCTTTAGTTTGCACATTTTTAGCGAATTTTGTATTCAACAGGGCTGCTTTCATAGTAATCAGATTACCGCCAGCAGCAGCTGATGTGAACCTTGCTCTGTAGTTTCCCCTTTGTTCTCAACCTCTTGCTCTTGTTTACGAAGCAAATTTGCACTTTGCCTCCATTTTTATTTGCAAAACTGCTAATCCAGTAGAAATCCAGTATTAAATGATCTGTCTGTGTCATTGAAGTGGAATTTCAGATCATGAGGTTTTTTGGACACTTTGTAAATTCAAATATTAAGAAAGAATGTTTTTTTTTTTTTTTTTTTTTTTACTTTCTTTTTTCTTTTCTGGGAATAGGTTTTCTGTTGTTACATAATCAGTGAGCCAATTCCTTAAACATAATCACAAAGCTATTTACACGTAGAAATAATATGAAAACTGACATATCAAAGATATAAATTAGAGAGCTCTTTAATCGACAGTCGGAACGGAATTCGATAATGTTCACTTATCTACATCTTTACTTTCTCTTTGTAAATGTCTCTCTTTTGCTGTTTTCTGTCTCTCTCTCTTTCAACAGTAAGATCCAGTGTTTGCATTTCTCATGCTGGGACACACATAAGGACTGGATAGTGGATCTTCCTAAAGGAGAAGATGTTCGTGCATTGTGTTTGGGTCAGAGCTGGGCGGCAGTGGCCACCAGTGCTCTGATGGTCAGGCTGTTCTCTATTGGTGGAGTGCAGAAGGAGATCTTCAGCCTGCCTGGAGCTGTTGTCTGCATGGCAGGACATGGAGAGCAGCTCCTCATCGTGTATCACAGAGGTACTGATACGTGCCACTCTACTTTCGGTACAAGCACTGGTTTCAATGCAATGTGCCCTTGTTCTGAACAACCCAGAAGCCTTAAATAATTGTATATTCAGTTTTTTAGTTTTAATTTTTTACATGCCAGTGCTTATCATTTGTTTGCAATTTAGACATAAGTAACTATTTAATTTGGAGCTGGTTTATTTTAATAACTAATAAGCATCACTTGTAAAGGAGAAAACTTATTGCAGTTTAACTTATTCAAAAACATAGTAATAGCAATAAAAATGCCACATCTGCAAACACTTTTGAGCAGTGAGTCCGGGAATTAATATTTTTTTCTTGGTTAATTGGTTGAGTTTGTTTGTCATGTTTGTCATCAGGTACTGGGTTTGATGGAGATCAGGCCCTTGGCTTACAGCTGCTCCAGCTCGGGAGCAAGAGAAGACAGGTCATGCACGGAGAACCATTGCCTCTCTCACAGAAGTCCTACCTGGCATGGATAGGCTTCACTGCAGAGGGTGAGTCACAGCATTCTCTTCCTGTTGTTTGATAGTTAAGGAAATGGAAACATGAACAAAACAGCCTGTGTAATATTTTATAATATTAACTTCAATTTCCTGTTATACCAGTTATACCATGTTATGTGCATTACTGTTAAAAAGTTTAGGGTCAGTAATTTTAATTTTTTTTTTAAAGCAGAGATCCTTAAATTGATGAGAAGTTCCAGAAAAGCTATTTATAATCTTACAAAAGATTTCTAATTCAAATAAATGCTGTTCTTTTCATTCATTCAGAGAATCCTAAAAATGTATTACAATTTTCACAAAAATGTTAAGCAGCACAGCTGTTTTCAGCATTGATGATAATATGAGATGTTTCTTGAGCACCAAATAAGCATATAAGAATGATTTTTAAGAATCATGTGACACTGAAGACTGAAGTAATGGCTGCTGAAAATTCAGCTTAGCCATCACAGGAATTAGTGCTCAGTTAGAAAAGTTACTTTAAATTATTATATTTCACAATATAATTATTATTTTTTTTTTAAACATGAAATAAATTTGACTGACCCCAAGCTTTTGAACTTTTATTTATACGTGCATATGGCCTCAAAGCAAATAGACATGGATTAAAAGCCACAAACCTGTGATTGTTTTCTTTTTTTCTTTTTCCTGAAAAAAATTCAGGAACCCCATGCTGTATTGACTCGGAGGGTGTAGTACGTTTGCTGAACCGGACCCTGGGGAACACGTGGACTCCTGTCTGTAACACCAGAGACAGCTGCAAGAGCAAATCAGACCATTACTGGGTTGTTGGGGTTCATGAGAATCCACAGCAGCTCAGGTGCGTCTTTCTCCTTGCATTCATTTTCCTTGATTCACAAATGTCAAATCAATCCAAGTCGAAATTCCCAAGCAGCCAATGAAACTGGGGATCCTCTTCCTCTCTCTCAGGTGTATCCCATGTAAAGGCTCACGTTTCCCACCCACTCTACCTCGCCCTGCTGTGGCCGTCCTGCCCTTTAACCTGCCTTATTGCCAGACCACCACAGAGAAAGGCCAAATGGAGGTATGAGATAAAATCCTGGAGCCTTAACAAGTCGAGAAATTCATTTCAACTATAGTATCTTGCAGGGATGTGCACTGTAGTAGTTCATGCCTATTTGAGTACTTAAACAATTATTTATTTACTATTATCATTAAAATTATTAGTATTATTGTTTTATCTATTATTTATTTAAAATGATTGGTCTATATAGACATGGTCAGAATTATTTACTTTTTACATTTACTTTTAAAAACAACATGTTCTCTTTCATTCCCTTGTGCTTTTATTTTATTTTACATGTAGTATTGTGCCCATCCCTATCTTGGCAGTCAATTGCTTTTCTGATTTGTTTTATCAATTTTTTTTTTTTTTTTTGTAACTGTGTAGCTGAATAAGACATCAATGCTCTGTTTGCTTTGTAGGAGCAGTACTGGCGGTCCATGCTCTTTCATAACCACTATGGCTTTCTGTCATCCAGTGGTTATGAAATTGACAGCGAGGGTCAGTCTCAGGCTGAGAAAGAGCAGCAGGAACTTCTAATGAAGATGTTCGCTGTAAGTCATTCACGTGGCCAGAACAGGAAGTTAAAGTCTGGTTAAATTCAATTGCATATGCCTGGATTGAATTTCTTAGTCTGATTTCTGTAAAACGATTCTGGAATGTCCTAAATCAAAACTCCGTTTTGTTGCATGTGCGTCATTTTCTGGCATAGCTGGCACATTTGATCAGATTATTTTTTTTATTTGAACTGTCCTACTCATCTCATAATTTCCTATGCTGTTTGTTTTCTGTTTGTGTGGCGGCAGCTGTCGTGTAAATTGGAGCGAGAGTTCCGGTGCGTGGAGCTGGCTGAGATGATGACTCACAGCGTTGTGACGCTTGCCATCCGTTATGCGTCTCGTTCCAGACGCATGGCACTGGCACAGAGACTCAGTGAACTTGCCCTGGAAAAGGCCAATCAGTTTCAAGAGGAGGAGCTGGAAGAAGAAGAGCCAGCCTATCAGAGGTTAGCATGGAATTCTGGGTAATATTAATATGTATTATTTGGATTAAAGTTTTTTCAGTGCCACTGCAGCTTCTTAAAAGCTCTCTACTATAGCTTCAGGCCTAGAAAAATCATAAAAACTCTTTAAGTTGTGTTTTAAATGTTATACATTTCAACAGTGAATAGTACTTTTTTTTATGCTTCGCTTTAAAATACCTACACTGCATTATGAGTGCAGTGTCTTTGAAAGTCCTTTTCAGTAATCATGTTTTGTTTCTGCACGTTTATAGAGGATCCCGTCAGATGAGCAGCAGACAAGCACAAGTGGAGAATGGCTGTGAGGATGAGGAGGAAGAAGATTATCCACAAGAGGAGCAAATGGATGGAGAAGAAGCAACAGAGACCAGGAAGCCAAGTAAATTTGCTAGTTTTTTCCTCCATACTTGTATATGAAAAGTACATTATATTCAAGTATATTAAACCAAATGCTCTTTGCATATCAGTTCTATATTGTTTGATGTTTAAAATAAAGGCTTTCTTTATTGACACTTCTATCTGTGCACATGTTTTCAGCACAGGCCTCAATTTCTGCAGTAAACACAGCAGTTGAATTTGATTTTTAAATTTTTTTTTATTTGGTTTTTGATATGAACATATTTTGACTATCCAGGACCAGGTTTGAATCCATTCAAAAAAGGAGAAAAATCACCTGAGAGGCCTTCTCCTAAACCAAGTGAGTAGAATATAAAAATAGAATATAAAGAGAAATTTTCAAATGACTTTTTGAGTGGCTCAAATGGGCCGCCATTATATATGAGTGTCTGCTGACAATTAAAATTGTGCTTGTGTGTCACAGTGAGCAGAGAAGGACGTGTGAACCCTTTTAAGGTTGGGATTGCACAATTTTTAATTACATTCAGCTCATTTTAAGTTTTGTTTTTCAAAAAATTTTGTTAAATATTTTTACATTTTACTGTGTATAAAAATATATATATTTGCAGGTGTCCAGCGCAGGAAAGTCATCAAGTTCACCAGCTGGTCAGCCCAGAACAACTAATGTTTTGGACAGCATGACAATGTCCAGCAGAAAACCCACACTACTCGGCGGTACATCAAAACAGAGCAAAGCCCCAGTCCTGAAACCACTGGCACCCAAACCCAAGTCCAAGGTACAGTGTGTTGCTCAAATACAAATGTTCTCCAGCCCTACAGGGTCACACACCCTGTCTAACCCCATAAAACTCACTCCCAGCTCTGTCTGCCAGGGATGACCTGGTTATAGGATCCTTTCCTCCAGAATGTTTAGTTCTGATCGAAAAACATTTGTTCGAGTGAAATGTCAGAGGTGTTTTTATTGGAATATAAGCAACATTATGTTCTTTAGCCAATGTGCTAGATACAAAAATCTTATCTTATACATAGCCGAGCTTTAGATGTTTTGAGTCAGTGATAATTTGCTAGGCCCTGTTTTTCAGACCCAGGCCACTCTGCTGCAAATGAGTGTCTCTAAAGGAAACAGTAAGAAACTGGAGGACAGTCAAACGGAAGCAGAGAAAGTGAAACCTGCCCCTGTAGCTACACCGCCCGCATCAGTGGAGAATATTGAAAACAGAAAGTAAGAGAAAGAACTATCTTTAATTGTAATGATGTAAGAACATCAAATCATTTAACTTTCAAAATGAAAGTATTTCATGTCAGCAGCCATCATACTAAACCATAAATGTATGATTACTTTTATATATTAATTTATGAGATCAATACTGTAAAACTATTTATTTTTCAAAGACAAAGGCTGTCAGTTAAGCTCTAGTTAGACTGATTGAGAATCTTGTCTGTAACTACAATTTACTACTTTTAGGCCGAAAACTGGCTTTCAGCTGTGGCTTGAGGAGAATAGGAAGAGCATTCTCGCTGACAATCCTGACTTTGAGGAAATGGATGTTATCAAGGAAGGCATGGGGCGTTTCCGCACTCTTTCAGCAGAAGATAGACTGGTAAGGCATTTCATTCTTATGACATATTTTATTCACAATGGTTTACTAATTACTCAAGTAAAGTCTTCAGACTATTTTTAAATCCAGGAAGGTTACCTAGGAATTTCCCTGTTTCTGTTTTCTTGCATGTGTATTGGTTATGTAACAGATTTCATTCATGCACTTGTTTTTTTCCCCCCTCTGTTAAATTTCCTCTATTTTGTAATATGCTCCTAAAAGCTCTAAGCCAATTTATCCATGACAACACTGTTCATTAGCCAAGTATCCTCCTGTTTTCTGATCTCCACTTACCTGTGTATGTGTGTGGGCTTTCCAAACACTCATGCTCTCCTGTATGAACAATCTGTTCGTGACCCCGCACCCACAGGGCCACTCAGTGCAGGGCAGAATGACTCTTCACACACTCTTGCCTGGAGGGGGAATGGTTAGGAAGCCTGTTGCTCTGGAAACCCGGGCTGGGGGTGTGTGCCGCACTCATTGATCTTATGTTAATGACATGGGGGTGGCATCGGACGCTGAAAGAGTGCGTTACAATGATGAATGGCGTGCAGTGTGAGAGGGGAACGTGCAGAAAGGGCCCCGGTGCTCATATGTGAAATGACTCATCATGGTCGTCTGTAAATGTTCGCTGCTTTTGTTTACTTGAACCGTGAACAAATGCATCTGGGTTGCGGTGGTGGTCGGTCAATTTTAATTACAATAACAGGCTTATTTGAATGATACTATTTATCGCTTGTGTAATTTTGCCTGAATGTACATAAATCAGTCTTATCTTTCATTCAGAGCTGGACGGAGAGAGCAAAGGGTGAGTCTGACCCCAAGAAACGAAAGCGTGAAGATGAAGAAGGACAAGTAAATGACCAAATGGAGTCGGATGAGGGCAGCGCCAAAAAGAAAAAGCCACTGGATACTTCGGCTAAACTCTCTGCGTTTGCATTTAACAAAGAATAGTGCTTGGCATAAATTAGTTTAATGCTTATGTAATTTTTACATTTTATTTTTTTTTATATTGATTGGGTCAAAAACTTAAGTTTTCTTCTTTTCATTGTTTACTGTAATTCTCTCATTGTATCCAATAGACTGGGCTGCTCATTCGTCATCCACTCATTCTCCATAAATTTTCTCAAGTTTGAGCTCTTTTGAAAGCACTGCGTCTCTTCATTAGCATTTGAAATGAAGCAAAGTCTCTTTGTTAAGCATTTGCAATATGGCAAGATGGTTAATAAGGTCTCTTATTCAAATCTAGTGATATTCTGAATGCTTTAGATGTTTTGTATATATATATTTTTTTTGTGAAGTTTTGTGCTGTATGTAAAACAAATAATTGTAATAAAAGGTAAAATATTGAATGTTGAGTCTTGTGTGCGGTTTTCTTAATTTTAAAGGTTATTTCGGCTTAATTGGCAAGTTGAAAGTACACAATGTTGTTTGCACACCAGTGATGTAATGAAGAGGATCCTTCAAATGTGAAGTGAATGGTTTTCTGATGTTCATCCAAGGTCACTGAACTTTGATTTTGCAACCACACAGACATGAAATGAAACTAATCTGAGCTGACAAGTTAACAGCTGTACAACCTCTTGGTTGCATGGTGCATTTCACTTCAGAAATACTGCTTTTATTTTTAATCATAAGAACATCATCACCCAAAGGTCTATTCAATCCCCTTAGGTGGTTTGATCTGTCCCAAGACATCACTTTAATGTGAATAAGAGATCTCATCCTCTTACTAGATACAGGTGGCCTGACGCAAGCACGTCTCTCGACCAATAGCAATCTAGCTCCGTGACGCGATGCGCCCGGCGACCAATAGAAACGCGCGCGGATTAGCCAATGTTTATAAAACCCCCCGGCTGTCCCTGCGCGAGCGCTGAGTTTGACAAGAGTATAATAACCCTTGAACTTCGCTCAAGTTTGTCCGTTACACCTTAAACTGTGTTCAGAAAACACACAGTAGCATTAAAACCGACTTTGAGGAACCCAAGCTGTCACTTTAAGGCAATCATGGAGCGCTCCAAACAGAAACAAGTGAATCAAAATGAAAATGAAGCAGACTCCGCGATCAATGGACACTTTGACGGACGGGTGAAGATGCCCGGATGGAGCGCCGGTGGTGCCGCCGGGACCCCGAGCACCGTGCCGTCCTCCAGCGTGATGGAGAGCTGGCGAGAAGAACGCACTCGCAGTCTGGAAGACAATGAAATGAGCCTGCCGAGCATCGCCGCGGCTTACACCACTATTCTCAGGGGGCTCGGAGAAGATCCGCAGCGGCAGGGGCTCCTCAAAACTCCG
The DNA here is from genome assembly GCA_036784905.1 of Acrossocheilus fasciatus. Classification (NCBI taxonomy): domain Eukaryota; kingdom Metazoa; phylum Chordata; class Actinopteri; order Cypriniformes; family Cyprinidae; genus Acrossocheilus; species Acrossocheilus fasciatus. Next base: position 7,910,905 of record CM071954.1, on the reverse strand, counting down.
TGGAGAGCCGCCACCGCCATGCAGTTCTTCACCAAGGGTTATCAGGAAAAAATCATCGGTGAGTTCGTTGCATAAACGTATGACAGCTGATGAGGCGTGTTTATTTATACGTTATGTGTGGATTAAATTGATTTAAAATGATTTTTAACGTAATTAATTAAGCTTTTCCCCCTGAGGTTAAGATATTCTGAAATATCTCGCTGTCACTGTAAACTTTCAAAGCCAAATTTTGACTTTGGAAACAAAATAAACATGCTATAAATAAAACAGGTTTTTTTTTAAGTTAACTTTATGGTTTACAGCCTTTTACAGTTTTATGACACTAAGGAGGCGTTCACAAAGATGTTTTGGGGTTCAAAAACAACTAGACAGAGCGCGAGACAATGGCACAGAATATGTAGGGTTGTGAAAGTTTGAACGTTTTCATCCAAAAGTGGAAATTCTGTCATCATTTACTCAAACAAAATAGTATGACTTTCTTCAGTGAAACACAAAGAGAGACTTTTAGAAGAATGTCTTGGTCTGTCTTTAAATGAAAATGAATGATCAATGATGATGTCAAGCATCTAAAAGGACACAAAAACACCATAAAATGGCCCGAAAGGTACAAAGGACTTCAAAGATCTATATCACAAGTCTCAAGGCTGATTCACTGTATTAATGAGAGAAGATTGAGGAATGAAAGAATTATTTTTCAGATTAAATTTGGTGGATTTTTTATTAGGTTGATTTAGTTAAAGTGTCTGAATGATTCGATCACGAATCAGACTGATCTGTTTTTGAAGTTCAGCTCACTGAAGCACTGATCTGGACCTAGTCATGGTTAACATGGTTAGTGAATAACTTAATGTAACTAGAAGACCATCAGTGAAAACGTGGGTCTATAACTCAAACAAAACTGTCATATCACAGACATCAGAAGACTTGGAATAATGCACAAGTTGTGTAGAACACTTTTGAGATTAGGCACTTTTTGAAGCTTTACATTTATTTCATTACACTGAAAAATCGACCAGGACATTCTTTAAAATCATGTAATATTTTCACAATCTTATATTTATTTTCAACACACTCTTGAATTATGAATTAGTATGATCACATTCATATGTTTTCAGATCATTCAATTCACATGCTTATGTTTTTTTTTTTCCTAAAAATTTGTTTCTATTTAAATCACTTTATATCCTGAAAGAGTTAAGTTTTCTCATGAGATCGGGTTGGTATTTTGGAGTTGTATTGACCTAATACAGAGAATTTTTAACCCACAGACCATTCATCTTTTACTTATGCAATGTCAAGCATTTCAGGTTAAAACTATTTCCTCATCCATTTGCCATCAATTTGATTAACTGGCTCAACAGGTACTCTGCCTCAAAGCGAAGTTTTATCTTGCATAATTGTTTACTGGTCACTCTCAGGCTGTTATCTCAGTGGTTGAGCCAGGGTGCTGCCCACCATCACATTACCAACAACATCCCCGCATAGAAAACAGCACATCTGGACTTGGTTTGTGTAGCATTTTTAGGGCCCATGCATATGGAATGTATTAATGTTGCTTTTCTACACCAAAAAACTCCTTGTTAAAGCAGACTGCCCTCGGTGACCTCACAGCACTTACATATGCATCGCTTGAATATGGTCCATGGTTCACAGATGGTATAACATGCAGTGTCATGGTGAAGAGTGCATTTGGTAAGAAATTTTTCTAGAGGAAGGTCTTTTGGCTTTCTTCAATGGGATTGGCTGAAGTTTGCACCACCCCTGCAGTTTCTTAAATTGTTCTGAAGTAGTAAAGCTATGTGTCTCCCACAGAAAGACATTTGAAGTGTTGGAGGCAGAAAACAATTTGGATTTGTGTAAGGCTGTGATGCATTTTCACATTTTTATATTTGGTGGTTGACTCATTGGTTAATGCCCCAAGAAAAGGAAGCTGTTGGTACATAGCAAGTGCCTGAATGATGAAGGCCCACCTAGATCTTACTTAATTGGTAAAGTCAAAGTATATTCATCTCTGGGTTATAACTGTTTCAGCAAGGGCTTAAATCTAGATCTAGATCTTTGTAAGGCTTTTGGCATGCAATATTTATCTCATTCTCAATGTTTTTCAGTAATTGTGACCAAACAGCAATTGTAGACAAATAGATTCAAAATGTGTAATTTAAGAAGTACAACAGGAATCTAGTTTAAAATAATTCAGGTTTGGTTTTTACACTAACTGAACATGAGAGGAAAAAATAAAAATACACCAATGCAACGATAAGCATCAGTGTTTACTTACATATATTTTACTAAATCATTTTAATATATAAAATTGGTTAACATCACTTTGGAGGTTAGGAATATCAGTGAATAACCTAAATGTAACTTTAAGACAATGAAAATTTAATTTTAATTTTGGTCTGTAACTCAACACAAGACTATCATATGGCATAAAAAGACAGAAAATAATGCACAAATCATGTGGACCACTTTTATGATGAGTTCGAGTCTTGACATCTTTGTTGCAAATTATTGGTTGAAAAGATCGACAGGACATTCAAAATACAAGAAGAAACTACTAATATATTCAGGTTTGTATTTGAACTATTATAAAAAAAAAGTTATATGATAATTTTTATTATTTACATACACCAGTATTATAACAAGCAGCAATGGTTACTCATTTAATATGTTAGTATCTTAAAATGTCACATACCTGTAAATATTGTTGGGTTATTATGCAAATAAATTTTTTTTACCATTTTATATAAAACATTTGTCACAGACACTGGTAAAGGAAGGAAGGATTGTGAAATTAGAACATTATTATGATATTATTACAATACATTATATCATTATGTTCCTTATAGTTTGTTTTTTTTTGTTTTGGTCTCGTGTCACATAAAACCATTCAAGATCAAAGAGACGAGTGATATTGCTCAATTTACTGCGTTTAAGTATGTCAGTATGGTCTCTCTTCTATATTACCCATCATTACGCTCTGTTGTCCCCTGCCCCCACTGGCTGGATGGATGCCTGTCTCTTATTTAAGTGATGGAGAACAAGCCAAACCCTCAGCAGCAGTAACATTGCCCTTAACCAGAGCTCTGCTGGTTGACATCTTCACAACTTCAGTGGGTTTCTATGGTTACTTATTGTATTCCAAGTGTTAATTTGCTTAGCGTGTAAGTAAGTTTGTGTTTAATTGAGTGTGTGTGACGGTGGCAGCGAGGCTGAAAGAGGACTTCGGGGGGATGCTGATTTGATTTCCTGTTCTTTTCTGTCGGTGTCACCGTCATACGTGAGACCTTTCCGTGTGTTGTTCCAGTGCATTTGAAAGCGGCTGTTTGTTTAGGACAAACCTGATGACAGTTCTCTCGTAACAGCTGCTGCCCTCAGGTTAGATTCAACAGAGACGGTCTGCAGCATTAAACAACACTTCATACATATATAGTCTGCTCGGTTTCTGAAAAGCATGCTGGTTAGTCACCAGACTGAACGGTGAAATGACCAGAATCTGTTTAAATATTAACAAAAGTCTTTCCTAGTTCTGGGAACCATGAGACAACAAAGTAAAAGCTTGTTAAATTACCTTTATGAGGGATGCTATCAGTTTGTCAGGGGTGTTTGCATAACTATTATTATTATTGCTCATAATCATTTCAAACCCTTAACCTTTAGTCAAACTTCCGAAATGAACATTACCTCGAATAATGCAGATTTCTAAGTAATCTGATAACTGTGATAATTGTGTAGTATAGATTTCTGTCACATTTTGCCATCCAAATTAGGATGAAATAAGGAAATATGTAAGTGTTTAATCAGTGCACTTATATTATATTATATATATTACAATATTATATATATATTATATTATATTATATTATATATTATTACAATATAATATATTAGCAATTTTTACACATTTAAGTAAATGATATGGGACTGTTTTAATTTCTATTTTCAACTTTTATACAATTAAAAAAAATGGACAAACAGGTCCAGGTTTTTAGAAAATGTCAAAAAATGAGTTAGGATTTAGTGTTGCGATACCTGGTGGATGCACCTGTTGCTGAAGTGATAATAGGCATAGAAACAGTCTGAAAATGGATTGCTTTCTGCCCTCTTGATTGCACAGTGACTACACAGAAGTGGCAACAACGCATATGAGAGTTACATCTCAACAAGCCCCTGAAGCCCTGCCATCAGTTTGCCATGTTTCCACGGAAACCTTCCCTGAGATAGGCGGCCAGGAAATTAAAAAGCCCCACAAGAAAAGACAGTGCATTTCCACGAGATAAAACAGGATATGTTTGAAGAATGATATGAGCTAAGAGAACTGACACAGGGCCACAACAGGAAGAGCGTACGGGATGAAATATAATGATGTCATGATGTCATCAGGTGTCGTATCTCTCACCTGTCGGTGACCAGTCTGATCTTCTTGATTTCTTGTTGTACCTGCAGATGTCCTGAATGACGCAATCTTTGATGAAGACCATGATGAGATGGTGATTGTGAAGGATATTGACATGTTTTCCATGTGTGAACACCATTTAGTTCCTATTTTTGGCCGGGTAAGACTGATCCTTTTTCCTTAATTAACAGCAACATTTATATTTCACCTTTGCAGTGCAGAGACAAAACCTCTATTGTGTATATGTAGTTTTAAAAATGAATTTGTCACAACATTACTCTATTGTATAAGGGTTTAACAAAGTCTTTATTGAATTTTTTTGTCTTAAAGTTTATTCATTTTATTCAAGTTTAAAATTTAATTTTATTATTCATTTATTAAAATAAAATATTTATTTTTAAATTAATCATTTTAAATGGTTTTTGTTTTTTAAATACATGTATTATTACTTTTTATATTATTACTGTTTTTTGTATGTATTTTTTATTCATTTATTATCCAGGTCATCAAAAGTACATTATGTATAGAAATTATAGAATGACATAAATTATTATTAAGACAAAGAAATATATTTTTTGTATTGAGACATTATTTTATGAAACCTATAGGAATGCAAAAATTCTGCAAATAATCCTTTCTCATTACTTAAATGTGGTATAAAATTAAATTGTATATTTTTAAAGTATTGCTGCTCACATAAGTAGTGTTTTAAGTCAACATATGCTGACTTCATTCAGGATAATTGTTATTAATGAATTACAAAAATGAAAATTTGGTGGCAAATGGGCTTAATTAACATGAAAATACGATAAAAATGGCTTTCTTTCTTTCTTTCTTTCTTTCTTTTTTAAAGTAAACATGTCTTGTAATTGTGGGGTGAAAAATGCCCTGAACATTTATTTGTGATATTCACTCACATAACTGCGGCTTCCTGTTTTCTGATGCACCTGGAAAAAAAAGAAAATTTGAAATGTAATCTGTCAATAACCAAGTTAATTAGCTATAATTAAATCTAGAAGGTAACAAGGAAAAGCTGGAGTATCGGCTTTGAGATCCACTCAAAAACAATGCCCACTCTTAATCCTCAGGTTTGACATTTAGTACCTCCCTCCAGCTCATAGCACTGCAGGTGTCTGCCATTTAAGACAAAGGAGACACCGTCGATCCTGTCACGGCACAAATGGCTGCTGATGATAGACTGAGCCATTGATCAAGCGCACTGAATGTTTTTTCTGCCACTTGCAATTTTGTTTGTCAGATGTTGTTGGAGGGCCATCGTTTCCGCTGCGTCCCCCGCTGATAGCTCCCTGTCGTCATCGGCGCGGCCCCTTATCCCTTCTCATCTATTTACCTCGCCACTCGCTGCATCTGCAACAAGATAATGACTCACCCATTTCTTTCAGAGAGGCGTGCGCCCGTTCTCTTTCATTTTTGGCCCTCTTGCTTGCGCTTCAGCGTCTACTGTCTCCATGATTGTCCACACAACACTCTTAGTGTCCATCACCAACACCGAGCCGAACAGGTGCGCTTTCTTTTACACTTGAAACATAGCTTCCCTACAGCCACCACTTGTCTTACCTGTTGGTCTGAAATGAGTTGCAAAAAGCGCTTTGCTCATTTCCCAGGTGCTCTGTAGTTCTCTGTAAAGCTCGATTGATGCTTTTGAAGGATGTCGAGTGGAGTTTGGCGGCCCTGAAAGAAGGCCAAGAGGGTTCAGTGACGTGCAGGATTATCGCATCAGAACAGGGAAAAAAGAAAATCTTTGTATGTCTGTTGATGCTGCCCTTTCTCTGGGCTGTTTCATCAAATTGTTGGTGACATTTGAGCTGGACGGCAGAGGGGAGGTTAGGTTGGGGGGGCTGTCAGATGTGCAGTCACTTCCGAGCATACGCACAAATATGACTCTCTGCATCTTTAACTTCCTGTCTAGTGCTTCGATTATGGCAAAAATCATAATTATTGTTATTCATTGTAATATGTTTAGGAGTGGGCAATATGGCGAAAATCTTATACGAGTTATTACGCATTAGTGATGTTTATTGTATTTTCTCTCTTTCTCTCTCTCTCTCTCTCTCTCTCTCTCTCTCTTTTTTTTTTTTTTAAATATCAAGCATGTTATGCAGTAGACTGCATATTATGAAAGTCACATTACATGATTTGACTGATTTGGACATTGCGTTTGGGCTTTTAATGAGGCGTGTAGCTCAATAACCATTTTATTTCAATTATCATGTTTTTGTAATCATTGGAAGCCAAAATATAAATTAAAACTAAAATATTCACAGCTCTCATGGCATGTAGCTGGTGTCCAGTTTGTTGAAAACTAGTTGTGAAATTGTTGTGCATATGACTCTCATGTTTTGTTGTTGTCAGTTAATGTGTTGTGTTTTTCACAGGTGCATATAGGTTACCTTCCAAACAAGAGGGTTCTTGGACTGAGTAAATTAGCAAGGTAGGCAAAACGCACCCAGGTTTCTCATATACATATGAAAGTACAACCTATTTCAATATTTATTTTCACAAACAGTGGACACTTAAATCATTTCCATCTTTTCCCAGTCCATCTGAATGTCATTGTATTAGATAACAAAATACAGTCCTACATTACATTAACTATGGACATGTTATACCAATGTTTGACCACCAGAAAGTGTCCAAATATTTTTTTTAACGGTACATTTTATAAACATTTTTAAATCATATTTTTAATTTTTTTTTCCAATTAAAAATTGTATATGGGGTCAGTATTCTTTTTTTTTAAAAGGAAGAAATTCATACATTTTTATTAAAATACAAAGCCGTTTTGACAATATTACTGATTTACTGTATGTGTAATCAAATAAATGCAGTTTTTTTTTCTTTTGTAGAATCCTTTAAAATAAATTTTAGATTTTGTTAGGCTATATAATGAGGTGAATTTATGTTTTTATGATGCAGTTTTGAATGTTAATGGATTCCTTCATGAGCGTGCAAATTTATCCTGCCACAAAGCAGCAGCATTTTCTTTTCTTTTTTTTTTCTTTTTTGAGTAAAATCCGCAGCATTTGCTCGAGTAAAGGGGATTAATGGCTCTCTTCCCCTCAGGGGTGTTGTTTGTCTGTGAAATCAAGATGCTCATGCCTGTGTGTGTGTGTGTTTGAAGCAATGAGAGTGTAAGTGTCTGTAAGAGGATTAGACACAATGTGTGAGTGACAAAGAGAAGCTTGATCCAATCTGACCCCAATACCTGTGGCTTAGCCATTTCACTATGTACCAACCATAACACTGCACTCCACTGATGAAGACATGACCACAGCAGTCATGTACTATAGCTCTCAGCAGTACCACACACACACAGGTGCATTTCTGATTTCTAAATTTTTTTACAGTTTCATTTTTTTATGGCTGTAGTCATGACAAGGGACTGACTCTTCTAGTTGTCATCGTTGTCATGTAGTGCAGCGAAACACTGCCCATCAAATGATCAGTCATGAAATACAGAGTGAGATATTAAGTTATATTTGATATTATGTCCTAGCAGTGAAAATGATTTATTGTGTTTGTTCTGTTCTCCTGAATATTGAATAGTTTAATAAATATACTACGAAAAAAAATGGAATGTGAATGATAATCTTAGGAGATTCTTATGCAATTTAGTTTGCCATATCCCCACTCTGGAGTTTTAAATTCACATGCAATTTAATAAATATGATTAATTAAAAATGACCACCCCGACACCAGCAGGCTGTATATTATAAATATACTACCATTTAAAAGTTTGGAGTTGTGAAGATTTTCTGTTTTTGAAAAAAATATAAAAAATGCTCAACAAGTCTTATCAAACCACCATCACATATCATGAAGGCATATTGTGTATGAATCTAGCTTAATTATTAACTATGTTTTTTGATTTGCACCAGGATCGTTGAGATATACAGCAGGAGATTGCAAGGTAATGGTCTTTTTTCCCCCTCAAACAAACAGTAGCATGTAATAATATTTATATTTCTTCAAAATCCTTATTTGTTTCATTGATAACTTCACATTGAAATGTTCTCAGTAGTTCTGGTCTGCTTGTCTTATTTCAGTTCAAGAGCGTCTAACCAAACAGATTGCAGTCGCCATCACTGAGGCTTTACAGCCTGCTGGTGTCGGGGTGGTCATTGAAGCAACGTATGTAAACTTTTTATTTACATTGTAATGACAAGAATGACCAAATCTGATCACAAGTGGAATTTTATACATATTTTATTTTATTTTACACTGTAATGCTAAGAAAGACCAAATATCAAGATTGATTTATTTTCCTTACTGTTCTTACTTTTCCAGTCACAAGTGAAATTTGTGTTTTTTATTTTATTTTATTTTATTTTACAATGTAATAAGTATGAACATTTCTCACAATTTTTTTTTTTTTTACAATGTAATAAGTATGAACAGTCCTCACAATTTATTTTTTATTTTATATTTATTATTGTATTTTTTTTTATAATGTAATAATTATTAAGTCCTCAAGGTTTTTTCTTTTTGTTTATATTTTATTTTACAATGTAATAAGTATGAACAATCCTCAAGTTATTTAATTTAATTTTATTTTATTTTGCAGTGTTAAAAAGTATGAATTCTCACAATTTATTTTATTTTATAATTTAATAAGTATGAGCAATCCTCAAGATTTTTTTATATTATGTTATTTTTTATTTTATTTTCTAATGTAACAAGTATGAACAATCTTTCTTTCTTTCTTTTCTTTCATTTTGCAATGTAATAAGAATGTCCAATCCTCAAGATTTATTTAGTCTCTTTGCTGTTCTCCAGTCACATGTGTATGGTTATGCGAGGCGTCCAGAAGATGAACAGCAAGACTGTGACCAGCACCATGCTGGGTGTTTTCCGCGAGGACCCCAAGACACGAGACGAGTTCCTGACTCTGATCCGGAGCTGAGAGGGTCCGTGTTCGCTCTCCACTGTCAAAACACTCTGACCAGCCCTCTTCTCAAACGCCTCCCTGGATCAAAGACGTGGACGAGGCGCTGCTGTGTAACATAGTGTCCCACCCGCCTCTGGGATGGTCGCATCGGTAACACCGTCTCTTCTGTATCACGTGTGTATGTGTGTGTGTTTTGTGCATGTTTAGTCAGTAGAGCTGTGGGAGCCTCTATTGACGGGACTGTGGCTATTACTGTTACATGGAAGCATTGTGTTTTGAAGGACGTCCTAGATTAGCACAATTTGACCTCACTAAACTGACAAGCACCAGATCCACCGAAATGTGTTTACGTCTCTTTCCGGTTGGGCCACATTTGCGCTCTATTAAACGCAATTTTCACGCTTCTGAACAGGGAGGTACGTGTCATTCGGAGTATTCAATTTTACTGTTTTAACTACATAAAAGTACTAATGAGGTACTGAATATAACCAATGAATGATTACCAATATTCATACACCTTGATATTTACAAGGTACTTCAAAGATGATCATGGTATTATAATGGTAAATGTCCAAAAAGAAACATAGTATTACAAAGCACCACTTTTTATAAGTGAATAAATCCAGACTGGTTTTATTGTTGTTTTACTATGTGCTGAAAATATATTATGGCTGTGCTGTCTTAAAATGTAATATTTAATATAATGTGTCTTGTGCATCAGTCAATAATTGTGCCCAGACGCGAAATATTATCTGCTTAAAAGGAGAATTCACCCAAAAATGAAACGTGCCCATATTTATTCACCCTCGTGCTGTCCAAACATGTTTGCCTTAACCCTGACATGTGAATTAGTAGTCCAAAAAAATCTATTTTTTTTAAGGAACCACTTATTCAAGCTTCGTTTTAGACAAAAAAAAGTTTGCATGTTCTTTTCTTTTTTCTTTTTTTTTTAACTAGATATTTGATACTTGACATCAGGTTTTTATGGCTCATACAGTTGTGGTCAGAATTATTGGCACCCTTGGTAAATATGATCAAAGAAGGCTGTGAAAATTAATCTGCGTTGTTAATCCTTTTAATCTTTTATTTTAAAAATTCACAAAAATCTAACCTTTCATTGGATAGTAAGAATTTAACGGCACCCTTTTATTCAATACTTTTTGAAACCTCCATTTGCCAGTTTAACAGCTCTAAATTTTCTCCTATAAGGCCTGATGAGGTTAGAAGCCAGTCCCATTTGAAGTTCCAGTCGTGTCTGAGAACTGAATATGCTGGAGTTTGTTTTTGGATGAGCGAAGATAATTTTTCTTGAAACCCTCCCAAACAACATGTGGTGATGTAGATGCTGTTTAACAATTTTTTTTTTTAAGGTTTTCTGACCCTGAGACTCAACTATTTTCTGCAATTCTCCAGCTGTGGTCCTTGGAGAGTCTTTAGCCACTCAAACTCTCCTTCTCACCGTCTCCTTCTTATTATCAAATGAAGGGTTAGATTTTTGAGAATTTTTTTAAATAAAGGATCAAAAGGATTAACAATGCAGATTAATTTTCACAGCCTATATATATATATATATATATTAGTGCTGTCAGACGATTAATCGCATCCAAAATAAAAGTTTTTGTTTACATAATATATGTGTGTGTGCTGTGTATAATTATGTAATATAAATACACACACATGCATATTTATATTTTAAGAGAAAAATATTTTCTAAATATATGCTGTATGTGTTTTTATATATACATAAATAAATAAATATACACAATACACACACATATTATGTAAACAAAAACTTTTATTTTGGATGCGATTAATCATTTGACACCACTAATATATATATATAATTTTTATACGCACACATACACACAAAAATAAATAATAATAAGGACAAAAACAACCATTAGGGTGAGTAAATGATGACTGAGTTTGCATTTTGGGTGAACTGTCCCTTGAAGTGTTAATTTGAGCTGATTATTGACTGTATTTACATGTTTTGTGCAACACTATTATTTTGTGTTTAAAATCAGCTGTTGAGTCTGATGTGTTGGATGTTCTGTGATGAAGTGATAACCGGCTCCAGCCTTCTGAATGTCCTGTCTGTATGGCCATAAATGTTGTTTACACTCTTTTATTTGTCATCTTTTATTTGTTAGAAAAAAAGACCAAAGGTGAAAGGTGCAGTCGAGGTCAACTTAGTATCTGATTTTGCACATTGTGGGATTCACTTACAGCATGAAGAATACAGAACATAGCTGTACTGATAAATGTGATCTTTATAATTAAAATAGGATTAAAAAAGATGGAAACCAACTAAAATATATTTTAAGATTCTACATTTGTAGATCATATTTTGTACATTTCCTCTGATGCATGTTTACCTGTGCTTGGGTATGTGCTTTTGAGTTACAATTTAAACTATATACATATGTATCATCGTAGAAAATTATATTAACCTCAAAAACGACAGATACTGTGGATTTACTGATACTGTTGTATTGCCTGTGTAGTGACTTTTTTCATTATGAAACATTGTTTGAGTTCAGAGGGTATCTGAGATGTTCAATATCACAATCACGTTATATCAGTGGATTCATTAAGAAAAAGAGCACTTGATATTGAGAACTGAGTGTTATTCATGTGGCCTTCTTTAAACGAAAGACTCAAAGAGCCTTTCAAATACTTTACTATTGATGTTCATCATCATTTTCAGCTTAAAATAATAAAAACTCTTGTGGAAAATATATAGAATGTTCTTGTTATTTTTAAAGTTTAAATGTAGTTTTTGTTGAGGGGGTTAGTAAGCAAAAGACAAGAAACATTAAAGGGTGGATCACACAAATGTCATATTTTACCCCAAATTCAAAAGAAAAACAAATTCTCATTATTGTAATGTTAAAAAAAAAATCTCATTCTCGTTACTGTAAGACACTTTTGCTTTTTTAACAGTTTTACAATTTAAAAGTAGGATTTTTTTTTTCTTTAATGAAAAAATGAAATCTGAGGAGGGAGAATTTTGTGAAATTACTGCATAATAAATAAATGCCAAATATGAAAAATGGCTTCTTTCCTTTAGAGTTCAATATTCTATCTCAATCTCTTATTTAAACGTGATGGTGTTTCCTCAACCATGACAGTAGTTTAGTCAGGCAGCAAAAGCCCAGTTAGTTTTTTTTTGTTTTTGTACAAATATTTTCATGGTGAAATCCTACTTTTTAATTATCTTTTTCAGTTCTACACACACACAAAAACATCACTTCCTAATTCTTTCCCATATTTTCCATGAACAACACTGCCCATCTATGTGACACTAACATTGGCTCATCATAAATGAGTTCATAAAACACGAGAGTGACTCAGCATTTCTCCTTCTCTCTCTCTTTTTGTTCTTCACAGAAATCCCCGCCTCTTGGCAATAAAAATCTGTCTCGAGCTCTCTGATTGGTTAAAACCGAGAGGAGGCAGTAAATTCCTCACAGACTCATGTGGTTAGTTACTCTGAATCTATGAGCAAAGCTTCCTCCAGACCATACCATTCAGCAGCTGCTTTGAAAGTGAAAGAAACACACAGCGTCCTTTTCAAAAGTTACTCTTTAATACTTTTCGTCTGTGGTTATTACAAAGATGTCAAGCATTTAACACAGACCCAATGAAACAGACAAAAACACATTCAGTTGGTGGACAGAACATCACACACACACGAACAACATAATCTCCCATTAAGGCACAAAAACACACACACTCACAAGGCCACGAACCAAAGAGGGAACGAGATTACAGAACCCCTCTCTTTATTGACTAAAGTCATGTTTATTTCAGTAAGATGAGCAGAGAGACGTAACACGAGCTGTGATGCCTCAGGAAACCATCCATGTTATGATGCAAATAAGAAAGAATATGTACAAAAATTACAAGACAATCCAGTTTCTCACCTGGATACACGTACAGTGTCACACTCGCACACATACAAACAAAAAATATATACACATCTCTGTGTTGTACAGACAGATATAATCATAACTTCATAACAGCACTGAAGTACCTAAAGCATACAGATTCCCATGAACTACCAGCACGCTCCTTCTGAGCAAACGCATCAGAATCAGCTCGTATGAACTTTGTATGATTTGAAGTTTCGACCATCAATGCGTCTTGCTTATCTCTATATTTTAGAGCCATATAAAATCATTTACATTTGGGGTAAATGTCTGAATACAAAAAAAGGCACTGCCATTTGTTATTCTAGATATGACTTCCCAGCCTCTTGCATGCATCTCTAAAATATAAATTACTTTTTTTTCGCGTTTTGTTTTATTTATTTTTTCGCGGTTTTTATTTGGTTTTATCGTTTCATAAACATAAGATTCTTTTAAAATATATATATTTTATATATGTATATGTACGTCAGCCTGCAGTCAATACAGGACATCGGCTCTTGAAAATAACACGAAAAAAAAATCAAATAAAAAACAAAAAAAATCAAAGAGCGTAGTAAAGCAAGACCCTTCAGAATAAAGGGAAAAAAATAAAATAAAATGAATCAGCATCAGAGTTCCGATACCTTTTACAAAACAAAACAAAAAAAAAAAAAAATTAGTCACGCTAAAACGCTAGTTTTATGTTTATTTTTCGGAATACCAAGGCAACATGTAAATGTTAACACTGTTACAGCATTGTATTTTGCTGCATGTTTGCAGTCGAGCGCATTTGGACAAAAACAAACTTGTTCGCAACGAGGGAACGAATGTGAAAAACATTAAACAAACCAGAGCTGAATACGCATCATTCTTCGTTATCCAATCACAAGCGAGCATCATTCTTCGTCACGGTGCGTTTCCACTGGCCCGCAGCGAGCGGAGCGGTGTATTATGGGATTGAAAGTGGCGCGGAGAAAGCGTTGAGAGCGGCCGAGAGCGTCAAAAATGTTGGGCATTGCTCGACTTTATGCAAATATTGAGCGAAAAACGCAGGGTGACAACCAGTCGCAAAAGAGGAAGCTGAAACGCAAACAGGGTGTAAACATTGTTTTTAGAGGCGTGCTCGGCCCTAAATTTGACACGCCCCAAAGCTGTGGCGTTGTAGCGTTGCCAGCGGCACTGAGCGCAGATTTGACGCTGTAGTGGAAACGCACCGTAAAGAACTACGCAATGACGCTACGCCGTAAGTATTTGGCATCAAACACAGTAACAGCTGAGGTGAAAAATGGCAACAGAATAACAGCGAAATCTCAAAAAGAAGAAGGGAAAAAAATAAAATAAAAACTGGCTCTTTGTTTACAACATATGACAATATATAAAAAAAAAAAAATCTTAAAATTTAAAATACACAATCAGGGCAGAGTTAGCAAAATATAAGCATTTATAGATACAAGAAAGAAAGTAAAACAGCAATATTAAAACAACATAACAAAAAACTGATATGTCTTTTGACTATCAGGTACTTTTTTTTTTTTTAATGCAAATTGGGAAAACAAAACGTCAAAAAATAACTAGGTTGTTATTTGAGATGTACTTATGGTTACCAGCCATAGCAAAAAAGTTAATACACAAGGTATCTTAAATAATACATCTAATGAATACAATAACCTCTGCATCAATAATAGAAAAGAATAAATAATCATTTGAATCTGCTAATTGTTTTCAAATGGCAGTGATGAGTGGCTTAATACACACAAATAAATGCACCTCTAGAAACAAGATGCACAGGATGCCACATGATGGTTTGCTAACACGCTTGTAAAACACCAGCTACCATTCCGTTTAAGGCATTTCATGCACTTTAAAAGCACTAGTTTGGAGGCACCAAGCCGACACACTGCATAGTCAACATTCTTTCTTTTAGGCAGCTTGAACCTCGTCGGTCGCCACTCAACGGATGTGAAAGTGCCTCTTTACTGTCTGTTTAATCATGACTGGTTTCTTTGGATGAGCCAAAAAGCATTAAACACTTGAGGTGTGGGTAGGTGCGTCAAGTTGTAGGCCTGCGAATACGGGAATTGTGGGAGATTTGGAGGAGAGGGCGGGGTTTGTTAGTCCAGTTCCTCTTTCCGGGACCCCCAGTTCCCCCTCAGCCCTATGATTCACACCGTGTTGCTGATGAAGAGTCTATTGCACGTTATTGCAAATTCACTTTTGATGGTTTCAGCAAGGATTCACAGCACCAAGGGCAGGAAAAGCAAAGTTATTATATGAAAAACTCTAAATAAGATACATTAACAATCTCTGAACACCCTCATAAAGGGACTTTAATGTCCCAGATTAAAACAATTAAAGCAAAAAAACAACTTTCAGACCCTTCCCATGCAGAAAATCAGATCTTCACTTGTAAGAGTCCAAAACTAAAAGCTCATTTCTTATTGTAAACGTTCTACTTTTTATACCTGGCATGATTAACTAATGGCTGATATTAAGACAATACTGTAAAAAAAAAAAGACTCTAGCCTCACTTATTGGTAACTATTGCACAGTTTCACCACATGATGGCGCTCTGCACTAGAAACTGATGCATTAGTGCTTTCCTCACGTGACAAACTGTATATTTCTCCCTGTTTCTCCAACAGTCTACTGACACAGTGTACCACGCAATGTGATATCCCAAATACACAGAAACCAGCTGAAAACATCCATACTACACCTGCAATCTTCCCAAAATCGCGAAACGATCAATCTACGGCTGTGCATTTACAGATAAAAAAAAAAAAATTACATGCATAAAAAAATATTTGTGTATCTGAACGAACATCATTCATGAAGTTGTGCACGTCTCCCAAGCATGTTTATCCTTTCAGACACAAATAAAATGTCTAACACATTTTACCATGTTTACCACAAATTCTCCACTAAAAATAGTTAACATATACATATAATTTTTTTTCTTTGATTTATGTCATTTTATTTAAATATTTTATTTATATTTTAATACATTTAATTAAAATATAAATAAAATATTAAACATATATTTAAATAAAAAAAATTATAGATATTTTACAAAAATATTACTATATATATATCTGCATATTCTGTCTGGATCTGCGCACCTCACCTCTGACCTCCATGTTCACCTGCTCCTCTTCAACCTTTCCATCTACTTGCATTTGCTGGCATTTCTCCTGTATTCCACTTCTCTGACCTCCTGACCTCCCTCGACTGTTCCTCACGTCAGAATCCATGTACGACATTCCTCGCTCCCTCTACAGACCCTTGCACTGACATCACTTCCTGTTTCCTTTCCCATCGCTGCTCTCACGTTCCCTCTCTTTCTTCTCAGTACCATCCGTAGCTCTGACTGTCATTGTAGTGTTGTAAATCAGCTTTCCTGCTGGCACAAACGAAAACTAGAACAACAAAACAGTACATACAAACACAATTGTAAACTAAGAAGCCATTAAGGAACCTAAAGCTGTGCACCGTCCTCGGATTTTGACAACGCTCGCACCTGAAAAAAATGACTTCGGATTTTGTTGACAGTATTACGTGTAAACATGCTATAACGTGATATTTTTAGCATCTGCGCAGAGGCACAGAAATCCAATCTGCAACTAAGTCATGATCTGGTTTTGTCTGCTGGTTGGTTTGGAGTTCGTGACATCCCAGACAGCCACCTGAACGCTTTGAGTTGTCTCCGTTGCATTACGGACCCCCTCTAATGGCCTGTTGACACGTAGACCCTTTGCGGCGTTCTTCTAAGGAAGTGTTGAAGATGAGATTTTCTCCCAAACTCGAATGTAAACACGCTGAAGTAGTCATGGTGACAGAACTTGCTTGTGTTAAGCCTTTCAGAAAATGGTGAATGGCGCTGTGTAGACCACGCCCCACCTCTCCTATTGGCTATTTGGCGTTGGTAGGTGAGCAGGTGGAGGGGAGTTATACGCAGAGGGTCTCGTGACCTCGTGATGACCTTTCACCCTGCTGCCAGGCATGCCGTGTCCCTGTGCTCCCTCTTTTCTTCTCTTCTCTCAGATGGTTGAAGTTCGATCAACACCATCTATGGAAATAAGTGACATCGTGACATCGACAAAATCACGTGCAACTCTGGAACACTTTGGGAACCTTTCACCCAAAAATGAACATTTTGTCATCTATTCTTTCACACATGCACCACCGTCAAAAGTTTGGGTCGGTAAGATCTGTAATGTTTTTTAAAGCCTCTTATGCTGACCAAGGCTGGATTTATGTGATCAAAAATAGAACAGTAAGATTGTGAAACTATTTAAGACTATTTTTGTGTGTACTATTTAAGAAAACTTTCTTCTATTTGAATATATTTTAAAATTTTCAGCATCATTACTCCAGTCTTCAGTGTCACATGATCCTGCAGAAATCATTCTAATATGCTGATTTGGTGCTCAATAAGCATTTCTTATTATTATCAGTGTTGAAAACTATGGAAGCCCGTTTCCACCAATGAACAAAAAAATAATAAAAAAAGGTAATTGTGACTTCTCAGAATTCTCAATTTTTTTCCTCACAATTGCAAGTTTATATCACGCAATTCTTAAGTCAGAATTGTGATACAAATTGCCAATTATGACTAATCACAGAATTGCAAGTTTATTGACTTCAGAATTGCGTGATATAAACTCGCAATTGTGAGTTATTAAGTCAGAACTGTTAAATATAAACTACGCAATTCTGAGAACATAGTCTTTTTTCTCCTCAGAATTGGACTTTATATCTCGCAATTCTGAGAAAAAAGTCAGAATTAGGAGATAAAAAGTCACAATTACCTTTTTTTTTATTCAGTGGTGGAAACGGGCTTCCATAGAAAACAGTTATGCCACTTTTTATCAATTTAATGCACCCTTGCTGAACAAATGTATGAATTTCTTTAAAAAAAAAAAAAAAAAATGTACTGAGCTGAAACCTTTGAAAAGTACTGTAACTTTACAATATTTAAAATATTAAAATGAAAATATCAAGCAATTATCCCAGCTGAATAAAAGTGTTAATTTTTCAAAACAAACAAAAAAAAAAACTTGTATAACTTACGAGAAAATACTAAGCACTTAACGCATCCTTGAATAAAATATTCATTAAATAAAATATTCATTAAATAAAAACAAACCAGCATTTTCTGATCCTAAACTTTTGAATGGTAGTGTAACTTATATAACTTACTAGAAAATATCGCACAAGACTTCTGGGAAGGCTCTGAGTGACTCAGAAAACTCAATGAATCGTGTTTTTTTTTTGCTTCTGGTTCATTTAAAATGAATTGGACTTCCCGACCGTACAGTTTCACAGAGCAAGCTGTCTCATTTTGCGTAATGAGGGCACACAAAACTCCCAGGCAGGCCGCTGACCAGAGGAGGTGGAGGTCCCGAGGGGGGAAAGTCTAGGGGTACGCTGCCACAAGAACACTACGGGCTCTGTTGGCAGCTGTGGAACGAGCGGGGCATTCCTGAGCTCACCGCAGAGCTGCCCACTGCTTCTGCCCGTCTCTCTGATTCAGCCTGTCTGCCTGCCTCTCTCCTGTCTGTCTCCCTGCACTCCCCCAACACAAAGCTGCGCTTGTCCAGCGCCGAGCCCACTGCACTGAAAGCCTCTGTGTCAGTCCTGAGAGAAAAAACACTCTTTATGCAAAGAAAACCTCCACTTCACATGGGAATGCTCACTGCATTGATCCCGCGACGTGTGGATACAAAGTAACGCTCCTTTTTGTCTGAAACTGATAGTCACAATATTTTCTCTTTTGAAGATTGTTGTGTCTGAAGCGCCGTCTAAAGCTCCCACCAAAGAAACACCCCAAAAAGTTCAATTAAAATGTGGAGGAAAAAAAAAAAAAAAAAAAGTCTTCCCTTGAACATATTCAAAGGAAAACGAAGGACTTCAAAAGGCTTTTTGACCTTTTGAATGAGTGTCAGACGGGATGCTGCTAACAGAAACTGTCCTGTGGGGGTTTCATGATCCTGCCATGGTCAGCATAGATCCAAACCATTTCCTCAAATTCCGTTCTCATGGATTGGGGATAAAATCAGAGGACTTTGACGCACAGATTGATAAACAAACATTACGCAATCCTGAAAACATCTTTATTCATCAGCTCGTACAAAAGACGAGTACTGAGCATTCAGATATTAAAACATGTAAATATCTTTAAATAACAATTTAATAACAATTGTTTTTATTGTAAGAAATATTAAAATGCAACTTATTCCTGTGAATGCAAAGCTGAATTTTCAAGCAGGCATTACTCTATTCTTCAGTGTCACGTTATCCTTCATAAATAATTCTAAAATGCTATTTGGTGCTCAAGAAACATTTCTCACTATTATCAATGTTTAAAACAGTTGTGCTGCTTAATATTTTTGTGGAAAATGCGATGTGATTCTATAATGAATATAAAGTTCAAAACACTTCAAATAGAAAGTACCATGAATGTCTTTACTGTTACTTTTGACCAGTTTAATGCATCCCTCCTGAATAGAAGTATTAATTTCCTTCAAAAAAATAAAAAAAATAAATCTTACTGATCCCAAACTTAAGTTGATGTCATTTTCATTTTTGGGTGAACTAATCCTTTAAGTGTAGCATTTATAAACTCAGCAAGAAGTGGACACATACCTCCCAGAGCATGTTCAGTCATGCTGAGACACAGAGACTCCAAACGGTTATTGATGTCAGGCTCAGTCACAGGCACCTGTAAATCTACAAAATGACAAACAAACTGAGTCAACTTCAACAAGTTATGACAATACACAACACAAAACATGCCAAGTGAGGGCTAAATGACACTGACTGATGTCTTGATATACTAAACACAGAAAGAAAGTGGCTATTTGTGGTTGCCTCACAGAAACAGTAGATAACGACAGTAAATCTGTAAATGGGAACAACACAAAATGCAAGCCAGTTTGAACTTGGATCTTTTATCAGATAGTTCACCAAAAAAACTATATTTGCAGAAACTTTACTCCCATTCAGGTCATCCAAGTTTGTTTCTTCATGGGAACAGATTTGGAGAAATGTAGCATTACATCACTTGCTCACCAATGGATCCTCTGCAGTGAATGGGTGCCGTCAGAATCCAAATAATACACAAGTAATCCACACCACTCTAGCACATCAATTGATGTCTTGTGAAGCATAAGCTGTGTGTGTGTGTGTAAAAAACTAATCCACCATTAAGACCTTTTATTGACGGCACCCATTCACTGCAAAGGATCCATTGGTGATGTAACGCTAAATTTCTCTAAATCTGTTCAGAAGAACAAACAAACGCATCTTCATCTTGGATGGCCTAAAATAAATTGAAAGTAAATTTTCATTTTTTGGTGACTGTTCCTTTAAATGAGGCATTCCCTTGGAGCAATCTGGGGTTAAGTGTTTTGCTCAGAAGCAAAATAGATACAGATCACCCCTTGCTTGGTTTAAACTATTAACCTTAACAATTACTACCCCAGACCATATAAATTTCATTTAATCCTCTTTTGACCATTAACCCACTCAGACCTTGACCAGCAAGAGAAAAAGGCAAACAAAGATTCATTTCAAACCTCTCAGAGTGTCTCATTCACATCCTAGTCATTATACTACAATTGATCAATAGTTCAAAACTGCGACCTCAATTTTCAAAATTCACAGCCATTAAGCTTGCAAATTGCACTGAACTGATTGTGCACCGATCGTGTTCATAGTTCCCTCAGTATTACACTGGCCTACAGTGTGAGCTCTGTTCTAAAGAGTAGCTTCAGTCTCAACGGGGCAGAGTCTGACTGCTCAAGGCTCCTGCAGCGCTGCTCGGGCTGGGCCGGCCCTTACTGTGCTCGTCTTTAGCTGAGTCAACAGCAAACGGGCCTTTGAAAATCCCTTGTGGGAAGGAAGAGCTGAGTTAGGCAACCACGGGCTGGACGGAACAGACAACCTGCTATTTTTAAGCAGCAAATCCTGTAAGGCTCGTCAAGTCTCTCTCTCACAGTGCTCCCTCTTTGTTGACGTTGAATTAATCAAGGCGTTAATGTGAACACATTCGGATGGGCGGCAATGAGAACACAAGGGGGAATGAGTCGGAGAAGAAAGTGGCATGCATGCTGCACAAAGAAAGTCATTGTAACATGCAACCTAGCACACAAAAACACTGTACACACTCTGGTGCACAGCCTCTCTTTCTTCTCCGAAAGGGGTCGAGTATTTCTGTAAATCCATGAGAACGGAGCAAACTAAAGGAAGCGAGTTTCAGCTGCAGTCAGAGTGGAGCCACAGACAGAGAGGAACATCTGTCTGCTCTGAATGTGTGTCAGTGGAGCACACAGCACAGAGAAGCCGGAAAAGATTTAGTCAGAAAACTGTCTGTCTGACCACTAAGAAATATTCTTTTTTTTTGGCAAAACTCATTTTCTAAGCTTCATTAGTGTTTTATTTTACCTGTGAAATATATTTATAATCAGGTATCAACATGTTGAATGAAATTATAAATCTTTATAATGCGAAATAATCAGGAAAATCTGTAAATGGGAACAGCACAAAATGCAAGCCAGTTTGAACCTGGACCTTTTATCAGATAGTTCACCAAAAAAAAACTATATTTGCAGAAACTTTACTCCCATTCAGGTCATCCAAGTTTGTTTCTTCATGGGAGCAGATTTGGAGAAATGTAGCATTACATCACTTGCTCACCAATGGATCCTCTGCAGTGAATGGGTGCCGTCAGAATCCAAATAATACACATATTATAATAGATAAAAAAAACTTCTCATTTTATTTTAGTTTTTTGATGACATTTTCTATTCTAAGACGGTTTAAAGGGAAATATGTTTTTATATGGCGGTTAGTACAAAAGTCTAGTTTAGGAAAAAATGTGAAAAAATATTTTTCAATGCAGCACAATAAACTGCACACTGCACAGCAATAAATAAATAAACACTGTCCAATTGAAGAGACAAAGTTTAAGGTCATTAACAAGCATTTTTAGCCTCAAGTTTTCTCAATTGTTTTTCAAAATGTCGCCTCTTTTAAGTCATCTGGGGGTTTTGTGCTTTTCCTGAGCAGACTGTGAGCCACACATGATCAGTGTGTTTGATTCTTGTCTCTTACCTGTTTGCTGGAACATGGCCATGGTGTGTGGGTTGGTGTGGACGGGTAGCGATCGAGTCCTCTGAACTGAGCTGTGGGTGCGGCTGGGCATGCTGTTACTGCCCCCTGGATTGGCAAACCACAAACCCTACCACAAAAACACACAGGCCAGCCAAATTACAATCACATCATACTACAATCTGTGCTCATGTTCATTAAACTAATGGATAATACATGAAAAACAGTTTCACCTGATTATGAAGCCTTGTATTGTTCTAAACATTAAATGTCTAGTAATGAAATCACATCCTTTCTCATTCATTCAGTGTTAAAAGTATGACTTTTCTTGTATAAAACTAAAACACGTCCATGTCACATTTCACCATAATAAAATTAGATTTTTTATTTTATCTTTTATATTTTTACATGTAATTTTATTTTATTATATTTTTGTACCATTACAGGTTCTTTTCTGGCACTGTAACATTTATGACAATTAAGAATATTTACTGTAATCCGCTTCAACAGTTTACATTACTGTTTTGTAATTCCCATTATTTGTAATACAATCTTTTGTTTTGTTTTTTTACTTTATATGCATACATTACTTACAATTGTTTAACTGTGCAAGTGATTTATTACTGTAATACAATTTTTTTTTTTTTTTAAATATACGTCATACACATACATACTCAAATTTGGGTCAGGGGCAATATTTTCAATTGATGTTTTTGTTTTTAGGGTGATGTATCACTCGGACGTAACTGATCATTTAGTACGATTCATGTAGTGATCTGATGTGAATAAGTTCTTCTAACCTGCGTATCCGACTTTCATTCACTCTCTCTCTCACTCCCTTCATTTGACTCCCTCTCCCCCTTTCCTGGCCCTCCCGTACAGAGGAGCAGGGAAAAACAGGAAATGCCTGTGCACTGTTCTCACTGCCTCTGACTAGCTCCCTCTCTCTCACTCTCTCTTTCTTTCTCTCCTCTTCTTCTCTCCCCTCCCCTCTCTCTCTCTTCCCTCCAGTTGCACTTCTCCCCACATATGACTCATCAGCTGTTTCGCGCACCTAACCCCACCATCCACAGACTCTGAACCAGGGAGGCAGTTGGAACTTCCTCCCATTGTAAGCGTGCCTAGAAAAATGTTTGAGCAGACACGCAAGAAGGCCAGGTTATCACTGTGCTTCCAAAACCCGATCCTCAGTTGTTCCATTCAACAGTGATGTAGGATTTCTGGAATGCTGTAAATTGCCTCCAGCTCCATCCACTTCAAAAACTAGAGCTCCCTTCATTTTGAAGTGGTAATAGAGTCATTTAGGCTTCGGGTTGGGTGTTACTGAAAGCCACCCGGAGGGCACTAGGGCACATTTGTGAAATGACAGACCTGTCTTCCCTGCTTCAGGCCGGTAGGGGTGCTGCTGCCGCTTCGGGGGGTTGGTCCGAACAGGCCGGTGGTACCCAAAAGGATGGGTCTGACACCAGGCAAACTCCGCATCTGATACTGGCGCAGGTTCCTGCGGGTGGGAACGCCGCTGCCTACGCATCCCGTGGTTGGGAGGGAGTTGGACTGACCGTAACGACTGCTGAAATGACAAAAAAAAAAAAAAGACAGTGTCAAAAAATACCACTCAGATGCTCTGATGCTATTACAGAGAGAGTCTGTGTAGGTGTCACGGGTTGCCGGGGAAAGAAGCTCAAAGGAGGCAGAGAGTCAAATGAACAGAGTCTAATAAATCCACATTGAAAAATAAGAGAACACAACCTCTTTACATGACGTAGACAGGACAAAGAAACTAAAGAAATGCAGGGCTCAAAGTACTAAACCAAATGAGGGACTAATGAGTAAATTAACAAGACACAGGTGAACAAAATGACATAATCAGGAATCTAGGTCAAAGGGGAACAGGCCAACTGAAAACACAATGAAAATTAGGACAACAACCAAACATAACCCTAGCAGTAAGAGGGCCTTTTTGTATTGACTTTCACAATGGGGGACTTAAAAGTTAAAAAGTTTGAGAACCACTGATGTAGAAGTCCGTCATGCCTCATACTGTGGCATAAAATAGGAGATTCCTGTTGAGTATCATATGCTCTATTTTCAGGCCATGATGTAATCCAGTAGGGTGTGACGGCAAACCGTGACTCATGGTCCTAAACACATCTGTGTGGTCTGTGGTTTTTGATCATCATTAAAGTATTAGTCCAATAAATAAAAACACAGATGGCAATAATTCTGCCCTAAATCAATCAACGTATCTGACAGAGTAAACCTCAAAAAGACCCTTGGCTAATGTCTGTTCTCAGTCCACTGCATGACGTAATTCAGTAAAGCTTGAGCAACAAACCTGGTTTTGTCGGGAAACTCTGCTCTGCTAATAAGATAGCAGCTGTCATAGTGAATAACTTCCACTGAATTTTACTAAATCATTTAGAAATATGTGACGAATAATGTGTCAAATGTCAGTTTTACAAAAGCAATTTATTTTGAAATAATTATCTGACTGCACATTATACCACATCTAACTACCAAATTAAACTGACAAAATCATTTTTTAAATCAATCAAAATCAAGTCCGCCAGATTATCATATAATAATTTGAGGAATATTACTATTTATAAGAAATGTTTGATATCAAGTTGATACTTTGTGAGTTTTCCTGATTTTATAAAAATTGATCATTTCTACTTAATGTTTTAAAAGTCCTCCACAGTGTCTCAGGCAGGCATTTAAACACCAATAAATGCACTAGATTTTGACAAGCTAAAATTCTCTGATAGATGTAGAAGCACCATTTTTTTATTTTTATTTTACATGCATGTTTTCAACATGTTTTGGTTGATGTCAAACTAACCACAAATAGAAACTAATGGATAACAATGGATTTTTTGAAAGGTGAATGTGTATTTTTTAGATAAAACAGAGAGTTAGCTCTTCAAAAATATCAACCCAAGGGTTTAAAACAGAGCAACGTGTTAACAAATATTATGTAAATTTGGAATTAAATTTATAGCATCATAGCCTCATCATGGGACCCTAGAAAGAATCTAATCAGAACAAGGTGTGCTTTGGTTCTAACTATGACATCCAAAATCCACTTTACCTTCTTCTCTGTCCTGCTAGGTCCAGGAGAGTTTTCCGTGAAATTGACCGGAACTGCACCTGCACCTGCTGCTTCCAAGACAACAACCTCTTCTTCTGTGTCTCTGTGAAGGCCTGTGAGAGGTGGGACACATCAGAGCAGTGAGAGACTCAGGATTTCCATTCCAGCTCAACATACTTCACACCTCATAACTGATCACTCCAGAACTGTGCCTAATAGGACTATGTCTGCTTATTCTTAAATTTAGTGTGTAATTTGTTCAGAAGTTTCAATAATAAGGATAATACAAACCAGAAAAGGGAACTGTATGCTCTGACCTCAACAATCTCAATCTCTTGTACTTTGATTTGGATAAAAGCACCTAACAAATGCCTTAAACGTCATGAAATAAAATGTATTTTTAGTGAATTTAAGTCTAATTTCTCAGAGACACTCTTAAAAATCTGGTGTCTTCCTGATAAGAAGATGGTAAATATACTATCTATCTATCTATCTATCTATCTATCTATCTATCTATCTATCTATCTATCTATCTATCTATCTATGGGTAGTTGACAAATAAAAATTGGACTGTGTCCTACGGTGTGACATAGCAAAAATATAGAAAAAAACAACAACATACAAATATCATGAGAAAAATGAATCTTAATTCTTAGAGTTATAAATAGCATGAGAGAGGTTTATCTTCAATGTTAGAGGTTATTTTATTTATTTATTTATTTTTATTTTTCCGTCACACCATAGGATACATATAGTATTTAGTAATATTTTTAATTATATTTTATTTTTATATGATCAGTTTTTATTTTAAAAATGTTTTCTCATGCTTCCATATTTAATATTTCCATTTAGCTTTATTTTATTTTTATTTATGCTTTAGTTTCTAATTTTTAGAAGTTTATGCTTTTATTTATGCTTTAGTTTCTAATTTTTAGAAGTTTATGCTTTTATTTATGCTTTAGTTTCTAATTTTTAGAAGTTTATGCTTTTATTTATGCTTTAGTTTCTAATTTTTAACATTTCTAATTTTTAGAAGTTATTTCAGCTGTACTTTAATTACCAAATATTATTTTAAACAATAACAACACTGGTTCACTAACCATTTTATTTCCATTATTTGACACTTTTCTGAGTGGAACAGGATAATCAACATGATTGTATACAATGGGAATTATAAAAAGCGGATGATTTTTTCTTCACAATAAGACCAAGAACTTTCATGTATTAAGAAATTATTAAAGGATATTTCAAGTTGATGAACACTCACCTCATGGATTAGGCACTTATCAATGAGCTGTAGGTAGGAACTAATGTTCTCCTCATCCGACCCAGAGACGAGGAGCTGTGTGCAAACTGTCACAAAAACAGAAAGAAAGAGTTAGAGTCACATACAGTATTTAAAAAAAAAAAAAAAAAAAAAAACTTCTTACACAACGCCAAACTACATTAGTTCAGTATCACTTTCAATCTCGTATAGTTATGGAAAACTAAATTAAATAATCTCTGTCTGACATCTTCTGACCCATTTTTCTGTCCGTGAAAGGAAAGCGGTGACCTTAACATTCCTAAAAGCCTCAAATGATTCTTAGATGACGGGAAGAACTACGTATGAACCTTTGCCCATGACGCGAGTGAACTGAGCGGGGATGTCTCCCTCGGCTATGACCGTGGAGCTGCCCTCCGTCTCTCCTCCGCCCAGGTGGGAACTGGCGATGCTGCTCTTCCCCTCTGCACTCAGCAGGTGGCGCTGTGAAGACTCCTCTGTGCTGCAGACTTTAATGGGCGTCTGGATGATCTGGTGGAGCTCTTGCAAAGGAGCACGTAGATTCCCTCCCTCCAAAATGTCCTGAAAGAGAAAGAGATGACAAATGAATGGATGCGAGCGTAGCTGTTATATTCAAGGTTGCGGTGCAGCATTATTTTGGACGCTTCCATAAATTCAATACGGGCAACTGTCAGGTGTCGGGATATTTCAGACATGTAATGAGGCGGAAAATGACATGTGAGGACAAAATAAAGGTCTACCAAAAATACGAGCATGTTTGTTTCCCCGTCGCACGGTGCGGCTCTTAACAGGGCCGACACATGCAGGACATTAAAACTTTAAATGGATCCAACTATCAGGAGGAGGTGTCTGATTTCTGATGCTACAAATGCATCGAGATGGAAAGCTTGATGAAAAGGTTGCACTGAAATTAGATATCTGGCTCCTTCCTGTCTCTTGTTGTTTCAAATATTGTGTCCTTGAATTAAATAGATGACATTTAATAATTAACACACATACAAATTGCATGTAAACATGATAATGGCAGGGGTTTGGGCTTCAGAGGCTGGAAACTGAAAGGTTGAAGGTTCAAACCCAAATCTGAAACGTATCCGCAGTATGAATGACTGCAAATGTAAAGTTTAATGGGACTGAAATAAACTGAGATGAGTAAGAGGCTCTGACCTTCTCCAAACAGCGCAGCACGTTTTGTCTGTCTTTCAGCTTCTGAATACTGATGATTATCTTGTGCCGTGCCCCTTTGGTGACTTGCTATATCAGAGAAAAACGAGATTTAAAACAAAATCTGACATGCTACATGACATAACAACAGATCTCATACTATTCAAATCTGCTGCAATATATAAAATGTAAAAATCTATATAGATTCCCCTACAATAATAGCCACATTTCACACATAAAAACACAAAGTAATTCCACAAGTAATGACCACCAAAATTACATGTCATTTGTCTGAAATGACCTGTAGCGGTGTCAAAAATACAGCAGGCTACACCTAGTTGTAGGCACAAATTATTTGGAGCTAAATGTTGTTAGCAAACTAGCTAAATCAAGACATTGTAATTGATTCTCAACCCCTGCATCACATAAATAGCTAGAAGAGTCATTGAGTAACATGTCTGTATCTTGTACATGCTAGAACCCCTCTGGCAATATTACTTGCTTTAATCATTTTTACACTGGAGATCTGCAAAACTGATTTTCTTCATCAGTATTTTTGACTGAGCTTTGCCATGAAGTTAATTAACTCCATCTACTTAGGGTTACTTGCATGTAATTATGCATGATTTATTGTTATTATAATAGTAAGGTCACTGTAAAATAAAGTGTTACCTAATGCGTTACCTATTATGTTTTATTAATTCATACTCTCATTTTCATTAAATCTCTGCCTAATTAGTTTCCTTGTTTTAATTAAATGAAATCTTAGCTACAATTTACCTAAAATGAGGGAACAAATGAATAAGTCCTGGAAACAAATGATTCATTTTTGGTTAATGTGTCTTTTCGAACTGATTAAAAAGAAAAAAAAAAGGTCAATGGGGTGAGAAATATAAATGTAGTACAAAAGAGATTGAATGTTTTATGTGCAAATGTTTTTTTGAATTTGATTTCTCTAAATACAAGATTTATTATCTTAGTACATCAGCTTGTAAATGCATCTTATTTTACATATGTTTAATTATTTATACTGGAATGCAAGAAAAAACTATTGAGTAAGAAAGCCATTTTTGCAGCCTAGCAATGTATCGCATACAGGGTCAAAACACCAACCTGAGCTTCCAGCTGCTGCTCCGTCAGCGACATCATCTCATCATAGGTCATGGTGGAGAAGAGTCCAGCGTACTTGTGTAGACGGAGACTCTTCAGCCATGCCGGCACATCTGAGAGGGACATCACATTGTTCCAGATGAAAAGCAATTAGGCCAATTAATTATTTGTTTACTAAAACATAAAAAACATCTACATAAACACTTCTGTGGCTCACCCCTCATCCCGCTGCCCTCCTCATGGAATGTACTTCGGACAGCGGCGTGTTCCTCCAGGTGCTCGCTGCCGCCGCTGCCTGAGGACGCCACGCTGCTCTGAGGAGAGATGGGGGCGTGGTCAGGGGCCGGCCCGCGGGGACGCAGGTCCTCCTGGGAGAGCCATCCGTGCCCCAGGGGCTGGTTAGATCCGCCGCTCATCGGAGGGGTCAGAGACACCGAACGCCGCAGAGGACTGTGCTGTCCACCCGACAGAACTGCGAGAAAAGAGACATGCACCGAGACTTAGGGCCACAGCGATCATTATAAACACAAGCAAGTCAGGAATGTTATATTTCTGGAAACTTCTGTCAAAAGCTTCAAATTTACAAGCTACGATTAGCAGCTCTGTTGTCACTAAGCAGACATAAGGGTGAACTTTTTAAAACATACTATTTTCTGTCTAGTCAGTGTGGACAATCAGGGGGTCGAGTAGTAGAGGGCTGGTCACGCTAGACTTTAAGCATGTGAAATTATTTTGGACTGCAATGAATATGAGCAACAGGATATGATTTCATATTCCAGGGCTATTTTGAATAATAAATAATAATGTATTCAAAATCATTTAACATACCATCTACTCCATATTTGAGTGTCACTGCATACCACGCAGCTCTTATTTTGAATGTAAGAAATTTATTACATGAATCAATATTAGTGATTACAATACACTAGCTCTATTAATGATTTTATCACAGTCTTTGAGAAAGAAATAATTGGAAAATAATTGCCAAATGATGAGATCACTTTTAAAACATTTTTATTGTTAAAATATTTTTTGTTTACATTACTGTTATTTTAGTATCATTTATAAACTATTATACCATTTAATGTTTTGAATTGATTTTAATTTTTATATTTTAATTTTAATTTTGTCATGTTCATTTGTTTTACTTTTTTTTATTATTTTTTTTTTAATATTTGTATTTAGTTTTCGTTTACATTTCAGTTATAATTTTACTAATTTTAGAAGTTCAGATTGACTTAATTTCATTTCAGTTATCAGAGTTTTAGATTTAGTTACACTGGTTAAAAAAAATAAAAATAAAAAATCTTTTTGTAGATGCATAAAACTATATCAATATACTAAATAAAAAAGTAGTTATTTATTTTATTTATGCATCTATTTTTTCATAACACAACGGACAAAAAAATTAGTTTGGGATCTGACTACACTGTTCGAGCTGTATGTTTTTGATTCACTAAAAAGAACAGACTCATAAGAGTCATTTGTTCGTGAATCAGACAACACTGCTAAAGGTGCACAGTATGTTTTTTATTCACTACAAGGAACACTGAAAAGAACCACTCAAGAGTCTGAATGATTTAGAACTAGGTCTGAATAAAAGTTCCTGGTTCCAATCCCAAATGCAAATTATACATTATCAATACCAGTTCATCTTCTCAAATATGACCCCATATCCCCATTTTCAAGCAGACTCGTGTGTGGTTGGAATTTGTAACAACTTTCATGGCAAACATCTGAGACTAGTCTGACTAACAGCTTCTGTAGCTCTAAACTGCTTCAGCCAGCACAAGCAACACAAGTTTATTTGTTTCCAGTAAGGGGGGAAAACCTGGCAAACCAAACAAGCTGCGAGTCTTTTCCATTGCACCTACTAAACAGGTGAGCCTGTCTTCCTCTTCTGGAACATTCGACCCCGTCACGGATGAGGGGAAAGAGGAAACAAACAGAGAATGAGATGGAGAAGATACGTTATGGGCCGTGTGGAGAGCGTTCTCTCCTCCTATATGCGGCTGTAAATGTTTGGACTATGTATAGGTCTTCGCGGGCTAGTTTAAAATAGGTGCCCAGCTAACATTACAAGTTCCAGTCCCTAAATATTAGCCATTTTCCCTAAATACAAACCCCCACAAAGGATACCTTACAAGGGAAGAGCTGGGATGGTATGCGGTGCTTAGTTGGGGAGGTGAGAGGGTGTTTGTGTGGGTAAAGAAAGAAGGACACAGGATGCTGCTCTAATTCAATTTACAAATGTTTATTGGCGAGTATGTGGAAAAAATGTACAACGTCTTAAATATTATTAGATTTTATTCTCCTCTGTCAAGGAGACAAATATGTTTTTTATTGTCGTCTTATCAATCATGATTAAAGGTTTGTTGTAAAGAAGTAAATTTACACCTGTATCACTTTGTTGATCTGATACTGTGAATGGACCAAAATTACAATTAACTAAATCCTTTATTATAAAGTATTATTAATATATTTACAGACAATAAATAAAATGTATTCATTAATGAATTACAAAAAAAAAAAACATACATAAATAAAGAAGCTAGTGCCATACCCTACATGGACCAAAAAGAACTGACTGAAGCCATCACAGTAATATAAAATATAATGTATGCATATTATAATTTATAGTATTTAATTTGAAAAAATTAATTCATTATTTAAAAATGATTTATACCATCTACTCTTATTTTAAATTTAATACATTAATTCATCAGTGATTACAATCCACTAGATCCATGCTTTTTTTCACAGGCTTTGAGAAAAAAAAAAACAACTGGAAAATTATTGCTACTGATGAGATAATTTTACTACAAAATAATTTCAGTTTTTATTGTTAAAATAACTGGAAAAGTATTGCCATCGATGAGATAATTTTACTACAAAATAAAAAATAAAAAATTATTGTTAAAATAATGTACCTTATTTATTGTTTACACCGGTGCTGTTTTAGTATTATTTATAAACTATTAAAGTATTATTAAGTTTATTTATTGTTTAAATTGGTAGATTTAATTAAATAACATTACAGTTTTACAAAGGAAATGCAATGTCAGTTGGCTGCACTGATTATTCTGTTAAATATAAATAGCAATAGTTGTTAATTTTTAGCATGTTAGAAGGTAGTTTTTTGGGCAAAACATGAAAAAAAATAAAATAAATAAAAATAAATATTGTTTTGTTTTCTTGGTAAATGCCCAAGAATTGAATCAAATCAAAACTGCAATTAAATCCAAATGAAAGCTTGTGAATCTGAATAAAACTGAATTCAGGAAATCCGTATCAATACGCAGCCTTAGCTTACACGATACAGAGGGTTAAACTAAACCATTTAACACAAGTCAAAGGGAACAGCAGTATTTGTCCAGTGGACAGATAAGATAATAT
Source organism: Acrossocheilus fasciatus (assembly GCA_036784905.1). Lineage (NCBI taxonomy): Eukaryota > Metazoa > Chordata > Actinopteri > Cypriniformes > Cyprinidae > Acrossocheilus > Acrossocheilus fasciatus. The sequence goes on along the minus strand of CM071954.1, from coordinate 7,878,532 downwards.
TTTTAAAGCCTACATCCTGAGGCTGCTGGAGGTGAGCTGTGAAACCAGTCCTTTGTGCTGTTAAGTACTCTAAGTAGTCAAAAATAAAGAGGATCTGGTGGAGCAGTGCTTTAAATGTGCCCTTATTTATATCCTCAGCTGTCTCCTTCATCAGAAAAAAAGACCCTTGCATTCTTAGCTGGAAATATCGTGCTCTGACCACAGATATGTTCAATCCGAATATCTTTGTTACGCCCACAGCACAGCAGTGCCGCATACGCACGTTTTTCCTCTCGTTTCGTGGGCTAGCGTACTTCTGAATGCTGTTACATGTGAGAGATAAGCTTCAAGTCATTAGTACAACATCTGAACTGTCCAGGAGGAAATGAGTGGGGATTTGAGAGGGTCACAATAATGTCAATGTTGAAAGACATGACATCTTGCTAGTCTGGTGTTAATCGCACTTGCCAAAGACGAAATAGACAAAATAGCATATATAGCTTATATGAACCACCTGTGGTTATGGACAGACTAAGCAATGGGAGACAGACGGCGTCCCACGTTAAGCCGAAAGTGAAGAATAGCCCACTCACTTGTGTTGGTCCCACTGCCTGTACCTACAGCGTTGATAGTGGAGGGCACGGAGGATGATGGGTACAGTGAGAGGTGCCCGTTTTCACAGCCCTGTTGCTGCTGCTGCCAACTTCCTAGCCCGGAGTCCCTCGAGCTCTGCCAGCCGTTGAGACGGTCGTCCGACCCGTAGCGCTGGTGGTGGGGATAGAGGTGCGGAGGCTGCCCGTGGTGAGATGAAGGCACGCGCTCAAGGGAGTCTCCGGCTCCTCGGGCGGCCGCCCGCTCCTCCAGGTGGTTGAGCCAGAGGGCGAGGTTCCCCCGGTCCTCGAGGGAAGTTGCAGGGTGGATGAGGGCGTAGGACAGAAGCTGCCTGCTTTCCTCTAAGTGCCGGCCATGTTCGATGGTGTGGCCCAAGATCTTCGGCAGGAGACTCATGTACTCCACCTTGGCCTCGACGTTGCCAGGTTTGAGGAGAGGCAGGTGGGTCAGAACCAGAGAGATGACCCGTTCTTTTGGCTCACTCTGCCACTGACTGATCACCACTGCAAAATAAGAAAAAGAATTAACATAGGTTTACAGAAGTTTACAGAAAGAACATCAAAATAAAATAAAATAAAATAAAATAAAATAAAATAAAATAAAATAAAATAAAATAAAATAAAATAAAATAAAATAAAATAAAATAAAATAAAATAAAATAAAATAAAATAAAATAAAATAAAATAAAATAAAATAAAATAAAATAAAATAAAATAAAATAAAATAAAAGTTTAGCACATATTTTCACAGATGAGGTCACCTTAAAATAAAATAATATAATATAATAAATGGAATTCGAAGTTTAGCATAAGTTTACTGAAAGAACACCTTAATAAAATACAATAAAATAAAAGAAATAGAACTGTAAGTTTGGCATAAGTTCTCAGAAAAAGGCACATTAAATAAAATAAAATAATTTATGACTTTAACATGGGATAGATATGGTTTATCGCGTTGTGCATGGAAGGTACACAGTGATATATTCCTGGATGAAATAACATGAGCAAGTCATCCCCATTTTTACTCTTCCTTTAAAATAACTGCTGCATTTTAAGCATTTGGTGAGGACACTATTCATAACCAGGGTCATGCAACCTACTGTAACATGCCTCAGAAATGAACTATAGGAACTATAGATACTTTGAGGTCACGGCAGAGGCTTTGTCCACCACCAATAATAGAGAACGCCGGATACACAGTCAACTTCTGGCCACTTCCAGATCATGTCTATGACTCATTTATTCTCTGGGTCTGTCTTTACTTTGGGCATGGAGGCACAAATGGCATCCAAAAATGTCTTTTTGCAGGCCTAATGAAACATGATCATAATCTCATAAAAGCTGTCAACAACATGTCCAGGTCCTATTTCACCCCAAAATCAAAAGAAAGACATTTTTTCCCCTAAAGAAATTGCTTATTTTTAGGAACAATGTTTTTTTTTTTTCATATTAACCTAGAAATGTAATTGTCAATAACATATGCAAACATAATTATATATTATTTAAATTATAAAATACGTATACATCATTCTGTCCTGCCTTTAATGTTGACAATATTAAATTAAATAACTAAAATATCAAATAAAAATGTATAAAGTGTCATTTTCTTTTGATTTTGGGATAAAATGTGTACCCGACAGTTTACAAATACAGAAAATAATCATTACCATTAGATGAAGAGACGTGTTTTGCAGTTTAAAATAACATTGATTGTAGCGCTAACGAAACATGATCATAAATGCTTCGTCGGTGTGTGTATGAGTAGAGATGTTTCAGTGGTCTTCTGTCATGTTTAGCATGAAGCTATGCTTGTTTAGACCTCATACCAGTGTCATGCTAAAGACAGACGCGCAGACTTGAGGACGACTGTGGACTGATGATTAAGTGTCTCTCTGGGAGTCTTTTTCAGGCACTTCCATTTTTACTGATGGGCCAACGGGATTCTAGAGGGCAAGCAGACAAACCCTGTTCACACCCCCTGGTGGTCCTTTATCTATGAGGCTATTCAACCACAATCACAAACCACTTAAAAACATGTCGCGTTGAAAGAAATGGTTTACTCAAAAATGAAAATTTGCAGAAAATTGTCTCACTCTCAGGCCATCAAAGTTTGAGTTTGTTTCTTCATCAGAACAGATTTGGAGAAATTTAGCGTTACATCACTTGCTCACCAATGGATCCACTGCAGTGAATGGGTGCCGTCAGAATGAGAGTCCAAACAGCTGATAAAAACATCACAATATTCCACAAGTAATAAACATAACTCCAGACTAACAATTAACATCTTGTGAAGTGAAAAGTTGTGTTTTGCAATAAAGAAATTAATCAAGGTGTTTTTAACTTCAAACCATTGCTTCTGCTCAAAATGTAAGTCCTCTATCCATAATATTGGTTTCTCCAGTAAAAAAAAAAAAAAAAAAAAGTCATCTCACCTGAATCAGGAGAGAAATAATATGCACCGTTGAAGCAACGTTTAAATGTGAAAACAGTTCAATATGTGGTTGGATTTTGATGTAAGACGACAACAGTGGACGGACTTCTTCACTGGAGAAAGTGTTTTTATGGATTATGGACTGGTATTTTGGCCAGAAGTGACGGTTTAAAGTTTAAATTCATTAATGATGGATTTGTTTATTTAAAAACATGCAGCTTCTCGCTTCACAAGAAATTAATTGATGAACTGGAGTATGATTATTGTGATGTTTTTATCAGCTGTTTGGACTCTCATTCTGACGGCACCCATTCACTGCAGAGGATCCACTGGTGAGGAAGTGATGTAATGCTACATTTCTCCAAATCTGTTCTGATACAGAAACAAACTTATCTACATCTTAGATAGACTTTTCATTTTTGGGTGAACTATTCCTTTACAGGGATGTGTAACGTTTACAAGATGTGAAGAAATTTGTAAGAGAAAGTTTCAAAAAGATTAAAGTGCTTAGTCAGAAACACGAGAATTCTTCATAAATTACAGCCAATGAGTGATGAGAGAAGGTTACACGTCCACCACTATGTGTCACCACTCAGCACGGTTCAGTTTGTGCTTTGCCAAAGGTTGTGATGAGTTTATCTGGTAATAAAGTCCTCATGACCCTCAGTAACACTCCTCTACTAAAATTAGAGCTCAGCATTCAACTTGGCCAGCGTCCTGCTCTACCTCAGCGGTTGCCAGCTCCTCTATGGCTCCCACACTCCTCCATCATTACACAGTTCTTCTTCCTTCGCTCCACCCATCCAGCTGGATATAGAGGGAGTGCTGCTGCTAAAACAATGCAGCTTACTCATCTCAAGGATTCTGACTTCCTCTGCCACCATCCCCCCATTCACTTCCTTCAGGATCCGATCGCAGAGCTTCCAGAGAGACGTCGGATCTTTCTCACACTATCCCTTTCCAATGTGGCTCATCGCTGAATCCTACATCTGATATTTTGCAAAAACAGACCCACCAGATATTGCAAAAATCAGCCACGCATGTAAATTTAATTTTACTGACAGTCACACAGTTTGTGTACTTGCATTCTGACATTTCTGAACACAGCAAAACTCATTTTGAGATGCACTAATATAAAATTGCTGGCCAATACAGACTGATTAACAATCAGATATTAAAATTCTATATTATGACATCTAAACAGTGTTATTTTAGTATCATTTATAAAATATTATACTATTTTGTATTAGTGTTTATTTTTATATTTTCAGTTTTCATTTGAGTTTAAGTTTTAGTAATTATGTTATGTGATTTTGTCATTATTATTAGTTGTTGATCTTAAGAAATATTACTTTATAGTTTACATTTATTTTTATATCAGTCATTTTAGGACTACAACCTGAACTTATTTTAGTTAGTTGACAAGGCAACAATTCTAATTTATTGTTCATTTTTTTTCCGTCTAAAACTTATATTTTCTTTTAGCTTTACTTAAATTACCTACAATTATTTTTAATAGTTTAAGTTAACAATAAGAATACTCTTTCTGAATAAAATAAAATACTAAAAACAAAACAAATAAACAAACAAAAACACTAAAATAAACTCTTTTTTTTTACATGATTTGCTAGAATTTCTTTTAGGCATCACATCACTATAATTTAAAAGTGTTATTAAATTATTATTATTATTATTTTTAAGATTAACTTCAAGTGAGCATTAGATGACTTTAAAAGTAAAACTATAACATATATATATAAAATTATAACATAATTGCTGTCACATGATTAATCGCGATTAATTGCATCCAAAATAAACGTTTTTGTTTACATAATATATGAGTGTCTATGGTGTATATTTATTATGTATATATAAATACAAACAAATGCATATATATGCAAAAGAAAAATATGTTGTTTATATATTAAATATATTTATAAATAATATAAAAAATAATATAAATATATAAAATGTAAATATTTTTTTTTAATGTAAAAAAAATTTAATATGTTGTGAATATCTAATTCTAAATATAAGAGACAAACCATGAGCTCTGAGGCCGTTGAAGAAAAGTAAAATCTTTTGTAGAGGCCATATGTCATATGACTGGACTGGTTTAAACTGGTTTACGATGGTCTTGAAACCCAAACAAAGTGGTTTAACTGGTTAGCAAAATGGTCTTGTGACTTGGCAAGCTGTAAGTTCCAAAAAGGTACATGAGTACATGCTAATTCATACGTCATAGCCTAGCAGTCTACTCATAGACCCCCGGAGCTGGTGGAACGTGACCCTCACAGGAATGTGTTTCTCTCGGTCTCTTCTTCTGTGCCCAAAATGCTCTCCTTCTTTTACTCTTCTTTTGACTTATCCACCAAAACCGCCCTCCTTTTACAGTATGTAGAGTATTTACAACTATTAACTAAATCATTGGAACGAAAAACAGTAGAATGTGAAAGAGAGAGGGAGAAAGAGAGAAACGTAGTGAAGGCAACATTCTGCAGGGAGTCTGTGAATCACAGTTGATTCACAGCGGTCAGTCTGAGGAAAGCCCTTCTTTAAGGCTCCACTGAGTCATTTTTAGACAGTAAAACATTGCGTTCTAGTGAACTCCACGTGGCGCCTGCTCTCAGCGAACAGAGCTTTCAAACATCCCTGTGTTCGGTCGTAATTTGTATTTCCTCCACGCCTTCCACTTAACCTTCCGATTGGCTTAAAATAGAAGCTGCTCTTCAACAGCACAATGTTTGAGTGCACAAACTACTCCAGAGGAGCGAGGCCTGAGCAAAAACACTGAGAAACTCACTAAACCAATGACTGTCTTTATGAGGAAGTCAATGAATTCAGTCAGCTGATTCGTTCAAAAAAACTGATTCATTCGGGGACAAAATAAGTGACTGGCTTAATTCCGAATATCACACCATCATGCTATTTTTAATTTAGCCACTGTCTTTATGAGTCACAAATTCATTAAACTGATTCATTCAAAATCACTGATTCATTTATAAATTTAACTTTATTTTTATTAGTGCGTCACTGAATCATTGATTTTTTTTCAATGATTTGTATGTAATGTTTTGGAAACAGACTAAAAAAAGACATGAGAAAGCTGGTAATTGATAATACAAATAATTGTTCATGATATAATTCCATATGTATAAATTATATTTAAAAACATTTTGCGATATCTTGTTGAAGGTCCAGTAAAACATGCCCACTTACACTAGTATTGTTCACAATTTTGGGGTCTATTCTCATATCTCTCTCTCTCTCTCTCTCTCTCTCTCTCTCTCTCTCTCTCTCTCTATATATATATATATATATATATATATATATCTCATGTTAACAATACGGTAAAATACACCAAAATACAGTAATATATAATACAAATGACTGATAAATGTCTTTATTAGCGAGTCAATGAATCATTTAATTAACTGATTCATTCAAAACATTCATTCAGAAACAAAATAAGTGACTGGCTGAATTGTGTAATTTTATGTCATTTTTACATATAAAGTTATATCAGAAACAGTAATAATAGTATGCTAGTATGCTACTTCGAATTTAGCCACTGTCTTTAAAAACAAGTCATTGAATCATGCGTAAAACTGATTAATTCCAAAAGAGATTCGAAATGCAAACTTTTTAATGAGTCTGTCACTGAATCATTTATTCGTTACTCAAATGTAAAATTAACGTTATATATAAAGCAAATGATCTTCTGTTGGAACACAATTATCTTTTTACATCAACAGACCTTAAACAAACAGAAACACTGACAAACACGCTGTTCACCAGACAGATGGGTGGTTAACCCCAAGCAGCGCACATTAGAGACTGTTCAGCCGTCCATACGCAGACAGACATTTTCCCCTTTTAATTAGATGAACTTTGAGACACTTTTAATGAGAGACCGAACATAAACCCCCTGCAGGCCGCTGTAACAGCATCAGCGCCCCTCTTGACCTGGATACACGCCTCGCTAACACTCAGCCCCCATCGTATGCCACCAGATGCTCCATTAACACCAGGGACACAATTGGCGGCTGATAAAAACACACACACAGTCATACAAACAGTCACGCACACGCCCATGTCTGCATGGGAGGAGATGTGTTTGTCAGACACATGATTCTCTCGTGCTAAAAATAGAATGGCCACAACACCGACTCCAAACACCAGTGGACTGGCGATAACACCCTATTTATATGAGACCACCAGAGACTGCATCAGCTGAACCACACACACCCTGTGCTGACACACTGCACGCAGTAAGGTCAGCGAAAGACAAGGGATCAGAGGCTGCTTTTGCGACCTCGTTTTCACCTTTGCTCCTTTACAAAAAATACTGATATATCAGATAGCAATTCCATGTTACAGCTATATTTATATGGTACTTTTAAAATATTCCCTACACTCTAAAAATCCTGGGTTATTTTTTTAACCCAAATGCTGGGTTAAATGCTCAAGCCTTTTTGGGGTTATTTTTTCAGTTTTTGGGTAGTTTTTGTGTTACCCAGCTCCTGGGTCAAATATAACAATGAAATGTTTGGGTAGTTTGTGTATTACTCAGATCCTGGGTCAGACGTAACCCAGCTGAGTTATTTATCGCGGGGAATTTGCGTTGTCTTCTGGAGAGAGCAATTCTAAGCGCCATCGAATTGATGCATTTCTTCGGTAAATACAGGTTTGTGTAAATTTTATTTTATATATAAAATCGCTACTGTGCTATATATCGTTCAATTTCATGCAGAGAAAACATAAGTAAACATACAGGCGCGAGGTGTGAATCACAAACGTCGGTCTTATCGTGAGTGATGATGGAAAAGCCTGATACTCTGCATAAAATAAACAATTTTATTCATAAAGATACAGAATAGCCTACAAATACTTTGGATGTTAAAATATTTCCTCAGAGCTGTTTACTGTTTGTTTTTGGGCAGGTAATGAGGCAGTCACAGTATATTTCGGCCATGAGTGAAACGCAGGGCGGCGGTCTTAGCCGTGAGCAGTTCCCCACCGAACACGACTCCAGCTCGGGTACGAGAGCCATGCAGCGCCGTTACGGTGGAAACAGAATAACAGAGACTGGTCAGGTCAACACAATACGTGAATTACTTCTGTTTAATGTTTCATTTTTACTTTTAATCTTTGTTAAAGGAGTCTAAATAGGCAATATGTATACAGTATACATAAAAATGGTAAACAATGCTGTAAATGCTGGTAACAATGCTGTAAATGATAAATAAAGGAAAATAAATAAAGTTATCATGTAAACCGGTGGTTGTGTGGAGTATTTTACAAAAGTTAAGAAGATTTAAGTTAATCTGTAAACATTATTTCATGGATAAAGTAAAAAAATAAGCTATATTATAATGAAAATGAATCAATCCATTGGCTGGGTTACATCAACTGGGTAAAATGAACCCCAAATGTGTTCTGTCCTATACTTACCCAGCCCTTGGGTTAAATATAACCCAAATTGGGTTGTTTTTAAGCCAGTGTTTTTTAGAGTGTATGCATGCATTAAATTATACTTTAAATTACATATATACACACATATATTATATTATATTATTATTATTTTTCACAACTTTTCAATCAGCTTTTTGCCTCTGTTTATTTGAAATAGTTCTGCAGTGTGATAAATAAAACAAAAATATTAATATGAGGTCATAAAAACTACAAGCACAATTATAATATGAAAATGTGATTTAAAGTACCTTTAGATGGACTAAATCATGTCACCTATAATTTAAAACTAGCTTTAAAATTCCCTTCAAATCTCTTACAAGATAAAGCTCAAAACAAAATAAGAGCGGCACACAAAAGTAGAGTATAAACAGTAACTAGAATATAACTTATTCCAGTGGTTGCAAAGCTGAAATTTCAACAGCCATTACTTCAGTGTTCAGTCTCATATTGGAAATTACTCTAATATGCTGATTTTGTGCTAAAAAAATACTTATTTTTATTAGTAGTAACTGAAAACAGAAAACAGTGCTGCTTAATATTTTTGAGGAATCATGATTTTTCATATTCTTTGAGAAATCTTTTGAGAAAACATTACAGGTATACATTTTTTTACTGTCACGATTTAATATATAAAAAAATTGTATTGACCCCAAACTTTTGAACGGTAGTTTACATACTAAAAGTACTTGAGCAGCACTAACAAAGCAGTGTTTTTTAACAGTTGTAAAAACAACATTATGGTAATAACACGGTGTCTCTTGGTAAAGTTCGTAATGTGGCTGCATCCATGGTGATCCCGGGCTCAACCATTGTCCAACATTTGTCTTGTTAGCACAACAAACACAGCAAGAGTTGGTTTAGAATAGGATCATTCCTTTTTTATAGTTGTTGAGTCAACACAGTAAGGACACAGTGTGCTCCTAGGATGATGATGATGCACCACTTTTAAATCGCTTGTGAGGGAGACACACAACCTCAGCTCAGATTCACAAATAATGCCAATACGCACCAGACACAGGAACCAAACCTGCTGTATAACACATCAGAAGGTCTAAAAATGAGGTCTGTCTGTACTTTTTTCCACTTATGAGGGGAAAAAACAACACTGGAATTGGTCTGTGGACACAGTACCAACTTGCATCGAGAAGATTTTTCCAGGAGGGAAAGTTGGGAAAGGAAAAATGGCCTATTTGGAAAAAGTGGCTAGAGAGTGAGAAGAGAAAGAACGAGAGAGAGAGAGAGTGAGTGTGCGCGAGCGAGCGAGCGAGGATGCCCCACCCATCCCTCTGGCTGCTTGCTCCAGCTCAGCAGTGCGGAATGTGCTGGCATACCACAGGTCCAACAGAAGAATGCACAGTTTCCGACTGGGGTGCGTTGCATCCGAAACGACGCTGGTTAGACACATACCTTCTTTTTGAGATCATCCCCCTCAACGCTACTTTAGCAAACACTTCCTTAAACGGGCTCCCCAAGATCTAATGCATTCAGCAGAGTAGTGGGTGGAGAGAAATACGGAGCATCAATGATATGGAGAAAGGACAGGGAGGGGAAGAGAACGAAAGAGAGGAGAATTACCGTATGGCTAAACCAAACAGCATTCCACCTAATGACCAGTGGAAACGCTTCCATGTGAAGGACAGAGCCCCATTGAAAAGATTCCCAGGAGTCTGGAATAAGACACTTCTGCGAGTGGGAAGCTGAGAGAAAAGCCTCAGATGACACTCCAAGAAGTAACTGAGGAAAGAATGAAAAAATGACCCAATCGACGTGTGGTATCCTGAAATGACACCCGCGGGGAGCGTGCGCGAAGCTCTGGAGAGGCTGACGCTTTAGTTGGCAGAGAAAGAGAGAGAAGGAAAGAACGTAAGAAGCCCCTGTTGAACTTTAGTGGCCCCACCTTTCCTCAACAGCAGCTTTAACAGGCAATGGCTGTGTCTCAACAGGTCTACACAGGCCCGGACCCCACCGGCACCCTGTCTGGGCCTTACAGTGCACTTGAAACTCAGGATGTACAGTAGCTGGGCCATACAGACGAGAAATTCACTGATACCCCTTTCCATTCCCAAGATGAAGGTGCCCATATAGCATCATAGTCTATGTTTATGTTTATTAGTGTTATTTCTAGTTGAGAGCAAACCAACTAGCCCCGTGTCTCCATCAAAGAAATGATGTTTAGTGTAGTTAAAAAAAAAAAAAAAAAAAGGATTTATTGTGTAAAAATGTATTTATATATATATATATGTGTGTGTGTGTGTGTGTGTGTGTGTGTATATGTATATTATATATATATATATATATATATATATAAAATTTAATTAAGAATATAGAAATTAAATAATAATTATGAAGCATACTATTTATTAAATTATTATAAAATATTAAAAATGTATGTTTACGTACATACGTACACAGTGTATAATTACACACACATATAAATGAAATTAATTATGAAGTATAATTTTTAGTTAAATTATTATTAAATATTAAAAATGTGTATGTTCATTATACACATACACTGAATTATTTTTAAATACAAAAAAATTATATACACAATTTTAATTATTATATAATTAAATTAATTATAATTTTAATTACATATAAACTGATTCATAATAATTGTTCTAAATAATTTAAAGATATTCATGAAATTAATTCAAAAGTATTGATGGTGCAATTTTGGGATTTTACATTCTCAAAACTGGGAATAAACAGACAAAGACCGTGATGCAGCATGTTTGTTTGTGGGCAGTTACGTCATTATCCGGCTCTCAGGCCAGTTCAATTTGTGGAGGTTTGCCACAGTACCAACTCTGGCACAAGCACCGTTTTGGTGGAAACAGGGTATGATCGTCTGCCTCTGTCTGTCTCGAAGGCCCTGACCTTCTGACTCCTACACAGAGTTGCCCTCGGTCAGCTGAATTAATTACCCAGAGGCTGTACGCATGCAGCCTCAGCTCGCCCGCCTCCTCAGTTCCTTTTCACACACAATCACCAAATGTTACGTCTGCTGTAGAAATTAGAGAATGAGGCCGACAGTTCTAATTTTGGCTTGGCAGGCGCTTAGTGCTGAGAGTTTGTCTGTGCTCGATCGTACACTTTCTTCCTCTCTTCCTTCGAGCCAGTGATATTTATGGCTGCTAATCCTGTTCGACGTTGGAAATAGCAGTGCAGGCTAACTATCCATTGAGCTCAGCTGGACAGACAACAAAGTGGGAAACACCTGCCTCTGTCAGTAGACACAGCAGTCAGTGTGGCTCCGAGTCATCTGTGCGTGTGTCTATTGTTCGGTACGGATGATGAGCTCTCGCTCTCAAACGCAGGAAGCTCGTCACGGCCCACATGTGAACCCATTCAAGACTGACCCCGAAGCGTTTTCTCTATCTGATCTTTACTGCGTTAGATGAAAGCCCAGACAAGCTTTCAACCTGTGCAAATGAGCTCCGCCGCTTCCATCGTGACCCAAATGCACCGTAGTGCAAAAACAGGTTTGGCCTGATCCTGAAAAAAAGAAACATTCCAGTATTTTGATTATCTGTGATAATCTCTGAAACAACAACCGCAAAAATATGTCGACTATGTCGAACGATTCCCCCGTAATTACAATAATGAACAGCCTAGTCAATGCATTTTTCTTTTGATATGATGGATTATGATTGTTTTGCTGAAGAGTGCTAAAATTTCACCTCATCAGCAGTCAGCGAGGAAACTCTGAGGCCTCAGACTCTGGCCCCAAAAACCTGCTCCATTCATGCCCTCCAGACAAGACAACATTGGGCAGGAAGTGCCATTGTAACCTGACAACCGTAACAGCTGTAAAAGATGTGCTGGAATGGAGTGGAAATTTAGTCTATCTGTGGAAGTCCAAGGAGTTGTGTGTATTTCACCACTTTTAATTAACTTTTTGATTTCACTAGTTCATTTCTGTGCTGTAACAAATGAAGTAGTAGATTAATCAAATTTGATGCATTTCGATTTGTTTTTTATCATGTTCACTGCAGCAAAACAATTTTGTCCTTAAAAACATGACTTTAAAATAATCAAATTACTTAAAAATATATTTATTTGTATCTGCTTATAACATTCTGGCTAATATGATAAACCAATAATTATTTTTGTTGCTGATGAACTGGCCTATATTAAAATGATAGTAAAGTAAATTAAACTGAATTTAGGTGTCACAACATTATAATGTAACAGTATGAATAATGGACATTCATTTTGAGATTACATTATTAAATTAATGACAGGTGTTACCAGATTATGTTAAACAGTGTTATTAAATTATTTGTGTTTTTAAAGATTAACTTTTAGTGAGCGATAGATGATGGCAAAGGTCATTTAGATGCACACTTAATACCATGATTTCGCTAAATTTTAAAATGCAATATTTAATGTCAGATGCTAATTGACCCTTCACAAGGACCCGCCCCTTCCGTATTTTTGCTGTGTGCGACAAGCTGTGGTGCTCTCATGCCACACATCATGTTCTCACGCAGTGAAAAATACATCGCGAAGCAAAGAGGACACTGACAATGTGCCAAAAGACAAGACAGAGCAGGTTCCTTTAGGTATGAAACAAAGTCTCAGCTTTCAAATTATGTCATTTTGTAAGAAATTCAAACAATAAATACCGTTTGATGTGTCGTGACAGATGGCTGTAGCGGCACGTGAACCGATCCTCACTTCCTCTTTAGTTACAGCGTGAAATAAACATGAATGAACATCAAAAGGTATCTTGTTTCAACCGCAGAAAGATGTCAATACACACTATTTTTCAAGTTTAAGTCCACTGGGGGGGCAACTTTTGATCAAGTCCTAAGTAAAAATTCAGGTAGGTTCCCAGAAAAACTAAGCCTAAAAATCAGTTTTCTCAGTTTTTCTTTCCTCAAGGAAACTTTGGGGACAACCTCTGGCATGAAATGCCATTGTAACTCGACGACTGTAACGTCTGTAAAAGCCTCGCTGGAATGGAACATCAATTTAGTCTACCTGTGGACGTTCCAGGGGTTATGTGTGTGTTCGAGTGGCGCAGAATGTCACAGCCGGAGCTATTCCTGGAATGTGAGCCTCAAGTCTGCGGATTTGAGCGCAGAGAGCTCTATTTAAGGAAATGTCTGGGCCCCTGTGCTACTTGAACCCCCTCCTCATTCACTGATCATTATTTTCCTATTCGGTAGAAATTTTTATTTCCGTACCTGGAGGAGAGAGAGCAGAGATTCCTTTGCGGAGGTTATATAATTGCATAAAAATAAGGGCCGATTCCTGAAAAAAGGTCCCATTTAGGGCAAGTGGAAGAAACACATCCTCGTACTCAAATACAAACCCACTCCTGCTTCAAGACTGTCTGGAGAGGGAGCTGAGCGATCTGGTGGGAGGGGGAAAATCTCAGCCTGACCTCTTAAAAGCACAATCAGCACTTTTGAACAAAGTCCTGCATTGTGGCACCATGATGCAGCTGCCTGCACTATGCATTTACCAGCTGCAGAATAACGCATACTAAACAGTAGCTGCAAGGAGATACCAGCCTCACCAGAGAGACACACTCAAGACAGTAAAGCAAACAGAATTGTTGGGTATGTGAAGTGCGTGTGTGTCTTCTGACGCATTGTTCAGAGCTGCAGTCAAGCGTGCACTGACAGCTCACCCCTCGTATGGCGCGAGCTATAGAACCGGTCTGACGGCGTGGGAGACCATGAAACCATGAGCATGAGGTAGAACATGAGATGTGGAGAGGAGAAATTAATACTTTTGTTCTGCAAATATGCATTAAATCAATCAAAAGTGACAGTAAGGACGTTAATAAAGTTACAAAAGTCAAACTTTTGAACTTTCTGTTCATCAAAGTAACCTGAAAAAAGTCACGGTTTCCACAAAACTCTTAAGCAGCACAACTGTATTCAACATTGATAACGGTAAGAAATGTTTCTTGAGCACCACATCAACATATTAGAATGATCTCTCATGTGACATTGAAGACTTAAGTATTGACGCTGAAAATTTAGCTTTGCCATCAAAGGTATAAATTACATTTTAAAACTTACTAAAATAGAAAACAGATATTTTAAACTCTAAAAACTGTATTTTACTGTATGATCAAAGTATGCCTATATTTTTTTTGTTCATTGCAATAAAAATATTCTTAAATAAATTAAAATGAATAAATTACTTGTTTTATCTTTATTTGCTAGACATTTTTTGATAAAAGCAATGAGTCTTTTTTCTTTAACTGACAAATTTCTACTGGTATATCTGGGAATAATGAAAATAATAATTGGGATGTTTTCATTTTTATCTGACTAAAAGCAGGACTGAAAGTTAATTCAAAGTAGTTCACAGGAAAGTCTTATTCAGCAAACTTCAAGACACAAGCACTTTACGAACACTAAAAAGCCACCTGCATGAATATTGCATGCAATCGACATAAAGAAAGTTAAAACCACTGCTTTCTCAGCTAATTAAACCAATCTTCATTTAAGCGCAACAGTATAGAAAAGACCACAAAATAAACACAGGCTCCTTCAACACCAGCAGAGATGCCGTAAGGAAAGCGACGATACTCAGTAAGGAGAAAGGATGATATATCTTATGCCTTTCAAGTACCTGCATGTCATCCGTTCCTTTTCGCTGATATAAGCATATTTTGCCATTCATTAAGATGAGAAACAGGTGATGAGTAAGTTATCACCGAGACTGACTCAAATGCTGATGTCATCCAAGCTCAGCATTTTCTAAGACACCTTAACAAAGTAAACATCGGCGCCAGGGTTTCAACAACTTTACTTGAGTGGGAAACAAATAGCAGTAGAAATGTAAAGTGTATCTGAGAGGGCAATGTTAATGCTGACTACACTGCACTGTCCTTCTAAGGAAACTCTTTCAGATGAGTTTTGATATAGGGCTTCTGTATACAACAAAACATTAACATATGATGTTTTGAAATATTTAATTAAAAAAAGGTAATAAAAATATATGTATTTTTGCCATTTAACTGACAAAGTGAGAAGATGAGACCAACAGTCAATGGATGGTCAAGGTTGGGTCAAAAGTATTTATGAATGTTTAATAATTAATTGCGGTTGGTCAAGAGGAACAGGATGAAATAATCTATAGGCTATAAAAAATCTATATTAGTATACTGATTATAAATTAAACTTATGTTATGAACTGCAATGTTTGAATATTTATTTAGGTTATAAGATGACAAATGGTTTAAACTGAGTATATCATGATCAATACTGACACCACTTGGACTTCATAAAGACTCAAACATGTATTTCAAAATTAATCTAAAATCATTTTATCACTTGAAACAAATAAAAAATCTATTACTGCCATAATTTGTAAACTGAACATCACTTCACCTAAAAATGAAAATTCATCAATTACTCAGTTACTTTTTGGAATTAACTTGGAAATTAAAGTGGAAATTCTTAACTTTTTCCATTTCTGAATTTTCATTTTTGGTGAACTATAGCTTTAAGCACACTGTGTTTCACTAACAACGAGCCATGAAATCACTACAGCCAAAAAAAGACTTGCTGAACAAGAAGAAGAGGGTCTTCAGGTCTGGAGATTGGGAGAGATAAAGCAAGTGCAGGTATTGCTAAGACGACAACTCTGTAAGGGGAAAAACACTCCAAAAGAACAACGTAAGACAGATGATATTAATGATTTTGTCCACTTATCACAGGAAACTTCCTCCTAGTACAACCTGTGGTTACATCTTACTCAAAGATTCAGTGGGACAACTAGTGAATGATGGTTCAATTTTACCTGCAGGACTTGAACAACAACTCAGCTGAGATCTTAAACCACCGATATTCATCATACTGGGAGTATTATTGACTCCTAACAGGCTAGTAGCCTGGCAGTGCAGGAGAACATAAATGGAAACTGCCCTACCCTTTCTGTTCATCACATGATGGACTGAACATCAGCTTCCACAAAGTTCTCCAAATGTTCTGCAAGTCCTACCTATTAATGTCACCACTGGCCAGCCGTTGTACTCAAAAGCTGTTACTGTAAAATGGCCAAGCCAACAGAGAAGACAAGGAAAGGCCTTTCAGACTGACTCCACTCATCTGATGCTTTCAGAAAGGGCTGACACAGTAAAAAAGTTGAGTTTTTATTCAGAGCAAAAAGGAATATATTTGGCAGGTTCTCCATGGCTGTCCCTGGGGTTGTGCATGAGTTCACGGAACACAGCGAGGGCCAGAAATAAACTGTTTGCTCATGCGTGGGTGCGATGTAACAGTTCGACACCCAAACCAGAAACAAGTACTCTTTCTATTCCAAACAGCTCAGTGACGTTTCTATGAAAGGCAGAAGAGGGAAAAAACAAACCGGCTGGACAGGACAAGGGTCTGGACACTGGTCACTAGGGGAGGTGTGTCTCAAGGCCAGTGGATGAAAGCAGTGAACTCTACACTGCAGTAAAGCACACAAACCGCAAAACCAGAGATACACAATTCAAAATGGAAGTGACTTCTTAATGTAGCCTAATTACCGGCCCAATTATAGGGGGGTGCTAAGCATCATCAAACGAAAGCAAGAGCACCCTCAGATGCAGCTGTAAAAATAGGGTACTGGCAAAACAGATTTGGCGATTGATCTAGTGCATATTTGTGTTTGCACTCAGGAGAGCATCAAAGGTTTCTATTTACAATGTGTTTTTGCAGTGTTGAGCAGTGCAGCCAATCACAGATATATCTGTTGATTTCTTGAATGCAATGACCAATTAGAGGTGTTTAAGAATCCACTCATAGCCCAAAACACAAGTGTTTTGTTCAGTGCTAAGTCATGCAAGCTTGCGAATCCTCTCATTACAACAAACAAAGTGTTGACACAATGAACTGTAAATAATAGATTCATTGTGCAGAGTAGAGAGATTCATCGATTATAACAGAACTTTCTGAGACTGCGATAAACTGAAATAAGTAACAGCAATATAAATGTGGGATTCAGTCCCGAAATTGCAATGAATGACATAGTGATAAGAGACCAAAATAGATGTGCATTTAAGCTAGAGCACCCTCACTAATTTAAGAAGCACCCTCAGTGATTTGATTCTGGAACCAGGCCTGCCTAATTATCTTCCTTTCAAAAATGCTCAGTTTTAGTGCATTCAGTTTGTCTCTTAATGAAGGACACAAATTATATGTAAAAAGAAAAAAGTGGAAATCTCACACACAACAGAAAAACAATATGTAAACACATTTACTATGTTAAAAAGACAAAAACAACAATTAATTTATTTTTCAATCTTTCAGTTAAATCTTTTAAATGATCATTTGCAGTCCTAATATACATTAATAATATAGGCCTAATTGTTTGGCCTTACAACAGTATGTCCAATGAATTTGATTGCCAATGAATGTAACAACTGATATATAACATACTGTATATCTTCAATATATGTAAGTTGCTTTGGAAAAAAGTACCTGCAGAATGCATTAATGTTAAACGAACCATGTTATGCTGTGATAATAAGTACTTGAAAACTAAATTATGGGACACTGAAAACCCTTGAATACTAAAGCCATGACATTTCAGTTCTAAGCTGTAGATTCACTACATACTATGGTTGTACAGTTTGACATTAAACTTACTGTATGATTGGGGGACAAGGATTAAAGAAATATCAATATGTCAACACCAATACTCTCCTGTCACATTACCTGTCACAACAGGGAGCATCAGTTCAGCACAGCTGGTTCTGTTTAGTTATATATGGGTCTTTGACATTTCTGAAGGTACATTTCAGTGCATCTCACACAGAGGCCTCCAAGTTGGAAAAACAACTCGGAGAGCCTTCATCATCTCAAACACACACACAGATGGACACACACCCATGCATACACAGAGGTATGAAGTCAGTCATTCATAACAACAGTGCCCCTCCTGTCCGGACTCTGCTGCCTCTGGGCTGTGAGGTGGAGGGGCGGAAAAAGGGCCAAGGGTTAAACACCAGCTCAGACAGGAATAATATTCCGACAAACACATACCCTCTCCCGTTTACGCACATAGATACACACACACTCTCTGTTTTATCTGACTCTCCATGCTGGATAGAACGGTTGAAAAATTCAAACAACAACAAAACCTAAGCAGAGATTGTGTAACCTTGTGTGTGTTTTGGATTCACTTTCTTTATAGATTCACAATCACACAGATGCCAAATTAAACCATGGTACCAATGGTGGTTAAGACTAATATAACTAGATGAAGGCAGCACTGAGGAAATGAGAACTCTACCAAAGCAAAAATAGCCTTATTAGAAACAACGAAATTGAATACGATACACGCAATACTACCTGTGACTCAAATGCAAAACACACACACATGCATTTTGTTACAGTGCATGATGCTGAGATGAGAGGCAAATAAGTTGCATCATTTGGGTCAGGGGAACAAGGCAGCTCCTTCACAGAGGGAAATAAGTAGGTCATTGTGGATTCCTCTCATTGGCGCAGTTCTTTCCAAATAGTTGCATCTTTCCACTCAACTTCCAGCTGCGAGTTAACTCCATATACACCATTCTAGTGAATGGGAATGTCTTGATGTGGTCATTTACTGGTTTGTAAAATAAAAAAGGGTCTTTGATTTCAGAGGATAGATGTGACTAGTCATTCTAAAATATTTTTTAACCTGACATGTTGAGTTAAATTTAATTCATTCGGACATGTAATGAATACCGCTCATTCAACTTATATATGTAAAATAGTAATATAATTAAATATGTAAGATCTAAATTAACTGTAAAGTAACTACTGTAATGTAGAGAGAAATGAGTTTATATATACATAAATGAACACATGACAGTATAATTAATATTAATATGGTAAATTAAAACAGATAATTGGCAAATGACAAATAATTATATATGTACAAAATATTTAAAATATATTTAAAATCTTTAAAAAATATATATTAGAAGTTATACTATACATATACACAGTATATTGGGACTGTCAATTAATTTACTAAATTAATTTTGAAATAAATACTGAATTTAAAAAATGCTGCATTTTCTAACAAAGCTAATCCATCTACATTTTATGTTGTGTTATTTCCACAACTTTGTTACATATAATTTTGCTTCTTTAAGTACCTAAATTACATAAAAAAATAAAATAAATAAATGATCATATAAAGACAAACATATGAATTATTTGATATACTTACTATATTATTTAGAAATAATATAGGCTATATTTTACATTTCTGCATAGTAAATATAGATAAAATCGGTTAATAATTAATTACCCGTTTAAATTTGTACAGACTCGTCAACTTAATTACAGTATACTATTACAGTACAGTATTTTCTCAGACTTTATTAAAGAAAATAGCCTTAAACTTTCCTAGAAAGCCCTGAACTGGCTTCAAATACAAAACCACACCCAAGTCTAAAAATTCGAAAACTGTGTAAAATGCCAGCGTAACATCGGTTACAAGTTTGCTGAGGAAAACAAGTCAAAACATAACCTTCACACGGGAAAACAACAACAACTAAAATGCATGAAGTGAGTTCAGTTTAAGATACTTAATGAGGGTCCAGGTTAAACCAGACGTCTGCTTGAATGAAAGAAAATACGCTGATTAACCAAAGAATCCCTGCTGTCTGGTGAGTAATAGGAAGCTGACATTGCTGTGGCTGACATTGGCATAACTGCGTAATACAGCCCGAGGTGAATCGCACAGGTAGGCATGCACAGACAGACACACGCACACACACATTTTCAGTGGATTCATTCAAAAGGTCACCACCACATACAAGCATGCAAATCCACCATCTGCAATAACAACGTATGAGTCCGACAACAGAAATACACCAACCAGAAGAGTTTCACTTGGGCTGCACCCCGTCAGCTGGTTTTAATGTCAGTGGACACACCAGGGTGAGGACCACTTTAAAAACTTCATGAGTTCTTCTTTGATGTCTTCATCTTACTGTTTTAGAATAACAATGACAGAACTGCACTAAAATCCCTCATATAAAATACAACACGCACCACTGCAAGACACAAGGAGGCTCTTTATGAGTCCCAGCCCACTATAAACTCTGATGGGAATCCCATGTTCGGGTTTTAGACTGTGTATGTGTGCAATAGTTCTTTCTTACTGTACATTTATCTTTATGTTTGAAATATCCACAGGCCCTGAGCTCAGCACGTTGGTTGTTTATTCCGGTGCATAAATGAATGTGCTTCTTCTTTATTAGTTTCCATGGTCACACACCCACATTGAAGCGTTCCGTCAAATTTAGACCAACCAATTTGGATTCAACATTACATACAGATAGGGGTCAGAGTAAATCTCTATTCCACAGCAAATAAACACAGAAGTAACTTATGGGTAAATTAAAGACACCCAGACACCTATACATTAGCCAAAAAAGCTGGGTGCACCTGTTCTGGGTACACCTCGAATACACCTGCTCGCAAATGGTTAGTACTTTCAGAAAAGGTGGTAGTCTCTGTACTGACCTGGATTATTGGCCTCCCTTTCCAGAACATGCAGCTCGGTGCATTCAGCCAAGGAATGCTCCAGACAGAGCTGAAGGAAGCGTGCTTGGGTTCGACTGACCCGCTTGAGCAGCGACAGTAACGCCACCGTTTGTTCGCACTCATTCCATCCCTTAAACCAGCCGGCGAGGACTCCCACCTGGTCACGAAACATCATGATCTGGTGGGCAGGCTCACGGTACCAAGACTTGGGTTCGTTGAGAGGGAGATAGAGACGGATTCACCACGCAGACGTATCCAAAAACACACTTGTTTTCACCTTTACTTGAGGTTTGACAGAAAACAGTCCTTTGAGATGTTATTTGCTAGTGGGTACCGATGTATTGCATCTTTGTTCTTGGGTTTTGGAGTTAGGTTTGGCGGTAGGGAATCCCTGTTTGAAGCTTTGGAGATGGTATTCGTTGGAGCTCTCCAACCCTCTGGCCACTTGGGGCTTACAAAACGTTCCTCAGCTTTCCTCCAGCATACAGTGTCTGTCCAGCTTTAGTCTTGATGGCATTTTCCACTGAGAACATCTCCTTTCTGTGAAAGTAAAGAGTAGTGATTATAAAGTCCATATTTGAGAAGAAATACAAACACAAAATATCAAGCACTGGTGGAAATGTCCTCTTAAAGAAGGCAATTGTGTTTTAGAAGCTGCTTTATGGTCCAGGTAGGTCACATAGCTGTTCAACCAGTTCTAAACAACAGGCTGACTACCTTAGGCTGGTTTGGCCAGCTGGTAGTCCACTAGCTATTAGACAACCAGCTAGGAGACTATAAACTGTATAATCTACATATTTTGAATCCATGGTTTTGGAAGCTTTTGGAAAGTCGCCAGAAGCTTTCCAAGTCTTCCAGATGAAAACGACAAGTATGTGATATTTCTACAAAGAAACACGAACAGGTTAACCATTTATAACGAGATGGCAAATATCACATGGTCTCAGTCTGTGAAACAACTCCACTTTCCTTTCATAAGAAGCCAGAGACAAAAAAAAAAGCTGCTTCATCCAGTGAATGAATTAGTGTTTTAAACGAATCGTTTAAGAGAATGATAATAATTTGTGTCCATTTCTATGCACTGACTAGTTCACTAACTGACTATAGTATACGCAAATTGAATTAGTTTATTAACTAAATGAAAAAAGCCATCTAGTTTGCGAATGAACTGAATGAGCACATCTCATTCAGGAACGATCGACTACTCTTAATAGTGAATGTCACATCTCGGATTTTGACTGAAGACGATGTTAGACGACAAACATTTTTTCTGTAGATTAACATATACCAAATAATTGTTCACCCTAAGACTAGTAAGATACTAAGAACTAGTGAGCGCTAAAGAATAAAGTAGCGTAAACAATCAACTTTGATATAATGCGGATATCAAACTGACGATATTAGCGAAAACTTGTTTCTGGCTTGATTTATTCACACAAAAAAAGCCTGCTTCAGCCTGTCAGCCCAAATCCGATTTTTGTGCAAATCTGAACAGCAACCAAATGAAATCCGATTTTTGCAAATCCGTTTAGAGATTCACTTATCGCCACCTACTGGCATAACGATGACTCGTGCAGAATGAATCGGTGAACTGAACGTTTTTCTAAACCGGATTCTCGAATCCGAGATGAGATGAATCAAATCTTAAGTTTGTCAAAGAGGCTATAGTTGACACATTAGCGAATTCGTAAGAATGCGTAAACGTTATTGAGCGATCTTCTATTAAAAGCGCGCGCTGGCGTTATTCGCAGATGAAATGATAACCGGGAACTCCGCAAGACTAATGCAATCTCAATATCTTTTCTGAGTCCGGTTGGGTGTCCTAAATATACACTTACCTCCAAAAGCATCAGATGTGAACAAATAAAAATAAACACAGGCTTTCAGTTTCTATTCGCGTCCATACATGCGGCACTCAAGCGATCGTCTCATATAATAGCCTATCCGAGAGGAATCGCAGACTGTCCAGAACATTCCCAAAAATTGTTGCTCGGCTGTCCCTACTGTAAGTCAGCACACACTATTCAGCCTTCATTTTCACAACCTTTTACATATGAAGCAATTCACCACTCTAAGTCAGCGGTTTGGTGGGTTACCCTGCCTAAATTAATCGAAGTGCCCCGTTTATGAGTTATAATTAATAAACAACCCAAAACTTTTAATAGAAAAGACGCCTACCGATTTCCATTTTTCATACTCGGAGTTCCCACAGAAAACTACTGGTGTGGCAAAAAAAAAAAAAAAAAAGCTGGGACAAGAGATGTTGCAACCCAGGTTTGTACTGTAAAGGCTTAAAATGCTCAGAAGTCACTCACCTAAAGGCGCAGTTGCATTGGTGCTGGTCGCGGGACAGGACTGGACGGGACGGGGAGCGGTGCCCCTTCACTCTGGGTCAGTGTGTTTGGCCATCTTGACGAGGTTTTTCTCCCCGCAGTCAGTCGCTCTTGTTTAAGCAGCAGAGGAGAGTCTCGGCATCGCTTCCCACATGCTAATAATTAACACGGAGCATTACGTCAGGGGCTTGGCAGCACAAGGAAGCACAAAAATAGAGAATGGAGTTGGGGAGCAGATCGTATTGCTTATCCTACAGGAGACGACTGACCGGGGATCAGGGAATTTTTTAAGGGAGAAAAAGAGTCCAAGAGGTGTCCGCATCAAACTGGACGATGGAGTGGAAGTTTTGTTTGAACTGATTAGAGGGGAGGGGATAGTTATAAAAAAAAAGAAAAAAAAAAAGTCCTGTCCGTCGAAATCTGAGGATGTTTGTGTAAGAAGGGAAGATTATAATTTTGACCTACTATGACGCGCTGAAAGTGGGTTACAATGTGTGGAAAAAGGAAACTGGGATACATTCGATTCCGCCCTTGAATTCTTCATCTGCTGCCAGGCGCGTTGTACCGGCGGATTCCGTCCATGAGGTGGCGCTGATCCACCACAGATTCAAATCAGATAGATAGACACAAAGATATTAAAGTATAAGTACTGAAGCTGATAAGTATTACACAGCTGAATCAGTGAGTGTACAGAGACTATTTGTGACCCTGGAACACAAAACCAGTCATAAGGGTCATTTTTTGGGGATTCTGAAAGCTGAATAAATTAGCTTTCCATTGATGTTAGGATCGGACAATATTTGGCCGAGATAGAACTATTAGAAAATCTGGAATCTGAGGGTGCAAAAAAAATCTAAATATTGAGAAAATCGCCTTTAACGTTGTCCAAATGTGTTCTTAGCAACTACTAATCAAAAATTAAGTTTTGATATAGTTACGTTAGAAAATATCTTTGTGGAACATTAATATCCTAATGATTTTTAGCATAAAAGAAAAATCTATCATTTTGACCAGTACACTGTTGGTTATTGGTACAAATATACCTGTGCTACTTATGACTAGTTTTGTGGTCCAGGATCACATTGATGGATTTATCGGTGTATTGCCATGTACTGCATGTTTAGCACAAGAATCCTTGGATTTATACATAATTATTAGACATAAAAAAGACTCTATTTTAGGATCACAGAGCAGCCCCAAAGAACAAATTAATTTACTTTACCCATCTTTGCCATTTAAGACCAGGTTTTTACCAATTTGTCAGCAAGGTGTTTTTAATTTAATTTTTAAAATATAATACAATTTTCACTTATTCTTTTATGTATTTTAAATAGCTACAGGTCAAAATAAGTGTTTAGTTTTTACATAAATATATCTGCTACACCGAATGATGATGGAACATAATTTTACACATATTGCGAGATTTTATTTTAAGTTATTTTATACATTAGAATTGATACTTTACTTGCATTTTACTTGCATTTTAGCACATAAAATAATTTTTGTAAATTTAATTTGATGCAAACACCAAAATGGGACAACCATCTAATATATTATATATATATATATATATATATATATATATAAACAAATTAATTTATATAGTACGTTTACATTTAGTCATTTAAATTATGACAATAGAAGCAATCAAAGCCAACAAAAGAGCAAAGTGCTATGACAAGTCTCGGTCGAATGTAAATTAATAAATATTAAATTATGAGAAAAGATACAGCTGTGAAATGATAAAGTATATATAATTGATAATTACACACATACACTAAAACATGATTAGATTATGATTTTACATTAAAATGATATTTTCTCATTTTTAACAGTAGCGCTGTTCTTCCTATATAAGGGGAGAACAAAAGATCGGGTGAATATGATCAGATATCACTAGGAACCTGAAAGAAAGCTGGATTTAAGCATACATACATAGCTGCAGTTGTCAGACTGGACACCGCCGAATACAGATACTAGTCTTTGGCGACATCTTGCGGTGAACTGCATGTAGTGCAATTTTCATCCAAAAGAAGAAGTTCCCGGTTCAAGTCTGATGATATTAGAAAGGCTAATTACATTTCAGCCTGACAGAATAAATTAAAGTATATTTTGAGACTACATGCGCTGTGGATGCGCGTTAGGCTCAGTTAATCCTTGCTGCGTGAGTCCTATCGTAGCAGTAGCGGAGTCACGTCCCTCACGTAGCGGCTGATTGAATCGGAAGTGATCTGTGAGTGAACGTGTCTTACAGCGACGCGCAGTTCACTACTACTGTACAGAAACACCGTAACGGGTGAGCAGCTGTGTGAAGAAGACAAGAGAAAGCATTTACTGAACAGACCCGTTTGTACCGAACTCGGTTCATTGACAAACGACAATGAAATCCTTGATTCTGTTGGCGCTTTTACTCACCAGCGTCCACGTGACGGCAGCAGGATCCGCTGCGCACAGGTGCTTCTGCCAGGTGAGAACATCAACATCACTAACATTGTTTCATCCTGTTAAATTAAATATTACAAATGTGACACTAACATAAAAATGAGCACAGTACTATATTGTTATTTCTCCTGTAAAACTATGGTATTTTAGAAAAGCAGTACGTTGCCATGTGAATGACATGGTAAATATAAATATGGTAATCAGTCAGATAAAGGCCTACATATCTGGATATATCAAGGAAATTGTGAGAATAGTTCATGTAGAAACTATTTTTATAGTTTACATTTGAATTCTAGTTAAAGTTTTAGTAATCTTATTGTGTTTTATATATTAGATTTTTTGTTTTACAATTATGTCTATTTAATTTTTTTTGTTTTTTTGTTAATTTTATAAAGGGAAATGCTGCCTTTGGCAACTAGATGAAATACAATAAGTTTTTATGTTTCATTTCAGTTAATGTTTATTTATGATTATTCCAAGTAACACATTTTTATGTTTTTAGTTGTAATTTTACAGTAACACTTTTAAAATTGTGGTTTAGTGGCCTGAAAAATAAAGGAATTTTTTTTATAGTGTTGTAATTTCTTTCTGCTCAGCTCAAATAGTATGCTCAGCTATTAATATCTCTTTGTGTGTGTAATGTGATTAAATACTTTTTTTTTTTTTTAAAATCATATCAAGTAATCCACAAATGTGACCCTGGACCACAAAAGCAGTTTTAAGTCGCTGGAGTATATTTGTAGCAATAGCCAAAAATACACTGTATGGGTCAAAATTATTGATTTTTCTTTTATGCCAAAAATCATTAGAATATTAAGTAACGATCATGTTCCATGAAGATATTTAGTAAATTTCTTACCGTAAATATATCAAAACTTCATTTTTGATTAGTAATATGCATTGCTAAGAATTCATTTGGACAACTTTAAAGGAACACTCCACTTTTTTTGGAAATAGGCTCATTCTCCAACTCCCCCAGAGTTAATAAGTTGAGTTTTACCGTTTTTGAATCCATTCAGCTGATCTCTGGATCTGGCGATAGCACTTTTAGCATAGCTTAGCATAGATCATTGAATCCGATTAGACCAGTAGCATCGCGTTCAAAAATGACCAAAGAGTTTTGATAGTTTTCCTATTTAAAACTTGACTCTTCTGTAGTTATATCCGGCGTAATAATCAAGGAACTTTGCTGCCGTAACGTGGCCGCAGCAGCCGCAGTGATATTACGTAGCGCCTGAAAGTAGTCCCCAGCTATATTATAACTAGTTACCTAGCTGGGGACTACTTTCAGGCGCTGTGTAATATCACTGCGCCTGCCGCGGCCATGTTACGGCAGCAAAGTTCCTTGATTATTACACCGGAATGAGAGTATAGTTCCTAGCCAAATCGGACTAGAAAATCGCAACTTTTCATTTTCCGCCGGTCTTAGAACACGATATAACTACAGAAGAGTCAAGTTTTAAATAGGAAAACTATCAAAACTCTTTGGTCATTTTTGAACGCGATGCTACTGGTCTAATCGGATTCAATGATCTATGCTAAGCTATGCTAAAAGTGCTATCGCCAGACCCGGAGATCGGCTGAATGGATTCAAAAACGGTAAAACTCAACTTGTTAACTCTGAGGGAGTTGGAGAATGAGGCTATTTCCAAAAAAAGTGGAGTGTTCCTTTAAAGGCGATTTTCTCAATATTTAGATTTTTTTGCACCCTTAGATTCCTCAACAAATAGTTGTATCTCAGCCAAATATTGTCCGATCCTAACAAACCATACATCAATGGGAAGATTATTTATTCAGCTTTCAGATGATGTATAAATCTCAATTTTAATAAAATGTCACTTAAGACTGGTTTTGTGGTCACAAATGATGAAAATGTATAGCAATGGCAACCCTATATATGAAATTATTATTTCATTACCATCTGAAACATCACAGTATTTTTATTTTGTTTCAAATGGTGTTCTGAGACAGATTTTTAATGTCAATTTGCAAATAAACATTGAAACTTTTGATTGATTGGATTGTTCCATCTTGGTTGTAGGTCACTGGGACTCTTGATGACTGTGCTTGTGATGTTGAGACCATCGACAGGTTCAACAACAAAGAAATCTTTCCCAAACTACAGAAACTACTATCATCTGATTATTTCCGGTTTTATAAGGTGAGTTCATTGTTGGTAATAGAGTGAAAATATCAATTTATTGTTCATTCTTTCATCTCTAATATTCAATATTATGCTCAGGTCAATCTGAACAACCCCTGCCCGTTCTGGACAGACCACAGTCAGTGTGGACTCAAATACTGTGCTGTGAAACCATGCACACCGGTGAGCTTTTCAAAGTTCATTCACTTGATTTTGTCTTGAGGGATTTTATATTCGACTTGTGAAGTTAAAAGGCTCCTTGTGTCTTCCTGTGCAGGGTGAAGTACCAGAGGGCCTTAAATCCAGCAGTTATAAGGTATTAGTAAGTCATATAGTGTATATCACACACATTAGTGTTGCTGGATGTTGATTATTTTCCCCCACAGTATTCAGAAGCAGCCAGCCAGGATATAGAGGAGTGTGAGAAGGCAGAGAAACTTGGAGCTGTCAATGGTTCTCTAAGGTAGAACATATTTTATTTTTGTGTCAGGAATACCCATAATTTTTTAGTTTTTGACCTTGTTTGCACAAGTTCTCTCTCTCAATGTTTCCCCATGTAGTGATGAGACACGTCAGGCTCTTCAGGAGTGGAAGAAACACGATGATGAATCGGACCGTTTCTGCATGTTGGACGGTAATTGTCAATTTTGCTTTTTATTTGAGGTGTCTGATTATTGGCAAGTGCATCTCGGGCAGGCTGCAGACCAGTATGCTTTAGTAATCCTCCACAGGCTTCATCAATAATTTTTTTCTTTTCTTAGATGAGGACTCGCCTGAATCACAGTATGTTGACCTCCTGCTCAACCCTGAACGTTTCACTGGCTATAAAGGACCAGAGGCCTGGCGGATCTGGAACAGCATATATGAGGAGAACTGCTTCAAGTAAAGACTCACAATCACATTTATTCTGACCCGTGTGGAAAAGTATTCAGTGACCTTCGTGGGTTCAAATTTATAAAGAAATTTCTGTCAGTAAAATGATTTCATCTAAAGTTTCTCACACTTTCAAACAAGCGTTAGCAGCCTCAGAATAGTTAGCTAACCATCAACTATGTCTTGTTTTTTTTTACTTATGTCAATAACGGATTATAAATAACTGTTTGTGAGTATTTAGTGCAGATCAGACTTTCACATTCTGACATTTTCTTGAGTACCAAATCAGTGTATTCACATAATCAGTGTATGATTTCTGAAAGATCATTTGTCATTGAAGACTGGAGTAATTGCTGCTGAAATATTCAGCTTATTCATCACAGGAATAAATTACATTTTCAAATATATTAAAACAGAAAACAGTTCTTTTTAATGGTAATAATATTTCATTTTTGAACAAATAACACCCTCTAAATACCCACCCTAACCTGTCTTTAATATTTTATTAATTATTCTTTTTTTTGCTACTTTCTCAGACCGTATTCAGTTAAACGACCACTGAATCCTTTGGTGTCTAACAGTGGTGAGCATCAATTAATGCTTTGTTTTATGTTTTCTAGTCTGTTTTTAAGCACGTTGATTATATCTGCGGTAGACCGTCATATCGTGATGCTTATGACAGATAATCCTTGTAACCGTCTCTCTCATTCTTTCCCTCCACTTTAGGAGACGATGGTAAGGTTACGCTCTTCAAATCCATTTAACCAGTGATCTGATCAGCTAGAAATTGACAAGTCTGTTTCTCATTAAAGGGCAAGGCTTCTACCGCTGGCTAGAGGGTAAGTTTCTGCTTAAAGGTGCTGTTTTTTTAATATGTTTATTTTAATTTCCACGTCTGTCTTGTTGTTCCTCGAGGCTTGTGTGTGGAGAAGCGAGCGTTCTTCAGGCTGATCTCGGGACTGCATGCCAGTATAAACGTACACCTGAGTGCCAGGTATCTACTAGACGGTAAGTCACGACCTGTTTTGTGTATTTCATTGCAAGTTAAAAATGTAAAGAGTAAGAAATGTGTGTTTAAATGTCTGATCTGATTTGTTTGGTCAGAAAACTGGTTCGAAATGAAGTGGGGTCACAACGTCTCCGAGTTCCAGCTGAGGTTTGACGAGGAGCTGACAGAAGGGGAGGGGCCAAAGAGGCTACGCAACCTCTACTTCCTGTACCTCATTGAGCTGCGTGCTCTGGCAAAAATACTGCCTTATTTTGAACGTCCCGCCTTCCATTTGTACACTGGCCAACCGGCACAAGACAACAAGCACAAGAACCTGCTTCTAGAGCTCCTCCATGTGGCCAAGTAAGAGCATTCCAATGGTTGCGTCAAAAAAAAAAAAAAAAAAACATTTAGAGTGTTTTATTGTAATATTCCACAATATATTCTTTTTTATATATATTAATATATTTCAAATTTAAAATTTGCAGATCATTTCCATTGCATTTTGATGAGACTGCTCTGTTTGCTGGAAATAAGAAGGAAGCCATGAAGCTGAAAGTCAGTGACTCTTCGATGTTTGCTATAATCACAGTGTTACAGTGTCATGTTTTTAAAGACGTAATGAATCATTTGCTTCTTCCCCGACTTTAGGAAGACTTCAAACTGACCTTTAAAAACATCTCGCGCATCATGGACTGTGTTGAGTGTTTTAAATGCAGGCTTTGGGGCAAATTGCAGGTAAGATGGTAAAGATGACATATACCCAGATGATGTTATTTGTGTTGATATGTGGTGTTCAGTGAATGTCTCTCATAGACCCAGGGCTTGGGAACTGCACTGAAAATCCTGTTCTCAGAAAGGCAAATAGAGGCAATGCCCAACACAAGCAACACCAATCCATCATTTCAGCTCAGCCGGCAGGAAATTGTGTCTTTGTTCAATGCTTTTGGAAGGTATGTCGATTTATCTATTTTTGTCAGGATATCTTTAGTTGAAATGTCTTTTTCACGTGTCTTGTTTTGTTTCAGGATCTCCACAAGTGTCAGAGAGCTGGAGAACTTTCGGTCGCTGTTGTCAAATCTCAAGCAGTGACTGTAAAAATCCCTGGTTCAGCCACAGTCAAGAATCTGACGTGCATAACACAACAGGACAGATTTGTTTTGGGTCGTTTGATTTATACCAGTTTCTAAATACAGTTTAACAGCACTGCACAGTTTTATCCCTGAAGAATTGAGCACCTTAGTCACAAAACTGTAATGTTAGGCATAAATTTTGCACTCTTATTTGTTTCTTACTAAAATGTATTTCACGTTAAAAAAAAACAGAATAAGTGACCAAAAAATAACGAAGCTTCTCGGTAATTAAATGGAGATACATTAATATACTCCAAATGGTTTACAAGAGGGAAATAAACCACTTGATTTGTGCATTTTGCATATATAAAGCCAAGTTTTCATTTCGTTATAGGTGTAATATATTTTGGAAAATATGAGTTAAATTAAGCGTTGTAGTTTTTGAATATGTGCCTCAGCACCTAGATTTTTTGAGCATATTGACTGCATTACAAAAAAAAAGAGGAACATTGTTTTTTTTAGTGCTGGGCAATGATTGATCGCGATTAATCGCATCCACAATAAAAGTTTTTGTTTATATGTGTGTGTACTCTGTTTATTTATTATGCACATGTAAAGACACACACATACAGTATACATTTTGAAAATAATTACATGTGTGTGTATATATACATAATAAATATACACAGTACACACTCATATACACAAACATTTTTATTTTTGATGTTGTTATTTTTAAATATATTTAATATTTTGAATGTACTTTTTTTCAGAAAGATAAATGTTGTTCTTTATTAGTAGCATTATATTTTCAAAAGGGGATTACTTTTTTTAAATAATGTCCTGTATTTTTTTTTTCATAAACATTCCAGATATTGTTTGTATTGAGTTGCACATACCCTTTGCATTTATTTTGTGATGAATGTTAAAGTGTTGGTGAGGTTTATATGTCATTTTTGTTTTTTTACATTCCTTCATACATTCTCTTATGCATTGTTAATTTAACATTTCAGTGCATTCAGTGTATACATTTTATCAGTAAATGCATTCCTTAGGAATCAAACACATGACATTGTTAGTTCCACCATCTACCAATTGAGCTGTAGGGTGGAACACTAACACTAACACAGGTCTGACATAACCTGAATTAATAGCAAGTATTAATAGGAATCAAAACACTAAATGAACAGCTGACGATCTTAGAGGTAGAAGCAGGATTCACAGGCCCTTCTGTCCTAATTTAAGCTGCTTCATGAGACTCTGTGAGATCCAGCCACTACAAATTAAGTTGTGGCCAGCAGTTCAGCCAAGAAACGAAAACACAGTTAAGATGCATTAGACAGTTGTCAAGAAAAATTAGCACTGGTATGTTGAAGGAAAATACTAGATACAGAAACACTGGAGTTGAAAAAAAAAAAAACACACTTTTCTAATTTTTACTTCTGTTATTATCTGCAATAAACATTAATTTCCTGTAGTTTTCTTATAATAAATAACAGACTCTGGTCAAAGCAAAACTTGTTTTTAAAACAGTGCAATAAACTTTATTTTTTTATGGTAGTGCTTGTGTACATCTTTAATGAACTATGAACATGGGTAAACGAGTTACATTCATTGGCCTCGAACAAAAAACAAAGGCTTTGCTCTTTAGCGAGATTCAAGAGTTTATATAAATTTCACAGTAACATTTCAGACCAGACACACATTTATAAATTAATAAAGAAAAAGAAAAAAAAAAGAAAACAAACCAACCAACTCATACACAGCCCCATCCTGTCTGTGGTTTGTCAGGAAATGAACCCAATAAGCATTCGATCAAACGCATAATATTTCCATCAATTAACGCTCAAGTTCTCTCCTAACTGAAAAGCTTTGCTACACATTAACTGGCAGAAAGCAAGGAAATAAGACACGAGGCCGACTTAAAACGTCCAAATCAATTAAAATCATCCGCTTTTTTCATACAGCATACACAAAACCCTGCAAGACGCAATTTAAAACACACTTTAAAAATAAATCCAATAACAGAGCAGGTGCATATGGAGTTTCAATCCCACAGCTGCCCATTTATTATATTTACACCACAACTAATGATTGCTTCAGCCAAATGATTGTTGATATCTTGTACACAGCTCATAACATATGAAGCAGCAAATTAGGGGATTAAAAAAAAAAAAAGCTTTTTTTTTTTGCTAAAACACAAAACGATTACTTTTTTAGGGAAAGGGAAAGGGCCGCTTCATTTAAGCTGGATATGGGACATCGATTGCTGACCAATCACGCTCCTGAAATACAATTATACAGGAATGATGATATAAAGCTTATGAAACATGTTCAATACAAACATTAATTTTGTGCGACATGTTTTCGGCTAGGAAAATCATACGATGGCACCATTTATGATGATATACTAGATTTTGACTACTGATATAAGCCCAAAATGTCCTTCAAAAGCCAAGTACCAAAATATTAGTGAGTGTAAGTAGAGTTAGTCTTCCTAGTCACATGTATCACACTAGATCCCAGTTGTCATTTCTGAGAGTGTAGGAACCGGGTGTCTTTCTGCCTTTGGGAAGTGTGGAAATGTACTACCTTGGATTTAATCACGGGCTCTTTGGCAACGTAATAAAGGAATTCAAGAAAGAGTCACATGTTAACATCAGTGCACGTTGGATCCTAGTACCGACAGATCCAGAATACTTTCACTTGATCGTCTCGGATGGACTAGGCGGTCGTGCTCTTTCTCCAAAACAGTGGAATATAAAAGCGTACTCTCCAAAAATGGAAAAATTTCGCCACCACCAACACCACATTCTGGCCTACAACTACTCCAACTGATCCAAATATGAAACCCAGGCCCACAACAAGTGCAAAAATCACATCCCAACTCACAGAGGGGAGTCCATGTGCTGAAGGCTCTGGGGAGTTCATTGTGCCAATGTTGGGTGATGGGATGGATGGTTTTCAGAAATGAGAACATTGGAAAAACTGGTCCATTTGGTCCATATAAACCTCCCCCAATCACCTTATGGTCCCTTTAAATTCCTGCCGCATCAATGTAAAAATTAAACAGATAAATTGACTG
The DNA here is from genome assembly GCA_036784905.1 of Acrossocheilus fasciatus. Classification (NCBI taxonomy): domain Eukaryota; kingdom Metazoa; phylum Chordata; class Actinopteri; order Cypriniformes; family Cyprinidae; genus Acrossocheilus; species Acrossocheilus fasciatus. The sequence continues at coordinate 7,844,590 of CM071954.1, read as the reverse complement.
AGGCGGAAGACGACCACAAAGCATTGCTCAATGACGTCCTGATTGAGCCAAACCTCAGACTAGATCGTTCCACAGAAGGATCTACTTTAGTTCTGAGGGGTGGCGTAGTGTGAGTGGGAGGTTGAGTAGTAGTTCTGGGGGGTGGAATAGTAATTGTGGTGTTGGTTCGTCTGAATGTTGCCGTAGGAAAAGAGAAGAGGGGCGGTTGAGGTTTGGGGGCCGCTCAGCAGGTGAGGGATCGCCGTTAGGCTGCTGTTCCTCTGGATCGAGCCGTACCAACTTGGGCCCGTCTGCGGCGTGGATGACAGGATACTGCTGGAAAACAGAACCTTCAGGCTTAGAGATAGAATTTAACTGATATATCAATCATACATATTAAAGGGATAGTACACAAAAAAAATCTTTGTTTTTAGTTGAAGAAAAATGTCATAAGTTTGAAAAGATGTGAAGACGCACAAAAAACAAACAAAAACAAATTACACGTGTGCCACCATTGCGGTTCACAAACAATTGACTAATGAACTGGTCCTTTTTAATGAGTCGGTTAGAAAGTTTCATGAGGCAACCTTGCTTGTGAGTTAAAGATTTGAATAAGACTTAGTCATTCAGAGCCATTAATGATTTCAGATATGACTCACTCACTTAACTGGCGTCATTTTCGGTTACACTGCAGTTCAAAGGTTTGGGGTCAGTAATGTTTTTTTGTTTTTTTTAAATTAATATTATTTCTTTATTATTATTATCATCATCACTTTAAGAAATTTTGATTCAGCAAGGATGCATTAAATTAAAAGTAACAGTAAAGACTTTTACATTATTACAAAAGTTTGTATTTTAAATAAATTCTGTTCGTTTTTGATAAACTTCCTGTTCATCAAAGAATACTGAAAAATGTTAGAAATTTATCACAGTTTCCATAAAAATATTAAGCAGCATAACTTTCACCACCGATAAGTGGAAATGTTTCTTGAGCACCAAATCAGCATATTAGAATGACAGTAACGCCTGCTGAAAATTCAGCTTGCCATCGAAAGGATTAAATTCAATTTTAAAATAGAAAATTTAAAAAAAATTTTTTAACAATGTTACTGTTTTTACTGTATTTTGATCAATTAAATGCAGCCTAGATTAGACATTCAAAAACATTCAGTAAATATTAGAATAATAATTTCCAATTTTGTTTAATATTTTTTATTTAGTAACACTAATAATAATTCTGTAAAGCATCTAAAAATAGAAGTAATTTGGTTCCTAAATCTTTCATTTCAGGGGCCAATGGCTAGTCTTTTTTAGTCTGAAATTTAGTCTGGAATGAACTATTCCTTTAAAAACTTCATAAATCTTTAACTAGAAGTAAATATAACACTCCTATCTTTGAGAAGTTTGTGAGTAAACACTCCTGTTTTTACAAATGTGAGCACACACACCTGCATCTTTCTCCTCGGGAAGTTGTGTTTCTAGACAGATCATCATCACTATCATAGCGGCGTGGGTTGTCAAAGAAATACGCCCTGGAACTAAAGCTGTGACTGTTGATCATGCCACCCGGTGTCTGTGGAAACAAGGTATACACAAAATAAATAAAACTGTATGACTGGTCCAACACAGACAGGCAAATACGTGACTAACACAGCAGCATGGGATGTTGTTTTCAGTGGGGCAGACGTCTGAGTAATTAATTCTATCTGACAGGAAAACAACTCTCTGCTGGGGCTTAAAAAGCCGATCGCCGGCTCTCATCATTGAGTAAGTGTCCAGCTGTGATATTGATGGACAGATTTAGAGGAGTGAGACAGGATTAGACTTTCACCAGGTTCTGATTGGGCCGCTGGACTCGGAAGAACAACACCACCAGGCTGGTGGGCAGCAACTCCCAGAAGAACAGGATGATCCCAAAGACCACATAAGCTTCCCCATTGATCTTCTGTACATCCGCCTGGAAACACAAACACAATACAAGACCAATTTAACATTGAGAACTTTCCACTTCTGAGCATATTGATGTATCGGTACACTGTAAAGGCCAATAGACCTCAGTCGGAGTAGACAGCAGAGTTGTTATTGTTTTCTAAAGCCTAAAATAATCTAAATGTAATCTAAAAACAATTTTGAATTGTTTTTGTAAAATAAAACATTAAATGAAAAATCTTTCTTGTGTAAAAAAGTTGAAGTACTAAAAATAAAAACTAGAACTGAAATAAATATAAATGAAAGCTAAATAGAAGCACTTGAGGAAAAAAAAAAAATAAATAAAAAATAAATATGCCCAAATTCCTTAAACAATCATTACCAGAACTTCACATATTGTCATATTTAATTAGTGCAAGAAACTGTGTGACTTAATTTAAACCATTGGGCTTTTGTAAAATTAATATAAGACAGCCATAAATATTAATATTGCAATTTTACAGTTGTACTTTATTTTTCTTAAACATTCTATTTTTATTTTACAATAATAATATTTCCTATTTTGTTTAATCGCTAATAAAAAAAAAGGAATAATCAATGATTTTATTTGTTCAATAAATTGTGCAACCCTACAAACAAGCACAGCCTGCAACCTGAAGCTTTTGTAATGCAATCAAATCACAATTTTTATCATGAAAAGAATAAATAAATTAAAAGCAAACCAATGTTTTCCTCAAATCATGCAGCCATAGAGGAAAGTGGCCCTAACAAGTAAACGTACTATACTACCATTGAAAAGCACAAGACACAAAAGCACAAAAAAAAAAAAAAATCATGCATACAAGTATCCGCTAAACTGCAGACAATGCAGGATAAGAAAGGACGTAACAATCCTAGAATTAAATGCATCATCAAAACAGCGAGAAACAAATCCTCACAACAGCTTTTCATGAGACAAAGTAGCTTTACGAAGAATAAGCAAGCAGACGGCCACCCAAACATATGCAGCTGAGTCAGAGAAGGGGGCAGGCCGATCAGGGGAACCTCGGCTTCCTGTCGGCCCGTCTCAGAGGTGAACCCAAACTAGGTCACCACCAGGCAGCCAGCCAGCCATCCTTTCTGCACAGCAGCCTTGCCCGAGCTATTTATAGCAAAACAAAGACCTTTCCCCCACAGAGCCCATATCCGTCTAAATCCCCTCAAATGGATTGTTTCTGTGGAGCACTGCGCAAAGCAGCGTAATCCATGTTGAATTACTTTATTTTGAATGAATGAAGCCGTCGACATCTCTTTTTATAAAACAACAAAGTACAGAAATACATTTGTAAATATGCAGCAAAAAGGCATAATCTGTAATTTATTACAGTCTCTATTATACTTTTTAATTGTACTACACACATAACAGCTCTTGAAGGATGCAGTGCTAAATCAGGGCACACAAAAATGAGCTACTATGCAAATGAGAAGAATAAATACATAATGAGATCATACATCTCACATAAAGGTGAAAACAGCATTGATTATTAACTCAAACAGCTGTGCCACACTAACAGCAGTGAGCTTTCTGAGGCTTGTTTATCTGGGACAGTGAAAGTTCATTGAGGGTTTACCAGCTTTATGCTTTATGCTTCTCTCAAGAGTTTGGGCTTTGTACATTTTTTTCATGTTTTTGAAGTCTCTTATGCTCACCAAGGCTGCATTTATTTGATTAAAATACGGTAAAAATCAGTAATATTGTGAAACATTATTACAATTTAAAATAGCTCTTTACTATTATAATATATTTTAAAACGTAATTTATTCCAGTGATGCAAAGCTAAATTTTCAGTCTTTAATGTCACATTATCCTTCAGAAATCATTCTAATATGCTATTCATCACTACTTATGTTTTTGTGAAAACCATTACATAGATTATTTTTCAGAATTCTTTGATTTAAAAAGAAAGATTAAAAAAAAAAAAATCGTTTGTAACTTTATAAATCTTTGCAATTCTATAAAGTATCTTTGCTAAATAAAAGTATTAATTATTTAAAAAAATACTGAATCACACTTAAGGCCCGTTCACACCGAGAACAATAACTATAAAGATAACAATAAAGATACAATTCTAAAAATCGTTCTCAATATTAAAGAATAGCAGAGTTCACACCACAGCTATAACGATAAAGACACAGAAAAACGATATCATTGGAATCACTTCCCGAACTAATTATTATTATTTTTTTCAGATGATGAACGATAAAATCATTGACACCCAATCAGAATCAAGCTCGAGAATTTAAAGCGGCAGACACGTGTGCGCTTAGTGGATGTGTGGATGCTAATATCGTTATCGTTCTTGGTGTGAACAGGGCTTTAGAATTAACATTAACAATATATACGTAACGTTATATTGAACTACCTGGTCAGATACATTGTACCAGCCATAATTAAATGGGCTGGGCCGATCTTCAGGAGAAAGAGCCACCACAACCAGGTTATAACAGGCTCTGGAGGTGTAGAGGAGGATAACTGCTGCCCCAATGGCTGTGGCCTGGCATACTGATGTCCCCTGGACCACAATCACAAAGATCACCACAGTTAGACAGAATGGTAAGTACTTTTCCAACACCATTCAATACAATTAGTTGTTATTGCACTGTCAAACTGAAATCGCTGCACTATCATGTTCTGAACTCTAACTCGTCATCTTCAAATCCAACCGCATCCCTGTCCACTTACCTTTGACTCCAAGTAGACGTTGGCAGAAGACATTTTAGCGATCTTGAAGATGCAGATGGCGAGTGAGATCGCACAGAGCACAAAGAGACTGTCGTTAACCAGCACTCGTGCCAGAACGGCATCCTTCACCTGACTCTCACCCACATCTCCCTGAACCAGCATGGCACACGTCAAGTTCACCACCAGGAAAAAAACACTGGCCAGCAGAAATCCTAGACGCAGGGGCACCCTATTGAGAGTGGAGAGAAAAATTATTTCAGAGAAAGAAAGAAAAAATGAAATGAATGAGTCATGGGTGAATTATAGGTGAACAAATTTAACATCTACATTTTATTATTCGATTTGAATTATTTATTATTTTATCTCAACTAAATATTCCTGACATGATTTAATACATGATTCAGTGCATTTTTTTTAAATAACATAATATAATTTTTTACTGAGTTCTGTTAAATAAAATCAAGCTCTGTCACATAATACTTTGCTTCATTAATAGGTGATAATAGGTGAAAGCTCAAAGACATTGAACTGATGAGCGCAGTCAAGCCATTGCTTAGTTCTGTCTGTGCCATGTGTCAATCCTCTCCTCTCCTCTGCCCCCTTCCCCCTTCATTCCACCACATGCCCTGCTCCCACTCATCCTGACTCAGACCGGACTGGGTGGGATTTGATCTCCAAGCTTTTCACTCAGCATCAGACTCTAATAACCTGATCAAAGCCCTATTTGTACAGATTGATGCTTCAAAGGAAAAAAAAACTATGGAGTCTGTATTAAGTTGGCTCAAACTTCTTTAAAGTCTTTTGATATTTCAACCAAAGGAAAAAAAATAATAATCTAAATCCTTCTAAATTCTAACTCTAATGTTGTTAAAAAGCTGTATGATTTCTGTTCTTGTGTGGAACACAAAAGCAGATGAGTAAATGAGTACAGAGGCAGTCAAACTCTAAAACACACACACACACTCTTGATGCACTCAAATTTCAGCCTTTTCCTATATTGCTATAACTTCCATGGTGCTTTATTAGTATTCTGAAACTTGACAGGCTCCGTATTCCTTCACTGTATGGAAAATATCAGTATGAACAGGTTTTGAACATGATGAACAAGTAAATTAAATCATTTTCATTTTTTTTAGGTGAACCATATCCTTTATAAACAAAGCTTATGAATACAACTTCATACAGAGGCAAGATGAAAAGAAAATAGCTAAACTTAAATCTAAACTTTTCCAAGACAGTCAGTTCCTCTCAGATACATTCATATAAAACCCTCCCCCCACGATTTGTTTAACATCTCAACCGATTTGAATCATCACATATTTGTTTCGATTTCAAACCGGCTCTCAGTGTCTATTGTTACATCCCTAGTGGACAGCAATGCAACTGACATGTTTAAGGCCCAGAAAGGTAGTAAGGACATTGTTAAAATAGTCCATGTGATGTGAGTTTTTGTGCTTAAAGAAAACAAAAATAACGACAGCGTTCTGATGTAGAATGCGCATGCGTTGATAATGGCGGAAGACATGATTAGGAGGAGAAAGAAGTCATAAATTGAATTTTGAATTGAACACACCAAAAGTATTCTCTTCATAAAATTGTGGATGAACCACTGATGTCACATGACTTATTTTAACGATTTCCTTACTACACTTCCAGGTCTGGGAACATTTCAGTTGCCTTGCTGTCTATGGAGGGTCAGAAAGCTCTTGGATTTCATCAAAAACATCTTAATTTTCATTTTTGGGTGAACTTCCCTTTAATTAATTTAATTCATTGACAGCACTCGCAGCAAAAGAAAATCTCTTACTTGTACTTGTTGAGTTCCGGGGAATATTTCGCTTTGGCTTTGAAAATCACCTGTGGAAGAGGACATAGAAAGATTGTTATTACTTACATGACTAGGACAAACTCTCTCTCCTTGGTTATTTGAGCAGAGGTATTATCACTACAGAAAAAAAGTTTTCACCGAGAAACTTCTGCTATCTGTACTTCAAGCCTGCTCACAGGCCAAGTGATGACTCGCTTGTGCTAAAGCAAAGATAAGGATGTCCAGGGACCAGGCTATCTGAGTTTGTTTAAACAGAAACATCTCCTGGTTAAGCAAACAGCCCGAGAGCTCAATAACCATTGTAAGTTATTGGTTATACCTAAGGCCTTTGCAACTCTAGCCAAGGTCAACTCAAGGTAAGCACAAGCTTGCACAACCATCACTGATAAGCATTCACAAACTGTTTTCATTCTGATACAGCCTTCATGTAGTTCACACAAACTCCATAAAATCCATTAGCAGGTAATGTACATTTCAACATACGCACTACCATTCAAAAATAGAGGTCGGTAAGGTTTTTAAATACTTTTATTCAGAAAAGACGCATTAAATTGATCAAAACATCCATTAGCATGATACACTCTATGCATATAAACTATCATTCAAAAGACAGATTGGTAAGATTCGGGGCGGGGGGCTTTAAAGAAAGTAATACTTTTATTCAAAAAAAGATGACTCTTTGAATTGATTGAAATTGACAATTCAGTTTTGCCATCACAGGAATAAATGACATTTTAAAATGCATTAAACCAACTAGAAAACAGTTATTTTGAATTTTTTATCAAATAAATGCAGCCTTGGTGAGCATAAGAGACTTCTTTCAAAAACATTTAAAAAAAATCTTACAACACAAACTTTTCATTGGTAGTATATGAGCAAATGCATGACCACAAACTTCAAAAGTAACGATACTAGGCCATCAAGAGCTATCTTTAAGCTGTCATGTTAAAATCTGTACAATATGAACCACAGCAGTACTGAAACAGGAACAGACAGCACCTGTAGCTTTCTGCACCTAGTTACTGAAAAGTTTATAGGGTCTGAGTTTCACATGAAACTTGCAAAATTAAATTAGATGAAAAGGGATACAGCGATTAATATATACAACATTTAGAGAGTCAAAATGTTATATGTACATCATTCATTCATTCAAGTCTAGCTCTGCTGTTATTTTTTCCGTCATGACACCATAAAAAAAAAAAACACATAGCTGCCCTAGCTGACTATACTCCTGCTGCTAGTCGGCATCTGTAATAAATTAAATATCTTATTCACACGTTTACAATTAGTTTTAAATCATTGTAAATACTATGCTGAACACTTCTGTAATTTACAAACTACAGTACCTACTGAAAATCTGATTTTGTCATAAAAATTTGAGATTTGTGACAAAACATAAGTACCATGATGAAATTGGACAGAACACAGTGAAATGTGTTATGAACTAGGAAAGAGCGCAGTGAAAAGAAATTTCCAATAAGGCAAGGGGATTTACTAGGTTCTTCGTTTAAGAAACAACAGTGAAAACTCACACGTCATGTCTACATTCCTGATCGCACACATGTAGGATCCTAGTCCTGTTCTTCTCTAGTTACATGGCTGACGACATGCAATGAAACACTCACAAGGTCAGAAAAAAAAAGCACTGAATCAAGTTCTCTCTGAAAGCACAGAATTATTATGACAAGCATGCAAAAAATACAGGAAAAACTGTTGGTTTTTAAAGGATTTCTGAGTAACTGAACCCACATTGCTCATAAGTAGCAACAGGACTCAGGTGGAAAACAGCTGAACACACCAGGAGAGTGTGCACATTCACTAACTGGAGTACACCTGTCTGACAGCCTGCGCTTGACAGCCATCAGTGGCACATGTGCAATTGAAAACAGATGCCATGTTGTTAGTATGCAGTAAGGGCAGAGCATATGCAGTTTGAAGGTTTCATGAAGAACTTATTAACTTCCTTGATGAATTCATGGTGACCTTTCAATGAATTCAATCATTACGTGAATAAAAATTCACAAATATCATTTTGCATCTGGTAAGTAGTAGTGAAATTAAAGAGTAAACAGCATTTCTTTACTCTTTCCAAATAAAAGTACTATGCAGACATACGCTAACACTCACAATGCAAAGCTCTCTCTCTCTCTTCCAGCCATCTCATTACTGAAAACATAGCTTTAAAAAGGTCATTTAAAAATCATCATGGTTATGATATGATCAAGATATGGACCTCCATATTTACATAAAATATAGATTTCTATTTCACAGTTTTCAGCAACTTTTTAATTCATTGCTAATGGGAAGTTTAGCCAAAATACAGTAAAGAAAGTGATAAATATTATAATTTTAATAAATGTTTTTAAAAACATTTCTTATTATTTTTCAATGTTCAAGTTGTGCAGCTGAATATTTTTATGAAAATCTTTTTTTTTTTTTTTTTTCAGGATTTTTTTTTCATGTTGAATAGAAATGTATAAAAAAAATGATTTTGCAACATTATAAAATGTTTTTACTGTCACTTTTGATTAATTTATTGCATCCTTGCTGAATAAAAATATTAATTCCTTTAAAAAAAAAAAAAGGAGCCATGAAAGTCGCTGAAAGGCCATTTTTTATTAAAACTATTTTTTTCAAATAATTTATTTATTTACTGATTTATTCATTTTTGAAACAAGTGAAAATAAGTTTGGCAAAAAACGCAATATAAAAGTCACTTTTGATCACTGTATTGTGTGTCCTTGCTGAATAAAAGTATTAATTCATAAGCAAAAACAGCCTGTTTCATTTTGGGGAATAAAGAGGGTGGAAAATTATCACAAAATATAGGGTGAATTATTCATTTAACATTATTACTGGCTTTCTGAGAAGACAAATCAAATGCTTAAAGTGCAAAATACATCTAATTTAACAAAGAAACTAGCAGAGATAAAAAGGTGCAGCCGCCAGTCCTTGTGTTGTGAATCATGCATGTTCATGTGTGTCAACCTCATGTGTCTCCCTGTCAGCAGACGCACCGCAGACTCCACCGGGACACAGCACAGCATGATTCAGAGTTAAACAGAAGAAAGTCTCCAAAAATAAACACAGCAAACTGCACCTCGCATTTGTCATCTCACAAGAGAGCGGTAGGCTCAAGGGACCCGTGTCGCCCTGAGTGCTATGCGTTCCCTGAGAAAAGGCAGCATTAAAAGCTATCTATCTGCTCTCCGCTCCTCAAACCACACGGTTTTACAGGCAAAAACAAGGTCAGCACGCTCCACATTTAACACAGGCGCTGCCTGCTAGCAGATATTACTGATATTACAAGTTTTGTTAGTCACAAGGTGGAGAAAGGTACAGATCAGATGTGAAAAAATGATAAAAATGTTTTTACATTCTCTCTAAAAAAAAAAAAAAGCAAAAGAAAAAAAGCTCACTGCAAAACAATTCCAGAATGCTAGGATGTTAAAAGCAGTTATTTGTGATATTCTAGACATGTATAAGGCCAATTTTCAATGTTTTTTTTTTGTTTTGTTTTTTTTGTTAAAAACATTAAAAATTATTTTGACAAAAAGGTTTTAATAGAATTAAAAAGAACAAAGCAAACAAAAAAGTAAGAGAGCAAATAAATATGGCTAAGCCTGTATTCTGAGCGGTGACAGACATGTTTTGGTTGGGATAAAACGTGAACTCATGACTTTTATAAGCACTAAGCTCACACACAAATGCCAGCTACTTTCAGCCAGTCACAGAAAAAGACAAAAAAAAGCAAGCAGGCAGCAGTCTTTTCAGAGGGGTGAGATGCAAGCCCTTTCAGTGACCCATATGCAGATAGTTGTTTCAGTTCCTTAAATGTATTTTTACCATGAGACATCCACATCACACTGAGTCATGCTTTTGCAGTGCATAACGCTGCGGTTCGGTGTCATGAGACTTTGTGAGACTAAGCTTCTTCCTCTTTTAGTTTAAGCGTCATGAATAGCAAGACATTTTATTCCACTATTAAGCAAACTTTTCATGATGTACACAATCCTCTAATGACTTATCAAATATTAAAGCCATAAAACCATTGCAGTTTTCTTGTGAATCCTATATATTTTATAAACTATTACCTAACAGACAAAGAGCTTTTTTTTAAAGTAATATTAATGTTGTCTTTTTACTTTATACTTTTTTTATATTTAATTTGGATATTTATTTTGTAATATTTTAAACAAAAAATTCAAAGATTATAGCTCCACAGAAAAAAATTCTCAATAAAAATAAAAACATAAAACATACTTGCCCAAACAAAAACCCAAACAGGGTTTGTCTACATGTTTGTAAAAAAAAAATAAAATAAAAAAATAAATAAAAAATAGTAAAGAACCAGAGATATGGCTCTAGCTTGCGTAGCCTGACAGGAGATCACATGCAACTGCTCAGTGCATATGACTGATTTACCAAACCAAAAAGAAGGAAAGCTTTCATCTGAACGGACACTGAGGTCTTCTGACAGGTTTACATGGTTGAACTCATCATTTCCTGTTTTCCTCCTTGGTAATCAGAACACAACCCTGCAAAGACACACTTTCCCCTTCAGTGCCTCATGTCAAGAGGGCCCTGAGGAGGTTTAAAACCAATGATTCATCTACCTACACTGGGAAACAAAACTGGAACGCTTCCCTCTGGTCTGTTTAATACTTGTTTTTTTTACAAGAGTTTGTCTGAGAGCCCTCACTGAACCCATCTGAGTGATGAAGGCTCTGTATCCTGTGTGAAGTCAGAGCAGGTCAAAACAGAAAATAGGCCTACAAACTCAGACTCATTGGGATGGTTAAGAGCCAAACTAATCCATACAGTTCCAACAATTTCTGAAAGTCAGGCTGGATATGTTTTAATCATTCAAGGATATTCCATGCTTTCCATGCTGCTACAAGGAGTGCTTTTGAAAAATAAGTAGCAGTGTAAAGATATTCAGAAGCTTTATTTGAGACATTTGGCAACAATTAAACGTTCTGCTCTCAAAGTTCTGTCTAATTTCTATGGAAACGCATAAGAAAAAAAAATGCTCTGGTAAATCCTAATTATGACGCAAATTGAAATTATTACATACTAAGCCATAGTAAAAAAAAAAAAAAGACAAAATTATGAGATAGCACAAATCATAATAATGGCATGAAAAGTCAAAATTAATACAAAAAAAGATGAAATTATAAAGATACTAAAATCATAGTTATAAAATAAAAGGCGAAATTGATATGAAATTATGAGACAGTGAGTCATAAGAAAGTCAAAATTATGACAAAAAGATGAAATGATGAGTTAGTAATAATTATGACCGAACCCCCCCCCCCCCACCACAAAAGATAAAAAAGCTAAATTCACAAAAAGACAAAATTATGAAATACTAAGTCATAATTATGACGAAGTCAAAATTAATACAAAAAGACTAAATTATGAGATACTAAAATCAGTTATAAAATGAAAGGCGAAATCGACAAATATGAAATTATGAGACAGTGAGTCATAAGAAAGTCAAAATTATGACAAAAAGATGAAATTATGAGTTAGTAATAATTATGACCGAACCCCCCCCCCACCACAAAAGATAAAAAAGCTAAATTCACAAAAAGACAAAATTATGAAATACTAAGTCATAATTATGACGAAGTCAAAATTAATACAAAAAGACTAAATTATGAGATACTAAAATCAGTTATAAAATGAAAGGCGAAATTGACAAATATGAAATTATGAGACAGTGAGTCATAAGAAAGTGTCAAAATTAATACAAAAAGATTAAATTATGAGATAGTCATAAGATAAAAAGCTAAATTGGCAAAAAGACTAAATTATGAGATACTAGGTCAAAATTAATGAGTTGGTAATAATTGTTAGTAAGTTAGTAATCATTGACAAAAAGCATGATTTTTTTCCCAAAAAGATTAAATTATGAGATCATCGTTGTAAGATAAGTCATTGTCATGAAGTTAAAATTAATTTAAAAAAAGATTAAATTATGAGATACTAAATCACAGCTATGAGATAAATGGCAAAATATTAAATTATGAGATAGTAAGTCATAAGAAAGTGTCAAAATTATGACAAAAAGATGAAATTATGAGATAATTATTACTATGACGACAAAAAACATGATTTTTTTTTTCTTGTGTCAGACATGGGTTTCTATAAATTTTGGCTTTATGTATCCCTAAAAGGCATGTATAACAAAACTGTAGTTGATAACTTTAAATAGTCTTTAGTCTTTAAGTGGAAGCGGACTATGCTAGCAGTCAAACACCAGGCTACTCAGGACAACAGGAGTGCAAAACAGCAATGATGAACAGTTTTCAGGTCAAGGCACGCCAACTTCATGCCCAAACTGCAGGCTTTACCAACTCACACCCAATACCACAATAAAAACAGAACCAAAACACTGTCCTATTGTATGACCGCTACTCTTAAGCCCAGGTAATAAAATAAAAACAATCTATAGTTTTTGTCAACCGTCTTAAAGAAACTTGTTTTGCAACCCTTGGCACAATCATTCCACCATCTATTTGATTCTGATTAGCTTGCAGTCATTCAAGCGTGCAAGTGTGTGTTTGGGGAGCAGAAATGATTTCTTCACAAAGCCCAGGCCAAATGAGTCATACTTTCATGTCCATGACACAAATGATTGTATAAGGTCTGGAGCCAGCAAACACAAACCTCCACACACACACACACACACACAAAGAACAGGCGACTAAAGAGAAACATTAAGAAAAGTGTGATTAAACATGCTGTGGTGACTGAAATCATAAGGGTTACACGTTCATGTGATGCCACACAAGCTTTGTCAACACACAGCAAAAAAAGACACTAGATAACGTGACACTATAAAGAGCATACTTGATATACCACATGACAGAGATTGTGGCTTGTATTCCTTGAATAGCTTTTAGGCTATTAATTATGATAATGTATATTTTAAAATTTGTATATATTTTAATGAAATAAAATTTTATATTTTAAAATGTATTTTATATTTTATCCATTTGGTAGACCCTGTTTTATTCAGAAAGTATTAATTAAATTGATCAAAAGTGACAGTAAACACTTTATTTGATTATTTCAAATAAAGGCTGTTTTATAACTTTCTATTCAAAGAATTCTGAAAAACAGCATCACAATGTTCACAAAAATATATAAAGCAGCACAAAAGTGATTTGAGAACCAAATCAGCATATAAAAATGATTTCGGAAGGATCATGTGACAATTACATTTTAAACTTAAAAAAAAAAAAAAAAGTAAAAATATATTAAAATAGAAAACTTCACAATGTTATTTATTTGCTTAGATATTTATTATTATTTATTCATCAAGCAAATGTAGCCAAGGTGAGCATAAGACGCTTCTTTAAAAAAAACATTGAACATTTTTACATATTCCAACAATAATAATAATAATACATAATTTAGTTTGTCTTAAAAGGTACAGTAGCAAAAATAGTCTGTTTAGTCCTAAAGGAAAATGAGGGTTGTAAATGGTCATGTAAAAAAACGTTAACTATTTTCGGTGCAAGAAACCATGACTAATAAGTGGGAGCATCAGGGAAAAACACTGCAAAAAAGAATACAACATGTCCCCTTTAAGATAGCGACATATGTATGAGTCAAATTCATCCCACAACAACTGTATTTACAAGGAGCAAACAAGCGGCTAATTTAAGAAGCAGGAGGATTAAATGGCTGTTTTCCTTCAATGCTCTTGTGGACCGTCCTCGTTACCCACTTCTTCCCTTTACATGATAAGCAGGTCTACAGTACCTAGAGATCCCTGCCAAAGAAACTGTGGCCTAGTTACAGATTAACAACAGCCGTCCCGAACCTCTCCTGACACAACAGCACAACTGCTAAAATCATTAGCCCAAAACAAATTCCAGCCTAAACTTCTCCAAGTCAGCTGTTAAACGGCGAAATGTGATTCATTCCAAGTCAAGACCAGCCAATGAACATCTCAAACAGGTGCCTAAGTTTGTTAAACAAATTAGGCAGCACGTTTCTGTTACTGATCCCGATCATGTGACTTGGGCCCCAAATTTGAGTTTACAAAAGCACTGGAGGAGTGTAAACAGCAGTGAGGAACAGGCAACCACCTAATGCCATAATGATCTACACCAAACTTGCATATCTATGGATGGTTTACAAGGACAAAGAACGCGAGTGTGGAATAAGAAAACAACATTCCAGTAAGCTGTAATGAAGCTGCGCGGGGGTGATGCCTCTGTTTGGCTGGCCATTATAAAGATTCCTCAGCAAACTGAATTAATAAGACTCTCCCGGCTGATACGACTGCAGAAACAAGCCATGACTCTGTGGTTTGACGTGCTAAATGTGAAGAAATGTCATGCTCAGCGACTTTTATGGTCAAGAGATGACCGATATTGCATTAGGCCTGACATTAGCAACATCAAGGACATGTCCTTCTTCGAAAACTATATTAAATAATAGAAAACATTTGATCAAATAAGTGAACTTATGCAACCGTATTTCTACATAACTACTTTTCTGATTCTACTTTTCTGTTTTTTTGTAACTGAAATCTATGTATCTGTAAATACTAAAAATAAATGTCATTTTTGAGAACTATGATCTGCATTCAAAATAAGTTAAGCTCTATTGAAAGCATGGTTAAAAACAAGCAAAATTGCATGTACATTAATGCACTTATAATGAATATATGTGACCCTGGACCACAAAACCAGTCTTAAGTCGCTGGGGTATATTTGTAGCAATAGCCAAATACACTGTATGGGTCAAAATGATCGATTTTTCTTTTATGCCAAAAATCATTAGGATATTAAGTAAAGATCATGTTCCATGAAGATATTTAGTCAATTTCTTACCATGAATGCATCAAAACTTCATTTTTGATTAGTGATATGCATTGCTAAGAACTTCATTTGGACAACTTTAAAGGCGATTTTCTCAATATTTTGATTTCTTTGCACCCTCAGATTCCAGATTTTCAAATAGTTGTATCTCGACCACATTTTGTCCGATCCTAACAAACTATACATCAATGGAAAGCTTATTTATTCATTTATAAATCTCAATTTTGAAAAATTGACATTTAAGACTGGTTTTGTAGTACAGGGTCACATATATGATGAAATAAAATGTTCATAAATAAACATTAAAATACACGGTGTTATGAAAGCATAGCTTCTTGTCCTTAAACATGAAACACTACTGTTCAAATGTCAGTGATTATTATTAGTATGTTTATACTATTCTACAAAAATATTCAGCAGCACAACAATTTTCAAGGTTGATAAGAAATTGAGCACCAAATCTGTATATTAAAATTATTTCTGCAGGATCATGTAACACCGAAAACTGGAGAAACGGCAGCTGAAAATGTAGCTGTGCACCACAGGAATAAACAACATCTTAAAATACATTCCAATAGAAAACAGGTATTTTAAATTGTAATAATATTTCAAAAATATTATTGTTTTGGCCTATTTTGATCAGCCATGGTCAAATATCTGTGCCAAGTTATAGCCAATTTTTCAACTCCTATCATGACCATGTAGATGCATAAGATGCAACTTTTGCATGAGATTGGTAATGGTATTGGATTTTTGTAAACAGAAGGGGCAAGTCAACTTACTGTATAACATAACTGGCAGCATGCCACAGATGTCATTCAATATTTCTAAATTTTTGCATGTTTTGAACCTGGAACATTCTTTTATACGTGTGAAATTGTGTTAAAAATAACACGCAGACAGCACCAAAAAAAAAATGCCGACAACGTGCCACCAACTGCATTAACAGCAGAAAACATACAAGAGTGAAAAAAGGCCCATGTCTTTTCTTTGCCGGGCTTTGCTGATGAGGTCTCATGTGACGCATTAGGCATTACACACGCACACCTACATGCAGAAATCACACGTGTGATTCAGGGGGGAGCTTCTGCTTCGCGTAAACAGTTGGCGTTCACAGTACACACGCCTTTAATGTGTTTCCTTCACGCACAAGAGTTGCTGAAAGTGTAATTTGAAAAATTAATTGGTCATCACTTTGGTGCCACCTCAGGGAACTAGAAGACAGAGGAAGAACGGATATGAAAACTGTGAAATACGACTCAACACTTGCAAAGAATAAAATGCATTATTTACAGTGTTGCAATTTCATTTCCCTAAAGAAAACGGTAAAAACTAGAGCAGACATTGAGTTCCACGATGCACGTTTTTACATTTGACAAATGAAAAAAGATATAATAATAATTATTATTATATAATATTAATTTATACATTTATGTATTGTGTAGTGTATTTTTATTACATAAATATTAAATATATATTTGAATATACAAGTATTAAAATAAATAAGTTTATTGATATTATATATATATATATATATATATATATATATATATATATATATATATATATATATATATATATATATATATATATATATATATATATATATATATATATATATATATATATATATATATATATATATATATATATATATATATGTGTGTGTGTGTGTGTGTGTGTGTGTGTGTGTGTGTGTGTGTATAGATATGTAATTTTATATAATTTAACTTTTAATAAAATGCATATATATTTTATAATACATGTATAAATGTAATTAAATATTTAAAAATGTATATTATATAGCAATATTAAAATAATTTATAATGTATATATTTTTTTATTTATTATGCATCACAATAAATTATTTAAAAGATTGTTTATCAAATATATTATTTGTTTGTAGATGTGTGAAATGTTTACAGCAGAGATATATATTATACATAATGCTGCATTTCCTATTCAAACTAGCTAGTAAACAACTGATGTGATCTTCCTATACGACACACAGCTAACCCGTTTCTGCAGCAACTAGCATGAAACATCAATTGCTGCATCCAATTACCAAGTAAAATGAATGTGGGGCAAACAGCGGAGTTAAAATAGTGGTCATTAGGTCATTACTGAGTGGACAGGGCACTAGATCACAACACGGCGCTCACGGCCACACAAATGACTCATTCAGATACGTACCCCATACGGGTACAGTACCCCACCGATGTGATTTTGTTTTCAGCTGACATTTGGGAGTCGGGGTGCTCGGCGTCTTTGTCTGTGCGGTGGCTGTTCTCAGAACAGAATGCTGCACACCCCTTTTGTTGTGCCTGGAATAGTACAGGATTGAGCAGGGTGATGTAATGCTCTTGCAGCAGGTGCCTCTGATTGGCTCGCACCTTCAAATGCCAACTCGCGCTGTTCAGGCAGTGTCGGTACGATGCCCACATCTCAAATAGCTCCCGAGGAATACGCACAAACAAAGGCCAGCTCTCTCGAGCAACCCTCTGCAACTTAATGTGGGTGTAAGGGGAAAGGCTGCAGACAGGCATAAACGGTGGCTGCATAAAACAAAGCTGTCAATAAATCTAACAGGACTGCGGGGCCTGTCAGTCAGGTTTGATTGTGCCACGGCTCTATGTGCTGACTGCGGGTGAAAAAAAATGCAATATAAGCAAGGTTAGATTAATATCAAAGCCGGGGTGATATCGGACAGAACGCAAAGGGCAAAGCACACATTTGTTGAGTTTGGGACATGAATAATAATGAGATTAAATTTAGATTAAAACCAAATGGTGGCTTTCAACCAAAGAAGTAAAACAAGATCTCCGGAGCAAACATTATATTTCTACCCTCTCATTTATTAGATATTTAAATGACAGTATTTTAAAGGAATAGTTCTTGCTACTGAGAAACAAAAAAGAGAAGTTTAGCAGAATAACACTTCTGTTTTTCATAAAAATAAAATGAATGGTGACCAGGGGTTTTCAAGCTACCAAAAATAATAATAAAAGCACCATAAAATGCATTTAGTAACGCTTGTATGCAGTTCTGAATGTCTCATTCACATTTGCACCCATTCAGATATGACGCATTAAGACATCACATCCGACTCTGAATAAAAGTGCATATTCAAATCGCAAAGGAGATTTTAGAGCTTCAGTATAATGCGACTTAACATTTGTATTTATGTATTTGGCAGACGTTTTCATCTAAAGCGACTTACAGTGACCTGGGAATCAAACCCATGACTTTGCTATTGATATACTCTACTTTTTGAAGTACAGGAATGCCTGCAGCTCAACCGTTTTTGTCAGTTTCTATCACAAAACCATTACCTGCCATTCAATGACTTGGAATATAGTGCAATATAGCTGTACTGACTACTATGATGTTACTTTTATGGTACCTTTTGGAGCTTGACAGCCCTTCGTCACCATTCACTTTCTCTGTAAGGGAAAGAGCGGCGTGGACATACTTCTAAACATCTTTTTTTGTGGTCTACAGAATAAAAAAATAAAATCAAACAGCTTTGGACTGACATGTGCATGTGTAAATACTAAAAATAAATGTCATTTTTGAGAACTAAGTAGTTGTTTCTTTTCCAGTAATAGAATAATGGCCTGTAATGTTCTGTTCTCCGGTGCTAAAGCTTTGGAGAGGAGATGAACGATATTTCATCCACTGCATGATGAGGTTACGCATTCACAGACGGCCAAGACTTTACAAAGGGTGGAAGGATGGACCAAAAGTGGCAATAATAGTCCTCATTCAGACCGTCCTGTGAACTGCACTGTTGTGGCCAAGCAGAGGGACTTGAACAGAAACTGATGACCTCCAGCTGTGCTCTTGTCCCAGTATCATGAACATGATGAATGTCTCTAAATGTCTTGAACAACATAATTTGCCTGTATGACGATGCTTTCAATCGCAATTACAGCATGAAGTTCCAAGTCAGTCATATGAAGTAAACACATTTGGTGGGAGGGACCCACTTAGATGTGAGTTGCATAGAAATGGCACTCTAACTAAATGCATAAGGATTCATATTCTCTCTATATAACAAATTACATTGATTGTGTATGTTAATTAGACCACCAAACATAAAGACGCATTTTGATGGTGTGTAATACACTGAAAAACAAAAACAAATTGGGGAAACAGCAAAGTGGGACTTACCTG
Source organism: Acrossocheilus fasciatus (assembly GCA_036784905.1). NCBI lineage: Eukaryota > Metazoa > Chordata > Actinopteri > Cypriniformes > Cyprinidae > Acrossocheilus > Acrossocheilus fasciatus. The sequence goes on along the minus strand of CM071954.1, from coordinate 7,825,113 downwards.
AGCAAAATAAAGGTTGAGCAGACACAGGGTGAAGAACTGCAGGCAGACTGGAAAACAATACAGGAGCCAGAACGGCAAAGGCTGAAGCTGGTTTGCTTGAACAACATTTTTAAAGTAGAAAGAGAAGAGTGTCGTCCTCAACGCCGACCAGAGCAAACACAAAAAAAGAAACACGCTCTGGTAGCTGAAGCGCTTGTGTCCGTAGTGCAGAATCAACCAGAGCTGCAGGTAAACAAACACGAAGAGCAGCGAATACAAAACCGTGTAGAGAACCGTGAGACCGAGCTGCACAGACGGAGGAACCGCAGCCTGGATCAGTTCTGCGGAGGATGATGAGGATGAGTCCGTCCAAACACTGACACTGACCTGGTTTTCTAGTAAAAACAACATATCGACGGGATGCTCGCTATCACTTCGACTTATCCAGAACGCTCTACCGTTTTCCTTTCCCATGAAACTTTCCATGCAGACGTTTTGAAATCAGGAGAAATTGAATAACGTCAAACTTAATTACAAATGACATATGAGCTGAAAATGAAAAACTGCAGGCTGCCCTAAGTTGCTGCTGTCGTGTGGAATAAACTTTAAAGCAAATTCTCGGATGTTTATAAGCAAGATGTGGAAAACAAACAATTTAAAAAAATTGAAGAGTCCCTCAATCTCTGCATGGCAGCTCCCTCCGAGCTAAGAAAAACCAACTCTAGCAGCTCTAGAAAAAAGCGATCAGCTGGCTAGCGTTGCTGCTCTGGCCCCGCCTACTGACCAATGGGAAAAGGCTAGAATCTGACGCGGTTCTGTCGCCATGTTGGCTCTCGGTTGAATAGCGCTGAATGGAAAAATTCTGTTGCATTCGAGCCAAAATGAGAGGCTTTTCAAGTACTTTCGCCGAAAAGCAATTTACACTGCCGCCTACTTTTTTGAGAAGCCAATCATTTTGTCTTTTGTGTGTCCTGCCTCTGGATCTCTACGTTTTTATTTTTCAGAGTATCGGCATTGTTGTTTTTAAATAATGCTTGGACGTTTGCGCATGTTGTTTTTGTAAGCTTGCAGTGGTTACATTTGTAAGATTTTATTTTTTATAGCTAACATAAGAGTGTGCAAGATAAATGGATAATTTATGTTTATAAATTGACGGGTGTACAAAGCTGTGGCTTATGCATGCAATGCATGTTCTGTATGTAAGGAATGAAAAACAACTAAGTATAGGAAAAAAATCCCCAAATCTCTGCAAGGCAGCTCCCTCCGAGCAAAGAAAAACAACTCTTAAAAAAAAAGCGATTATCAAATGTAGGGAGCGATCACGCTCGGGCCCCACGTACTGACCAATAGGACGAAGCTGGAAACCAATGCGCTTTAGTCGCCATATTGGCTCTCAGTTGAAATAGCGGTGGATAGAAACAGCCCGGTTCATTGGAGCCAAAATGACAGGCTTTTCAAAAGACTTTCGCCGCTGAGCCATTAGCCCTCCGCCTACTTCATTCTCATTGGTTTTCTCAGTGCATACGTTGTATGTTTAGCTTTCTGATTGGTGTTCAGCTCACCGTTAAACCCTCCCCACAAATTTAATTGGACACAGTGTGCGCATGTTGTTTTAGTTTTCGAGGATGTAGATTTTCAGTACTTACATTCATAACACTGACCGATCATCATTAACCTAATGAATAGTCAGAATGACTATGTATATATATATATATTTTATAGGGTTCCCTTAAAAATGTAATTTGTTAGGGTATGACTGATGTATTGTTAGTAGCACAGCCCAGGCGAGTTGTTTTGATTGAATATGGATATATTCTTTGTGTACCAGTTTTTACCGAGCTCATCCTTAATATGAACTAATGTAAATGGATGTAAGTTAAAGGTCTGTAAAGCAGGCACCATGTGCATCGTCTCTTTGATTGCGTTTTTGTTTAGCTTAACATCAGAGCAATGTTCCTCCGAACTGATAGAAGATTCCAGCCAGAGCTTCATGGAGAGGATGCACTCAGGGAAGACGTCCTTTATATACTTTGGAAATCATGGTGAGACTTTGATAAATGTGTTGCAGATTATTGCAGAACCGTTATGATAATGTGCAAAGCTAAGCAAGAGTCATTAGTCAGATCAGCACATCAGCTTATTTGCTGAATCAATGCATTTGAGGTGTCAAAAAGTTATAAAGTTAATTTTTAAAGTTCATAGGCTGTTACATAAGCTATAGTTCTACTTGCAGTCAATCCAACCATCAAACTGTTCATGGAGCAGCTCGAGATGTCAGCTGATGCCCTACAGGACTATGGGATATCAGTTGTAAAGGTGAGCAAAATCTAATTTCAGGTCTCACCAGAATGTCAGAAGAAGGAGCTTTCTGGTATCTAGTTATGTAGTACATGATGATTGACTGTATTGCAGTAATATCAACTTGAATAACTGACTGTTTTTACAGGTGAACTGTTCTAAAGATGCTATAGCAAACTACTGCACAGGAGAAAAGCTAATGACCAAGGCATACTTGTTCAGGTATAAGCTCATGAACTTAACCCTCACGTCATTATATACATTCAGAACGTTGGGGTTAGTACATTTACATTTAGTCATTTAGCAGACGCTTTTATCCAAAGCAACTTACAAATGAAGACAATTAAAGCAATCAAAATCAACAAAAGAGTAATGATATGCAAGTGCTACAAGTCTCTGTTACCCCAACGCAGTACACGTAGCATGTTTTTTTTTTAAATTATGATAAATAAAAAGAAAACAGAATAGAGCAAGATTTTTGAAAGAAATTATTTAGCAAGGATTCATTAAATTGATTAAAAGTTACAGTGAAGTCTTTTATAATGTTACAAAAGATCCTGTTTCAAATAAGTGTTTTTTTGAACGTTCTGTTTATCAAAGAATCCTGGAAAATTATAGGTTTCTGCAAAAATATTAAGTTGCACAACTGTTTCCAACATTGATAATATTAAGAAATGTTTCTTGAGCAGCAAATCAGCATATTAGAATGATTTCTGGAGGATCGTGTGACACTGAAGACTGGAGTAATGATGCTGAAAAAAATTCAGCTTTGATGTAACATTTTAAATATAAAACAGTTATTTCTTGTTTTTAAAAATGTTATAAAATAATATTTTATTTTTAGTTATATAATGTACAAATATTTCACAAAATGACTGTTTTTACAATTTAAAAAGTTTTTCTTTTAAATCATCTTTCATTTTTGAAACACGAGATGTTTAGCCAAATGTTTATGTATATTTTTTTCCAAGTATATATTTTTTTGACAAATATAAAAATGATCCATTGACTCCATGTGGTCATGCAGGTTTGGAACGACATGAACCCAAAAGCTTTTTTGTCTTTTATCATTCCAGAGCCTCTGAGGTCCTGAGGAGTTTCGACATCGATACCGTATTTGACGTCAATGCAATTGTTTCTCATGTACTTTTGTGAGTTCCTTTATTTAAAACTTTTACAGTAGCTCCAACATTGAACGATGAGTATAGTTTGGCTGGTGGAACTACAGTGATGACCTTGACCAGTTGACCTTTGAACGTGTCCCTTATTTCTTCCATTCAGCTCTGTCCTCTTCAGTGAGGTGCGTTACGTGCACACACCTGCTGAGCTGCTGCGCGTGGAGAGCGCGGCCAAACAAAACAGTGACATTGTGGTCGGTCACATACCAGTGCTTGGCCTTCCAGGTACAATCTCTATATTCTCTATAGTCCATTGACTTGGTTGGAATGAAGCAATATTAAATATCTCTTGTTTTTGTTTTTTTGTCCGTATAGAGCACCGAGCTTTGATGGAGGCAGCGTTTGTGTATGGAACCAAATACCAGTTTGTCCAGACGACTGGCACTTTGGTCCTGAAACATATGGGGTAAGTTTTAATATTTACTCTATAGGAGGAATATAATTTCAGTCCTTATTACGGTACTCAAAGCGTAAAATAAACAGAAATGTGATGCATGACTTTTTATGTTAACACAAACAAATATAATTATGAAAAATATGGCCACAAGGTGTTCCCAAAGTTGTTCTAAAGCTCTCATCACCTGTTTGGATATCCTACGACCAGTTATTTTTGTATCATTGCTATTCTATTATAGTTTTTGTTGATATTTTGTTGTAATATTTTATATTTTCACTTAACAGTAATTTTATCGTATGATTTGCCATTTTTAATTTTTTAAAAACATGTCTGGTTTTATTTTTAAATAGGTCTGTGTAGTTTTTAATAATTTTATTTATTGGTTTTAGTTTATTTAGTTATTTAGTTTATTAAAATGAGAAATGTTGCCTTGCTGAATATATTGTGGTCCTTGACAGGGTTATTATAGTTAATTAAAAGCACAAAATTTGATCACATTTTACATGTGTAACCATATTTTTTGTTACTTGAAATGAAATAACATATAACAGAAATAAATAAAATACAACAAAAACCTTATATTATTTCAGTTATAGTTTATTTTATCTCACGTAACAAAAAATGTGGTTACACATTTAAAATCTGTTTTAATTTTATGGTTTTGTTTAACTATGATAACCCTGCCAACGACCACAATATACTGAACATAAATTTCATTAATAGATCTTTATCAATTTTGCCTTAAATTCTTCTACTTCTTGAATGGCTCTCAGATGAATCTTCTGTTATCCTTCACAGGGTTGTCGATCCCTCTTCCTCACAAGCACGACTGTGGTTTCTGCACTGTAAAGCTGTGTCCAGGCGGTCTGATCCGTGTCCCAGCACTCCCATGAGGAAACCACTCAACACCATCAACATACACACCTTCCTGCAGCTGATGGAAGCACCTCTAGTGGTGAGAAAGCATCCTCAACTTCCTGCCATTAATACTAGATATAAAAAAGGAGTTTGAATTCTGATTCTCACTTCATGTTTGATTTTGGACTTGTTTTCTGGCAGACAGAGGCAGTGCTGGACCCGTCTGAGGTTGATGTGGTTCATATGCACCTCGGTGTGCCCGTGCTGTATCTGTTCTCTCAGCCCCAAACCCAGCACCTGGACCGGGCCACGGCTCAAACTCTCGCCCTGCAGCTCCGCGGGGAGGTCGGAGTAGTGCTCATTAACAGGTGCTGACGACGACAACAAAAACAACACTGCATTTCATATATTCATGTAACAAGATTCCATGGGCAACACTTTACAACGTGTAATTAGCTAATGCATCGGAGTTTATGATATTCATCTGTTTTATTACTCTTATTATTTATTTAGTTTTTTATTATTGTCTAGGTTAATGCTTATAATCTTTCACATTTTATATATAGCCTATATTATTTAATATATGTTATATTAAAATACAGTACATTAAACCTTATATATACAATATAAGAGTTAAAGTACATAAAACTAACTGGTCAGATACAATAAAAAAAAAAAAGAAATATTGTGAGATATTATGATTCAAAATATTTGTTTTTGATTTGAAAATATTTTAAAACATAATTTATTCCTGTGATCCAAAGCTGAATTTTCAGCATAATTACTCCCAGTCTTCAGTGTCACATGATTCTTTAGAAGTCATACTTATATGCTGATTTGTCATTATCAATGTTGAAAACATGGATTAATATTTTATTAATATTATATTAAGTAACATTTTATTATGCTGCTTAATATGTTAGTAGAAAACATGATTATTTTCTTGCACATAAAGATAAAAAGAACAGTTTTATTAGAAATGTTTTGTAACAGTTTAAATATCTTTACTGTCACGCTTGATCAGTTTAATGCATCCTTGCTGAATAAAAGCATTAATATATGTCCAAAAAGTTTTATATACCTACTACAATAAATATAACTAATTATCATTTCTAAATTAATTGACACCTTACTTAACAACTGACTAATGCTAACATTTAAATGTCTATGTTAAAAATGTTTCAGTGTATAAAAAAACGAAATATTGTCCAATATTAATAAAAACAAAAGTATTAATTATTGTTAGACATGTTAATTATCATATTACCTACAGATGTTTATTGTCATTATTACCAAGTAAGTTAAGGTGGGTTTCTTAATTTTTATTTATCTGGAATTGATTTAGAGAGGAGGAATTTGATATTACTGGTATATTTCTCTTCCCATGCATCAGCTCAAAATTAAAATCCTTTCCGAAGGATAGAAAGTTTTTACGGTGACGATCATGAAAAGTAGTGTTTTTGGGCAAAGGATGCACAATAGGAGTAGGGACATTTTTCAAGAAAGTTAGTTTTGATATATCCATACAACATTCAATACACATCTCCTTCTTGATCTTAATTAGTTCGTTTTTCCTCTTCATTTTCCAGGGACAGTCCGAACGTGAAAACTCCGATGAAATACAACGCTGCTTACAGACTCCCTCGGGAGGTCAGTTTAGCCTTCGAATGTGTTTGTGATTATTTGACAAATCTGTTTTTAACAAAAGCTTTTCTCAACAGGATGTGAAATACTTTACCCTGAATAGCGCCGAAGGGGTTGTGAAACTTTTCAAAGAAGAACTTTTGCAAGAACACAAGTTAGAAGATGAAGAGGAAGATGAGGAACATTGGTCAGATCTTGGTAGGATGCCATCTATGCAGTCATTGCTACTAGTATAATGGTTCCAGTAGTTTAAAGTGGTTCTAAAGATCTTGTTGAATTTATCCAGATATCCTCGATGACGAGGTGTCCGAGTCTGTGTACAGAGACCGTGATCTTATGCTGGATTTGGACTCCGTTATTGAACTCACTTCAGACACTTTTCAAACAACAGTCACACACAATGATATCACAGTGGTGCTGTTCTATTTTAAATGTGAGTTTTATTTTTTGTGTTATTATATGATGTATAAGACGAATCTACCCTGACATATAAACTTTTGTCCTCTAGGGGATGCTGTCTGTTTGGCTTTCGTTCAGTCGTATATAGAGGTGGCGGATGCACTTGAAGGTAAAAACATTTCTGTGATGAACAAAATTGCCAGAGAGTGTAGAAATTCTGTAAATCGAGTTAAGTTGTGCTTTTTTTTTTCTTTATTGATTCATTTGATGGAATCCATTTTCAGATAATATTAAAGAAAAGTCATTCTTGGTCTCTACATAATAAAAAATTGTTTTGCTTTTACACTGGCTTCAAAAAGTATTTGGACACTTAAGACGTTGCATTAGTTAATACAATAGAAAACCAAGTGGAATCTGCAAACAAATGATTTTACTCAGGACTAACATCCCTTTTCTGAACCATTTTTGTAATGATTTTTAACAGACTGGTCTGGGATTTTTAGTTGATGTGTGAAGTTATTTCCTCTATCCCTTATTTCCTCATCTTTCTTTAAATAATTTCATTTAATGTACTGAAACTTAAAAACTGTCATTATTTATTCACCTTTATGTCAACGTGTATGACTTTATATTTTGGAGGGAAAAATATTTTGAAACATGAACCCCACTCACTTTCATTTTAAAGGGACAAAAACAACAGACATTTACTAAAATATATTTCGTGTTCCACAAAAAGTCATACAGGTTATATATATGTATAATATAATATATACTGCCGCTTTTTAATGTTTTTTAAGGAAGTCTCTTCTGCTCAAGGCTGTATTTATTTGATCAAGAATACAGAAAAAACAGTAATATTGTGAAATCTTATTGCAATTTCTAATATTGGTTTCATTTTTTAATATACTTTAAAATAGAATTTATTTCTGTGATGCCGCTCTAATTTTTCAGCATCATTGCTCCTGTCTTCAGTGTCACATGATCCTTCAGAAATCATTCTAATATGCTGATTTATTATGAGTGTTGAATCTGTTGTGCTGCTTCATATTGTTTTTTGGAATGTGATACTACTTTTTTTTCCTTTTTTTTTTTTTATGAATACAAAGTTAAAAAGAGCAGCATTTGTTCAAAATAGATATGTTTTCTAACAATATAAGTCTTTATTGTGACTTTTTATTTATTTAACACATCCCTTCTGAATAAAAGTATTCAGTAATTTATTAATCAGAGAATCCTAAAAAAAAAAATCAATAAAATATGAAGCAGCACAACGGTTTCCAACATTGATTATAAATCAGCATATTAGAATGATTTCTGAAAGATCATGTGACACTGAAGACTGGAGTAATGATGCTGAAAATTCAGCTTTGATCACAGAAATAAATTATATTTTAAAGTATATTAAAATAGAAAACTGTTATTTTAAATTGCAATAATATTTCACAAAATAACATTTTTTTTTTTCTGTATTTTTGATCAAATAGATACAGCCTTGATGAGCAGAAGAAACTTAAAAAACATTAAAAATCTTACTGATCCCTACTTTTTCTTAAGGGTGTTCTTACAAAATTCAATTTTCATGAGAAATTTATTAAAGTAATTCAAAACATATATTTGAGTCCCACCGCGGGAATTAAAATAAATGGTAATCTATCAAAGACTATTACACTGGAGAGGGGCACTAGACAGGGGTGTCCTCTGTCCCCTTTGCTCTTCGCTTTGTTTATCGAACCCCTGGGGCAGTGGATCAGAGAAAACTCAAAAATAAAAGGTATTAACTTCAAAGACGACGAACATAAAATAGCACTATTTGCTGACGACATATTAGTTTATCTAAAGGATCCAACCAAGTTGTTGGTTGAGCTATTGAAAACACTACAAATCTTTGGGTCTTTTTCAGGATTTAAATTGAATATTCTAAAAACACAGGTATTAACCTTTAATTATAACCCCCCAAACAAAATTAAAAAGGTTTATTCCTTAAAATGGGATCTTAAATTTATTAAATATTTAGGAATAAATATCCCTAAGGATATGAACAATTTGGAAAGGCTTAACTATGATCCTATTAATAAAAAAATAAAACTTGACATTGCAAGGTGGGATCTTTTACCATTTTTTAACATGAGATCTAGGATTGATTCAGTCAAGCAAAACATACTTCCAAGATTGCTCTTTCTGTTCCAGTCTTTACCTGTTTCCTTGCCTAAAAAGCAATTCTCAGAGTGGGATAAACTGTTTTCCAGATTCATATGGCAAGGCAAGAAACCAAGGGTAAAATTTAAAACCTTGCAGCTGAGTAAAGAAAGAGGAGGGGGTGGCCCTTCCATGTTTGCAAAAATATTTTTGGGCAGCACAGTTGAGATTAATTGTCTGTTGGTGCAACCCAGAATATCAAGCAAGATGGAAGGACATAGAGAGCGGCTGGTTTGACGAGATCCCTATTCAAGCGATCATTTCAGATGAAAATTTAATTAAAAATAAAAAAGGAAATCAATGGATTAAGGTAACTTTAAAAAATTGGTTTGAGATTATTAGAGATTATAATTTAAAGGATTCTGTGAATGTATTGAAATGGGCTTTTAAACCAAATACTGTAGACTTGCGGTTTAGGCTATGGGCTAAGAAGGGGATCACTGCTTACTGTACAATCATAGATAAAGGACAATTATTAGATTTTAATTCTCTAAAAGAAAAATTCAATTTAGATTCCAAGACTTTCTTCAGATATCTTCAGCTCTGACAACATTCCTGTCATAAAATTAAAAAAGGGGCTGATGGAGATCCAAATAAGAGTGCTTTAGTTAAAATATTCTCTTCAGTTTACAAGGCTGAACCAATGTTAAAGACTATTACTAATCTATATAGAACATTGATGGATTTAACAAGGAGATGCATCTCTGTACATTAAGGAGAGATGGGAGAAAGAAAGTGGTATTACCATCTCAACTGAGGACTGGGAAAATATATGTAAACTACAATGGGCTACTTCTTTTTCTTCTTATTGGAGAGAATTTTGCTGGAGAAATACTATTCGGTTTTTCCTTACTCCAAAGCAACTCCTAAGCAGCTCAAATTGTTGGAGACTTTGCGGCTCTCAGGATGCTAACCATTTTCACATATTTTGGGGTTGTCCTAGGTTTTTGGAAAGATATACATAATGTATTAGAAAAGATTTTGGACACTTCAGTTGATTTCAGTTTTGAGATACTTTACATGGGCAAGGTGTCAATGGTTTCCTGGAAGAGGAAAAACTTCAAGTAAAAAAGCTATTACTAGATGCTGGTATAAACCTAATATGTCACAAATACAAGACTGGATTGACATTGTAAAAAGAGAAATTACATTTTGTATAAATAACCAAAAAGATATGTTTGTTGACTTTTGGTCCAAATGGATTGAGTTTGTAACTCCTATTGAACCGAATGTTTTTTTGTTATAGAACATATGTTTTGTGCTTATATATAAATATTGTGCCTATATCCCCCTTTCTTTTGTAAATAGTTTCTGCTATAATTATAATATATTTTAAAGAGATATGTTGATCTGTTTTTTGTCATGAAGAACTTTGAGTAGTTTTTTTCCCCCTGAATAGGGAATATAAGTTGGAAACACTGTAAAAGTGACAAATGTCATAAATAGATGTTGTGAATTGTATCTCTTTCCAGTAAAAACTTAAAAAAAAATATATATATATATATATATCTTACTGATCCCAAACTTTTGAGCGGCAATATAAATAAATAGATATAGATATAGATAGATAGATAGATATGTTTTATTTATTTATTTATATTTATTATTTTATATTGTGCAGTTTTTTTTAAAACTAATTATTTTACATTGAATGTCATTGGATGTTCAACCAAAGGGGACTGCATAATTAAAACTCCAAAGAAATGAAAAATTCACATTTGTGTCAATTTTATCACCTGGCAGCGCATGCTGTGTTAAAAATATGCACGGACTTCAGTCAGTGTGTCAAAGACTTTTGCAATTAATATCAGCATGTGTTAAACACACATTTTTTCTCTGTCTCTTTCTTTATCATGTTCAGGTATGAATGGGGTAAAGTTGGCAGCAGTAAACTGTGGAGAATGGACTGACATTTGCAGTGATCAGAACGTCACTTCCTTCCCCACCGTTCTGATCTATCGGCCCATGGCTGCTGCTCAGCTCTACAAGGGGATGCTGGGAACCAAGAGCCTACACAGGTTCATACTGCTGTGAGTATTATGTCCTCTTTCCCACACAAGGTCAGATCATCAGGGTGTGATTTAGTCTCCGTCACTCAGGATTAACCCTAAAGTGGGCCGTCGTCTTTAAATTAGAGGCCTGGTGATTGAAGAGTGCATTTGCAGTTTGTGCTTCCACACTGACCTTCTTTTATATGTTCTTATATGGCTGAGAGCTGATAAAGGCAATAGTAGTGCTTATCTGTAGAGCACCATCAAAAATCAATTAATAGATGCTCCCAAGACAACAGAGCAGTGATCGTAAATGCGCTGCCTAGATTCCAACACAGAAAGCCAAGTCTTTAATCAAGATATCTCTGTTGAACAGTTTATTCATGAGTTACTTTTGTTGTTGCAGGAGTCTGGTCTCCTGTCCTTCCCATCTCTCCTCCTCTGCTGAGGTGAGGTCGTTCTTAGAGGGAGATTTGTACAGTAAACATGTGTATCTGACCCCTGTCAGAGTGCTGGGCCTTTTCAGTTCAACACATGACATGGGTAAGCCAACTTTCCCAGGAATCACTGCTATGTGATAGATAGAGGATATGTATACATGTATAAACCTAAAAGGAGTAGTTCACTCAAAAATGATTGACTGTTATGTTATAACCCCATATTATGTTTTTCTTCTGTGAGACACTTTTATTTTAGAAAACACATTTATTAGAAGTTTTACCAGGAAAAATTTAGAAAGACCTTATGTTCAAAAATACATAATTTCCACACAAATATTAAGCAGCACAACTGTTTTCAATGTTGATAATAATAAGAAATGTTTCTTGAGCACCAAATCATAAAATTATAATTTCTGAAGGATCATGTGACACTGAAGACTAGAGTAAAGATGCTGAAAATTCAGCTTTGCGTCAAAGGAATAAATTACCTTTTAAAATATATTCAAATAGAAAACAATTATTTTAAATTGTAATAACATCTTGTAATATTACTGTTTGTACTGTATTTTGTTTTTCCTTTTTTTTTTTTTTACAGTAAGTAAATGCAGTCTTAGTGAGTATAAGATATAATAAAAAAAATCAGACCAAACTTTTGAACAGTAGTGTAGTTTTTATTGTAATATTCTAAAAAAAATAATTTAAAACTACTTTAATCTGGCTATAAAATAGCCTTTGTTTCTCTTGTGGCACTAAAAATAATTAATTTTTCTGTGAAATGCACAAGAACTGTTATGCAGAACGTCTGAGCTTCTGTTTTCCACGAAGTGAAAGTGGATGGTGATTTCCAAGCCTGAGCACCAGAAGAACTAATAAAAAGAGTAAATGGTGCTTATCTTGGTTTCGTGTAACACCTGTGCTCTTCATAACCTTCAGAAAAATTCCAGCATTAGAAACAGTGAGGGTTTACATAAAAAACATTAAAAGGTAGTTCATCCAAAAATGAAAATTCTGTCATTATTTACTCACCCTTATGTCATCCCACACATTCATGAATTTCCACTTTCTGTTGAACATGGAAGAAGATATTTTAAGTCAAACAGGTTTAGAATGACGTGAGGGTGAGTTAATAATGACAGAATACATTTTTTGGGTGAACTATCCCTTTAAAACCACAGTAGCCAGTTTAATTTTGATGGTCAGAAGGATGCAGACAATGGACATGTAAATACCAAGTTACCACTGTTATTGACTTTGTAAGTGGACTGCAGGAAACAAATAAAATAATAATACACTACATGACCTCTTCAAATGTTATACCACTTGTATAATCACATTCTATTTTTATATTATGGCAATAAAATGTATTTTATGGGTGCAGCATGTATTGCATAACTTGTTACATGTGCAGAGGAACCTGTCAGTTATGTGCTCTTTATGTCTTAGGTGTAACTTCATTTGAAGAAGCTGCAAGACTCCTCAGAGGAGAGACAATTCTTGGGCTGTTTGCCCACAAAGAGGCAGAGAAATGGTATCTATTTTGATGATGTAGTATACTTGAGATTATACCTTGCATTTCAAAAAATTTGTCAGTGTCTTAACAAGACGATACATGTGTGGACTTCAGTGTAAGAAAGCGTTCCAGCTGACTGCTCTGTATTTGATCAGGGTGGAGGGCCTGTCAGTAAACCTGCCTGCTCTACTGGTGTCCCGTGGCCCTGGAGTTCCTTATGAGGTCTATTCTCTCCCATCATCCTCACCAACCGACCTTATCTCACTTATAAAACAAGTGGAGCTGGATCGTTTTGTAAGTTGTTTTGAGAAAATAGTTGCAAATTTACCACATGCTTCACAGTTGCTCAATGGTACTTTATATTGGAATCACATGTGTTTTACTGGAATTTAAGTGACATGAATTGACCGGCTCTCCATATTGATGTAGTTAAGTGTTGTTATTGTACACTAAAACAAACTAATGAATTTGTTTTCATTAATTGTAAAAAAAAAAATTACATATATAAAAATTTGTTGAAATACACTGAAATAAAATACATTTCAGTTGAATGTCAAAAGTTATCTAAAACTGAAATAAAAATAAATTAAACTTACATAAAAATTGTATAATAATATTACAAATAAGAGCTAATAACAAAATTATATATTTAAAAAAAATTTAAATGAAAACTTATAATGAACTTCAAAATGAATACTAATAAATAGTCTAATAGTACATATATATAATACTAAAAAAAATAGTTAAGCTTAACTTATTTATATGAAATGTGATTTTTGAGACTGACCCAGAAACGCTTTTACAATTTAAAGAATCTCTTATAGACTTAAATATTGAATATTTAATTTTTATAAAATATTTGTATTTATTTTATTATTGTTGAATGTTGAATCTTTATCTGCCATGTAATAGCTTGTGATGCTGATATGGCAATACATTTAAATTTACAAAAACAAAAATGTAAAAAAATAGGAAAGTGAAATAATTCATCCCTACATGCCCCTTCACACTTGGTGGGAAAATATGCTCCTTCTCAAAATGCCATCTTTTTTCTAATAAAAGTCGCCTTTTGTTCCTCTGCAAAAAACTCACTAATAAAATGAAAATATGTTGTGTTTTGCATTAAAGCCTGAACTGACTGTAGAGAATCTTCCATGGTATTTGGAGCTTGGGAAGCCTTTGCTGCTGCTTTTTATCGGAAAGGAGGACAGTACAGAGAGTACGAAGGCTTTAGATGAGTTAAAGCGGCCGCTGAGCTCTGGACAGCTGGATTCCTTCCTGCCATGTTGGATCCATCTGTGAGGAACATGATCTGTTAGACACATTAATCAAAATGCATTCACTTTAAGCAAACCCTTTGGTAATTGTCATCTGTGGGGTTTTAGAGGTCGGACACCTGTCGGGAGGTCTATCCTGGAAAAGTATCTTGGCTTTGTACCTCCACTTCCTGTTTTGGTGATGTCACAGTTAAAAACTGGAGGAGAGGTGTTCCTTTTCCCCCCAGAGCGCCCCCTAATGGCTAAGCACATCCTGCAGTGGGTTCACGATGTGGAAAACGGACAGGAACAACCAGCAGGTGAGTCCCTGTAGCTTTTAATTAAAGGATCTCAATCCAAAACAACAGTTTGGGTCAGATTTCAGCAGTAACCAGGTGCAACAAAATGAATGAGAAAAACAAACAGTCAAGTTTTCGTCAATATAATTAACATTCCCCAAAGTTGCGTAATGACCATATTCCAAATATCAAGACTCACAATATTTCCATACCTAAAATACGTTACAGTCACCGTTATGCTGATTGATCATAAACACAGCTAAAAGCCTTATTTAATGACAGGAATATCTTAGATATTTGGGTTTTTATTTTATTTTATTTTGTTATTTTATATTTTAGCATATCGGTAATAAAATACTGCATTTTGTAAATATTTTATTTTAGCATATTAACGTTAAAAATTTTGCATTTAAAATATTTTATTTTGTTAAAATCTATTGAATTAAAATGATTTATATTTTTATTTTTATAAAATGTATTTAACATGAATATTTTTATTTTATAACTTAATTTCATTTTTATATCAGTTAATGTTATCTATATTTTTATATTCACATCATCAGCGATTTTTGTCTGTAGTTCACTTTCATTCATGGCAGAAAAATTATTTGGAAACATGTTGGTTCCACCTGGTCGTGCTTTTTTGGCAAAGTATTATTGTGTGGTAACTATGTGAATGTTTTCAAACTGTACCTCCTCTTTAGCTACCTTTCTCAGTAGTTAGACATTTGAAGACATCAAATATGTCCTTGTAATTGTTGGCAACGTTTGTTACGTGGCTACAGTTCCAGGAATCAGTCATCGCACACCCCTGCCCTGAAAAAGCTGGCACAAAGTACTCCGACACGCACCAGTGTTTGAGATCACACCCTCTCCATTCAGAACCTCATCAACATTTTTCCCCTAATACAATCACTATTGTTGCCTGTGGTAAAAACAAGCCCAATCACTCAGATCCAGCACTCAACTCTGTTGATGCCTTTCCAAAATGTGCTCTCACTGCACGTCCCCAAAGACACGCCGCTCCATTCCGCTGATGGTCTCCGAGCGGGTCTTGCTTTTGTCAGTGTCAAAACCTGAACTGGTTTTATACCCACTTTTCAGCATCTCCCATCTGCTTCCTATGAAGCTGAGAGGAAACCGTATCCCTTAATTGTGTCTGATTGTTACAAGTTATTTCCCTGAAACCTTCTGCTGGACTCCTGGGGCCGGGCGACTTTTTTTGGCAGCTTTTGCACTTCCGAAAAAGATGGCTTCATCCGTCTGTCGTTTAAAATGTGTTTTATGAGGATGGATGAAGCACTTTATCCATCACAAGATATTTATTAAATTTCATATGCCAGTGAGATGCAGCGCAAATACAATTGTCTACACATGATATGAATTTTATCCATGAAGCATTAGTGTAATTATAATGAAATGTCCTTTGTATTGCTGTTAAAAGAGTCATAGTATACGTGCCCGTTTTATGACTCTTGGTGCAAGGAAAACACAATA
This sequence comes from Acrossocheilus fasciatus, assembly GCA_036784905.1. Lineage (NCBI taxonomy): Eukaryota > Metazoa > Chordata > Actinopteri > Cypriniformes > Cyprinidae > Acrossocheilus > Acrossocheilus fasciatus. Next base: position 7,809,171 of record CM071954.1, on the reverse strand, counting down.
GTTGTTTCCTTTCTGCTATACGGGCCCATAGATTTTATTAGGCTGTTTGCGTATTGTCTCATGTATGACTGCAATGTTAGTGTTTTAGGCTCTTTTTTTGGTCCTGTATGTGTAATCATTCCCATTACACATTCATGGGTTTGTCCTTCTCTTTTCTGTGTGACCAGAGAAAGGATTCAGTTGCTCAACACAAGAAAGATTCTACTTTTAATTTTGCATTTCACATGGAAACTTTGCATAATGAGCGGCAATGTCACCACATTAAAGTTTAGATGCAGCAGGACTTTCCCTCGTTGTGTTCATGGTAGCGATGAGTGACATTTTCATATCCTGTTACACCTTCAGAATTTCCTGTCATTATAAATATCACATTTTGTATTCATTATATTTATTATATTACTTTATTTACCCTACCGGTCACACTTCGTTTTAAGGTCCAATGCCGTAAAAAGTGTAATATTGTGGAAAAATTGTTACTATTTAAAATAGCCATTTTCAATTTCAATATATTTAAAATAATTATTTATTCCTGTGAAGCAAATGCTGAATTTTCAGCATCATAATACCAGTCTCCAGTGTCACATGTTCCTTCAGAAATCATTTTAATATGCTGATTTGGTGCTCAATAAACATTTTTAAGTATTATCTGAAAACAGTTGTGCTGTTTAATATTTTGAACTTATTAAACTTTTGAATGGTGGTGTAATTTATACTATTATTATATATTGCTTATGCAAGATTTCTGAGGTATTCTGAGTGGTTGGATGATTGCTAAGTGGTTGTTTATTAGCTGAAAGAGTCTTTTATTCAGGTCTCTAGATATGACTTGGGTCCCTTTGATTTGATCCCCCTATTTTATAGTCCTCCAGCTAAATCATATGCCAGATTGTTTGAAAAAGTACTGTAATATCACACCTCTTGTCAACAAACCGCATGATTTGAGGGATGGGAAAAACCTCTAACGGTAAACCTCTATCTGTAAGTATGAGCAATATTAATAGTGATTCTTGTCTTAGAAAACACCACTAAAATGTGTTTGGAACCAGTATCATTCTCATTTCCAAAATAATTCCAAGGACCCAGATGTCCGCTTTTCCTGTAATTTGAGCAACCAGCATTGTTTGGTCGGTTACTAAGCATTTCGTCAGAGCTGATTAATCCCACCGCACCACAGACATTACTCTCCGCATTAGTGACTTATGAGAAGACTGCTAGTGATAGTCTATCAGTCTCTGTCTTCCAGTGTTTTACAGTATATGGCACATATTTTGATCCATTTTCCTAGAGTGTGATACGAGCTGATGTTTTTGATCAAAAACCTTGCACTTTAGCTTCAGTGAGGCGAATGTCATTGAAGGGTTACTCCACCCCAGAATGAAAATTTTGTCATTAATCACTTACCCCCATGTCGTTCCAAACCTATTAAAGCTTTGTTTGTCTTCGGAACACAATTTAAGATATTTTGGATGAGTATCGGGAGGCTTGTGACTGTCCCATTGGCTGCCAAACAATTAACACTAGCCGGGTTTCCTTCCAAAGTTGCAAATTTAACTTGGAATATCGCATAAAACATTTGCGAACGAGCACAAATTCATCACTTCCTGGTAAACTGGCACTAAATAGCCTATAGAAAACTAGGATAATCTACTGAATATAATAATTTTCATATAAGAAAAATGAATTGCGCCTCAGAGTGAGCAGACGAAACACAATAAATGCGTCATTGCTTTCAGACGTGAATGCTGCTGTTTGGGAACACAATCGTGTAAGACAATTATACAGAAATACTTTGATGACAGACTTTCAGGCATTTCAGAACGACCATAACAACATTTCAGATGCTGTGGAACGAGATCAGTCCACTGCTAGTCAAGTTATCCCGTCTCATAACGCAAAGTCACATGACTTTTTTGATGCACTTGGAGGAATTTATTCGCAAAATGTATTTCCATCTCCCCTTATTCACATTAACCCTTTTTCGCACAAGTCAAAAACCACCTCAAGCGAGCGTAAAAACGTTTTTGCGAATTTAGGGATTTTTATTTGAAATTTGGCATTCCCATCACTCGTTTCTCATGCGATACTTCAAAATGCGCATTGAAACAGGGTGATGGAAACCCAGCTCCTGTCAAGGGCCAGAAAAGTATGAAAGACCTTGTCAAAATAGTCCATCTGCCATCAGTGGTTCAACTGTAATTTTACGAAGCTACGGGAATACTTTTTGTATGCAAAGAAAACTAAAATAATGACTTTGTTGAACAATTCATCTCCTCTGCGTCAGAGTACCGCCATTTTGGAGAGTATCCGCTGGACACAAACAGTGTAAGCTGTTTTGTGTCAGCCGCACCACACGAATACGCTTTCTACGTTTGTTTACCTTTTGATTTGAATGAAAACAGCGTATCCATGTGGTGCAGCTGACACATAACAGCGTTCGCTGTTTGCGTCCAGTGGATAATTTCCAAAATGGCGCAACGCTGACGCAGAGAAGACAAATTATTGAATAAAGTTATTTTACTTATTTTTACTTATCTCAGTCGAGACTGCGGAGCCAATATTTCATCTAACTCTTCTGCTGTGTGTCAGATTGCTGAAGTATTGATTTCCACAACATTATACAACTATTTTGAATTATTTTTTGTGAATGCACGACTATTATTTAAGCAACGAAAACTAAATTTTCACACAATCCTTCATAAATCATACTAATATGCTGCTTGAGTGCTCAAAATCTTCATTTCTTGTCAGGACTGTGAAATTATTGATAATGTGTCTGTTATTCCTCCTTCCTTGATTGTTTGTTCTAATTATGTTTTTTGTTTATATTTAAAAGATAAAAGAAAAAAGTTGATCACTTACTGATCACAAACAGTATTGTATTTTTGACCATTCTTTGTTAATAAATTGTTTTATTATAGCATGCAGCTATGTTGTAATATTATAAATTGTTTTATTATCGCATGCAGCTACGGTATGTCGTCTGTGTGCACGATTCCTAGTGTTTTCACAGGAATTATAGTAGATCAGTTTAAATAGTTTCCACACCAAGACATCTGGAATCATGTGTCACTGTCCATTAGTAAACTCCTCTACTTATGATTTCCAGGTATCAAGCATCATTTAGTTTCCTAAGTGCTGTTTTGTTGTCATAAGTAGCATGTACACAGAGTAATTAGAGTTTACTCAACATGTTGCACTAGATGTTCTTCATCAACCTTTGTGAAACAACGATTTTGACAGTCGTCACGAACAACAACATTCTGTTTTTTTTCTCTGTGTTCTTTTAGGCTTGATCCCAGATGGGAAATGGGGCCCTCCTGTGCCATTCTTTGACTTTCTGGCAATAATGGACCAAGAAGCGCCGACTTACGCAGCTCAGAGGGCTCCTAAAATGAAGACTGGGGGCAGGGAAGACCACAGAGAGCAGAAGTATGTGACCCCAAACCAAAGACAAACCCCACATCCATCACCAAACCCCCAAGCACCTCGCCAGCACTCTGAACTATAAACTCAAGTCCTCTCATGGCACAGAAGGTTATGTAAGCAATTCACATGACTGCTTGACATCTGTTAGATTTCACATTACGTGTGACGTTAACATCTACAGTGCTATTTGTAGAAGTATGTGTGTATATCAGTACCTCAGTATCACACATTTTCCAACTTATTTTTCACAAATCAAATGGACTTTTCCTAAATTAAATCAAGCTAGCTTACATTTTAGTGCTGTAACTTTATATACACAGAATGTGATATTTAAAACCTGAAAGAGATCTACAAGAATGTATTTATTTATCCAAAGCATTCATGTAAACGTTTTTTGAGATACTGTATTATTCTGATTTACACAGCGCCTGTTTGGTAATGTTTTTATACAAATACAGAGCTTCACATATGGATGACATTTGTCTGTTGTTTCAGTCATGGAAGAACAGCAGCTGAGTTTTTTTTTTTTTTTTTTTTACCGTATCGTGCTGCTTTCATGATGGAAAGACTAACGTCAAACCTGAAAGAGGCTGCATCTTTGGTTGATTGCATTGTTAAAGTTAATTAACGTCACATTTAACAAGGGAAGAACTACTTTTTAATTCAAACCAAAGCTACTAAGCAAGCCCCCCCCCGTCTTTTTTGTGCTGCTGGGATCTGTATCCAGTATTTAAACCCTAATGCAGATGTTTTCGGGAACTTTTTAAATACCAATTTTTTGGCGATGAAATGCGATCCCCAATATGTGGTTGGATGCATGTGCGTTTTCACATGAGCAGAGATGTTCATATATACACTCGCCCATGTGAAGGTCATTATATTGGATAAGCCTGTATGGAAACTCCATAAGCATACAGTTCTAGACCTCTGTTTACAGTATCTGTGCTCTGTCCTCTCATGAGATCTCTGACTTCTACAATGAACATCATGGTGCTTTAATGAAAAGTTGAGTCTCTCTTGATTGTTTATATTTTTCAAAACCTAGTAAGCCGCCTTGGAGTCGCGCAGCATGTAGCTAAGCTAACAGTCTGATATAAGCTAACAGACTGAATTAAACTGTCAAATGGTAATGTGTGTGTATATTCATGAAAGTAGTCGCTTTGGCTTTGTCTGTTTCTGGCTGTCCAGTTCTAGTGACATCTTAAAAATTGAACTTGTTGCCTTCTCATCATGACATAACGATGGCCATTAGTGAAATCGTCTAGCAAGAAATGACTTCAGACGTTAGCTGGCAGTGCAGTTACTAAGGAACTACACTAGGGACCAATCATATATTTTTATTGATTTTGACTAGAAGCTCTTATGGTCCCATCGATCTTCAGACAAATTCTTGAGAACTTAGATGAAATCCACACTAACCAACTTATTATTAGATTTCCAGATAGTCCCAGATAGTCACATGGTCTAAATGTAATTTTTGATTTTAAAAATCAATGCAAAGCTTTTATGTAAGGTCAAGCTGCCTGTTGGTTAGGATGTTTATGTTTTATTCATTTACTCGTGCCTCAACACATGTCCGGTTTTAAGAGTATATTGGCTGTGGTGCATCTGTCTCTTCAATCTCCTGACAGAAAACGAACAAAAAGCATGTTTTTAAAATCGAAAAATGTAAAGGATGTGCTGAATTTCCTGGTAATATGTAATTGGTTTGTAATGGTTTTTCTGTGGTTTGCACTGTAAATTATGAAGCAGGTGGTTAAGTTTTGAAGAGTACATTGCTGATTGAGGCTTTTTGTCTGGAAGTTCGACTTGTGATGCCTGGGAATATGGTATTGGTCAGCTTTTAAGCATATTTACAGCTGGCAATTTTAGCTGTCATTCAGGACTATGTATACAAAGATTTGCTCTGTCTAAAATCAAGTACTGTAATAGTTTATACTGTATTTTGTGAAGTGTTTCGTAAACATAACACATTTGCCGTCTTGGCATTTAACTTAGACCCTTATGTTTTTTGACCTGTAGCAAAAACCACAGAAATGATTGACTAAATTTTACTGGACAAGTACAACTAAACCACAAAGAACAACATTCTCGGAACCTACTTTGGCCATTTAAAATATGACTCAGTTCCTCAGTACTCTGGCCTGTTTAATGTAATAATAGGAGTGGCAGGGGTTAAATCTCAAATCTAATCACCCAAACCTTGACCCTCAAGGTGGTGATGGTGATGTCTGTCATTTCGCAAGCCAAGTAAATTATTCTCAGAAATGGTTTTGTTCAGTTGTATTATTGCACTAGCTTTATCAGACTATCTGACCCCAAAAGGTTGCAATCTTCCAGTTGAGCAAGTTGACTGCTGAGTGTGTGTGTGTGTGTCTTAAATGCAAATGAGCCCCTTTCCAGAAGAGGGCTGTGCCTAGGGTTGGGTACCGAACTCGGTACTTTTAAGGGTACGGACCGAATTGCGTCGGTACTACCGAGTATCGACTCACGTTAAATCATTCGGAACCAAATTTCAGTACCTGAGAACGCATTTGGGTGCATGAGAGAGAGAGAGAGAGAGACCCTGTGACTTGTCACCCCTGCGACTCTTTAAAACACAACACACAGGGCAAACAGAAATGTTCTGAAGTGTGCTTACATTTCTAGGGTCGTATGGTTTCCGCGAAAACGCGGACAGGATGACGGAGTCCATTCATATTAACTGAATTTACTCTATAGCGCGGAATGCCACGGAATTTGTCAAGTTTTGGATGAATAAAAGAATGTCTGTCACTTAATTCGAATCGCGATATGAACTAGTGTATGTGAATATTAAAATGCAAAAAGACGGTTTAAATATGAATCCTGCATGTTCCGTTAGCCTCGGTATGTTTGAATGGCGGAGACGCGGTTTTGTTTACTACACAAATACCGAAGCACACGTGAACTCGCGATGATTTTCAGACTCTGCATCTCACAACATAAACACATGAACTTACAGGCTGTGAGAGTCACTTCATGAGAATTTCACCGTTTCATTTGAGAAATACAGGATCATATCGTACTGTATATACACAGAAACTTCACGGCAACCTGTCAAAATAAAAGTGCGGTTTAACATGTAACAGAGATATATTACTCTTGTATTACTTTTGTACAGTATAATGTACGTCTTTATATATTCTATTTACTGACAAATTTAAATAACAATTAGATGATAAAAATAATTACTACAACAACATTAACGACTTAATTGTAGAAAAAAAATACAATTATTATTAAAACTTTTTTAAAGGTATATTCACACAATTTTTCTACCATGTATTAATTTTAACAGTAAACCTCTGTTTGCCAAAAAATAAAAGGGTTTCATTTTGATTTGATTAAAAATAAATAAGTGTTTCATGCCTTCATTTGATTATCAGAAAAAATAAAACACAAGAATTTCTAGAAGAACAAAAAAGAAAGAAAAAATTGTAGGGTCCTATTGTTCAGAATGTTGAAATTGAGAGTTTTGGACTAATTTTTTCACTGAAAGAAATGTTTTTGTTATTACACAGAGAGTAAAGTACCGAAAAAAGGTACCGTTGGGTACAGGTACCGATACCGATACCGGTACCGTACCGGTTCAAATGTGAACGGTACCCAACCCTGCCTTTACAGCTTGTGCGTCAGTTACGAGCAACAACAAACAAAAAGTTTTTATTCTGCATTTTAAAGTCTTGTCGATTTAAACTTCTGATATACAGTTTTTGGAGCTCGAGTACAGAAAACCAGCTGTCAGACGTTGCATTGTGTGAGTATTAAAGGGATAGTTCAGAAAAAAATGAAAATTGTCATTTATTTACACTCCATTTGTTCCACACCTATATGAGTTTCTTTCTTCTGTTGAACATAACAAAAAAAAAGCTATTTATTTTGAAGAATGTTTGTAACCAAACATTTGACCGTAGCCACTGACGTCCATAGTATAAATCGAGGGGTGAGAACATTTCACCAACTTTACAGGAGAGGCAAATCAAAAATTTGTCCATAGTTTGATCTGACTTTATGTACTGATTTCAATTGTTTATAATACAAATTTGTACACTCATGGATGACAGTACTTTTGCCAGTAGAAAGAGCTCATTAAGAGCTTTCATTTGATGTAGTATATCTCCATTTCACCAAAAATGTCACTTATGCCCTTCTGGTTCTCACCCCTTGAAATACTGAAAGTATGAAAGTCAATGGCTGCTTGCTTGGTTGGCTTATTGGCTCAACTGCTTGGTTACCAACACTTTTTTAAATATCTTCTGTTGTGTTTATTTTTTGGGTGAACTATCACTAAGTTCTCTCTTGAGTCAACTGTCAAATACACATAAGATTACATCAAAAGTGCACACAAAAAACACTCAGGTTCACATAATGTTGGTTAAGTCTGTGAATATACACAGTTGGGGAAGAAGTCGCCCAAGTATCAGCATGCCATGTCTTGGACGGGAATTATTTAAATTCAGGATATTGTAACATGTAAATTACTGGAAGAAAACTCAGGGAATACAGTTAAGGCATTCGAGGAAGTTTACAAACAGCACGAATAACTCCCTTTGGTGTGGACTTTGTGCTTTGCAATTTTTTTTTCATGCTCAAACAGCAACATTATGCAATAAAGGTGTCCCATTATACTTTTCACAACTTTCTTTAAGAATTCGGTTTCATTTTTTGTTGATTTCCAGTGAGTGAAAAAACTGATTTTTCCAGTAAACCTGTTTTTTGGGGGGTTTTTTCTCCCCCCAAATGATATATGCAATGACTTTTGGGGAGAATATGGCATCAACTCACAGGCACAAGAAATTGATGATTGTATGATTGTAAGTGAGTAAGAATTTGTTTTAGCAGCAACTTGTTTTTCACATTCATGTCATTGTTTTCATAAATGTACACTAACGTTCAAAAGTTTGGGGTTGATGAGATTTGCAAATGTTTTTGAAAGAAGTGTCTTATATGCTCACTGAGGCTACATTTATTTGATTAAAAACAGTTTAAAAAACGGTAATATTGTAAAATATTATTACAGCTTAAATAACTCTTCTTTTGTAATATATTTTAAAATGCGTTTTAATCCAGGGATGGCAAAGCTGAATTTTCAGCAACCATTTACTCTTATCAGTGTCACATGATCCCTCAGAAGTCATTCATTTAAAATAGTACATTTTATAACATGTTAAATGTCTTTATTTGTTTAATTTAGTGAGTCCTATTTTTTTTTTTAAAAAAAGAACCATAAACTTTTTATGTACTGTAGCTGTAGTCCTATTTAAAAAAGATACATTTTGTTGAGTAAGCATAAGGTTGCTGTCTGTTTCCATGATTTAGCAATCAAACCCAATGAATAAATTGCTATTTCCAAGCCACTTCATCTGAGTTCTGTTTTTCCAGATGGCTTCAGGCCCTGACGAAATAAAGGATGGCTGCTTTGAAGGCTGAAGGACAGACACAGTCATTTTATTGACAAATCAACCCTCTAAGCCTTTATAATGAATTTGACATTTAACATTTTGTAATTAACTCTCAGCGCTAATTCCTCAAGCAGCAAATCTGTTTTAACATAATGTGTGTCATTGCTGCCACGTTTTCAGCAAAATTAACAACCTTTTTTTTTTTTTTTTTTTTTTTTAAATTGGACGTTTCGCCACAGCATGAAATTTCCTCAATTCCTATGGGTTTAAGGTCTGATAATGTGGCTTATTTAATCTAAAACCGATGACAGAAATATGCAGTTGTGAGTTGTCGTATGCATGGCTTGTCTGGGAGGGAAAGTCTGAAGCAGAAGTTGTTTTTTCTTTCTTTTCATTTCTTTTATTTTGGTGCAAGTCAAGCCAGCGGATTGCAAAACGTTATGAAATGTACAAGCTGCCACAAGAAAACCAGACAGACTAGTTTACACTTTCATTTAAACTTCATCGGAATAGTATTTTAGTACAAGAAGGGTTTCCTTTACAGAATAAAGTTATTTACAAGATACACAGATGCTGAAGCATGATTAATAAGATGTCACGTGTGAAATTCATGTTCTTTGAGTCACAACAGAATGAGGATATTCTAAATCATGAGAACAGACAGGAATGAGGATATTCACTCTTGCAACAGGATTCATGTGCAATACGGTGATTTTAGTGGGCTATTGGGATTTAAAGGCACAGTGCACCGCAAAAAAATAATGATAAAATAAAATTACTCGCCCTCGTGTCTAATCCTGTATGACTTTTTTTTTTTTTGTCTGATTTTTTCCATATGATGAAACTGAATAGGGACTAAGTCTTATAGCAGCATAATAATTTAAATATCTGTCTTTTCCTCATGCAAAGCTATTGGATTTATGCATTCATGTTTTGTAGACACAAGTAAAAACATGTTAGATGGACTCTCCTCTGACATTAATACACAGACACAGGTTTAACTAAGAACAATTTTTCCTTAGATTACAGCCAGGTGTGTCTTCCACAATAAAACGTATCATCTTTAATCAACATCTCATTAGGAAGTTTGTCATCAATATTGAATTGATATTCACTAATTCAATTTGTGTGTTAATGATATTAAATGATGATTCTTTGGACTAATATGATCTGAGAGGAAGGGTGAACAGCAGATGAGTAACAGAATGCCATAATCACTTCACAATAAATATAAATGCATGCAGGAAAATGCAGATGTGCAAATCAATAACTAGATAATTAGATGGTTAGCTTCTTTTATGTGATCTTGTGATAAGTTGCTGCAAAAAAAAAAATATATATTTTCTCGCACACCTGAATTAATGGTGCATTGGCTGAAAATACAAAATAAAAAATATATAAGGATTTGAGGAGCTGAGGAAGGTCATTTGATTGGAACATTGCACATTAAATATTACACACATGTGATTAGCATGTGGGATTTATATTTTTCTACTTCTGAAAATGTTAAAATATTTAAAGAAAAATAAAACTTGTGCTCAGTATGTACCTGCAGCCACTGAATGACTTGTCGGAGAGAAATATTGATATTTTAACGATTCGGCTTGGAATAAACATCCCCACAACTCAGACATAAAACTACATGTATGTCCTTGAGCAAAACTTTCCATCTAGCGGATGAAATCCTATAAATCAGCCGTGGATAAATGAACTTGGCCCAATGCTTGATGCTTTAGATTGTATCTTGTGCTGAATGTTAGCCGATGTCCATCACAGATGAAATATAGGATTGATATGCTGCACTGCAGGTGATGGTAGGCATTAATCTGTTGATCTTTTGTAAGTACGGACAGTTGAATCTCAATTGCCATTTGCATGTTTCATGCTTGGCTGTGTGCGTTTTTTCTTTCTTTTCTTTTTTTTTTGCAGCACAAGCTGCAACAAGATCCATTTCTTTGTAACTGGTTAATATTCAATATCTTAGGTCAGAGAAAGTTTAAATGTTCTGGATATCATTAGTATTATTGTTTATTGTTTCTTTCTGAATCAAATCAAACTATTTAGTGGATTTTGTTACGTATATTTATTTAGTTAAAAAGTTGAGTTAATATATTTAGGATAGGATTTATACAGTTTTAATATATGTGGAATTATCTTTCTGCTTTAAGGAAGATTGATATCTTCAGTTGTAGTCAAATACACTTCATCACACAATTTATTATATAGTGTATTCACAAGTTTATTGATTTATAATTTATGTGTTTATTCCTTTATTTACATACACACTAGAATTCAAAAGTCAAGTATAAGATGATAATATTGAAAGAAGTCCCTTATGGTCATCAAGGCTGCATTTATTTAAATAAAAATACAGCTAAAACAGTAATACTGTGGAATTGTCATTTATTTCTGTGTTGGCAAAAATGAATTTTCAAGTCTTCAGTGTTACATATTGTGACTTTTGATCAATTTAATGCATCTTTGCTGAATAAAAGTATAGCTTTTTTAAAAAAAAAAAATCTTACTGACCCTGAACTTTGAATGGCAGTAGTTTTAAATATATTTATTTAAATTTCTTCAAAGCTATAAATTTCTAGCAAAGGTATAAACCCTATTCTGAATCTACACAAATCCTGTTGACATGTGTTAAGGGAGTGATGTCTAACCTTTATGCCTATCTGGCATAAGCAGGCTTCAGGTGGTAGGTCCTTCTTCCGAATACAACAAACATCGTCTGGACTGTTTTCAGAGTACTGGGTGAGGAGTGACATCCGCTTCAGAGACCCCATGGGAAAAGAAAGCGGTTTCAAAGAATAAAACAAAACAAACTAAAGCATGCGCCATGCAACACTTCCTCCATGTGCAAGAAACTGACTGTTTGTGCTCGGCTGCTGACATCCCTGGAGACCGATGAAGATTGTAAGGGAGGTAGCCTGTTTACAATGCCCAAGAGACTACTCCTGATGTCTAAGTCAAATGTGAACCTTGTTCACAAGGGAACTGTGTTGTGCCTTTTAAAGCTAAACAGTATAGAAGACAGTGACATTTCCTATTAGCTTTAACTCAAAACACAGGCTAATAGTAAATGTCAATTTCTAGCTACATCCCAATTCATGTACTTATCACGCATACTGTTCTATCTTGTTTTGTAGCATAAATAGTGCAAGTAGTGTGTTCAGGCTAATAATTCCAAAAAGTAAAAGTGCACTTTAAATACCCGGCTGATGCACTTAAAAATAAATAAATAAATAAATGTGTGGAATGTTGGACACTTCATGCACTCAACTGTCGCAGCTTTAATTACAAAGAAAAGGAGGAGGAGCTACCAGCCTGTGATTATGAATGATAAAATACCTTATATAATTCACACACTACACATTTGAGTGCATAGTGTATAATGTGACATTTGGGACGCAGCTGCTGTCTCCTACATTTGTTAGGAATGAAAATTTATGAAATTTAAACATTTGTCAGGAACCACTTAATAGATTCACATTTTGATATTGCTCTGCCAATGCTAAGAGTGTTTTAATGCATTGCGAAGTGTTTTGTAGGTACTTTGTGGGGCATTCCATACTTGAACTAATTAACCCTGTCCCTGGGTCATTCTAAACCCCGGCTAAACCAAATCCTATGTAATCTTGCTACAAGTTTCACTCTGCTCATAATTTACCCAGGGTAACAGTTTATCCAGGCTATTCATATGCTGACGTTTCACATTCTAAACGCTGGGTTATATCCCTGCCTTGTGGGCAGAGCACCAACATACAGCGCCATTGCGCTATGAGCGTCCCGAGTTCGAATCCCAGCTCGAGGACCTTTCCTGAATCCGACCCCCTCTTTCTCTCCCACTTTGTCAGGTCTACACTTTCCTATCATAATAAAGGCAAAAATCTTAAAAAAAATCCCCTCAAACGCTGAAAAAACTGTTTATATAACGCGTGATGTTTCCATTGTGTAAATTGCGTTCCCGCCATATCGTAATTACCTTCATTATGAGAAACCAACTTGTAAAAAGCATTCACATTCTCATAGAACTCGTGATTACAACTTTTTCTAATAGTAACAACTTGTACCACCTGACCACCTCAGATTCATTAGGCGCTATATTTAGGCATTGATAGTGCGATAGTTCAGAGTCCAAGGGTGTGAACAGCTTTAAGTAGAACATCACGTTGTCATGTCAAAATCACAGTAATTGCAACATGGTTTGAATGCATCATAACTCTGTGTATAATTGTGTATTACTGTCCAAAGCACATGAACATGTATGCACGCAATTTTTTTCTCTGCTGCTAAGCCTAGCCATAATGTCCTAACACCACATCATTTCACACTGTACAAATTTGACACCACAATGTGGTGCTAACCCTGCTCCAGAGAAGGGTTTCATAACCCTGTTCAAAAAAGCAGTGCTAACTCCTTCTAAATTCCAAGTGTGAAACGTTAAGGTTTCTGTTAGCTATTTATAGTAGTAGGTTAATTCACCTTTAAGTGATCAGCTTTTGGTGGCAGCTCTGCACACTGGATTCAGTTTCAGACATTCCCCGTTCATCCAGGAGCTTACATTTTATTCAGTGGCTGGTAGACGCTTCAGACTTCAAGCCAATTGTGTACAGAGGCCAGTGTGCCATCAGGCCTTTAGGAGTTTTAGCTCTTAATCCAGTTCCATCTTATGGCAGAAAGGTCAGAGACTGTTAAAAATAACAATGGGTTGTGTATTATTACCAGATACACGACACCCATAGGGACAGGGTAAGGGTCATCATCCATATGTTGTGCATAGCAACAGTAGGAGTCTTGACGTATTGTTTAGCGTCATATACAGTCACAAGACATGAGTACTGACAGTGACGGCAATGTTTAGATCTCTACGGAGAAACACTATACAGACAGTTGATGATGTGCCCAGCGGAAATTGAGCCGAAGTTGTTTCATTTTCTTGCATCTGTGATATAACAAGCATTAAGTGCATGAGCAAAAAGGACCTGTCTCTCTTGCATATGAGAGCAATTATAGTTAAATAAGCCAGAAAGGAAAACTGAAATAATATATTACAACATAAGGAGACTTATAAGGAGACAAAATTAATTTTGGGAATATACAGTGACTCCAATATATATATTCAGTATGGCTATATATACACACTGTAAAACTTTTCGTTGTAAATTTACAGTAAAATACTGGCAGCTGGGTTGCCAGCCACTTACTGTGTTTTTACAGGACTACTACTGTAAACAATATTTACAGTCTAGTTCTGTAATTAACAAATACAGTATTCCTACTGTTATATACTTTTTTACAGTATTAAACTGTATTATGTACAGCATTTTTTTTTCCTACAGAGAATACTGTAATTAGTGCTTTTAATTCTGTACTCTTAAATTGAATTATTTGCATAATTAAAAATATTTTAATTGGATCTCTAACAGTGGTCACAATAGGAAGTAGAATACAACATTCTCTGAGTTTTAAAACTTTTTTTTTTAAAGCAAAGACAAGAAAATTGCCCAATGTGAACATGAGCCGAAATGCCAACTGTATCTAAAACTTGTAAAATGCATTTAACAGTTAACAATTAGCACTTCATTAACAATGCAGTCTTTTAATGTACATTTAATGAATGGGAAGTTTTTTTTCTTCTTCTTCTCAGAAATATATTTTAAAGTGACCCAGAAACTGAAATAGTCTGGAAAAAATAAATAAATAATAAAATAAACAAAAATAAACCTTCCTTATACAAACATTTTGGCTGAAATTCCAGCTGTATTTTTTTTTTAATAAAACAATTAAAATGCAATTTACAGTTAACAACAGAACATTAACAAGGCAATAATCTTATTTATTTATAATATACTTACTTTTAATGAAAAATGGCCCAGAGAATGAAAGTAAAAAAAAAAAAAGGATCTAAACAAAATTCCATTCAAAGTCTGCAAGTTTTCGCAGAAGAGAAGGAACCTGCGGGTTAACAGTGTATATAGACCATTGAGTTTCAATGCTAGTTCATTCCCTCATAAAGAATTTCAGTGCACCCTTTTGTCCACTTTTCTTAATTATATTTTATCTATTTATTTACTTTTTTGCTTCATAATGAAGTTGACCTGGTTGACTTTCTTCATCAGTCTTTTTGTTTTTAGGTTCATTTTAAATGAAACAAAAAGAATCCAAGGCCACTGAAAAATAGTGACACGGTGATCTTCTTCTAGCTGTGTTGGAATGGATTGCACATGGAGAGGGGGTTATTTCAGCTCCACTCCTAGTGCTTCTGACTGTAAAAATAAATCAAGTCAATTTGTTCAAGCAGACTTAAAGTGCTTCCATCTTGAATTAACGACAGTGCTGTTAGATTCATTGTTTTCATTACCTTTAGTTCTCCAGTCCTCTGGCGCAATGATTACACAAGCAGATGCTGGCTGCAAAATTATTTAACTGTTGATAAAACCCTAGTTGTGTCAGCCAGGCCACTGAGTGAAAACTGTATGAGAAGAAGATAATTCTGAGGACGATTATCTTTCAGAATCATTCTGTCACAGAGTTCATGGTCTTCAGCCATTCGCGTCTCGCCAGAGTTCTCATGAACATCGAGGCTGAGCTGTTCTCTCTTGAGGTTTATGCTTGTCATTTTGGGCCCATTCCAGAATTACTAAGTAGCTATCTGAATTATTTTTGGGCTGGGAAGTCCACACCATCGGTTGCATGCTTGGCCAGAGCATTTTAGAAGTGAGCATGACCAGTGAGATGAGGTTATGCATTTTCCCGTATGCCCAACCCCTGGCATTCACTGCAGACAGGACATGAATGTTATGCCTAATTAGCCCAGCCTCAGTTGAGCTAATCAAAAGCAGAAGGGCAAATAAAAATCATCCAATTGCATGAGCTGGTTAATAATTGGCTGTTCTGGGAGTTTTCTTCGTAATGGGAAACACAACGCCATTTTGTGACTCTTTCTCTGGCACAGGAGATTGTGGGACATGAATTTAAAGATGAAGATCGCTTTGCGGTTGCAGCCCAGACTTAAACAAAAAAGAATTAATTCCGCAGAGTGTTTTTGGGGGATTTGTCATTGGGACAAAGTGATCGCATTAAGTCCAAGCGTTGCTTGGATTAGACCTGTATGTTATTCAATTTATTGGTCAGTAAGGCTGAAATCCATCAACAAAATCCTAATTCAAAAATTTGCATTCTGAAATATTGATTTGTTGCTCATTTATAGAGATATCTTATGAAATCAAAATTGTAGTTGAATGGCTTAAAGACCCTTTTAATGTGCTGGTGTACTTCAAAAAGGCAAGAAAAGGCAACGTTTTAGCAGTATGTTTACTGTATATATAATATTTGAAAATATGAACATGTTCTAAAGATGCTTTTTAGATAGATAGAATGTAATAAATCATAAATCATATTTTATAACATTTCTAATATTTTATTAATATTTTACATTATTTTTGTCTAATAAAAGGCACTCTAGAAATAAACTGTTCACCTAATAATGAAAATACTGGACCCCACATTCACTGTTCACATTCTTTTCCAAAACATGGTTCTTTTGTGTTCTACGAGAAATGCATACAGGTTTGGATGGCAGAATTTTCATTTTTGGGTGAACTATCCCTTTAAGGTCTTAGGTCATCGTGGAGCAATACTGTTGAGCTCAGCAAATTGCTTCATTTCACTCCACATTAAATTTCACAGAGCACCAGATATGACTGCACGGATATTGACTGCTTTTCCCTGGGTGAGAAATATAGGAATGAGCGTTCAGGGAGATTGAGGAGAGAAAAGTGAGATGAAGCGGGAGGTTAATGTATGAGCAATGTTCATTGCAGAGTCTTGTGTCACTGTGCTTGTAGAACATGATGATGGGTATTTACTGATGTGTGGCATCAGTTATCTCCCGAGAGACGAGCAGCTGTTTCCTGCTGTTTCCTGCTAGTCATCCGCTGGTGCTCTGGCTGGGGATCATAGATAACCTCACAGATCATTGCAGTCAACAGAGATGCATCCTCCCTTTGCGTCAGAAAACAAATAGAAGCATGTAAACACAGTTAGATCTGCTTTATGTGATTACAATGAAAACTTCCATGAGATTAAACAGGCCACTGCGGTGCACAGTCCTTCATGAGTCTCCAATCTTCATTACCATCGTTGACGCTAATTACAGTGGATAGCTTTCATTTGCACTGGTGTAATTGGGTAAATCTTATGGCAACATTTCCAGCTCATATTTCACCCCAAAATCAAAAGAAATTGCATCTTGCATAATTAAATCAAGCTTATTTTCAGGATTAATGAGATTATTTTCAGGACCTTTTAATTTTGTGTTTTAGTTTTTTTCCCATTACTATTATGAAATGGCATAAAACATCACATACTGTATATAAAACTGAATTTAATAATTAGAATATACTAATTAAAATAGTTCAAATATATTAATACAATATACATATATATATATATATATGCGCGCAATAAATGCAATATAAATACAATCAACTATAAATAAAACAATACTATTATAATAATACACTATAAAAATATAATTCACTAAAATATTTATTAATTTATTAATAATATTTAAAATGTTTATTCCTATTGTTTCAATTTTTTTTAATGAATTATCAGGTTTGTGACAGGTTTCACGACATTTGTGCAAATAAGACATATAAGAGATATTCTTTTCAGTCGTACCAGTTTATTACAGTGCCATATGGAAACTGATGATTAACATGCAATTATCTTGAAATACATAACTGACAATTCTCACAGGAGCATCACCAGAAATTGTTGACTAGACAATGAACAAGTATAGAAGCTAAAACGGCTCATAGCTATCTGAATGAGAACACAAGTCTGTGAAAACACGTACATCATTCTGAATCAATGGGCTGAATCAATAGCCTTTCTGCACACACCACTGTAAAGCACCACACAGGCGAGAGACAAAGAATCAGGCATCAGGGGAAACACTTAAAGGTACTTTACAACAAATCACTTTGACACCTCATTGTCGCCGTATTCAGAGAAATAAAAATCTCATCTGCGACGCAGTAAATGTTTTGAGCACCTTTATGAGTCTTCTGAAAGAACCACAGGTAATTCTAGCTCTCAAGACCGGAGCTCAACTGTATGCTGTGGTTTGGTACAGATATGCTACCATGATGACAGAGGTTTGCTTGAGCTGAAGTGAAGCCAGATCAAGATCTGTGTCCTGCTTCCCACACTCCCAAAGGGTGAACCGTGTCACGAGCATTGGACCCCACGCTGTTTTCTAAATATTCACATACTATGATATTTGCCTCTTAAAAAATACTCAAGAAAATGGTTTTGGAATTGTTCCCACAACCACTCTCATGCTAAGTGAGATTTCAACTTGTGGGGTTGAACCTGGTATCTGCTGAAAGGTTAATATACTTAAGGGGAGTTCTGTTTTTTTCTTATCAGATGTGTGTAAATCCAGTGTGCTTCCCCTTGAGCCGCACACACGCCACGTGGTGTACTGATCAGGACTGAGGACGCCTACATGCTAGGAGGGAATTTACTAGTCTGCACAAACCCACAGTCCAGGTTAACCAGGCTCTATCTGCACTGAAACAGCACTGAATCATTTATATGTCAATTAGGCTTGGAATTTTTTTTTCTTCTGAGAAGTCAGTGCTATTGACCTGGTGCATCCCATATGTTGCTCTTTTACAGCCAACAGAATTATGCATTTTTTATTGATTTGGCAGCTAAAACTCATGCATTTCAGTTTGTGCAATTAATTCAATAGTAAATTCCCACTACTCCAAAAATACTTTGAATCCATTGATTTTAATGGGAATGGTGTGGCACAGAGGAGAATATGACATATGAGTTTAAGATTATTATTCCATTATACCAGGGATATTCCTGGGACATTCCCAGGCTTTTTTGTCAGCTGAACTCCTTTGACTCCTTTAAATATTTATTTGAAGTCCTCCTGAGATTTAAGTTAGCATTTTAATAATTTAAAAACACATTAGCATGTTCTTGGTTCTCTGATGTTGGTTAATGGTTACATGACATGCAGGCAAGCAATAGTTCAGCAAAAAAAAATGAAAATGTACTCATCCTCAGGCCATGCAAGATTTAGATGAATGTGTTTCTTCATTGGAACTGATTTGAAGAAATGTAAGATTACAAAACATTTTCACCAATGGATCTTCTGCAGTGAATGGGTGCCGTCAGAATGAGAGTCCAAACAGCTGATAAAAACATCACAAGAATCCACAAGTAATCACATGACTCCAGTCAGTTAATTAATGTCTTATGAAGCATAAAGCTCCGTGTTTGTGAGAAACAGATTCATCATTATTATGTTTTAACTTTAAACCATTGCTTCTGGCTAAAATAGAAGTCCAAAATATTATATATATATATATATATATATATATATATATATATACAGTATATATTGCTTTCTTCAGTATAATAATGGAGAGAAATATGCACAGATCAAGCACCGTTTACAAGCAAAGACAGTTTTAAACAAATATGTTGGGAAATGAGAGGACAACAGGAGCGTTATTATGGATCATGAACTGGTATTTTGCTCAGAACTGATGGGTTAAAAAGCCCTAATGATGGATTTGTTTCTAACAAACACACAACATTTTGTGTTACAATACATTAATTTATGAACAGGAGTCGTGTGGATTACTTGTGAATTATTATTATTTTTATCAGCTGTTTGGACTCTCATTCTGGATGAGCAATGATTGTGGAATGGTAGCTTCAGGATGGTTGCTCTGTCTTAAGACAGTCCAAACAGAGAATAACCTCTTCCAAACTGGAATATCCTCCACACTGCAAAAAAACGCTTTTCTTACTTAGATTTTTTGTCTTGTTTCCAGCCAAAACATCTAAAAATTCTTAAATCAAGAAGGATTTTCTAGACAAGTAAAAATTAGTCTTGTTTTCTTTTTAGTAAGTTTTTAATTTTCATTATTTTATTTCAAAATTATTAATGTAATTTAGTTTTACATTTTTATTAATTACAAGTTTTTCACTCACTGGAGTTCCTTGATAAACCCCCAGGTGTTTACATACTCGAGTTTGGGAAAACCCTTGTTATGTGACCAAATGCTGAGAAACTTTTTTCTGCAACACGTACACATGTACGTGGGCATCCGTTCACCGATAAAAAAGTGTGTGAAGTTGTGCTTGATTTCAAACTGCTATGACTTCTTGCACAACCTCAAACCCGTTAGACATTCCTGTCTATCATTGATTACTTTAGTGTGTAGGCGGACCAAGGTTTGAAACACAAATGTTTCTAGCTTTTCATATTAACACATATAATTACATTCCGAAAAGTGTGATTGTGATAAACTGTTTCCTTCTATGGTCAGTGTCCTGTGGTTTATCACTGCACTGTAATGCAAGAACAGTAAATATGTACAACAGGATCATGCTGTGCAAGCAATGCACTAGACAAGCATTTGAGTGTTTGCATACTTATTAATGGGCTCAGGGAGTGTATGCATGCTTTATTTCTTTCTTTATTAAGAGGTGTGAGTCCTGAACAGGTTTGGGCAAAATTCAGAATTCAAGAATTGGCTCACTTTCAGTTCATAAGTTGGAATATGATTTTTTCTTTTCTTTTTCAAAGCTGTCAAACCAACACTCAGATAATTCTTGACAAACATTGCTTTTCTAGTCAAAAATATTTAGTCATGGGTATGATTTATTTGTATTCATTTTAATTCTACTTCCTTACATTCAAACCCAAAATGCAGTTTGCATTCTGCTTGCTTTCATAATTCAAATTCAGGAACTGAATTGGAATTTATAATCACATACAATCCTGCTTCAGACTCTGATATCTTAGTGATTAGCTCCTTTTCGCAGTGCATTAGGACGGATATGATGTGATTACGTTTAACAGACAATTTCACAACATAAATTACATGCATAGACAACACGAGTCACATTATTTCACAAGTACATTCAAGAGCTTCAAAGGCACCGTCTTGACACAAAGAATAGGTCTGTAGCTACTGAACGGCACCACGCATGTCGTCATGCTTATATGCTTATACTAATTATGTACAATTATGTACAATCAGAATCTCTCACATGAAAGAAATGACTAATTACCACTGAATCATGTCAGCCTACATATGTATGAAGACACATATATGTCACTAACTTACTGTTGTATCAACATAAATTAAAGCACAATAAATATGTTGATAATATAAATACAAGCAGGCAGCTTTCATATGTAACACTTGAAGAACTGCTTGACTTGAAATGCAGGAAACCTCGTCACATGATTCAATTGACAACAAAAAGTGTTCAAAGTGACATACTGTATGGGACAACACTCCATTTAACCTGTGACCTGTTTGAAAGCACGACCCTGGATGAGCAATGATTGTGGAATGGTAGCTTCAGGATGGTTGCTCTGTCTTAAGACAGTCCAAACAGAGAATAACCTCTTCCAAACTGGAATATCCTCCACACTGCAAAAAAACGCTTTTCTTACTTAGATTTTTTGTCTTGTTTCCAGCCAAAACATCTAAAAATTCTTAAATCAAGAAGGATTTTCTAGACAAGTAAAAATTAGTCTTGTTTTCAGAAAAAAATAGTCAAAATTAAGTTAGTTTTTGCTTGAAACAAGCTAAATAATCTGCCAATGGGGTAAGAAAAATAATCTTGATTTCTGTTTGACATAAAGCATTTTTTGCAGTGCATGACTGAATGCATGCTAAACATGCCTTGAACATTTTTCAAGTTCTTCTGGAAATTGCAGTTGACAGGGCCCTCGGTCTCAAAACAATTATTGTAGTGGTTGGGGGAACATAACTTATACCTTTGACCTCAGAGTTGAATTATCTCACTCAGTTAAATGGCCTCAGGGGGTTTCTAAATCTGTTTTTAGATCAACAAATAAACCTGAACGCCCTTTCTAATGGCAGACAAATCACTTAAGATGTTCTTAGATAGGCAGAACCATAAATAGAGCTATAGATAGATAGATAGATAGATAGATAGATAGATAGATAGATAGATAGATAGATAGATAGATAGATAGATAGATAGATAGATAGATAGATAGATAGATAGATAGATAGATAGAGAGTGCTATCAAAGAACTTAATCATAACCTTGTCTTCCAAAGCATATTGATTTTTGGATGGATCCGTCTAGTCCATAAATACTGTCCTCATCACGTCAGATCATCTGAATGGTTGACTTGTTGAGGAGTGTGTTCTCCACAGAGGTGGAAGTGGGTTGGTACAGCTCGATTTGGCCCGCTGGGTTTTTGGAAATGGACGTTTGGAACAGGGAGTTTCTGGAGGGTATGAAGCTGGTCTTGCACAGCGCCCCCCACAGGAAGCGCAGAACCGAGGGGCTGAGGATGATGAAGACCCAGGGGTCGATGATGGAGTTTATCGAGAGGAACCGCAGAGCTATGAGATCAGTCTTGTTGCTGCCTCTAGGCTTTCCTATGGAGTTGATGTACACGCGGATCTAGAGAGAAGAAGAAGGTAATTCAGAAGTGTCATACATGCTTAACCACACATGGCACTTTGACAGATGATGCTGTCATAGGCACTGATTATTCCAAGCACAGTGAGATTTACCAAAGAAAGCAGAGAAGCATGAAGACACATATCTGTTTTCAATAAATCATACATCAAATGTCGAGCTGGAAAAAAAGATATTTATTTTTCAGCACAAAATAGCAACCACTGCAGATCTGAATGCTGCCCAGGCTAGATGAATTAAGTTCACTTTAATAGAGAGAATGAATGACAGAGAGAGAGAAAATGAATGAACGAATGAACGATAGATAGATAGATTGACTGATTGATTGATTGATAGAGCGAATGAACAAACAGATATCACAAATAAGCAGCATGTAAAATCATCATGTTGTGTAACAGCTACTAGAGCTAACTGTAATGAAAGCATTGTGGTGAGATATCTGGAGCCTCTGTATACACTGTCTGGTCCAAAGTATAGTTTTGCATTTATGATTTTAATAATTCATGTCATTTTCCACATCCCACAAATCATATCTAATCGGTTAAGTGAGAAACCATTATAGTTGATGATAATATGCGTCTATAAGACTCAGTGCTCATTTATCAACATTAATGACAGCATGGATGTGTTTCATCTCACGCACGAGATAATGTGCATAAATAGCATTACTCCTCATCAGCGAGTTATTACTCTAAAATTACAGATAAGACTTTAAAAAGCAAGAGACTTGTCAGTCATTTTCCCCATTGATTCCAATTTAAGAAGCTTTTGCTTTTAGTAAGATTTCAGCTATAAGAGAATGAGACTATTATGTGGGCGCATGAGATTTTGGGTGTGCATTGAACAACTCAAAAACATAAACAAACGTAACCACGACACAGTCTCACAAAGCTTGGGTTTGTGCTTTCTGTCAACCATGGAAGCAGAAATATGTATAATCCGCTTTCTAGATGTCTTCATCTTGGACTTCCCATCAATGAGTCATAAGGTCATTAAATTTTAGATCATTTCACAGTTTATTCTCACAAAAATAACAGACACATAACAGAGCAAAAATGATTCATATTATTTTCCTATTTTCCTTACTTTGTTTACTTGTGAACATAATCTTTTATGACAAAAGTCTTAGTTTTGTTTTATTCCTCAATCATACACAAAAGTGCAGATTTACTTAAGAAGTTATATTTTGACTAATACTTTTGTTTGGTCAGGAAAACTATTTTTGCAGACCATTAAGTATGATGAAAGTATTACGAAATTCTCATGCACTGCATTTCATCAAACTGGAGTCTTAAAGCTAATGAGTGATCATTTCTTTGCATGTTCAAATATTTTCTCCAATCTGATTTTAACATGCAGAGACCACCGAAAGTCAGATAAAAGGTTTAAACTTGTTCTAAACAGTGATACTAAAACATTTGTTGAATTCTTTTTAAGCAGTGCAAATATACATTTCAAAAAATGCTAATCATTTCTATTTTGTCAAGAAGATGATTTCTCTCGCATAGCGTCAAATCTTAAGGAAGTGAGTATTATTATGAAATCTGGCGATTTTGATTACGCGTAACCTTTTCTCAGACTGGAGACGTATATCATTGCGTTTACCTACTACCCCGTCTCACAAATTTAGTCAGAGGGCTGCTGGGATGTGAAATTGTATTACCGTACTTGTAATTTATGCTGAAATTCAATTGTCCCTTTATAAGCTCAATTCAAACCAGTGAACCAGCAATACATTTGCAATGAGCGCTGAGTCATAATGAGCCACTGTAATACTTTAATATTCTTTCACCTACCGTTAATTATCATTTGTAAATAATTAACATGGGTACCATTATTCCAGATCACTGAAGGGTGAGGGTGTTTGAGTCTGGTTTCAGCAAGACTGTATAAAACAATATCAGTCTGTCAGCACCAAGAGTGTTTGTGTGTGACAACCAAAGTCTAATTGCTTTTCACAAGAATTAAAACACTCCAAGAACAATACACCGCAGCTATCTAAATCTCACACTGGAAGTTATTGTTTGTACAGAAGCTCTGGCGGAGATCAAATGATTATGGAAGCATGTCGTGTGCCACCAAGATCTTGGGTTTGTTCCACAGAAACACTAGATCTCAGTGAGCTGTAGTGTCTTTTTCAAAATGCTAAATGCTTTCATGCACTGATAAAGTTCTCTGGCATTTGGTATCATGAATACCAGCTTCTCCAAGATGGGTCAAAACCTCTTCATTTTTATCACCATTCCTCTCTGACAACGAACTAAATATGTGGTTACTAAGAAACCATAACATCCCCATACCCAGTGACACGAACTATAAAATGCAAGCATCCATGATGTTCTTTGCTTTTGATTTACTTTGTCCAATTCTAACCAGCTGGTTGTACATCTTGTTCTTTTAAACAGGCTTGAGCGGCAAACAGTGCAAACGGTCTAATATCTTTTTTCTAAAACCTCAAATCAAAAGAAACAATTATAAAATAATCAATAGTTATATTTTAGAACAGTTCTTGACTTAAAAAATATTCTTCAGCTACAATTTTTCTTTTAAGCCAAAAATCATTAGGATATTAAGTAAAGATCATGTTCCTTGAAGATATTTTGAAAATTTCCTACCATAAATATATCAAAACTTCATTTTTGATTAGTAATATGCATTGCTAAGAACTTCATTTGGACAACTTCAAAGGCAATTTTGTCAGTATTTTGATTTTTTTGCATCCTCAGATTCCAGATTTTCAAATAGTTGTATCTCAGCCAAATATTGCCCCATCCTAACAAACCATACATCAATAAAAGGCTTATTTATTCAGCTCAAATGGCCCTTATGACTGGTTTTGTGGTCCAGGGTCATAAATGTATTAATAAAAAAATATCATTCTAGTGTAATTTATTGCAGTTAAATTATATCTAATATCTGTGTCTGTATTAACTGTTTTATTCAAGTCAATTATTCAATCAATTATTATTTAAAACAACTAAATGAACCTAAATACATTAAACATTTTTTATGGGATAGATCAAGTAGAAATAGCTCTTATGTAATTTAATTAATATTAATATTAAGTTGTTTAATCTGTTTTTTTTTATCCTTTACCTCTTTTTATATCATATGTTTTTAACTATATTTGTTTTATTATTATTATTATTATTATTTTTAATTACATTTAGCAAAGTTTAATAAATGCATCCTGGGCTTGTCAATAAGATGACTTTTCTTTATCCTAATAATATACTGTAAGTCTTACCATTAATGGCAGGGAACAAATGACAAATATGACTGTCATGAAGACCAGGAGAATGAGATGTTCCACCTCCTCTGCCCATGAGAAGTACCTCCTGTCCCTTTTACTCCGGGTCTGCACTGATCCTCGGTTCATTTTGCGCCTCCGGTACATTAACACCAGATGGTAAACTACAAAACAGTTGCATGCCACTATAACTATAATGATGAGCAGCATTGCAGTGGCATAAACGTTGGCATACGCCCGGTCCTCAGTCCCCTCTGGATTCATGGCAATAAAACACCACGTCCCGGGACAGTATTGCACATATTTCCCAAAGCCTGCAAACGGCATTAAGCAAAATAAAAAGCAGACTAGATAAATGCAAGGGATGGTGATGTATCCGCAGCGTTTGGTGACGTGCCTCCCGTAGTGGTACGGGTACCCGATGGAGAGGCACCTCTCCAGTGCCATGGCGAGGAGGATGGAGAGCGTCGCCAGACTGAAGAAAGTCATGGCAAATCCAAAATATTCACACACTGCACGAGTCTCGCTCAGCCCGACCAGTGTGGTGTTGGTTAAGTATGCAGTCTGCACCAGGGGACTGATCAAGCAGGTTCCCATTAGATCCGTAATGACCAGCGTGGTCACCAGCAAATGGAACAGGGACTGTCTCTTGCGGTTCTTCTCTTTCCTCCTGCGGAACTCCAGGAGAACCAACGCAACCAGGTTCCCGAGAACTCCAGCTGCGAACATCATTGCGCTGATGGTTGGGCCACCGTTCTGCTCCACGCTCAGACTTTCAGTACAGTTTTGTTTTTCTGTGCCCATTACTGCCAGAGATGTGCTCTGCAACACTCCTGTTGCAGATCTTCTTAGAACTTCTTCTCAAAGTTCTCCAAGCTTCCTTGATTCACCTTAGGTTGGCATGATTGAAAGCAAACTCTACATTAGAAAAACTGCATTTGGTTAGTCCGTGTTTCTTGTCTAGAATGGTTCACCAGGAGCTCATCAATGTAAGCATGGTGTGCTCCAAAAAACAGATCCATACAAGTACTTCAGTGCCTCTGGAGTCAGACAGACTTGCCTCTTTGCCTGCCCCATGCTCTCGAAGGCAAAGAGGCAGTGGGAGAATGTAGTTTGAGCCATGAGGTCCTCCGCTGAATGAGCCGTTGACTGGTGAAACAACGTCATTGTCTTGACCCCACCCTCCACACACACACACACACACACACACACACACAGATCCAGACACAGCAATGAGAAATTCGAGCTTCCTGAAAACCTCACGTTCCGTTGAGACTTTATTTCCTGATTGTTTGTGGTCCCAGTGTGCTCTGTGCTGTATGTGTGTGCAAATAAAATTATTAAAATAGCTATTATAATACTAAAAAAATGAGCTTGTATGAGTCTCTTAAAGGTTACATGTGATATAATTAATTCAATTTGCCTTTATGAAAGAATGAGCTTTAAAATAGCCTCTGATTAAACAATGACCACTATTCTTGAAATGACCAATAACTAAATAATTAATAAATAATCAAATAAACGCATTTGTTCTCCAAAATTTTGTGCACTTGAGTTCTCAAAAGAAATTAAATGAAAGAATCCTAAAAGTTATAGTGCATAAAAATATTAGTTTTCAACATTGTTAATCATAAGAAATGTTTCTTAAGCACCAAATCAACATATTAGAATGATTTATATTTTGGGACCTTTTGAAAATGGCCCATGAAAGTTTATCTTCATATCCAACAGCTCAGTTGGCATCTTTCCCAATTTATCATTTCTGCAGTCATTTCTTCTTTATATTCACATAATTAAACCGACTTCCTCTTGCTATAACAGATGTTTGTGAATGCTAAAAGGTGTTAGAATTTTCCATGGCTTTAAGGTTGGACATGTACATATCTGAGCTCACAACATGCTGCTACACGTCTTGCCAGAAGGGAATTTTGTCCTTTTTTACTTTAGGGCTTCCCGGTCCTTTCTGTGCAATGTTTTATGATTTGCTAAAACAGCATTTACACATTTACAATAACATTTTCTTCTATATACTGCTGTGTTTTAAATGTTTTGTTCATATTATTAACTATATGTAGGTATATTTCCACCCAAGTAACTCTTCTGTTAGGCCTGCTGTGGCAGTGATGGCTGTATTTGTACAGCTCTCCTGAGTCCTGCACCATATTGTCTGATGCTAATAAGCATATGTAAATACACACTGAATGGTTACAGCACAAATAGCTCGTTATGCTCACACTGACAGGCCAAACATGGTTATGAACATGTCGTGAAACTTGAAACGTCTGGATCAGATTCACTGAAATTGAGGAACATGACAGGAACATCAGGACACGATCAAATTTCAGTTACGTTAAGCAGACAAAAGATAAAACCATAAAACAAAGAAGCCTTTTTCTACAATTTATGGTTAATTATAGGATGAATAAATGAACCAGACAAGTCACTTAAAACAAATACATTTGAACAGTAGAGGAGTGATTAGAAAAGTTTTATTTGCAATGCAAAAAATTGAATATTTTAAAGGGTTACCCATTAATTCAGACGTTAATAGTGAGGTTTGGTGTTATTTGTTTTAATCTTGCGCCCTCTATATTTCAAATAAGGTACTGATCTATATATATAGAGAGAGAGAGAGACTATATATATATATATATATATATATATATATATATATATATATATATATATATATATATATATATATATATATATATATATATATATATATATATATTGACTTTTATTCAACAAGGATGCACAGCTGTTTTCTTATAGTAAGAAGAAATGTTTTTTGAGCACCAAATCAGCAAAGGATCATGTGACACTGAAGACTAGAGTAATGGCTGCTGAAAATTCAGCTTTGTTATCACAGATATATTTTTTAATGGCATATTCAAATAGAAAACAGTAGTTTGTCATTCTAATGATGTTACAATGATGTTACAAAATGATCAAATAAATCTTACCAACCAAAACCTTTGAACATTATTGGGTATTAAATCAAATGACCTCAAATTTGATCTTTTGTCATTGCTTGAACAGTTTGACAAACATGTGTTTAGGAAAGTGCTGTGGTGGTGTTTGTTGTTATTCAGTGATCCGAGAGAAGATCAAATCCAAATGGCCTTTCACCATTAGGCGCCTTTTGCCCTGTTGGACACTAAATATGTTTTGTTAGTAGTTAAACAAGTGTGCTTGGATACTGTTTTAATTTATTTGTGTGTGTGTGTGTGTGTGTATTAGACTAAATAATTATTTCAGTTAGTAAGCATTAAAAATTTAAAAAGCAAATCTTTCAGAAATAAAATGTAACTTATTGTTTTGATTTAAATTTTTACATATATTTATTTTTTACTCTTGGTTTAAAGACTAACTTACCATAAATAAATGCATTTCTCAACATTTCAATGGTTTTATTAACTTTGTTCTGAGTTCTGACTCAAACTCTGACCTGTGCTCTACAGCGCATGTTTCCAGTGAGTGATCATTTCTCTTCACTCAAGATCAGATTCACTGATTAATTGCTTTGCATTGTTAACAGAAGAATTTGTTATAAGAGAAAAGTTTAAGCACAACTCAGAAATATCCTCTTGTTCTAGACTTTATGATTTGTGCCATAGGCCTCCAAACGTTATTTATTTAGTTAGTTAGTTAGCTACCCAATTTTCAAATTTGATGTCCCTATTCCAACAGTGCCCAATATTCATATAGGAATGGCCACTAGATGGCACCACAAACAAGAAAGAGATGGTGAGTAGTTTTCAAGTTATAATAATAAATCATTTACACAATATATGCCTCATACACAAAGGAAAGAAAGTAATGCGAACATAATAGTAACTGAACTAAAAAACAGGCAGCGTGAATATTCACGGTCATTGAGTCTTTGATGAGCCTCAGCAGTGATTTGTGACACTCATCCATTATTTACACTTCTTAAATTGATTTAAAATAGTTATCTTTCAGACTGAATAATTGGATTAAAGCTATACTCAGCAAAAACAGGAAAAGTGATTATTAAACGATATTTTATAGCTACGTTTCTATAAAATAAAACTTAAAAATAATATAACATCTAAATTTTATGATATATTTGATCATATAAATTATATAACACACGAAAATGTATTTATATATTTGATAAGAATTATATAAGAAGGCATTCATATAATTAGAATTCCTAATAAATTTCGCTATTAAATAAATTAAGACATCTTTTCTCCCCAAAGTCTCTTCTCTTATAAGTGTAATGAGATGCAGATGGTGTCCAGTGTGTCACCCGTCAGCCAATCACCGTCCGCGTGTCCTCCCACAGTCCCTCCCGTTCGATGCCTGGATCACAGTCTCCCCAGCTTCACGCATAACATCAGCGCGCACTCAACTCATTCAAACTGAGTGTGCCGCATGAATGCAAGCTGCATGTGTACCAACTGTTCATTAAAATGACCTGGGACAAAATAGCGGTCTTCTTTTTACAACTTTCATGGACAGTTCAGCATGTCACAGCCATTCACAGACATGACATCTATCCATATGGGATGTTTTACGGCGATGTTGCTCTGCAAGAAGGGGACGATGAGACTTCTAAAGTGATCACGCTCACCAAACCCATGTACTTCTATGAAGCGTCCTTCAATAACTTATATGTGAGTACATTGTTGTTGTTGTTGTTGCTGCTTTGCCTTTATTTGCCTTAAGAAATCTCAGATCCCTCTGGAAATATGAATAAAACTGCAAAAAAAAAAAAAAAAAAAAAAAATTAATTAATTGCTGTTGTATGAAATTAAATTTTTATTTAATGTCTGTATAACTTGTGTTGAGAAAGTAAGAATGTCTGTCATTCCTTCTTATTTTATTTTTTTTATTTTCATAAAAGTTTTCTTTAAAAGTTTAAATGTAAGTGTTCTTTTATCATTAATTCAAATCAAAGTGGTCAAAAAACTTAAACGAGCTTATTGCTATAAGTTGTAACTCTGATTGTAACCCCGAAATTAGATCATTATAAGACATTTCTCGTTCTGTTTTGTGTCTCATTTCAGGTGGCCACCAATGGAATCATCTCAACTCAGGATCTTCCCATGGAGAAGCAGTATGTAGATGACGGCTTCCCCACCGACTTCCCTGTCATCGCCCCCTTCCTGGCTGACATTGACACCAGCAAAGGGAAAGGATCCATCTTCTACCGGCAGACGGAGTCTCCTACCGTGCTGAAGCGGGTGGAAGCGGATGTCAAGAGAGGCTTTCCAGATGCCACGTTCACCCCGACCCATGCCTTTATCGCCACCTGGGAGAATGTGTCTGCTTATGAGGAGGTCACCCGCAGCTCTAGCCCATCCAATCGGGTAAGAGAACTTCTTAGAGCGGTACTAAATGTGACCCTGGAGGTCTGGCTTGGGGTTGTCAAAGCTGGTCAACTGTGCTCTGTCCTAATCTCTGGCCTAGAGGGTGTCTGAACACACAATAGCGTCTCCCACTTACCTGCTAATCTATCCCAAAGCTTTTAATTTTGTCTGCCGTTCACAGGAACAATTGGTGGGATTGAATTGCACCTAATTGTCCATGTCAGCACAGTGATTAGTGATTAAGTCTTCTCAACACCTCACATACCACAGAAATACTTGGGAAGGTTTTAGATGATTAAAGCCACAGCGGTTCTCAGGGGTCAGATGGGCTTTTTGAATCCAGTATGGTATTTTCAGTCAGGGTTGTTAAGAAGACATCAAGCACATTACCTGAATTGCTTTTTAAAGTGCAAACAAAAATGCCCTAAAATCAAACATTTATTTCTATTAATATAATAAAGATGATATTTAATAATACAGTAAAATATAACAAAATAAATTAAAATTGTTTTTAGTCAAACTTTAAAAAAAAAAAGGCAATCCTAGTTTATTTGCTATGCCAATTATACATAATTATATGGTGTATTTTATTTGCATTTAACACTGATTTTCTGTAATGTCCATCAGAATAGCCCTGCAATCCGTTATGAGTCATGATCCAACAGTTGGAGTTGCTTTATATTATTAGACACAAAAGCTGATGGTAAATTGTGAAGTGAACACTAGTGCATAGATGTCTGAGGCCAGTACGACTTTTTAATTTTTTTTTTAAAGAAATTTATACTTTTTATTCAGCAGGGTCACGTTAAATCATCAAAAGTGACAGTAAAGACATTTGAAATGTTAGAAAGTTTCAATTTCAAGTTTAGAAAGTTAGAAAGTTTTCTAATTTCAATTACATGCTGTTCTTTTGAACTTTCTATTCATTGAAGAATCCTAAAACAATAATGATTTCCATGTTTTTTCAACCACTACGTTTTGAATTCTAACATTTTGAATTCTTTGACAGTATTGCTGTTTTACTATATTTTTGATTAAATAAATGCGGCCCGTTTTATGTTGTTTATAAGGTCACATTCAGACCATATTTTCACAAAAGAATACTTAAGTTTATTAGTTCAGTGACGTTACAGGGGTCTACATTTGTTGGTGTGTAAGTGGAGTGATTTCAGCTGAGATGGAACTGAATTCTCATGTTTTTGGTGTATTCTTATGGGCATTAATGAATGGGTCATTCTTCAAGCCTCTAGTGCACATTCGGCTCTCTCATTAAGACAGCTGAGCAGAAACAGCTGCACAGCTCATACAGTATTATCATTTGTTATTCATTGGTTCCGGAAGCAGCATTTCTTCTCTTGTTTGGGTTGCATAAGGCCATGTTCATGTTTGTATTCTCAGAGTAAATATAATCAGGAATTTCACTCTATCTATCAGGAATATACTCACAACTGGTGGATGTTCTGATAGACTTGCAGAGAAAGAACAATGCTAAATGCAAATAATAAAAGGCACTATTACAGTACGTGTTACATGTTACAATATTTGTCATCACCGTCAAAGCTAAATGTCACAAAGGATATACTAAATACTAGTGTGTCATTTAAGCTGTAGATAGATCCTAAAAAATAGATACTCCACATTTAGATGTTTAATACTTGTGATAAATTGCTGTTTGGCTCATGCAGGGTTACGAGGTGCAAAGTCAAACCGCAGTCATCTTTCTTGACTAAAGAGTTGCATGCTTTCAGAACTGTTTACTATATTAAGCAATGTTTGCTTACTAAGTTTTACTTGATTGCAGTTGAAGAGCTTTAGGCCAAAGGGCTTGTTTGAAGAAAGCACATCCTTGAGTTGATTTACTACGTTTCCGTTTAGTCTCTCCATAGAGAGTTTGCTGAAGCTCAGGGGGTCTAAATGGTGAAATCTCTGGATGATATCTTATCTTTGCCTTTGGGATTTAAACCACTTTATCTAGTCTTGTGTCTCCTCCAGTCCACCACATGTATGTCTGTCTGCAGACGTCTCATGGATTGAAAAGTAGGAGTTTATGGAGGTTCAATACCGATTCAATTTTAAAGTATTCGATTTTTTTTTTTCTTTTAAAGTACTTTATTGGCACAATTCTATTTACATACAGTATTGCCAAAGAATTATGCACAAAAAAAGTTATGAGATAAAAGATAGAAAAATAGAACAATAAAATAACAATAAAAATCTAATTAATCAAAATAAATAAATAAACAAACAGGCCAAAAGTTTGGAATGATTACGATTTCTTTAATGTTTTTAAAGGCTGCAAGACTGCATTTATTTGATCCAAAATACAGTAAAACAGTAATAGTGTAAATTATTGTTGAAAAATGTTGAAGACGGTTTTGGTGGTTAATATTTTTGTGGAAACTGTGATTTTTCAATGCTGACAATAATATGAACCATTATTAATACAGTAAGTGAGCACCAAATCAGCATATGTGACCCTGGACCACAAAATGTCTTAAATGTCAATTTTTCGAAATTGAGATTTATACATCATATGAAAGCTGAATAAATGAGCTTTCCATTGACATTTGGTTTGTTTGGATCGGACAATATTTGGCCGAGATACAACTATTTGAAAATCTGGAATCTGAGGGTGCAAAAAAATCAAAATACTGAGAAAATCGCCTTTAAAGTTGTCCAAATGAATTCTTAGCAATGCATATTACTAATCAAAAATTAAGTTTTGATACATTTACGGTAAGAAATTTACAAAATATCTTCATGGAACATGATCTTTACTTAATATCCTAATGATTTTTGGCATAAAAGAAAAATGTATCATTTTGACCCATACAATGTATTTTTGGCTACAAATATACCCCAGCGACTTAAGACTGGTTTTGTGGTCCAGGGTCACATATTAGAATGATTTCTGAAGGATCATGTGACAGTTCTCTCAAAAGGATTAAAAAACGTAATTATTCTAAACTTAAAATATACATTTATCAAGACGTCATAATGTTGACAGTATTGTTGTTGTGATGGTGATGATTATTGTAATAGTATTGATGGTAGTACCATCTCAAGTCCATAGACCCCTTCATTGTGGGGTCCTAATTTTTCTTTTGGTACTATAACATCTTTAAACAATCTTGTTTATGGGTGTGTTTCTGCACTGCTTCGAGGCAGTGTGGTCCTGCAATTAGGAGTTTGAAGCTGAAGGCAGCAGGGTTGGGTGAGGGGATCCAGGAGGGATGCATGCTGGGGAATGAGGCGGCCCGAGGCTCTCTGAAAGCCAGATGCAGCATTGTCTCTCTGGAATTGGGGGGTTGTTTTGTGGAGGTGATGGCTCCTCTCGGGGACAGCTTGGATTACTAAACACAGGAGAGGAATTTCACACACATCCTCGGTGTGTGTACGTGAGAGACTGGAAAGGGGGAAGGGCTTCTTGATATTGGTGTTGAAACGTCATTAGGATGTCTTGCTAGAAAAGCTTATACTTAAAGGGATAGTCCACCCAAAAATGAAAATTCTGTCATCATTTGTTCACCCTCAAACCTGTATGAGTTTATATACTTTTCTACGAAACAAAAAGAAGATATTTTGAAGAATGTGGGTAACCAAACAGTTTCGGTTCCCATTGACTTTTTGTCCATACAGTGGTCAATCTTAAGTCTTAACTGTTTAATTACCAACATTCTTTAGAATATCTCCTTTTATGTTCCACAAAAGAAAGAATGTCATACAAGTATGGAAGAACGTGATGACAGAAGTTTCATTTTTGGGTGTTCTATCCCTTTAAATCAACATGAAATCCAATTAGACCCAGCTTATAGTCATAATAGACATTCCTTGTATTGTTGGGGAATAGTTCATCATTAATATGAAGTTATTTAGAATGAAAAATGGTCATTTTTAACCAAAATGTAATGCAAAATGTAACACCACTTTCCCCATATTTGCAGCAAATGCACCAAGCCTCCTTATCTATATATCGTATTTCACTTGGAAATATGTTAAACTGCATTACATTACGATGTAAAATGGGTTGCAAACAGCCTTATGTTGATTGCAAGTTTTGCAATCACAGAAAAGGATAGTAGGGAACTTTAGTTAGAATCAGTGTTTTAATTGAAACAAAGCTGAAATAAAATTAAATAAAAATATGACATGAAAAAATGACAAATGTTTCATTAGCAACTACCTAAAATTAAAACTAAAAAATAAAAATAAATTAAAGCTAAGTAGAAATATTTAAATAGAAATAAAACTAATAGAAATGACAAAAGTGTTCACATAATTCACATGAAAAAAATATAAACACACGCATATATATTAAAGCTAATTCAGAATACTAATAAATACTGTAATAGTATATAAATAATACTAAAATAACTTGACACAGCCAAGGGTGACACTAGGCTCCTAAAATGTTTTTAGTGATCTGTTAAATGCAGTAAAACTAGGTGTGAACAACAACAAAAGGGTGCAAGAGACAGTACTGAGGCACATTTGGTGGGCTTGTAAAATCAGTGAAGCGGTTAGAAACACCATATTTGGAAGCTCTAGATGGTAGAGGTTTTCAGTACTGATTAAGATATACAGAAAACAAATCTCTTTTAGAGACCACTTTGTCCAAAAGTAAGGAGAAGGAAGTTAAGTAAACTATTTTAGATAGATTTACAGTATGTAATGGAATATTTACAGGTGATATGTCTTGACGGTTTTATTACCTTCTAAAGTGCTGCACAGAGTCTGGAGTAATGGTCTTCTCTCTTCAAGGTAAACACATTCCAAGTGGTGCTTGCGTACAATGAGAAGGATACTTATGCACTCTTCCTATATCCTGAGGATGGCCTGCAGTTTTTTGGGACACGGCCCAAAGAATCTTACAATGTCGAAATTGAGCTTCCAGCTCGTGTGGGCTTCACCAGAGGAGAGCTGTCTTTCCTCTTCTTTTCCCGGACAGAGGGGCCATACTACAGCGTCACCAGCGATGAGCAGTCCGTCAAAAACCTTTACCAGTAAGCATCAGAGGAATTACCGTTTTAAAATAAAATAACTTTTTCTTTTAGAAGTAATACAGAAAATTACTCATAAATAAACAAAAAATGTTATTATATTATTAAATGTTATTAATTTGTGTTTTCCATAAATAAAAATCTAATATAACATAAACATTTTATTTATACACTACCATTCCGTGCTCACTAAGGCTGTATTTATGTGATAAAAAAAACAGAAGAAAATGTGAAATTGTACTTTACTGTTTTTTACTTTAATATATTTTAAGATGTAATTTATTGATGTGATGGCAAAGCTGAATTATCAGCAGTCATTACTTTTATCTTCAGGAATCATTCTAAGATGCTGATTTGATGCAGAATTATATTATAAATATTGCAAACAGCTGTGCTGAATTTTGTGAAAACCATGATGTTTGCATTTAATGCTTTTATTTGAAGTCTTTTGTAACATTATAAGTATCTTTACTGTCACTTTTAACCAATTTAATGCATCCTTGCTAAAAAAACCCCCAAAAACAATACAATCTTACAATAGTGTATGAACAGAAAAACAGAACATTAAATGTTTATTTGATATACATTTATGAATTTAAATTAATAATATTGCATATTTTATATTATATTGTAAATTATATTATAAAATAAAAACAGTAATTTAAAGAGTTTTCTTTAGTTAATTTTAAAATGAATTTGAATTGCCATGATTAAAATGATAATTTTATAATTTAATATTCTAACTCTCTTCAGAAAAGGAAACATAGGAGAGCGTGGCGTTTGGCTCTTCCACATTGGAAACAGATATTCCTTCCATAATGTCGTTCCTGCAAAGCATGAGGCTGTTTTCACCAAAGTTCCCCCAGTCCTGGATGCTGTGTTCCCTGATGAAGACTATACAGACACAGATGAGGAAGAGTATGATCCCATCGATCCTGACTTCCAAGATCCCACCACAACGGAGTTTCTTGAGCCAGAGGAAGACTCCTCAATACTGGAGCGTCTCAAACAGGAGGTACCCCTTGGTCAGTCTCCCCGTCAGCCCACAGAGTCTGGTCCAGGCGAGTTTCCTCAGCCAGATCCCCATAATCTCCCCCCGGAGGACGTGACCCAGCCCCAGCGGCCATTACCAAAGCACGCAATTCTGCAGGTGTACCCAAACCGTGTGAAGGACAGCCCACCTTCAGGTGGTCAAGTGTTCAGTGTTGAGGAGAAAGTGAACTTTGACTCTGGAGGTGAGAGTAGAATGATTGTGATCCATAACCAATACTGATATATATCGAACGAACCTTTGCTAAGCGCCGCCCTAAAAATGTTACTGACCAGTCGTACTTTAGCAACGGTTGCCATCTGCCATCTTTTGCATATTTCTAACGTATGTTTCTTAGTGCGTTTAGAAACCAGTGTTGTTATTGTTAACTAAAAGTAACTCTTTTTAAAACTAAAAATGTATTTTCTATAATTGAAATAAACCTAAATAAAACAAAATATAAATATTATATGAAAAATTTAAACCAAAAAAAGGGGAAAAAAAAGATAAATAGAAAAAACAAAAACTAACAAATGACAAAACATAAAAATAAAAATACTGTAAAAATAAAAACGGTAAAAAACAAATAAATTTTAAAAAATTCTTTATAATAATAATAATAATAACCTAAATAGAAAAATGACAACATAAAATTAATAAAACTTAAAAACTGTACTGTAAAAATAAAAAAACTTCTGTAAAAATAACTCAAAATATTAATAATAGTATATAAATAATACTGAAATAACATTGTTATCAATTTTCCAGCAGTGTAGCCATAATTATTATACACTGAATAATATTGTGATCATGTTTTTGTCACTTAAGAACACTTTTAGCTTTGCGAATTAACATATAACTTTAATATTTGCAAATGGACACATAATTTACTGAGCATTTACACCAACAAAATGACACAACAATTTTATACAAATTTCATTTCTTTTTTCTCTTCTCTCCAAAACACCATTAATGGCCAAAAGGAATATCAGTTAAATACAAAATCCTTAAAATTCTCATACATAGGCATGCATGCAAGTATTATTATTATAAGTCTGTCTTTTTTTTAATGCGTTACTTCGATACATATATTATTTGATTTAGTATTGTGACTTCCTATTATTCAGTATTATCTATCAAAACAATCCAGAGAGAACTCAAGATTGTGTAGGAGTTAACCTATGACTTATGACTGAGTTTGACTTTACTAGCCTATTTAAGAGCAATTTGTCTCTCTTTCCGCTCTCTCCCGCAGTCATCCATTACTCAACCGATAATAAAGAGACATGTGAGCGCTACCAGCAGCAGTGCAGTCAGAACGCACGCTGCACAGACTATTCCACCGGCTTCTGCTGTCACTGCAACTCAGGGTTCTACGGCAACGGCCGCCACTGCCTGCCAAACGGTAAGACTGCTGTAAAAAGACCCGTTGTAAAAGCTACACATAACATGACCTTGTTCTGAAAGTATGAACAACATTCGCAGCACATCTCTGGGGATATATTACCAGTGTTTCTCTTTCCAACACACTATTTTAAGAGTAAAGATGTATATTTTTGTAACGCAGAGGAATTTGTCGATAAAATTTTGATTTGGTATGCAAATTCCAAACAGTTGTTTCCTGTCAAACTTGGTCTTTTACTGACTGCTTCACTTGCGTGCCTAGTGGCCGCTAATTGTCTGTAATTGGCGAACGCTTGTGTTAACTGGCTGCGGTAATACCCAC
Source organism: Acrossocheilus fasciatus (assembly GCA_036784905.1). Taxonomy (NCBI): domain Eukaryota; kingdom Metazoa; phylum Chordata; class Actinopteri; order Cypriniformes; family Cyprinidae; genus Acrossocheilus; species Acrossocheilus fasciatus. The sequence goes on along the minus strand of CM071954.1, from coordinate 7,770,456 downwards.
AACTTATTCCACAGTCTTTTTAATAAGAGTTGTGGCTGCCACATCAATTTTGTGGGAGGTTTTATGTCGGAAACACTTGATCTTTTGGAAAACCTGAGTGGATTTCCCTAGTGAATCATTCAGCAGCCCTCATGGGGCTTGAGGAACAGGATCTTTTCAAGACAATGACATCATATTGGCCTTGTATGACTGTAATTTACCTGTGAACATCGACTCCATGTTTGTGTGAAAGAAATCTTGAGCCCTGTTTCAAAGTCAAATCAGGCTTGTGCTGAATGACAGACATTTGTGTCTGAGAGAAAATATTCAGTGGAAAAGCTTCCTCAGCTGTTGGATATGCATGTGTATACAGTAGGAGCTTTGTGTGAGGACGGTGAGGGAGGTGGTGTAGAGGGAGAACTATCCAAAACCACTCTGAAACAGCTGAGTAACTGGAGAAATTGTAGCTTTTGAGAGCAGTTTGTAGATTAAAGAAATAGTTCACCCCAAAATGTTTTTTTTTTTTTCGTAATAAAACCTTGCCCTACTCTCAAAACACACAAACACACAAAAAAATTCTCATACAGCAAAATAGGGATGTAATGATGCACCCTGAGCTAGTTGAAAATCGATACAAATATGTGAAAATTCAAATCGGGTTGAGATGTTAAATGAATTGCGATACAGTTGGGGGAAGGGGTTTATATAAATGGAGTGTCTATTTACACTTAGTGCAAATAGCCTGCCTTGTTGGCAGAGGCTGTTTACAGTAACTTGGGATTGGGATAGTCAACATTATAAAAAATGTCTATGAATCATCAGCTCCAGTGGTGCAGATGGTAAAGCTCATGCTGTGGTCTTTTTGACGAGATCCACCCGGGTTCGAATCTGCCTTTTGCCAAGCTTTTTTTTTCTCCCTTTTCAAAGCTCATATCACATCATAAAGGTATTTATTTTCTATAAATATTAAGGAAATAACCAAAAGGTGGAAAATAAAGTATCAGGTAGGGTTAGGGTGGGTGTAAGGAGGGCTTTATTGTACCAATAAGGTGGCATCCATTTAATAATTTGAATTGAATTAAAATGATAATTTACACTCAATATGTTATTATTGCATACTGTTTTAAAATGTAATACAATACTGAAGTGCAGGTAATTGCCACTATTTGCAACAAGTAGTATAAATAGCAGAAAATCCTGCTATTTTAACATAGTGTAAATAGAATCTATAACTGCCTTATGTAAATGTATTCCTGAGTGGAACTGACTGTCTTCAGAAAAGTTTAGATAATATTTTCCTTCATCTTGCCTCTGTATAATGCATATTAAAGTAGTGTTCATAGAGAGTGAATAGAATTTAATAGAATAGTTCATCCCAAAATAAAAATTTGCTGAAAATTTACTCATCCTCAGGCCATCCAAGATATAGATGAGTTTATTCATCGTAACAGATTTGGAGAAATTTAGCATTAATTACTTGCTCACCAATGGATCCTCTGCAGTGAATGGGTGCCGTCAGTCCAAACACCTGATAAAATCTTATAAGAAACAAAAACCTTATAAGAAACAAATCTTTCATTAAGAAGTTTTTAACTTTAAACTGTTGCTTCTGGCTAAAATTGAGTCTTAAATTTGTGTTTATTTATTAAGATTATTTTCATGAATAAAAACATGTCAGAAGTATAAACTTTGGTTGGTCACAAATCTTAGTTTCTGAAATAATCCAAAAGCCAAAGGAAAAATCCAACTGACTCTTTTGTCAAGGGAACCAGGGTGATGCTAACTTCCGAACTAGCCTAAAAATACGTCATCCCTTCAGCACTCTATTGATTTCTTCTGAATTTCAGCACATTTAATCCTTATTTTAACCTCTCAGATTTAGTTCTCAACTCAGAGAATTATTTAGCTATCCACATACTTGCAAAAGATCATTATAAGTAAAAGTTTTTGATTTTATCTCCATCTTGTCCTCAGGTGCTCCTCATCGTGTGAATGGAAAGGTCAGAGGGACTGTACTGGTGGGTGGCACAGCAGTGCAGCTGGACAGCATCGACCTGCACGCCTACATCGTGGTGGGTGACGGACGAGCGTACACTGCTATCAGTGAGGTCCCAGAGCCGGTGGGCTGGGCCCTCATGCCCGTGGCCCCCATTGGAGGTCTGTTTGGTTGGCTCTTCGCCCTGGAGCTGCCAAACAGCCTTAATGGCTTCAGTATCACCGGTGAGGTTCTCTTTTTCTACTTCTTTTATGGTGTAGAATGTTTGTTAAACATATGGCCTCCTGCTGAGAGATTTTAGGCTTAGAGGTTTTGTTCTCGCTAATAGAGTCCCACAAGGGCTTTGCTCGTCTGATATGTACTCAACCACTTCCCCTAATTTAAGTCAGGTGCCATTATATAATAATATGTTTTCACTTTGTATGAAAAAGCCTGTTTTTTTCTTTTTGAAAAACACTTGAATGTTCATCAAGCAACATTATGGGTCACAGCTCCCATCTGGATCTTATTTCGTGATATTTGTTTGCAGTAAAATGAGTGAGCAAGAACACTGCTTTTTAACTACCTTTAATCATGTTGAAAACCACCATTTCTGTTTCGCAGGTGCCGAATTCACTCGCCGTGCTGATGTGACCTTCTATCCCGGTAACCAGCGTCTCAGCATCGTCCAGACAGCTACGGGTTTGGATACCCAGAACTACCTCAATGTGGACACTCATTTACAGGGCAGTGTTCCCTTCATCCCTCCTGGTGCAACGGTGCAGATGGAGCCATTTAAGGACACCTACCATTATTATCCTTCATGTAAGTTCTGGAGGAAGAATTTGAGGAATAAATATATCTGTACATCTTTATTTAATGACCCTAGCCTGGTCCAATTTCAGAGTGTTTTTCCTGATTGATTTTTTTAAAAATTTTTATTTATATTTTATTTTATTTTAATAATGTTTTGTAATATTACTGTGTATTTTTGATCAAATTAATTTCTTGGTGTGCATAAAAAATGTTTCAAAAACAAAAATAAATGTTATCAACCCCAAACTTTTAAATGGTATAAGTTATGGACTTGTGGAGAATGGATTAGTTATAAAAAAAAAAAGGAAAAGGAAAAGAAAATGTAAGCTAAAAAAAGAAAGATCTTGTGACGTCTCCCGTCTCCTCTACTTCCTTTCAGAGGAAGCTGTGTCTGATCTTGCTGAACGTGAGGTTGCTTAACAATCAAATCCTGTGGGATTTTGGGTCTAGAATTGAAGCCCAAAGTTTGCTGTGAATTGCTTTCCTCTTTTTCCTGTTCTCAGTGATTACCTCCACATCCGTGCGTGAGTTTACAGTCGTGTCAGCTGAAAATGGAGCAGAGACCCACACTTTCCAGGTCAAACAGAACATCACATACAGGGACTGCTCTCACGGGCCCCGCAACAGACTGGAGACGCTGGAACTGAGAATGGAGCGCATATTTGTTATGTACGTCAAAGAAGAACGCATCCTTCGATATGCCATCACCAACAAGATCGGCCCTCTTGGAGGTAGGCTGCCAGCATGTCGTTTTTGATGTGAATGTGATAATGTCCCAGTCAAGTTTGTTGAAGTCAGGATGAAATGAAAGTAGCAACAGATCTTTTCTTCCGTAATGTGACATGCATTCAAGTGTGACAAATTATCATAAAAAGAAAAAAATATGGGACAGGCATTTGTTTTTTGCATCAGTCGTTGATTGGATGTTGAGATGTGGGCGTGTATGTGAACTTTAAGGGGTGGGGTTTAAGCAGACTAAATGCTTGGAGAAGTCCAGCACATGTTACCAGAGAGAAGTCTATCATTTGTGCATGGATTAATGGTTTATAATAAGATCTATAGCATGCATTTAGAAAACAGATAGGCTCAATTTTTTGTATTTTGGTAGTTTTTGTAATTTGTTGGTCTCAAAAAACACTGGGTTCAGGGTTAGCATATCTTTTAACCCTGGATTGCACAGCCAAAAGTATTTTGTTTAGCAGCAGACAACCAATTGTAAAGTGCCTCAATTCTTGCCTAATTAATTATTCAGGAACTTTGTGCAGTTACAGTATGGTTCACATGCTGATTTTGTATTTTTTGTTGTTGTTGTATTTGCTGATATAAATGCTGATTTACATTGTGACACTTTCACCATTTGACAAGCAGTTATTTCAGAGTTTTTCAAACTCTTTCATATGTAAATAAGAACATTAAGAAATAATTCTGAAACATTTTTCAGAATTTTCAGGACCTGACTTTAGAACTGAATTTTGAAACCTAACTACCCATGACTAATTACTATCCCAGGGTGAAATATGTGAAACATGTTACAAGATAACCCAGGATTATATAAACTTAGGGTTTGGAATTAGACCAGCTTTACAGTTTCAAGTGTGGGAAAAGCCCATCTGTTGTTTATTTTGGTGTCGTCTTCTCAATTTTTGTGAAAAAAATCTGCATAAAACCTTCCTTACTTATTGTCCCTATATGTGGCCTCCTGCTCGTCCTTAATTTAGACCGACCCTCATTTTTGGCATAGTTTCTTTATTAACATGCTGACTGATGTGGCAATGAGATGTCTGGCTCTCACACAGGACTTACATTGGCATGAGTTCAGCTGCCTTCCCATCATGCAAAATAGGAGGTCTAAGATAACCACCCCGAACCACCTGCTGCTTTCTACCACAGCCTGGCATTAGACAGCAGACCCAGGGGCTGGAGAGAGGAGGACTGCACTTTAAATTAACTATGTCTGTGAAGTGAGCCTGTGGCATTTTACAAGGCTTTGTGTGTGCAGTTTGTAACAAATCCCTTTATCCAGCAAGTTCCCTTAAGGAATAATTCAAACGTTTCTTTTTTAGCCCCTCGATTTGTGACCTTGTAAGGCTGTGTAGTTCCCAAAAGAGGATTTAGTGGGACGATGGTGGTTTGTATGGCCCTCTGGTTCCCGGCTGGTGCTGTAGATGTTGACTTTAGGATGATAAGTGGGGCTGGGATGAGCATATCACCAGCTGTGTTGTATCTAGTCAGTGGGCCGAATAAGATCCAGTTTCCTAGAGTTGCACAATCGTCAAAACCTGATGTGACCTTCCTTTCGTTCGCAATGGATTGCAAGTTTATATGTGAAGGTAGAGCATCCCTGCATTGCATCATAATGAATTTACTCTTCACCATTAGATGATAAACACATAAACTAAACCTCATTTAGGATAAAAAGTGATAAAACTAATTATGCAAGTGTGTATTGTCTGAGGTAGAGATGTCCATTTTGGTCATTTTGGCTACTTTGAACCCTGCATTCAAATTGGACCGGCCAATATATCATCAAAACATTAGAAGTGAATTGTTTTCACTTGAAAACCAGCTTAAATATTGTTTAAATTGGGTAAAACTATTAGAATTTTATTTATTAATTCAAAATAACAATTTTAGATATTATTGGCCAATATTGGATATTATTCACTCTCATGTTTTTACACTTAGATTACCTTTATCATTAGCTAATGCTCACTTGTAATCTTTAGCAAATCTAAAAAATGAATAACTGTTTTCATGCTATACATTATAATGTTGTGATTGTAAAATTCCCTTTAAAATGTGTGATTTTAGTTTTTAGTGTTTTTAATCAATCAACCAATTAATTAATTAATTCTTTTTCATTGGATTATGGAGAATAATGTTTATTTTATTTTATTTTATTTTATTTTATTTTATTTTATTTTATTTTATTTTATTTTATTTTATTTTATTTTATTTTATTTTATTTTATTTTATTTTATTTTATTTTATTTTATTTTATTTTATTTTATTTTATTTTATTGGAACAAGTTACTGGATTTTATGGCAGATAATAAGATGAACTATGGTTCGTCACCTAATATGTTGTTTCTTAGCCAGATCATGCGCTCTTAAAGTGTTTAGTATTTGTTGAGTAAAATCTCCTCCAGATGTTGATATATAGTCTAAATAGTGAGGGTGATGAATCTCATACTGCTGTTATTATTATGTTCACTCAGATAAAGTATTCATAACGGGGTGGTGGGTGGAGGAATAGTTGCGGAGTGATGTTGTGGGAACAGAAGGACACCCCGGAATCCCTGTACCCAAGAGAGTCACGCATGGCCTCTGGCCGAAGCTGGAAAACACAGCTGCCACTGTCTGTCCAGTGTGTCCAGCACAACTGACGTATGGTAATTAGACCAGTGCTGACACATCTAAGATATTAGATTAGACTGAGGTGGATTCACACGCTTATATGTGACCGTATATCATGTCATTATGGTCCTGCTGACTGTGAATAAGAAGAGCTGGATCTCAGATCTCAGTCATTTCAGAGCAGCTGTTAGTGTTTCATGTGGTTGATGAAGTTTTTTTCCCACAACCTGGGCTGATGGTATTCGTTCAGGGCAAAGTCAGTTCACTAGGTGGCCATCTTGGCAACTCCCTAGAATCTTTTTTCTCGCAATCCAAATTCAGCTCTTATCTATGCCTTCTAAGTTTTACATTTTGTCAGTTCATGCATTCCATGGGAATCAAACCTATGACCTTGGCATTGTTAGCACCATGATCTGATGTTTGAGCTCCAGGAATGCTTGAAACAATGTTATCAATGTAATTCATTCTGCTTCTTCTGCACCAAATCAAACTGTATTTCCCAGGCTGGTTAAACTAATTTCTAGGAAAAAGAGGAATATCTCTAGTTTACCTGAAAGTTAAGACTTCCATTCTGGCACCACCATTATTTTATTTATTTTTATTTTTGCATGAAGAATGATGCTCAAACACAAGAACCTGATTCTGTTGATATCAAAGCTTTAATTACCCACAGTGCAAATTAACATAAAATAACTTCTACATTCATAAATGATCTCTTCAGAGATTGAAAGAAAATATTCTACATTTTTAAGATTAATTAACCGTGAACATTGCAAATGTAGAACCATAGGGAACATTTTTTTATGCTTAAGCTGACCAACATTTTTTTAGTAGCATGGATGGTCTAGAAACATGTCTAACTTGTGTAAATCAAATTATACTTGAGTTTTGGGTTTGTTTAGATGAGTCTGTAGAACAATAATGGTCAGTGTGTTAGGTCAGTCAGTCGGATTCTGTTTCTTCTGGCACAAGTCCTAACACCTTTAATGAGTCTGAGCTCCAAACCCCCCCATCACACACTCTTGAGATAAGTATTGTTGTGTGAACTACACGAGGAGTGTTTCTCTCCAATTAGGGACAGCGGTTTCCCACCTGGTCCATCCACTCCCTTCGTTTTCCTCAAAGTCTTGTGTTAACCAGCGCTCCGCCCCGCTGGTGTGCCGCTGTCCCTTTAATTAGCACAAAGTTGAAAAGAATCCCCCGACCCACTTTGGCAACGTTTGTCCTGTAGTTTCTCTCCACTTTTCCCCCTCCCCTGTGGAGTCACTTTAAAGGGGACCGTCTTTCTCGTTCTCTCTCACTTCAAACAAAAGTCTTCCTGTCTGCCTTTGATAATTGGCCAAATTGGTCCCTGGCCTGGGGTGAGGAAATCAAGCTGTTTTTAATGTGAGATGAGTAGGCGTTGGGTGGGGGTGAAGGTGGTCCGCATGGCCCAAGGGTCCCAACAATGGGTCCCTGATGGTAGGCCGTATGGGTAGGAGCACAATGAAGTCCTGTTGTCTTGGAGTAAGAGGTTTGGTAATGTCACTCGTAGTTTTAGTAATGGTGTGTGAACCACCCTGAGTTTTAAGACCTTTTTAAAGGTGCTGTGTTTTCCAGGTCAAGTACTTTAACCTCCAAGGTCAAATTTAAAGACCATTTGAAATCGTATGGGTTTGTCGGGAAGCAAAGTGTTCACACCTCTCCATATGTTAACACATTTGAATGCACATGTATCACAAAGACCCTCATTACTCAAGGTTTGTGGTTTTATAACATCACTCAGAATAGTCATGTCTGTTGAATTCCCTCTGGCTGTGATGGTTGTAGTAATGAAGTTCCCTCAGTTTTTTTTATTTAGTCATTTTTTAACGAAGCCTCCACTCAGGATGCTGATTTTGGCCGGAGGTTTTAAAACATCTGCAGTGACTCACTCATCAGTGAGTCACATTTCCAGTGTATGTTCCCCATTGGTGAGTTAGTTTAGTATCTTGAATAAACAGTAATGCAATCAAACAGTATTATAAACTGGCACAAATCACTATACACAGAGATTCTGAAAGGGGATTTTTGCAGCGATGCCGTAGAAGAACCTATTTTGGTTCCCTCGGTAAACAGTTCAAGGAATAGTTCACCCAAAAGTGAAAATTTGCTGAAATTTTACTCATGCAAATGAGTTTGTTTCTTGATCAGAAAAGATTAGGAGAAATTTTGCATTACATCACTTGCTCATCAATGGATCCTCTGCAGTGAATGGGTGCCGTCAGAACGAGAGTCCAAAAAGCTTATAAAAACATTACAATAATCCACAAGTAGTCTAATTCAAAGATCTACCGCTTTAAATGCTCATGCTCTTTAAAGTTGTGTGGATTCTGATTGGCTGTCAGTGTTTTTAATTGTTCATCAGTTGGAAAAATTTGTTCTGAAAGTGATTCCAACAACATCGTTCCTCTGTGTCATTATAATTATAGCTATGGTGTGGACTTCCTTATTCTCATAGGATTAACAATTATTAAAAAATGTATTGTTATCATCCTTGGTGTGAACGTGCCTTAACTATTGAACTCTATTGCCCCCCTTTTATAGAAGTGTTTCACTTTGCTTTGCTTTCTATGGGACTGATTCAGTTGAGGTCTATGGAGATTACATCAGAAGTTATTTGTAGTGACATTAGCTCAGTTTGTTGCATTGCTATTTATAATTTGCTTGCCTTCACATCTTTTCACAGCTGGAGACCCAGAGCCAGAAGATGTAAATCCCTGTTACTCTGGAAATCATGACTGTGACACAACTGCACAATGCGTGCCGGGCGAGGGACAGCTGTTTTCGTGCCAATGCGCCACAGGTTACAGAGGAGACGGTCGCAACTGTTATGGTAAGAGAAGTCTCTCCCTGCACAAACACACACGCTTGAGCTGTAAATTCAATTCCAGGTCCTTGACACTCTGTTTAATCAGTCGAGGGTCTGGAATACTCCGGGAATAACCCAAAACCTTCGTCTTCCTTCATTAGAGCCATGCATCTGCGTAACATCAACACTGCAGGTCATTCAGAAGTGGGGTCATCACCACTGTAGTACATTAGCATGACCAGATGTTTCCTATCCAGTGAGGCAGACGCAAAGTAGAGGAAACCCTCAGTGAATCATGAATGTGCCCAGGGGTCTTTCCCCCCGTCTGCTGTCTCTCAACTTCTTCCTCCCACTGTTACCAAGCCAAACAACAGAAAGACTAAACACTCTTTAGGTGGAATGTGGGAGATCTGTGAGCTTGCGGTGAGTCTGAGGAAGATTTGTAAGCGAAGACACATTTCTGTGGCGTTTCTGTTTGAGCTGCACACGCAGAGGCCACATCCTCAGCTTTAAGCTAGATGGGGGGCACAGACCACCTGATATTTCCTCGTTTGAAGAGGGGGGAGAGCAAATCGCACCTCCCCTCCAGAAAACTCCCTATGTACTCATACAGATGTGCGCTTTTTTTATCTTGAGACTCTTATTCCAGATGATATTTGACATGGTGACGTAATGATGTCTGATTTGAGATCAAATTGTGTTTTTGAGTCGATTCTGATTTAGTGATTTGGTTGAACTGATTCACAAAGCAAAAGAGAGCTTGTAGCTGTTGGGCTGCATAAATAGCCTTTGAATTGTATTGCTATCTTATTAAAAATTGTCATATTTCTAACTTGTCAGGGAATATTGACTTGACAACTACATCAGTGCATAATATCAGAAACGAGATGAATGATTCAAAAATCATTTAAACATTTTCTTGAAAAGTTATTTTTTATAAGTTTTATAAAGCTTATTTGCATAAGCTTATTTTCTCAGCCGTCACATTGCTGAACAGACCATTTTTAATAAACATTGCATTTTTTTACAAGTAAAACTGTAAGTTGGAAAGAATATTGTGGAGTAATTAATTCTAATATTAAAATAATATTTCAAAGTATTATTATTAATATTGGTAACAATTTTTGGTTGTTGTTGTTAAAAATTCCTTGATGCAACCTAATTGGAAACTCTTCGCTTTTACTACAAAAATTTCATTTTTAAATAAATTTTATTTGATTCAGTGAATTGTTCATTTTAACTGGTTGTTTGGAACAAATTGATTCAAATTTGAGAATTACATTTTTTTGTGCATCATTTTTTATGTTTATAAAGTGCATTTGCATAAAGTTGCACTTTTCTCAGCATTGTTACATGCCCATAAAACAATTATTTTCTCATTGGAAATGAATAACTTGCTGCTACTTTGTCTCTGTAAATCAGTATATATGTGAACACCCCTTAAGGGATGATTTTTTTCCAGTAAAACTGGAAAGTTGGAAAGAATATTACAAAATAATTTATATTAATGTAATTATTAATATTAATATTGGCAGCAATTATTTATTTTGTAACCTCAGTCATTTTATTTTATTCAGTGAATTGGTTCTTTTAGAAGTGTTTCTTTGGAATAAACCATGTGAACAAAGCGATTCATCAGAATGAATTGGATTTCCCAGTGCGGCTGTCTGCACTTGATTATGTGTGTTTTCTGGCATCATGTTCCTATTAGAGGATAATTTTATCACCTGTCTGAACTCTTCACTCTGGAGTAGATAATAAAGGGGTCAAGGAAAGAGAGCAGAGAAGAATCAAGAGAGAGAGGGGGATCGTGTGTTCCTTACCCTCCCTGTAATTAGCAATGATCAAAACCAGGTCTCCTGCTGACCAGCTCTTAACCCACCCAGAGCCTCAGGCCTTTTCCCACGCACTCCGACAGGGATGACATCCCTCGCTATCTTCCTCTGTCATCACAAACGGCAGGATCGAGGCATGCTTTATCTCTCCAGCACCTGAATGACATGTTTGACGCACACCAAGGCACCCAGCGTCCAAAACAATGAATCTTGTAGTGTGATCGGTTAACATTAGAGTATTATGGGTTGTAATTGAGCAGTTATTCTCTCTCTGTAGATGTGGATGAGTGTGCAGAAGGTCTGAGCTCCTGTGGTGCTCATTCTTACTGTGTGAACCTGCCTGGAAGCCATCGCTGTCAGTGTGAGAGCGGATTTGAGTTTGGATTTGACGGTCGGACATGTCAGGGTAAGAAACATCTTCATTTCCTGTGCAGTCTACCAAACTTGTGTATTCCACATTGGATATTCTTATTTATTTTTCAGAGACAAATGGTTTACAGGAATTGGGCGGCTTTGAATAAAAGAAGAAAAAAAAAGTCATGTCATGCAGTTATTCATATAAAAGTACTGTATGAAAATTAAACTCCCAAAAGGAATGATTTCATTATTAAATTAAATGAAATTATTTATTTACATTTATTGAATTTTTTTTTAATGATTATTTTTATTGGCCCAAGCCTAAAACTGAAAGTTATCTGTGTTGATATCTTAAATAAAATAGTCAATGGCTTTGTTTGGAAGTATATAATACTTCCTGCATATTCCTGTAATAATTATACTACTACTTCTGCAGAACACAGTATTTATTTATAGAATACCTATATAACATGCATAATATTTCTTGACTTTTTATTTGTTTGGACTAAAAGGATTTTTTTAATATCAATTATTTCAATCTTTTAAGCATTATTATTATCTAATTAAAAACATGCAAAATACACTACCTTTCAAAAGTTTATAATAAGAATGATTTTCTTTTTTGAATGAATTTAATGCTTTTATTCAGCAACAATGCCTTCAGTTGATCAAAAGTGACAGTAATGCCATTTGCAATGTTACAAATGATTTCAAATAAATTCTGTTTTTTTTAAACTTTCTATTCATCAAAGAATGTTTCACGGATTCCACAGAAATATTAAGCAGCACGACTGTTTTCAACATTGAAAATAATAAGAATGAAATAATAGCTGTAGAATATTTTAAAATATAAAACAGTTATTTTAAATTGTAATAATTTTTCACAATATTACTGTTTTCACTGTATTTTTGTTCAAATAAATGCAGCCTTGGTGAGCAACACCAACCTTTTGAATGATAGTGTAACTTTTTTTCCAATATAAAACTGGATGTTGCTTGTGGCATTAAACAATTTGGCATCTTACTGTTTTGAATGTTTATTGCTATATATTCTACTGTGCACTATATTGCATACTATATTGCACAGCATGCGTCACAGTCAGCAGTTTATATGTGACTCAGACTGAGTTGTGTGCTGTCAGCTGGATGTGATGTGTTGCAGAGGTTAAATGTTGGTAAAACACAGGCTCATTCTCTCGGCTGAATGCTTTAGGTGAAGGGTTTGCAATGCAGAGAGAGGCATGGGTAACCAGAGACGCTGGGGAAGGGAGGGTATTTTGAAACAATGACCCAATGTCCTCGCTCAGGGAATGTGCGTAGGAGACGCGCAGCTGAAGAACACAAGGGGGTCAGAGGACAGTTAACTCTTCTCCTCTCTGACGGGATTGTGGGAGTTTGGAGCCTTCAGGCAACAGCTAGAATGACTCAGATCAACATCCTGAGAAACGCGCTTAATGCACTGTTTGTTGCGTTCTGGAGTGAGTGTTGTGTTTTGTGGTTTGTGCAGATGTGGATGAGTGTCGTGACCAGCCGTGCCACACCCAGGCCTTGTGCTCAAACAGTCCGGGATCTTTCCAGTGCCAGTGCCAACTGGGATACCATGGAGATGGTTTCCAGTGCCACCCTCAAAATGGTAGTTGTTTGTAGTTATTTAGATCTTTAACTGTTTTATTCAAGTAAAGTCCATAATTCTATAATATCTGGTTCATTTGCATTATAGGTCGCCCCAAGACCCAGTGTGAGCAGCACAGAGACAGACTTCAGAGCGGAAATGGTGGTGTTCGTCCTATAGGAGCCTTCATCCCTCAGTGTGATGAGGAGGGTCAGTACAGGCCGCAGCAGTGCCACGGGTCCACAGGTCACTGCTGGTGTGTGGACAGTAGAGGACAGGAGAGAGCGGGAACCAGAACTCCACCCGGAACCCCATCTATTAACTGTGACGAGCCTGGTAAGAAATAGTCTACAGCAGAGGTGTCCAAACGTTTTACTACGAAAGGCCAAAAATCAAATTTAAAGTATATTTTGCATTATATCTAACTATATTATTTTAAAATTTTGTATTATTATTATTTTTTATTTAATTTTTTTTTCTATAATTAAATAAAATAGAATAAAGATATGCTTCAATGGCATGTTTTCCCCTATTTTTACACCTTCTAGTGGACCAACTTTGGCCTGTGGGCCCTGGTTTGGGCATCTCTGATCTACAAGAACTTTTATTTTTGGGGAAATTTATTTTTGTCACAGTCCTCTCTATCCAAGTCATTTAAATAATATTTCTATTTATTTCTTATTAATTAATTGTCATGGGATCTGTTACAATTACTGTTTTTGTTTGGAATAGACTACCGTTCAGAAGTTTGGGATGAATAAGATTTTAAATTGTTTTTGAAAGAAGTCTTATATGCTTACCAAGGCTGCATTTATTTGATCACAAATACAGTAAAAAACAGTAACATTGTGAAATATTATAACAATAACAGTTTAAAAAAAATTAAAATGTAATTTACTCATGTGATGGCAAAGCTGAATTTTTAGAATCATTACTCCAGTCTTCAGTGTCACATGATACTTCAGAAATCATTCTAACATGCTGAGTTTATGTTCAGGAAACATTTATTATAATTATTAATGTTGAAAACAATTGTGCTGCTTAATATTTTTGTGGAAACTGGAAACTGTTTGATGAACAGAAAGTTCAAAAGAACCTCATTTACTTTAAATATTTGTTTTTGTAACAATGTAAAAGCCTTTCCTGTCACTTTTGATAAAATTTCATGCATCTTTGCTCAATAAAAGTATTAATTTCTTTAAAAAAAAATCCTCAGTACAAATTCGACAAAACAGGCCCTTACCCTGAGTTTAAGGAGGATAACATAAAAATGTGAAGAGATACACCTTTATTGTTGTAGACATATTGCATTCGGCTTTGGAAAAATGTAGGATTTTAGGAAAGGTCGAGGTTTGTTAAAACCACCTGTGTTTACATGGGCAATATTAACATCTGCAATATTATGATCAAAACAGATAATAACTTTATTGGAGTTTACAGTTTGTCAACTCTTAAACTTGCACAAACCCTTTCATTTCATATAAACAAAGGGTTGTGCAAAGGAGTGTAATGAAGGAATAACAATCTCTTGTGTATCTTATCTGCGTCCAGTGCGACCCAAGTCCCAGTGTGAGCAGCACAGAGACAGTCTTCGTAGCAGAGATGGTGACACTGCTCTGATAGGAGCCTTCATCCCTCAGTGTGATGAGGAGGGTCAGTACAGGCCGCAGCAGTGCCACGGGTCCACAGGTCACTGCTGGTGTGTGGACAGTAGAGGACAGGAGAGAGCGGGAACCAGAACTCCACCCGGAGCCCCAACAATAAACTGTGACGAGCCTGGTAAGAAATAGGCCTCCCTCAATAGGTCATCTGTCCTATTATATATAATTTTTCTTTGTTTTTGTTTTTTTAATTAATTTTCATGGGATCTGTTATAGGGCCCTAGCAGTTGCTCTATTTTTGGACTATCTCCAAACTCTAGATGCTTTTCAAATTTCAGATGCTGTTATTTTAACATAATTTATATACTTTTTTAGTATTTATTAACATTTTGACATAGCTTTTATTTTTATATTTTCAGTTTAAATTTTGTCTTTATTTTAGCGCAAATTTGAGTGATTTTCATATGTGTATTTGTCATTTTTATAACTTTTTTAAATATATCTATTAATTTTAATTCATTTTTATTTAAGTTTTAGCAATTTTAGTACTCCAACTCAAACTTAAGATAATAAATGATATTCGCTTCAATTCTGATTGTGTCAAAATATCAGTGCTGGTACTACTAGATCTTAGTGCTGCGTTTGACACTGTTGATCATAACATACTTCTAGAGAGACTGGAAAACTGGATCGGGCTTTCTGGGATGGTACTCAAATGGTTCAGGTCATACTTAGAAGGGAGAGGTTATTATGTGAGTATAGGAGAGCATAAGTCTAAGTGGACGTCCATGACATGCGGAGTCCCACAAGGCTCAATTCTTGCACCACTCTTGTTTAGCCTGTATATGCTCCCACTAAGTCAAATAATGAGAAATAACCAAATTGCCTATCACAGCTATGCTGATGATACCCATATTTACCTAGCCTTATCTCCAAATGACTATAGCCCCATTGACTCCCTCCGCCTATGCATTGATGAAATTAACTGTTGGATGTGCCAGAACTTTCTTCAGTTAAACAAGGAGAAAAATGAAGTCATTGCATTTGGAAACAAAGACGAAGTTCTCAAGGTGAATGCATACCTTGACTCTAGGGGTCAAACAACTAACAATCAAGTCAAAAATCTTGGGGTGTTTCTGGAGACAGACCTTAGTTTTAGTAGTCATGTCAAAGCAGTAACTAAATCAGCATACTATCATCTCGAAAACATTGCAAGAATTAGATGTTTTCTTTCCAGTCAAGACTTGGAGAAACTTGTCCATGCCTTCATCACCAGCAGGGTGGATTATTGTAATGGTCTCCTCACCGGCCATCCAAAGAAGACCATTAGACAGCTGCAGCTCATCCAGAACGCTGCTGCCAGGATTCTGACTAGAACCAGAAAATTTGAGCATATCACACCAGTCCTCAGGTCCTTACACTGGCTTCCAGTTACATTTAGGATTGATTTTAAAGTACTTTTACTCATTTATAAATCTCTCAATGGCCTAGGACCTAAATACATTGGAGATATGCTCACTGAATATAAACCTAACAGACCACTCAGATCATTAGGATCGAGTCAGTTAGAAATACCAAGGGTTTACACAAAACAAGGGGAGTCCGCTTTTAGCTATTATGCCGCCCGCAGTTGGAACCAGCTTCCAGAAGAGATCAGACGTGCTAAAACATTAGCCACATTTAAATCCAGACTCAAAACTCTTCTGTTTAGCTGTGCATTTGTTGAATGAGCACTGTGCTACGTCCGAACTGATTGCGCTATGTATAATCATTTTCTGTTCTTAAATGTTTTAAATTCATTTTAAATCAATTTTTAAATCACTTTGTTTTTATTGTTGTGATTATTATTATTTTTAATTCCTTGTTATTATTATTATTTTTAATGACTATTTCACTTCCTTTTATGTAAAGCACTTTGAATTACCAATGTGTATGAAATGTGCTTCATAAATAAACTTGCCTTGCCTTATTTACTTTCTGTTAGTGGCCAAGGCAACATTTCTGATTTTAATTTTAAAGTGTTTTAAGTTTACATTTTTCATTTAATATTTAGGGGAGGTTGAATGTCATGAGAACCACCAGAAACATTAATTTTATCAAAAACTCTGTAACTTTATTGAAGTAACTTTATGGCTGAGATTTTTCTATTGAGGGGTGTGATGAGAGAATAACAAACTCTTTTCTATCCCAAGTGCGTCCCAAGACCCAGTGTGAGCAGCACAGAGACAGTCTTCGTAGCAGAGATGGTGACACTGCTCTGATAGGAGCCTTCATCCCTCAGTGTGATGAGGAGGGTCAGTACAGGACGCAGCAGTGCCACGGGTCCACAGGTCACTGCTGGTGTGTGGACAGTAGAGGACAGGAGAGAGCGGGAACCAGAACTCCACCCGGAGCCCCAACGATAAACTGTGACGAGCCTGGTAAGAAATAGGCCTCCCTCAATAGGTCATCTGTCCTATTATATATAATTTTTCTTTCTTTTTTTAATTAATTGTCATGGGATCTGTTATAGAGCTGTAGAAGTTGCACTTTTTTTTTGGACTATCTCCAAACTGTAGATGCTTTGCAAATTTCAGATGCTGTTATTTTAACACAATTTACAGGTGCATCTCAATAAATTAGAATGTTGTGGAAAAGTTCATTTATTTATGGAATTCCACTTAAATCTCAACAAATTAGAATATGGTGACATGCCAATCAGCTAATCAACTCAAAACACCTGCAAAGGTTTCCTGAGCCTTCAAAATGGTCTCCCAGTTTGGTTCACTAGGCTACACAATCATGGGGAAGAATGCTGATCTGACAGTTGTCCAGAAGACAATCATTGACACCCTTCACAAGGAGGGTAAGCCACAAACATTCATTGCCAAAGAAGCTGGCTGTTCACAGAGTGCTGTATCCAAGCATGTTAACAGAAAGTTGAGTGGAAGGAACAAGTGTGGAAGAAAAAGATGCACAACCAACCGAGAGAACCGCAGCCTTATGAGGATTGTCAAGCAAAATCGATTCAAGAATTTGGGTGAACTTCACAAGGAATGGACTGAGGCTGGGGTCAAGGCATCAAGAGCTACCACACACAGACGTGTCAAAGAATTTGGCTACAGTTGTCATATTCCTCTTGTTAAGCCACTCCTGAACCACAGACAACATCAGAGGCGTCTTACCTGGGCTACGGAGAAGAAGAACTGGACTGTTGCCCAGTGGTTCAAAGTCCTCTTTTCAGATGAGAGCAAGTTTTGTATTTCATTTGGAAACCAAGGTCCTAGAGTCTGGAGAAAGGGTGGAGAAGCTCACAGCCCAAGTTGCTTGAAGTCCAGTGTTAAGTTTCCACAGTCTGTGATGATTTGGGGTGCAATGTCATCTGCTGGTGTTGGTCCATTGTGTTTTTTGAAAACCAAAGTCACTGCACCCGTTTACCAAGAAATTTTGGAGCACTTCATGCTTCCTTCTGCTGACCAGCTTTTTAAAGATGCTGATTTCATTTTCCAGCAGGATTTGGCACCTGCCCACACTGCCAAAAGCACCAAAAGTTGGTTAAATGACCATAGTGTTGTGTGCTTGACTGGCAGCAAACTCACCAGACCTGAACCCCATAGAGAATCTATGAGGTATTGTCAAGAGGAAAAGGAGAAAAAAGAGACCAAAAAAAATGCAGATGAGCTGAAGGCCACTGTCAAAGAAACCTGGGCCTCCACACCACCTCAGCAGTGCCACAAACTGATCACCTCCATGCCACGCCGCATTGAGGCAGTAATTAAAGCAAAAGGAGCCCCTACCAAGTATTGAGTACATGTACAGTAGTAAATGAACATACATTCCAGAAGGCCAACAATTCACTAAAAATGTTTTTTTATTGGTCTTATGAAGTATTCTAATTTGTTGAGATAGTGAATTGGTGGGTTTTTGTTAAATGTGAGCCAAAATCATCACAATTAAAAGAACAAAAGACTTAAACTACTTCAGTCTGTGTGCACTGAATTTATTTAATACATGAGTTTCACAGTTTGAGTTGAATTACTGAAAACTTTTCCACGACATTCTAATTTATTGAGATGCACCTGTATATACTTTTTTAGTATTTATTAACATTTTGACACAGCTTTTATTTTTGTATTTTCAATTTAAATTTTGTCTTTATTTTAGCGCAAGTTTTAGTGATTTTCATATGTGTATTTGTCATTTTTAAATGTATCTATTAAGTTAAATTTATTTTAATTTTAAAGAGTTTTAAGTTTACATTTAATATTTGGTTTTATTTTAGTTAGGGGAGGTTGAATGTCATGAGAACCACCAGAAACATTAATTTGATCAAAAACTCTGGCTGAGATTTTTCTACTGAGGGGTGTGATGAGAGAATAATAAACCTCTTTTCTATCCCAAGAGCGTCCAGTGCGTCCCAAGACCCAGTGTGAGCAGCACAGAGACAGTCTTCGTAGCAGAGATGGTGACACTGCTCTGATAGGAGCCTTCATCCCTCAGTGTGATGAGGAGGGTCAGTACAGGCCGCAGCAGTGCCACGGGTCCACAGGTCACTGCTGGTGTGTGGACAGTAGAGGACAGGAGAGAGCGGGAACCAAAACTCCACCCGGAGCCCCAACAATAAACTGTGACGAGCCTGGTAAGAAATAGGCCTCCCTCAATAGGTCATCTGTCCTATTATATATAATAATTCAATTTTTTAAACAATTAATTTTCTTTCATAGATGGGCAGAAATTGTTCTTTGTCGAAATATGTCCTTAAATTCTAGATTCTACTTCACCAGTGTTATTTAATTATTATTTATGTACTTATATATTATTATTAACATATATTATAGTACTTATTCATATTTTATTATTTTGTTTTCAGTTTTCATTTTAATTATTTTAATTTTAAGTTTTAGCAATTTTCTTATGTGATTTTGTCTTTTTCCCTATATTTCTATAGAAGTATTTCTATATAGCATTAATTATATTTTATTTCAGTTCAAGTAATTTTAGCACGTTCAGAAAAGTTTCCATATTAGTTACGAATAACAATACTGTTAATTTCTAATAAAATACTTAAGGGGAGGTTGAAATTTGTTAGGACCACCTGCAAGATTTTTTTTACTGAGGGGTGTGATGAGAGAATAATAAACCTCTTTTCTATCCCAAGTGCGTCCAGTGCGTCCCAAGACCCAGTGTGAGCAGCACAGAGACAGTCTTCGTAGCAGAGATGGTGACACTGCTCTGATAGGAGCCTTCATCCCTCAGTGTGATGAGGAGGGTCAGTACAGGCCGCAGCAGTGCCACGGGTCCACAGGTCACTGCTGGTGTGTGGACAGTAGAGGACAGGAGAGAGCGGGAACCAGAACTCCACCCGGAGCCCCAACGATAAACTGTGACGAGCCTGGTAAGAAATAGGCCTCTCTCAATAGGTCATCTGTCCTATTATATATAATTTTTCTTTCTTTTTTTAATTAATTGTCATGGGATCTGTTATAGAGCTGTAGAAGTTGCACTTTTTTTTTGGACTATCTCCAAACTGTAGATGCTTTGCAAATTTCAGATGCTGTTATTTTAACACAATTTACAGGTGCATCTCAATAAATTAGAATGTCGTGGAAAAGTTCATTTATTTATGGAATTCCACTTAAATCTCAACAAATTAGAATATGGTGACATGCCAATCAGCTAATCAACTCAAAACACCTGCAAAGGTTTCCTGAGCCTTCAAAATGGTCTCCCAGTTTGGTTCACTAGGCTACACAATCATGGGGAAGAATGCTGATCTGACAGTTGTCCAGAAGACAATCATTGACACCCTTCACAAGGAGGGTAAGCCACAAACATTCATTGCCAAAGAAGCTGGCTGTTCACAGAGTGCTGTATCCAAGCATGTTAACAGAAAGTTGAGTGGAAGGAACAAGTGTGGAAGAAAAAGATGCACAACCAACCGAGAGAACCACAGCCTTATGAGGATTGTCAAGCAAAATCGATTCAAGAATTTGGGTGATCGTCACAAGGAATGGACTGAGGCTGGGGTCAAGGTATCAAGAGCTACCACACACAGACGTGTCAAGGAATTTGGCTACAGTTGTCATATTCCTCTTGTTAAGCCACTCCTGAACCACAGACAACGTCAGAGGCGTCTTACCTGGGCTACGGAGAAGAAGAACTGGACTGTTGCCCAGTGGTCCAAAGTCCTCTTTTCAGATGAGAGCAAGTTTTGTATTTCATTTGGAAACCAAGGTCCTAGAGTCTGGAGAAAGGGTGGAGAAGCTCACAGCCCAAGTTGCTTGAAGTCCAGTGTTAAGTTTCCACAGTCTGTGATGATTTGGGGTGCAATGTCATCTGCTGGTGTTGGTCCATTGTGTTTTTTGAAAACCAAAGTCACTGCACCCGTTTACCAAGAAATTTTGGAGCACTTCATGCTTCCTTCTGCTGACCAGCTTTTTAAAGATGCTGATTTCATTTTCCAGCAGGATTTGGCACCTGCCCACACTGCCAAAAGCACCAAAAGTTGGTTAAATGACCATAGTGTTGTGTGCTTGACTGGCCAGCAAACTCACCAGACCTGAACCCCATAGAGAATCTATGAGGTATTGTCAAGAGGAAAAGGAGAAAAAAGAGACCAAAAAAAATGCAGATGAGCTGAAGGCCACTGTCAAAGAAACCTGGGCCTCCACACCACCTCAGCAGTGCCACAAACTGATCACCTCCATGCCACGCCGCATTGAGGCAGTAATTAAAGCAAAAGGAGCCCCTACCAAGTATTGAGTACATGTACAGTAGTAAATGAACATACATTCCAGAAGGCCAACAATTCACTAAAAATGTTTTTTTATTGGTCTTATGAAGTATTCTAATTTGTTGAGATAGTGAATTGGTGGGTTTTTGTTAAATGTGAGCCAAAATCATCACAATTAAAAGAACAAAAGACTTAAACTACTTCAGTCTGTGTGCACTGAATTTATTTAATACATGAGTTTCACAGTTTGAGTTGAATTACTGAAAACTTTTCCACGACATTCTAATTTATTGAGATGCACCTGTATATACTTTTTTAGTATTTATTAACATTTTGACACAGCTTTTATTTTTGTATTTTCAATTTAAATTTTGTCTTTATTTTAGCGCAAGTTTTAGTGATTTTCATATGTGTATTTGTCATTTTTAAATGTATCTATTAAGTTAAATTTATTTTAATTTTAAAGAGTTTTAAGTTTACATTTAATATTTGGTTTTATTTTAGTTAGGGGAGGTTGAATGTCATGAGAACCACCAGAAACATTAATTTGATCAAAAACTCTGGCTGAGATTTTTCTACTGAGGGGTGTGATGAGAGAATAATAAACCTCCTTTTTATCCCAAGAGCGTCCAGTGCGTCCCAAGACCCAGTGTGAGCAGCACAGAGACAGTCTTCGTAGCAGAGATGGTGACACTGCTCTGATAGGAGCCTTCATCCCTCAGTGTGATGAGGAGGGTCAGTACAGGCCGCAGCAGTGCCACGGGTCCACAGGTCACTGCTGGTGTGTGGACAGTAGAGGACAGGAGAGAGCGGGAACCAGAACTCCACCCGGAGCCCCAACGATAAACTGTGACGAGCCTGGTAAGAAATAGGCCTCTCTCAATAGGTCATCTGTCCTATTATATATAATTTTTCTTTCTTTTTTTAATTAATTGTCATGGGATCTGTTATAGAGCTGTAGAAGTTGCACTTTTTTTTTTGGACTATCTCCAAACTGTAGATGCTTTGCAAATTTCAGATGCTGTTATTTTAACACAATTTACAGGTGCATCTCAATAAATTAGAATGTCGTGGAAAAGTTCATTTATTTATGGAATTCCACTTAAATCTCAACAAATTAGAATATGGTGACATGCCAATCAGCTAATCAACTCAAAACACCTGCAAAGGTTTCCTGAGCCTTCAAAATGGTCTCCCAGTTTGGTTCACTAGGCTACACAATCATGGGGAAGAATGCTGATCTGACAGTTGTCCAGAAGACAATCATTGACACCCTTCACAAGGAGGGTAAGCCACAAACATTCATTGCCAAAGAAGCTGGCTGTTCACAGAGTGCTGTATCCAAGCATGTTAACAGAAAGTTGAGTGGAAGGAACAAGTGTGGAAGAAAAAGATGCACAACCAACCGAGAGAACCACAGCCTTATGAGGATTGTCAAGCAAAATCGATTCAAGAATTTGGGTGAACTTCAGAAGGAATGGACTGAGGCTGGGGTCAAGGCATCAAGAGCCACCACACACAGACGTGTCAAGGAATTTGGCTACAGTTGTCATATTCCTCTTGTTAAGCCACTCCTGAACCACAGACAACGTCAGAGGCGTCTTACCTGGGCTACGGAGAAGAAGAACTGGACTGTTGCCCAGTGGTCCAAAGTCCTCTTTTCAGATGAGAGCAAGTTTTGTATTTCATTTGGAAACCAAGGTCCTAGAGTCTGGAGAAAGGGTGGAGAAGCTCACAGCCCAAGTTGATTGAAGTCCAGTGTTAAGTTTCCACAGTCTGTGATGATTTGGGGTGCAATGTCATCTGCTGGTGTTGGTCCATTGTGTTTTTTGAAAACCAAAGTCACTGCACCCGTTTACCAAGAAATTTTGGAGCACTTCATGCTTCCTTCTGCTGACCAGCTTTTTAAAGATGCTGATTTCATTTTCCAGCAGGATTTGGCACCTGCCCACACTGCCAAAAGCACCAAAAGTTGGTTAAATGACCATAGTGTTGTGTGCTTGACTGGCAGCAAACTCACCAGACCTGAACCCCATAGAGAATCTATGAGGTATTGTCAAGAGGAAAAGGAGAAAAAAGAGACCAAAAAAATGCAGATGAGCTGAAGGCCACTGTCAAAGAAACCTGGGCCTCCACACCACCTCAGCAGTGCCACAAACTGATCACCTCCATGCCACGCCGAATTGAGGCAGTAATTAAAGCAAAAGGAGCCCCTACCAAGTATTGAGTACATGTACAGTAGTAAATGAACATACATTCCAGAAGGCCAACAATTCACTAAAAATGTTTTTTTATTGGTCTTATGAAGTATTCTAATTTGTTGAGATAGTGAATTGGTGGGTTTTTGTTAAATGTGAGCCAAAATCATCACAATTAAAAGAACAAAAGACTTAAACTACTTCAGTCTGTGTGCATTGAATTTATTTAATACATGAGTTTCACAGTTTGAGTTGAATTACTGAAAACTTTTCCACGACATTCTAATTTATTGAGATGCACCTGTATATACTTTTTTAGTATTTATTAACATTTTGACACAGCTTTTATTTTTGTATTTTCAATTTAAATTTTGTCTTTATCTTAGCGCAAGTTTTAGTGATTTTTAGTGTATTTGTCATTTTTAAATATATCTATTAAGTTAAATTTATTTTAATTTTAAAGAGTTTTAAGTTTACATTTAATATTTGGTTTTATTTTAGTTAGGGGAGGTTGAATGTCATGAGAACCACCAGAAACATTAATTTGATCAAAAACTCTGGCTGAGATTTTTCTACTGAGGGGTGTGATGAGAGAATAATAAACCTCTTTTCTATCCCAAGAGCGTCCAGTGCGTCCCAAGACCCAGTGTGAGCAGCACAGAGACAGTCTTCGTAGCAGAGATGGTGACACTGCTCTGATAGGAGCCTTCATCCCTCAGTGTGATGAGGAGGGTCAGTACAGGCCGCAGCAGTGCCACGGGTCCACAGGTCACTGCTGGTGTGTGGACAGTAGAGGACAGGAGAGAGCGGGAACCAAAACTCCACCCGGAGCCCCAACAATAAACTGTGACGAGCCTGGTAAGAAATAGGCCTCCCTCAATAGGTCATCTGTCCTATTATATATAATAATTCAATTTTTTAAACAATTAATTTTCATTGTATCTTTTATAGATAGGCAGAAATTGTTCTTTGTCGAAATATGTCCTTAAATTCTAGAATCTACTTCACCAGTGTTATTTTATTATTATTTATGTACTTATATATTATTATTAACATATATTATAGTACTTATTAATATTTTATTATTTTGTTTTCAGTTTTCATTTTAATTATTTTAATTTTAAGTTTTAGCAATTTTCTTACGTGATTTTGTCTTTTTCCCTCTATTTCTATAGAAGTATTTCTATATAGCATTAATTATATTTTATTTCAGTTCAAGTAATTTTAGCACGTTCAGAAAAGTTTCCATTTTAGTTACGAATAACAACACTTTTAATGTC
Organism: Acrossocheilus fasciatus; assembly: GCA_036784905.1. Lineage (NCBI taxonomy): Eukaryota > Metazoa > Chordata > Actinopteri > Cypriniformes > Cyprinidae > Acrossocheilus > Acrossocheilus fasciatus. The sequence continues at coordinate 7,745,904 of CM071954.1, read as the reverse complement.
TAATAAAATACTTAAGGGGAGGTTGAAATTTGTCAGGACCACCTGCAAGATTTTTCTACTGAGGGGTGTGATGAGAGAATAATAAACCTCTTTTCTATCCCAAGTGCGTCCAGTGCGTCCCAAGACCCAGTGTGAGCAGCACAGAGACAGTCTTCGTAGCAGAGATGGTGACACTGCTCTGATAGGAGCCTTCATCCCTCAGTGTGATGAGGAGGGTCAGTACAGGCCGCAGCAGTGCCACGGGTCCACAGGTCACTGCTGGTGTGTGGACAGTAGAGGACAGGAGAGAGCGGGAACCAGAACTCCACCCGGAGCCCCAACAATAAACTGTGACGAGCCTGGTAAGAGAGCAATGCTTAAAACAATACAGCTAAACTAATATATCCATGTGGAGTGGAATTTTGGTCTAATAGGATTTCACTGTGGATGGGGCTGCCACTCTAAGCAATCAAACTTACAAAGTGGTATTGGTGAATGATAAAAAAGCTAATAACATCCCATAGACTTACCTTACAGCCATATATACAGACCAGAATACTATTGCACAATACCATTGTAGCACCAGCTTTCACATTGGGCAACAAGTGTTTGAAATGGGCACCATGTTGTTGTTTGTCATTTATAGGCTTTCTAATTTGCTAAGTAGTTTCACATCATCTGTAAGTAATCACTCTAATTTGTAGCAGAGCTCACAAAATCCTGTCTGCCCTGTGCTCATTCAAATTACAGAGCAGGAGGAAAATATGGGCAGCAAGTTTAGTCCAATGAATGTGTCCTCTTCACACCATAGTTAGAAATGCCTCCTATTTCATCTCACTGTTTTGTAGCCAAAAATGAGACTGACAAATTTATTATTATATTAGATAATTTAATTAGATTATATGAATCAGAAAACATATAGAAATTACACAAGTATGTAGTTCTTAGTGGATTTTAGAGTTTCAAGTTTAGATTATTATTATTTAATATATTTCTTAATAATATAATCAACATTAACAACAATCATTAAAATTTTATTATAAAAATATTTGAGTTATTTTAAATGACTTAAAAATAGATTTATTCATCATCATAAAATCAATTCAGTAGTTTAAAATATTAAACTTTTTTTTACTTTTTTCTTGCTGGATTAGTCATTAGCAGTTTAATCTCTTATTGGTTATGGATAAATATCCCCATATTGTGCAGTAATATGTTCCTGGTTTCCCCTCTGACACCCAGTGCCTCCAGTCCAGCGTCCAGAGACCGTCTGTGAGCGCTGGAGAGCCAGTCTGTTGCAGCAATATGGAGGCCAGCCAGATTCCCACCATTATCTACCTCAGTGTGACTCTGCCGGGGAGTTCAACCCAGTTCAGTGCTACGGAGACAGCAGCTACTGCTGGTGTGTGGACCAAAACGGGCGGGAAGTACCAGGAACTCGCTCCCATGATGCTGTGAAACCTGCCTGTAAGTGTCGCTAGCTGTGAGACATGAAAAAAACACTGGTTAAATGGTTCAATGCTTGGACATAAGCTAAAATGATCTGCTACCTTTTAGGTATACCTACTGTGGCCCCTCCCACCTTTCACCCTCTGCCACGCCCAGATGTGACCCCGCCTCCATCAGGTACATCCCTGCTTTATGCCCAGGGCCAGCAGATTGGAGTTTTGCCTCTCAATGGCACACAGATGGACAAGCAGAGATCTTCAGTGGTGCTTGCTTTACATGTGAGTACTGCAGACTATTGATTGATACTGAAGTCTGCAGCTTTGACAAAAGTATAGTAATTCTCTCCTGTTTACACTGTTTACAGGGCTCTATAGTGGTCGGCATTGATTATGACTGCAGAGAAAGGAAAGTTTATTGGACCGATCTGGCTGGACGGACAATCAATAGAGCCAGTTTGGGGCCAGGATCAGAACCTGAGATTGTTATCAACACAGGTATGTTTATTTTACAAATTAATATAATATAATATAATATAATATAATATAATATAATATAATATAATATAATCTTTTTCAGCCCTGACGAGTCCAGAAGGTCTTGCTATAGATGTCGCCCGTAGGAGACTGTTTTGGGTGGACAGCACATCAGATAAAATCGAAACAGCGAACCTTGATGGAAGTGACCGGCGTGTTCTGTTCGACACAGACTTAGTAAATCCCAGAGCCATCATCGTAGACTCCCCTACAGGGTATGTGCTTCAGATTGCTTAAAGATATCAAACTGTGAACCATCTTGCCACCCATCTCAGTACCAAAACCAGTACCTGAAATAAAAAAAGTAATGCATCTTATTTAAAGCTTTGATTTTACTAATCTGGTCATGTATGTGAGTACTGGATTGTGTTGCATTTAAGGATAAGGAGTTTCTGATTGTGTACCACAGTATACACGACCTACATTTTATTAAACAATGTATAATTATAATATTTTATAATAAATAAACAAATATTTTTTTTAATAAATTGACCTTTTGCCAAAATGTATAGAATAAAAACAGCTAATGTAAAATCAGAATCATATTCTGTCCTGTATATTATTTTTGTATATTTTATCATATTTATTTATATTTTAAAATAATACATACTGAGTAATTGAAATTTTAAAATGTATTAAACTATTATAGTGTTTCTTATTGTCGTAATATTTAACAAAATTGTTTTTTACTGTGTTTTTTGATCAAATATAGTCTTCATGAGCATAAGACACATCTTTCAAAAATATTAACACATTTATATGAATTATATATATATATATATATATATATATATATATATATATATATATATATATATATATACACACACAAACTGTATTAAATAATATATAATTATTATAATATTTTATAAGCAAAAATATTTTAATATATTGACCTCTTGGCAAAATGAATAGAATAAAAACTGCTATATATAAAGTCAGTTCAGAATCTCATATATAATTTTTTATATTTGATCATATTTATTTATAATAATAACAATAATAATACATACATACGAATATGTATACAAATATAAAATAATAATCCTATTTATATACTGTATGGTTCTATTTTATTTATTTATTTTATAAATAGAAGCTCTAGTCTAGAGCATAACATCATATGCCTTTGCCAATATTCATTGCAAGGTCTGAAGTAATGTTCCATGCTTAAGCCTAATGCATCTTAGTTTCTCAAATAGATGCCACCAATTCATCAAACAATGTTTTTTTTTTTATATTATTTTTTATAATAATAATTAATTAATTATAATAATACTATACAATTTTTGTATCTTTTACACATTTTGATTGTTTTTATTTTGAGCATACTGGATCACTCACCATTAGAACCACAATTAAGACCATTAAAAGGGGCATCTTTGCTTAATTGATCCTGTAATTGGCAGCTTTAATGAACCCTCATTTCCCCCTCCATCACAATTCCCATGCTTCCTTTACATGAACGCTTCAAAACCTAAAATCTGTTATCATTGTGAAGAGTGTGATTGAGGGGAAGCGAAAGAACAGTGCAAGACACGCAGGGAAGCGAGAGAGCGAGGTTAGGATGTGTATGGGAGGCAGAGAAAATAAAAGGGCAAGGCTACAAATTGGCCCAGATGCTGATGTTGCTTCAGTGTCTGGCCTAGCTTTCGGGTCTCAGGGGAGGGCAGTCAACGTGTGGGCCAGCAACTCCACAAACACAGCCATCTGCAACATCTGGAGCAACTGAACTAGGGTGGAGGACAGGAGATATAACACAAACCTCATGGGCCATGAGAATAGCTGCTAATGTGTGTTTGTGTTTGTCTGTGCTGCGATTTGTGCTATGTGCTAGGTTGTTTTTGCCGTCACGCATAAATGTGTGCATGCATGAAGCCATCTGGGTTGAAGTCTGATCCATTAGTCGAGAATTCTACGAAACAAATATTTAATGATACAAGCAGTTGTGCAAAACTGCACTGTGAGCTGATTTCCTGCACAATCGGGTTGGTCTTGTAAATATCTTTTACCTCAAATAGCCTGAAATTGTGATTTCGTGCTTCTAAATCCTCAGGGAAAGACAAAAGAAACACAATTTACGGTTAGAAATCTTTTTTTTTTTTTTGTTCAGCGAGTGATTCAGCTTAGCCGTGGTGTAGGCTAGTTATATTTACCATTTCCTCAGGGACTGAGTTTCTCTCATAGGCCTTGCTTTAAAACATCTTGCTTAAATCAATGCTAAATAGAGCAGAGCTGTTTTGCATGTTTCTAGATTTAGGAAAACATGAATTTCAACACTTGCATGAAGTTAAACTCTGTGCCATCTCTCCACCCATGTAAAAAGCCTTATATCTCGGTCTAATGCATCATATGCACACTGCATGGCTCGTCAAAAGTTTGAAATAATTAAGATTTTCTTAATGTTTTTGAAAGAAGCACTTTATGCTCATCAAGGCTGATTTATTTGATGAAAAACATGTGACAATGAAGACTGGAGTAATGGCTGCTGAAAATTCAGCTTTGTCGACAGGAATGAATTGCATTTTAAAATGTATTAAAATATAATGGTATTCTTAAATCTAATTTTTTTCACAGAACACTCTACTGGACTGACTGGAACAGAGAAGCTCCTAAAATCGAGAGCTCCTCTGTGGACGGACAAAACCGAAGAGTCCTGGTACAGGATGGGATTGGACTGCCCAATGCTCTGACCTACGACTCCAACACACGCCAGGTCTGCTGGGCCGATGCAGGTATGTGCTTCGCTCAAAACCCAGACTATGAACTACTTTTTGGGGCACGTTTACAATGTAGGCTAGTTTTTGCTTAAACATTTGGTGTATTTCCGACATTGTATATCTGAATCAGATGATACCAAAACAGACCGGCAATGAAAAAGTTCATTAATAACCTCTTTTTTTTGTGTGTTGGACAGGAACCAAGCGCCTGGAGTGTATATCACCTAATGGGACAGGGAGACGTGTGGTCCACAGTAACCTGAATTACCCCTTCAGCATGGTCGCCTACGCCAATCACTACTATTACACAGATTGGAGGAGGTAAACCAGGATAGCACATGCATGTACAAAACCATATGACCACCAGAATCATAACTACCTACCAGATACCGTTCTGTTCATGAATGCTCCTGTATTACACTTCACTTTTTGTCACACTAGACCTTGTGCTCCATTCACATCCATTTACACAGTACAAAGAATACAAAATCAGTGACATAGAAAAGTGGAGTAGATAATGTATATTTATACATTAATGGTTTATAATGCGTTATTTAAAATGTTTTCAAAACAGAGCCCCAGGAGATTATTTATATTTGTTGTGAGGTCCAATTAAGGTTAAATATGACTGTGCCTTTATCAGTTGAATTGCTATTAAAAAAAACAAACCTGATTTTATATTTTCTTCTGTGGTGTTTCAGGGATGGGGTCATTGCTCTCAATCGAGAGAACCAGTCAACAGATGAGCACTTGCCTGATCAAAGGTCTCATTTGTATGGAATTACAGTTGCTCCTCCACACTGTTTATAAGGTACTTTGGTAAAGTATTTAACTCTTTTTTTTAGTCTTTCTTACATATATATATATATAAATAAAATTAATTATTTTATTTCTATTCTTTTAGCAGTCTATGTAGCACTAAATACATTTATAATGTTATAAACAAATTCTATTTCAAATAAATGCTGTTCTTTTGAACTTTATATTCATCAAAGAATCCTGAAAAAAATCTATCATGGTTTTCAATGAAATGTATAACTGTTTTTAACATAGATAATAATAAAAAAAAATAGTAAACCTAGTTTAGTAAACCTTCATGATTTAAAAAAAATTGCATGAATCCGTGTCTGTATTACAACCTGAATTCCGGAAATGTTGGGACATTTTTTTTTTAATTTGAATAAAATTAAAACTAAAATACTTTCAAATCACATGAGTCAATTTTATTCACAATAGAACATAGATAATAACATAAATGTTTAAACTGAGAAATTGTAAAATTTTATGCTCAAAATGAGCTAATTTCAAATTTGATGCCTGCTACACGTCTCAAAATAGTTGGGACGGGGGCATGTTTACAATGGTGTAGCATCTCCTCTTCTTTTCAAAATAATTTGAAGACGCCTTTCAGCATTCATAGTGCCTTCCAAAACATGCAACCTGCCGTATGCACCCCCATACCATCAGAGATGCTGGCTTTTGAACTGAACGCTGAACACGCTGGAAGGTCTCCCTCCTCTTTAGCCCGGAGGACACGGCGTCCATGATTTCCAATAAAAATGTCAAATTTGGACTCGTCTGACCATAGAATACTTTTCCACTTTGAAACAGTCCATTTTAAATGAGCCTTGGCCCACAGGACACGACGGTGCTTCTGGACCACGTTCACATATCGCTTCCTTTTTGCATGATAGAGCTTTAGTTGCCACGGCGGATTGTGTTTACCGACAGAGGTTTCTGGAAGTATTCCTGGGCCCATTTAGTAATGTCAATGACAGAATCATGCCAACGAGTGATGCAGGCATCCAACAAAGGTCTTTGGCCTTGTCCCTTACGCAGAGATTTCTCCAGTTTTTCTGAATCTTTTGATGATGTTATGCACTGTAGATGATGAGATTTGCAAAGCCTTTGCAATTTGGCGTTGAGGAATCTTTTTTACGCACTCTTTCACAGATTGGAGAGCCTCTGCCCATCTTTACTTCTGAGAGACTCTGCCTCTCTAAGACATCAATTTCATAGCTAATCATGTTACAGACCTGATGTCAATTAACTTAATTAGTTGCTAGATGTTTTCCCTGCTGAATCTCAAAATTTCTTGCTTTTTCAGCCCTTTGTTGCCCCCGTGCCAACTTTTTTGAGACCTGTAGCAGGCATCAAATTTGAATTTGAGCTCATTTAGTGGAGAAGTGTAAAATTTCTCAGTTTAAACATCTGTTATGTTCTCTATGTTCTATTGTGAATAAAATATTGACTCATGTGATTGGAAAGTCTTTTAGTTTTCATTTTATTGAAATTTAAAAAAAATGTCCCAACATTTCCAGAATTCGGGTTTTAGTACAGATACACCTGAAAGCACATCACGTTTACCATGTAGAAAATTGTGGGTGACCTCTTTTCTAACAAATAACAGAATAACATTTCAGACATGAGCTGTCAGCTACAGGCACTTAAAAGAAAAGTACAAGGCACCTGCTGCCAAATCACTGTAGTTTTAACAGAGGCGATGAAACACTGGTGTCACGCCGGTACTTCAAAGCATGTTGGTTCTTTACAAACCAGAAAACAGTCAAACAAGATCAGAGTAAGTGTTTGCATAGCTGGACTAGCATATGAAAGCAGGCAATTTCCTTGGTAGAAAATGAAATGTTGTCTTGTTTGCCCAAACGTGGCTTTCTAAGGATTTCCGACAAATTGTGTTATAGGGAGACGCTAATGACAGAGCCAGCGTTACATGGTGCTATTTTGGGCGAGTGTTTGGAGAGCTTGTGCTGTGGGAATGGCGATGGAGACGTGGACTCAGAATAGAGCCAATCACAGAAGCCGCAAGTCTCGACGAATGTCACCGTCAATGCCAAAGTGCAAATTTACAAACATGAATGCGTGAATATTTTCTCAAAATAGTTTTGTAAATTTGTTTTATACCTCATTTTTTCTTTCTACTGTACTTTTGTATGTGACTTTTTGTTAAAAAATCTAACAAATTAAACAAAAATACCCTCAGAGTTTACTTGTGTAATTTGTATGTTTTTAAATACTCTAAAACAGTATTTTGGGGAAAAAAGGTTAACATTTTTAAGTGAAATTGCTTGGAACACCAAAAGTGGTCATTTTTTAATCCTTTTTTTATCTTTTGTAAGATGTGATATTTATAACAATAAAATGTGATTGACAACTTTAATATGTCTGCTCGCATTGTTTCAGATTTTCAAATACTCTCTGCAGTGATTATTTTCTTAAATTTACAGTATACACAGTTGGAGGTATAAAGCAGAACAGGTTGAATTTCTTGCTCCAGGGTAAAACAAACCCAGCCATAAAACTTTTCTGCGTTGCATTATGTTTATTATGCAACAAAAACATATAGTCCAACTTTCTATGGTAACCCATGTAACTTTTCATAAGTGCCTCCACATAAGGCTACAATGAAATTACATTTTGTAATAAATCTTCACTTTTTTTTTTTAATTACAGGGCAAAGCAAACGAATGATAAAGAAAAAGAAAAAAAAGAGTCCAGTTTGGCATTCCCACAAAAATGTCTCGAATTTAAACAAAATACCTGTGGTGTGGCTAATGAAAACAAGCATACTTCACAGAGCATGTCTTGTGGTCTCTGCAGCAAGGTCCAGGCAGATGTTTTTATCTGCCCACCTTTCCAAGGCGGTGATCTGTCTTGGGGTCGGCGATGATGGCCTGAACTGCTACGATGGCCTCGTTGATCTTGGTTTGTAACTCTCTGAGCTCCTCGATGTGAAGCAAGCGAAGAACCCTGGCTGCTTCGTTCAGAGTTGCATCTGGAATAGTCAATCAAATTCTTTCTGCTTACAATCCCTTCAAAATTTTACAACATATGAACTTGAATGCAGAATGTCATGATGATGCACTAATTAAGTCCTAAAGAAACATGGAAAAACAATAGGCAAATGTGGAAAATGCAAACCTACCTCCGGTATCAAATCCTAAAATATGCTTGTCAAGGGCCACTGGTAAACCCTATGAAGGAAGAAATAAGTTTTATTTTTTTTTAAAACTGAGCACCAAATCAGCATATTTGAAAGGTTTCTGAAAGATCATGTGACACTGAAGACATTTTAAAATAAATTAAATTATAAAATAGTAATTTGAATATGTAATAAAATTTACAATATTGCTGTTTTTACTGTGTTTGTTAAATACCTTACCTCTTTTGCTTGACTGGCCTTTGCAATAGCATCAGGGCTCAGACGTTCCTGTATCAGGATTCTAATGGCCTGTGATGACCAAAAAAAAAAAAAAAAACACTTTTAGTTTAAATGCACTGGATTTAGACTTATTTCTCATGCTATTGGCCCACAGAAGAATACTTACTTTAAGCATTATCAAATAGTCATCATGTCGCTGGATTTTGAGTAGATTAGCAAGCGCCAAGACACCAGCCTTAAAATCTGGATTGTTACCTAAAGAGAGAAATCACTTCATTTCAGTCCAACACATAATTTAAAAAAAAACGAAAAAAAAAAAAACATTTCCAATGAAAAACTGTTGTTGAACCAACCAATGAACTGGTTTAATTGCTGATGACAAAAAGAAAACCTATGTAAGCCTGTTTCCAAAATGGAAATAAAAAAAAAAGCTTAAAAGAATTACAGACGCTTTTCCTTGTAATTCTGAATTTATCTCTGTTTCTTATAATTCTGAGAAAACTGCAATTCGTGGGCAGAGATATAAACTCACAGCTGCAAGAAAAAAAGTCAGAATTGTGAGATAAAGTTGCAAATATCTTATTTAATTTTTATTCCATGGTGGGAAAAAACTGAATTGTGAAATGCAAACTCAGAATCTGAAAAAAGAGTGAATTGTGAGATATAAGCTCAGAATTATTAGATGTAAACTAAGATTTTTTTTTTCAAAATTTGCAAGTACTGAAAGTCTGAATTGTGAAATAATAGTCGCTATTACTTATTAAATTTTTTTAATTCGTGGCGGAAACATGATTCCATAGAAACCAAATACTTAGACCAAGACTGTAATAAAGAAAAACAACAACAGTGGAGCCTAATATTTTCTGTTCAGTGAACCCTGTCCTCCCTGCGTGTCATCATTCAGTTGACATCTGGAGTGCTCTTCCAGCTGTGGGTCACTAGCTCGGTTCAGCCCACTCATTGTGGGTTGTGAAGAGAGGTGGGTGTGTAATCAGTTTGTTCAGACATGCTTGGAAAGCCACTTTAGTGTTCAAGCTGGTTTCTTTAATCAGCCTCCTCCGTCTCATAACAACAGGACCGGAGACTGGAAAGATGGTCGGGGGAGGGAATACTCACTGTCCAGATTAATTAATGGGTCTGCAGACTTTTGAACATCACTGGCCTCTGTTGCAGGTTTGCAGTTTCGATATTTCTCCACTGTGGGAGGAAAAATAGCATAAGAGGTCAGTGCAGTGCTAACAAGGGGTCTCAAGTTGTCAAAATTATTTGGTAGGAAATCTAGGAACATCTTGCACTAAGAATTTCTGAGGATAAATGGAATCATGATTGTGCAATCAAATGTGTGGGACAGCTGCAAGAGTTACATGATGCTGCAAACTTTGCAAATACTGCCATCTAGTGATTGAATATAATTGTTAGATCACTTTCAAAGAAAAGTCTCAGCAGTAAAAGGACAGAACAGGCATGTTATAATTAGTTACTGATCAATGCATCAACCAGATTAATAAGGTGCCCAATAACTGGCCATTTTGTGTTCACTTGGCGTTAATTTTTGTTTTTTAAGAGTAGTGTGTAAGTGTTCACCTAATTTTCTTATTGATACATTACTGTTCAAAAGTTTAAGGTTAGTAAGAATTTTGGAATGTTTTTGACATAAGTTCTTATGCTCGCAAAGACTCCAAAAACATTTAGTTAGTGAATAAATTAATGTTTTCTATTTGAATACATTTTACAATATATTTTATTCCTTTGACGGCAAAGTTGAATTTTCATTTAATGTCTAATGCCATTCTAATATGCTGATTTGGTGAACAAGAAACATTTCTTATTATCATCAATGATAAAAACAGTTGTTTCATATTTTTCAGGATTTTTGGATGAATAGAGAGTTCAAAAGATCATTATAAGTGTCATTATTGGAACTTTTGATCTAATGTATAGTGTATATGTGCCAGCCTACTCTCTGAATGTCGTATCAGTTATTAAAAGAAGTATAGTAGAGTATAACCACTGGTTAATAATAAAAATAATAAATCATACCATTGTCTCCGTACTCAAAACGAACAGCAAGACCCAGCAGCCAGTCAACAGTCTCCTGTCTTTCCTGAGCGCTGAATGGACAGTTCACATCTTGAAGGTACTGCAAAAACATATGTATTTATATATTACAACAAAGGACATGATGAACTTTAGGGTATTCATTTCTTTAGGAATACAAATAGTCATATACATATAAAGATAAATCTGTCTCACCTTTTCAAAATATTTAGGCCAGTCTGAGCTGGGAATATTCCTGAGATTTCCTCGGTCTTCAATTTTGTAGTGTCTGATTTTTTGATCTTCCAGCCAAACTATGAAATTTCTGAATTCAGTTTCATCTGGGTAAAGTAAAGAACACATACGATATTAATCATACATTTCACATATGGATTAAGCCCTAATTTCCATCATCAGTTCATAGCAATACAACACTAAAGCAATAGGACATACTAAATGCTCTATGATACAGAGTGACTATTTCAGACAGTCAATTCAAACCTAAATTAGTGAGACGTTATCAATATTAGTGGCACGAGGTGGCAACACGTCGTTAACTTTACACACATTCCTACCTTTACAGTCAAATCCAGTTGGGTTGTGATACTCTAAGGCCGTAAGCTTTCTACGAAACATCCCTTTCAACTGAAGAACCTATTTGAAGAAGCTAACAGATGTACGATTTTACTTGTAAAGCCACAGCCCTCGAATGGCAGGGGAAGACCGGAAGTAGAATAGTCTTCTTCTTCTTCTTCTTGAAATTTATTGGCGGTTGACAAACAACAAAATGGTGTATTTCCGCCACCAACTGGTATGGAGTGTGGATCAAAATGACTACCTTCCCTCTTTTATTTTATTTATTTATTTATTTATTTATTTATTTAACTTTTATTTTTATATTCACTCCCACAAATTTGTTATTTTAAGGTACTGAAAAATAAAACTATAGCATTCATTCCCCGAGTTATTTTGTAATATATCTCTCAGTTTAAATCGCACTTTTATTTTTTCTAAATTTTTCTTTAAAATCTGTCTGTTTCTTCTTCTTCTTTTAATTTTATTGGTGGTTGCCAAAGCAATTTACAGGTGCGTTTACCGCCACCTACTGGACTGGAGTGTGAGCAGTAGCTTGGCAAAGACATATTTTTACTATATATTTCCATTAAATTCTTTAACTAATCCCATTATTATCCAAATAATTCGTTAGGAAACTATGTATTTTCCTAGATATTGTTTTTCTTAGCAGATTTCCCACTGTCATGTTTTGTTTTCCAACTTCTTTCTTCTTTGTAAAATATGTTTTACAGTCTCTTGTGTGTTGCAAAGACCAATGGGGTGTTTTCCTATTCTTTGTAATGTAAAATTTAAACTAGCATGACCTATTCTAAGATGTGTAATTATCTTTTCTTCCTTTGGATTTCTGCTCTGCCTAATGCTACTTATGCCTACTTGTTTTTGTATGTTACAGATGTCGTCCAGTATCAGTTATGTCCCAGTATTCTTGCCATATTTTGTTTGTATGTCCCTTAATAATGGTTTTGATTTCTGTTCCACATAACGGTATTTATATATCGACTATTTCATGCTTTATTGATTCTTTTGCCAGAAAGTCTACAATCTCATTTCCCTCCACCCCTACATGTGCAGGAACCCAAAGGAAGGAAACATCTAACCCTTTATCATACAGTATTAAAAGCAAGTTGAATTTCTGGTATATGATATCTAATTATTTTAGAATTTTCTATTAACATTTGTTATAGGCTCATATCTACCGATGGTTTTATGAATTTCCAAGGTGGTGCAGCTGAGAGTGCCACAGTAGGGCTTACTTGGAGCTGGTTGGGGCTTGTGTTTTGTGCTTTTGTATCTCCTATCCATCCAAAATTTGTAATAATTAATTCTACTATGTTCTGAACAATCTTGTAAAATGGCTTTTGTGGGATGTACTCCGCTATGACCTTGTAGATTTATCCAATACATGATCTTGACCCTCCTAAATCGTAAAGGCATCTCTCCTGTCTCAACTTGTAATGCAGATATGGAGATGATTTAAACGCTCTAGTACAAATCCGCAGTGCCTGTGCCTGTTCCACATCAAGTTTTTTAAGATTTGATTCTGATGCTGACAAGTAGAATGTACTGTTTTCAAAATAAGGTCCGTATTTGTGACTGATTAGATCACAATTTTAGGGCCTTAATATTTGATGAAGATTTAATATTTAATCGCTTATCATCTTATTCTTTTTTATTCTCCCTCTTTCTCTTCTTCTTATTATTATTATTTATATGAGGGCACATTTCTCCTTAAATATAATTTTGATATCAGTAAAATACACTTGAATTGAGATACATTGGTTCTACTCTGCTGTTTCCTTGCATCTAACATTTTTTTTTATTTTCCATAAATGGATGGAAAACGGCATCATATTTGCTCTTATATTGAATGAGAAATCATAAATAACACACAACACTGTTTCACACTGTTCAGGCTGGTATTATGGAGATACTTTATTAATAAAAATAATAAAGTAAAAAAATATATATTATATTATATTGAGTTACTTCTTGGTTTGAAAATCAGCAAAACACACATTTAAATGGTTTATTTCTTATATTTTTTATCTTCCCACATTGTTTTTCCTTTCCACAGTAGTCATGAACCTAAAATAACTGTTTATTCTCCTGATGTAAATTGTTGCTTTATTGCTTAATGCGTGGCAGCTTTATAATAAAAAACTTCATACAAAAATGCATTTATTATAATTACATAATTTATTATTTATAATATTATAAATTGAATTGTTATAAATATTTGCTATTTAAATAATAATTGCACATGAATAATTCCCTATTGTGTTTATGGCCCTGCATTTTCCCTCCTGGACACCTGGGTGCAGCAGAACATATCGAGCTTGTTGGGAAGCAGCAGGAGCTCGATTCGCGTTGTTGCTTTTGGCGAAAGGCTTTGTACGTACAATACAACAGTGAAGATCGAAAGACGTTTAAAACATCAAGAGAGCGCATGAAATCCCCCGTTTGACAGCTGATATTTATCTCTTCGTAAGTATATATTTACAACTCTCACATAACTCTCTTTCATGCAAAGCATCATTTCCTCTCTGTTCCCTCTCATATGTAGCCTGCTAGCACGCTCGCGAATGCACAACGCGGGTCTGTGAGTACGATGCTGATGATCAGTAGTTTCTTCCTTAAATCTTATGGTAAAACCATTATTACGCGCTTGTGAGAACACGAGATCGCCTTTTTAAAACAAATATATTGGTTTGCATTATTAACATGGCGGAACAATGCAATACATGCAGGGAGTCTGCAGCAGGCATCTCTCAATGCAGATTCACGCAGGGGAGTCAGTAACTGTATAGCACATCGCGTGCACGTGTGGGTTAGTTTTCATGGGAATGCTGGTGACACTAATATTGAAATAAATGGGCATATGCACCGATTAGTTTCAGTTTAGTTTATTTTGAGGTATGTTTTCTAGCTGCAGACCTGCACGCGCAGTCCTCTGTGACGTCAGCGTACTCTCAAGCGGGGAACCGGAAATACGTAATGTGCTGCGTTAGCCTCGCCTCTGTCACTGAAGAATTTTTACGTCAGACTCCTGACTCTTACCTGGTGCTTACCTGGTCGTAAGTGGAGTACTTCCGATTGTGTCTGAACTTCCGGCTGATGTGGCTAAACACCGGAAGCTGTTTAGTAGTGAATCTATTCATTTCAGCCATGTCAAGTATTCTATGTTCAGTTAGAGGGTGCCATAATAATTGGAAGAAATTATTACTATTATTACTCTACTATGGGCTGAATGTACCTGTGGAGACCTGTACAACCTGCATCCGCCTCCAAAGGAGGGAGAAGCTCTCAGACTCTGGTTGAAGGCTTTGAACTTGAAAAAGAAAAACACTCAAACGTCCTTTTGTCCGTTCCTTCCACTTTGTGGATCGAAAACCAACAAAAGAGCATCCCTACCCAGAGTAGTGGCTTGGCTATGATGCTCCATTGAAGAAGCCACGTCAGGTGCTAGTCAGGTGTGTCAAAATATTGTTATCAGGTTCCTCTTTTTACACTGGTTTGATATAAATTGTGTGTAAATTTTGTGGTGATATTAACAGTAATAATAGCTAAAAGCAAATGCTATATCATTTATATACACTACCAGTCAAAAGGTTTTGACCAGTAAGTTTTTTAATGTTTTTTTTTTTTTAAAGAAGTCTCTTCTGCACACCAAGCCTGCATTTATTTGATCCAAAGTACAGCAAAAACAGTAACATTTTTTTTTTTACTATTTAAAATAACTTTTATTATTAATAAACATTTATGTTATTGAAAACAGCCGAGTAGGAGATTTTTTTCAGGTTTTTTTTGATGAATAGAAAGTTCAGAATAACTGAAGTAGAAATCTTTTGTAACATTATGAATGTCTTTATCATCACTTTTGATCAATTTAAAACATCCTTGCTAAATAAAAGTATTAATTTCTGTAATTTCTTTAAAAAAAATTATAATAATTATACTGACTCCAAAAGCTTGGTAGAGTGGTATAAGAATGGTATACTGTATAATGTTACAAAAGCTTTGTATTTCAGATAAATGCTGATCTTTGGATCTTTCTATTCATTAAAGAATCCTGAAAAAATGTACTCAACTGTTATTGATGATGATGATAATAATAAAAAATGTTTCTTGAACAGCAAATCAACATATTAGAATGATGTCTGCATGATCATGTGACACTGAAGACTGGAGTAACGATGCTGAAAATTTAGCTTTGATCACAGGAATAAATTGCATTTGAAAATATATTCAAATAGAAAGCAGTTCTTTTAAATAGTAAAAATATTTCACAATATTTCTGCTTTTGCTGTATTTTGGATCAAATAAATGCAAACTTGGTGAACATTAAAAATCTTACTGTTCAAAAGCTTTTGACTGGTAGTGTACCTTGCCTTACTGAGAACTGTATTTAACTACTAAATTGTCAATTTTATTGACATATAATGGATCCATCATATAATGATGTTTCCATCATACTTGATAAAATGTTTACAATATTCAAAAATTCACAATGAATCGGTGGAAGCAACAGATCTTTTTTTTTCATCTTGTGACATACTGCCAAGTGTAACAAATTATTGAAAAATAAAAGAATGTGTCCAGCCTACTTTTTCAGAGTCCTTGGTCCTGGAGGTGTTTTTCTCAATAGGGATTTTTAAAAAGTTATAACCCATGAACCAAACTAACCAGCTGAATCACAACATTACAAGCTTTGGTTTGAAGCAAAAAAGCATTTGAAAATCAGACAAAAAAAAACTGCAATCCCATGAAGCATTGCAAATGACAATCAGATTAAAAGCATTGTAGAAATATGCATAATTTAGATGGATAGTTAGATTTAATGCTAGTTGATGTGAAACTAGTCATAAATAACATTTTCAATGGACCTACAGTTTTTCCCTCAGTAAATGTCCTACGTCACGGAATATAAATGGCTTGCAAAAACGATTTGCTGTTGATGTTAACCACTGTCAACAAGTCCTTATTTGCTATACAAATTAGCATTACTTTTCCTGTTTGATGTGCTGTGTGTTATTATTTACAGCTATACAGCTACGTCGGTGTAATTTACCATGCAGAAAAACTGCACATTTCCATTTTTGTAATAAAACTTGACTTAGAAGATTTGTAATAGAAGCTCATCTGCAATTCTATATAAACCCTTGCAGCTTCATTCTTCTTAACTAGTAAAATAATAATTACTTTCATTAGTTTTACATTCATTTTATTCAAAACCTATTCTCAGTAGTGTTCTTGACATTTTCAAGCTGTTTTGCAGTGCTAAATATCGACTACAGCGTATTTTCGGTTCCAGCAGTGAACCCACGTAATGTCACAGAGATCCAAGCGTGAACATGAGGCTGAGAGTGCAGGCTTGCTGTCAGGTTCATCTGGATCTCTCTGGTTTTCATATGGCATGGGAATGAATCAGCTAGGCTTCAATATAAAACTAAATATGAATAGGACTCAATCATTGAATGGATGGAAAAGTTCGAGCAGTGGCCTGGTAGTGTGAGTACTACGGCCCGGCATGTGTTATTGTGGTATTTCTGCGGCTTGCATATATGTATTATTTCCTGTGTTTTCTGTCACTGTCCTTGTCAATAAAATACCAAAAATGACTATTATTAAAACTGCAGTCCATAGGTTTTGCCTCTTTGCCATCTCTGTTTGAAAACCTGGAATTGCAGCTGTGTGTGGAATTATCTTGCTTGCGTGGGCTGTGCTTCGGCAGGGCTTCAGCGCGGATGAATCTAATATTTTGAGGTGAATGTGTAGCTGTCAGTCACCGCACCAGTGTGGATGTTTACTGTAATTTGCAATCACAGATTCTAGCCTACATCTTGGAATACATGACCCAAACTCAAATTTGAGAATAAAGTATAACAATAATAATACTTTGCATGGTTTGATGTGATATGAGCTAACCGATCTTTAGATGACAATACCAAAAAAGTTATAAGCTGTCTGTATGCTAGTGTAGTCCTACAAGTTGGCAGAATTCAACTCTAGCCGGCTGACACCTCTTTGTCTAAATATTGATGATTCATCTCACACTTAATCTAGTAAAACAGTCTACTCTCTGTTCCATGAGACACCACCTTATTTCTGAACTCTTAAACAGCACAAGCTGCTATTTTGTTGACATTCTTTTTCAATATCAAAGCTTGTGATCTATTTAATGTGCTTTTGTTTTAAAAAGTTGGGCAGTTCACATGTAACGTGCAACTTCTTATTGTAAAACAATCTAGAAACTTTGGCAATTTAATGCGTGCTTTTTATGGATGACCAAATTACTTAAAAATAAATATTTAAGTGAATTGTGAAATACTTAATTTAATTAATAAAACATAAAAATCATTCAATTGTGGGATTTTTCATTATTCATGAATTCAAATATGCATAATGTAAAGAAGTCTATGCAATATTGTTGCTAATTATGAAGTCCTGCAAAATGATGCAATCTGTTTTTAAATTGGGATCCTTAACAAAGAGAAGCATGCAACTTTCAAGAACAAGATTTAAGAGAAGGGTAAATTTAACCCCTTATTAAAATAAAGATGTTCTGGCACAGAAATGACATACTTCACCTTTAAATAATCTGTGGAATCTACTAAATGTATCCCATTATAAATTTCTGTAAAAAAGCTGTTTTTCAGTAGGTTAGCCTGAAGCATGAGCAGTAGAGTAAGAATAAAGGGATACAGAGAGAGAATTAACACAGCTCAAAGGAGGGAGGAAATTCTGAGAAAGAGATGAAAAAGGTGGCGATGATACATATAGAGGCAGTTCATAGGGCCTTGACACTTGAAATTAACTATCATAGGTCATCTTATGTAATAAAGGAAAGGACATGACGTGTGGCCAAGTATGGTGTCCTATACTCAGAATTTCTGCTCTGCATTTTACCCATCCATGTGCACACACACACACACACATGTTCGTTTTTGTGAAAAGTGGGGACATCCCATAGGCGTAATGGTTTTTATAGTGTACTTACTGTATGTGCTATTGCCCTACACCTACCCTACGCCTAAACCTACCCCTTACAGGAGACTGTGCATTTCAACTTTCCCCAAAAAAACTTCATTCTGAGTGATTTATAAGCGTTTTGAAAAGTGGGGACATGGGTCAATGTCCTGAGATGTCACCTTCACCTTGTAATACCTGTGTCATACCTTTGTCATTATACAAATCTATGTCCTGACTTTTCACAAAAACGCTCACACACACACACACACACACACACACACACACACACACACACACACACACACACACACACACACACACACACACACACCCACCTGGAGCAGTGGACAAAGCAAAGAACTTTCTTTTTAACTTTGTTCATCAAAAAAAGAAAGCAGTACACTGATTTCAACATAATGATAATAATGAGAAATGTTAATTGAACACCAAAAAAAACAAAAACAAAGTTGAAGATGTAAAAGTGTAGCTGTAATTTCTTAGCCAGAGGCCATTGTACAGAAAAAAAAGAAAGACGTTGGAGAAAGAAAAGCATGTATTTGATGTGAGGATTTACATGTATCACCAATCTTTTTGACTTTCAAGCGTGCATGTTCTGAATAGGTGGCCAGAAGACTTGCAAACATAATTTTCATTCGTTCCATGTTTGTTGCCAGCTCTAATTTTGTTTTGCTATTTATTTGACATAAATTGAAGTTTAATGTAAGTGTAACTGGTATATTTCACAGTTATATGTATAAAACAGTCAGTTTTATTTTGCATTTAAATGTTTTTAACATTTAATCTTGACATATTTATATTATTTTATTTCAGTTGTCTTGACAACCGAATGTGTTACATCTCATTTTGTGAGTGTAGCATACCTTGAATTACTATTCTGTATGAAATGTCTTGTAAATAAATATGGCTTGTAAGGGAATTAAAGTCTGCTTTTTTTCTGCATGATAATGTCAATTTCATGCTGCAGACAAATTGAAAGAAGCTTGTGTTATGTGTCAGCTGCCCTTTTGTTCCTTAAATTTTATTTGATTTTTCCAGTATGTTGATACCAAAACTAAAAATTTCACTCCTCTCATGTGTTTTGAATTCTAGAAAGTCAGCACTCTGTTAGCGGATCTGGCCAGATGGACCAGTCATCAGGTAAGAAACCAAATATCTTGATTTCTCTTCAGTTTGCTCCACTCCATTTGGTGTTTCTATTAGTCAGTTTTTATTCATTTCATCTCACATGTTGGTGTATTAAACCATCTCTGTTTTTTCTATATCCTTTAGAGCTTGATGTTAAAACATCTTCTGATCAGGGTGAGGGCAGCAGTGGTCGGCCAATGGATGATGAGCTCGATGGACTTCCGGTCTTTGGAACAGATGAAGATGATTGGGAAATAGACAGTAGTTTTGCTCAGAAGGCTTTGGAACAGATGGAAAAGAATTGCGATGATAAAAATGAAAGTCAAGATGGATTGCCAACTAGTGGTGCAGATGCTGGTGAGTTTGAAAATGAATTTACTAAGCAAACTGTCATATGCTAAAAGATTTTTGCAGTGATATTGGGTCTGACTGACTAAGCATGTGTAGAAACAAATTTGTGCATGAAATTTATTTGCAAAAAAATGTAGGAACAACTGAAACCACACATATTGTTGGGTCTATAAAATAGTCCAAATTTCTTAACTTTAGAGAACAAATTTTTAACAAACAAGTTTTTGTGACAAGTTCAGCTGTGCATATAAATACAAAGAAATCCATGCCATTATTAGTGAATGAGACCCATTGTTTAAACATAATTATACAGTAAATCATTATTTTGGAAATAGTTCTTTAATGTGAGGTAGCTATAAATCAGAATGTAGTTTAACTTTTCTGGACTCTTTTAAAATTGGGATCCTTTTTGACTACAGAAGAGAACAGCTCCTCTATCAATGGATCTTTAGAAATGGATGAGGAGAGAGCGAAGGTTTCTGAGGACACCCCTGTGACCCCTTTATCGGACACTATTATAGGTAAAACAACATGAAATTGTTCTAAATACAATTTCTTTTTTATTTTTTTCCCCATTAATAATTTACTCTGGTATAAGTTTACTGGTTTTATGATGAGCTGGTTGCCATGTTAAGAGAATTTCTAAATGTTACTTTTGTCCTCCTGTGTCAGATATCCAAGATGTACAGTCTGAGCTTAGGATTGAGTCATCGCGAAGTGATGCCATTGTAAGTATAGGTGAAAAAATATCGACCCACTTTTGCTCCCATAACATTTTAAAGGAGTAGTTCACCCCCCAAAAAATGAAAATGTGCTGAAAATATTTTCACCATCATGCCATCCAAGATGTAGATGAGTTTGTTTCTTCTTAGGAACAGATTAGAAGAAATTTAGCATTACATCACATGCTCACCAGTGGATCCTCTGCAGTGAATGGGTGCCGTCAGAATGAGAGTCCAAACAGCTGATAAAAACATCACAATAATCCACAAGTAATCCACACAACTCCAGTTCATCAATTCATCTCTTGTGAAATGAAAAGCTGCATGTATGTAAGAAACAAATATATATCAGTAAGATGTTTTTTATTTCAACCCATTGTTTCTGGCTAAAATATGAGTCCATAATATCACTTTTTCCAGTGAAAAAGTAATCTAATCTGAATCAGCAGAGAAATATTCACAGATCAAGCACCATTTACGCGTTTAAACAGTTCTAAACAAATATGTCGGTTTTTAAAGTTAAAACGCCTTCATAATTGATCCAGCAGAATTTAGCTTCAAAAGACATTAATTGATGGACTGGAGTCATGTTTATTATTGTGATGTTTTTATCAGCTGTTTGGACTCTCATTCTGACGGCACCCATTCACTGCAGAAGATCCATTGGTGAGTGAATGATGTAATGCTAAACTCTCTACATTTTGGATGGCCAGAAAGATGAGTAAATATCAAGCAAATTTTCAATTTTGGGTGAACATTCCTTTAAATTTTGCACAGCAGGGTGCTGATTTGTACATCTGTACAGGTTGGCTAAATGAAGTGGCCGCTGAATTTAGGAGGTTGAAGGAGAAGGATTGTTTTAGTCCTACTTCACAATTTTGGCTGCTTGATAGTGTTGTTTCAGTGTTAAATAGGACTGTGATATTTGATAATAGTGTTTTTTTGCAGCCGGAGCCTGCTTCTGAAAACGCAGACAGAGAAACAAGTTACTCACCTGTAATACAAATTAAGGATGAGCCTATTGATGAAGAATATGATAAAGCATTAATGCCATCCGACATGAGCCGTATTAAACAGGAGCTTGACAGTTCTGAAAATAATGAGAATGAGGTAAGATTTGGTCTTGTTCTGTCTTGTTCAATCTGTTGTGAAAACACATTTATTATTACATAGGTAATGACTTTTAAATCATTTCAGGCCTCCTCTGCATCAGATGAACTGAGGATTAGCTCTGTTTTCTCTGTTAGTGGAAACAGCAGTGATGCAGTTTCTGGTGAGTGCATAAAGATTTTACTTTTGTCAAATCACTGTTTATCATCAGCTTTACTGTTACCCTCCGTAATAACTGTGTGGCATGAGGTATTGCTTCAAAATGGCTTTTTTCCATACTAAGAAACCTTAATTTTACCATCTAGCCATTAAAGCAAAATAGATTAATTTCTAAAGAAAATATTTAATGAAACAACTTTCAAGACGCAAGTGAAATGTTCTAAAAAAAAAAAAAAAAAATCAAGTCATGTAATAATCAATAATATATATACCTATACTGTTAAAATAAACAAAAATAGTACTTTTACTCAGCAGGGATGTATTAAATTGATCAAAAGTGACAGTGAAGGTATTCATAATGTTCCAAAATTTGATGTCTATTATAAATAAATGCTGTTCTTTTGAACTTTCTATTCATCAAAAGAATTCTGAAAAAAAGAATCATGGTTCTCCACAAAAATATTAAGCAGTAAAACAGTTTTCAGCTGTGATAATAAATGTTACTTGAAGGATCATGTGAAACTGTAGACTGGTTGCTGAAAATTACAATATAGCATAGCATACATTTAAAATTTCAACAATATTTCACATTACTGTTTTAACTACATTTTTTTTTGATCAATTAAATGCAGCTTTAGGAATTAAGAGACAAATAAGAAACAACAATCTCTTATTTAAAAAAAAAATACTCACCCTAATCTTTCCAAAGATAGTGTGCGTATTCTTTCTACAACATTCAAGTTCATAAAAATCAGTTTTATGAAACTGAACTGATTCACAGAAATGAATCAAACTTAACAACTTTTATTTCACACAGCATCTATGGCACCCTCCCATGCATCTTCATTCTCAGTGATGTCCCAGAACACTGCCTCACTCAGAGGAACCACTATACTTCTGCCAGCCCAAACCCAAACTCAGCTTCAGCTCCGGCTGCAGCCCAGGACCCAGATGCATTCTCAAATCCAGACTCACCCTCGAATGCAGCCGCCGATGATGTCACAAACCCACCTACAGCCTCCTGCCCAACCGCCCCAGGTCCATGCTCCTCCACCCACAGTGAGGATCTGCTGCTCGGGCTGTTCTAAAGTCCTCCAGAAGGGTCAAACAGCATTCCAGCGAAAAGGCTCCAACCAGCTGTTTTGCTCCACCGTGTGTCTAACTAGTTTCAGTTTACCCTCAGTTCAGTTTACCCCCATTATTGCCCCTAAGAAGACCTGCAACCTCTGCCTTAAGTGAGTTCTGATTATTTATATACTTTGTTGTTTACTTTATAATTAAATGTATCTCCAAATTCCATAAAAGCGCCAATGGGAGTGGAAAGCTCTGCAGGTGACCTTCTGACAGTGTACAAATTAATAAACACAGCCAGCTCATTTTCATGATCAACGTGAACTACCAAAAGCAGGACATTAAACAATGGCATAAATACCAGTAAACTGACTCCTGCAAACTTACATTGCATGATTCATGTAAATGCTCTCCTCCAAATTAATTTTGCATCTGAAAGGGTAACTCTTACAAATGCATATGCAATAAGGTCAGCT
Organism: Acrossocheilus fasciatus; assembly: GCA_036784905.1. Lineage (NCBI taxonomy): Eukaryota > Metazoa > Chordata > Actinopteri > Cypriniformes > Cyprinidae > Acrossocheilus > Acrossocheilus fasciatus. The sequence continues at coordinate 7,722,426 of CM071954.1, read as the reverse complement.
GCAAAAATAACTGCATCCAAGCCTTTTTCACTGTGTGTCTTAAGTAAATCCTGACAGTAGTTTTTTAATGCCATAAGAGAGTTTGCAATGACACAAGCTGTTGGTAAATCTGACCCATAGTAATCCATAGTAATTTTTGGAGGTTATTTTGTATGGAATACAACAGCTGAGAAAATCTAAACTATTACTATTATGTTCCAAGGAAGAAAAAACATTTGGAATGACAAAATGGTGAATAAATAGTGTCAGAGGTTTTCGGAGGAACAGCTACCTTTTAAAGGAACACTCCACTTTTTTGGAAATAGGCTCATTCTCCAACTCCCCCAGAGTTAATAAGTTGAGTTTTACCGTTTTTGAATCCATTCAGCCGATCTCCGGGTCTGGCGAGAGCACTTTTAGCATAGCTTAGCATAGATCATTGAGGGGACTACTTTGAGGGATCAGCTACCGGGGACTACTTTCAGGCGCTGCGTAATATCACTGCGCCTGCTGCGGCCATGTTACGGCAGCAAAGCTCCTTGACTATTACGCCGGAATGAGAGTAGTTCCTAATCATATCAGCCTAGAAAATCACAACTTTTCATTTTCCGCCGATCTTAGTACACGATATAACTACAGAAGAGTCAAGTTTTAAATAGGAAAAGTATCGAAACTCTTTGATCGTTTTTGAACGCGATGCTACTGGTCTAATTGGATTCAATGATCTATGCTAAGCTATGCTAAAAATGCTCTCGCCAGATCCGGAGATCGGCTGAATGATTCAAAAACGGTAAAACTCAACTTATTAACTCTGGGGGAGTTGGAGAATGAGCCTATTTCCAAAAAAAGTGGAGTGTTCCTTTAAAAATGTGTAAATCAATTATATAACCTTGATAATGGTTCATATATTTGCATAATTTAATGTGATCATTTTTATTATCTTTATTGTTTCAAAGGGTCATTGTCAATCTAAAGGACTTGATAACCATCCCAGTGGGCCCTATGAATACACTAAAGGAGTTCTGCAGCCTAGCTTGTCTAAATATTTATAAAGACAGATATGAAGATGCACCTCCAGATCTATATACACAATGCGGCGTTTGTAAGTTGGTTAAAGAGGTAAGGCTTAAATTATACACGTGATGTAAATTTAGATGAAACAAACATTTTGTTGCTTTGCTTTTTGCTTAATTTGTTACTCCCTTATGAGTTGAATTGTTTTTGATAAATGCAGATTGTGAAGTAGGTTGTGTAAGTACAGTGTGATGAAATGCATTCGGAGTACAAGATGTCATGTTCACAAACAACTAGAACAGACATACCATACAACATGGTATAATCCTGCTCGAGGGGGCAATTATCTTGAAAACGCATTTTTGGTGCTGTTATCTTGCATTATGAGCTAATGAGCCTCTTGCACAATTTGAGAAGTTAAGAGTTGTTTTTGTTTAAATTTACCACATTAACAATCATAAATGTATGGAGTATGTTGATTTTAAAAATAATATCACCATAGAAGGTAAAATTAGCCATATATAATTGTCCTCAGAATTTAGTGACAGGCTATCTTAAAAGCTCAACGCTTATGTTAGTAATTTGTCACACAATTCTTGTGTAAACATCTCTTCAGCCCACTGCAAGGTCATAGACTGTTAATGCAACTTGGAATCCATTCAGTTAAATGCTGTGTTTAAGCCATGCACTTTTTTCTTTGCTTTACAGATTCAGCATGAAGTGACTCATCTGGGTGCCGTGCACAAGCTGTGCAGCGATGAATGCTTTGCACGCTTCAGATCCTCCAGAAACCTCTACATGAGCTACTGTGAGAACTGTGGCAACTGTACAGCCTCTGGAAACTATCACCTGGTTCAGATAGAAGATAGTATTAAGAAGTTTTGCTGCACCGAATGCATCGCCAATTACAAACAGGTACCCCACCGATTCACAAATGAACTTGCTGTCCTCTGCCCAAGCTGTGTTTGTTATTCATGATCTGATTCATCCATTATGTTCTGTGGGATATGCAGATTTGAATTTGAATTGTTTCCCGATCCCATTTCCTCTCTGCTATAACTTTGCAATCAATAAAAGTGAAAAGCCCAGAAATATGTTTAAAAAATAATAATTTTGTGGATTTGAAGTTGTTGTCTTTCTCACTGTGTTTCAGAAAAGTGGCAAGAGGCTTCACTGTCCCTACTGCCAAGATATCAAAAATATTGAACAAATGATGGAAGGGACAAACATACAGGGTGTCACAGAATTCTTCTGCTCTCAAAGATGTGTGGCCCTGAGTCAAGCATCTCCCAGTCTGACTGGTAAGTATTGTGTGGTAACAGACCATGACAAATATCCTCCTCTGTGTGGCCAGGTCTCATTTTACCCCAAAATCAAGAGGAAAAAACACATTTAATTTCAATTTCATTATGGTGTTTTACTTCTACTTTTTTTGTCATTTTAATTAGTGATTTCTTTTATTAATTTAAAATGATTTTTAAATGTATTTAATTTATTATTATTATTGTTATTTTTATTATTATCAGGCTTTGTTTTAGTATTTTTTAAATTTATTTTGTTACGACTTTAAATTAAGCCAGACTTTAATTTTGAAATAATTTTGGAATCTAATTTATTTTCTAACTTATTTAAAAAAAAATGAAATAAATTAGAAAAAAATTCTCAATCAGTTGTCTTCAATGTCTTAAAAAAATACTTTGTTTTAATAAAACTATAAATTATTCAAAACAATTTCATAACTTATTTCAAAGTTAAATAAACTATTTTATAATAAAATTATTTAAAATTGCATTGTGTTCAATGTGTGACTCATTCTTAAGATTTTGAGGTTCAGATCTTGAGGTTTTATTTTTTTCACCAAAAAATAGTTTTCTTGTACTAATCTGTCTTGCTCTGCTCTTTAGGCACCTCTTTCCCATGCACAACTTGCAAGAAGGTAGCCGTTCCTCAATATCACCTTGCCATTTCTGATGGGTCCATCAGGAACTTCTGCTCATTAGATTGTGTGGGCAAATTCCAGGTATTGCATTCTGTCTTTATTACCAGTATTTGTTTATTTATTTATTTTTTACAAATGTTTTTTTATAAATGTGATGAGATGGACATTATTTCTATCCACATTATTTATTTATTTATTTATATGTAATTAAAAGAATTTTAGATTGTAATAGTTTGTGCTCTCTTTCCTCCACACAATTATATTGGTCTTAGAAAATCAGATTAGAATTTTTCTTTTTTAATCTATAGGAGAAACTGAATGCATCTGTACCTCATAACCAGATGAACGGAAACTCACATGGACCTCAGCCTCAGAGCGCTCCACCACCTCGACCCACCACCGACCATCTCCAGCCCACTCAAACTTCATCCAGCGTTCCTGCCCCAAACCACAACCCTCCCCCACCTTTTGTACCACCATCCAATCAAAATCCGGTTTCAACTTACGTGCCGGCTCCTGTTGTGGTAAACTCACAAGACGGCCAGCAGCAATGGCCAAACAAGCCTCCCTTGTCCTCTGACACAGTACGGCTGACGTGCAAGCATTGCCAGAATCAGTTCAGCTCAAAGCCTGAGGTTTTCCAATTCAAGGTACGGCTTCCAAAAACAGTCACATGAGCAAGAGTGACCGATATTCAGAAACAGTGTACAACACCTCTGTAAATAAGCTTCAGACAATATTGGCCAGATAGTTCATTTATTTTGTGAAATTATTCTTTTTAGTTCTTCAAAAAAAATGTTTTCCTTCTTTTAGGGTCACGCAGGGTTGTTCTGTTCTCGAGCATGTTGCGACACATATAAGAGGGAAAGCAACGTGAAAGCTTTGTGTGAATACTGCAAAATAGAGAAAGTGGTCAAAGACATAATCACATATGAAAAGCAGCCGAGACCTTTCTGCTGTGAAGGTTTGTGAAACCTCTTTACTTGATTCTTATAATCAGTGGTTCTTCATGGAGCCCCACACATTACATGTGGGAAAAAAGAATTGTTTCATGAACACATTAAGAACTGGTTCCTTGATTTACTTGTTTGTTCCCTCATTTTTGTAAATCATGGCCTCAATTTCCTAATTTGTCATTTTAGTTCAAAACGAGGGAATGAATTGGTAAATTGGGGCCATAATTGAACAAAAATTTTTAATTTAATTTAGCTAAATTTAGTAAATCATGACTAAAAAAGTTGTGGGAACAAATTCTTAATTCGTGGCCACGATATACATGTATATATTTATTCCTGTCACGTGCAGGGTGCTGTAGTTCTTAAACTACCTCAAGTGATCTTTATTGTTTTGCTTATTATTGGGATTATTCAGTTCACATAGGATTATTACATTTCATTCTACACTTTAATTTACTTGCTTAGAGTAAACCATTTACTTCATGTTTAGTGTGGCCAGTTGGTATATAATGTAAAAAATTGAAGAAAAACAAGTCAAGGACTTTTCTAAATGATGCTTGGTGTTTATGCCTCACTTTTTCACATGCATTTACTTGCCTTTCATTCACTCTTTCTTCTTTTATAGGCTGTAAACTGCTTTTCAAACATGACCTTGCCAAACGACATGGAGGTCAATGCAGGGTTTGTGCCTACTGTCAAAACATGACCCACAAAACCATTCAGAACTTCTTTGGGGGCAAACTTGAGGAGTTTTGCACAGAGGAGTGCATGTCTCTCTACACAGTGTTCTTTTATGAGGTTAGAGAGAACATTTTTGGGGGCTTTTAGCTGTAACTGTTCTTCATTTCTTCAAGAAAGCCTTACAATCATCTCTTTAGTTGGGGTTAAATTATATTGCGAACTGATCGTCAGTGTTTGCTTTTGTATGCAATATATATACGCCTGTAGCCTTTTTTAATTTTCTCATTTTTGCTTCATTTCTGCATGAATTTATATCAGATGGCCAAGTGTCATGGCTGCAAGAATCAGGGCTCACTAAAGGAAAGCCTCGTCTGGGATGGAACAACAAGACACTTCTGTAACTTGACCTGTTTGCTGCAGTTCTGCTCAAAGTGCATTACCCCTCTTCAGCCAGCAAGCAACGGTACGTCACCATGTAGTTTTATATGTAAAACTGTATAGTAGAGCTACCAGTTGACATTGTGTTTACCACATTTATTTATTTAGCGAAGTAAAACCTATTGATGAAGACCTGCAGTGCAGTGTTCCTACTGTAAAATTTTATTATCAAAACTGATTTTATTATGAGAAGGTCTCACACTTGTTGCTTCATGATTGAAGGTACTGTGTCTAACACCACTACAGTCCAAGCTCCATTATCTCTGTCGAAAGACATGCCTGTAATTGGTGGTGTGGTGTCGCTGGCCTCCACATTACCTGGAAATACTGCTCTCACAGGTATTCAGCTGTCATGTTTTTCTTTGATGCGTCTTTAAATGGAATCAGACTGTAAAATCTTTTAATTTATGTTTTAATTATATTAATTTTCTTTGCAGGAGCTCTACCTACCTCAAATGCCAGCTCAAAAAACATTGGTGAAGTAAGTACTGATGCACACATACTTTGAGTTACAAAGGGTTGTATAAAGTACACGCTATTTTTTTTACTTTTCAGCAAGGATGCATTCAATTTTACATATTAAGATATTTCTAATGTTACAGAATGTATCAATATCAACAACAGAACAACCGTTTAATTCATTTGTTACATTTATATGGCACTTTCCTCGACACTCAATGCACTTTTCACATTTTTGGAAATCTGCACAAAGTTTTCTAACTTTCATAATAAATGTTACTTGAGCAGCAAATCAGCATATTAGAATGATCATGTGACACTAAAGACTGGAGTAATGGTTGCTGAAAATTCAGTTTTGCCATCACAGGAGTAATTTACAACTTAGTATAATTTAAGATAGAAAACAGTTATTTTGAATTGTAATGATTTCACTGAATTTGAGTAAATATTTGAAACTAGAAACAAATGGTAGTGAATGTAAAGATGCATTTATTATGCAAAGTTTAAAGATAAAGTAACTAAGGAAAAAAAATGTTTACATTTACAGAATAAATGCAACAAAATTCAAATAAAACATGAATAATTACAAATAAAGGTGCTTGATATATTCATTTTTTATTACGTTTTGGAATTGCTGTTGACTATTGAAATTTTGGTTACATAAAAATCTTCCAAAATGTGCTGCTTTTTGCCAAAATGTAATTTCTTTTAGCCCTTATATGTGATGATTTTTCTAACAGGCTAGCACACAAACCGACGCTGCAGTGGCTGGTGTTCCATATCGAAGAATGTTGAAGAACAAAGCTCTCATGTGCAGACCTATTACTGAAGAGCAAGGCGTCCAGTGTCAGCCTGAGCCTCCAGTACCTCCAAATTTGTATGAAACAGGTTAGCCTTTCTCACTTTTACTATCACGCCTGCCAGAAATCATTATGCCATACAATCATAAACTACACAAAATATGTTGAATAGATATTGCATTTACACTTTCTCCATCCCCAGTTATTGATGAAAACGGAGAGACGGTGAAGCTGGTGCCAGTGCCGGTGCCCATTCCAGTGCCAGTCTACATCCCAGTGCCAATGCATCTATACACCCAGTACACACCATTTCCACTGGGCTTTCCTCTACCGGTACGTCATCTTTGTAATTATCTAAAATTATTCTGTGCTATAGTTTAAAGCTCATCTTGAATCATTTTGTACTGTTACCATCCAGGTGCCTGTTCCCATGGTCATCCCTGAATCTCAAGAAGCTGCCGAACAGAAAGACACTAAGTGTAGCCTGCCTGCTCAGAGCTCAGTAGAAGATGACGATGTGGAGAAGGGAAAAGACAAGCCTGCGTCACATGGTACATAAACCTTTTATTACTATTGGACCTTTTGCTTATCCAAACATTTCTATCCAAATGAGCTCCTTAAGTACTTCAGTACTTGATTGAATTGCACTTACTGTCTTGCTCAGACCAGGGCAGCACTTACAGTGGTGATCTGGAGTCAGAGGCCAGATCAACTCCCTTCAGCTGGGCAGATGCTGAGGATCCTGGGATCAACGTGAAGCCACTGGTGCCATCGACGGAACTAGAGGAGCCTGTAGCTGCTCCGACCACATCTTTGTCATCAGAGCAGCCAGATCTGGAAAACGATTTTCCTCGCCGTAAGTTAAGATTTAAGAAATGTTGTCGTTGATTCAAATATTTAGTTGCAATTAATCTCAATTATTTTTTTTCAGGGTTCCCACGCTTCTTGAATGTATACTTGAATTTCAGACATATGGATTCAAGGCCTGGAAAGTGCTTGAAAACAAACATATGTCCTTGAAAGTGCTTGAATTAAATTTGAAATAAATTTTGTTTATGGCGCTGTTTCAAACATTTTCGTGCTATCGATATGCGGAGTATTTAAATCACATTTGAATGAGCGCTCAAGTGTTCTCTTTCACTTTTGATTTCGCGATCACGCTCACTCTGTGTACAGTGAGCACATCTTACAGTTCGTGCAGATTTATTAGGCACGTTGATATTCTGTCTATTCTGTCGTTGATATTCACATCAATCTTAATAACTACTATTAATTTTGTATTTAATCATGGTATTGTCCATGAAGGCTGGAAGTGTAAAACTCCTTATATTCAGGTGTGCAGATTTATTAAGCAGGCTTTCTTTTACAGATGAAATGAGCCAAAAAAAGAGATTTAACTCAGACTGAAAAGTCAAAAATGATTAAATCCCCATGAGAAATATTAAAAACTAATGCAATACAGAAATTGTAATTACCACTGTTTGAAGAATTTATCTTCCAGAATCTGGAAGTAGGTTTAGGTGCTCATTTTTAGTCAATCCTTTTCAGGATAGGAGATGGACTAAAAATGAACTCCCAAAACTTACTGTGACATGGAGCTAAGGACAAAATGTAGAACTTGAAGAATAAGAAAAACATCTTACTGAAAAATGTTTACAGTTTAAAACCAAATAGAAAGTCCTATTTTTATTTTATTTATTTTTTTTTTTTGCAGATTTATTTGCGCATGTACAAGGTTTAAAATGTTCATGAATTATTTTCAAAAAATATTGAATTTTTGAGCAGCTGTATGTTTGAGCACCTGCATTCCTCTAGGTCAAAGCGGAAAAAATGGGATTTACAAAATAGTTTTGACTTTATTTATTAATGAGTAACGTCTCTATTGAGAGAATGTGCAAATTTTTATTGTTAACAGGTTTCCGTGTTATTACAAAATTTAACCTCTTTTTATTCATTTAAATTGCGAAATTCTTTCAAATTTAAGTCTTGTACAAGAACTACAGCAAAAACCAGTTTGATGCATATTTTATCAATATTTTAGAAATTTTATTTGAATATTACCAGTACAGACTTCAATGGATTTCATTAAATTCCTTTGAACACGACTGAGCAAAATGGTGTAAATTTATGAAACCTACACATTCAAAACAATATTACTCTAAAATGTTTCATATAAATGTTAAGTACTGTAAGGTTTTTCATGACACTATATGCTGGGGTGTGAATTTGATAGGTGCTTTATATAAAATAAATGGTGCTTTAAAAAGTCCTTGAATCTGGTGTTTATGCAAGCGTGGGAACCCTATTTTTTATTTAGTTAAGCATGCCAACATCTTTGGGCTTTTTGCCGATATTTCTCGAAACACATTGACTTAACTTAGTGTCAACTTAAAATAATTGAATTTTAATTTTTCTAGCACTTTATGGACCTTAGGTCATTGCACACTGAGAGAACGGACAACAAAAAATTTTTTCACAACAAATTATTAAATAAGCATCGGACTCAGTGTGAAAGGACCTTTAGCCTTAATTTATAGCATGTTCTGATGCCCTTTTTTATTCACGTGGTTCATATTTAATTCTTGATGAGAATATGATGATAATTAAAAAACGAGCGATATTCTGGAATGCTACTAATGCGTGATTCAGTGACATTACACATTTTTGATCTCTTGCGTTAAAACAACAGATTTTGTGCTTTTGTAATGTGTAAAATCTCCCAAAATTCTAACACGTGTTATGTCATTTCACAGCAACAGCTGACCCTGGATCAGCTAAAGAGAACAGACTGGTATTGACGCTGAAGAGACGTAAGAGGGGCAGAGACGGCCACCCTCCCAGAAAAAGGGTATGTAATCTGACAGAATCAGATTCCTGGCTTATTGGGGAGACATTTGTCACGAGCGACAGAACGACAGAGAATCGGCCAGAGTCTTTTCACAGTTTGGAAGGTTGAAGTGTGAAGTCTGTTGAATTGGGTGGTTTCCCAACTTTTAGATGTATGATAAAGACTGAAGTGTTTCCAAAATCTCTTGTCCAGTTATGAAGACTGCCAAATGAAAGGTTGAAAGTCTTAAATGTCTTGTTTTTTTACTTGAATTGGTTATCATAATGGTTTTGAAAGTGTGTGGTTTAGAAAAGACTCATGTCAAATGACAAGCTGATCAATATATATTTAGGAGCGCATTGCCTTCAGAGAGACTATTTCTCTCTACAAAGCTTAGTTTTGTAAAAAGATTTGTAACATTTTAAGATCATTTGGCTGTATCTGTTGTCAAGGACTGTTAATTGCTCCAAAACATTTGTATCATTTCTTGTATTGTCTTTTATTGGTAGTTTACAATTTTGACTGGTCAAAATGATTTATGCATGACCGATATAGTTATTGATGTTTTCCATTTGTCAATGGCAAATCACAAGGCTGTTTTGGTGTTCTTTTATCAACTTTATTTTGTTGTACATAGAGAAGTTGTGGAAAGTTACATAGAGATGTGTACCTTTGGTTATACAAGACATTGTGCAATAAACTATTCAAGTTCACAAGGAGATGAACAAATGTAATTGCTGTTGTCGATAAATGGGCTAATTTGTGGACTGTGGGCAAAAAAAGTTGGTTTCCCATTAAATTTCGAATGTTGTGGACCATTTAATAAACATGAAATCAGTCAGAGGAATCTGTGTACATCTGGCTAAATGAATTCAATAAAGTATTTAATTTAATAAATAATGTGACTGTTATCCCTGGAAATAAGCAGTATTGTTCATGCCATATTGGCTGAAAAATGAATCGAAAAGCTCGAAGAAAAATATGAATCCAGCACTGGTTTTGGATGTCCTATGGAAAAAAAAAAAGAAGAAAGTATTCATCAAACTGATAGTTCACCATTCTGTCAGAAATGACATTTACTCCATGTAATTATTAACCTGTATGATTTCTTTCTTCTGTGAAACAGATGAACTCTAATAACATTTAATTTGTAGGTGATCCCTTCCTTCTAACACTTCTTATTCAGATGTGTGCTGAAATTACACATGTAGATGTCATAGTCCCATCATCCCCTACAGACTGTCGCTCATTACAGAGCTTTACTAGGTTACTGACAGAAATAAGCTTTTTCAAAGCTTAAAATACCGGCTCCAATTTCTGTGTGAGCTTAGCTTAATCTATGAAGAATTGGTCGTTTTTTAATTTTTTTTTATTATTCTCATTTCTTGGACTTGGTACCCCACAAGTAAAAATTAACAGAGAGAAAAATTCAAATGTGAAAGATTTGAGATATCGCATCCAATCCCCGAATTCGAAGATTTGATGATCTCTAGGAGGACTTTTGAAAAGGGTATTTTCAGAAAAGAAATGCGATGGAAAATGTGGTTCAAAAGTTGTCAATTTGAAGTGTCAGTGACGCTAGAGAGGAATTGATAGAGACCTCAAAACTGCAGGAACATTTTTATCCTGACAGGAAAGAAAAGAAAAGGGTGCAGTGAGAAGTGTGATGCCGTCAGATGGCATTTGGAAGGTTTGTTTCCCTCCGGAGGGAACCTGGCAAATAGGAACCGTCTAGCTTGTTTAAAGTGTGAAGCAGAGGCTGTTTAGAAAAGAACACTGAAAGATACCAAGAACTTTGTACATAACACCACGCAGCCAAATACAATGAGACTGAATGCAGGCCAGATGGGGAGAAGAAGAAGCTGAAAGTGAAGGAGATGATGATGGAGGAGTGGTTGCCATGGAGGCTGCTGCATTTGAAGAAAGTCGCCATAAAAGGAGATGAATGTGTCGGCATCTGTCAAAATGTTTTTTTTTTTTTTACAGTCTGAAGTGTCTGTGCCTGCTTTACTTGCAATGAATGTTATGGTTTATGTTTTTTCTTAGTGTCAGGTATTTTAATTCAGGCTTTTAAGTATTCCACCTCTTGAGGCATTCCTATACATTTGATGTATTTGTTTATATATTTTTTTATTGCCTTTGCTTATATCATCATCATCTTATATATTATTATTATTATTATTATTTATATTGTCAATGTTGCATTCACATATTTGCCAGTAAAATTCTTACTGCCTCTGTTGGTGGAAAAATTGTTTATTTTTTCTTTCTTTCTTTTTTTTTTTTTTGAATAAATGAGAAAGTGAAATGTACAATAATTATGGGTCATTGTATTAACCTGAAATGGTTTCTTTTTCACTGTGCATTTATCCTGATTATTACATAACTACCTACCAATTAAGTAAATAAATAGATATGAAATATTGATTTGATTTGAGTTCTTGTCCTCTTGCTTGTAGATGAGCTTCAAGCTTCCTAATCATCCTAACAACAAGATGCACACTAAAACAATATTAATGAATTAATATTACTGTAATAGTTAGAATATAATATAATAATAGAATAGAAGTTACATTTTCTATGCACTAGTCAGCTGTCATTTTTATCAACAATGTATCTGCTTCTATTTTAAAAAGACAGTGTTATTTCAGTATTATAATATAATATTTGTCAGTGTTTTGAATTAGCTTTTATTTTTACATTTTGATTTAAGTTTTAGTAATTTTGTACTTTCTATGAATTTTTTTTAATGGTTCTATTTAGGTTTTTTTTTTCACTTTTAGTAATTGTAGCACTAAGAAAATTCTTAAAGAGCCATAAAACAGCATATTTCCTGATATTCTATACTCCATTTGTTTTATTTGGTTTAATCTTAAGTTAACTTTATAAAAAGATTGTCTAGTAATAAAAATTGTGTTTTTGTGTCTTGTTCAGGGTCGTAAGCGATCTGGCACCGATACGTCGAGCAGTGTTTGGCTCAGTACCTGCAGCACAAAGCTCAACCAAATGTACGGAGTCGAAGCCTGGGCCAGCTGGGTGAGAATGAAAACAGGACAGAGCGAACAGGAGCAGCAGTCCCGTAAGTTCACACATATGGGTCAGAACATGGAGTCGTTACCTCTCCGTCTGCTTCATGACTCACGCAGCGTGTGTCGTTAGTAAAGGTCACCGTCACAGTTTGCGTGTGACATTGCGCTGACCCACCATGTGTCTTAGCAACTTTTTCTTCTCCCACTGTGTTTTATTCAGAAGGCCCCATGACTATGAAGGAGGATGTGTTGCAGTGCACTTCTGCGGATCTCAGTTACGGTCTGTGCCGTTTCATCAAGGAGGTCCGCAGGCCAAACGGCGAGCCTTATGATCCCGATAGCATCTACTACCTGTGCCTGGGCATTCAGCAGGTTTGACCTTAAAAAATAAATCAATTGCCCTTAAATCCAGCTTGATCCTTTGTTTCAGATAAATGTAATTACATGTAATTATTTTATTTTAATAAGCATTTTCAATGACATATTCTGTCTTAACTCGATTTTTAGTGCCTGCTTGAAAATGAGCGTCTTGAAAATATCTTCACGGATTCACTCTACAGTCAGTTCATCACTGACATCACCACGCTGCTGAAGGACTGGGGAAATTCATTGCCTCCTGGAGGTAAATGTCCTTTTCAGAATTTCCTCATTTTTGTTACATGCTAAAAAAAACAATTGATTATCAGATATATTGCTTATTCAAAAACCAAAACCCCCCAAAATTTAGACTAACTTTTGAGGCCATGTTAACAGCTCAATAAATTATCATCCAAAAGCTTGTGTATTATTGTTCAGAGATATTTTCAGTATTTATAAGCACAACCTTTCCTTATTTGTATGCACACTAGTATATGAGAGTCTGACTGTTTACATGTAAAGCTGATTAGCTTGAAATGTCATGCATTGCTAATAAAAATGTCCTTTGACATCATTTCAATTGAGAAACTACACGGAATATGTTTACTTTCAAAAATGTATTGTTTTTAAATACAACTGAACCAGTGTTATTTTAGTGTCATTGAGATGTTATTAAAGCAACAAGCCCCATGAAGCCGTGGTTTACAGTGAATTTTTAACAGCTAAAACCCCCTTAGCTGTTATAAATTCACTGTAAACCACAGCTTCACGGGGCTTATTGCTTTTATAAAATGGTTATTTCATGTTTGTAGCAAGGTTTCACAAGATAAAACAAAACAAATAAAATGTAATGGCATTAATAAAAACATTATTCTTCCGCCAAACAATGTAGTTCCTTGGAAACGGTTGTGGTTGCAACAAAGTGGTTGCCGAGCAACACAGATGTAAACAAAGGTGTATGTTTGTAGAGTAATTTACAACAGCTTCTAATGTGGCTCAACCAATCAGAATCAAGGACCAGAACTATCCGTTTTATAATATAGTTCTTTTTATTGAGTTGCGGTAATTTTTTAGTTTTAGTTTTTGTTAATTTTTTTGTAATTTTATTATGTTTTTTATTTCAGTTTACTACATCGAATTAAACTAAATGAAAAATATTTTCTTGGCAACAGGCTGAAATTAAATGTAAGGGTTTTTTAAAAAAATTTTTTTAGTATATCTATAATAACCCTGAAACTGAACTGAAATTGACTAGTAAAAAATGTAAAAACTATGACTAGTTAAAATTTGCGAGAAACTCTTCATTAAAAAACATACACTTCCTACTTTTTTAAACTGATGAAAAGTGACAGCAAAAACAATTATCATCTAAAAACATTTATCGATTTCAAATAATGTTGTTCTTTATATTTATCAAAGAATCCAGAAAAAAAATGTATTACTGTTTCCACAAAAATACTTGAGCACCAAATCAGCAAATTAGAATGATTTCTGAAGTATCACGTGACACTGACTGGAGTAATAGCTGCTGAAAATTCAGCTTTGGCATCACAGGAATAAATTACATTTTAAAATATATTAACATAGAAAACGGTTGTTTTAAATTGTAATGATATTTCACAATATTACTGTTTTTACTGAATTTTGATCAAATAAATGCAGGTTTGAAAAACAGTATAAAAATCTACCCTACCCCAAACTCTTTTTTTCTCCCTGGTACAAGATTTAAAAATTCGCTCTTGTTGTGAATGGGCTTTTAAGGCAATCGTGACGTCTGTTTTTCTGTTTCTTCAGGATATATACACTCGCGGGTTGAGGAGGAGTACCTTTGGGAATGCAAGCAGCTGGGCGCTCTGTCTCCTATTGTTCTGCTCAACACGCTGCTGTTTTTTGGAGCCAAGTTGCTCAACCTCAAAACGATTGAAGAGCATCGACGCCTTGCGTTCTCCAATGTCTCCCACTGCTCAAAGACAACCAAAAGTGGCATGACTGCTTATCTTCGCTTCAGACTACCTAACAAGGAAGAAGAAAAGGACAAAAAAGGTGAGGGCTGTGTTGAAGATGTAATGACCACATGGTGTTTAAATCTTTACAGAGCATCTAGTCACGAGAGCGTGCATCTGTGCTCATAATATTTCTTGATTTGTGTTAATTGAACATCAAGCACCAGCTGGTAAAAGGAGGAGAGAGGAAGAGACGGTGGAAGAGGAGTTTTTGGAGATGCCTGAGAACGTGGAGAACCCTTTACGCTGTCCTGTCAGACTCTACGAGTTTTATCTCTCGAAATGGTGAGTGTTATTTTAAAGGGATAGTTCACTCAAATATGAAAGTTGTCATGAATCACATATCGTTATGTCATTTCAACCTTGTGTTCATATGTTTGTATTCATTCAGTGAAAGTGGATGGTAATTTTTACTGCCAAAATTGTCCTTCATTTGTGAAACTTTTTGTTTTTTGTAAACTAAAACTATAGCTACTAAAAATTGTTTTCGTTAATCAAAAATAAAACACAAATATTAGATGAAAAACTACTAAAATTACTAAAACTGAAATAAAAATAAAGCTAATAAAAAAAAAAGAATAAAAATGACAGCTTATAACAAAATGACTAAAATAACTAAAAATGTACAAATAAAAGCTAATTTAAAATATGAATTAATACTATAATAGTACATTAATAATATTAAAATAACACTGTTGCTAAAGCTTTCAAATTGCATATGCCGAATATGGTTTAGGTTGGACTTCATTATGTCTGGTTACAAAAAATGTGAGAAATGAAGGCATTTAGTGCTAAATTAGCATATGTTTTAATCACATAATGTTGTATGGCTTCAGAAAAACTATAACGGCAAAAAATATGGGCTGCTTTTATTTTTTAATAACACTTTTTACCCTACATTTTAGAGCTTCAAATTTTTTATCGTCTTTTATTTGTTTGTTTTGCTTGGATTTTCTACCTTCCATCTCATTTTGTGTTTCACAGAGGAATGAAAATAACACTCGTTTGAAATTTTGAAGTGAACTATTCATTTACTGTAGTTTATTACTCTCTTCCTTCTTATATCATGATTTTGTGAATTTTTGAGACTGGATTTGAATTATGCAGGTCCTTGAATGATGCAGCTTGAGTTTTGCACGCAAAATGAGCTTCATTCAAATTGCTCTTGCTTGAAGGAGAAGTGCACTTTTCCTGTTGCTTTTAGTAACAAGACTTTCTAATGTTCCTTCTCTTGTATATCCGCAGCTCAAACTCTGTGAAGCAGCGTCCAGATCTTTTCTACCTGCAGCCCGAGGCCTCCTGCCACCCCAGCAGCCCTGTGTGGTACTCAGCCCAGCCACTAGATAGCACCATGATGGAGAGCATGCTCACACGTATCCTAGCTATACGGGACATTCACCTGGACTCTAAGCATCAGCAAAAGTACCTGGACTCATCAGATGAAGAAAGCTCTTAATGAAAACCTACAAACTTTGAGACCTTGCTTTAAAAAAAGAGCTCAAAAAACCCAACATGAGACATTTAATGATCATATTACTTTTATTCAGGCGGGAATGGAATACAAACAGAAATGAACGAAACTGAAATTGTGCACAAGCTCAACAGACATTCCTTATGTCATTTATTATATCATGAATGTTACAGAAAATGAAATTTGGAGGGAATTGTTTGGATTTTAGTCACAGTAGATATTGTTTCTCAGTATTTAGTATTATTTAGTGAAAGCTTTTTAAGTTTAAACATTCATCATTGTCATTGTTGGTAACCTTTGAAAATATATATATGAATTCTCAGATGTATGACTGGTTTACTTCTGGTACGATGTATATGGGTTGCCCTTGATTTTAACCTGCTTTCTACACAATGGCTACTTTTGACATGTAAAGATGATTTGAGCAATTATCGGCGATGCTACAAATATAAAAACACTCCGCGCTTTGAGAGGACAGACAGCATAGATCGAAATCCCATTTTGAAAATTTGTATATTCCCATGTGCATAAGATGCATGGAAGAAAACTAAAATTTTGAATGTTCGTAACTGCTGAAATATTTTTTTCTAGACCACAGATATACAGGTATAGATGGCCTCAAAGGTCAGCTCCAATTTTAATTTCACTGGGTCTTTAAGAAACATATTTAAAAAAGTATGTCTTGCTTCTGCAAAAGAGGTTAATGCAACATTCATAAGTGTGATGCATTCATGGAGTCAAAGTGTTGTGTCTCAGTCAATAGAGGGCAGTCCTGCTTTGTTAGTTCAAGTGACAGGACCTTGACAGGGCAACAATGGGGAATCAAATTAGCAATGTTTAGCCACAGGATTATGCTGATATTTGCACAGATAGATGCAGCGCCAGCCTACGATGTAAAGCCAATTGTCATTCGCTACCATGGTAACAGAGACAAGAGCTGTTGCTTGTGCTTCGCACTGGATTTTGAATGTGCTGCTGCTGTTGAGAATCATGCAATTCAGATATGAAAAGCACTTATATATATGCATCAGCCTTTAGTAATGCAATTATTGTCTGACTTAACCTGAACGTCCCACATCAGGACCTTTAATTTAGCCTGCACTGACTTTCAGCATTGCCTGGTTAACATAATGGGAGCAGTATATAAGTGAGGCAGCTGAACTATTTATATCTACAGTTGTTGAAGGGCAAATGCTGTTTGCCTATATCTGCTACCAATTGTTTGTACATCTACAATTGGTCATGGCGGACAGAAAGATAATGCATCTCAGGGACAGATCACGTTTATATTGCCTGTTCAAAAAGAGTGTGTGGGCGTGCTCCGGGCAGATGAGGTGTGATTCGAGAGGGTTCGAGAATGAGAGGAGAGTGTGTGGGAGAGAGAAGTACAACAAAGACAGACAATCTGGCAGTGCATGACTGAATCCTCGTTTGAAAAATGCACAAACAATGTCAAACTTTGCTTTTTTAAAAGCCATGCTGTTGGCGCAATTTGTGCTAACCGTTTAATTTAAATGAGGTTTTTATTTACACACATAAGACAAGGATATTGGCAAACGCAGATAACGTCTGATGAAAATCTAAGCCATCTTATTAGAGGTCAAACCAAATTGAGAGAAAAGTGACTGAAAGGAAATGAAATGAGCGAGGCAAAAAAGTCCTAAGCTTCCGATAAGTGCTAAAGCCCTGAAGCAGCCTCAAAACTCAGGGGAGGGAGCTGAGAGAGTGATAGTGAGGCAGTAAGAGAGAGGAGGGAGAGAAAGAGAGAAAGAGCTCCCGTTGGTGTTGAAATAAGAGGCTATTTATCAAACCAACTGTGTTTCTGTGTGACGAAGGACAAGAGTCTGAGAGCTGCAAGATAATGCTGGAATACAGACTGGATGCCTGGATTCCAGTACACTTTTCACACCTGGACCACCGGAGCACAAGGGACTTGGACCGACCATCTGTCATCCTGCGATGCTTTGATTGCTAGAGTTACGTCAGTGATTAACAGCATGAAGAGGGGCAATGCAAAGAGACCATGGAGAAGTGTTATGTCACATTTGAATGAGGAAGAGAAGTGAGTTTTTGCTCTAATACTGTGCGTTTTTGAAGTGTAAAGATGCTGCCTCAGGAGAATGGGAGCTCTAAATTTGGAACAGAACTGCTTATATCTGGCTAAACGGAGGGGATAGACAGACATACAGCTTCTTTATGTCAGTCTATGAATGAAAATCTGCTTACGTGGATATGTTATGCTAACTGACTCACAAAGTTGCTTCCTTCCCACTTGATGTTGCCGTCAATCTATACGTTTAAGGGAAGCACGTTTTATTTTTTGAATTTTTATTTCCAGTGGAGATACTGAAGGCATTTCTTGAGTATCTAACCACGTGCCAACACCAGAAGATCAGTTAGCTTTAAAAAGTATTTGCAGTTTTTGATTAAATCAAAAATCTCTGTCTCCAGTAATTTCTAAGAAGATCTGGTACACATGCTCTGGCAACATCATGCTATAGACTTCTGGAGTATTGTATTGGAGGTCGTGTAGGAGGCCATCGTCAAGAACTGACACAATGGGAAAGCCATTAAGTCGACCTGGCTGCTTACGGCAGAGCCCTTGCTGTTCGAAAAAAGGGGATGACAGAGAGGGCTACAATGAAGATGGGTACATCCCTCAACGCTCCATTTATGACACAATGTGCATCAATGAACAGATCGACCACAGTTCGGCACACAGCACTCTGGGTTCAAGAAGGGGTCGAGAAACTGACTTCTCCAGTAATGGTTCCCTGGGAGCAGGTGGAGACATGTTTGACACAAGGTCTTCTGTGCTTGTCAGCAGTGGCAGAAAACTGGATGAGAGGTTCATTTTTGATTCTCTGAAATTAGCAAATGATGAACTGAGCAAGTCACCAAGAGGGTTTGTGAGGTCGGCCTCCCCCAGCGTATCCTGCAGCTCGGCTCCAAGCGGATCCATGAACAAGAGGCATCATCACCAGGACAGTGGCAAGAAGGACAACCTCTGCCGCCACTCCTGGAAGGTTTTGTCTCCACCAAAATTCCCAGAAACATTTGAACTCTCCCCAGGGGAAAAGACCTACTTAAACCCAGGAGTTGCCTTCTTTCCAAACAGCTTCACCTCCCCTCAGATTTCACCCTTCTCTGGGTCCCCTTTTTCCACAGGTACGCATACACCTTCTGTGTTCTTCTCTCCCTCTCCATTGCCCTACCATCAGCAGTTCAACAGGCAGTCTTTACCAACCCAACCACCTTCAACGAGACCACCTCTGACAGAGTTATCAGTAAGTGCCCTGATGTGTGGTCAAGAAGAACAAGACAAACTAGAGATTGGCCAAGGTACGAGGGACAATGGGGGCATGGCAAAAGATAACCTGTTTCTGACTTTTAAACCCCAGAACATTGAGCCCGAGAAAGAACCACCACCAACCACCCCAGAACCTGAAACAGACACTACACCCCTTCTGCGCTCCCAAACATCAAAAAGACCTGCCGTCTCGCCTACACCAATGGAGTCCACCTGGCCTCGGCGACTTATTGGAAGGAGGAGGACGGTAAGACAAGGTGGTGCGGTTCATAACCTCCCGATTCTTCCCCCATTACCCTCTTTGCTAATCCGGAGTGTCTCTGACAAAAAGACCATTCCTCGTCTTTCACCATTCCCAGAGCACCAGGGGAATATGGATGGACAGCTTGGCAAGTCCACGTTAAAAAGAGAGTTGAAGGATTGCTCACTACAGGAATGGAAGCTCTTGCGAGTGCAAGAGGAATGTAAACCTGAAGCATCTAAAATTGAGAATGTGATTGAGGAAGCTTTAGAAGAAGAGAACAAAATTGTGTTTATACAGGAGAGCGTTGAGCCAGGCATTGATGAAAATACTACTACTGAATGTGAGGAAGAGAACTGGGAAGCTGTGTTAGAGATGGTTAATTCGCTTTGGGATGAGACGTGGAATGAAGATTTGCAAAGCATTGGCTCTCTAAGGCGCTGGCCTCTTTTACATCCTCCATCGGGGTTTGGTGGCTCACAAGCTCCGTCAGGTACAAGCTCAGAACTGGGTGCTGAAGACATGTTGGAGCTTGAGAGAATGAACCGAGAGGTTGTGGAAAGCCAAGATGATGATGAACCACAATTTCAGTACAATTTACAAACATGCAAAGGTCAAAGTAATGTTATTGTGACTCAGCCAGGGAGCCTTAAACTTGCTCATGAAAAGGTCCCAACCAGTTTAGATCTCGCCATCATTGACGCCCAAATGGGAAACAAATACGGCCATAGCGAGTCACCAGATTCCAACCTGACGCTAGACTCAGATTCAAGTGGTGTCTACATGTCAAATCCCAGCCAAACCAGTAGAGAGGACATCACTATGTCAGATCTTGGAAGCATTACATCTCTTAGTCAAGGGGAAGAGGGAAAAGTCGATGTCAGAAAGACTGGGACATACTCTTCGATTCCAAAAGCAAATAAATTGGCAACTTTGAACCAAAAAGATCCCTCTGGGCTGAGAGCTAATAGCATAGAGCTAGGAAGGCAAGCATTTTGTAAAGAGATTGCAACCAAAGCTACAGAAATACAAGCACGCTTGAAACCTGTGGACACAGGATCTCAAATCCTAGAGATTCATAACACTGTGAACACATCGAAGACTGATGTGCCTTTACCGCTGTCCCCCTCCAAACATGAAGCTAAAGAAACGCTATTAGTCAAGAGCGATGCAGATTCATTCGTTGCCACAGATAGTTTTGTCTACCTGGCAGTGTCAGTGCTGCCCCCAACCACACAGGAAAGCGTGGCCAAACCTGCACTGGAGGAGCCATTGCCTCCTACTTCCTTCGCCAAACCTTGCCCTTACCCTGATGAATGTGACTTCCTCTCTACAGATAGTTTTGTTTACCTGGCTGCTCCTGACTGCCACCTGCTGGTTACAGAGGGACATTCGGTATATGACTCAAAAGATTCTGAATCGGAGGACAGCGGTTCTAAGGCAGACTTTGTTCTGGCCTCTGCTGTAGGAGGAGATAGCGATTGGGACTCAGACCTGACTGATTCTGAACCCGAGCCAAATTCTTCCAAGCCTGCGTGGGACTACTGGGAGGAGCTAGAGCAGGGGGTGCTGCAGGAGCTATTCGACGAGGACCAATCGGATGCAGACAAACTGCTCCATGGCAACCAAGCTCAGCAGATTTCCTGCCAGCCTGGGGAGTTGGCTGCTATTGTTGTACAGGAGAGAGCTGAGCTGGAAGAGGTGTCCTCACAGTACACACAGGGGGCAGAGACACACACTGAGGTGAAGTCTGTATCCTAACTCTTATTACTGCACTGGCAAACCAATTGTATTAGAGCCCATTTAAGAATTCTAAACATCATAAACAGGTATTTTAGTTTTCGTTATCCTTTCTTTCTCATTATGTACATATTATTTCCAAGTTGTGACTCCAACATCTACAAGTATTCATAATAAATCTTGGATGTGTTCTTGATTGCAATTTTGTTGAAGCACAGTTTAAGTCTCTCTTTCAAGCTGCATCTCTGTTTTAAAGTTTATGTCATGGTGGACAGCTTTATGGATTTATTAAGTTGTTATTGATTTCAATGTTATGTTGACCAGTAAGTATTTATGTTAACTGATAAGTCTGGCTATTAAATAGGTGATCGTGGATGCAATATGACTATCAGAGATCAAGCACATGAGCTTAAAATCTATTGCACACTTACATTTTGTCAGTTATAGATACTCTATTTGCTATATGCTGTGTGCTCTGTATAACAATAATTAATGTTATATGTTACTGAGGTAAGAACTGACTGTGATAAAGTACTGAGTGAAGAATAGTGAATAGGCTGATGTAGAAATTTTGACCTCGTCAATAAAGGAGCACAGTTTATAGCACAAATAATGCTTAATATGCAGTAAAATGTGTGTGCTTAGCTCAGTTTATAAAGTTTAAATTCAGCAGGGAGAGTTGTTTCACCTGTTAACACATTGCAAAGGAAATGCGTTTTGCCTGGGTTGTCAATAAATGAAATGTGGAGGATCAAAGTCTTCATTTTGTCACTTAATTTCTTGTCATTCTTGGCTGTTTACTTAGCATGCTTTTGGATAGCCTTCTCAGGCTCCGCCCCCCTTTAGCCTCCTTTCCATCTCTCCATCTGTCTCATGGCCTATATATATATGATTTCTCATGTGAATTATTTGGGATCAGAGTGAAGGAGCCTGAAATTCTGGTGGTGTTGTAGGGGCCAAATGGGCTATTTTTAGTTAAATTAATTAGTTCAGTGTAAATGAGGCCATACTGAAGGCATTGTGTGCCAAGATAATACATAAGTGGGTCGAGTGTCAGTGAACACACTACATCCTGGTATCTATGCTGCTGGAGTGCATGGGATTTTGCTGCCGCCCATCGTTGTTCCTCAGCAACCTAATAACCTAACATAATGTTATGCTCGTTTTGTTCCATCTGTTATGCATAATATGCATCAAGAACCTCACTGTTGTTCCTAGGTCCAACCTGAATCTTTTGGCTTTGACCAAATATCCTGCAGCAACGCATGACATGCATTCCCAACACTAGGATGTCTCTATTATGGTTTCGAAAATTCTTAGCAAGCTCGGGCAAAAGCATAATTTAAGAACTTTCCCTTTCATTTCATGAGTATGGAATATTACTCTATATATTTATATGGCAGAAAAAGTATGCTAATGTGCTATATAACCATCTATTTTAAGTCAAGTCACAGTTATTTATATAGCGCTTTATTCAATGCTGATTGTGTCAAAGCAGCTTTACAGTGTCAACAGGAAAATAGTTTGTCAATAATGGGGTGGGGCCAGTTTATTTACTTTAAATAAACTGGCCCCACCCCAAAGTACAGTGAATTGGAATGACAGGAAGGGAAAATCAACATGTTGTCACAGTTACACAACAACAAAATGGGCAAGAACAGAAAGTTGGTTTAAGCTTCTTGTAAACTTGTAAGCTGCTTCGTGTTTGGTTTCATTTTGAAGATTTGGGGGTAAACTGAAACATTCTCAGAAATGACGTGTTCTTCCACCATAGTCAATGGACTAAATGATATGTTGTTTATATAACGTTTGTTGTATAATTTATTTAGTTTTTGGAAACTACTGTTAAAAAAGTATGGGGTTGGTATGATTTTTAAAAAAAAAATTTTTTTTATATTTTTGAAATATTATACTCTCCAAAGAACTTATTAGATCAAAATTACAGTAAAATCAGTGATACTGTGAAACATTATTACAAGTTAAACTTCTTCTATCTTCAGACATAATATTTTTTATTAAATGTAATTTATTCCTGTGAAAGCAAAGCTGAATTTTTAGTAGCAATTATTCCACACTGGTTTGGTGCTCCAAAAACATTTCTTAATAGGCTACTATCAATGTTGAAAACAATTGTGCTTCTTAATATTTTTTGTGGAAAGCATGATACATATTTTTCATGATTATTTTTACGAATATAACGTTCAAAAGAAAGTATGTATTTAAAATAAAAATTAGATTTATTTGCAACAATCGTGCAAAAAGGTGCTGATATGTAACACTGTTGCACTTCGAGTGTCCCGAGTTCGAATCCCCGTTCGCAGACGAAAATCGAATGTTTCTGAAAATATGTAGTCAAAAAATCCAATGTAATACTATTTCCTTAAACAAAACTTACACTCACAGTTCTGTTTGCTATATAATCCAGATTCAATTCAAATGGTTGAATATGAAGCATTCTCAATTCTGAAGCATGCTCAATTCAATTCTGACTAGTGCACAACTCAGATTCTAAAGCATTATATAGCAGTAGAGAAGGAATACAGTTGAATGTGTTTGAGTCTGTGGTGGTGTCTCTAAAAGTGTGTGTGAGCTGGTGTGCGTATGTGAGTGGGATGGATTGTTTGCTGTGTGCATTTGAGCCGAAGCCAGGGCACATGTGTAGGAGGAGCAGCGCAGAGTGAGTGAATCATACATGAGGACATTTTCTGTATTCTTTCTGGTCAATGTGCTAAAGACTGAAAGATTATATGCAGGTTAGCAACACACCAGTGCTTGGAAGTTGTTCAGGTCGGATAAAATGCTTAGGATGAAAGAATCACATTTTGTTGTCACGTTATCATTGAAACACATTCAAATAAATGAAATACACTAAGTCAGTTTTTTGTTGCCCTCAGTGTGCAGTGTGATATATTTGTGTGTGGTGTGTGAGTGAGATAGAAAAGGTAGGAGGCATGTAATCATTGGTTGCTGAAGGCAAAAGATCAAGAGGTGCTTCTTATGTAACATGTAAATGAAAGTGCACTGGGCACTGTGTGCTAAAATATTTTATTTCAAAATGCATTCTAGGTACAAAAGCAGTGTAGGCTGACAGAAATAAGGACTGAAAAGATCCAGAGAGCATCAGAGGAATTATACCGAGAGTTCGAAACGCTGTTAAGAGATTTGATATCGCATATTTGGCTTTAATCTAAGTTATTTTAAAGGAATTGTTACCCAGAAATTAATTTCTGCCATCATTTATTCAAAGTATGCATGCTTTATTCTGTGGAACATAAAATGAGGAGTTAAGCTAAATATCAGAGCTGCTTTTTTCCATACAATGAAAGCGGGGGTGTCAAACTACAAAAAAAAAAAAAAAAAAAACTTCATAAAAGAGATTGCATAAGAGCAGCTTGGACATTCTGCTATAAATATCTCTTTTTGTGTTAAAACTGAAGTCATACAATTTTTTGACTGATCCTTTTATTAAAATACTAACCTTTAACTCTGTCGATTCCATAAAACCAAAGAAACCAAGGAAAATCTGCATCTAAATGATTTTTTTTTATTGATATGTTTGATATGTATGTACACTGAATACAAATACCAAAAAAGATATCATAAAAAAACAAACTTTAAAATGCATGGTACTGTTGGAGACATGTAAATTTTGAGGTCGATACCACATTTGCATGAAGCCATCTGACATTGATTGCAAAGTACTTAGAGCCCAGCTCACCTCACCCAGATTGTTTTCCCTATTTTCAAATACATTTTGCTTTTAAAGTTCATTCTAAAGTGCATATTATAAGAAAAATAAAAAAAATAAAAACCTGAACGTGAAAATCCTGGCTACCACATCTTAGACATGATAATGAAAACAAATATATTTTATATAAAAATATATATTTATTAATGTGTTTAAAAGCAACATGAGGTCTGTACTAATTAATTATTGTTCTTAGATGACGACTTTATTTGCACTTGCATTTGATTGCAACAATTTTGGATGATGGAGAAAGAAAGCTTTTTCATCTCGTATCCCGAACTCACTGAGGTTGTAAAGGTTTGGCGACACACTGCTGTAATTAAATAGCAGTTTTGTCCATTGAGGTGTCTTTTAATTTTTGTGAACTCAAGTTTTGGCTGCTGGACAGAGTCGGGTCTGGTCTTTTAGATCTTCTCGGTGGTGCTTCTTGCATCATAGAGTATTTTAATATACGCTTTCCAATGAGATAAATCATTTCGCAGATACACATGAAGATGCAGAGAGCAGAGGAGGCCACCATGAAGAGAGTGAAGATTTTCTTCTCCGTGGGACGGGAGATGAAACAATCCACCGTATTCGGACAAGGATCCAACGAGCACTTGGTGAGACGAGGGAGATCATAGCCATTATACAAGTGATGTAGAATATAGAGAAAGGCAGCATCAACTGTGGCTTTAAAGATCAAGCTTAACAGGTAGGTCCACCAAAGACCCCCACGCTTTTTCCCAGGGTTGGCGTATAAATGGGTGCCCTCATGGAGGGCTGTGTACTTCTTGTCTTTTTCCTCTCTGTATTTGACGTGGCCTACGACCAAGAGTGATGGACATGTGACAAAGATGAGCTGCAAGGCCCACAGACGGATGTGAGAGATGGGGAACGTGCTGTCGTAGCAGACGTTGTTGCAACCGGGCTGCTTGGTGTTGCACACAAAGTCTTTGCTCTCGTCGCCCCAAACGCGTTGAGCCGCCACCACAAACACCAGGACACGAAACACAAACACCACAGACAGCCAGACTCGACCGAACACTGTAGAATATTTATTGACCCCACTTAGAAGGGTCTCCAGTCCTGACCAGTTCATCACTGATCACAAACTATGTCCTGAAATAAACACAATCACATATGAAACTCAAAACTTTTGCACAATGAAATCACAGAATAAAAGGATAAAATCACAGAAGCAGGTCATTCTAGTTTGGGTCAGTGAATCTCCTGACAACTGGTGTCATGAAAGTATGCTCTAAATTTAACCAAAAACCCAATGGGTTTTCATCATGTCAAATTTTGTGTTGCTGATTATCTTTTTTAATTAGCCAGTGGAGATTCTGTCTTCGATTAATATTTAAACTCCGGAGGCGTTCAGCCGTGCATAACAGGTACTCCAGACTGTTTCTAAAGATCTCATCAAAAAGTTTGCGATATCTGATTCTGTTCCAAGTGCTTTAAGTGGAAGTTATGACAGGTAACCTTATAATAAGGGTTTATGCAATCACAAGGGTGACACATTTAAATATAACAAGCCTGTGTTGACAAGCCTGCTCATTAGGAATCATTGCTGTCTTGATTTTGCAGGCTGAAATGTGGATTTGTCATGCTGGATCACACCTGGGTTTGTCACAGCTAAGATGTCTCATAGTTGTCTCATAAGATGTCCTACATGTTTTTTAAATTTTTTTGTAAAAAAACAAAACAAAATGTATAAACACACACACACACACACACACAACACACACACACACACACACACACACACACACACACACACACACACACTTTATGTTTATACGTTTTTTGTTGTTGTTGCTTTTTTTGGTGTGATCCAGCATGACAATATGTGTATATATATATATATATATATATATATATATATATATACAGTGCCCTCCACTAATATTGGCACCCTTGGTAAATATCCGTTTTACCTTTCATTCAAAAAATTCACCAAATTCCAACCTATCATTGAAGTAAAACAATTGATTTCTCTAGATCATGTTGGCCACAATTATTGGCACCCAATTATTGAATCCATGATGCCATGCATCTGAACAACATGGTCCAGGACCTCTGGCAGAAAAACAGGCCTACAACATTAAAGATTCAGCAGTATATTTAACCATGGGCATGGGGTACTTTTTTATCCCTGTTTGTACTAAACTCATCTGGTGGGTTTGCTGCCAAAAAGCTCTTTTTTCAGTTTCATCTGACTATAGAAGCCAGTGCCATTTGAAGTTCCAGTTGTGTCTGATAACTGAATCTGCTGGAGTTTGTTTTTGGATGAGTGGGGAGAATTTTCCTTGAAACCCTCCCAAACAACATGTGGTGATGTAGGTGCTGTTTGATATATATTTTGTTTAGGTTTCTGACCCCAAGACTTAACTAATTTCTACAATTCTCCAGCTAAGATCCTTGGAGAGTCTTTAGCCGCTCAAACTCTCCTCCTCACCGTGCATTAGGACGATATAGACACACATCCTCTTCCAGGCAGATTTTTAACATCTTTAGTTGATTGGAACCTCTTAATTATTGCCCTGATGGTGGAAATAGGGATTTTCAATGCTTTAGCTCTTTTCTTACAGCCACTTTCTATTTTGTGATGCTCAACAATCTTGTCCTGCACATCAGAACTATATTCTTAG
The DNA here is from genome assembly GCA_036784905.1 of Acrossocheilus fasciatus. Taxonomy (NCBI): domain Eukaryota; kingdom Metazoa; phylum Chordata; class Actinopteri; order Cypriniformes; family Cyprinidae; genus Acrossocheilus; species Acrossocheilus fasciatus. Next base: position 7,694,798 of record CM071954.1, on the reverse strand, counting down.
GTTTTACTCCTTGTGATGGATGATTAAGGGAATTTGGCCTTTGTGTTCCTCATATTTATAATCCTGTGGAACAGCAAGTCATAGCTGGACAATTTCATGCTCCTAGTCACCCTGGGGTACTAAAAAATGTAAATATGAATGGGAATATACTTCAGAGATATTTTACTCATAAGAATTTCTAGGGGTGCCAATAATTGTGTCTAACGTGTATTTAAGAAAAACATTTATTTCATAAATGATATTCCTCCTATTTTAAATTCTTATTATCCAATGAAAGGTTTGATTTTTGTGAATTTTTTGAGTGAAAGATCAAAAGGATAAACAATGCAGATTTATTTTCACAGCCGCCTTTGCTCATATTTATCAAGGGTGCCAATATTAGTGGAGGGTACTGTATATATATATATATATATATATACATACACACACACACACACACACACACACGTTGGTATTTGTGGTTTAGGCGTAATGATTTTTATACCATACAAACTGTATTTTCTATTGCCATACACCAACCCTACACCTAAACCTACCCCTTACAGGAAACTTTGTGTATTTTTATATTTTCAAACAAACACCATTTAGTATGTTTTTTTAAGCCTTTTGAATTACGGGGACACAGGAAGTGTCCTCATAAACCACCTTCAAATTGTAATACCTCTGTCATACCCATGTCATTATACAAATTTGTGTTCCCGTAAACCACAAATAATTTCTTTTAAACATTGTACAGTATGTATGTATGTATGCGTGTGTGTGTGTGTGGGTTGGTATTTAATACCAACCCACACCCACACACACGCATACATACATACATACTGTACAATGTTTAAAAGAAGTCTCTTTGCTCACTAAGACTGCATTTATATGACTTTAAAAATGCAGTTAAAAATAGTAATAATGTGAAATATTATTACTGTTTAAAATAACAGTTTTCTATTTTTAATATATATTAAAATGTAATTTATTTCTGTGATGTGCTGGTAAAGCTGAATTTTCAGCAGCCATAACTGCACTTCTCACTATCACATTATCCTTCAGAAATCATTATGCAGTGGTGTTGCTTAATATTTTTGTGGATGATACATTGTTTTCAGGATTCTTTGATGAATATAAAAACAGTAAATGTAGGCTATATATTAACAAAATGATACATGCAACAAAATTTTAATTAGTTCACTTTGTGCTTCTAACCACATATATACTAACTAAAATGTAGCATTTTCATGTTTTGTATAATTGTTATTTTTAATAAGACCTATCTTTGTTTGGTAGATACTCAGTAATAACTAATAAGTACTAAGCGATGTATAAAATCAGATCTTACCGTGTTTTGCCGCGAAACTGATAGTCATTGAAACTGCAAGCACAATAAAGAACAAAACAAAAAGCACAAGAAAGAGAGAAAGGGCGACACTACAGTAAAAGTCCTTAAGAAATCCTGTCCAACCTGATCTATGGCCTGGCCGCCATCATACCTGAGTGTAAGTGTGGTTTACTCACATGAGACACCTGTGATGATGGAGCTGCTTTGGGAGGGTGTGGTGCTGGAGTGTGGCTGGGTGGTGCGTGCTTCTATTAGATATTATCTTACAGTCAGGGACTGTAATGTGAGTTGGCCTACACGATACATTTTGAAGCCTTGCAGCCTCGCCATGTGTCATCACCACACCCAGCAATATGCCAATATTATATCATACATAAAAACACATGACATTTTTCAGAAAGGTCATTTTTTAATCCTTAAGATCAATTTTTTAAAAGCAGATTCTAGGTATACATTGTTGTCCGTTTTTGCTATGAATAGAAAAAAATTCATGCTATAACTCTTTCTCACCATGAGATGGTGACATAACTTCATTTTAAAAATCTGTGATGTGAGTTTCTTGCCGACTGTAATTAAAAAAATATTTAAAGAAATATTTTAATGATATGTGTAACTATTTGATAGGGTTATATGGATATTTTTTCAGTATAAAGACGTTTGCATTATTAACCTAATTTAATTCATGTAAAAAATATTTTATATTAATACATGCTTATTTTATTTAAAGTAAATAATTTTTTCTACCACCGAAACTTTTTATATATGCTGTAATAATCACAAACAACTATTAAAAAAATTATAGTTGTTAGAAGGATCAACGTGATTGTCGAGACCGTTCGAGACCGATTAGCTGATGAAAAAAGTAACATCTATCCACTCCGTTCGTTCAAATGTGAAAGGTGCTGTTTGTTGGCCACGTGACTGGGGCCAGCCAATCAGCGGTCATCTGCGCGGACCGGAATTGTCGCCTGGTTACGGGAGCTCAATGGTCAGGGAGAGCTAGCCGGCTAGCAGCGTCTCTCAATCCTTTCTCTCTTTGTCACGGTATTCATATCTACCGTCGGCTCTTTGTAAGTATCGATATGATATCATATCTACCTTTTTCTGTCATTAATGAATATGTTAATGATTGATGGATTGTGTAATTGTGCGTGTCTTTAAATATATACGCATTTAGCAGCTATAACACGCTAGGCGGACAAGAGCGAACTAATCGCGTAAAACATTTGGGACTTTTTAAACAATGATTTACCATTGTAGTGTAATTATAGGATATTGTATGTCGTATAAACGTGTATTAATGACTTGAACTGTCAGATAACAATGATGTTCATTGTAAATTACATCTGTTTTTATAAACTGCCTTAACATTCACACAATAAGGCAGTGGGTCTTATGAGCATGATGATTTACGTGTGGATATTAACAAATTTAATATTTTAAACTGTTATATTGAGTTTTTAATTAAATGGTTGTTTAATCGGTCCACCACAAATATAGATTAATGTGTGGTCAGCAAATGGATCCCATTGTGTTCCATGCATAGATATAATGCAGATTTTTCTCTGTTTTAAAAGTATAGTGTATCTAGTTTTTTTTAGTTGTGCTTTTGTTATTTACTCCCTCTTATGTTGTTCCATTTCAAAATATGATTTTCTGTCTTCTGTGGAAAACAATACAAAGGGACAGAATGACATTCTCAGTCACCATTTGCCTTCATTGTATGGAGAAAAAAAAAAAAAAAAAAACATGTCATGAAAGTGAATGATGACAGAGACTGTCATGTTTCTGCTTTTCATCTCCCTTTGTTTTCCAGAGCAGAAAGAAAATTATAGGGATTTGAAGGAACATGAAGGTGAGTAAATAACATATTTTTCATTTGTGTGTGTGAACTGTCCCTTTAAGAATGAGATAATGGTCAAAAATAGACAGTATATGGGCAGTAGATGTGGTGACTGAGATATGTGTCATACAGTCATATGCAGTCATGGCCAAAAATATCGGTACCCTTGGTAAATATGATGATAAATTAATCTGCATTGTTAATCACTTTGATCTTTTATTTAAAAACTTCACATAAATCTAACCTTTCATTGGATAATAAGAATTTAAAATAGGGGGAAATATCATTTATGAAATAAATGTTTTCCTCAAATACACGTTGGACACAATTATTGGCACCCCTAGAAATTCTTATAAGTAAAATATCTCTGAAGTATATACCCATTCATATTCACAATTTTTAGCAGGGTGATTATGAACATGAAATTGTCCAGCCAGAAATATAAATAGGAGGGTTAACAAAGCCCAAATTCCCTTAATCATCCATCACAATGAGAAAAACCAAAGAATATATTTCTGATGTGCTGCAAAAGATAATTGAGCTTCACAAATTAGTGAAGTGGCTTTAAGAAAAGTGCTATAGCAGTGAAAATTCCCATTTCCACCATCAGGGCAATAATTAAGAATTTCCAATCAACATAAAATGTTACAAAACTGCCTGGAAGAGGACGTGTGTCTATATCGTCCTAATGCACTGTGAGGAGGAGAGTTTGAGTGGCTAAAGACTCTCCAAGGACCACAGCTGGGGAGTTTCAGAAAATAGTTGAGTCTCGAGGTTGACTTTTTTGATCATATTTACCAAGGATGCGGATATTTTTGGCCATGACTATACCTATACCTATACCTATATATACACACACACACATGTGAATATCCACCTTTTTAAGATTAATCTGAGGGTGTATTAATATTTGAATGTAATTTCAAATGTTTAACGTGTGTTAAATGTTACATAAGATAAGCTTTTATAGCATAAGTCTGTACTAACACAAATAGACACACATCGGCTCTTTTCATTTTCCATTCTGGAGTTCTTTCTTTAAAAATGAATAGTCTGAAATGAAGAAAAGTCTTGTTTATTGCGTGTTTTATTTTGGTTATCTTTTCTAGGTGCAAAGTAGAGACAGTCACGAATGGTGAAGATAGAATGCAGAGTTCTCAACTTGTTTTCTGTTCACTTATTGAAAGTAAGTGCATGATAGGAAATATATAAACCAATTGCGAAGTATTTTCCATGTATACCACCATGTTATGATGTTGTGCAAGGCCTGTATGATTTTATGATGAGAGTTCATAATCCATCCAATGGCCAGTCAATATCTGCAGTGGAATGAGGTCTCTCTTCAGCTGTGGGCTATATCCAGTAATCATTTGGTGTTAATGGTGACATGTTTTGATTCACTGCACTTTCTGGTTGTCATGTGCCTTAGGATCCACTGCCCTCTTTATTTATTGGTTGCCATCCTTTTTCTTATTCCAGGCTGCACATTTATGGCGTTTGTCAGTGTGAGTGGAGACTTCTGCCAGGCACAGCACCTGGTCATTGTAGACAAGTGAACAGAGGGCCTGCCGTATGAAGATTATACTACCTGACTGCCCGTCTTAAATTCTGCACTTTCGGGGAGCATCTTTTTTTGTCCAGAGTTAAAGTGTATGAATCGGTTTGAGCCAATCCAGGTACTAGAGAGCGAATCGTTGTTCCTTCTCTCTAGTGCCAACTGATCATCTCTCCTCTCCTGAATGGGGTAATTATAAATTGCGAATCAGAAGGATAGTTCCCTTCTTTAGTTTTTATTTTAAAACCGTGGGAGCGTGAAAGTTGTTTCCTTCTCCTGTTTCCCTTTTTTTTTGAGAGAATTGCCTCAAAGTCAAATTGCTTAGATATTTTGAAATCATTATTTCTACCCCTGTAGAAGATTCAGAAGTTGTTTTTTTCCATCAAGTCCAATTCAATTTGAGTGTCAAAATGAATCGCCCTGCTCCTGTTGAGATTACCTACGAATGCATGAGGTTTCTCATCACCCACAATCCCACCAATTCACAGCTGGTCAAGTTTACAGAGGTAAGGATTAAGATGGGAGCAGTTCATATGAGTAGCAATATTAAGAATAGGGTCAAAGCTGACTATTTTTTCTATATTGATGTCTTTTAGGAATTGAAGAGTTTTGGAGTGCAGACGCTTGTCCGGGTTTGTGATTCAACTTATGACAAAACACCAGTGGAAAAAGAAGGCATTGAAGTTTTGGTGAGATTTGTGATTAACCTCTTTAAATATCCCAAAGATTGATGGAATTTGGTGTTTTGTGTGTGTTTAATGCAGAAATGTGTTTTCCTTTAGGACTGGCCTTTTGATGATGGTAGTTCGCCCCCTGACCAAATTGTTGATGACTGGTTGAACCTTCTCAAATGTAAATTTAAAGATGAACCAGGCTGTTGCATTGCAGTACATTGCGTTGCTGGATTGGGACGGTAAGTATTATCAGGCCAAATGTAATTCAGTCAGATTCACACACAGATATGAAATGTTGGTTTGTGGTTTTCTGATTGAAGCTCACTGAGATATTACGCTGTGTCATTTTTGAGTTATGTGCAGAAGATTTTGTGCTGTGATGGTGTGAACCTCAAGTTATATCTAAATCAGTCAGGGAAATTAATAACCAAGTGACCTGACTTTTAAATAGTTTTAAATGAGAACAGCTTTTTTTGTGGTCAGAGCTCCTGTCTTGGTGGCCATAGCCTTAATCGAATGCGGGATGATGTACGAAGATGCTGTCCAGTATATTCGTCAGTAAGTCACACAATCGAGTTTCTTTTCTTTTTTCTGTGGGATATGATTTGTTTTGGTCATTTTGTGATGTGAATGATTTTTCTTCTTAGGAAAAGGCGTGGGGCTTTTAACGCCAAACAGCTTATGTACCTTGAAAAATACAAACCCAAGATGCGCCTGCGCTTCAAGGATGCCAATGGTCAAAACTGCTGCATTCAGTAAATAAACATTCATCCAAAGGATCTTTGGAAACTATTGACATAATTATTATTGTTAGTGTTGTTATGAGCCGTTTTTGTTTGATATATTGGACCAGGATTTTGCTGTACTACAGTGCCAAGCACACAAACAGGTTACACAGTATTAGTGTTTTTTTGACCAAACAGTCAAGCCAATCTTGTAAACTCACAGGCCAATCGGGGTCTCACTAGTGATGTTGTTCATTGGTGCACATTGGTATAATGATTGACTGCAGTTGTTAGTGTTTTATGCCCTGTGTAAAACTAGGTGTCCCCAGTTTTCTGGATTGTGTAACAACATCCTGCAGTGATCGGCATCCTGCAGTAAGTGAACTCGCTTTGTTGGTGCTTCTCTTGAAGTCTGTCAGCTTCTCCAAAGTCACATGGGCACAACTACTGTATCTGATGTTATAGATATTAAACATTCCAAGAGATTCACAGCACTGTTGGACACTAGATTATGGTCATCAGTAAAAAGGAAATCCTAGCTAGTCCAATCAACAAAACTTCCTCTCCAAACTGATTGTGAAATGAGTCAAATTCAAATAATAAAAATCAAATCATTTTATTTTTATTGTCATGTTTTTTTTCCCCTCTTCACTTAATGCCGGTGGAAAACTGAAATTTTGGTATATACACTGTAATATGTGCAAGAAACATAGTATTAGATGTCAGATTGTAATACAATAGAATGTATGTCATGGTAGTAAATATCTTCAATATTCATGTGTGGTCTAAAGTTATCAAAATACCATGATATTGCCAAAGGTCATGTTTAAAAACATGTCAATACCATGGTACTTTTTTGTTGGAAAATAATATATGATGCATCTGGTATTATGACAAATAATCTATTGAACTGCTTTACTCATTCATGTTTAGTAATATACATAATTATCGGTATAATTTTGTTTTTGGCCAAAAAAGTTGTTCGTGCAATTTCTAGTGTGTGAACTCTTTCGGTGGTGTTTTCTTTTCTTGACCACGAGTCGGTGCAACGCAGATTCACTGAACAGGTTATCAAATGGGTTTTGTCTGAACGCGAATCATACTATGGTAAAGGCTTGGCTTATGAATATTAATTACGTTGCTTTACTGGATGCTTTAGTAAGTTTTGCCCAGCACGATCTATTTAACATGCATGAAATAAACCTTCCCAATAGTAGAATTCGTAATTCCGTTGTTCGGGCTCTTTACGCCTATGGCAGGCCATTTGCTCCTTAAAAAAAACACTTTTTTTTTTTTTTACTAATACGTTTACAATACAAGCACACTTTTGACTAATATCTTGTACTTATTCATCACGTGCTATTGCTTAATCACTAACCCAGTGTAAACCTATTTATTTAATTTTCAGTGTTCAGTTTCTTAGGTAAAAGGTGATCTGTGGTTCAGATATCAATTAGGTTATTCATTTCTGACTAGTATGTATTCCAGATGTTGCTGGTACCTGTTTCAGTCATTAGTATTTATTCTTTAATCACTAGTAACTAGGGGTGTGCGATATGACTATTTTTGATCGCAAACTATTTTATATGACTATTTTTGATCTGCTTTTGGAGAAATATCGTAGTATTGTGATACAGTGCACATTCTATCAGTTACAGTTCTGGAGCCGCAGTATCCATATACTGTACAGCGCGACATACATTCATATCAGTGTTAACTCAGCGGTAGAGTTACTCTCATGGGACACTGCACTTATTCGCAATCACAAAAGTACATTATTTGCGCGTTTTAAAGCCTTGCCGGTTAAGCTTTTCATTCGTGCACGCACTAAAAAGCCTGTCAAACAGCGCCTGATTACTCAACTGTTACCTTTTGAGCTAATACTGTCTAAACACAAGGTTTACATATAGACTCAATGGGTTATGTCTAAAATGAAAGTAAACAGTTGAGAGACAAATGGATGTGTGCCTGTATATTAGATGCGTGCAGGTCTTAAAGGGACAGTATTAAACATGCAGCCAACTGTCATTAAAGGGATAGTTCACCCAAAAATGAAATTTCTGTCATTATTTATTCACTCACGTTGTCCCAAACCTGTATTAATTACCTTCTAGTGCTGAACACAAAAGAAGATATTTTGAAGAATGTGGGTAACCAAACAGTTGCTGGTCCACATTTTCCACTTTGATAGTAGGAAAAAAAAATATTTTGGAAGTCACTGTGGACCAGCAACTGTTTGGTTTTCCACTTTCTTCAAAATAGCATGCATGTTCAGCAGAAGAAAGAAACTCATTCAGGTTTAAAATTAATTTTGAGTAAATGGTATAAATATAAAACACTGTAACAGAATCGACAGACAGATGATAGAATTTTTATTCTTTAAATTGACTGAAAAAAAATAGTACAGTTGCTTTAATATGAATCAATCTATATAGTATTTTATTTTTATATTTATTCATTCAATTTTTTGAATGCTCCTGCTAAATGTGCCTATTGTACCTGAAATTGAAGCACTGTTTGTTTTATTTGTATATTATGTGTATTTGTAATGTGTATCTTTGTTCTTATTTTTTAATAAGAAATATAAAATACTGACAAAGATTTTTATCTTTTCCCACTTTGGCCTAAATATCCACCATTCTTTTTTATACTTTGTTACATTGAAAGGCTTTGTCTTTATATTAGGGAAATTAGTTTGGCTGTACTGCTCAGACAAAATAGTAAAACCAACATGACAAAGAATCGTGATATGATATTTTTGCCATATCGCCCACCCCTACTAGTAATCATTCAGATATTTACCAGTATCTAGTTTTCAGACACTATGAATTCCAGTATTCTCATATAGCCGTACAATAATCTAATGGACAGTTTGTAAATGGTATGTGAATTGAAAATACGAGTAAAATATAAACAGATGCGAGTTTAAGACATAAATGTGAAAACGGCTTGCCATAAAACCCTGCACAAAACGCCGAAGCCACTGGATTGGGACGCCGCTGTGACGTAAATGACCCAGTTCAGATGGCGCATCCTTTCACCACATTCACAGGACCAAACTCATAACGGGCAAAGGGCTTGAATAACAGAATTATTCATCTAACTTTTTGTTCACTCTGCTTTGGAAGTTAAAGACTTATTTTTTTCATTCAGGTCTTCCTGTTTGATTTCGCCATTCTGCAGTCATGATGCCGGTAAGTTTGTAGCAGCTGATGATACTTTACTGCCGCTGAGACTCAGAGCTGTCGGTCGGGAGCGTGATTGACAGCTCTCACTCAACATTCATTCATAAATTGTGTATGCATTGCGTTGGACTGCGGGATTCAGTTACTATCATGAAGGAATGCGGTTCTTATGGCTTGTCAGAGTTAGAGAAGCAAGCATGCTGAAGGAATCACTGCATTTGCCAGACATGCTAATCAAATGGGTGTTGTATGGATTTTAATATTAAATTGTGGGTTGCCTGTTATGAGGGGTAAGTGACTGGTCACACAGCCTATATGCCATTTTAAGTCAAAACAACAGCAGCCTATGTGGCTTAACAAATTTTGGTTGAATGGAGTCAGCTTACTCCTAGAGTGAATTACATGCACAATATGTATGATTTCTTTATAATTACATACATTATATAAATCATTTTTGAAGGAAGATTGTTTGAGTATGTTTTATTTCGGTTTTTCTACTAAAGATTTGTTACTTGGCGTTTCTTTTGTTTGTGAAATTTACTGGCAATTTCTGAGAGATTTTTTTTTCTTCACTAAACAGACCCCCAAAAGTATTTTGACACTTTATCCACTCTTAAAATGTATGAATGTACATTCATAGTGATTTTAATACTGGCTTAGAAAAGTTCTGCACTTAGATTCTAGCATCACCATGCTTTATTTTATACTTTGCATCTCATTATTTCTAAGTAAAAGTATGTATATATACACACACTTGGTCAATATTGGCTTATTTTCCTTGCAGCTATAAGGTTTGTCGGTAGCACATTACAATTACAATAAGTAATTGTTAAATTTATTAATATTAGTCAATGAAATTAGTCAATTTCAACATGTGCATTTTTTTTTTAAATCAAACACTGTATTTGTTAAAGTACCGGTAATAGTTCTTCCAAAAAAGAAGATTCTGTTGACATTTCTTAAACCTCAAGTTGATCATAACCTTTCTTCTGTTGAAGATAGAAGAAGATATTTTGAAAAATGTTGGTAATTATACAGCTGCCATTAGCCATTGACTTCCACAGTGTGGAGAACATTTTGGTTACCAACATTCTTCAAAATATGTTCTTTTGTGTTTAGCAGAAGAAATTCATACAGGTTTGGAACAACTTAGGTTAAAGTTACTAAAGAATACTACAGAATTTTCATGTTTTGGTGAACTATACCTTTAACTTTAATTAACAAACTGTGAAGTACCAAGAACAAACAGTGTACGATTATATTTTTTACTAACTAATATTAACAAAGATTAATAAACTGCTAAAAAAATATTGCGTTAACCAATGAAACTTTATTGTCAAGTGTTACCAGATTGTCTTGTTTACCCAATTATTATGTATTTTTCATTCATTCCACTTTTACTGATATTTATTCTACATTCTGGTTGTGTTTGTGTTCCTCATCCTGTCAGATTTCTTGTTCTGTGTGAGAGTGATGCAGTTTGTGACTGTGTTGAATGAAACATTAGCCTGCTGGGAGTATTTTAAGGCGCTGTGCGGTGAGCTGTGGAAAGCTTGGGTCAGTTGTCAGAATTCCTGAATTGTGACACACTCAGGGTTGTGTGCTTTTAAATCCCTCACACCCCAAATCCTGGAGCACTTTTTCCAGCAGTTCCAACAGAATACTGTTAGAGTAGAAACTGCCATCTTATTTTCCATCTCCATGAGGCAGAAGTGTCCCACAATAGGACGTATTAGAGCACAGATTACAGGGAGAGCCAGATGGGGTCAGAGATCAAAGGTGAATGAAAGGAGCATCCTCTGTACTGAAGTTAACCTTTCACCTTTGCACAGGGCAGTCACATTTAGAGTTCAGACAGATTGGACTGGGAGTGGATTTAGAGTTCACTAATAGAGCTAATAGACTGCACACTTCCTCTGAGGTGAATTAGAGATTCCCTCACTTTTGGCTGCATGTTTCCCCCTTTTGCCTTTAGTATACCGCAGGAATGATTCCATGACATGTCAAACTCCAACGCAGACATGTGCGATTAACCTCAGGACTTCAGATTGACATGTAATTATAAAAGTACTACAGTTTAGATGTCTTTAAATCCTGCTAGAGCTTGAGAATTGATCTGCCAAACAACCAACAGGCACAGATTAGTGATGGGAAGTCCGATTCTTCCCACAAACTGGTTGTTTTGCACAGTTTGTTTCAGTGAACTGGTATAAATAACCGATTGACCAGTTAGTTTATGTCACGTATACACAATTCAATTAAAGGTGTCCTGAACTGCCTTTGTTTTTTGTTTTGTACTGTTATCTGAGGTCCACTTATAATGTTATCAAGATTTTTACCTAAAAAACATCATAATTTAGAAGTAATAGGCTATTTTCTGTCTTGTTTTGACACCCCTCATCTTAACTCTCTGTTTGAATAGGCATGGCGGATTGTAGAGTCGGAAGTGAATGCCTACTGCTATGATTGGCTAATGAAAATTAAGTTTAAAAATAAAGTTCATCATATAAAGTTTATCATTTGGTTTCTGCGTAGACCTGCGTTCGCCCCTCTCTTTATTTACACTGCATGCATGAATCAGTGGGCGGGGCTAAACAGGCAGCGATGTAGAAGCAGGCATTGATGATCTTCTGTGGAGGCGGTGCTTATACACACAATTATGTCATGAAGTGGCACGTGGCATATTCCACAACCTGTCGTTTTGGCAGACTGGCTTCAATATTAGCTGTTTTTAGACTATTGAGAAAGTTTTGAGTTACTCAATCAAAACTCACTCTCAGGTGTGCCCGACAGTCAAAAACTTACAGAAAAAAACTTACAGAATGTTTTTTTTTATAGCACAATGACCTCTTATATGTGACCCTGAACCACAAAACCAGTCTTAAGGCGCTGGGGTATATTTGTAGCAATAGCCAAAAATACACTGTATGGGCCAAAATTATAGATTTTTCTTTTATGCCAAAAATCATTAGTATATTAAGTAAAGATCATTATTCCATGAAGATATTTTGTAAATTTACTACTGTAAATATATCAAAACGTCATTTTTGATTAGTAATATGCATTGCTAAGAATTCATTTGGACAACTTTAAAGGTGATTTTCTCAATATTTAGATTTTTTTGCACCCTCAGATTCCAGATTTTCAAATAGTTGTATCTCGGCCAAATATTGTCCGATCCTAACAACCCATACATCAATGGAAAGCTTATTTATTCAGCTTTCAGATGGTGTATATATTGACACTTAAGACTGGTTTTGTGGTCCAGGGTCACATATATCAAATTTCTCACTTCATTACCCCTTAATAAAGCACCCAATAATGATAAGATATGTGGATGTTTTATGTGTATGTTCCTTTGTATCTCGAAAACTGCTGCCATTAACCGACTCTGCCATTGACTGCTGCCATCTGATCAATGTTGTATGTCCAATCAATTTTATTTGTTATACTTTATTCTTTTCAGTAAAAGACATCAGAAACATACTTTTTTAAAACCCTCGGCAGACAGTTTGTAAGTTGGACTTGACCGCACACCTTCATAGGAGCACTTGGGAAAAGCCGGCATAATAGGATCATATACTCTTGGATATTGGCTCATTTTGAGTCGGAGTGACTGTTGGGCACATCTGAGAGTGAGTTTTGATTGAGTGGTGCTACATCAGATCCAATATATTCAGCACAGCATCGTTTTTTTTTTAGTTTCGATCTTTCTGAAAATCCTGTGTCGAATTGTGCCTTGTTTGTAAACAAATTCATGGTAAAATTAAGTGAACAAAGGATCAAGTCGTGCTGACTTGAGCTGCAAACTGTTTCAGACAATTCAGTCCAATTTGGTGAACTGATTCATCCAGTTTACTAAAAAGAACGGGTTAAAAAAAAACGTTATGTTTGCGATCCTTACATCACTAACCCAGATCAGTCTTTTATTTTCAGAGCTGGGGTTTATGTTGACTTACTGTGCATATGAATATTTATAACTCTAGAAGTGCTGGATGGGAAATGCAGAAGTATTTTCTTCCTTTGGGACAAGATAAATAAAATATCAAATATGATAAGCAAGCAGAAATATCTGTCTTCATGTTAAGTTAATTAAAGTCTGGAGAATTTTCAGAAGCTTGCCGCTTGCAATAAGCAAGATTTAGTCTGTTTTGCTATGCAAAATCGCTCACAGCATTTTGAATATTCATAAACATCCATGCCGCCCATAGTGCAAAGTCTATGACAGCTATAAGCAATGACAAGCGAGTTTACGTTTGCATATTGAAGTAGTAAATAGGAAGATGTGCTCTGTTTACCTCACAGCTTGTTCATTTCCTGTAGAACCGAGTATTAAAGCTTCTAGATGAACCATGACTGATTTTCATTTGCTGTGAGAACATGAATCTGTCTCTTCTCATCAATTTCCAGTTATAGATTGAACAAATTGTGCCCTAGGTGAACGCACACACATTTCTACTGTCTCATCGTGTGTTTTTGCCTGTCCTTTACACACTGGCAGGCAGTTTTCTGGCTGTGAGATTACAACTTCATCTGCACTCAGAGCAGAGTGTTGGCAGCTCAGGATCTTTAATACATCCCACGTCGCTGTAGTAGGAAGCTGAGCCAGTGTGTGCTTTAGTTATTAGTCCTCACTAGTGCCGCTCACATCTCCCCAGAGATTCATTATTGAAATTGCGACCTCACAGTATTGCTGAAGTCTCTCGAGGGAATCGACTCCTGTGCTTCACCTTTGCAATAATGGTTACTTAGATTATTTTGTGACTAGGTTTGCTTATATATCAATACGAGAGGGCAGTAAACTTATGAAGTTATGATGTCAGTGTCCTCTATGGGTGCAACATAATAAGGTAAACATACGTCATAGATATTACTATGTTCAGCTCTACTGAAATGCTGTATTGACGAATCAGAAGCTAGGACGAAAACTATACATTTTACAATTAATATCATTAGCACACATTATTACATGATATAGTTCTTAGCAGAACATTTGTATAAATATATAAATATCCGTATTATTATTATTATTATTATTATTAAAATAGAAAATTTTGTAAGATTAGAAATTACTTTTGTGTCACTTTTGATAAATTCGATGTGTCCTTGCTGAAAAAAAAAATACATTTATTTATAAAATATATCATACTGACCTCAGACTTTTGATGGGTAGTGTATATCAACCAACCTGCTCTCTGGATATATCGGCCATTAAAAAATGTATTAATTTCTTTCAGTAAACGTTTAAATGGTAGTGTAAATATATAATGTAGTTCTATATATATAGCTGTAGATTTCATTTTTGTGTAGTTGTAAATATTATAACTCTATAACTAAATCTATATATAATTACAGTTTTTTTCTCTCTAGATCTGTCTGTCTACATGGGGAAAAAAAAAAACTGTGACTAATGATTATTGATTATGAGTAAGAGGCTGGAGTTTTATTTATGAATTCTTTTTTGGAATTCATGATGATTTATTCTCATTTTCCCCTCATTTTTCATTTCAGTTTCCCTTTAGTCCTTTTTCCATGCCATCAAACCCAAAACTTCCATTAAATGTGAAATCCAAACATACTCTGGTCTGTTTTCGAGCTCACTGGGTCCAGGTGTCAGACTCATGAGAGCGAGGAGCTGTCAGGGCCGTTAAATGCTCCGAGATTGAGTGTGCTGTTTACTGCTGTTAACTGCACTTAACTATGCAAGTCTTTGACCGGCAGTGAAGTGAGGGGAACTGACATGTTTCCGTGGATACAGTCGTTGCTATGGACACCCTATTGATGGCTCAGTACAGTAAATCAGGTGAGCATTCACAGTGTCAACAATCCCACAATGCTTAAGCAGGGGCACATATCCCATCTGTATCAAATCAATTAAAAATGCTTCGAGTTATATGTTGAGACATTTGGGTGTTAAGCAGTTGGATAGCATTATATGATGTTCACAGAAGTGTTTTGATGTCTTTTTTAGGATTTTTCATACAGAAGCTTCTTATTTAATGACATGTTACAAACTAAAGGAAGCAATAACAGTTTTTACAGTGGAAACTGGGCAGCTTTACCCGGTCAGACGTGTCCCAGCCAGAGCTCTATTTGTCAGGATGCCCAAGACCCACAGTGACAAGGCCTGCCTGTGTCCTGAGATTTATTATTGACAATGCATTGAGTGCTGCGACTTCAGCTCCTTCTTTGGAATCAGAAAACCTTCGGTAGATTCTGCGCAATCGTCGTGGGCAGAGATGAGTCCATATCGATTATTAGTGGTGCTAATGCTAAAGCATGCATCACTATTATTATTATCATACTTATAAATGTTAGGGTTATTTTTCCCAGAGTTTAGTTTTCAAAGCAATCAGATATTCAACTTTTGGCACATGGACTATTTTAAGAATGTCCTTTTCTGGGCCTTGAATGTAGTAGTTGCATTGCTGTCTATGGAGGATCAAAAAGCTCTCGGATTTCATCAAAAATATTTTAATTTGCTTTCGAAGATGAACGATGGTCTTATGGGTTTGGAACGACATGAGGGTGAGTAAATAATGACAGAATTTTCATTTTTGGGTGAAATATCCCTTTAAGAAGGGATTCAAGTCAAATCTAGAAACCAGAATATCTTGGTGGTAGGGGCACTTTTGACATGAGCAAGTAAGCAACCACCCAGAACATCCTAGCAACTGCTTAGCAGTGTTTTTGTAATCACCTACAACACCCTAGCAACCACCACCAAGTCCTTTTCAACCATTCAGACCATTCTAGAAACAGCCTAGAACCCACTAGCAACTGCTGCCAACTATACAGATTACCTTTGCAACCGTTTAGCAATGCTCTGTAAGCATCTACATTACATTACACTAGCAATTTCATAGCAATTCCCTGGCAACCACCTAGAACACCCTAGCAACTGCTTGGCAACCATTCAGAACTCTTTATCGACCACTTAGCAATGCCTTGGCAACCACCCAGAACACCTTTGCAACCATTTAGCAACACTCTGTAAACATCTACAGTAGAACACCCTACCAACTGCTTAGCAAAGCTTTGGCAACCACTCAGAACATGCTAGAAAATGCTCTGGCAACAGCACTAGCAACCATTTTGCATGCTTTGTATCTTAAAGGCCACGTGAACCGGAAATTGCTGCCAACTTTACTTAAGTACTGTGATGTATTTCCAACAGAAACGGAGTATTGAATAGAGTGCAGGGTTTTATTTTTCCAGTTAAGGATTTTATGGCCAAGCCGTCAAACAATGTGCACTAACAAAGTAAATTTTGAATGGATGATCGGCAGGTTTTAAAGCCCTTGTATACATTAAGTGCACACTGTCTATCTGTTCTTCTTAATTCGATAACGTAAGTGGCATGAGTGTAACTTCCTATGCCGAAGTGTGTGTTTTAGTCTGAGTGACGTGGAGTTCGGTCCGCTCTATCAGTGACATGTCACAGGATGGTCTGTGTATTGTCATCAGATACTTCTTATCTTCCCCTGGCACCTCTGCTTGTTCCTGAGGGAATGCAGTTTGGGAAAGAGAGCTCGCCCACCCTCCCCTGCCCCCCTCCCCTTCCCAAAATGCCCCCTGCCCCCCTCCCCTTCCTTAACCACTCTATAGTATCTCCACTCACACACTCTCAGTCAGACAGACAGCCAGGCACCCAGAGAGAGAGAGAGAGAGACAGACACACTCCAGTGGCAGCAGGCAGCTCCCCAGTGCCTGGACTGCCCGGCTCCTCCAATCCATCAACCCCAGCCTCAGAGCTCCATGAGGAGGTTCATCAGTATGGTGCTACGCAGCCTGGTCAGCGCCTCCAAGGCCAGGCCCTGGCTGCAAAAGAGAGCGCGGGCGCAGGGGAAGGAAGACCGGAAGCTGAAGGTGCCACATGGGGCGACTAAGGTGAAAGTCCAGAGGGCTTAAACAAGCGAGATAGGGGCAGACGAGTGGACACTGAGGATAGAAGTTTAGGCACTTGTGTATGGTTTAAAATAGCGGGACATGTCTGGGGCATGGCGGATTTCAGAAGATTGACATTTGTTTTTAAGTGCATGTGTAAGTGAGGAGTGTTAAATTAAGTCTTGCTATAGTTGGAACGGATCGCGGATGTGTTAAATCAAAGGCTGCTATTTCACACACGTGTTTGTGGCATGCTGGGATAGGCTTGTTGTTTATTACTTGCATGAAAAGTTGTGGTATTCTGTTGATTAGGAGAAAATTCTCTCAATTTCAATGAACAAACAAAAAATATGTTGACAGAAATCCACTTAAAATGGAAGTCTCAGATGAGTATGGGGTGTATTTCCAATTTCCATTTCTATGTTTTTGTTTGTTTGTCTATGCAAATTGAGGAACGTGTTTAAATTAGTTAGTGTTTTCTTTTTTCTTTTTTTTAAATAGAATCTGGAACTTTCATTCAGTAAAAGATGATGTAACACTTTACATGAGGTTTCATTTGTGAACATTAGTTAATATACAAGACACCATGAACTAACAACGAACATTATGCTTTTTGCAGCATGTATTCGTCTTTGTTAATATTAGTTAACAGATACAACGTTTGATTTTAGAAATTGATTGGTTAATGTTGAAATGAACTTAAACTTAGATTAATAAAGGCTGTAGAAGTATTGTTGCATTAATGTTAACCTTAATGTAAAGTGTTACCTGTCAATCAGCTTTTTTCATTATTTAAAGGGATAGTTCACCAAGAAATTAAAAATTCTGTTTTCATTAAATCAACCCTCATGTCATTCCCATTTCCACTGTTTTTTTTTTTTTTTTTTGATCGTTTGTTGTCCAATGTAGTTTTAGACCCCATTGACTTTCATTGTATGGACTAAAACAGTTCTTCAGAATGTCTCCTTTTGTGTTCTTAAGAAAGAAAGGTTCCCAGGTTTTGAATGTCATGAGGGTGAGTAAACGATGGCTGAAATTTATTTTTTGGATGAACTGTTCCTTTAATTCTAATTGTGTTACAATGTTTGTCTTTGGTCAAGCAATTGAATTGTTCAGATGGAGTGCAAGCATGATTTGACTTTTTTTTTTTTTTTGGCACTGTGCTATTTTAATATGAAACCTCGTGACAGTAAAATTCCAGGCAGCTGTCCAGGTCGGGATTATCCGCTGTCTTCACAGATCACAGCAGCATTTCCCTTTCTGGATTTGTTTTGCTTCAGCCAGCGAAACAGTTTCCTTAGCTCTCTGTAGCCACACGCTCGCATGTTTGCACCCCCGTCTAATCAGATTATTATAGCTCTGCCCTGTAATCCAACCCTCACAGAATTTCTCTTTCAATCTGCTGCTTGCTTGTTTGGAGGGATTGTGTTACACTTTAGGAGCAAAGCATGCCCCGGGTGGGAATTGAATTCAGATGGATTTATAAGATATAAAGCATTTAAATTTGTAAGTGAAGTGAAGCGGGATGAAGGATACGTGAAAGTGTTTACATTTTATTGGTGACTGTTGTAATAAAATACATGCATTTTCCAAATGCCTGGTATACCTACAGAGATTTATTTGTTGCAATCATTCTTACTGTACTCCAATGTTAATCCAAAATGACAGATTTATGTTTTCAAATATTTCTGTTTAAAGGCATTTTATTTTACTTTGTTTTGTTTTATTCTCATTGTGCCACTTGACATCTCACCACAGTGACTTTTGCACAAGTGAGCACCATCTAAAATCTGACAAATGCCATTTGACCAAGAAGATTTTATTAGTTAAGTTTTTTGACCAATTCTTAATCCAATTTTCCTGACCATTAGTTTAATCCTCTTTGATAGAAACCCCACTGAATGATGGAGTATCATTAAAATAACTTGTTTGACATCTGTTTGACGCAGACTTTGCTGTCCTTCTGAAAGGTTTCTTTCCTAAATCTCCTAGAAACCTTAGATATTTTCCATTTTGTGTGTGGTTAAAGTCCTTGCCAATATGTTTTGGTACGTGGGAGATAATAGATCAGGCATAATGATTATACTTTTTCTTGGCAGTGAGTAGAATAAACATGCAATTCCCTTGATTTCAGCTCAACTTTTGGATGTCTTTTATTTAGCTCTCATCTGTCTTTGCAATTGGCACTCATTTGATGAGACGGCGGGGAAAATTAACGTAAACAGTTGGAGAATTATGACAAGGCAAGAGAGATTAAGGAGAAGCCTACACAGTCAAAATGAGAGCCTGGAAGTTCACTCAAAGAAAGATGTTATTCTTTCCTCTTTACAGATGATTCTTACTGTATTCCTGAGTGATAATCAACAGTTGCTGACCGAGGTGCCCATTACCCCAGAGACGCTCTGCAAGGATGTGGTGGAATTCTGTAAGGAGGCTGGGGAGAGCGGCTGCCACCTCGCTGAGGTCTGGAGAGGAAAAGGTATGAGTCTGTTGGCACATACTGTACACTAATATTTAAAAGTTTGGGGTCATCGAGATGTTTTTGAAATAAATAAATAGCTTTATTCAGCAAGGATGCAGTAATTTTTTATCAAAAATGACAGTATAGATATTTATAACGTTACAAAATATTTATATTTCAAATAAATGCATTTCTTTTGAACTTTCTATTGATCAAAGAATCCTGAAGTTAAAAATGCATTACGGTTTCCACAAAAATATTAAACGTTGCTGCCGATAATAATGAATGTTTCTTGAAAGTTTCTTCAAATACATGCAGCTTTGGTGAGCATGAGAATCTTCTTTAAAAAGCATTAAAACATCTTACCAACTCCAAACGTTTTAATGGTAGTATATTTTAATTTGCAAGTTGAAATATAAAAAGTCTGTGTTGCTTTGGTTGAATTTAGACAATATAAACTCTTCAGTTTTACCTAGTATGGTTGACTTATTATTGTAGAGCCAGACTTTTGATAATTGGCATAAAGTCTGGTCCACTTTTCATCTTATTCTTTCCAAGAACCACTTTACTAATGTGGAAACGAGTCATCTGAACAAGTCCCTTGTCATTCACTGTTTGTGTTAGTTAGTACGTGTTAGCATCTGGCTAAATGAAAAAGTCAAAAGAGGACCATTGTATTGTAACTAAAATATGCTTAAATCTGCAGAATTTAGTATACCATCTGGGCTTAACTTTATTTCATCTTCCATAAAATTTAGGATGGATAGTATGCAAATTTAGATGTAGAGTCTGAACGTTTTTCAGCAATTTGATGCTATATTAACTATCCAGTGACTAGTTCTGTTTATTAATTGCTTAATTTTAGCAACATGGTTTTGTTTTTCTGATTTAAAAAAAAAAGAAAGAAAAAGAAAGAGAGAGAGAGAGAGAAAAAAAAGAAATCGATGCACCCTGAATGCCAGAATTTGCAGAAAACCAGCTAATCGGATTTTAGACAGCTTGACATTTTGGACAACTACACTGCAAAACCCCGATAAGTTAAGAATACTCAAAACATTTGAGTAAACAAACTGTAAACAATGTTTTTAAGTTAGTAGAGCTTAATTTTTATGACAAGTGGGGCGGGGCTGAGAGCCATGGGAGCCAATCCAAGCCTCACTTCCATGATCCCACCCCACTCATCACAATGATAATTATATACAACTTGCTTCCATAAACAGCTCATTCATTCAGATTTTTATAGTTAAGTGCTAGTTTGCAACAGCACACTGGCACGCTAATGTAGCTATCTAAAAAACTCACGACACACTTGCAAGTAAATAGTCAAACAACATGCAGTATATATAGTCTTTAAGTTTCACTGTCCATCCTCAACCTAACCACAGGCTCTACTCTTCACCACAACGGTAACACTACAAAACCAACATAACAGAAACCTTTGTAAATCTTAACATAACACAACATTTAAGTACTATCTTGTGTCTCTCTTTGTTAATCTTGTGCAAAAACACACAAAATAACACTTAATTTCAGCATTTATTTTCCTTGTTGTCTGATGCAAAGCATGCTGGGAACTAGAAAACGCAATCATTTTAAGTTCACCTTACTACAACAACATTTTGAGTTTACAGAACTTATTTCAATTACGTCTAATGAACTTTCATTATTATTTGAGTGAAATTAACTCATTTCATTTCACTGTTCGGTTTTACAGTGTATTTTTGTGTTAACTGTGCTGTTCTTTCATGAACCAGTGTTATTTTAGTATCATTTATATACTATTATATTATTTATTTATTTAAAATTTTTATATTTAATTTTATTTCGGCTTTCTTTCAATAAATCAGCACAACATTGCCTTAAATGGTTCATGGGGGCCCGTAGGCGAGCCGTCTGAGTCTGAGACTAATGTTGATTCAACATATTACACAGTACTGTAAAATTATATAGTACGTTCTAGTCTAGTCTCATGAATCACCTGTTCTTTAGTCAGTGAATACAGACACATGCCATGTACAGTGCAGTCGGATTTCTTCATGCTCTGCTCAATATGGCTGACAGATACAGATGTATTGCTTAGCTCTGTTACGTCACTAAATAGCACTGAATGGAAACGTTCATGGACCAGATCGCACAGAGAAAGCAACACTGTCCATCACATAACAATGACGTCCTTGTCAGAGTCTGTCCTAGACAGTGGGTGGTAGTATATGGGTCAGGACGTCTCAGGGTCTGGGCCGCAGCCTTTAGGTTTGTTTACATGGCTCCTGCGGGCCTGTTATTCTAGTGTCCCACACATGGCACTCGGCCCGCACTGTCAAAGACAGTAAAGATAGCCTTCAGCAAGGATAGCCAGACCTTTTTCATCTGGACGCACCACCATGTTTTGCTACAGGCCTATTGTGTAATAGAAAGGATTAGATTAAAATAGAGAAGTATTATAACAGTTTTGACATTCACATTCTCTGTGGTAAGCACAGAGTGCATGTGACAAAGAGTATCTTTGTGCTTATTCACAGAGAGAGCGATCCCTTTTGATCAGCTGATGTTCGAGCACCTACAGAAATGGGGTCAGAGGAGACAGGAAGTGAAGTTCTTCCTGCGGCACGAGGAGTCTCCCATCGCAAACGTTTCTCAAGGTGGGCAAAAGCTACACGAGATTGTTCATGTCCACGATTTTTGGATCAAAAATATAGTAATATTGTGAAATATTATTACAATTCAAAATAAATGTTTTCTATTTTAATTTAATTCTGTGATTCTTACTCCAGTCTTCAGCGTCACGTGATCCTTCAGTTGAAAACAGTTGTGCTGTTGTAAAGTGTTGTGTTTTCAGGAGACTTTGGTGAATATTAAGTTCAAAAGAGCAGCATTTATTTGAAATATAAATCTTTTGTTACATTAGAAATGTCTTTACAGCCACTTTTGAACAATTGAATGCATCTTTGCTGAATAAAAGTATTAATTTCTTTAAAAAAGCCTTACTGGCTGGAAATAGTATGAGATTTACCTTCAGAACCAACACGCTAATCTGAAGTTGAGGTTTGTGATTAGTAACTTTCTATTAAATCTTTCAGTTGTTTTAAGTGAGAGTCCTGTGAGCGTTGGGCTTTGCAGAGTTTTTCTCTGCAGTTATGTAACTAATCCTCTTTGTGTGTAATTGGTCTCCCGCCTTCTTGCGCTCATATCTGCACCTGAGACAGACCATCAGACTAGAGGAGACAAGGAGTACCAATGCTTTTCTGACCTCCACAGAGAAATACAGACTCTGAATTCTAAAATGAGAGAATGCATCACTATTTATATTGCTCATACATAGGATTAGTGATTTGAATTAGGGCTGCTCAGTAAAAAAATAATAATAATATGAAGACATTATTAATGAATGATTGGAGTGATATTGAAGGGGAGAGCATCAGCACAGCAAATTTAAACAATTTTCTTAAACAGCTGAAAAATGACTTTTTAATTTTTGAGTGCAAACCATGCTTTTAGGGATGAATTGTATTCAAAAAATAAAACTTTCCAGTTTTATAGGCTACAGTTCCACTATTTTTGACCCATTTGATATAGCTATAGATGACTATACAATAATAATTATGGCTTTATTGTTATTAAATAAAAATATTGAGCAAAAATAATAATAATAATAATAACAATAATTCTATTATACTGTAAAACAAAAAAATGAAATAGTTAATATAAATATTTTTGATATTTTGTAGTACAACCGAAAAATATTAGTATCATTGACTATAGTTTTTAGTAATATTTCGAATCAGTTTTTATTTTTAAATTTTCCCTTTATATTTTGATTTTAGTTATCTTATTACATCAAGTAAATTAAACTAAATGAGAAATGTTGCCGTGGAAACAATAAAAAATTGGAAATCTATCTATCTATCTATCTATCTATCTATCTATCTATCTATCTATCTATCTATCTATCTATCTATCTATCTATCTATCTATCTATCTGTCAGTATTTATATTATACTGTATTATTTCAATTAAAATTTATAGCAATATTTAAATTTTTTATTTACTTATTTATAATTGTAATACCATGAAAATTACAATACTAAAATCGTTAAACTATCAATACTTAAGAATACTAATACTTACTTACTAATACTTAATCTTTAAACTTATCAAGCTTATATTTATTTTATTTTATTTTTAGCAACTACATAAGAATGCATTAAAGCCACTCATAACACCTTAGCAGCCTCATTAGTAACACCATGGAAACATTGTGGCACTAGGTTTTTGCACGGAAAGCAGCACTGAAATGTGAAAAAGTAAAATTCTAGTTCATCGTATCACTACATTCTAAATTAGTCTGTGAGGGCAGAGGGCGGTCAGCAGGATTGTGTACAGGCCTATCAGAGGCAGCGTGGTCCATGAAGGTCTTGGTATTTCCAGAGCCTCTGACAGGATTACACATAATAACACAGCCCTGGATTTAGAGAATTAAGCTCCTGCTTATTTATAGATGGCACAGTTGGGAGTGCTGGTGAAACAAAGACTCACAAAAGAGAAATGACTGGAGGTTGGTAAACGTTGTTAAACAACCCACTGTCTCGGCACAGACTAATCAGGGTAAACATGCCAGCCAAAATCCCACTACTGGATCACATGCTCATTAGATTCAAAGGTACCTGTTTTCTTTCTTTTTTTCAGCCGTACGTGTGACTGGTGTTTTATTATTTTATGTTTTGTCAATACAAAAATGCCCCTCTGTCCAGTAGCACTGATCATGTTCGCCCACAGTGACAGTTTTTAAGCTCTGCAACCGTTTGGACATTGTTGGAGCGCAGGGGTGATGATGTAATCTTGTTTTATTTCCAGCAGGAAGTCAAACTTCAGAGCAGGCCGACAGGAAGAGCAAGGGGAACTCGGACAAGCCTTGCGAGAATGGGGTACGTTCACATTCATGCTGTTCTCGTCACACTTTCCTTCTGGACTGTTTGAGACTCGTAATGAGGGCTGCTCACCGAGGCTTCACGTAATTACGGTGAAACTGTGTAGACAAAACACAAGTTCAGCACTTAACTGAGCAATGCTCTACTTTTCGTGCAATAAATGTGTGTAGTTACTGTGTAGTGTAAATGTGTCAAGCCGTAAAGCACTCTTTTGACGTACATCTGGGTTTGTTTTTCCTTTTACTGCAGTGACTTAAACTTAAAAACCTCTTTTATCTGTCAGCCATTTTTTATTTTTTATTTTTGTGGCTTCTTTGGCCCACTTTTCCTTCATTTGAGCTTTAATTAAATTATCTTTGGGCATGCACACTTGACAACGTGATGAATTTTGGATGATCATCTGTTGTCATATTGTTCTTGATATTGAAAGTGCAGACAACTTACAGTTAGGTATTTCTGTATATACTGTAATAGACTCAGGCTCATTGCAGGCTCATTACAAAATTAATATGCAATACTTGTCTGCTGGTTTGCTAAAAGAAAGCTTTCATGATTCAAGAGTCATCTACGAGAAAATTAGACTAAGTTTTTATTATTTTATACGATTTATATATTTTTATTATTATTTTATATTTTATTATTTTATGTATTTTATATATTTAAAATTTTATTATTTTATGTACTACTATAATTTGTATTAACCTTTTGAATTAACCTTTCTTTTTATATTTTCATTTTCATTTGAATTAAGATGACTTTAAATTTACTTCTAATTTTAGTAATTTAATTAAAATTACTTTCTTTCTTTGTACAATTAGTTTTATTAATTTTGATGTTCTTTTAGAATTTTTTATTGTTGTTTTTTAAATATACATTTCTATTTAACTTGAATTTATTTTTATTACTGTTTTAGTTTAAGTATTTTTTTTTCTTTTCTATTAAGCCCCGTTTTTAATAGTTTTAGCTTTAGTTAAATCAACACTGCTTCAGAAGACTTGGAATATAGTGTATAAAAGTCTTTTTTGGTGCTTTTTTGTAATTTTAGAAAAGAAGTAAGAAAGTTCTACAAGTTTGAAACAGTTAAGTAAAGGATGACAAAATTGACATTTTTGGGCGAACTGTTCCTTTTAAGAATTGGGAAGCTTCGCAGCGGGGAGCTTGTGTGCAATGTGCTGATAAGCTCCGGTCCCCCACCAAAGTCATTTGCAGCGGATTGGTTCATGTGGCGGACACAGGAAGTTTTAGAGAAACAGAATACACAGGTTTCCCTTTTTCTCAAAAGATTACTCGACTACATAACGCTGCCTATAGTTTCTGTGTGCTTCCTATTCCAGTCCATATGTGACCCTGGACCACAAAACCAGTCTTATATTTGTAGCAATAGCCAAAAATATATTGTATAGGACAAAATTATCCATTTTTCTTTTATGCCAAAAATCATTAGGATATTAAGTAAAGATCATGTTCCATGAAGATATTTAGTGAATTTCCTACCGTAAATATATCAAAACTTCATTTTTGATCAGTAATAGCTAAGAACTTCATTTGGACAACTTTAAAGGCGATTTTCTCAGTATGTAGTTTTTTGCAGCCTCAGATTCCAGATTTTCAAATAGTTGTATCTCAGCCAAATACTGTCCGATCCTAACAAACCACACATCAATGGAAAGCGTATTTATTCAGCTTTCAGATGATGTAGAAATCTCAATTTCGAAAAATTGACACTTATGACTGGTTTTGTGGTCCAGGGTCACATATGTCTGTCTTTGAATAGGTAGTGTTCTCTTTTTCCGAGCTCAGAAATGCACATCTACATTCCTCTGCCAGTATCCATGTCAGTATTTTAAGAAAAAGGAAATTGATGTCTGTAGGTATATATACCAGATCTCCAGACTGATTAACATTCCACAAGACTGTAATCATAAAACCCATAAAGCCGCACAGCTATTGAACAGGTGGTCATTGGGACCTTCCCAGCGTCATCAGTTATGTTATAAATGAGTGACGCGCTCACTGCAGCATCCCGATATGCGGCCCTCCCCGCGTCCCATTATGCAGCTGTTATTACTGATAATCCAGGCAGCAGGGGCTTCTCTTTCAGGACGTATCATATGATGATATTTTAATTACATCCGGCCAATAAACTTCAGGACTTCTGAACTTCTGCACTGGCCTGATTGTATATTCTTACTCTAAAACTGTCAGCGTAATATGCAAGTCTGCAAGTGTGCTCCACTTTAAACCAGGTCAAAGGGCCAGAAGGCAAAATATTAGCTACATGTTCAGAACACCAAAAGTCTCCTCCTGCCCCTGATAATGCCGCCGAGCAGCTGAGAATGACTGTGTACACTGTACATTTGACAGCCATGTATTATCTTTTATATAGTATTTCTCTCAGGGTCAGAATACATCAGACTTTATTCAGGATGGTTTAAGTCATTATGCACATGTCAGCATGTGTTGTTTGCCCATCTGTGTGTATTTTTAAAGATGGATGTACACTGCCTTTCAAAAGGCTGCATTTATTTGACCAAAAATAAAGTTAAAACTGTAATATTGTGAAATATTATTACACTTTAAAATATTAGTAGTACAGTATTTTAAAATTTGTGATGGGTAAGCTATTTTTTAATTTTTTTAGTGTATGCTATGTTTTGTTGATGTCCTTTTAAATTATATGTTTAATTTATGCCTTTATATGTTTAATTTCTATAATCTGATGCTTATTGCACAATAAAACTAAAAATACAGCAAGTGCTGGCTTTATGCAACTTTGCATCAAACAAATGGCAGAGAATTAGATATTATTTTTGGTCAGATATAGATCTACACTCTCAGAAATAAAGGTACAAAAGCTGTCACTGGGGTGGTACCTTTTCAAATGGTACATGTTTGTACCTAAAGCATCCATTTTGGTACCTTAAAGGTACATATTAGTACTTGAAGTGTACATATTTGAACCTAATACACTGTAAAAAAAAAAATTAAAAAAAAAAGTTGAGCGAACTTAAAAAATTTTTTTTACCAGCTTCAGCAAATTTTTGAGTTTGCTCAACTTATTTTTGTGGGAGATTCTCAAATTTTTGTTGTATAAACTTAAAACGACAAGTTGAGAAAATTCAAAAATCTGCTGAAGCTGATTGCCTTAAAATTTTAAGTTGGCTCAACTTTTTTTTTTTTTTTTTTGAAGTGTAGGTACAAAAGTGTACCTTTTGAGAAGGTACCGCCCCAGTGGCAGCTTTGTTTTTTATTTCTGAGAGTGTATACACATTTTGTGCATTTTTTTTTACCTCTTTTACTGAGACCATTATTTACAACATCACTATTAAAATACATTTTTTAATGCTATTTAGTTTTAGATAAATCCATCCTTGAGTGGCATGTAAAAGCAAAACAAACTGTGGTTGGTGTCTTTAATGTAAATCAGACTAAGTGGGCGATTCTTGGCCAGAATGAGCTGCAATCTGGACAAGACTTTTATGCTGTTATTTAAAAGTCTGGCTGTGCAATAATATAAAGAGATCTTTCATCAGGCACATTGTTGGTTTTCAGGCCTGGTCCGTCTGGCAGCTTTGTCTGAGCTTACTGACCTTGTTCCACTCTGATATCACTATCATTGACCTTCACTTTCTCTTTTTCTGCCTCTAGATGCTCCTGTAACATTCCCTGTGATGATGCTTAGAGTTACCGTTTCAGTTGCACTGCACCTCCTGCAGCCGGCAGATAAAACTTCATTAGATAATCAAAATTCACCGTAAAATACGATTAGAAGTTCTACGAGACTGCATATGCTTCGTCCGTAGAGATGAATGCTTAGCCCTTGAAAGTTCTCAAAGATCTGTGCATGTTGTCCCTAAGGGCGCTTTGCATAGTCATGAAAGAGCAATGTGTTTCTGCCTAATTGCAGCGGGGAAAAGGAAACAAATACTGTGAATTATAGTGTCATTGCATTTGAAGACAACGCTGTGAATTCTTCCTAGAACTTGTCCTGAAATTTAGTGCTTCTCAACTGGTTTTCCTTTAGGACCCAGATTTTACAGTAGACATTGTTTTGTGACCAAAATCGCAACAGAAATCGTTATTTTAAACAAAAAACGTCCTTAAAATCAAATATTCAAATTGTTTTAAATACTTTGCACAATTATATGCTTTGTTGCATTTTATACTTTGCATTTAGAATTAGTGCTTTCCAAGACCATGTCAGTGTTATTTTAGCGTTTATATACTGTTATAATTTATAATAGTTTTTATTTGTATATTTTGTGTATTTTTCATTTTAAAGTTTTAGTGGTTTTATATTGTTTTTGTAATTTTTATTAGTTTTCTTTAATGTTTATATATAGATTATATTCATTCCATTTCAGTTATTAAATAATTATTAATTAAGTGCTATAAGTTAAATTAAATTTAAATGAGAAATGATGCCATGGCAACTAGAAAAATAAAATAATTAAATTAAAATAATTAAAATAAAATTTAAAAAGATTTTCAATTAATGTTTATTTCATTTATTTATTATATCAATATTAGTGCTGTCAAACGATTAATCACGATTAATCGCATCCAAAATAAAAGTTTTTGTTTACATAATATATGCGTGTGTACAGTGTATATTTGTTATGTATTTAAAAAATACGCACACATGCAAGTATATATTTAAATTAAATGTTTACATTTGTATATTAAATATATTTATATGTGATATAATTTATATGAATATAAATATTTACACGTAAATCGTAAATCTGCTGTATGTGTATGTCTTTATATATACATAATAAATATGCACAGTACACACACATATATTATGTAAACAAAAACTTTTATTTTGGATGCGATTAATTGTTTGACAGCACTTATCAATATCAACAATAACCCTGCATTATATCAGAACAGACCTTCACATTTTTTGTCATTAACCGACAGTTGATAAATACTGATTTAGTGGATACTAAAACGTCTGTTTTTTTTTGTTTTTTTTTGCCAAATCAAATCATTGCTCTAAAGCACATGCCTATCTGATGCATATCTGATGCATATTGTCCAGTGTGTAAGCTGAAGTTAAGAGCACAGATTTTGCCCTGTGGCACTGGCTGTGCTTTTCAGCGTATGGACATATGAAGGTCAGTCATGAGTGACCGTGGTCAGTATGAGGAGCTATTAAAGGAGGGAGCTAAATGGCTGGCTCAGCGTTATTATAGCACTTATTGACTGTGCCCATTTCTGTCCAAGATACCTCATCCAACTGGCACAAAAACGGTCTTGTTCAATTGCTCATCGCTATTGGAATACTAATATGGATTAGCCCACATGAGCATCGCATCTTGCCGAAAGACATGCATTTCAAATTTGTGCATTTTAACTCCTTGTTGCTTACTTATTGAAATCTGACAGAATTTTAATTTATAATGGCAAAGACTTTAGCTATTAAAAACGCACTTTATGATATTATATTGGCCATTGACTTTTTTTTGGACATGTATGGTAGCCTATTATTTGACGTAAAGAATAGTAAACCTCTTTAGGGAAGTAAGATGTAACATGGTGTCATAAAATAATCAATGTACAATGGTACTTTTTGTAAATGTAATTGACGTGTTTTCTTGTTAAACATCAATTTCATCAGCCTCCTCTTGTGCACTGTAATGCATGGTGCATTTGAAAGCACGTGCATGCTGTAAAGTTGTGTCGCAGAGCTGCAAACATTAATGGCAGATTCTCTGGAGACCGTCACGCATCTGGGAGTAAGTGAGTGCGGGGCAGCTGTGGCGCAGCACGGGCAGTCTGACAGCGGCGCTCCCGGGAGAGGAGGGGTCTGTGTGTGCGTGCTGTAGTGATGTCCGATTCGCGGACGAATCATTTTTTTGAACCGATTGACTCGGATCATTTGAACCGATTTGCTTTGTTGTTGTAAATTCCCTGTAAATGTGATCTTTGGGCGTAGAAAATCGAAGCATAGCCTAATTCTCCTTCTTTCTGTAAATTCAAGATATGGACTGTACGCCGCCAAGTCAATGAATTGTTAAATCGTTCCAGGGGCGTTTTACCATATTTTAATGGCAGCACTTATAGAGGCTATTTACACTAAGTGCAAATAGCATATTTTCTTAGTGATAGATTTACACTATGTTAGCAAGATTTTCTGCTATTTTTAGGCTACTACTTATTGCAAATAGTGGCAATTATCTGAACCTCAGTATTGTAGTACATTATAAAACAGTACGCAATAATAACATATTGAGTGTTTTAATTCAAATCAGGCTATTAAATGGATGCCACCTTATTGGGACAATAAAGCCCTCGCCTACCCTAACCCTACCCGTTACTTTCTTTTCAACTTTTTGATTATTTCCTTCATTCTTATTGAAAATAAAAAAAATTTGAAAAGGGAGAAAAAAAAGTTCGGCAAAAGGCAGGTTCGAACTCGGGACGATCGCATCAAAAAGCACGCGCCTTACCATCTACAACTGATATTGAAGGAGTGTCTTTTTGCTATTCCAATCACACGTTGGTGGGCGGAGTTAGTGTAAATAGCCTTTGCCAACACCAAGGCGGGCTATTTGCACTTAGTGTAGGCTAAACAGACACTCCGTATTTTAATACAGTTTTGTGATATTGAGTGATATTGTCTTTACCTGAGTCACAGAATCGTTCACAAGATGCATGCGCAAGCTGTTCGTCGCTGACAAAGTATAGAAGACATAAACTTTGTTTTCTACAATGGATTGTAAGTAAAGTAGCTATCATCACTCCTCTTTTTTGCTTTCTGTTTTTATAAAACTTCCTGTTACAATTTCGGTGTGAGAAACCACTGTAAACGATTCAGTGAGTGAACTGTCCAAATGAATCAAACTCGGCGATTAATGTCAGACCTTCTGCCAACTTGTTTGACCGTTTGCATCAAAAGAGCAAGTCGGTGAATCTGGCATCGCTAGTTCTGATTCTAAACCGCTGACACGACTTGTTTGCTTAAATATTATCAGAGAAAATTATTGTCAGGTCGGTTTACGTCTATCTTATTTATTTATTTTTTTGACTCGTTAACGATTCTGAACTGGGAATGATTTACTCAGACTCTTAAATGAATCATTTATACTGGCGTTTTAAAACTTGTTCAACCGATTCTTTGAAAAGATCCGACTCCAACGAATGATTCTTTAAGGAATCGGACATCACTACTGCAGTCTACTCTCTGGGCAGGAGAAACGCGCACACACATTAAGAGCGAGAGAAGTGCTTGCACGTCAAAATTGAGCCTGAGGGGGGAAAAACTTACGCAGTCTCCATCATCACACATTCACGTTAACATTTTACAAAGGTCACGCGTTTCTATCCAACATTTTATTGTTTAATGTACTGCAATTGCTCATCAGAGTCACGAGACTAACTATGTATAATAAACAAAAACACGCA
Organism: Acrossocheilus fasciatus; assembly: GCA_036784905.1. Taxonomy (NCBI): domain Eukaryota; kingdom Metazoa; phylum Chordata; class Actinopteri; order Cypriniformes; family Cyprinidae; genus Acrossocheilus; species Acrossocheilus fasciatus. Next base: position 7,662,800 of record CM071954.1, on the reverse strand, counting down.
AAGTCAGTCGCACAGAGTGGGGATGACAGCCTGACTCATCGCTAATGTGCTGGATGACTTCACTCCTGCTTTTTGGAGAGGGGATTGCGGCTGTGATTGTGACTCTGGGGTCTCATAACGAGCACAACACCGCAGATACTACAGCTGCACTGCATCCGTCCACACAGCGCCGATGCTTTTCACATAAGAGACTCGGAAAAACTGATAGAAATGGAGTGGAACCACGTCGAGACTGTGCAGGAATTCACAGCTGAAGGACAATGCAGCAAAATTAAGGTCCGATCATGCAGAATAACCTGGGACTCTCACCAGGTAATTTTAGCGCTCATCTTCTAAGTGGATCCTTATGCGTTGCTCTGCGTAGCACTGATTTGTGAAGCGCAGAACCGGTTTACTCAGATTTTCAGCCTGCTCGTTTGCTGATCAATAGGAAGAAGGATTGACCAGTTGTTATAAGTGTCAAAGTGTTGGATCAGGTTACTTTGTTGTCTAGTTACATGAGCTGATAGATCACAGCTGTATGTGCTGTATTGGGAAGGGATGTTGTCAGTTGACATGTAATATTTGGGTAGCTGACATGACATTTCAAACAGTCAGTGTGACTAATTGTGTAGTTCATCTGCTATTACCTTAAACTATATATAATCTTTATACATGCAGATCTCAGTGGAGAGACTGCAATGGATATTGTGCTTTTAACCATTTATGCAAGCTCCAAAAACGTGAAAAAAAAATAAAGCTAAAATAATAAAACATGAGTGACTAGTCACAACACTTATTGTATATTACACTTAAAATGATTTAAATTTCCATGATGACACAAATGTCATTATTTTGCAGTTGTAGCTAATTTATAATATCAGAGCTCATTATTACTAATGGTTACCCTAAAGCTGACATTGTGGGGAAAATGCTTTTATTTAATAATTCAAGAGCTATAGATTACATATTGTTTTATATTAAAAATGCACCAATATGCTTGATATATTTGGATAAAATAAAACACATTAAATCATTTGCCACATATCAATTTATTTTGGCATTCCTAAATAAGTTTGTTTCATAAAATCTATATCATTTTTGAATCTCTTAATCACATATACAGAGAATGGGCTTATATGGTTATGTAATTATGAAATTGTGCTCAGTTTACAATTTAAAGCTTATTAAACCTCTCTCTCCCCTACATGCTATTTGTCAGCTACCCATTTACAGATGTGCCAGAATTAAGCAGCTTCTCCTTTCTATAAAATTGTGATACAATAAGTGTGATGAATTGAATCTCGGTGCAAACTGACATTTTTTTTCAGTAGCTGCCATGTCAGACCTCAAAAAGTGCATTTGTGAGAATTGTTCTTGTGACAGGGGGAACTAAAAGTACTCTAATTACGGCTCATTTGTCAGACAAGATATGAATAGCAGTGGCTGCGGGCAGGCGATGACCCAATGGACTATGTCATATGTGAAAAAGGGTGAAAAGGAGAGAGGTAAAGAGGGAATTATGTCTCCTGTGTAGATAATACTGTAGTAGGCACTATTAGCTATAAATGTAAACACTTTAGTCACAGATGCTTTAGTCATAGATTCACTCATTCTGTTGTAAAATATTTCAAAACATTTCTCACATGCTTCAGTTAATGCCATGTGGGTTCATAATGTGATGGGTGAGTGTGTTTAATACTTTGCGTATGATCTCATTCTGAAAAGGGCCTGTTCCCTCAGAGCCACCAGGTGCTCACCAACACCATAACGGCCCCAGGGGTGACCTCATTTTCTGTGGCTAGAGCCACATTTCAGGCGAATTTTTCCACAGAGTGAACATCCAAGGTTACTAAGAATGGCACTCCCTGAAAGAATTGAGATATTACCTTGAAAGAATGTATGTTTTGTATGGCAGTGCAGGCCTTTGTTTTTTGGTGGTAAAATATCTACAATGTAAACAGAATGGAATCAAACATGGAAACATGACACATTGTTGGCTGACACGTGTTGTCTGACGCTTTGCTAAGTGTTTCCTTCCCAGTAGTGCTTTCCCAGGATTTCCTTATGTGTTCATGTCATGTCAGAAAGATTGTATTTACGAATTGAACGCACTCAACCCAAGTCATTAATTTGAGCAGGAAACTCTAAACTTTCTTTAAGCCCAGAGTGTCTGAGTTGGGTACCTGTTGGTGAGAAAACACTTCAGATGCAGCATCTGTATTGACAGTAAACTTGTTGAAATTAGGGATATTATAATTTTTTATGTTTACAATAAGACTATCTAAGTGTACGTTCACGTGATGAAGCTCCTTTTTCACACAGATCCACAAAAACTACTAAAAACGCTGTTATGCTTGACAGTCCAATAGCTGGCGATGTCGCATTGTAAAAAAACACTATACGCCTGTGCATATACCTATAATTAGCACTTTGAAACCCGTTTTTCACAAATTAGCATTTTCAGGACCCCAAATTGCAATATTTCTGTGAAAATGAATGGCCCAAACTACTAAAAATGTTGTGTTATGCATGCCAGTCCAGTATTGGGTGATGACACTTTTTAAAGAAACACTATGCACATGCACCTTAGACTTTGAAAACCGTTTTCACAAGTTTGCATTTTCAGGACCCCAAAATGCCATTGTTGTGTAAACAAATGGCCAAAACTCATAAGTTTTTTGTTTTTAGTTAAAAATCGTGTGGTGTAAATAACTCCTAAGTTGCACGTGCAAAATACTATATTATGGTACAATTATGATAGAATTTATAAAAGCATCATAAATTGAAGGAAAACATTAAAAAGCAGAATTTAGTATAATTTTGTACAAGTAGAGTTCAAATAATAATAAAAAAATGGTACATCATCATCTTGCTCAAACCAAGTGACTTGAATACATCTCCCATTGTAATTACGAATTCCCAACTAGTAAATTCAAACTTCCCATGAGGACATTAATGTACCAGTATTCAATTAATCAAGTGATTCATTTAATTCATTGCCAGCAGAACTGAGCACCCATGAGCAAAAATGGCTGATTTCATATGACTGACTTCCTGCATTAGTCAGTCAGTCAACACCCATTAGGATGAAATGAGCATATTAACACATAGCTTTTTCCAGTTATTATAGACCTCACTGCAGTTATATTGACTAGAAAAATTCTTTCAGAGTTGAGCATTTCTGCTTTATCTGACAGCACAGAGACCTCTCAGAGGATATCTAGTGCCAATTCCATCTTAACTGGGCAACCCCAATTTTAACATGGACTTGCCGCATTGACTTTTCTTATAAAATCTCAGTGATGCCTCAATGAGATCATTTAGATAAATGTACCCTCCACACGAAAATGAGGTTTTTGCAGTCCTCTGACTCACTAGGGCCTGTCAGATGTGTTTTAGTCATTATAAGTATAACACGTGTGCAGTGAGCCAGTTATGGGAATTGAGAGAAGCCAATGATTCAATTATTTTGAATGTGTGCCGTACTGACGCATCAGACAGAAAAACAATCTTGGATTTATTTATGAAATTCAGGAATATTCTGATACATAGGCTCTTGTTACTTGCATTTTTGAGTATGTATGTATGTTGTGCTTATATCGTTAAAGGGGTCATCGGATGCAAAATTCACTTTACAAATTTTTTGAACATAAATGTGTGTTGGAAGTGTGTGTACACATTCATCCTATAAATGATAAAAATCCACCCAGTGTTTTTTTTTTTTAAATCCCTATTTTAAAATCCCCTTTCTCAAATCAGGCTGTTCTGAGATTCCTGTCAGAATGACGTAGTTCTGCGCAGGCCCCTCCCACGATTGTTGATTGACAAGGCCGTCTGACTTTAGACCCGCCCTTAGTGAGCTGAGAGCTGAGAGCCATTGTGTCGCCTTCGGTGCAGGGGAAGACAAGATGTCTCCGATTAAGCGATCGAGGTGCTTTGTTGTTGGATGTAGTAATAAATATAGCAGTCGTCATTTACTCCCGACATCTGAGCTGCTGAAGACGCAGATGATTAACTTTACTTTTATTTTGAAGGGAATGCGCCGATCCCGATCTGCCTAAATGCGTCTATGTTCGTGCGAATCATTCGTGGTCCAGCTTCATCTACAGAAGGAGTATAAGGGTTTTTTATGAATCTTTGCAAATCGCCTTTCCTAATAATGTGCTAGTTAGCCAGTTTTGCGGATGAAGTTTACAGTCTGCTCGTCACTGCACGTAAGAGAGGGGTGGAGTCAGCAGAGTTCATTAGCATTTAAAGCAACATGGACTAAAAAATGACTTGCTGAAAACAGAGTTGATTTTGACAGGGTAAAAAGGTGTTTTTTACACTACCAATTGAGAAATTTTAACCAAAGCATGTTATAGACTTTTCTTTAAGACCCTAAAGAATCATATCACCTTGTGGAAAATGGGCATCCAATGACTCCTTTAAGTGTGAGTAAATGTTATAGAGTGTGTAGGTGAGTTCATACAATTGCAGGACATTGTATAAGTATACGCATCCTGTTCACTCTCTCTAGGCATTTCCTTGTGATTCTGTGGTGATTTCTAGATGTGTATTTTTGTTTGTCTGTACCTGTTGAATTGTTGTTTACTGCAGATATTTCTATTATCCAATTCCACACAACTGGAAGCAACAGCTTGGACCAGTTTAAATTCTAACCTGGTCTTAACTAGTTTTAAATAGACAATGGTGATCTGTTGCTGGCTTAAACTAGTGTGAAGATGCACAAAACAAAACATAAAATGATCTTTTAAGAAGTTCACCACTAGCTGAACCAGCTTAGCTTGTCTAGGATGGAGCCAGACATACAGTACCAGTATAACCAGTATAAAATTTGTCTAAAAATAAATTATGAAATTAACCTTCACAACTCTTTGATTATATTTTGAATACTATCTGTTTTAACAACAATTAAGCGGCCAAAAATTGTCCTGTTTAAATATTATTAATATTTTTATTTTATTTCAGCAGTTTTGTCTCATTTGTCATCATTAATCTGCATTACACATATTGTTGGCATCGGCTATGTCTGTTGACTACTAGTTTCAAACTACCTTCATCACCATTTAATTCAAAAGAATTTTAATTTTATTGTAAAGATTCCATTAAATAATTGCACATTTTACTTGTTTGAACAAGTGAAGCTCAGCTTGTTTGTGTGCAAAGCTAATTCTGTGATACTTTGCGTGTGTGTTTGTGTGTAGGTGGGGAATCCACGTGTGGAGTTAACGCTGTCAGAGCTGCAGGAGATGGCAATGCGACAGCAGCAGCAGATCGAAACTCAGCAGCAGATGCTGATAGCTAAGGTAGGCACCACCATATGAATCCTCATATCTCTTTATTTATTCATGAGATCTTTTTCCTCTTCTTATGTCTGAACTGTTCAGTTGAGAAGAAACTGTCAAATTCCAAAATGCCACTTTTATTTAGGCTAGGATATGCATCTTTCAGTTTCAGATTTGTTAATGGTGCTCTGTTGGTCTGCTGACTTTAAAACTAAGACCCCTGTGGTCTGGCATAAACAGGTGTGCACACATGCATAAGGGGCATACTATACATGAACACATGGTCATATCATCGTGAGTGCATGAACTGTCATGTTTGATTAATTATACTAGCCTGGTTCAATGCGGCCATGTCAGGAATTTTCTAAATACCTTTTAAATGATTTGCATTTTAAATTTGCAGCTAGTGCACTCAAGCCTGACATTTGGTTATTCATCTCTCTTGATATTGTGTTTTGAGAACCATTTGTCTTTGTGATTAAGATATTGTCTTGAGGTCAGTGTGTGATAGTTGAGTATCACACTTGGGTCAGCGGCTGAGGGAACTGTGCGTGTTGCCTGGACGCAAAGTTCTTTTCCTTAAACAACAACAACAACAGGAAAGAGACTCCATTCACATAGGAAATGAGATCAGCATTGAACTGCAGCTGTCAGGAAGAGGGAGGACGTTAAGACCACTGGAGATTGTGTGTTCGTGTACGTGTGTTCACGAAGGTGTAGTCAGTTCCCAGGAAAAAGTACCAGAATGCTCTGGAAATTGCAGACAAGCGACACAGGGCCTAGCTAAGATCTCTGAAGTATATGCGACTGTGTATTCCATGAATGAGTATCAAGAGGTCATCAACTCATCTGTTGTTGTAAGGTAAAAATTTTTTTTTCCATTGATGTATGGTTTTTTAGGATAGGATAAATCTGGAGTCTGAGGGTGCAAAAAAATCTGAATATTGGGAAAATCGCCTTTAAAGTTGTCCAAATGAAGTTCATAGCAATGCATATTACTTGTTAAAATTAAGTTTTGATATATTTACAGTAGGAAATTTACAAAATATCTTCATGGAACATGATCTTTACTTAATATCCTATTGATTTTTGGCATAAAAAAATCAATAATTTTGACCCATACAAATGTATTGTTGCCTATTGCTAGCCTCTAAATATTAGGCTAATTTTGGTTTTATATCGGTAATACAGATTTTTTGTGTGTGTGGATAGATGACTATAGATTGTAGAGTGAAAAAAGGGAATATGAAAAAAAATGCATGCATATTTCTACAAACCTGTTCTACGTAGCTGTAAACATTGTAGCTCTGCAGTTAAAAACATGCTTCGTTCGTTCATCTGTTCATTTAACACTGGATTGTGTCGAGTCAACACTCTGGGACTGTTAGGCCTGGCTTTGTATTTGCTTATTCTGAAGCAGACCTGAAAGTGCTAGTCAGCACGAACGCCCGTGTTTCCCTCCACTTTCTATTTTAGACTCATTCATCATACATTCACATTTTGGGTGTGTAATATTACAAAAACCCCAAATAACTGAAAGTTTCATACAGTTGGAGTAATTACTGTATTATTTGTGTTCCTTTTTATTTGTTCTCTTCTCTGCTAACAGGAAACTTTCATGTTCATATTCTGTAACGGCTCTGAAATGAAGTTAATGTTCTTTTATTTCCTGTCTCTATCTTTCCTCTCTCTATTTTACTGTCTTACCTGGCCCTTCCTTATTGTTTCCATCCCGTTCTCTCACAGCTCTCCACTGTGCGTAGTGAGGTGTGTGAAAGGGCTTTTGTTGATCGGTGACGTGTTTGTTTTGATGGTCTGTGGAGCATGTTCCCTCCCATTTTGAAATTGACTGTTACCCTCTCCTGTCCTTTCCTCTCTTTTCCTCTCCTCCCTGTGTTTAGGAGCAACGATTGCGGTATTTGAAACAGCAGGACCCACATCAGGGCCAGTCCGTGTCTGAGAGTGAGAAGCTCCAGAGGTTGAGGGAAAGAGTGGAAAGTCAAGAAGCCAAACTCAAGAAGGTCCGTGCCATGAGGGGGCAAGTGGACTACAGCAAACTCATCAATGGCAACCTGTGTATGTACAGCCATGTTAACAGATTTCAAAATGCTTTAGAGATTGCTCACTTTATAAATTAATTTAAATATGTGTTGGTATATGATGTATAAATGGTATATTAGGGTGACTATACGTGACTTAAAAGTGATCAGTGTTTGACATCAAAGTACCTCGAGAGTGTTTTGAAAGCATAAGGAACCGTCTGTATGGTACTTTGATGTCATACACCAATCGGTCTGCACACACAAACAAAGCCAAAGCCTAGATATTTTAGGCAATATAGAAATCCTGGCCAGGACGCGTCTGGGAAAAATGACACAATTGGTCACCCTAGGTATATGATGTTTTTTATTTGAATGACCAACTATACAACCAAGTACAATATCTGTTTTTTACTTACGTATCGGATATGTCCATTAACCAAGGACTGTGTTAACATAAGTTGACATGAAATCACAACTGAACATCCTTTCCCCCTCGCAATGACATCTCTTCTCTGATTACGTATATATATATTGGCACAAGGGTTGGGCAAAAATTTGTCCAATGGTCAAACAAGTTTAAACCTCTCTCCTCCAACAACTTATCAGTTACATGACAATCGCAGCAGTTTGCAAATGACACTGATCCTATCAATTCCCATTGGACAAAATCAAGTCTCGCCCTATATTTTTTCCTGAGAAGACATTTCACTCGCATATACGTCACAATAGGAACCAAAATTGGTCACAGATTCCGTGTCGTGCCATCTTTAAGCCTCAGGGTTGGATATTTGCTTGTTCAGACCCCCAAGTATTGAGTCACAAGCCATCACTATTATGGCCTTAAGCAAGCATTACATTTTGTAAGGGGGATTGTTCCTGTAATATGTTCACATCACCATTCCAAGGCAACTTTGCACAAGAAAGTTACTCTAAAGAAATCAAACTGCTAGTTCTGAAACTAACAGTTTTTACTATTGTTAGACCACACAGTGGAATTTCATCCCTTGCTCCAGTTGCTTTTGCTATCCACTCCCTCTGTGTTCCTGGCAGTGGATCAGTCAGTAAGAACATCTCTGAACTTTAAAACGAGGAGTTCTGGTTGGGGTGTGGAAGAGCCTGGGGTGGATTTCACCCCCTCATGACATTCATGAGATAAAAACAAAGATCACAATACCATTCCTCTCTATTTAGAATTTGTCTTATGACATGTGGACTTGGGGAGTGGAGATCTGGCCAAGCAGCAATTTGCACTGGTCCTCACTCCTACACACTTGCTTGAACACACACCCACTTGAAAAATCCAGACACATGTATGAAGTGTATCAACAATCGTGCATCCATTTGCACACAAAGATAGTATTTTTATAATAGGAATGCTTCATGTGTGTCTTTCAGCTGCAGAAATTGAGCATGTAAGCAGCCTGTTCCAGGAAAAGCAGGGAGAGCTGCAGTCAGCCATGCTAAAGGTGGACCAGCTCACGCAGCAGCTAGACGATCTGCGACGGGGGCGTCTCAATGGACTGCAGCCTCTGGGGGGACCGGTGACCAGCAATGCTGCACTAGAACTACGCAAACTCTACCAGGAACTGCAGGTAGGCATTTTTTGCAAAGAGAGATAGACACTATTTGTTGGTGGTGGTGGTGATGTTGTTTGTTGGTTTTGTTCAATTGCAGTCAACTCATGATAACTCTAATGACCAAAAACTAACCACAGTTTTCCAGAAAAAAATTCAACTCAGTTTATCTTAAATATATTGGTCTCACTTGGGAAACGTAATAGGAAATAAACTTTCTTTTAATCCATTAACGCTGTTTGATCATCAAAAACTATTTCATTCCCCAGAGAATTGATTTTAATGCGCTTTCCTGTTTTGCCACACTTGTTTATTCTTTCCTCAGTCCTCTCTGAAGTTGTTTGTGGTACATTTTGCGCCCCACAGTGATAATGCATAAAATATTCAAATTGTCAAGCGTGTTTTCAAACTCCCAAGAAATTAGTTGCATAAACTTGTGACATTTGATGAGATGGTAAAATATTCAGACGCAAAATCATCAGTTCTGTATGCGTATGTATGACGCATGTATGTTTGTATTAACATTTAGATCCGGAACAAGCTAAATCAGGAACAGAACAGCAAGCTACAGCAACACAAGGATATGCTTAACAAGCGTAACATGGAGGTGACCATGATGGACAAGCGTATTGGGGACCTCAGAGAGCGTCTCTACAAGAAAAAAGCAGAGGCAAGTGAAACAGTCTGGAACTAAATTGCCACGTACAGTTAGTGCACTAGATCTGTAATATTACATTGAGCCGGATTGTAAATCATTGCTTAATTGTTTTTTTTTAAAAGATACCCTAGAATTCGTTAAACCCTAAAATTTAAGCACAAAGAATTTCAAAGCAAAAAGTTTGACCCCCTTGTCTGTATGGGGTTTGATTAAATAATCCTCTTTTCTACAGCTTGGCCGAATGAGTGGTCCTCCCTCTCCTCAGCCCACCCCAGGCAGTTCCGGGCGAGTGGCAGCAGTCTGTCCCTACATCCAGGTCCCAGTGCCCGGGCGACAGGAAGGAGGCTACAGTTTACCACCTGATCCTCTGAAGCCACATTCTCTCTCCACCTCTGCTACAGTCAACCATGCTCGCTGCAAGTCAGGTCAGTCTTTTATCCTCTACTTTTGCATTTACTGCTTTCCAGGACTGTAATAAAAAATACTGATTTGTCCAAAGAATGCATCGTTGAGAACACTCTTGGTACTTTCACAGACAACATTCATACAAAAGCTCTCTGTGTTAAAAATGATGAGCATCAAATGGGTTTACAAGGTTCATGACCCCATTCAGAATCAGGATGATACTACTACATGAATGATGAAAGAGACATCATATCATTATGTTTGCATCTTGAAGGCTGTATATATATATATATCACTCGAGAGCAGAAAGCTGGCTCTGAAAATGAATTCTTTCTCACCACTGCTGTAAAATCATTCATTCAGATCAGTTCAGATTTCTTTCTATGCTTCTCTCATTTTTCTGATGTCACATTATGCAGTATCACTTTCCATCTAAAAGGGGCAGCTCCTGAACACCAAGTTTTTGAAACATAACATATCTTTATTCAGATACTCCCATTAACGTCACACTAAAACATCTTTTTGTTTGTTTTTTCCAGCCTTTATTGCTAACATGCTTTTCCATTTTCTCATGTCTGTCACCTTTTCTACTCCTCCCCGTATTCGTTTGTCATGCTTGTGTGTCACATATGTGGGGGCGGCGGGACAGAGGAAGAGAGGGTGAGGATGCCTGCAGGCCCATGGAAGGTCTCAGACTTAGACATCATAGTGGACCCTCTGGTGCCATCCTCAGAGCCTAGAGAGGGGCCAGAGGCCCCCACAGACTCCGACTGTACTTCTAGTGAGTTTTTTGGGCATGATATCAAGAAGAAATTTTTGATCAGAATGCAAACTGTTTGCCATTTGAAAACAGTTTTAAAAGCATGTTTTATTTTCAGTTGTAGCTAAATAATATATAAAGACATTGTGAATTGATTTGATCACAAACACTGAGATAATCAATCTACTCTAGCTTGCACTTAGTTTGTCAGTACCGACGACGCAAGTCCTATACATACTCTAATGTCTTACCTCATAGGTACTAACGAACAAAGTGCATAAAATGTGGATTTAAGCCCCACCTATTATTCATCTTAAAAAGCAGTACGCTTACCATATCCTAGTAGTCACTAAAGTTGGATCCACAGGACTCCTAAAACCCTGAACTGAACTGGTGGAAAAAGTAGCAATTATGTAACGTTTATTTTTGTAAGAAGTCATGATGATGTAAGAATGAATAACAAAAGACTGTATCGATCCTTTAGCATATTTAAATATTTATATTAGAAGAATTTGACTTATTTAGAGAGAAGAAAACTATTTTAAACATATTTTATACAGTTTAATCCTTTGCTTCACTGCATTTTTCCTTTGTGGGACTTGGCAGTCGACTTGCCAGTGAGTTTGATGGCTTGTCTGTCAGACGAATGGGATAAACATGCGTCATCGCCCATGGCTTTGACAAGCAGAGCAGTGGACTTGGACATATAGGCTTAGTAATCCATTTAACCCAAACAGAGCTGGATCTGTGCAGAGGACAGGACAAAAATATGCCCCACTCAAACCCATGATTAGAAGTGTCCTGATGTCATAGGGGTCAGAGATGTGAGTGTAGTCCCATTTGAGACTCATCTCCTGCTTTAATGACCCATTGAGCAGGTCAGTCTGTGCCATAATGAGGCTGACAGGAGAAAGAGCATATACGTCTCTGTCTCTTTCCATCTAACTCATACTTCTGCACTTCCTACAGCTAATGATGCAATCTGGCCCTCCTTCAGCAATAATAGGGTTCCTCTAAAACCTCCAGACTGGAAAGACACAAGCCAAGATCATACCAGCAAGATGGGTACCTCAGACAAGGTGAGATTAAACAGTCTCCTTAGTGTTTAAGCACAAATATTCTTGTGAAAGGCATCTTTGAGTCTTGCTTAACTCGTGGTTTTGTCTCTTTACAGGAAGCCCCTAAGCTTTTAGGGACAGTAACAGCATTGTCTAAGCAGCCTCCACCCATCTATGGAACTTATCCCAGTGCAGGCCATCACTCCACAGTCTGTGCCACCAGCTCTTTGCCTCGCTCTGCTCCTGGAACCTTAGGCTGGCAGAGAGCACCCCCTGCCTCTGGTTCCTCTTCACAGCAGATCCAACAGCGGATAACAGTGCCTCCCAGTCCTACACCACACTCCGGGTCAGCCCTGTTCCCTCAGGGTGAGAGGACAGAGCCTCCTCTTGCTGTGGCAGTACGTCCCTTTATTCCGGACAGGGGGTCCCGGCCCCAGTCTCCAAGGAAGGGCCCTGCCACTATGAACTCCAGCTCAATCTATAATATGTACCTGCAGCAGCCTACAGCCAAAAACTACTCCAGCAGCAGCAGAGCTGCAGTTAAAGCAGGTAAGAAGTTGTTGCATCGGTTCCAGACATAGGTATAGCTTCAATTATGTATTTTCCCTTCTTTTAAATTTTGTTTTTCTTCATTGGCCTCCAGTATATGGAAAACCAGTCCTACCAGGCTCCACCTCTCCTTCTCCAGTTCCACTCTACCAGCACTCCTCCACAGATGAGGTCGACAGAGAGGCAGCCCAAGAAAGCACTCCCTTACCTCCACCCAGCGTGGAGAACATCCCTCGCCCTCTCAGTCCTACTAAACTGACCCCTGTGGCCCACTCCCCTCTCCGTTACCAAAGTGACATCGACCTGGAGGTGCTGAGAAGGAAATTATCCAATGCTCCCCGACCTTTAAAGAAGCGAAGCTCCATCACAGAACCAGAAGGTCCCAGTGGACCTAACATCCAGAAGCTCCTATATCAGCGATTCAACACCCTTGCAGGAGGAATTGAGAGTGGAGTGGGTGGTACACCCTTCTACCAGCCTGACAGTCCTCTGAACTACATGGCCACAACCCTGGGCGATGTGGACACTGCCAATGGGAACCTGATGGAATCAAACATCTTAGCTGAACCTTCAGCAGAGCCAGGAATCCCAATCCCTCCTCCCACCTCTTCTGTGTCACCAACAGCTGATGATAATGAGAACCAGCTGACACATCTATCTAGTGACTCAGGGGGTGCCCAGTCTGCTGATGCCTCAGACCATTCTCATAAGGACAATGAGGACAATCATAACAACAACCACACAAATGTTACAGACACACAACCTAGCCCAGTACCAGAACCTCATTGCCCTGCAGAGCAGGACACCACAGCACACCCAGGCACTTCTCCTGGTCTATCTACGGTGAGGCACTAGCTTTTTGGCTAGGGTTATGTCTAGATGTAAACCCTTATTCTGAAAAACCCTAACTTTGGTAACATCTAGACAGTACAGTTTCCTTATCTCTGCATAGAAATGTATTCATTGTTTGACTTTTTTGCTCAAAAGACGCTATTCTTCAAAATATGAAGGCTAATAGAATTTTTCACATTACAGCTCAAGCGCACCAACTTGAAGAAGCCTGGCTCTGAGAGGACAGGTCATGGCTTGAGGGTCAAGTTTAATCCTCTTGCACTGCTTTTGGATGCATCTTTGGAGGGCGAATTTGATTTGGTCCAAAGGATTATTTATGAGGTATAATTCAGCTGCCATATGCTACTTACACTTACTTTGTATGCTTGAACTGGACTCAGTAGGAGTTTTTCTCCTCAACTTGTGTCTCCATCCTCAGGTGGAAAATCCTAGTACTCCAAATGATGAAGGTATCACGCCTCTCCATAATGCAGTATGTGCTGGTCACCACCATATTGTGAAATTCCTGCTGGACTTTGGGGTCAATGTCAATGCAGCAGATAGTGATGGATGGTGAGGACTATCACTTTTGTCTGATGGTTTATCTCTTGACTTTTGTCTGCATTAGGGAATAACACCAGTTCTTACTTATCAAGTGATGTTCGCAGTTGCTAACTCTTTCTCACTTGTGATCAGGACGCCCCTGCACTGTGCAGCATCATGCAACAATGTTCATCTTTGCAAGCTGCTGGTGGAGTCTGGAGCTGCCATTTTTGCCACCACTATCAGTGACGTGGAGACTGCTGCAGACAAGTGCGAAGAGATGGAGGAGGGTTATGTCCAGTGCTCTCAGTTTTTATATGGTAATGTCAATAGCAAGCACTGGTGTTGTTATTTTTTATTGTTAAGAGTGTGTTTCTTGAATAATGGCTGTAAATGATTCTGAAAGTCTACTCTTCTTTGTTTCACTTCAAGGTGTACAGGAGAAACTGGGTGTAATGAATAAAGGGACGGTATATGCCCTGTGGGACTATGAAGCTCAGAGTGCAGATGAGCTGTCCTTCCATGAGGGTGATGCTCTCACCATCATGAGCCGTAGGGATGACAGCGAGACAGAGTGGTGGTGGGCCAGACTTAATGACAAGGAAGGCTACGTACCACGCAACTTGTTAGGGGTAGGATATCTGTATAGGCACATTTATTTTTAAAAAAAAATTAAAAATATTTTGTTAAAATTTAAGTCGAAAAGTGAGAAAAGTCAAACCCTGTAAATCTGTAATCTGTTGTCATTGTAGCTGTACCCAAGGATCAAACCCAGGCAACGTTCCCTGGCATAGGTGGCCAGAAGAGACAGCGCAAGCTCCTATAACAGCACTTGGCATGAAGCTGCAGGATGGCGCTCTGCCCTGTCTTTGCCGTCACCACAACACAGAGCCCACAGGGGTGGCAAGATGATGGAGCACGTCTGGTGTCGGACAAGATGGATTTACCCAACAGTGGGGAATTCAGTGGTCTTCTGTTTGCATCCCAGATTTTTATTCGTCACTATGATGTGCTGTTTTTGCAGTGTCCCTCTTACCCATATCTCTGTTGAGGAACATGTTAACTTTTCTATCCTCATCCACAGTGCAAACCTCCTGAGTATATGTGTGCGTGTGTGAGTGTTTCAGTGTGGGATGTGACTGTCAGAATGGGACGTGGATGTGATAATAAGAGTTGGTGACAGAGAATGCAGTCTTGGATTCCAGTGTTTCGTGCTCTGTGGTTTTTATCAGTCAAAAAGGAAACCGAAGGGACTGATGTTTCATTTCCCACGGTTAGGAAGTTGCTGATTCAGGGGAAAGGAAGGAAGGTGCTGGAAAGTGTTTAGAAGAGGCCTTGAGGCTGGTCAAGCTATTGATGGATAATAAGGAAGTGGCCTGGTCTGGAAACATGTATATGTTTAAGTGTGGAGGATTATGTGGCTTGAGGAGGTGAAATTGTGTAGTCATCAATGAGGAACTGAGTTTTAAAAGGATGCGGAAAACTGATGCCATAAAAACTAATGCAGTGGCTGTTTTCCATCAAACGGGATATTGACGACATATCACAAACCTATATTCCTATGCTTAATTTAAGTCAGGCTTTATTTTTTTATGCTACATGATCTTTTCCCTCTTTAAGGGATGTTTATTTAATTGAAATAAAATAAATTCTTTAAACAGCTTGATATAAGCTTATATGGCTGTCAGAACCGGCAGGATCTGCCTAGTGTTTGTG
Organism: Acrossocheilus fasciatus; assembly: GCA_036784905.1. Classification (NCBI taxonomy): domain Eukaryota; kingdom Metazoa; phylum Chordata; class Actinopteri; order Cypriniformes; family Cyprinidae; genus Acrossocheilus; species Acrossocheilus fasciatus. Next base: position 7,647,394 of record CM071954.1, on the reverse strand, counting down.
CTGCCATACAAGAGCCATTTATGCAACATGTCATGTATATGTACACATTAAAATTTCCACATTGGGACAAAGTTACATGTTGTATTGACTGGATTTTTCACATTATGTGTTCTGTGCAGGAATATGCTGTGTACTGCACACATTAAAAATTCATATTGACAAATATCAATAAATAAAATACTATGCCTTGTTGTGAAGTTCGTTACATGATATTACTTAAGTGATTTAATGTTTACTGTATTACTGAACTTGTTTCATTTTGCTTTTTAGCTTGAAAATAAATGCTTATCATAACCTTCTAAGTAAAAAAAAAAAAAAAAAACCAAGCTATTAGCAAGTAGTTGTGTAGGTTCACAAAATTGTCTTTATGGTATTTAATATAAGTTTTAGCCTGTCTTTTATTTATAAGTTTCTCATTTTCAGGATATCACTGCACACTAAATGAGTTTCATGAATGAGTAACTTGCCCTAGTTTAACCTACATTACATAAATTTGCAAGCTGCCATGTATTATCTAACCGTCTTGGACATTAGTACTTGGTTACATTATTGTCATTAAATGGACTTTGAACTTCCAGGCAATACTCCTTTAAGAGAGTCATATAACACCAACGCAATAGGTGAGTAGACTGAAACGGCTTTGTCTGTTTATTTTATGTTTTAACTGAATATGATTGCCTAAAACAAAAGAAAACCTTAGGTAACCTACTTTAAAACGCAAAAAACTTATCAAAAATGTGTAATTGTTTGTGCGCATAGTGCATTAATCCACCGTGACCGGATATTGTTGTCCACCTTTCCTTATCAGCTGTATGCATTTCAGAAAATTTTGAGAAAAATGTCAAAGCAAAATGGATTTCATGTCATCACCCCACTTCTCGAGAGCACGGGCATGTCTAAGCGGATCGGGACCACCGTGTATCTGAAGATGGAGAGCTCACAACCCACCGGTTCCTTCAAAATCCGTGGAATAGGATACATGTGTCAAAATGTGAGGAAAAATATGGCTGCGTTTCTTAAAATGAAAGAAGAACCATAATTTTTTTTTTTGACTAAACATATATAGCTCCTAAATGTTGTAACGCATTAAGTTGCATTTCAAAATGATTACGGATTGTATATTGTATCAATTATTAAATCAAGTTTTAACAAAACAAACGTTTACCTCCAGTACAGTAGGCCTGTTGTGTGTTCGCCCTGCCATCTAGCGCTCATTAAAGAAACGATTGCATATTACATTCACATTCAAATGTATTTTTATTCCTTTATTAGGTTGCAAATTCAAAGAAGTCAAAAGGTGTCATTTGTTCTTCAGGTGAGTGAAATGGTAAACATTTAATTGTATTTCAGTACAGGCTCTTTTGATATTGGGGCCCTTTAGACAAATCTAAAATGCAATTTTCACACTCCCACTAGTTTAACATGGACATATCAAATTATTCATCGTGTTTAACAGCAATCTGGGATTTAAAAAAAAAAAAAAAATTATTCTCACTGTCTTTGTGTGTATAGGTGGTAATGCTGGTATGGCCACAGCATATGCAGCAAGAAAACTCAGCCTGCCAGCCACCATTGTTTTGCCCTCGGCGACTCCCCAACTGGTAGCTCAGAAACTTAAGGACCAGGGTGCTACGGTCAAAGTTGCGGGCAAGGCAAGAGCAAAGTCCCACCACAGTTATCCTAAATGCCTTTATTCTAGATATGATGCAGTTACGTTATCTTATTCAGGTCTAAATCATATATGTGACCCTGGACCACAAAACCTTAAGTCGCTGCGGTATATTTGTAGCAATAGCCAAAAATACATTGTATGGGTCAAAATGATTGATTTTTCTTTTATGCCAAAAATCATTAGGATATTAAGTAAAGATCATGTTCCATGAAGATATTTTGTAAATTTCTTACAGTAAATGTATCAAAACTTAATTTTTGATTAGTAATATGCATTGCTAAGAACTTCATTTGGACAACTTTAAAGGCGATTTTTCTCAAGATTTAGATTTTGCACTCAGATTCCAGATTTTCAAATAGTTTTATCTCGGCCAAATATTGTCCAATCCTAACAAACCATACATCAACGGCAAGCTTATTTATTCAGCTTTAATATGAGGTATAAATCTCAATTTCGAAAAAATTACACATTTCACATATATGATAGATCTTTATCTGATATTGTAGGTATGGGATGATGCAAATGCTGAGGCCCTACGTTTGGCTGAAAGTGAAGGTCTTACTGTAATACACCCATTCAACCATCCTCTAGTCTGGTGAGTTTGCAGACATAGCACCTTAAAACTGTACCACCTTAAATTTCTTTCATGATTTTGGACTTCACAAGAATGAAAAGCTGTTCGAATCTTTTAGGAAAGGTCATTCCAGTATTGTGCATGAACTCAAGGCCTCATTGCCATCCAGACCTGGAGCTATAGTGGTGTCCGTAGGAGGTGGAGGTCTGTTTTGTGGCATAATGGAAGGTCTGGATGAGGTGGGCTGGGGAGATGTGCCTATCCTGTGTATGGAGACCGCGGGTGCCGACTGTTTCAATGTTGCTCAGAAAGCCAGAAATCTGGTTACACTGCCTGACATTACAAGGTATGAATTAAGAAATCATCTTGAATCCATGAACAATTGGCACTAAATGTTTGAATGTTTCTGCATATCTCCGCTTGCTAGCGAAGCAACGTGTTTGGGAGCAAAAACGGCATGCCAGCAAGCTTTTGAGTACAGCAAACGGCCCAATGTCATTTCAGAGGTGGTGACAGATCTACAGGCCCTGGAGGCAGTGGAACTGTTCCTGGGTAAGTTCATCACTGTGATTAAGGCCATCAAACAGCTCAATAACAACAAAGCTTGATTTGCAGTTGAACGCTCACTGTGTACTGTATTCAGATGATGAGCGTGTGTTGGTGGAGTTGGCTTGCGGAGCGTCGTTGGCTGCAGTGTACAGCGGTGTCATCCAGAGGCTACAGGAAGAGGGACGCCTTCCTAAACCACTCGACTCACTGGTAATGATCGTGTGTGGGGGTGGCAGCGTGAACCTGGCTCAGCTGCAGCATCTACAGGCAGTCATACGGAAATGACCACATCTGTAGATTCTCACATCTGAGATAGTGCTGAGTTGTGCTGACTGTTATGTTACATAAATCAAAAGATTATATGGATAATCTACTGTATTTCAATCAGCTGAGAGCAAACTATCTGTCAGAGAAGTCTGTTTTGAGTAAAAATCCAGAATTAGACAAAATCTTAAGCTTTTCTGTAACAAATGTGTAATAAAATCCTTTATCACCTCGGAATCTTGTCACTTACCACTTGTAACCAGCAAGTGGTGCTAGTGTCTGTTGTTTTGATATTTGTGTCTTAGTGTTCACACTAAAATAAGTAAACAATAAAGTATGACCAATGTTTTTTAGGACAGTAGCAACTTTAAAATAAAATTTTTAACTGCAAGGAAAAATGAACTGTAATCTGGTCATTATCGCAACATAAATCAAATCATAAGGACTTGAATCAACTGTATATAGCTTGCATGATAATTACATGGCTACGTAATAAAATATATTAATTTAAAATAATACATTTTATTATCTAAGACGGAGACAATAAACTATTACCTGTGTGTAAAGTGAAAGTGACATGCAGAAAATACATGTCTCATGTTCGCCATTCTGTATCTTATCTTTATATATAAAATCTGAATTGTGAAAAAAGTCTGATTTGTGAAATATTGCAAGAATTAAAAAATATATATATAAAATTATTGGTGGAAACAATTCTCACAATTCTCACAATGCTGTCTTTTTTCTGGCAATTGCGTGTTCATATCTCATACTTCTCAGAAAAAAAGTGGAATTGCGAGACATAAACTTGCAACTCTGTGAAAAAATGTCTGAATAATAGTGAGATGCAAACTCGGAATTGTTAAAAAAAAGTCTAAACTGTGAGATATGAACTCGCAATTGTGAGATTTGTTTATCTTTTTAATTTATGCTTGCAAACAAGCTTTTCATAATTCACTGGCAAGTTTTCTGGCAATTGAGAGTTGTGTCTCAATTCTGAGAAAAAATTGTAGAATTGCAAGATGTAAACTAACAATTATGAGAAAAAAGTCAGAATTGTGACATAAAGTCAGAATTGCGACAAAAAGTCATATTTGTGAGATAAAAAGTCGCAATTATCTTTTTTTTTTTTTTTTTTTTAAATTTCGTGGCAAAAATAAGCTTCCATATCAGATTTTGGAACTAACGGAAAGTTGCACATGCAACAGTAGAATGCAAACCGCCTGCTGTACCTCAGGAGCCGCTTTGTTTCCTAAGGCTGCTGTAAATGGACTTCATGATCCATGTTAATAGCGATGAAATTACCAAGTACTTTGTCATGTGACTGAAAAAAAAGGCAGGTAATTGTGTTAGAACAAAGACTGTGATTGTAGTAGCTACATTAAATGCTTTATGGTGCACTGGGAATGCCGGGCAGCATACAAGATACTTTACTGTGGTTAAGATATTGTTCTGTTTCTGACATGAGCAACGGTCTTTTTGCATTGATTGATAATTGTTTGAAATGACTGCTATATGAGAATGTTTATCTAGTTATACATTATTGAATAGCTTGAATAAGAGAACCTTTTAGGGAACCAGCTCTTTGTGGGTATAAAAGTTTCTGCCAAGATTAAACAGACGTAAACGGCTTTGCGATGAGAGTGCGTTTAAGCTTCTCACAGTTCTCAGTCTTAAGGGTTAAATGCAGATCAAAGCTATGAGATTGATTTTGAGTCCCACAGAGGGCCCATAATCTACTCTACTTCTGGCTCCTTTCAACTTTACCCTTAAGGTTGATTTCGGGTTGAAATAAACACAACAGCAAGAGTAGTTTGTTGTTAAATACACAAGGCAATGATATACTGCAGAGGAAGTTAATGCTTGAAGTTGATGCCTTAGTAATGAATTTGTGTGCTCTCTGTGAGGAGTTAAATGAACGAATGCCGTTCCCAACCCATATGATTTTATTTCTTTTGTGGACCCCAAAGCAGAAAATCCTGGCTGCTCTTTTCCATACAATGAAAGTGAAGGATGGGACTGTCACAGCCTAAAAATTCACAGGAAAAGAGGATGCATACAAACCCAGGTTTGATGTCAGATGCCATGTTTTCTTGCATATCTCATTGTTAATGGCAAACTTGGTGTAACCTGTTTTGATCTAGCTTATTTCAATGTGAACAGACAAAGATTTTTGAGCAAATAACACTTGCATTTTTTTCCCTGTTCCTAACATAATGGCTTCAGAAGGCATAGAATAAAGTGCACAAAATGTATAGATTACTTTTATCATTTTTGAAGCTCAAAAGCCTCCTTTCACTTTCATTGAATGGAAAAGAGCAGCCTGGACATTCACTATTACCATCACAGGAATAAATGACATTTTAAAACACATTACAACAGAAAACGGTTATATTTTACAGTATATGTTTACCGTATTTTTTTGTCAAGTAAATGCAGCCTTTGTGACTGTAAGAGATTTATTTATTTGAAAGAAATCTCTTATGGTCACAAAGGCTACATTTACTTGACAAAAAAAATATGTCTCTGTATAATTTGTTGTAATTTACAGGGATTTTGTAACGAATTATGTTCAGAATCAGTAATTACAGTGTTAGTTTAAGGGTCAAACAGGCGTTATATGGATAAGTCATGTAATCCAGACAGAATTTGGATTGAATCCTTCTGGCTTAAGCAGTTTGAAAGAGCAGTTTGTTTTTGAGCTGCTTATAGAGAGCGTAGACTTGTTCCCATTAGTTTCCGTGCAAGTAACGATATGCAGACCTGGGCTGCTTAAATATTTACACACCTCTAATGCTCTCGGACTAGTCCTTAGAAGTGCTGCCCTCTCTATACATTAAACAGACTGTCCTTCCAACCATGACGGCTCTAGTCTGGCGTACTGACTCTGAGCTGAAGTGAAAGGAACAGCTTTGGCTTCTGAAAAGACATTTACTGACTGCCAAGACAATGAGGGACGTTGAAAGCCAAGTTACGTGTCCTTAGTGAGTTTTTAGGACTAAAGATCTGTTGCCAAAAGAGAGATAGTGATTATGTACAGTTGTAGCAGGGAGTGGAGACAGAAACAGTGTGACACTTTTGTTTAAATAAAAATAGAAATAAAAGATGTGAAAAGTTTGCCTAGAGAAGTGAGAACGGAGGATTGTTGTGTTCTTATTCCGGTTGTCATAGTCAAAACATCAAGATGACAATCTTGCCTTCTGTCTTCCGTTTGTATTACCGCAGCACCATGATTAATGAACCATTCTTTTCAGTATCTTGCCAGACTGCCGGTCTATTGACATTGGTTATGACATCCACTTTGGACATTGCGGTGCTCATGATAACTTTTGTTAACGCTAAAATAATTAAATCTACTTCACCAGCTAATTACACTTTAACAGTGATGCTATAGCGACCGCAAAAATGGAAGTTCAGAGACAAAATTCTAAATGTGGCTGCACACTTGTTTCTCTGACGCATAAGGTCTATAGACTTTGCTAAACATGCTGAGTTCAAAAAATATTTCTATGAAATATGAGATATTCTTATGAAACTTATAAGTTAATACTTAACTTATAAGATATAACAACAACAACAATAATATATACACAGTGTATTAGCTATATCAGTCACAAGAACATAATAGTAGTAATAAAAATAAATAACAATAGGACAACACTATAATTAAAAATAATAATCAAGTATTGATTCTCATGTTCAGAGAGGAACTCTGGTGAGTCCTAATTTTTGACTAACATTGATTCCTGGAAACAAATTAGAGCAGGCAGTATTTCTGCAATTGTACTGTAGTTTTTGGGAATTAAAATTTGATCATGGGTTAGTGTGGCCCCATGGCCCAATCTCCATCACCAGCTGCTGCCATGTCTGTAATTCCACCAGACAGCCCACCATGTACAATCATTCCCATAATCCTCTGTAAGTCTGTCTGTGGCCTGCTTTTGCCTAAATAAATCCTATGGATCTCTTTCCTCAATTGCTTTTAAGTGCAATGAGTGCTACATTGAGCCTCACGTGATGTATACAAAGAGTTTTCAGAAAGTCTGTTAATGGACATCAGTGTTCAATTGTTATTTCATGCATAAAAAAAAATCAAATGAATATTCTTCATTTGTATTGTTTTATGTGTTATGACGTTTACATCTTGACTCATTGCACACCATGCTTCTGATCATTGCATTAGAATTTACATCTTATTGAATAAATAGCCTACTTTTTTTGTTTTGTATGATTTTTCTAGGATGTATATGTTTTGATTCAAAACTGTAATGAAAGAAAGAAAGAAAGAAATTGGAGTGATGTATTCATCCAGCCCTATATAATAATACAAATTGGTCTAAAATGTAAGATTTGCTTGCTAATTAGTGTTCATTATGTTAATGATCACATAATTGTGTGTTGTTGTGAACTAATTTCGTGTTTTTCGACTCAAATCAACCATTGAGAGGACTTCCAGTTCCAAGTGTTCATATTAGAACAGAAATAATTATAGTAATTCAATGTTACAGAATGGAAAAGAATTTAAGATATGAGAACTCGTCGATCTTTTAATCTTTTATTTTACAATTAAAATAATAATAATAATGATAAAATGTACAGCCTGTCTATTTTTATCTATCTATGTGAATTGCATGTCAATAAAGATTTTTTCATTGTGGTTTAAACGCCCAAACGGCTTTCTCTCGTCCTCGTTTTCTAACTACATTTCCCATATAAACATGCGCCCCAACGTTTGCGCATGCGCACTGACGTCAAGCCCCAAGCCTAAAAGGGATGACGTCACCTGCCTGTCGGATCGTGCTGTATTGTTGCACGGGAATGAGAGCGCACGAGCCCAGAGCGTTCGCGGGGAGGATGGGACTGTTTACAAGGTAACTTCTCAATCTCTGACCTCAAACTGACAGCTACATGACACGTCCAGAAAAACAAATAGTATAAATACAGCCGACTTTGGACTTCTTTTGAAGTGATTTGGCTTTAAAGGGTGGGACATAGAGATGCATGCAAAATCGGCGGTTCAGTGGGCGAATGATTCTCGTCTAATTTATTAAACAAATGAAACACATTTGTTTTCGTTTTTGATACGTTTGTTTGTATTGAAACCCTGTCTGACTGTGATTATTTCGTCACTTTGATCTAGTTCACTTCAGAAACTACACTTCATAGTCTACTTGCCAACTCATGACAGTTTGATACAATGTTGCCATTTAAAACTCATTTACATGCTAGATTTACTTCAGTTTAAGTCAGACAGTAGTTGTCACTGTTTTACCAGATGTTTTGCTACAGTTCATGAAGGACAAAGGAAAGTTAATGAGTAACCAAATGAAGATCTACTTTTCATGCACGGCAGTAGAAATGCTTATTGAAAAAACTGTTTCTTTTGGTGCGAGTTGTGCTTTGATAATGAAACGTTTTACGAAGTGAAACTTAAAATATCAGGAGCGAGATGGTGTTTATTCACAACAGAAGTATGCACTAAGTTTAGTGCAATGGAGTACAGTGATCGTTAGTAACTTGTGGTCTTGATGGAGTATGCATTGGTTTTTGGAGCATTTGTTGTAGTTTTTTCTCCTGGGTTGATACTGTGGTTGTTGAGGACAAAACTGAGCCCATGGTATTCTTTGGAATATGATTGGATCCATGAAGACCTTATGCATTTTATGGCATTTGGACTTATAGATTTGAGGTCATGTAGTAATATGTTTGTGCTTTCCTAAAAAAAGTTTGCATTTAGTAGATGCATGCAACTTTGTCTTTCTTACCCAAAAATGAAAATGTATTCAATATTGGTCCATTCGAGATGTAGATGAATTTGTTTCTTCATCAGAAAATTTTTTGGAGAAATTATGCATTACATCATTCGCTCACAAGTAGATCATCTGCAGTGAATGGGTGCCGTCAGAATGAGAGTTCAAACAGCTGATAAAAACATCACAATAATCCACTGTCTTGTGAAGCGAAAAGTTGTATGTTTGTTAGAAACAAATCCATTATTAAGGTGTTTTAACTTTAAACTGTTGCTTCTGGCTAAAATATCCTCATACTGACGGCACCCATTCACTGCAGAGGATCCATTGGTGACTCAAGTGATATAATGCTAAATCTGTTCCAATGAAGGAACAAACTTATCTACACCTTGGATGACCTGAGGGTGAGTAAATTTTCAGCAAAATTTAATTTCTGAGTTAACTATTCCTTTAAATCTTCTCCCTGATTCTAACTTCCCTCCTTCCTTCCTTCCTTCAAAAGGAAATATGTAAATTTGGCAAGAAAGACTGCTTGTCAAGCAATTTCATGGGGTCTTTTACATGCCGTAGCTTCACCGCAAAGATCATATACTGATACTGAAGCTGTGTGGGGTCTGTTTCCTGCTGGTTTGGATGCTCCTGGGGTTTGTGTGATAATATTTTCTCCTTTGTCATTAATTTCACTCAAAGTTGAATAGTTATGCATTTGGTAACGTCTGCACGCAATCCACCTCAACATTTTACATTATTGCAATAACAAGCAGTTATAGCATTCTTCTATGATCAAGCTCACAAGCACAGACTTGCAGCGACAGTGTAAGTATTAAAGCAAAGACGCGTCTCTGATCTGACTGAAATTGCTGCTCGCTCATGGATGTAATGTAGGTTCGTTCGCATCGAAAATCATTGCCACATTCCTTTATATCCTTGACTGCTCATCCGGGGCCGTTTGACCTTATTAATTTGTTGCACCGTGCAGTGTTCAGCATCTCTCGTTTAGTCACACCTCTAGTGCTTAACATGCTGGGCAATAAGCCAAATCCCTCCAGCATGGCCCAGAATTGCATGCCTGCAGTCCCAGCCCTTGGTTTTTTTTTTTTTTTTTTGGGAGAGGGTTGATAGTTTATGTGAAGGGGGTGTGTGTGTGTGTCGTGCACAGCAACGAGAGTTTGTTTTGCCTAATTGGGGAGGCTGGTACAGATGCTGACATTAGACGTGTGGGAGATGTCTTTAATTACTGAGGTGGGGTCACATTGACACATCTGCAGTATCTCAGTGCTAGAGAATGCCAAAGTAGCGCCAAGACTTGATACCGGGACTTCTTTCAGAGTGCAACCGATACCAGACGCAAGACTCCACCCTCCCATGGGCTCTGCCTCTGAGCTAATCTGGTTATGTGTTTTTTTTAGGTTTTAAGTGGTGTTTGTGTAGTTTCTGTGTCTCCCGAGTGCATAATGTATGATGAAATATGTTACAAATAGAAAGACACGTAATATGTCTGCTTTTGTGGGGTTTGGAGCTGTTTTAGTTTTGCTGTGTGTACAGAATTGAAAGTAAGAGAAGGACGAGTCTGTTTGGATATTCTGGTCTGATTATCACATGCTCTTGTTGCTTTGATAAGATAGAGAAACCATAATCTTGTTTCAAGTTTGAAGACAACACCCAAAACCCTCAAGCCCATGACAACCCCTCTGTTGTATCCATGGCAACAGAGATGTCTTTAAAGCACTGTGAAGGATGTCTCTAGTTTGTCTAAAGTGCTATGCTGCACACCTTTTATTGTTTTTTTTTTTCCCATCCAGTTTGATATTCTCTGTTTTCCACATCTACACTAGGTAGAAGATTACCTAAAATCTTAAAAGATTTTTTTAAAACAAATGTTTGCATTGTGATATTTTCATATTTTCAATTAAGCACAATTTCCCGCCAAATTTCATTACATTAATGCAAAAAATCTCTTTCTCAATACTATTATAGAATAAAAATGTAAAGTATTATAGTACAATTTAATATAATAATATCCATAACCAGTAGTCCATGATGGCTTTTAATAACGTTATTCAAATTTATACAATACAATAGAGTTACAATATTCTAATTTTTATTTATTTCTTTATTTTGTAAATATAATATAATAGTGGATTGGGAAAATATTATATTTTAAAATATATATTATACTATATTATTATTATTATTATTATTATATAATATTTTATTATAACAACAATATATGATAAAATATTATATTAGAATATTATCATTGCATTATGCTGTATAAATCACCAATGATTATATTAAATGAAATCTAATATAATCAATGGTGAGTCTCTCCTGAATTTTAGAATTTTTATCGATTTATATTGAAATATTCTATATGATCTTAATTAGTACTGTTGTTGTTACTTGTGTGTTTTTGTATAGTGATTGTTTCTTAAGCGAATGTTATATTATTGTAAATGATGTATGTTGGTATTTATTTATTTATAAGAAAATGGGCTTAATAGTCATAAAATAATAAAATGTATGCAAATACAATATTTTTTTTTCTTTTGATCTAGTGGTTAAATATGACCCGTATTTTCATTTCAGTTTCATTATGAGCAAACTTTATATTTTGTCATTATAAAGACGCCTTCTGTTTTCCTTTCGATCTGTTTTATCAGTTGTGTCTTGATTGTCGTTTAGTGCTGGTGCCAGCCTCTTCTTCATCAGGTGGTGTTTGACTTGTACTGCACTGCACAAGCCTGCAGAAGTAGTCGACTCTGTGTGTGTGTGTGTGTGTGTGTGTGTGTGGATGTGCCTCAGGGTTTGTGTGACTCGGATAAAGGAGGTGTTCTGGGAGGCCTATCCCAGCTCTGTCCAGTGTAGTGGAACAAAAGCCCAGTGTAGCTGTTTAAATTTGCCATTCTCTCCTGGATAAAACTCAGACAATGCTCTGATCACATGTTATTCATGTTACAGTCTTGCTTGGCACCCCAGTGCTCCAACAAGCATCGGTAGGGGGCTCTCACGATGTGCAGGGTACACGCATACCATTGAACCAATCCGTCGTTTTCATAGGTTCCGGTAGTATCATGCATTGTCACAGCCCATGGCATCGTGTTGCAGTCTACAAATGATGCAAGAGCTAACATTCCTTAATGTACATCAACTAAATGTCTGCCTTTGACGGTGCAGTTTGACTGGTATTCATGAAGGTTGCTTGCTGTATAAGTATTCCCAGATACAGTATGTAGACTTTGAGCTTGACGGAGGGTGGAATGGTGCCAGTTTAGATAAACAAAATCCAAAGCCATTTCCAAATTAGGCAAAAACGGCAAGGGTCAATCCAATATTTACACAGGACAGGTATAGAACATATTTTTTTTAGGCATGTAGTATTCAGTCATATTTTATACAATTCAGCCATGAAACCATTCATTTTGCCTTTGTAAAAAAAAAGTAGACATTTAATACTGAATTATTATCCTAAGCCAGGGGTTTTCAAGCTTTCTGATGCCAAAAACCCTCAGAGACACATTGCATAAAGACCCATTGATACTGTTTATTTTATTTTATTTGATCCTCTCTCTTTCTTTTTTTTCCTTCCTTTTTTATTTTATTTTTATTTTTTTTTATTGTTAGGGCAGCTGAGAGATTTTTTTTTATTTTCTATGGGAGCAGATAAAAGTGAGTGAGTTTAAAAAATTTTTTTTTTTAATCTTTATTTCCATTTCTTTTGACTTTTTATTTTTTTTATTTTTATTTTTAGTTGTTTTTTTTATATATATATATTGTTAGGGCAGCTGAGTTATTTTATTTTATTTTTATTTTATTTTTTATTTTATTTCTATTTTTATCCAGTTAGAAAACCCCTGTCTTTTAGCCTCAGTGACACATGGGGAAATGTGACGTAGTTACGAAGTGGGTTTTAAGTAATGGATTCAGCAGATGGAGAAGGTGGTGGCCAACAGCCATTGTCCTTTGAGTCCACATCAGAGGCTTGAGTAGTTTACCGACGCAGCAGAAACGGTGTAGCCTTGAACTTCACTTGCACCAGGAAGACAGGCTGACAATTAATACGCTTGGGGATTGAAACAAAGATGTTTTGGAGGTCATTGTATTCGAGAACTGAGGGCGCTAGGTAGCTTTGCAGAAGGGAATGCCTGCGAACTGCCAGCATTAACTAAACATTTCAGTGGGCCATGAAATGTGTGCAAATGTGGGTTTAGCTTAAGTGGAGATGCAAGTTCTCAACAAGACCGCTGAGGCTGAAAATGCAATCAAGGCTGAAGGTCTCTAATTGGCTCTGGGTTGGTGCCGGCACATGCGGTAGGGCGTTTCCAAACAGTAGCCAGTGGCAGGGGGAATTTTATTGCCCTTTTTGTTACCAGGGTGAACCAGTATGCATCTTCTGGTTTGGCAATGACTAGAAGCCCTTCGGGGCGCACATTAGAGCAATAATGGTGGGGAAAACTGACTACATTTGTCCTGCGGCGTGGAAGAAAGGCCACAGAGCTCTCAGCTTCATCCCCTCGACTATGGACAAAAGCAAGACTGTTTGTGCCGCCATTCTTGCCAGAACTGTTTTTGAAAAAACAAACTATTTATTCACTTTCTGCCATGTTTAATGAGGCCGATAATTAGGGTTAGGGAATGCTGGGTCATGTCTCTAACTTAATTATTTCCATGTTAGCTACCACTAGCTGTCAGACTTGATGGTTAAATGGCGCTTGTCAACACTGGCTGTCATACACAGCTATATGTTTAAATAAATCACAGGTTGTTTCTAAAGGGTGAGGTTCTGAGTTGTCACACCTTGAATTCATCCGCCTGTGTGTGTGACACACCTATAATGAAAACAAATGTTTCCTTCATGGACCAAAACATTGACTATATTGTCCATAAAACAGATTTGTTGGAAAAAAGGTGGGATTTATTTGAATGTAAAGCTCAGTCTACTTTGGATTAGAGTTGGATCGAATCATATAAAGAGGACAGGACACTTTCACCAGTTTGGACTGGCTGCTGCGTTTTCAAGATCCTTCTGGCACGGTTTTCTATTAGAATTTGACTTTGTCTGTTTGGACAGTGACTTTATGCTTGTTTCTATTTTGAGGAAACAGGATATCCCTTCTTTTATGGCCACAAAAGAGGTTTTTTGCTGTGTAATGAGTGGGTGTGTTGATATGACTCTTGTGTAAATAAGATGAGTGATTTCTTCTGGCCTTTTGTAACCTTTATACTTTTCTAATTCTGATTTATTCAGAATTGATTCTTTTATCCATTCCACCATAAGAGGTTTTCGGCCAAAGGGAACAGTGATATTTCTTCACTTTGTTCCAGTATTTTGAAAGGAGCGGGGAGGTTGTTCTGGGATAATCTGGGGCAAGGTCAGTGGTGGGTGGTGGAATAACCCTCTAATGTGTGGCCATAAACTCTTTCCCATAGGCCCATGGGTTGTGATGCACATCCTGTCATCAGGCACACCCATTTCCCACACCCGTCTCTATACCTGACAGTTTGAGGGTGTGAGAAATCCCTCAGAGAGGAGATGGCTGTATGTTTTCTCTCTGAAAGTTTACGCTTGAAGAATCAGATCAGGTTTGTGTGTTTGAATCTGATCAAATGCTTTGCATTTTGCGCTGACAGAAGAAAGAAAGTGAAAACATTGAAATAGTTTCCCCTTGTCAAAGCACGGGAGTTAAGTTATGTTGAGGGGTAATGAAAGGCTGATAATGTGCTGTGGAAGTGCAAAAGGTCAGCAAATTATTTTATTTTATTTTGCAGTGAATAATAGCATTAAATAAATATAGTGCTTGCATAGTAAGCATGTAAACACCAGGCAATTTTAAAATCTCATCTAAATTAATTTTTTTTTTTTTTTTATAAATAAGCTCATAATGTTTAATCATTATCAGATTTTTGTTGTACATTTAAATGCACAAAATTTGTTTAAAAAAACTTTTAATTTTTCTTTTTTATAACTTTTACATTTAAAAATAAATAATTGAATTATGAATTTGCACCACCAAATTTATTATTTACATTTTCCCATTATTCGAATATTTTAATCAAAATGTAACACTACAGTGATATCAGTAATATTACATTCTGAATTTCAACTGATCTTTTTTCATACAGAATGTCATCTACACTGCATAGGCATAAAAACCACATTATGTGTTGATAAACAGCTGATAGAGATATGTCCAGGGCTCGCAAAATTTCAAAATTCCTGGTAGCCCTTCGGGCAGTTACTCTTCAGATTTTGGTAGCCCGGTAGTTTATTTAACTAGCCCAAATAAAAAATAAAAAATAAAACTTTTTTTTTTTTAAATATAGAAAATCAGATAGGAGTCTAAATGTCAATCAAAAATATGTTCAATACACAAATAGGCCTATCAACAGATATGAAGGAAGGAATTTTATTTCACTATTTACAGGGTATCTGGAGAATTTTTAAAAATAAATTTAAGGCAATTTATGACCCATTTTAAGAGCTGTACAAGTAAAATGAACACAGTATGAGTGGGGTTGGACAGTGTCTATGGTAACAGTATTAAGCCATAAAATGACATGATTTACAGTTCAGATACAGGTTTTCACAAAAACAAAAATCTTAAACAGCATTACAGCCTTTAGACCATTTTTATGAAAAGGGATTAATCAAGCATATCAATTATTATATTAACGAATAAATATTACTGTCTTAAATTGTTTGGATTTTTAGAGGGCACATTAACTTCTTGCTTCGTAAAAACATGGGTCGATATTTGCATTGATCTGACCATAAACGGCAAGAAAGGCTTATTTGGAAATGCAAATTCATTCTCTGCCACGAGGTGGCGCTTTAGGAGCAGCAGTTTCCCTCAGGTAGATTGTTAGCGGCTCTACACAAAGCAGCTCCGCGCTCATAAACGCTGCTTTATCAGGCATTATTGGTAAAATGAAATAAAAATGCCAACGACACATTTCTAAGGACAGTCGTTTCCCTTCAGATACATCTGCGCAGCATTTTGACTTGAAGTGTGCAGCACTCATATTTATTCAATTGCATTATTGCCTTTTGAAGTTTAATCCAGCTGTATCGCCATTTTTGTCTTTCCGCCCCCAACTGTAAAGACCTTTTGAAATTATAGTTTGTCCGTTGCAGCACTGGTATCTCTGTGGCTTTTCAACCAGTGCATTGAGCATTTTTTTTGCTTTGACAACACTGCTGTTTCCTTCAGGAAATGCAGTTGTAGTCAGTAAATAGAGATGTTCCAATATAGAACCAAGATATTACAAATGTGACCCTGGACCACAAAACCAGTCAGAAGTGTCAATTTTTTCGAAATTGAGATTTCTACATCATCTGAAAGCTTTCTGAATAAATAAGCTTTCCATTGATGTTTGGTTTGTTAGTATAGGACAATATTTGGCCAAGATACAACGTTTTAAAAATCTGGAATCTGAGGGTGCAAAAACGTCTAAATATGGAGAAAATCACCTTTAAAGTTGTCTTAATGAAGTTTTTAGCTATGCATATTACTGATCGGAAATTAAGTTTTGGTATATTTATGGTAGGAAATGCACTAAATATCTTCACGGAACATGATCTTTACTTAATATCCTAATAATTTTTGGCATAAAAGAAAAATTGATCATTTTTACCCATACAATGTATTTTTGGCTATTGCTACAACTATACCCCAGCGACTTAAGACTGGCTTTGTGGTCCAGGGTCACAAATAGTTTGTTCTATTAAAAAACATTAATGTTAACAAAATTGGCATAGATTCTGACCTCAGATGGCAGCGGTTGTTGTGCTGATGCAGTGAAGTGAATGTATTTGTCTGCTCCACTGATGCAAAGAGCAAAGTTCATGATCAATAATTGCTGTCGACAGACATACATCACCATTAGCAGTGCCCACACTTCCTGACGATGACCCTAACCTGACCTCGGTGACCTGTGCCAGGAAAGAGCCAGATGCACTCTGGTTCGTGTCCTTTAAACACAGGAAATTTGATCTTCTCTTGGAAACCAAGGCTTTCATTATTTCTTCCAAGTAGTATTCTGGGAAAATAATGGCATTTCATATCTGAAGCAGAGTGCTCTAGGAATGCAACCAGACATTGTGTACGTGTTTTTATGTGCGTCTGTGTGTAAGTACAGCTGATTGGATGATGTAGATCAATTGAGTGACGTTAACTAGTGATTAATCAGTTGCTGAGTGATATGGCTGATGTTAAATCAGTGAATGATCAATCGGTGTTTATTAAGATGCAATATGTGACCAGACATCTTCTGTGTGAATGTCAGTTTAAGTCAACCTAAGTCACACATGTTCCTGGTCTTGTTTTGGATTATTTTAGCAGTGCACGCTATTAAGAAAAAATCTTGACCAAAAACTTGATCAGGCTCTGAAACAACTTTCTTTTTCAGCTGGTGAATGTTAACCAATAGCTGTTCAATGTCTATAACCAATATTGACAGCATGCTCATCCAGGCCTAGCTCCATTTTGGTATGAAGTAATTGTTTTTCACACTTTAATCAGTGCATTTTAACTCAAAAAAATCCATTGCAGATTTGTTGCAGATGCCGTATCTTGTCAAATTGAATGTGATTTTGAAATCAGTACCAAAAACGTTTGAGTTATTTATTTGCCTAAAATGCCTGAGAGCTTATAGTGCTCTGCTACAGAAGGTCAGAAATATTTCCAAAAAATGGAAATAATCACTAACATATCTGCAGTAAAGATGTTCTGTGACAGCTGTTCGGCTTTTTAATCGTCCTCTCCAGCTGTGTTTCTAAGCCAAAGCTTTGTAAACTGTTAATAGACAGAAGGCATTCAGAATTATGAGCATTTCAAATCAAGTCTTGCAAAATCTGCTTTAACTTGTTTACTATCTTCACTGCACCCACTTTAACAAAAGCAAGCTTCATTTGTAGGCACGCAGAGAAAGCTAGTAAAGAAAACATCTTTATTTGTGGGGATTTGTACTTTGTTGGCAGTGGAAGCTAGTTTATTATGTTTATAAACGGTTTAAGCTACATTTTTATGTTTTCTGAAGAATATGTGTGGTGCTTGTTTGCACAAAACTTGCCACCACGATTTGTGTTGCTATGTGGATTCTAAGTTGTTCTGAATTTGTTTTGGCACATTGCTGTGTGCTTGCTAGGGTGGTTGTCTAAGTCTTTTAAGATATTTATGGTTATGGTGTTTTTTTATTTTTTGTAATTTTATGGCTACTAGTTGGAAATCCTAAGTGAGATTTGAAGTATTATTCATGTCTATCACATTAATAGCTGCCTCAGTTTTATCTTAGGGTGTAATCACACCAGGAAAGACTGCTAGTTCACTTGCTTTGGTCCGGACCAAATACAATCTTGATTTTTGTTTGGTTGCTGCAGTTCACTTTCACGCTGCTCTTTTTGCAAGTGAACCAGAAATTATAAACAAAACAGCACGTGGGTCATCCGTTTAATGGTTCATCCATTCAACCGTACCATAGTTCGCTTGGAAGCCTACTGAGACCACCTCTTTAGCTGAGTGCAATTGCTGTATTCACACATGCGCCAAAGGGGGAAACGAACATGAATTTGATTCAATTGAACAAAACAAGACGTGTGAATACACCCTTAGTAATATTTATATAATATTATATAATATATTATTTTATTATTGTTTTTGACATTTTGTAATGGGCTTTTGTCATTTTACACACACACACACACACACACACACACACACACACACACACACACACACACACACACACACACACACACACACACACACACACACACACATTTGTTTTGTGAAAATTAATGAATTGCCTTTAACTGAAACTTGAGTGTTTAATCTTATCATCATTCATTACTGACACTCTGTTCTCCAGTTTGATACGGTTAAGTGCTTTGACACAATCTGTATTGTTAAAAGCGCTATATAAATAAAGATGACTTGACATGACTTGACTTGAAAAGTGGGGACATTCCATAGGTGTAATGGTTTTTATACTGTACAAAATGTGCTATCGCCCTACACCAACCCTAGACCTAACCATACCCCTTACAGGGAACTTTGTGCTATTTCAGATTTTCAATATACTTCATTCTTTGTGATTTATAAGTGTTTTGAAAAGTGTGGACATGGGGTAATGTCCTGAAAAGTCACCTTCTCCTTGTAATACCTATGTCATATCCTTGTCATTATACAATTTTATGTCCTCATTTGTCACAAAAGCATGCACGCACGCACGCGCACACACACACGTACATATATGTGTGTGTGTGTGTGTGTGTGTGTGTGTGTGTGAGGAAAAAAAAATATTATATACAGTTTATTCATTATTATTCATTAAAAAATATTATATACAGTTTATTCAAAATTATTCATACCCATGGTAAATATGATCAAAGGCTGTTGTGAAAATAAATCTGTATCAGTAATCCTTTTGATCTTTTATTTTAAAAATTTACAAAAATGTAGCCATTCATTGGAGAATAAGAATTTAAAATGGGAGAGAAATCTCATTATGAAATAAATGTTTTTCTCTAATACACATTGGCCACAATTAATCATATCCTGTTATTCAGTACTTTTTGCAACCTCCTTTTTCCAAGATATCAGCTCTGAGTCTTCACCTATAATTCTTGATAAGTTTGGAGAACATCTGACAAGAGATCAGAGGCCATTCCTTCATCCAGAATCACTCCAGACCCTTTAGATTCCCAGCTCCTTTTTAGTACTTCTTCTCTTCAGTTCACTCATTTTCTGTAGGGTTCAGGTCTGGGACTGGGATGGTCATGGCAGAAGCTTGGCTTTGTTCTCAGTGGCCCATTTTTGTTTTGATTTTGATGATTGTTTGTGGATCATTGTCCTTTTGGAGGATCCATCCACAGTCCATTATAAGATTTCTAGCATGGACAGTTAGTTTTTAATTTTTTTATCCGTTGGTAGTTGATAGAATACTTGATGCCATGATGCCAACAAGATATCCAGGATCTCTGGCAGAAAAACAGGCCCACAACATTAAAGATACAGCAGTATATTTCATTGTACACATGGGGTGTTTTTTTTTATCCCTGTGTTCACCAAACCCATCTTGAGTGTTTGCTGCTAAAAAGCTCATTTTTTTTAAAGTTTCATCTGACCATAGAAGCCAGTCCCATTTGAAGTTCCAGTCGTGTCTGATAACTGAATATGCTGGAGTTTGTTTTTGGATGTGCGACGAGAATCACCCAACCCCCCTGCCGGAAAAAACATGTGGTGATGTAGGAGCTGTTTTTTTTTTTTCTTTTCTTTTCTTTTTTTTTTGAGGCTTTCTGACCCCAAGATTCAACTAATCTCTGCAATTCTCCAGCTGTGGTCCTTGGAGAGTCTTTGGTGACTCAAACTCTCCTTCTCGCCGTGCATCAGGACGATAGACACACAGGCAGATTTGTAATATCTTTAGTTGATTGGAAGTGTTCCTCATATTTATAATCCTGTGAATCAGGAAGCCATGGGTGGACAACTTCATGTTCCTAGTCACCCTGGTGTGATTAAAAAAAATACAAATATGAATGGGAATATACTTCATATTAGATATTTTAATCAGAAAAATTTCTAGAGGTACCAATAATTGTGACCATTGTGTACTAGAGAAAAATATTTATTTCCTAATGTGTTTTTTTTTTTTTTTAATACTTCAATTAAAGGTTAGACTTTTTAAAAAAACTTTTTAAATGAAAGATCAAATGGATAAAAAATGCAGACTTATTTTATTTTCACACACATGCATATGTATGTGTGTGTGTGTGTGTGTGTGTGTGTGTGTGAACTATATATATATAGAAAGCTTTATAAAAATAACGCTTAGCAAGCACAATACTAGACTGGTGATGTTTTTTTTCGGTAATCCATGTTATTGTTTTTCTTTTTCCTTTTTGTTCACTCTAACATCTCAGATCTATTTGTCACTGTACACTTGTCAGCTCTGTAATTGTGGGTGGAGTCAAACTCAATGCAATCTCTCTTATTGCCCTCCCATTGAACAGTGCAGAAAGGAGGTGTGGCATACAGGAAGAGGGCTGTCCCAGTCAGACCGGGAACATCTGTCTGACTGTGTGTGTGGACGGTGCACTTATTCAGACTCTGAGCTCAAGCTTACAGTTGTAGTCATATATTAAAATATTCAGACTGCTTATACTGTAAATCCAGTGGAGAATTAAACCCGAACCTGAGGCCGTGCTGTTAAGAAGACTCATTTTTTTGTGTTGATCTTGTGGAGTAGAGGGAGTTTCGCCTGCTATTTCAGGAGCAGATTTGATGGTGAGAGATGTATGAGCCGTTGTGGTCTGCGTGCTTCCCACACCGCAGCGTTCAGGGCTGAGATCAACACAGCTCTCGCTGCCTGGATTTCACGCGACGATGTGCTCTTGACGTGCCTTTCTGAGAGGTGAGCGTGCTGTCTTTGATTTAGAGAAATCAAAATGTGAAGTCACTTTAACATTGATGTTTGAGGATGTCTGTTAGAGTTTGTTGTGTGGGTTGCCATGTGAAGATACATGGATTGCTGCCGATAAGCTTTATGCATACTTACCCTTTGGCCTCAGATGAACTGGTGTGTGTGTGCTTTTGTCTTTTTTTCATCCCAGGCCCCTAGCTAAGCGAGTCAGGTTGAAGCAGCCATAAAGTTCTGACCTCAGCTGAGGAAGTATTATGAATGGAATGAGACTGGTGTGCATTTTTCCTGTGGGTGTGCCTAGTGACATAATTACATACTTAATCAGATATACATAAACAGCCTGTCGATGATTTATTCATCTAATTTGTTGCTGTCCTTTTTTATTTATGTGTGTCCATTTTGAATGTTCTGATCTGTTTCTGTTGGATGTAGGTCAGAGGTTAGACATCTGTGTGTGTGTGTGTATATACATGTTCACATGTTTACTTAAATACTACGCTCTTAAAAATAAAGTTGTTTATTGTCATGTTTGATTTGACACTCTTAAAAATAAAGTTTTCAAAAGGTGGTTTTCACAGCGATGCCGTGTGCACTTAAAAATAAAGGTTCTTTTTTTGGCATTGATGGTTCCATGAAGAACCTTTAACATCAATCAAACCATTAGAGGTTCTTTATTACAGAAAAAGTTCTTTAGATTGTTAAAATGTTATTAACACTAAAAAAATGGTTATGAACTGTCAACTGAAAGGTTCTTTGGGCGACCAAAAATGATTGTTTAATGGCATCATTGCAAAAAAAAAAGAAGAAGAACCAAGATTTTGCTTCCCCACTAAACCTATCAGTTAACAGTTCATAAAAGAGCCATTTTTTCTAAGTGTAAAGGACATTTTAAAACTCTTGAGAACATTTTTCCATTATAAAGAACCTTTTGCTAAATGGAACGTTTTTATTGATGTTAAAGGTTCTGAAACATAAATTCCAATAAAGAACGTTTATTTTTAAGAGTGCATGAACAACCTTTAGCATTCCTTTGGACAACAAGTTCTTTATAGTGGAAAAAGGTTCTTTAGATTATTCAAATCTTCTTGACATTTAGAAAAAAATGGTTCTTTTTAAGGATGTCCTTTTGGAAACCCAGAATGGTTCTGTAAAAACCCCTGTTTGGAACCTTTACTTTTAAGAGTGTACAATAGTATCTATGTCCTGTTCAGTAGTGTGTTGCATTGGGATTACCACCATGGCGACATTTGGATGGTGGTTTACTTCCCGATAACCGCCGATACCTGTTGATGACCCTTCTCCAGTAATAATTAATAAACAGTATCAGCATGCATGATTTGGTGTTTGCTCGTCCTATCCCAGTTGAACTTGGGGAAAATCATTATATACTCAGCTCGACTGCTATCCCCAGTATTGAAGCCACGGGATTAGCACATGTAATGCAGGCTGCCGAATCACAAACACGCCTGGCAACAGAAGACAGTGTGCGTGTGCTGGATAATACTGGTTCTCTGGACTCGGGGGAATCGGGCTTAAATGTGGCTTTGGAATGAAGTTAATGTGGGTCAGGGGTCTGTGTTTTAAAAACTATTCGACTCATCTGCCTGATGGACAACATTTTTGCATCTTTCCTCTCTAGTTGCCTTTCTTGTTTTGTCTAAGTGCTCGAATCCCCCAAGGGGTGCGGTCCGTGACTCCTGTGGGACACCCTTGCTACTGTCCTGATGTTATTGATCACGCATATAGTCCAGTTGAGCTTAAATGTGGCTATGCGGCATCCAGTATACACAACAAGCTTACTATTTATCTGACTTCACAGGAACATAGATAACGTTCACATGTGGGTGATTAACATGACTTGTTTTTGGACATTTTTGGGTTATCTTACATTAATTTATTCAGTCTTAATCTCTTTCTCTGTTAAAACGTTCATAATCATTAAATCTGAATATACAAAACGGATTGATTTGAAGGGGTAGCATTTATTTAATAATTTAGTTTTTTAAATTTATGTTTTGTAAATCCATGAAAAATACAACAAAATATATGTAAACAGCTACACAACAAACAGTTACATTAATTTTATGCTTTATTGAATTTGATTGAATTTTAAATGGATTTAAAAGAATAAATATTAATTTTATGAAAACCATTTATGAATGTATTACTTTAGGCATTTGATCTTAAGAAATCGATATGAAATATATTTTGTAATTTATCAGATCAAAATCAAACACACACACACACACACGTTAAGTTTTATGACATTTAATGACTTTTTTTCATTTGTGTTTGCAAATATCTTCCTTTACTGTTTTCTTTTTGTTTTCTTGCTTCCTGTTTTATTTCATTTGTTTCATTTATTTCATTTTGTTGTTACATGTAATGTGATTTACTCTTTTTAAAACTCTTTCTTTCATTCGTTTTCTCTTTCTTTCAAGCATTCGTTTACTAAAAGCTCTCATTAGCTTTTTCCATCTTGTTCACTTGCATGCCGGATGAATCTCGTGGTTGCACATGTCAATAACAGACTTAAAATCACTTTGATTAGTTCAGCAGGGATCAATACTGTAACTTGCCTTTAGGAACATTGGCTTGTGACTGCTGGATGACAGACCAAAGGCCAGAGTTTGTTTTCTAGTTGATCCTAGACTGGCCTGAGAGCTGCACTGGATGACCTCCATTATGTAAACTCTAAAATGGAAACCCATTCGCTCTTCTGCAGGCCCACTGATCAAGGCTTCCAGAGTTATGGATTATCTTTTAATGAGAGAGGCAGAAAATTACAGACAATGTCACGGGCCTGTGGAGCTGTTGGTTTAGTGTTAGTTTCATGACTGCGTTTGATATCAGAGCACTGATGATGATGGATTTTTTTCCACGCAGATGACACGGGCACAAAATTAATGGCACTGCGGGAGAAAATGTCACAGAGGAAATAAGGAAAGACAGACTAACAGCCACACGCTCATTAGATTATTCAGTGAGGTCTGTTGAGCTTGTCTGGTGTTGAAGTGCTGTTGTCTTCCCCAGGGAAGGAGCTCTTTAGGTCATATCCTGGAAGAGATATGACTGCTGGCTACATCATGGGACCTCGAAATCCTGCTTCATCTGTCCACACAATTGCTGTGCAATTATGTTGTTATGGAGCTCCAGTGCTTGAGTGATGTTTGCTCTGGGATGTATGCATTAGTGTTGGTTTGGTTTAAAGGCGCAGTATCTGTGGACTGTCTTTGCAGGCCTTCACTGTACTCTTTGCGATCAACTAGCATTAGTATGTTCAATAGTTTGGGCTTGTAATATTGTGCAATATTAATAAAATTTTAAATATCTATTTTAATAAGTATTAAAATGTTTTTTATTTCTCTGATTGCAAAGCTGAATTTCAGCAGCCAGCCAGTCATGATCCTTCAGAAACGCTGATTTGGTGTTTAAAAAACAAAACAAAAATATTTACTTTTATTATTATTATTATTATTATTATTATTATTATTATTATTATTGATATAACAATGCCTTTACTGTCACTTTTGATCAATTTAATACATACTTGATGACTAAAATAATTAATTGAGATAAATATATATTCGGCATTGGAAATCTTAATATTGTTACTTTAACTGGTGCTGATGTTTAATACATACATATAAACATTTTTATACTTTCTTACAACTTAAAATATGATTTCTTACAGCTTAAAAAATGCTGGGTTAAAAACGACTGGGTTGTTGTGACCCCACCGGTTAATTCTTAACCCAATTTTTTTGAGTAGTTTTATTTAACTCAATATTAATTGCTTAAATTAATCAATATTACTTATTGCTTAAAAAATGACTATATTTCTTGCTCTAAATGAACCCAAAATAGGTTGGAAATTAACATTTATTAATATGTTCAATGAATGAACATCTATTAATACGTTGAATAATACTAAATAATATTGTTTTTCAATTGCTTATTCATTTTTTAATTGCTTCTAGTAATTATGCGTCTGATTTTTTTTATTTATTTATTTATTTTTTTATGTACAGCCTATTTTGGGTTCATTTTAAGCCAACCATATAGTTGAGTTAAATGAAACTACCCAGAAGGCCTTAAATACAATTTTATTTACAGTTATTGACATTTCAAATTTACACGATTTAAAATTGTTTTAAGACTACATATTCAAATATCTTGTTTCTGTTATAACCGTTGCACCAGCAAATAAAGAAAATGCAAATTGCCCGTGAGCAGTACATTTCCCATGACATCACTTGAGTAGTGTGCCTCTTTGAGAACCCTCTCTTTTACAAATCCAACCGCCCAAACTCCTTAGTCGGTGCCTACATGTGGTGAGACTGTTAATGAAAGCGATTAGAACTCTTTAGTTTAAGCACACAAAGCCGAAACAGGCACACTCGTCTTTCCATGTACTGTATTTGAAGAATGCACATATTTTAATAATCTTTAGAATACTTTGCTTGCAAGATATGCATGTCAGATTTGTTCATTCCGTTGGCGATTGACCGATAAGCAAATAGTGATTCTGTCTTCTTCACATTCAGCTGTTTGGAGTTAAAACCAACAACACAATTTGTTGACAACTGAAGACAAAGCGCTCTGTGAACTGAAGCGGTGGAAGTGTTCATGACCACAATTATCAATATTTTGTGCAAGACTGGCAAAAATTTTTGTTTAGTTGCTATTTCTCCTAAGATCTGTATGTGGATTGAGGATAATGAGGACTTTCATTTTACAGCACTTTAAGGCAAATCAAACCCTTCTGCAAGAGCGTATAAAAACAATTAACATCCTGCCATTGTTCAAGTTCTAGTCACCAGATGTCCTGGTTTGAATGACTGTTGGTATATAAGCCGCATGCAGCTCTACAGATGCTCACAACATGCCAAAATGCTTTTCAGAGAAAGATAAAATGTACAGTGGCCCCAAAAGCTCACTTTTGTACAGTGAAATCAGATTTAAAATGTCTGAATGTCATTGCATCAGATATCAAGTGTCAAACCAAGTGGCTTCTACAAACAAATGCTGCTAGAGCTTTCCTTAGAAGCACCATCAATTTTTTGAGCCATTTTTTACTTTTAACCAAATGGTCTCGAGGTGATTATAGCGTATGTATAAAGTCAGATTATATATTGACGTTTGACCAAGCAGAATGTGTCCAAATAATTAATTTTGAACATTTATGTATTGTTTAATTAAAATCTTTTTGTGAAGTGTTTTGCATGAAAAGTATACTATTTGTCGTCAAAACAAATGCTATAGACCCTTTTTCTGTTAGTAAACATTTTTCTGTGGGCGGAGTTTAGGTGGAGGCAGAAAGATTCCCATGTCTGCTTCACTAACGCTAGCTATGAAGTCTGTTAGATTGTTTTTTTTTTTTTTTAACAATAACTGGAGAAATTTGCGGCACCGCGATTGTTATTTGAAAAGGTTAACTTTAACGGACGAATCCAGATTGGCCGACACTAACACACTTTTACTCAAAGGTTGGATGATCTGACAGGATTCCCTTTGGTTGAGTGACTCACATCTAACGTGTATAGTTAAGACAAACTTACTGTGTCTATCTAGTCATGAAGATGTATATGCGTGTATATATTTATTTCAATTTCAGCAGGCAACTATTTTTACAGCTACATTATTATTCAAGCCACAATTAATCACAATGTATATACAATTACAAATGATTAAGCATATAAATCATCAGTTTGTTGTTTTACACACATGCACAGACGTTGTTTCATACACGACATAGTAATGAGATGCATAAGAAATCCCATAACAACAAAAGACAATACTTTATTGAACCTTTTCTGATAAGAAGTGTACGCTGCAATCACAAGCATTTTTGACGATCGTTTCTGTCCAGTCCGCTGTCGTCGGTTTTTTTGTCAAGCAGTGGCAGCAGGTATGCGTTAAAATTTCAAATTGGAGCCTCTACTACATTGATTCTGGCGCTCAACATCACACCAAGATGATATTTTAACCTCCTTGTGTAGCCGAATCTGTGCTGGTTTGAATTGGCCACCTCCAGTTTTGCCTCCAGCTAGCACTGTGACGTAATTGTGACGCCGACCCTAAAAGGGTCTATATGCAAAGACATTTGCATATTTTTACGTGTGGCTAATGTGTTCAGATAAACCATTAATTTGATATGTGCTGAAGTGTAAACATGCTTCAATGGATTCCCATAATGCACTGACTCATGATCCAGCATGAAAGGTGAATTGCTTCCAGGATCAATAACACCGTTCATAAAGATCGAACTTTGCTTGCATAAAGAGGCCTGGCCACCTGGGTGGAGCACGGTGATACGCAGGCTGGGCTCTTGTGGATTAACTCCACAGAGAGATATTTCATAAGATGAGTGTTATGGAGGCCAGTTGCTGCACAGACATGCACATTACCTGAGATTTACCTTCCTTCAGGTGTTCCCTCCCACTTTTCTTCAGTGTGCTGCTTGTCAGTATTCCCTTTTATACTCTGTATACACTTATAACCCTTGCGTGCATGCTTTTTTGTAGCAAAATATCAGTCTTGTCATGGGTAGACCTTGATTTTAGTCTCCTGGGACTGACCTCTCATAGAGACAGTACAAGGTTTGCAGAATTTGATACCATTCCCCATTTATCTGAATTGCTTTGGAAGAGTAGTCTGTGAGTATCTGGACTAGTACTTAATGCTGTGAGTGTGTGTTAACTATTTTCAAGGACAGTGTTATTTTGGTATTTTTTTTTATATGCTGTTATAGTTAGTATTTATTAATATTTTAAATAAGCTTTTATTTTTACATTTTTAGTTTTCATTTTAATTTTAGTGTAAGATTTTGTCATTTTACGTGCTTTTGTGAATTATTTTGTTTTGTTTTTGTTTTTAAATTTCTACTGGATATAACTAATATTTTATGTTTTACCAATTTTAGTACTTCTACTTATTTTAGTTAGTAAGTTTTTCATCTTTATATTTTATTTCAGCTTTATTTCAGTTAACAAAACATTTTATTAATGGTTTTAGTTGTAGTTAACAACAGTTACAACACTCTCATGGATGCATGTCAAATTAAATAGACTTGAACAAAGGCAGAGCTGTACAAGTCAAAATTTGTTGAACATGGTTTTTTTCAGTTAACAGACGTCCATTCAGAAAAGACAAGCTTATACATAAGCAAACTGGCTGTTTTGTGTGTTTTACAAGCACAGCGAGACTCTTATTTCATTTGGGCTTCGGGAAAGATGTCATTTTTTATTAGGGATAAAATGTTATGCTCAGTTCATAGCACATGTTTGCTTTCATTTAGGCTAGCTGCTGATTCTTTTACTATTTTAGTTGTAAATATTTTAGTCACCTGTCTCGGTACAGACTGTGGTATCCCTTGAGCATATGAGCTGAAAGATGAGGAGCAGACTGTCGTTTTTTTTTTTATATGTTCACACATTTGTTGGTTTTGTAATAATAACTTTCCTGTGCTAGTCTTTTTAAAAGATGTTTACATTTCAGGGGTTTCCCAGGATGTAAAGATTATTTAACTCCCAGGCGATCCCAGTGTTTCGTTTGGACAAGATGTGGATTTGGATTACCCGTTTTTATTTTGACATTTGTCAGATAAGCTCCTACATTGTATGCGGTTTGAATAAAGGAGGAGAATATTTGCTTAGCGGTGTTTGTGGGTCATAGTTTGGATCAGACCTTGTGAACAAGGACATTGATTCAAATCTTCTGCTTGTGAATGATTTACTGGCACACTGTACACTTGTATTATTCACAAAATTCACAAAAAAATAACAAATGTGACCTGTTTTAGTGAAATTCACTCATCTGCTAAATGAATAAATGTTGCTGAGAACATCTTCATTCTCAAATCCAGCTTTTATGGTACAAATTCAAAAAAGAGCAACCTATAACGAACCAAAATGCAGTTCATGTTGTCTTTTCAACTTGATCTAATAATAGACGTGGAATCCATTCTTATGGTGTGAAGTGTGTGGCCTCTGCCCACTGATTGTTGGACCAGCTAGCCAGGCCGGAGCTATTTTCACACCGTGATATAAACCCAGTTGTGAGAAAATTCCCAGCCTCGCTCAGGAGAACAGCTGTGTCTGCTCTGCTGGGTTATCGCTGCTAAATAGTTACAGTGTGAGAATCGAGATTCTCTTCCGTGTTGGGAAAAAAATCACACAAGGCCGTGTTTGTGTGAACATTTGGATTGTTGACATGGCCGAGTGAATCATTCGTTTCAGCGCTCAGAAAAAACACAGAAGAGTTTCCTCTGCAATTTTGCTTTCTCTTTGTCTTCCTTCTCTGTTTCCTTCCTTCCTTTATTTTTTTTTTTCCTTTCTCATCTGGATGTGAGTCATAGTTCTACCTTTTGAATTTTGTTTGAACTGAATGAGTTTACTTTCCTTGAGAAAAGTGTTGAAGATTAACTAAACTAAAAGTTGCATCCATACTAATTTAACTATATTTTTGGTAGTGTGACAGTCTCTCAAATGTTTTCTACTGTAGCTTTTCCGGTATTTAGCCAATGTCTTCAATCAGATTTGGTATAGATTAGTGTTGTCACGGTACCAAAATTTCAGTATTCGGTACCGATACCAGTGAAAATTTCGGTACCACATGCTAATTAAAAAACATTTTTAATAATAAAATCAAACAAAAATAAAATGTACAAAAATCAATGCCATTCTTTATACTTATTTAAATTGTGTTTCAAGTTTTTCCGCAAGTAATAAAAGTATGAAAAACAGTAAACAAGTTTTCACCCAAATTTAATTTGTCTTTTAAATAATGAAATTTAAACATTTTATTTTTTTGGTAAAGACGATGGTAAAAGGGGATTTTCTATTAAAATTAAAATATGGAAGAAATAGTGTGATTATTTCTTTAAAAATAAATATTTATTAATTTTTTTTCAA
The DNA here is from genome assembly GCA_036784905.1 of Acrossocheilus fasciatus. NCBI lineage: Eukaryota > Metazoa > Chordata > Actinopteri > Cypriniformes > Cyprinidae > Acrossocheilus > Acrossocheilus fasciatus. The sequence goes on along the minus strand of CM071954.1, from coordinate 7,617,250 downwards.
CAGTAGTAATAATATCACATACATTCTACTAAATAATAGTAATATATTTCTGGCACAATGTCTTTAAGATAAACTTTTATTTTGACGGGTTGCCGTGAATACCTTTAAATTTCTGTGTGTAGCTATATGATAAGAAGCTGGTTTTACTCAAATGAAAAGGTAAAATGCTCGTGAAGTGACTCAGAGCAGTTCTGTACATGTTGTTTATGTATTTATGTCCTCATTGAGACGGCAGATGCTGAAATCACCGCGAGCTTCAGTGTGTGTAAAAACAGATGCGCGCCTCTGCCATTCATTCATTCACACAGAGACTCGCAGAACATGCGGGATTCATATCTGAATCGACTTTTGCAGCTTAATATTTACAGATACTACTCCGTCTCACGATTTGACTTAAGTGAATGACCTACTTTTGATTAATTCATCCAAACTTTGACAAATTCCGTGCCAAACTGTAACTTCCGTTTTTGGATTCCGAGATTCCGTCCGCGTTTTCTGCATCGCGGAAATCATAGGGCCGTACGCGTCAAGAACCGGGTTGACCGGGTACTCGGTACCACCGGTACTTAAAAAAAAAACCTGGTACCGTAACGTTTTCATTTTTTTTTAGTACCGACTTGGTACCGAAGTACCGGGTCTTTTGACAACACTAGTATAGATAGTGTAACAAAATGCTGACAAAACTTTTTTTTAATGCATACTGCTCATGCAGCTTTATATCTAGTGGTCGACCGATATATCGGCCGATATCTGACATTTTTCAAATATCGGCATCAGTCGATACGTTTTTCTGTTCGAACGCATTCGAAGTGGGACTTTTCTGACTTTCATTTTGACGCACACAGCGTTCACATTCTCCCTCCAGTTCGGATAGAAGTCTGTAATGATCAGATAGAACTGTTAAACAAAGGAATTAAAAGGTATACAAAAAAGTATTATAACGATTGCTTTTATATTGTTAGTAATAGAAAGGCAAACATTATAATACTTTCTCATTTGCATTCAGCAAAGGCGCATTTATATAATTTAAATAGTTATGGTGTGAGAACGGGCGGTACGTGCGATTTGAATGTGGACAGGAGGATCGACAAACCTTAAACTCGTGATTTCATATTATGCTGCGCTTTATGCTTTTGCCCACTGTCATATTCATGTCATTTTCACTGTGTGCTGTATGTAAAATGAGTGTTACCATGGCTTTATTTGAAAAAAATGTAATTCCCAATGCACACAAACATCCCAGAATACTTGGTTACAGTGTTTACTTACTTTTTAATAATATTTTTATTAAATATTTACTTATGAAAAATACTTTGTCATCTAAAGTATAATTATGTTTATTTTACACATTTATTTTTTAATCCATTTTCAAATTATTTAAAATTTCTTAAATATTAATAAAATTATATCGCCCATAGGCCCCCTGCTTTCCAAGATATCGGCATCGGCTGTCAAAAAAACAATATCGGTTAACCACTACTTATATCCTAATAAGAATATCCTTTCTTGACTTCAAAGGCTCATTTGATTTTTAGCAAATCATTCTGAAGATTCCTCTCAAAGAACCAGTTCAACAGAAATGATTCACTGATTCAATTGAATTATCAAAGTGTTCACAGACTCCTTGTGTGACATTGCATTTGTTTTGTAAATAAGCATGCAGTTAAATATGGTTGTGTATTATGTTAAATTCAGTTTGATAAAATTGTTTTTGTATGTATTTAGTTTCTTTAGTTTAATTTAAATTTGAGTTTTATTTTTTTTAATCCATCCCTTCTTTATCCTCACAATTTCTGTCAATTCTCCATCATCTTATAAATAAAAGAGACAAAAATGTTACATTTTGATTCTGATGGTTGTATAATTACAAAATAAACGAAGTGCAACTTTAAATTGATGGACTCATTTTCAGCATTTTCTTTTGTCAGATTTGCTGCAGACAAACATTCAGAGGTCAGATCATGTTGGGCATCACTGTTTAAGTCTGTGTTTGGGTATGATGGCACTATAAACCTGCTCTGCAGGGTCAAGTACACTGAGCATATTTTACACAAACACACGTACTATAAACTCAAGCCATTTAAACCTTTATGTCCCTGTTCTTCTAAAGGGAAACATCTGGTCACTTTGAGCTTCTGGGTCTGATCATAAATTCAGAGTGAAGTTTATGTTTGACTTCTTCGGGGTCGTGATGGCCTTAGCACTGGAGCTCAGGCTGGTGTACTCATTAAAATAGAACTGGATGAAGATAAAGTTGGGCACGGTAACTTTCTTCGTTATTCCTAATATGGAGAAAGGGGAGATGAACACGGTTCAGTCTTTTGAGAGGTCAGGGCCAGTTCCATTGTGTGAGGTCTGAGGATAAAGACTATAGACAGACATATCTGTGTGTGTGTGTGTGTGTGTGTGTCTTTTGTTTTATGAAGTCTGGGACATCTGGGGATGTAGATCAAACAAAGTGATGTTGTGGCTGAGTAATAATTAGTCATTTGGCAGACGCTTTTGTTATGAAGAGAAACAGATTACAAGAACAGTCCCTTGGATTACCTGGGTTTTTTTTCATGCAAAAAATTAAAATTTAGTTAGCATTTGCTCACCCTTATGTTGGTGCACAACGTTTTGAAAAGTTAATTCAGTTCAGAAAGGATATTAAAAAACACTATAAAAGTGGTTCATACACTATATTTTAAGTTGTCTTATGCCATACAATAGCTTTGTGTGAAGAACATACCATATATCTTGTTGTGCAGAAGCTTAAATTTTACACTTTGGTCTGTTCTTCATAGCTATCATATGGCTTTAGAAGAACTGCAGTGCTGCATGACCTTTATGGTGATTTTTGGAGCTTCTCATGGCTTGATTAATTTTGTTTCACTGCATGTAAAGAAACAGTTTGAGCATTATTAACTTTCTTCTTTCCAATTGGTTATAGCTCATGGATTGGCCTTTTTGGTGTTTAAACCAACAACCTTTTGGTTCCCATCCTAGATCTTTTCATACTACACCACACTTTGGTTTTTGTAAAAACAACTGTTTACTCTTGTGAGTAAAAAGAAAAGTTCATCAGATTCTGATATTAGATTTTACTAATTTTGTTGCTTTAGCCGTATGGCTTGTGAAGAGCATCTCTGTTTTTCCACTATTAAAATGCAATATTCCTTTGCAGTTGCCTTTCACTTATAGATACAGATCCACTTAAATATTGAATGATATTACTTGTAATGGACATTATAAATAAGGTTTTGTTTTCTCTCTGTAAAATGGTTCACATATAAAAGAACCTAATAGTGTAATGTGATAGCTCATTGCTTTTATAGCTGTTTTATCTGCCTGCCTGTATGATGATTTGCATGTTGAATCATGCCGTTGTGTATTGCTGGAGTTTATGAGGCTTATGTTTGTGTTGTAATGGGTTATAAGATCATACAGTGCTGGCATTATGAGTTTTACTGTACAAACACACATTGATAATCCCACTTCTTATTTGTTGTTGTAAGTACAGTTTGGGGATGGTAAGATTTCTACATTTTGAGAATGATTTCTTATCCTTACTAAGGCTGCAGTTATTTGAAATATACAGTAAAAAACAGTAATGCTGTGAAATTTTACTACAATTTAAAATAATTTTTTTCTAAATATATTGTAGTGTCACCAAAGAGTACTTTTTATTTGAAATTTTTATTTTCATCTTTGCTGAATAAAGGTTTTTATTTCTTTTAAAAAATTAATGAACCCAAACATGAGTGCTAGTATAACTGTGCAAAGTATAATCAAAGCCTTGATTGTGATTCATTTCTGGGAGATTCTATGCACCAGTACAGATACTTTGCATATCGCTACTGGTCTTCAGTGGGTGGCCCATTGTAACCTGTTAGTCAGGAGTGTACTTAATACATTAACATTTTAGTTTGAATACATCACACATCTCATGTGACATATGGCTGCAAATAGCCCTGGGTGGCGGTATGCTTTTCGGTTGTGTTGTTTTGCATTGAGCTCTGTCCCAGCATAGCCACCCACATTTTCACTGAACTACGAAATGATTAACAATGTGTATTTTTTTAATTTTATTTGCAGCTTCGATGTCACCCATTCTAATTGTCCCTTTTTGTTTTCTCTTGCACAGGGGGTTGTAGCTAAAGCGAGACACATTTGACTGGCTGGGCCTCTGGCCATGATGGCCCCACGTAAGCGAGGAGGGCGGGGCCTGTCATTCCTCTGTTGCTGTCTAAAGAAGAGCGACCATCCCGAGATCACCTACCGCCTCCGCCATGACAGCAACTTCACACTGCAAACCATGGAGCCCACCCTGCCCATGCCCCCCACCGAGGAACTGGATGCCATGTTCACTGAGCTGGTGGTATGTGTTGTACCATGACCTCCATACTCTTTCTTTTGTTTTCCTCTTTTTGTTTTATTTATTTCCCAAACTCTTAACTGGAAGGATGGACGTGTAGGTAGATGGATGGATGGATGGATGGATGGATGGATGGATGGGGTAGATACTGTAGGTAGATGGCTGAATGAGCAGTTAGATGATGGATGGAGGGGTATGTAAATGGTTAGATGGATAGATGAATGCATATATGGATGAATAAATAGGTAGGTATATAAATGGATGGTTGGGTATGTAGATGTTTAGAAGGATGGATGATAAATGTATGAATAGGTAGATGGATGAATAGATGGATAGAAGGGTGGATTGAAGGGGGATGAAAGGATGGATGGATATTCAGGTAGAGGAATAGATGGCTGGGTGGGTAGATGTACAGATGGATGGAAGGTTAGGTTGATAGGTGGGTGGATGGATGGGTACAGAGCACTCATTGTAGTCTAATTTTCTTTTGGTTTATGCATTTTATTCAACTTTCTAGTTGCTGTAAAATGAATAGTTGTTTCAACTTATGTATGTAGTATAAAATATAAAATATCAAATATTCAATATGTTAGTACAACTTAACATTTCACGTTGACTAAACTTTGAAGTTTAAGGCAGCACATACGCTTTCTTTAAGTTGAAACAACAGTTTTCTTGTTACAGTATAGATCTTTGGACACAAGCTACTTTGAAAGTCAAATCTGGTCTTTGGTTTTGTCAAACATTATATTGGCAGGCATGTTAAGGATAACTTATTAAAACAACACTTGTCTTTGTATCCTGTGAGTTTTCACCATTGCATTTTTTGCTAAGACAGAACATACAAAGTTCATAAGCACGCAAGCCCACATGGCCAAAAATCACAAATGGAGCCTGTTAAGTGGGTTCATTCACAATAATCCCATCGGAATAGTTCGAAAAATGCTTGTTCTTCAGTTGAGCACTGCTTTGCTCTACCATTCCTCCATTTGTGGAGTGAATCAGTGCTTGTCTTGGACTCCGTAATATGGGGAATCCAAGCATTCTCTGCTAATGGTCCAGTAAAGAGTGTTAGACAATGCGTGTTCCCTCATTAGCTCTGCAGACTCCATTGAGTAGGAGAACGTCTGTATGTCTCATGCCCACCAGCGCGTGACCTGCAGGCATTTGGCACAGATGGGCTCATGGATGACTTGCATGCGCCAGACTCCGTCCCAAACGCAGCCTGTCCCCTGCCGAGTCTTTGAGGACTCGCTGTGAGTCACAACTGAGACATCAATCAGTGTCATGTTGACTTGATTTAAAAGGAAAATGCTTCTAGCAGGCTTTTGATTATGTGTCGATTTGAGGTGAGAAAGCAGTCCTAATCATGAAGTTGAAAGATAGCTGCTTCCATCTAAATGACTTTTAGTGAGTGTGAGGGATAGCAGAACAAAATCTCAGGTTCAGGTTTTTCCTGCAGAGACATAAAGAGGGAGAAACTATGAGAGAACGCTCTGGACAAGATCAGATTTTGACCTGCCTGCTTCTGCAATAGATGTGGTGTCTGGATGTGATGTTCTCTCTCTGGAATCTCTGCTCAAATACACATGAGTACTTACGAGTTGGATTATACGATTTTCCTGTATTTTTCATTCTTTTTATCCTCATTATTTCCTTATGCAGCCTGTTAAAGTGGTCTCGGGACCTGCTCATTGTATGTGTCTCTCACATGATGTTAATTAACTTGTGCCCGAACATCTGGACTGAATATGACCAACTCAGGCCAGAACTGCATCATGGGAATGCACGGAGGTCACAGGAGTGTACAGACATTAATTGATGGTTTACATGACTAAATCTTTTCTTTGCCGTGAGGAAACAAGGACTCTCTATCTCACACACAGAATTGTGGGAAATTAACCCCCGCTTCAGGGTCAGTGATATCCAGAGGCTGATGTCAGAATTTAAGTCATGTTGGTTTTGTCAGGCCTTATAATTGACTGGATAGGTGTGTTACTGCCAAAATCAAATATTATTATATTTTCTTTTGTGCAGTCAATGCAATTCATTCATTCATTCATTCATTCATTCATTCATTCATTCATTCATTCATTCATTCATTCATTCATTCATTCATTCATTCATTCATTCATTCATTCATTCATTCATTCATTCATTCATTCATTCTCCTATCTATCTATCTATCTATCATCTAAAAAATTCTGCAATCATAGCTTATAAGGAATTTATTAATTATGTATTTATTTAATACCTATATATATATATATATATATATATATATATATATATATATATATATATATATTTGCATATATATATATATATTTGCATATATATATATATATTTGCATATATATATATATATTTGCATAAATATAATAAATGTTCAGTACCATTGTATTGTATTGTATTACAAACCCGATTCCAAAAAAGTTGGGACACTGTACAAATTGTGAATAAAAAAGGAATGCAATAATTTACAAATCTCATAAACTTATATTTTATTCACAATAGAATATAGATAACATATCAAATGTTGAAAGTGAGACATTTTGAAATGTCATGCCAAATATTGGCTCATTTTGGATTTCATGAGAGCTACACATTCCAAAAAAGTTGGGACGGGTAGCAATAAGAGGCCAGAAAAGTTAAATGTACATATAAGGAACAGCTGGAGGACCAATTTGCAACTTATTAGGTCAATTGGCAACATGATTGGGTATAAAAAGAGCCTCTCAGAGTGGCAGTGTCTCTCAGAAGTCAAGATGGGAAGAGGATCACCAATTCCCCCAATGCTGCAGCGAAAAATAGTGGAGCAATATAAGAAAGGAGTTTCTCAGAGAAAAATTTCAAAGAGTTTGAAGTTATCATCATCTACAGTGCATAATATCATCCAAAGATTCAGAGAATCTGGAACAATCTCTGTGCGCAAGGGTCAAGGCCGGAAAACCATACTGGATGCCCATGATCTTCGGGCCCTTATATAGCACTGCATCACATACAGGAATGCTACTGTAATGGAAATCACAACATGGGCTCAGGAATACTTCCAGAAAACATTGTCGGTGAACACAATCTACCGTGCCATTCACCGTTGCTGGCTAAAACTCTATAGGTCAAAAAAGAAGCCATATCTAAACATGATCCAGAAGCACAGGCGTTTTCTCTGGGCCAAGGCTCATTTAAAATGGACTGTGGCAAAGTGGAAAACTGTTCTGTGGTCAGACGAATCAAAATTTGAAGTTCTTTTTGGAAAACTGGGATGCTATGTCATCCGGACTAAAGAGGACAAGGACAACCCAAGTTGTTATCATCGCTCAGTTCAGAAGCCTGCATCTCTGATGGTATGGGGTTGCATGAGTGCGTGTGGCATGGGCAGCTTACACATCTGGAAAGGCACCATCTGAGAGGTATATCCAAGTTCTAGAACAACATATGCTCCCATCCAGACATAGTCTCTTTCAGGGAAGACCTTGCATTTTCCAACATGACAATGCCAGACCACATACTGCATCAATTACAACATCATGGCTGCGTAGAAGAAGGATCCGGGTACTGAAATGGCCAGCCTGCAGTCCAGATCTTTCACCCATAGAAAACATTTGGCGCATCATAAAGAGGAAGATGCGACAAAGAAGACCTAAGACAGTTGAGCTAGAAACTAGAAGCCTGTATTAGACAAGAATGAGACAACATTCCTATTGCTAAACTTGAGCAACATGTCTCCTCAGTTCCCAGACGTTTGCAGACTGTTATAAAAAGAAGAGGGGATGCCACACAGTGGTAAACATGGCCTTGTCCCAACTTTTTTGAGATGTGTTGATGCCATGAAATTTAAAATCAACTTATTTTTCCCTTAAAATTATACATTTTCTCAGTTTAAACATTTGATATGTCATCTATATTGTATTCTGAATAAAATCATTGCATTTTGTTTTTATTCACAATTTGTACAGTGTCCCAACTTTTTTGGAATCGGGTTTGTATATTATATTATATTATATTATATTATATTATATTATATTATATTATATTATATTATATTATATTATATTATATTATATTATATTATATTATATTATATTATATTATATTATATTCATGTTAGTGTTTATATTTTATTATTATTGTATTAGTATTATATTCCAAATAAGTAAACTAAAGTGTCAATTTTAGGTATTTAACCATATTAGAATGTGACAAATTAAACCTTTTTTTGGTGGTTTTTGGTGTTGGAGTTCATTGGATTTGAAATGACAAAGAATGCATTATTTTAAAACCTCTCATCTCCTTCTCCCACAGGATGAGCTGGATCTCACAGAAAAACATAGAGAGGCCATGTTTGCCCTTCCTGCCGAGAAGAAATGGCAAATCTACTGTAGCAAGAAAAAGGTAAGTAATTGGCACTAGATGGGACTGGCCAGAGACTCCCATCACAGTTGCCTTTTCCATTTTCTGAAAGACTTGAACGTATAGCCTAGCATTGACCATGCATAGCAGTTTCCTAAAGCAACTCTGTTTCCTGCGGAGACATTTCATCTGGCATAACTGTGGAGTTTGAAACTGAACAGTTAAAATTATGAACAGTCGTACTGTACATCCAAAAAAGGTCCTAATGTAAACGCTGCTGCTCTAGCACAGGCTTGGCTTTGGGACAGAGAAGTGGTGTTGAGTGTAAGGGTTTATTTTCACAGTACGTGTGATTTGGGTCTGAGGAGTGAGAGGTAACAGAACCCAGGCTGCCCTGACACACTCTGTAAACCCTCGTTTATAAGGAGGCATTTACGCCAGTGGAACTAAAGAGCAAACCACACAGCAGTGGTCTGAGGTTTCTCTATAGTTACCTGGTCACGACCCACCAGGGGAGCGCTCTACAGCTGCTGACCTATTGTCCTCTAAAACACTTAAAAAATAATACTGTCAATCATTATGATGTTAGGCATGAACTTTATTCTCATTCGTATATTAAAGCAAACCTTTATGTTGATGTTCTGTGTGATGGATCAAGGCTTTGTAAGTTTATACACTGGTAGAGATGGAATTTCAGTTCAAATTTTTATAGCTTATGTCTGGCTTAAAGGGATAGTTCACCTCAAAAATGTAATATTCTGGCATCATTTACTCGCCCTCATCATGTCCCTCCAAACCTGTATGATTTTGGTTCTTCCATGGAGCACAAAATAAGATACAAAAAACTAAATAGTATTTTTAGTCATAGTGAAAGTCAGTGGGGTTCAGATTTCAAATTGTGTTCTTTTGTGTTCCCCAGAAAAAAGTCATGTTAGTTTTGTCTCGTCTTGTGGCTGACTGGAGCGTTTCCATTGCAGTTTTGCGATTTTATATTCTTTTTTTTTTTTTTTTTTTTTTTCTTTTTTTTTTCAAATTGCCTAAATAACCACCTCATTTAAGCGTAAAAACTTTTTTTGTGAGATATGGGACTTTTTGCGAAATTGATGTATTTCCATTAGCTGTATTTTCAATTTGTGCAATTTTAGGGCTAATGGAAACACGGCTACTGCCAAATCATATTTTTAATGCAACATAAAAATAAAAAATGTTTTACTAAGTTTCATATACTTCTATAGAAGCCAGTTTCAACCACAGAATAAAAACAAATTTAAAAGGTAATTGCGACTTTTTTTTTTCTCACATTTGTGTGATTTTTCTCTCTCAGAATTTTGACTTTTCTTCTCAGAATTGTAATTTATATCTCCCAATTGTGAGTTTCAATCTCACAGTTGCAAGTTTATATCTTGCAATTCTGAGAAAAAAAATCCAAATTGTGAAATATGAACTCACAATTCTAACTTTCTCATAATTCTGACTTTTTTTACTCGCAATTCCATGTATATCTCACAATTCAAACTTTTTTTCTCAGATTTGACTTTCTCGCAATTTTGAGTTTACAACTTACTTAACTTGCAATAATATATAATATAATATATTCGTATAATTCGAAATTGTGATATAAACTCAAAAATCAGAGAAAGAGATTCTCTGATTCGTGTGAAGTAGTCGTGTGAAGAAAAGTCCTAATTTTGTGAGATCTATTTTGTGAAAGAAAAGAAAGTCAGATTTGTGAGATGAAAAATTGGCAATTTCCTTTTTTATTTTTTATTCCATGGTGGAAACAAACTTCCATAACTTTCACTGTATTTTAATTTATTTTATTTTATTATTTTTATTTTATTTTATTTTACTCCCAACCTGTCTAAGAAAAAACGAGTGTGCTGCATTATCCCAGCTCCATAAAACACTGAATGCAGCGTGTCAGCCAACTACACCTGCAAGGCCTGAATCAAATCACCTCCCAGTGGAGTTTTGGGGTCTGAGCAACATGTGGAACCAGCACCGTGCAATATAATGAGTGCTAAAACTACCGTCAAGATGTTGTGGCCAAAGTACATGTGAATGTCTGGTATGAAGTATTTGTGTTCATAATAACCATATTGAGATGTTTCTCACCCTGCGTTTTGGTTTCTAGCTATATTTTTATTAATCTCTAAACCCCTATGGTCCAAAATAGTTTAGTTAAATTGTATAATTGCAGACTGTGGTTATAAAACAATGGGTGGACTTGTTAAATAAGATTCCTGGAAGCTTGTCGGCTCATGTGGTGCGTGAAACCCCCCAAAACAACCCCAATTCCCAATTCCAAACTTACCCTGGCCAGCACAAGTCAATCTTAGCCTGAAAGAGCAAGCAGCTGCTATATTATAGATACTTGAGCATAGCACAAAACACTGTGGTATTGTTTCCCAACCCCAGGCTTTGTATTAAAAGCTTTAAAGAATCGGTTACTCTGGGAAAAGGCATGTTTTGGACTGAATTGTAGCCTTTTAACGCTCTGCCAGAGTGTTTAACTCAACGTTAGGAGTGGAGTAGTGCCGAAGCTCAGTGCCTTGTGTCTGTTTTCAGGTAACAAGAAGCATCTCAAGCAAGGTGTCAGCTGTGGACACTCACACACATAAAACATATCAGTTCACAAGTGCTTTTGGATTGTTGGATGCGATTTTGTGGGAATCGCAGTGGTTAGATAAGCTATGTTCTCACACATTGCGGCTGTGGAAGTGCTTGAGAACCTGGCAGTACAAAGAGATCTGTGTTGGTGTGGAGGACAGTACAGTGAAGTTTGTGTGTCAGACGCTTGCAGTTTCAAATCAGAATTCACCCAATTAACTTTCTTGTTGTGAATGATTCATCTGCCTGTAATTCTAATTAAAAAAAGTCTTAATCTTTTGTAAACCCTTCTTCTTTTTTAATTCCTCCTCTTCAACATCCACTCACATACCTATCGGTCTGTCTGTCCATCTATGTCTATCTATCCTTCTATCGTTTTGTCTGTTTGTCTATTGTTCTATCTATTGTTCTATTTGTTTATCGTTTTATCGTTCTATAATTCTGTCTGTCTGTCTGTCTATTGTTCTATCTGTCGTTCTGTCTCTGTCTATCATTCCATCTTTCTATCATTCTGTCTGTCTATATATCGTTATGTCTGTTTATTTTTGCTGTATCATTCTTTGTCCATCTATCATTTCATTGTTCTTTCTAACTATCATTCTATCTGCCATTCTGTCTATTTACCGATCTATCCAACCATATTGTGCATAATCATTGTATCATGTATAATCATTGTTTTAGAATAATTAGTGTCAGAATTGTTTTAGAATAATTAGTTTGCCTTTATATAAACATAGATAAAATTTTTATCTATGTTTATATAAATGTGTGTTTATATGATTTCAGTATCCAGGCTAATCTTTAATTTTTTTTTTTTTTTTATAGGAACAGGAAGAGAATAAGGGGGCGACCAGCTGGCCTGAATTCTACATTGATCAGATCAATTCTATGGCTGCTGTAAGTATGACTAACAAACTAGACAGCAAATAATGAACACTTCCCTGACCACACTCATTTCCATCCATGCCCTGAGGAAATAAGTCTCTTAGTCAAGAGGGAGTCATTAAACTCACATATGTTGCCCTTAAGGAAGTTGTTGGGGATGTAGGTGTTTATCGAGTGGTAAACAACTATAAATATTTCATAGCGCAAAGAGCGCTGATGCTCAGATAATTGGTGAAGCTATAAATTCATTCACATGTTATAGCACATTTTTCCTTTTGTATTACAGTTAAAACTTTTTTTTTTTTTGTGGAGTCTTTTTTTTTTTCCATAGATAATTTAACAAAACTCTTACTTTGACAAACTTTGGACAGTCCTTTTAATTATTTGCCTCTGTTAAATATCACCATCAGAGGAAGTCCCTGCTGGCCCTAGAGAAGGAGGATGAGGAGGAGAGGAATAAGACCATAGAGAGCTTGAAAACTGCTCTCCGCACACAGCCAATGAGGTACTGCCTTTAACACACACACACACACACACACACACACACACACACAAAAATACACACACTCTATGGGTCATTCCATGACAGTATAATTCTTTTTAATTGCTCTGATTAAGCACATTGCCTTACACATGGCTGTGTGCAAATGGAGCATCTCTCTTTCACTAAGTGCTTCATTAAATTGCATTAAGTGCATACAGTACTTTGTCTTTGCAGTAGGGTTGTGCCGATAGACGATTGTATCGTGTATCGACGATAGTCAGAGATATCGCCTGTGGATAATGCCTTTGATGATAGCAAGACAATAATAATAATTATTATTATTATTATTATTATTATTATCAGGCTAGTAATTCTATGTAATTAATATTAGGGCTTATTTGTTGCATTATATTTCTTTTTCCACGTTTTTACAGTGTTGCGCATTATTATAACCAATGACACGATTATGCTGTTTATGAATGCCAATCAGAGGCGTTCAGATGAGCCATCGCTGGAACAGCTGAGTTCCGTTGTTCAGCGTGCGCTGACTAAATTCTGACTCGCGAGTTCTCTCATAAACAACAAAGTGCAGATGTATGTGCGATGTAAGTATAAGAGATTTATTCATCATACAGTGTAGATTCACTGATTATAACGGGAGTGTTTTTAAAGTGCATAAACCTTAGGCCTAGGCCGAGCTTGTGATGATATTCTTTGGTAATGTAATGTTCTTTGCTTGTTTTCTGTAGCTGCTTTTTGAATAACTGAGGAAATGTAAGCATTATAATTAGTAACTTACGATGTTTCTCTTAATTTATTATCATATTAAATACAAATTCAGTCGTATTAAAAACATTAGGCTGCTTTTAGCCTTACGCTGGAGTTGGTTCACATTCCGGCAATGAAACTAAGTAAATAATTAATTAATTAAATAAATTAGAACGATAATATCATGTATCGGCGATCTCACAGGCTGACGATATGAAAATTGAGCGTATCGCCCAACACTACTTTGCACAATATTAGATCTATTGCTCTATTCCTCTTGTGCTGAGACTGATTCGTTTATGCTCTTTGCATAATAATATGAAGTGCATCTCACAAAAAATCGATATCACACCAAAATCAGTAGGGAAAAATTTAAAAATATTAATTTTCATTAATAGTCGTTCATTTCTTTGTTTCTTCACGATTCAATTATCTTTTTCCTTTTTTTTTTCTTCAGTTGTCGCACAAAATATTCAGTTAACTTCTGGTGATTTAGCGTATTTGTATGAAAATGCTTCAGCACTACAAATGTAAAATATTCGTCATCCCAATAATAAAACTGAAATTTGAAACAACTTGGACAACTTTTGAGCATATTTTATTGAATTATTTAGATTAATTCCTAGTTTAGTAAAATAACATGTGCTTTTAAAGGTACTGTGACAGCTGCTAAAATGATTAAGAATTTGTATCGCTGTCCCCCAGAGATCATTTACAGGGCCAGTGACTTCATTTTGCTTGGCCCTCCATCATGGTGGTAAAGGCCTCAGCAACTTTTCTCATGCAACCGACTCTGAAGCTACAGCAGAAATTGCACTTAAAATTTAGGACGTTAAGTTTAAATTTTCCATGTGTTCTCTTTCTTGAGTCAAAAATGTGTTTTCATCTGCTTGGTCTAACCTCTGTGGTGCTCCTCTAGGTTTGTGACACGCTTCATAGACCTCGATGGACTGACGTGCATCTTGAACTTCCTGAAAACGATGGACTACGAGACCACCGAATCTCAGATCCACACCTCGCTGATCGGCTGCATTAAAGCCCTGATGAACAACTCTCAGGGACGTGCCCATGTGCTCGCACACTCAGAAAGCATCAACATCATCGCTCAGAGCTTGGCCACTGAGAACATCAAGACCAAAGTGGCCGTTCTGGAGATCATGGGTGCTGTTTGCTTGGTGCCCGGAGGACACAAGAAAATCCTGGAAGCCATGTTGCACTATCAGAAGTTCGCCTGCGAACGGACGCGATTTCAGGTGGGTGGAAAAATCGAGAGTTGGTGGTTTCCCTCACTGGGCCTCATTCTTTAAACATAAATCATTCATAAAACCAGTTGTTCATAAATTGTTCCTTTGAAATGAATGCAACGATTTACACAGAAATTCGTTCTGCTTTTGTTTCACAAATAAGGCCACTGAGACTTATGAATGAAATATTAAGAGGCCTTTTGCCTTTGTTGTTCTCATTCTTTCTCCCCATCTTCTCGGTTTTCACACAGACCCTTCTAAATGACTTGGACAAGAGTACGGGCCGCTACAGAGATGAGGTGAACCTCAAGACGGCAATCATGTCCTTCATCAACGCGGTCCTCAGTCAAGGAGCAGGGGAGGTAAGCGCTACTTTCTCTACATCTGCATCTCATTAGATTCAAATCATCCAAGAGTTTCTCCATGACTTCCAACGTTTCATTTACAGACCAGTTTGGAGTTCAGAATTCATTTGCGGTATGAATTTCTAATGCTGGGCATCCAACCAGTGATTGATAAATTACGGTCCCATGAAAACTCCACATTAGATCGGTAAGTGCTGTATTTTGAGACACATCATCCTCAAGTACTTGGCTGGGTTTTGTTGAGCTTAACATGCAGTCGTTTTTTTTTAACTCTTCAGGCATTTGGAATTCTTTGAGATGCTACGAAATGAAGATGAATTAGCCCTCGCTAAGCGGTTTGAAAATGTATGCTTGCTGTCTTAATTTGCCTCTAAATACAGCCACTTTTTTTCAATAGTAATTTCATTGTCTCTTTGTTTGGGTCAGGTTCATATAGACACTAAAAGTGCTACTCAGGTGTTTGACCTCATCCGGAAGAGGATAAACCATACGGACGCCTTCCCACACTTTATGTCCGTCTTACAGCACTGTCTTCATATGCCTTGTGAGTGATATCACTTCCCCTGACCCCTCCATGACAGTGTAAACAAACAGACATCATATTACCGCATCATAACTAGTGCCACTAAAGAATACAAAATAATTCCATGGTATATAGTTTTGAACATGGCCCTATAGTAATACCATGTGTTTTGGACATGGACAATGTTGTTTTTTTTTTTTTTTTTTTTAAATGAAAAAGTAATTGTTTTTTAGTCAGCATTGAATTTCATTGTACATTACCATTTGAAAGTTTTGGGTCAGTAAGATATTTTTTTATTATTATTTGTTATATTTTAAGGAATTTATACTTTTATTCAGAAAAGACAAAGACACAGTAAAGACATTTATACAAAAGATTTATATTTCAAATAAATGCTGTTCTTCTCTGTTCATTAAAGAATCCTGGAAAAAAAAAAAATAGTTTCCACAAAAATATTAAGCAGCAGAACTGTTAAAAAAAAAAGGAAATATTTTTGAGCACCAAATCAGCATATTAGAATGATTTCTGAAGTATCATGGGACACTAAAATTCAGCTTTGGCATCATAAGAATAAATTACATTTTAAAATATACTAAAATAGAAGTTAGTTATTTTATATTGTAATAATATTTCACAATACTGCAGTTTTTACTGTATGTTTGATCAAATAAATGCGGCTTTGGTGAATGTAAGAGACTTCTTTCAAATGCAAAAAAAACAAAAACCATTCTTACAGACCCCAAAACTTTGAATGGTAGTGTATACAGTATACATGCATTATATCAGTCACTATAGTAAACGTTGTGTAGTCTGCTTGGAAGTGTTGACCATCATCTCTTCTCTTTGCTCAGACAAAAGAAATGGAAATACTGTGCAGTATTGGCTTCTTCTCGACCGAATTGTCCAGCAGATTGTCCTACAGAACGACAAGGGTCATGACCCCGATGTGGCTCCCCTTGAGAACTTCGACGTGAAGAACGTAGTGCGAATGTGAGTGAGAGATAAGTGTCTTTACATATAACAAAACTGTACCCTGGTGTCCTCATTATTTCTCATTTATTAATAGCCTGAGTTTTTAATACTCTCCAAAACTGCCTGTCATATAATTTTTTGATTAAAGTAGTTTAGCTCAGAAAAATATAATCCCAAATCCATAATCCAGACCCAAAGTCATTTTAAACAAGTAACCATTCACCTGTATCTAATCAAATTGTAGGAAAGCGCCAGACCTCAGATTTTGTTGCTTGATGTTTATAAATCAAGCCCCATCCAGAATATGATTGAACAGGACAGTCGCAGAACTGTGTGTACAGACTGAAAGTTGCTTTTGGTGGTACGAGAGTTAAAATAAACACATCTTTGTGTCATCTTTCTGCATGGGATTAATTAGAAGTGAGACACAACTTCACTCTAGTTCAAACAAGTCGAAAGCTGAGAGACGGTCTGGGACAGTTTCAGTCAAATAAAAACAAATATGCAGAATGCATATGGAAAACATTTGGTGGTTTGATCAAATGTTACAGAGCTGAAGTTTGACTCCCATTTTAAGGGGCATCTCTGATCGCTTAACATTTCGCACCGAGGTTCCTTGGTTTCCTGCTGGTCCTACCCAACTAATATGAAGTCATCTTTGTGCTTTTTATGATTTATGAATGCCAAGTTTTGTGGTTTAGGGACACACAGAAAATGATAGTTCACCCAAAAATGAAAATTGTGACCTTTTGCTCTCTCGTGTTCCTTTTTGTGTTTTGCTGAAAAAAGAATATCATATGGGTTTGTAATGAAATGAAACTGAGTTATTGATGACAAGATTTTCATTTTTATGTGAACTAATCACTTTTACCATTCAGAAATGCCCAATACTGTTCTCTTGTTTGTTTTTACAGGCTGGTAAACGAGAACGAGGTGAAACAATGGAAAGAGCAAGCGGAAAAAATGAGAAAAGGTACATGATCCTTCTATGAGCCGAATATTGAGTGGAATAGTGACTGTTTACCCTCAGGAGGCCTTGAATGTGTTTACATGTGCCTTCATCTGCATGGGAATCAGCGATGACATTGCTGATGTTGTCAAATACTAAAGCGTTTGTGCATTTTGATTTAAACTTTTTTTTCTTTGTTTTCTCTGGCTTGAATCATAGAACATAATGAACTTCAGCAGAAGCTGGAGAAGAAAGAAAGGGAGTGTGATGCAAAAGCCCAAGAGAAGGAAGAAATGATGCAAACTCTCAATAAGATGAAAGAGAAGCTGGAGAAGGAAAGCAGCGAACATAAGCTTGTTAAGCAGCAAGTTGCTGACCTTTCTGCCCGGCTACATGAGATGAGTAATGTATGTTACATACGCACAATGTGCCTCTTTCAAAACCCAGTGAATTGTTTTCTCTCTACAGCAACCTAACTGAAATGGAAACTCATAAGAGTTTGAACTGGAACGAGCACTCAGCTCCTTGCTGAAAAAAACAAAACAAAACCCTGCTTAAACCAGCCTACGATGGTTAGCTAGCCTGTTTTGGCTTCTAGTTAAGCTGATCTGGTGTTTAAGAAGAGCAGATAATCCACCTGAACCCTAGCTTGCCCAGTTTGGGAGATCAGACCATCTTAAACCAACTAAGACCAGAAAACCACTATTGGATGGTTTACTTATTTATTTATTTTTTTAAATTGGAGTGAAATAGTTGACTTCTAGTTTGATAGTTTGAACAGTTTTTTCATTATTTTATTCAGAACCAAAATTTTAGTCATATATATATATATATATATATATATATATATATATATATATATATATATATATATATATATATATATATATATATATATATATATATATATATATATATATATATATATATATATATATATATATATATATATATATATATATATATATATATATACAGTATATATCATATCCGAAATATCATATCCAGAATAATCATGGTAGTTCCAGTAGTACTTGTTTGTTTGTGGCAGCATAACTGAAACAGCCTAGTGTCTAGACTAGAGTCTGGGAACGCTTTTTCAGCAGGGCCTAAAAATGCATTGTCAGCAGGGTTTTGGATCAGACCGAAATGTGGTTTTGCATTGTTTTTCTTCATATTCAAAACCTCTCAACACTTTTGCTTCACATTCCTATTATGTCTTGTATTTTTAGAGGACAAATATCCCAGGAGGCCCCCCACTCGTCTCATTGGCCCCTGGTAGCATCCCACCTCCACCACCTGGTCTGGCTTGCATTCCTCCTCCACCACCTCCAGGTGGAGCACCGCCGCCACCACCCCCTCCCCCCGGTGGACCACCACCTCCACCAGGCCTGCCCGGCTTTGGTGCTCCTCCTCCCCTTGGAGGACTTCTGGGCTCCACGCTTAAGAAAAAGAACATCCCTCAGCCGTCCAATCCGCTCAAGTCTTTCAACTGGACCAAACTCAGTGAGGTGAGTACATAAAATTTATATTTCGAATCGAAACAATTGATTGAAACAATCTGTTAAAAAAAAAAAAACAGTTTAATACTATGACACTGCAGTGTGTGTGTGTGTGTGTGTGTGTGTGTGAAATGTGTGTTTATTTATATCTTTTTTTTTTATTCTTCTTATTAATTGTAATTAAACTATTTAATTTTAATTTATTCATTAATTTAAAAAAAATATTATTTAAATGTATTAATTTTATTCTATTTTGTTTAATTTGATTAAATATAGTTTATTCATCTCTGTATCGCAGAATAAACTGGAAGGGACTGTGTGGCTGGATCTGGACGACCTCAACGTTTTCAAACAATTGGACTTGGAGGATGTTGAGAAAACATTCTCTGCTTACCAGAGACAGCAGGTAACTCATCAGTGACATAAAGGAATGATGAGAATCCTTACACGTTTGCTCCTTTATTATAAACGTCTCACACATTATTCCAAATACATTCTATGAGAAATACTGCGGTGTCAGGCAGTTTCTGTCCATCCCTCTGTATTGTATCACCCTTTTTTTCTGCATGATGTTTACTCCTGCCCTTTTATGTATTTCCTGATCTAACGAACACTTTCCTGCTTCTCGCTTGCCATAAAGGAGTCTCTGTTGAATATCTTTAGACAGGTAAGTGGTCTTAGGACCTGACTCTTTAGTTTGATGATGATAACAATGTAATGCCATGCTTTTCGGACATGTAGCTACATGGTATTCTTTGAAGTACTTTGTTGTAGTGACATTTAAATGGATGAATCTTACAAATAAATTTTCTGGTCATGTTTCACCCCAGAATCACCATTAAAATCATATTTGATAGATTAAATTAAAAAGAGTTTTTGGTTACACTTTATATTAGGTGGCCTTAACTACTATGTACTTACATCAAAAAATAAGTACAATGTACTTATTGGGTTTATGTTGTATTGCAAAACACTATTTCTGCTATTGAGGTGGGATATGGGTAAGGTTAGGGACAGGTTTGGTGGTCTGGGTAGGTTTAAGGGTGGGTTAAGGTGTAAGGGATGGGTCAACAGTGTAATTACAGAAATTAATTACAGATGTAAGTACATGTAGGTATTTTTAAAAATATAAGTACAATGTAAAAACATGTATGTACACAATAAGTGCATTGTAACAAATGATTAATTTAAATGTAAGTACATAGTAGTTAAGGCCACCTAATATAAAGTGGGACCGAGTTTTTGCATTAAACCGTCTGTGCTTAAATGTAATTAAAAATGTCACAATGTAAAAAAATGATTAATCTTGATTATTTTTTTTTAGATATGTTCTATTCTTTCAAAATATAATTTCTTATTTTGGTTTTGAAAAGACATTTTCTTGCATTTTTGTGAGATTTACCCAAATACCATATATAAATATTGTAATCAGTAAGTAATTTGGTATCAAAGTACCATCTATTGCATAGTACTTTTTATGTAATGTTAAGTGCATTCTTTTTGCAGATAATCACCAAATTGTTGCCTTTTGTAGCATAGCTTAAAACGCAATGAACCAAAAGACCTATTTCAGTTTATCAGCCAGCATTTCAAGATGTCTCTGTTCGTAATTAGCCAAGTTGGTTATGAGGCACGCAGTTGGTTTTGCATGCATCTGGAGTTTATGCAACAGTGAAGGAGACAGATTTCCACCAACTAAAAAACAAATATCCCCCTGTTTTTGGACACATTCCCTTTCACTCTCTTCCTCCTCAAAATAAAACCCGACGTGCCATTGTCTAAACACGCAATTTCTTGCTGTCTGCTCCCCAGCTGGCGCTAAAGAGGAAGAGATGACTGTTTTCATCCTCTGTTGTTGTGGATGTCTGGTTGTGTCATGAGCATGTTGTCCTGTGTTTGAAAAATTACTCTGTTTGGCTTGTACTTTTGAGACAGCAGGTTTCTTGTTGTTTTCGAGTCCAAACCTGCATTTGATTGTTTCAGATCACTATGGTTCTGCTTTTAGACTGTTACGGTGTTCTGAACCACGCTGTTTGCAAACGTTTTAGTCTCTAAGTGTCACACCTGACAAGCACTCAAACTTTTTGACCGATTCGCACTAAAACCCTCAAGTGTGAAATCATCACTAGCTTGCTGTCTAAGTATTCTGCTCTTCATTTCAGTGTGATATTGACCTTCAATGCATTCTATTCTTTGCAGAAAGAATCAGAGGATGACACCGTCACTTCTAAAAAGGTCAGAGAATTGTCTGTCATCGACGGACGGCGGGCACAAAACTGCAACATTCTTCTTTCCAAGTGAGTCAGTAAATTAGGAACCCACAACCACCATCTTTGACCATTTAAGATTCATTCACAGTAATAAACCTTCCTGCATGACTCACTATAGAACAATTCTTTGTTTACTTAAGCCATTTTGTTGACGGTTGACGATGTGTTTAAAACACAATTGCAGCCAAGCGTTTTATTCATAAGATGATCCTAGCCAGGATTTTTTTCTGCTGCATCACAAGTCGCCATAGCAGCGGCCATAAACAGAGACGCCTGTGATCTCTCCCATAAGCTCACTTTATGTGTTTGATTAAAATGTACAGATGTCAATAAAACCTGGAATTCAGCAATTTTAAACATTTACTGCACCAAGAAACGTTATTTCAGAACATTGTTTTTTTTGTGCATACTGCATTTGTTTTTGTTTTCTGTTTTACGTATAATTTTATTTGTTTATATTTATTTGATTTATTCATTCATTCATTTGTTTGTTTATTGGTGTATTTAATTATATTTATATACATTTATATTTATATTGGTGTATATTTTTATATTTATTGGTGTATATATTTATTAGTTTATGTATGTATGCATGTATTTATTTACTTTATTTATTTTATTCACTTTGTTTATTTTAATTACTGTATTTATTTATTTATTTATTTTATTTACTTTATTTGTTTGGCCGCATTTATATATTTTGTTATATGTATTTATTTATTTTATTTGTTTTGATGTCTCTGTCTGTCTGTCTGTCTTTTTGCGTGTGTGTGGTGTTGTTCAGTGTGTGTTTTTTGGTGAAGTATTAGATGCCAAAAAGGGGAATCTCAAGGAAACTGTCATATCCCCCAAGTTCAAAAGAAAAGCGATATGGAAATATGACCAGATTATTTATTTGTATGGTTCACTCAAAAATGAGGAAACCACATGTTCTGATTCACTCAAATTTTCTGATTGCAGGTTAAAACTCTCCAATGAGGAGATCAAGAGAGCCATACTGACCATGGATGAGCAGGAAGACCTACCTAAGGATATGCTGGAGCAGGTGAGATGCATCGCCACATACTCAATCACTTAGCTCACACTTGAACTCATAACTCCAGGTGGCTTATGGCCAAAACAAACCTGTTTTACTGCAGTGGATTGACGTCAAACATGTCAGAACTGTGATTAGCTGATACAGCGTCTGCACAGGCTGCAAGTTCAATTACATAAACCTGACAGTCCTAGCCAGCATGCAATTATTTTTGCAGAAGCAATTTTGGCAAGACACTGTATCATCCTTGCGTTTTTGTCATTCTGTCTGATGGTGAAATTTGCTGTAATTTGTAAAAATATTAAACATAGCGAAGCCTTTTAATTTTGTACCAGCTTTTCACGTGTCTGAATAAAGTCAGTTGTGTGTATCCTGTGATTGAAGCACATTAATGTGGCTTTTTGTAGTTTAATTAAAACCTGATCTAGCCATGTAGCTATACCGGTAATAAAATGCAGCTTTGTATACCTCACCCTGTTTAAACTTTAAAGCAAATCACCAAATAAGAGCAGCACGTAAATGTTTGCAACATTTTCCAAATGAACTTGAAAAGCAATATAATGGCAATCAGGTTTTATAACTCTGATTACTGTTGTTTTAATCTTAACAGTATCAAACAGTTTAATCAAACAGTTAGTTATTGTAGTGTGACGAGGGTGTGTATTCCATTAATGGGGCCACATTGCATTCAAATCACTTAAAAGGTTCATAATTTCTTCTCTAATTTTATTTTATGAACAAACAGACTGTTTTGGTACTGTACCTTTTGAAGACTTTTCTTTCAAAATGATTTCTGATTGGTTGGCCCAATTTAGTCATTAGTATGCTTCCTTTCTTCCCCTGCAGCTGTTGAAGTTCGTGCCAGAAAAAAGTGACGTGGACCTTCTGGAGGAACACAAACATGAGTTGGAGCGGATGGCGAAGGCAGATCGCTTCCTTTATGAGATGAGCAGGTACCCATTAATTTAGGTCATGAAAAAGCCACTTAGTTTGGGACATAATAAATAGAGATAACTATGTTCATCAGACTGGACAGAGCCTTCAAAACACACAGTATCTACTAAATGGTGTTTCTGCACAAAGCTAAATGTGGTGTAGAGGTCAGTATGTGGAAAATAAACTGTTTTACAGGATGACGTTCTTATCTTGGTCTGTTTAGTTTCATGCTATAATAATCTTTGACGTTAGTTACCAAATGCAGTTTCCTCAGTTTGGCATAAAGCCTGAAATTGGCTGAAACAGGGCTGGAAACATGTCGTCATTTTTTTTTGACCTCTTCATTGTGCATTGTCATTAATCTCTGCAGAAGGTCAGCCCACAAGGACATAAATGCAAAAGCCATGAAGAATGGGTGGCTCCATTTATTGATAAAAAAAATAAACAAGTTGCAGGTGTTATTAGACTATTTTTTTATTATTAATTTAATACGGCAAATAAGACCCATGTCTCTTGAACAGGCATGCTTTAACAGAGCAATTAAAAGCCACAGAAGAATATTTGGCTGTTAATGTTTCAGATGTTTTCTAGCAATGCATTATGGGTACACCCCTTGTTAATAAACTGAGTAAACCCAGTATTTATTGTAGTTTATTATGCTTTATATTTTATATGAAATATAATTTGACATAAACTACCAGTCAATTGTTTGGACACATTTATTCCTTATTTTGACTATTTTCCATAATAAAAGTACAGTCTTCCAAACTAAGAAATAACAGAAATACTAATATTTATTGATTAATTTAGCAGGAGCAATAAAAATGTATACACTTTATATTTGTCAGCAGAATTCATTTTAAACATTTAAGCAGAAGCCTTTAGATCAAGAACTATTTTCAGCATTTTAACATGAAAGTCATTAAAAATAATGTGAATGTTAAATGAATCAAAACATTAGCACTAGAAATTAGAATTTAGACCATTTGTATTTTAATTTAAGCAGAAACCTTTAGGTTTTATAGTCACAAGAAACTAATTCAGCTGTATCCAGACTTTTGTCTGGAACTGTTAATGAAATATTATCATATAACTTGTGGTGTTTTATTTCAATTCTCTTTTCAAACCACAGAATCAACCACTACCAGCAACGACTGCAGTCTCTTTACTTCAAAAAGAAGTTTGCAGAAAGAATAGCAGAAATCAAGCCGAAAGTGGAAGGTAAAGGTGTTCTCTACTAGACTTGTGTGAAATTAAGCATATACACACAGGTTATGCAAGGTGTAGGTGTAATATTAAAAATCCTCTTTTTCTCCCTCAGCTCTCAGTAAAGCCTCTAAGGAGGTTCTTCAGAGCAAGAATCTTCGACAGCTTCTGGAGGTGGTGCTGGCCTTCGGGAACTACATGAACAAAGGCCAGAGGGGCAATGCCTATGGCTTCAAAGTGTCCTCTCTCAACAAGATCGCTGACACCAAGTCCAGCATCGACAAGTAAGACAGGGCTTCTGATTGTGCAAGTTGTGTATATTAAAGTCCTACCAGCCATGCAGTTACACAAGCTGTGTGTTTCTCACTAGGAACGTCACTCTGCTGCACTACCTGATTACCATTCTTGAGCAGAAGTACCCGAAAGTCAGCCTGATTCATGAGGATCTGCGCAACGTGCCAGAAGCAGCCAAAGTCAAGTATGCGACAAAGTCTCACTATTACACTCACTTAAGAGTCTCTGTGTCTCCAAAAAGAGTGCAAGTAACAGAAAAAATGTAGGAACAACACTTTTAAAGGAGTATTCTGGGTTTAGTATAAGCTTAATCGACACAACTTTGCGGCACTATGTTGATTAGCATACAAATTAATTTCCGCTTGTCCCTCGTTTTGCTAAAATAGTGTAGCACTTAAAACGGAAGTGAAAAGGGCCAGTCTGTAAACGTTAAAATAGTCACCGTCTCGACAGTACAGCAACAAATGACATAAACAATATGCAATATGAGCATAATTTTAATATGAAAAACTCACTTACTGACCTTTTCTGTATGGTAATGGAATGCCTTAAACCCAAAAGCAACAGTAAAAAGATGATTTAAACAGCTTTAAAGCTCAAATAATACACAGGTTTTAAGAGAAGAATTAATGCAAGTGCTTTTATGAAATCATAGGCTTCACGTTTCTGCTTTTATTCATGGGATGAGTAATTATTTTTGTGGTAATCAGCGTTATACCACAAATGCTTCAACTTATTTTATTTTTTTTTAAATAAATTAATACTTTTATTTAGCAAGGATAATGTTAGGATCCTGTAAGAAATGTGTGTCAGTTTTCACAAAAATATAAAGCAGCACGACTGTTTTCAACATTGATAAGAAGAAATGTTTCTTGAGCAGCATGTTAGATTGATTTCTGAAAGATCATGTGACACTGAAGACTGGAGTAATGATGCTGAAAATTCAGTTTTGCATCACAGGAATAATTCTATTTTAAAATGTATTAAAACTACATATTTCACAATATTACTGTTTTTATTTTTGTTTTATGTCTGCGAGCATAAAATACTTAAAACCCAACTTTGTATTGAACACTGGAATATTCCTTTAACAACCAATCAGATGCCTGAACAGTTTCAGCCTCTCATTTTTAGGGGTAGTTTATAGTTTGGGATGGGGTTAGTTGTTCCAGCACCAACAAAAGTTGTTGATCCAGGAACATGTCCTATTTGGCAAAACCATAGTCACTGTGTGAAGATACTGTTTGATGTGATTCATTCCTCAGCCATTCGAAATGAGATTAAAGGGTCTGCAAATTGTCCAGTGAAACATTATCTCTCATTATCTCTCTCTCCAACTTATTTTTCTTCCTTTTTTCCCAGCATGACTGAACTGGAGAAAGACATTAACAATCTGCGTGCTGGCCTAAAAAGCGTGGAGACGGTAAGCGACATTCTCTCATTTTGTCTACAATTACAACAAGCTCTACAACTTGTGAGGTCATCCAGTGTAGCAAATGTATCTATTTATATTATTGGCTAAAACATTATTTACGGTTACAACACATGAAAACTAGAAAGAACTTTGAGATTTTGAAGTTTGAAGCCCTTGCTATGTTTCTAAGGTGTTTTCTTGAGTGCTTGAGATTCCTCTGAATTAAATGCACTTTTTCCTATTTCATATATATATTATATAATTCTGTGTGTCTCTCTCAACAGGAGCTGGAGTACCAGAGGAGCCAGAATCAGATCTACGGCGATAAGTTTGTGTCTGTTGTGAGTCAGTTCATCACTGTGGCTGGTTTCAGTTTCTCTGAGGCCGAAGACTCTCTTCAGGACGCCAAGGATTTGGTAAGAACGAAAGCGCACCACAGTTCACTGGGCCTGAGGAGCTAATAGATGTTAAAGGTTTATGAGAGGTTTGAACATAGCGAGGCTTGTCACTCTATCTGGTCACTTAAATATGAGAGCTCACATAAAGTTGCTCCGCTGCAGCTTTGAAGTCGCCGTTGAGCGTCTGAAATGCCAGATTTTTTCCCCGCTCCATGCTGGCACATGTAACTCAGCCTTGTAGATGTTAAATCACTGCTTTCACTGGAGTTTAATGGGCTTCTGTCCGTCTGTGTGGACATTGGAACCGCTGGAAACATTGACCGTAATCTTTAACTGCCATAGGCTGAAGATCAGTTTCAAAGGCAGGTTCTTCCAGTCTGATTCTGCTCACGAAGCTGCACATGGGATGCCGCAGTGCTCGAATATTATGTTGGGATCTAGCTGGTTTTCTAAAGGGTTGGCAAAAGTACAGATGCAAGTTTGATCTTTGTGAGAAATTAAGGATTTGTCAACCAAATCTGGATAACGGTCTCATTTCATTACATTCATACACTACCATTCAGAAGTTTGGGGTCAGTACGTTTTCTTTATATTTTAGGAAATTTCTATTTTTATTCAACAAGGGTGCATTAAATTGATCAAAAGTGGCATTAAAGACATGATGAATTCCTGTATTCATCAAGGAATTCTGAAAAAAAAAAAAAAATGCATGACAGTTTCCACAAAAATATTAAGCAGAGCAGCATTGATAATAATAAGAAATGCTTCTTGAGCAGCAAACCAGCATATTAGAATGATTTCTGAAGGATCGTGTGACACTGAAGAATGGAGTAATGATGATGAATAAATTGCTTTTTAAAATACATTAAAATAGAAAAATAGATTTTTTTTGTAATTTTCTTTTTACTGTATATTTGAGCAAATAAAGGCAACATGAACATAAAAACATGGGAGAAAAAATCTTACTGACTCCAAGCCTTGTAATGGTAGTGTATATGACCAGAAGATCACTAGTTCATTCTAGCAGCCTGGAGTTTATGATGACAATTTTTCTTCTTCTTTTTCTTTTTTACTCACCAAAGTAAAATAAGTTTTATATGATAAACAATTACTGTCCTAAATGTCCTTGTCTTTCATTCTACACAGTTTGAGCAGGCTGTGAAGCACTTCGGTGAGGATGCCACACGCATGCAGCCCGATGAGTTCTTTGGCATCTTTGATCAGTTCCTACAGGCCTTCAGTGAAGCTAAACAGGACAATGAGAACATGCGACGACGCAAGGAGGAGGAAGAGCGCAGAGCCCGCATGGAGGCGCAGGTAATGTGTCAACAAGCATGCATTGTGTCCATCTCAAACACATCCACATGCATCCCCTTGCTAGATCCTCGTTAAATGTGTTGTACTAGCACACATCATTTCACAATATGAAAATATGGGGGTCTGTAAGATTTAGTTTTTTAAAGAAGTATTCTATGCTCACCATGGCTGCATTTATATGACCAAACATACAGTATTACAGTACACATTCTAAATATTTTTGACATGTTTTATAACGTAATTTATTCCTGTGATGCAAAGCTGAATTTTCCAGCATCATTACCCCAGTCTTCAGTGTCACATGATACTTCAGAAATCATTCTAATATGCTGATTTGCTGCTCAAAAAAAAAAAAAAAAATCTTATCACTGTTGAAAACAGCTGTGCTGCTTAATATTTATGTGGAGCCAGCACTTGTGATTACTTGTCTATGTACACCAAGTCGGATCTTCAGCTATCCTGCCAAGATACATCTCCAAAATAAAATTAAAATCTGAAGAGCACAAGAAAGTGTAATATGTTAACTGACCCTAAATATTAAAAGAATTTACAAGACAAAATGCAGCTACTGTAATTTTTTTCCAGTAAAAATCCTTGTCCTTTAGAAATCTGAGAATTCATCCAAATAAAGGCATGCAACAGATTGAGAGGAGGGAGGGAATATAAATGAGTCCCTCAAAATGACCAAAAAAAGTATGCTCCCTTTAATGTACACTGTGTAGTACGCATTGAGTAAACAAAACACCTCCCTGCAGCACAATGACAGGCATTAAGACAAAACTAAATCTTACAGTTCTGATTAATCTACAATTTTCTGTGGACAGCTCAAGGAGCAGCGTGAGAAGGAAAGAAAAGCCCGGAAGGCCAAAGAGAACTGTGAGGAGGATGGAGAATTCGACGATCTGGTGTCTGCACTCCGATCCGGGGAGGTGTTCGACAAAGACCTCTCAAAGATGAAACACAACCGCAAGCGTCCCGTCAAGCAGAGCGCAGAGAGCAGCAGAGAGAGGCCCATCACCAAACTCAACTTCTGAGGAAGCTGCATGAGCGACTGCTGCCTCCTGCTGGTAGAGCTGAGACATTACACACGTGTGCAACAGCTCTACCTCAGTTAAGATCTGGAGAGGATATCCAGGCCCTGTTTTGTGCTGACTGCCAAAATACTTCTTAAGGATTTATAAAGTCTTTTCTAAACATGTAAATCAGTTGTGAGAGTGTTTGTGCTGAAGATGACAGGAGTTTGTATAAATAATGAACAGAAAGGGCTACAAACTGGTGCTGAAATATACAGGAACACCCATTTTCACAGTTTTGCTTGCCTGGCAACCATAAACCCCATATATTTCTGTCTGCTCGGATACTGCTCGTTGAGTTGTTGTTGGTGTACACTGTGCACTGTCAAGAAACAGGCCTTGTTTTGCAATATGAGGTGTGCTAAACACCAAAATTCAGTGTTTTGGAAGCAAAAGTGATTTGTCAAATTGTGGGACGCAGTGATACTTGTATATCATTGGACGATGTAATTGGTTTGTTTGTAATGAGTATTTTCTTTTGTTACACTTGTAACTCAAGCACAAGCGATTGTTTGTTAATAATAAACTCTTCATTCCAGACCTGTTAAAGCACAATGCACAACGTTATTGAAATCAAACTGTTTATTATAAATCTACAGATGCCATGTATTAAATGTACTGACAGGAACTATAGTGAAAAAAATAAATATATATGCTATAAGGTCAAACTTTGATTGCAAATATATTTTAGAGGATGACAGAAGGATGCAATATTTTTGCGGTTACCAAAAAGGACATTCATTAAAAACAGCTGTGGATGCAAAACCTGCATCTCAAGCAAACCAAACTGTCTGCCGTGCATGTATATTCTTGTAATTTCTTTCATTTGTGTTTAAGGTTGTATATATGTACATACACCCATTGTTAACTCTTCTGACCAAGGCTTTTTCTTAGTCCTTGACGCTACTATTTTATGCTAATAATTGTTTTTTTTTTTTTTTTCCTGTTGATCAGATGCCATTCAATCTTTTTCACTAATAGTTCTTTGTAATATTGTATTACTTTGTAATAGTTTCCTCTGTTGGCGGGATGTTTTGTTTTCTTTATTTAAGAATTCATTTGGATGTGAGATAAGTAATCAATAAATAAACCCTGAGGGTCACTGCATTGGTGTTTGACTGCTGATTTGTCTTCGGTTTCGCAGCATGAAATGATTAAGGTTAGCAAAGTGCTCCATAATTACATTACAATACTGCACTTAACTCAAGGATTGGTTATAATGTCAGAGTGAATTGTGAATAGTAATCAAACATAAAGCATGAAATGGATAAAACATATTCAAACTTTATTTCAGGCAAACCGCTGTCAAAGACAAAGTATGGCGATGTTTCATAATAGCTTGTTTCAAATCTGAAGTGTCTTTGATATTTAAAAAATGAATAATTTGAGTATTTGAAGAAGATAATACATCTCTTTCCTATGACTGAAACCGACAAGGTAATAAACATTTAATAGGCCTATGACTCATTTATACCTGCTTATGTCTCTAAAATACATCTGTTTCAAGGAAAGTTTCATATATAAAAGACCCTGTGCTTTTGTTAGATTGGATTATCAACACCTTTCTAGATCTCTGGTTTTACGTTCTATAAATACTGATGAATGTTTGCAGAAAAAGTCAATCCAAACACATTTTCATAAAATATAAAAGACTAAAAAGCACTGATATCTTCACATGAATGTCAGTTTAACCCCTCACATCAAACTAATAAATAGCGGTCTTACAGTCAAATAAATTCTGAATTTGATCAATTCTAGCTTAAAAATGATATAGAAATTGTTTAAAATATTTAAATACTGTATTTCTGTATTCTGTAAACCATGCTACATCCAACACTTAAGGCAGTTTGTTGGTTGTATTTGTTATTTACAAGCTTTAAGTTGATCTTCCAAAATCTCAGAGAAAAGATTTAATTTAGTTTTCCCCTCAAAAATATGATTAATTCTTTGACAGAAATGTATGCTGCTTACAGACTGATTAAAGGAAATGATATTCTATTCCTATTTTATTTGACTTGTTTGTGTGATTTTGAGGTCTTTTTTATTACAGTGTAGCAGGTATATGGTTCTGTGATGGGTGTAAACCTAAAAGCTAAGACATTTTACAATGTTAAAAAAAAAAAAGAGTTTTAGCCCTATTTCTTAAACGACCATGTCATTATGACTGATTGTTCAATTAAGTAGTTATAAAATCCTCTCAACTCTTATCCGTTTCACTGTTAATATTCCAGGTCAGTGTTAACACTTCAGAGCAGATGATGAACAGCATGGATATGGTTTTAGGCTGCGAGAGAGATTTCTGTAAACCCTTCAGTTCATTCACAGTGTTGTAAAGCATTTGCATTAGGCTCAAGAGTGACTTTCATCTTGGCACTTTGCACACACAGACACACACTACGCACTTAATCTGCTGATTCATTACATTAATAAACTCATGCTTGGAGAGTTTGGTTTCAAATATATAGGTTAATGGTATCAAAAGATTAAATGTAAAAAATACGGTAACACTTTATAATGAATCATTAATAAAGAATACAATGCATCTTAAATTCATTTACATTCAAACTTTGATATTTTTACTTGTAGGCCTATTTATATTTAAAGCTGAAGAATGTAAAGTTTTAACACAGTGTTATGAAAAGAGCGAGCCTGGTCCTACTGTACACTACAATACTGGCTCGACCAATGGCGTGAGTTGGGGGCGGGGTTTATCTGTTTTTTCGTGAAGCGTCACTTTCAGAGTTTGCTAGGTGGCGCTAGTGACGTCTATATTAGTCTACATACTTCAGCTTTAAAAATACACACAAAATAATGCTTTTTTAATCATGTAACATAATAATATTATAGGTAATGTACAATCAAATATTTGGA
This sequence comes from Acrossocheilus fasciatus, assembly GCA_036784905.1. NCBI lineage: Eukaryota > Metazoa > Chordata > Actinopteri > Cypriniformes > Cyprinidae > Acrossocheilus > Acrossocheilus fasciatus. The sequence continues at coordinate 7,585,423 of CM071954.1, read as the reverse complement.
ACTGATATGAAACTTTGATTAGTGTTCCAATCTATTTAAATGCATATGACTTACTGAAATCTGAAGGGAGGTACTACAGGTGAATTTTTACTTGCAAAAAAACCCCTGAAAATACATAAGAACAAATCGTTATAAAAAAAAATAAAAAAAAACGTAGCCTAAAAAATAAAAAAAATGCCAAAAATAAAATCTGCAAATTAAATATAATTAAATATGTACATGTTTGCATATTAGCTAGGCTTTATATAGCAAAAGTGAGACCCTACAGAAAAGCTCACGTTTTTATTTAATGTGATCAACAACTTAAAGGTTGGTGATTGTCAGCTCCTTTTGTCAAAAGCATAATTATTTAACAGAATATTAAATTATACACTTTTGCTCTTCTAAGATAAAATGGCCCAAGGAAATAATGATGAAAAACAATAAAGTGCCAGCATAAATATAACTTAACAAGAAAATGATATTAAGGGTCTCTAATAAAATAGGCTATATGTTTACTGAGCAAAATATCAATAGGCTAAACAGTCTCTGGTTTAAGCAAACAATGTCATATAAAATCATAATCATGTCAAAATGAGTTTGAAAGTAAAGGAATTGAGTTAAATTCTAAATTTATTATACTTCACTGCATTAGAAAAGTTGGTGTTAAATGTTTAAACCTGACTTGATATTTTGTTATCCAATGCAATAAACCAAATGTTACATTTTTAAGTGCGACCCAAGTCGTTTTGGGTGCCACTGCACACCTGTAGCACCCCCCGTCGTCATCATAAAGCGTGACCGCGTTACAAACTGGTGTCAGCAGTCTCAACTTTGGGCACCGCCGGTTCAGTGATCATATCCGGATGCGCATCTCTACAGAAGAACACCGCCGGGTTTTTACAGGCCCACATGGCCACATCTCCGCCGTTGGCCGGGCTGGAGGAAGACAGTCGGCTGTTTGCGCCGTGGTGGCTCACGTACCGGTCTCTAATCCGGTCCGCCCGGTTCCGGACCGCGTCCCTGCGCTGAGTCTGCGTGGACAGGTACGCGGCGATGTTTCTAGTCCTGTATCCCTCCTCTCTGCTCCGACCCAACAGCATGGATATGTTCGGGTTCCTTATGGCGTAAATCAACGGGTTGATGGCACCGTTAGCCCACGCCATCCAGATTGCCACGGTATCCATAGCAGGATTGAAGGAGTAGCTCCCGAGCGCGGTGATGATGCCCATCAGGCAGTAGGGGCCCCAGCAGAAGATAATGAACACGATCATGATGAGCACGGTGGTGGCGGTGCGCATCTCGCTGTAGAAGCGCAACAGGTGCGCGTAAGTGGTCACCGGCCGCACCCTGATCTCCGAAAGCCGGACGGTTTTGCAGATGTTGTAGTGGCAGAAGCACATGAGGGCGAAGGGAAGCAGGTAACACGCTACTATTAAAGCTACGCTGTACGCAGTGCCCATCCTGGAGGTGCCAGAGTGGAACACGTACATGCAATGGTAAAACCCCTGTTTGTGCACCACCAAGCGCCTGGAGGTCTCCATAAGCAGGTACCAAGGAAACGAGAAGACCACCGCGGAGAACCAAACGGCCGCCAGGAGCTGGATCGCTCTCCTCCGGCCGATTTTGGCTTGCGGCTGCCTGACGATAGCATAATAGCGGTCGAATGAGATGAGAGTCATGGTCAGGGTGGAGATGATGCCGAAGCAGGTGTTGAAGAAGCCGTTGGCGACGCAGAAGGGCTCCCCAAACATCCACCTGCCATCCTTGCTGAAGAGCATCATGAAGGAGAAGGGTAAACAAAGAACGGCCGTGAGGAAATCGGAGAGGGACAGGGACATGATGAACGCGTTAGTGACCGTCCTCAACTGCCTGTGTTTGATTATAACCACCACGACCGCTGAATTACCCAGACTGGACAGTAAGAAGATGGCCAGGAGCAGCAGCGCCTGCGCGGCCACCGCGATGCCCTGGAGAACCGAGTTCCCCTCCGAACTCCTCACTGGGGTGTCGCTGGGCATCTCGCCCCCGGCTGTATAGTTGCTGGCCTGAGTGCTCAGGCTGTTTACAACGGCTTTGATGGTCACAATCTCTAAAATGAAGCCCGAGCCCGACATGTTGTCCACGGTCGCGTTGCTGATGCCGGGGAGATCCATTGGACACGGTGAGGGCGCATCCACGGGGTGGAAGAGAATTCATCCCTTGTCAGTATCTCCCGTGTCCGTATCACAGTAAAAATGAGTATGCGCTACGATGTCACAGATGGTCCCTATGTAGTCCTTTGATGCCATACACTGTGCTTGGAGTAAAGAATGCTCCCCGTGCCCTCCCCTGTTACAGATGACTGAGCTGACAATGCTGCTGGGTTACTCTTGGTACGAGACGAAACGTTGTTATTCCGCTAGAGGGCGCTTGGAGGCCCAGAAAGCCAATTCACCATTGAGACGCATTTAGATTTCAGGACGTTTTGTCTTGATTGGAAACACTTTCGCTCTAATATCTTTAATCTTTTTTTAAGTCTTATAATTAATTAATACCAAAAATGCAAATGGAAATCTCCCAATGCATAAATATATTATTTAAAAGTACAAATAGAGAGCGCACCAATGATTGTGATTGGTCCATTCTAACAAGCGCTGAGAAAAGTAACAGTTGGCTCACACCTGAATGGATCGAAATCTCCGCTGAATAAAAAAAAGTCGTTTTCAGATGCTTATTAGCTATGACTACTATTTCTGCACCATAAACATATAAACGTTTGCTATTCAGCCTAAGCGAATTCAAGTAGGCTACTACACAACTGATTGATTCACACTGAAAACTGCTGTAAAAACTAGCAGGTATTACGTGATTTTTTTTACGCTTTAATACTGCTGACATGGTGAAACGTTAATAGCCACTGATGCAAAAATGTGTTTAATTGTTTGTCAGCCCGTTGCATCTGACCAACATCCGCGCTGCTGAGGCCAACCCGTTTCAATGCAATCGCCGCTCTACATGCCTATTTTATTTCTGTGATACAGATGCAGGCCCCTGCACCTCCCCGTGACGTTTGAAGCCGTTGCCATGACACTGGACCCGATTTTTTCCAGCTGAATTACGCACTTTCTTATGAAGATTGGTTTCATTTATTGTGCTTTGTGCGCAGCCGCTGATGCAGACCTGCAAACGTTGCCATAAACGCACACTGTATGTTTTGTTTTATGTAATTTTTTGTATTATCTATCTATCTATCTATCTATCTATCTATCTATCTATCTATCTATCTATCTATCTATCTATCTATCTATCTATCTATCTATCTATCTATCTATCTATCTATCTATCTATCTATCTATCTATCTAAGTCCTTCTTTGCTAAATGATTAGATGCTATGGTGGTGCATATAAACAATTGACTTGAATGATTGTCATATTTTATGTACTTATATACCAGCAGAGGCCGTAAATCTGGCCAGTGAGTGGCGCTGTGATACGATTCACTTTTAACATCACACGAAGAAGACGGAGGCGTTTGTTCTTCCGGTTTCTGTTACGTCGTTTGGAGCATACAGCTTGAAATCAACTAACCCAATAAACTGAGCGATTGAATATTTTGTAATGCTGCATACGACATGGGTATGTTACAACGATCACGAATAATTGCAGTCAGCTATTGACAATATATTATTCATCCATATTTGCTTTCTTGCTGTTGATAAGAGTCGCTAGTTTACTGCCATGACAACACATTTCAAATGTTTTATATTGAATTTAAGGATGTTTTTATTTTTTAATGATGTTTTTCTGGGTTTAATGCAGCTGTAGCAATGAGCTCCACTTGTCCTGGGCTGTACTGTGGAAGGACCATCATAAATGACTCTGTTGAAGGAGAATGTGGGGTAAGTACCTCTTTTTACATGAATCGGTCCAAATAACACACACACACACACACACACACACACACACACACACACACACACACACACACACACACACACACACACACACACACACACACACACAAATAAATTGTTTAATGCATGATAATGTGTACTAATGCTAAAGGTCATATGTACAGTATAACAGCACGATTATGTACATATGCTCTGATGTGCATTTTACTAGTTCACAATTGTTTATTTCAATTTATAATGAGGTTTTATTTGTTAACATCAGTTAACGCAAACTAATAAAGAACAATACCTATACAGCATTTATTTAACTTGGTTCACGTTTGCTAATGTCTTTTAAATCAAATGTTGGATCTGTTAACTTTAGTTAATGCACTCTGATAATTGATCATTATATCAAGTGAGACCTTATTATACGTTTTATTTTAGTTCTACACATATGTACATATTACTGTCAGTTACACTGTTTTAAAATAAAGGCTTTTTATTGGTGTGTGATTCCGTGAAGAACCTGATGGTTCTTTTAAAAAGGTTCTTCAATAGCATTGTTGCAAAAAAAACCTTTTGTAAACTTATATTATTTAAGAGTGTAATGCAGCAGTAATCGTCTGGTCATTTCGAGACAGTTCTGCTTGTTTAGATTTATGATTGGAGAGTTGGTGGAGTTTTGTGGGCTGGATTTGATTTGACTAAATATTTTGGAGTTATTTTGGGGTTTAATAACCTTCATCACTCTTATTATCAAGGTTTGTCCTCGTGGCCAGAGAACTAACTATGAAAAGATATGTGAGGAATGCAGCGGATCTCCTGAGCTGTATGACTGGCTGTACCTGGGCTTCATGGCGATGCTGCCTCTGGTCCTGCACTGGTTCTTTATTGAGTGGTATTCTGGGAAGAAAAGGTAACTGGCAGGATTTCTTGTTCTAAACAATAGTATGATATTTGTGGCAATATTATTGTGCGGATCTGCTTGTTCTTATAATAAGCATGAACTTGATTAATTTTGTTTAGTTTCTCAGAAAACAAGACTTTTTATATTAAGCAAATGCATTTTTAGATATTTGTATCAGAGCAAAAATACTCAGGAAGATTATTATTTTTCTTTTTTTTTGTACCGCATGCAACATTTAATGCCATAGCTTTGTGAATTTAAGATTCAGCTTTTTATGCATTCATTTTTGTGGAAGGGTGATTTAAGTTTCTCTTGTGAAGAATGTTTGCAATCAAACAGTTTCCGTTCTTGTTGACTTCCTTTGTATTTTTTGTCCATACATTTGATGTCACAACTGTTTGGTTACCTACATTCTTCATAATATCTTCTTTTATGTTCGACTGAAAAAAAGAGGGTCATACAGGTTTGGAATGACATGAGGTTTGAGAATGAGATTTCCATTTTTTGGTGGACTGTCCCTTTAAACTTGAATAATGCATTTTTAAAGTGAGCTTCAAACTAACCTATGCTCTCTTAATATCATCTCCAGTTCTAGTGCCCTTTTCCAGCATATTACCGCTCTGTTTGAGTGCACGGCTGCTGCCATAGTGACTCTGCTTCTCAACGATCCTGTCGGCCAACTGTCTATTCGTTCCTGTGAGGTTAAGATGCTTTCTGACTGGTACACCATGTTGTACAACCCCAGTCCAGACTACGTCACCACTCTGCACTGCACGCAGGAGGCTGTGTTCCCTCTGTGAGTGGCCTTTTCAAAATGACATTTTATTTGATTTGAGACACCAGTTATTTCTGCTGCTTTCTGATGATCTGTTCTTTTAGGTACACCATCGTGTTGATCTACTACGCCTTCTGTCTGGTTTTTATGATGCTTCTGCGGCCACTTCTGGTTAAAAAGATTGCGTGTGGATTAGGCAAGACCGATCGTTTCAAGAGCATCTACGCAGCGCTGTACTTCTTCCCGATCCTCACTGTCCTGCAGGCAGTTGGAGGAGGACTTCTTTGTGAGTGTCACACTTTTCTTTTATAATGAACATTTGAAAGTGTACCTAGTTGACATTGGTATTATTTTACTATCACTGAGATACTAATACAGATTTTAATAATATCTTGATTCTTCATTTTATTTTCCTTTTTTTTTTGTTTTAATTTTGTTGATTTTAAAATTTTAGTAATTTTATTACTTTTGATTTATTTATTTTTAAATGTCTGTATTTTTTAATTCAAATTATTTTGATATTGTTTTAATTTTAAATTTAGTAACAGTTTTAGTAGTTTTATTAGCTTCTATAAAATTTCAGGGTTTTTAAAATCAATTTTATTTTTGTATTTTTATTGCTGTTTTTATTTAAATTTATTGTCTTTTTAAGTAATCATTTTTTTTAAATTTATGGTTTTAGTTTTAGCTAATTCTAATATCTCTGGTTGACACTTATGGTTTTTGTATTCCCCTTTCTTATTTCATCAGATTATGCGTTTCCTTATATTATTTTGGTCTTATCGTTGGTCACGTTGGCAGTTTACATGTCAGCTTCAGAGATACAGGTAAATACATTGTGTACTGTTGTTTTTTCCCCCATAATGCCTTTTATTTAATTTTCAAAGACGTTAAAACTGTTTGTGACTTATCTCCCACAGTCTTTCAAAAACCTTGTGGCTAAGAAGAAACGCCTCGTGGTTCTCTTCAGCCATTGGCTCCTCCATGCATATGGTATCATTTCCATATCCCGACTGGATAAACTGGGGCAGGATTTGCCGTTGTTGGCTCTGGTGCCCGGACCCGCTCTCTTCTACCTGCTGACGGCCAGATTCACAGAGCCAAACAGAATTCTGTCAGAGGGTGGGAATGGACACTGATGTCACTTCCTGTTTAGGAGAATCACCTCCCTCAAACTCACGTTAGAGACTTTTAATTTAATGACACCTTTGGCATGGACACCAAAGAGCCATAAAGTTTTCTTTTACGTCTATGAATATTGTTTGCGAGTTTTGGAAAGTAGTCATCAATGTTTTTGTAAATTTATGGTAACTTAAATATATATATATGACTCATTTAGTTTTTGGTACTTTTTTGTGATTTGTATCTGCTGTCAACAATAGATACAAATCAACAATTTGTTGTAATGTACAATGTATTTTTTGTGTGTTAAATATGAAACAGCTGGTCTGTGAATTTCCTGAGAGCCCTGAAGTAATGTCAACCGTTTTCATGACAAACTTTGTTGTGCCAAATATAATTGTATGTCTTTATGCTTTGTTTTTATGCATGGATAAAAGCTTACACTATAAAAGGTATGTTGTGACAAATTTGCATGTGGCATTATATGATTGCTCTGCTGCTGAATATGTAAGTCTGCATACACATTGTATTGTGAAAGTAATTATGTAGTTTTCAGCGTTCTCAGACACTCATCCTTACAACTTGACTAAAGATTTCTCTTATTAAGGATGTATATTTATAAGTTCTACAGTAATGTGTGGAATATAATAAACTGATTAGGGATATTAATGTTTTATTCAATATGTAGTATGTTATGTTATACATGGTGGTGATTTATATTCATGGCCATCAGATCTATGAAAATGAATGTTTGTCAGCTGCGTTTGACTTGTTGAATAAACTGTCAGATTTTTGCATAGATGTGATATAATTAACAAAGATCAATACATGTAGAAAATATTTTGCTCATTGTTCATGTATTCTAATGCTCACAAATGAAACCTTATTACCCTACTTTCTATAATCATACATTTTACTTTCTATAATCATACATATTTAAAACCTGCTCTTAATGATTGAAGTCTCTGTAAAATAGTTTTTAAATGTCAGAAGATACAATAGATTGTGGTATAATTCAGCTTGACTTCTCTAACACAGAGTTCATCCCAACTAACTCTTTCTCCAGTCTGTTGTTGATGTCGCTGATGTGATGTTTTCTTTCTTGAATCCTCACTATTAGATTGTGTATGTTCTCCACAATCTTTTGGTCTTGATTTGCAGATTCCTAATATAAAAGAGTCTAGATTAATTAATTTATTGTACAGTAACATCTGATAAAGTCCTTCAGCAAAACATCAAGTTCATAAAAAGGTTTTTAATAGCCATCTCAGAAAACATGCAAGTTCATCAGTTTAAGGAATGTTCCATATTCATTGCATTAATCTTGATGAATAACATCTGTTGGCAATTACCATGGAAAATATTTCTGGCATCCCCCACTTTACAAGAAATTCTAAAAGCAGGAAGCGCTTCTATTAGACGTCCTTTGTAAGTGCATTACTCTACACACTGTTTTGTATTTTGTTATATACTGAGGGTCAAACCGAATAATAGTTGACAGCATTCCACAAGTGCTATTGATTGAGATCATTCATACTGAACCAGGAACGTTCCTTAACTGTATTGTATTTTGACTTTTTTTTTTGTACCTCATTAAGCAACATATTTGTATTCCAGGTGTCTGTTAGAGTATCTGAGGAATGGAAAAGAGACATTATTTGTTTTTGGATCATTCTACTAAGAGCAGAATTTTTAAAAAATGTTAAAAGTCATTGTCAAAAGACTCACTAAAGAGGGACTGAACTTCCTCGTTCATCCACTCTGCCTCCTGCATATATTTTTCCTTGTCTTTCTTTGCATCCAATGTTTCTTCCTTCATTTGTTCAATGCGCTGTTGGAAAAAAAACAAAACAAACACTGTTGAAGACATCTCAAATGGCATGCTAAACAGGGTATGAGTTTGTGTGCTGATTAGTGTGAGTTTTCACCACATGCAGGCGACTGTTTTCCATCGTAACTTGCTCCAGCATGACCTTATTCTCATAGATGCTTTTTTCGACTTCACTGATCACTGCAGCGTTAGCAGTTAACATCTCCATATGCTTGGCCCTCAAAGTCATTAACTCTCTTTTCAGATCTTCCTACAAACATACAAATGGACACTATAAAGCCATCAAGTAAACTAGCACACGATTGGAAAATGCTTTGTTAATGTTGACCTTTGGTTGTAGGAGAGCAGCAGTCTGTTTTGTGACCTTCTCAATGGAGACCTCAAAATGTTTTCTTTGGGTTACCAGCTCTGGTAAAAAAGAAAAACAAATTTCTTACAAAAACATTTAGAAGTTCAGTTATTCTACAATTGCCATTGGATTTGCCAATGCAAAACTGTCAAAAATATCCATTTACTGTGCAAAAGTCAATCTCTATTCTTTCTCATTTCAGTTATTTGCAATTATAGAATGACCCAGTTATATATATTGTAAATCATAGAAGCAAACACTAGCTGACAAACAACAGGTGGCCAGTTTGTGACTCCATAGTTCCGGTATGGTGCACCGTTGAGCTACATGAGGAGAATAGAAATTAAGTTTGTACCTGTAATATGGTTTTTTAAAGTCTGATGTTTGAGGTGGTCAATGTCAAACTGAGACTCCACCGTCTCTAAAATCGACTCTTGGTCCTTGAGCTCCTGCTCTTTCTCCGTATGATCTTGAGTGATTGATTCTACATCCATCTTTTAAGACACAAGACATGCATTTTTAGTTTTCAGATGCACGCTTAGCTAAACCACATCCATCTTGAAATGTCTTATTGAGCCTATAAGTGTATGAATATGGATTCTCTCTTTTACTGTAAGCTGTTGAATTTCACCCTGGTAGTTCATTTCCATTTGATTTCCCACTTCCTCTAAATTTGCCAGCTCTTCTGCAAGATCCTTTATCACTGAATTCAATAATATATGGTTCTGGAGTTTCTTCTTCTACAAAAACAACAACATGCCTTAAAAACAGTGATGTCTCTTTGCACTTCCACCACTATTGTGTAGTGTTTCTGTCAGACCTCATCAAGCAGCTCTCCATGTCTCTTCTCTGTTTGTTTGATGGCTGCATTGATCTCCTTTACATACTCCTCATGTTCCTCTTCAAGAGTTTTTCGAGATTGACCTATTTTCTCTCTCTCAGCTTCAACTGCTGCCCTGGATATAAAAATGATAATGTGATAATGACCATGTAAACAATGATGTGAGGATGATTAACAATTCTCATGGTTAACTGTGACCTATGTAGATCAAGTTAAACTCGTTTTAAACATTATTCATTTTTACATTTAACCACATTTAAACATGAATTAAACCAGCTGAAACTGCTTGTTTTTTGTGTTTTCAGTACTACGTTTATTTGGGGTATATGAATCTATTCTTTATTATTATTATTATTATTATTGTGCACAATTTTGTTTCTCAAGTACAATTTGCAGTTTAATTCCCTGAATAAGCTATATCATAAAATACTAAAATAAGACATTGAACAGACCTGCTCATCTTGTGTTTGGCCAACTGACCTTCCAGTTCCTCCAGAGTTTTTTTGAACATATCTGCATTGATTCTGAGAGACAACCACACAGATAAAGGTATGAAACCATTTACTTGTAATGCAGTAAGACAAAGTCACAAAACAAAAGACAGGGTCATACATGTTAGCGTCGTGAAGCTGTCTCATCTCTTCTTTCATGTTTTTGATTTCAAATTTACATTTGGCAATGGATATAATGTCTTCTTCATGTCTCAGTTTATTCTCCTCTAACCTAAAACAAAGGAAAATATTGATCACTTGAAATCTAAACATTTCAAGTTAGTCGTCGTGATAAAGCAAAGAAAGAGTATTAAAGAGACGAATATACCGTTTGGACAGACTATGTTGTTCAGCAATCATGTCATCTTCCTCTTTCCTCTGAGTGCTGAAGATGTCTGACAGTTTAGCGAGGGGCTCTAGTAGAGCACTTTTCACTTTCTGTTCTTCCTTCATCTCATTTTCAATCTGAGAAGAAATCACGGCTCCTTACAGTGTTAGGGAACTGATTTAGACTCAGATTAAATTTCACCATGATCTCTCGGTGGAAACGAGCCATAAGGGATGGATTAGATCCCCCAAAATCAAAAGAATTTAAGATCTTTTACATTAAACATGATACAATGTTTAACTAATAAATTAAGCATTATATTGTATACTGAAATATTTTAATATGCATTAAAAAACATACTTAAAATGTAGTTATTTGCATGACAATCAAGCACCTTCCACAAATGTCATTAAAATGTCAGAGATATTGAAAACCATCCTGTCCATTTGTTGAAACTGAAATTCAATACCCTGAAGGTTAAATAGACAGACAGATAATTGAATTTCTTTCTTTGTTTGTTTCTTTCTGAATAAATGAATGAATTAATGAATAAAATGTAAAATTAAACTGAAAAAATTAAAAAATTAAATTAAGAGATAAAAGGTTTATCTCCAAACCTCTTAGTATCACCAGTAAAAGTCACAATACGATACGTATCACAAATTTCTGAATTTCACCTCAGAAGAATTTAGTAAAACAGCTGTTTATTAAACACTGCATGCTATAGTAGGGCCATTGGTAGCTATTGGCAGAGCAGGCAGTTGACGTCAGCATTATGAAGGGCCTCTATAACTGTACCACAGTACAATATAGGTAATGGCATTTGTATCATGTTTACATTGGGCACTCCCCACCAGGTAGAATATTCTGATTGTTGCATCTTATTTTTAAGCCCATAAATAATAATGTACTCGTTCTAATAATTTATATTGTAATGTACTCATATTAATATATTTAAAAAATAATCTAAACATTGCTGGTAGGTTATCATTGGACGAATTAACGCACTCTGTACATTTAAAAAATAAATCTAAGAATTAGAAGAGTTCTAAACTAATGCGCTGTCTTCACTGTATCTAACGCACACACGTCACTCAGCCGCACACAGACATACAGGAACAAACTTTTTAGCGCTGCCCCGCAATTGTGGTGTTTTATTCATTGTAGTAATTCTTTTATTGTTTAAATAACTGAATGAGCTGCAAACTGTTTATTAGCCGACTACACCTTATTTAAGGCTATTCTATATAGGTTATTGACTAAGAAACTATTTTTATTAAGCAAGCTTCATTCATAATGTTTCCTCTTTTAACCAATATGTAATTTTTAATATTGTTTATAAACTATCACAGTATTTATTAATATTTTGAAATAGCTTGTATTTTTATATTTTCAGTTTCATTTTAATTTTACCATTTTATTTTATTATATGTCATTTTTATTTATTTACATTCCGATTTGGCTTTAGATATTTATTTATTTTTAATTTGAGTAAATTTAGTACTTATAGCTGGTCAACTTATATAATTTAAGTTTTTAAATAGTTTTGTTTTATTATTTAACAATAATAACACTAACAGGCAATCGCCTCCTGTATCTTGCATAACCAGCATCACTGTATATTGTCGCTAGCCTAGATAGATATATGGATAGATAGATGTTCATGTATCCAGACCAGGTGCACATCTGTTGACTGCTTGAACTATATAACATCTAAGGGCAGTCCAGCACTCAGCTATATTAAAGGTCATCTATGCACATTGTGTCTTTGAAGGAAAGCATTTTAAAAGCTCAATGTGATGGCTGCTCAGCGGGACCGGCCAGAGGCAGGAAATCGATGCTTCAGATCTGACATCTAAAGACAGAGATTTGAGGGTTTTGATCCCGTCCGAAAAGAGTGTATTATAGAGAAGCCATTCGTTTAGTGTCAGGAGTTTCACAAAGTTGTCTACCTCTACTTACCTCGACCATCTGCTCCTGAAGGACCTGAACTTTCTGCTCAATTGCTTCTGCCAGTTCAAGAAGTTCACGCTCATGAGACTCCCTGTTGATTATGAATAATAAAAGATGATTTCTGTTGACTAGAGGTGAAGGAAACAGAACTGCTTGATGTTAAAACCAGTCACTGATTACTTCTGACGATCAAGTTCCTCTTTCTGACATTTCTCCTCATGAAGCCATTCTTTGTACATAATTTTAGACGCTGCCATTCTTGCTATGTTTTTCTCCATCTGGGATATATGCTGAAACCAGATAAATAAAGCAAGCCATACCAATCGTTCTACGCCAACATTACTGTAATATTGTTTAGAAACTGTACAAAGCATGTAGATGCTTACTTTTTCACACTGTGTGATTGTTTCCTCCTTGTCTTGGAGTTCTGATGTAAAGATCTCCAGCTCCTTGCGTGTTCTTGCATTGATTTGTCTTTGTTCTTTAATCTTAAGAGCAATTTCCTCTATCTAAAGAGGGAAAATATGAACTGAATCACAGCTTTTGAGTGAAAATATATCCAGTTTGAAAAAAAAAAACAAACAAAAAAAAAACAAGTCCAGACTACCTCTATTTCCACAGCATGTTTGCTTTCAGCAAATGTTTTACTCTTCTGAATCATCTTTTCTTTTAGGTCCTGTTGGGCCGTCTTCACCTGGACAATTTTGTCCTTCAATGACTGAATCTCATTCCGTTTTTCTGTTAACAACATCTGTACACTAGCTTTATCTGACAGCTGCTGATTCATCTGGTCAACATCATCTTCATAGTTTCCTTTAATGTTTTCTCTCTCCTGACTGAAATATAATTACAGGAAGAAGTACACATGTATTTTATCATATTTGAGTGTAATTTCTGTGGTACCAAACAAAATAATGACTCTTTTCAAACAGGTTTCTCAAACACTCTCCTCAACTGCCATTGGTTAGAAAAAAAAGATAGCCCCACCCTAAATTCTTTCAGTTTCACTGAATAATGCACTTCAGATTTAATGAGTATGGGGGAAGTAATTGGTAGAAATAGCAATGTGAACTACATTTTCCATGACCCCCTTCAGTCAACATGTTTGAATACTCACATCAGAGCAGCATTTTCTTGTTCAAGGAGTTGTTGCTTCTCCTCCATGGATTGTATGTCATCTACTACAGTTTTCAGCTCAGACTGAAGTCGATTCATCTCTGCAGTATTGTCTTCTCTAGCTGCAGTGACACAAGCTTCACAACCAACAACAACAAACAACTTTAAGAAATCACCTGAGCCGTTTCCACCATTATGCTGCAGGTGAGTTGTTGCCAGAGATGGCCCAATATTTAGACTTATACTTCATGCATTCAACAGTTTTCCAAGGATTTGTGGAGGAACTCACCTGATATTTCACTTCTGATGTCATCCTCTAGGTTCATTGATCGATGCCGAAGCTTGCTCATCTCAATAGTTTCAATTTCAAGTTTCTCGCGTGCTAATTTTCTAGATGATTCCTAAATATGATTACCACAGTGAAATGAACACATAGCCTACATGGGTCATTCTTGTCAAGTAGTAGGCCTATTATTTGAATTCTGTAAAGTGTACCGTTAGCAGGATAGAAAGTGATATTGAGGTTTGAGTGTTTGTTTATCAGTTAAAAAACAATATTTAGCAAAAAAATTACATTAGAAAAAAATTAGTTTGAAACCATTTGATTAGAGAAAGGAATATAAAAATATTACACCTGAAATTACCAATTTATTTTATGTTAGATGGATTGCACTCAAAATGGCAACATCTAATCAAACCGAAGTTCACCTGACTAAACTGTGACAAAAGAAACCATTTGATATGATTTTCATCTTTTAAAATTCTGAATTTCATAATTTATACAATATATAATGTTAAAGGACATGGTCACATAAAGGACATAACACTGCGCAACAGAAATGACACATTGGATATATTCTAAATACTCAGAATATTTAACCCCCCATTTTTTTTTGCAACCAACAATGTATAAATGAGTCATTTTTTATGATTAAAGTTAAAAATATGTAAATACTTGAAAATACCAGCTCTTTAATGGCTTCAGCTGTCTCTCTCAGGTGGTGACTTGCTTCTTGACTAAATGAAACCCCTTCTTCCCTCAGTCGTTTATCTGTAAGGAGTCAAAGAATTTAGCACTTCTCAGACAGACTAAATTAGAGGTAAATTTATATAATTAATATATATTCATAACGATGGCTTATTGAAATCGGTGTTCTTGAATTAGGCCTATTTGCCTCTAGTTGGCGTATGAATTCGTGCGTTCACAAAATAGGCTACAAAGACAGCTTCTTACCTAACTCGCCCAAATGCTCTAAAGCAATCCTTACAGCTGGGAAATCCGGCACCAAACAAGCCGCCATATTATTAAATTATTTTATTTTCAAACGGAAAACGGACGACCTAACAAGCGATAGCCAGAAGTTGCGCGAGTTGAAAACAGAAGCAGATTGACTCCAAGTTCATCTGTGTACTAAACATGTTGGCATGACGACCGTCACAGCGAGTACACGAGACCCCATGTATTAAGTTACTTTTCTATAAATCTATCTATCTATCTATCTATCTATCTATCTATCTATCTATCTATCTATCTATCTATCTATCTATCTATCTATCTATCTATCTTAATTGTATTTTTTTTAATTTGTTATTCACGTTGAAAAAAATCCTATTATTATTATTTTTATTTTTGTAAAACTTTTTTAATTTTTTTTTTTTAGGGCAGTGATATAGCCTACCATAGTTTCCACCAAAGTACTTTGCTTTTGTAAAATCCATATATTGTTCTGTCCTTTTAAAAACAAACTTAGTGATTATTAATGTGGCTGAAACTATGGTTCAATAGTAATTTAACAACAACAACAACAAAAATTTGGCAGTGATATGAATGTGGGAGCTGGTCAGGCTATCAAGCAAGGTGCCATCATTGATATGATTGCTAATACCTTGTATTACAGCACTGAAGACAGGAAGTGCTTTGATGGATCACAGCAGCTGAAGCAGTGCTTCTTCTGAGGGCCTGTTTGAACCCGATACCCTTTTGTAATCTTCAGAGACAGTGAACGAAGAGGAAGTAGTTTGATGTGGTACAGGTACACCAATTCTCGGAGAGGGTGTGTTTTAAAGACGTCCATTAGAGAGCGCTGTTGGTCCTCGTAAAACAGCAGACAGTAGCCCAACATCCCTGACTTGAAACACAATTAGAATGGGCTGGAACTGCAGTGTTGCTATTGATTTCCTTACCACAGCATCTAGAAAATATTGTGTGGATTTTTTTTTAAATACAATATATGGAGTTTCTATCTCTGTGTTGGCTGTGGACACTGCAATTTGAGTCTTTCAGTTCATACGGTTAGGCCAGAATGCTATCAGGAAATGTCTATTAAGCGTACACTTGGCTTTATAATTGATTTTTACCAGTTAATGTTTGTATTAGTGCTGTTAGAACAATCCACAAGCTTCTACCATAGACTCTATAGTGAGAAAGGATGATATTTCTCCTCAGAGTCATGCAAAACACTTGAAATACTTTGTTTTTAAAAAGACAAGAGATTTGTAATGATCTTCACCTTTCAAACCTAAAAAAGAAGAAACCCTGATAATGCTAGTCTGGCTGAATGAGATTGCACTCGTTTTCATCTTTCCCAGTCTGAACGTTAGAGCTCCCTGCCAATGCAGTTGAACTGGGAAGCGGTCCAAGAAGAGTGATTTTAATTGGACACCGGTTCAGTAGCCGACATACTAGCTGATGTGGGCAGCAAAGTGAAAGGAAAGGGCCGAGGCTCATAGTTTAGGTTCTGACGGGAGCCGCTAACTGTCTGCCGCCTCTTTGCAGCTAGTAGCCTCATAGGAGAACTTTAACAGGGATCACTGAGGTCTTGAGTAAAACTCTTTTAAACACAGACTCGTAATAAAGCCTATCTGGTGGAACACATCAACTCTTCCTTTTGATTCTGACCTTAGTGGCCACGAAAAAATCTCTAAAGGGCCCCAGCCTATAATTTCTGACAGCTGCAACAGTGGCAAAATGGACCAGGCCTGCTTCCAGCTTGCTTTTTTCTTGGTTCAAGCACATCTCTCCTTCTCTCAAATTGCAGTCATCCTTCCACATGCTTGTTCAGGTGCGTGTCCTTCCCTTCTGTCCTTGTAAACATCACTGGGGGGCCACATCCAGGCCAGAAGTGTTCGGTGTCACACATGGCTGTCTCCTGTGTTGTTTGCAGACATGCCCATTATGGGGCTTGATTGTGCATAATGGAACAGGTAGCTGTTACACTGTTAAAGCACTTGGCTTTGCTTCAGACCAGGGTCACGTTACGGTTCACGTGCATAATTTATCTATGATTCAAGGTCAAAAGCTGCAGTGGTATGACATCTAACATATCAGTATACGTGAAGTGGGTTTAATGTTTCCCATTCCGGAAGTGAGCGCAGAGGATTGTTTTCCAAAATTGCTGCTCTTAATATTATTTTGTGTAAAATCAGCAGTTCCTGGTTGGAAGAGGAAATGGGGAAAAATAGATTACAGTGTAATGGTTGCTTATAATGGGGCTTAATTCTCCGCCTGATAATGTAGCAGGAGGATTAACTCAATGATGGTACAGTAGGCTGTATTAAAATACATGACTCATATTGCATAATCCTTTTATTCAGTATTGCATATTCTGTCTTTATAAAAGCATTTAGATATTCTTGAATCGGCATGCAAACAGTGGCATCTCCTGCTGAAGTGATTTCTGTAATTTCTGATTAGAATGCTTTTAAATTCACAAAATAAAAAGAATGCAGATTTGTATATTTTATAGTATTTAAAGTATATTATTTAAAATTTTATATCTATTGGTTTTGTCTATATAAATACAGTATTAACATTTCTTTAAATATATATATTTTATTTTAATATTAAAATGTTATTTCTTTTGAAAGAAGTCACTTATGCTCACCAAGGATGCATTTATTTGATCAAAAATACAGTAAAAACAGTAATATTGTGAAGCGTTGTTACAATTTAAAATAACTGTTTTATGTTTTAATATATTTTAAAATTGAATTTATTCCTGTGATGGCAAAGCTGAATTTTTAGCAGTAATTACTCCAGTCTTCAGTGTCACATGATCCTTCAGAAATCATTCTAATATTTTGATTTGTGCATTTCTTTTTTATCAATGTTGAAAACAGTGATGCTTAATATTTCTGTCAGGACCACTATCGTCAAAGATGATTGACAATTAGCATACAGTTTGGATTGGCAGTATGGTTCTGTTCTGGGCAAGAACTCACTGCGCATCCATGCAGCCTAACATGGATGAGAGCAGGGAGAGCAGCGATAACCCCCCTCCAGGGTAAACAGAACAGAACCAACAAACGTATTGCAGATATGTTGAAGTTCAGTAATTTTATGTACACATTTTAAAATTAGTCTGATTCAAAAGAGAATCAGAAGGCTGGATCCTGACTGACAAAGGAGGAGTTGGGGATGGAGGAGGGTAATTAGCTATTGAGCAATGTGAAAACTGCTGATAATACTGACGGACCTTATATATGGATGCTTAGATAGGTGAAACAAAATACAGTAATGCATTTTTTCAGGATTCTTTGAACTGGAAGTTTAAAAGAATTAGAATTATTTGAATTGAAAATCTTTTGTAACATTATAAGGTTTTACTGTCACTTTTGATCAATATTAATGTGTCCTAAATGAGTAAAAGTATTAATTTCTTTAAAAAACACTCACTTTTGAAAATGGGTATACGGTATATACCAAATAAAATCATTAAATAAATAGCTTTAAAAAACTGAAACAGAACACCCAAGATTGTTGTGTCTTTTTGAATTGTAATTCACTCCGTTCCTCTTCCTGTCATTCCAATTCCATTCATATTGCAATTTGACCAGTGGGGCATTCAATTCACATTCATACTAATGGATTGAAACAAAGGCAATTCTTAAATTCAGAATTTTGCCCAGCTCTATTATGCCCAGTGTGCACTGGATTGTAGCTGACACTCTATTATTTGTGACCGATGTGAATAAAAGATTACAACACGTCCACGTCTCTGATGCAGACAGTACAGAGAGTAGAGACTGTGCAGGGATCTTGAGCTGTCATCGTGTCCCATCTGCTGTGCCAGGGCGCTGCAGGCAAATTAGAAAACCCTTACCTCTCTGTATAGACTTTCTATACAGCCATTCAAATGAGATACTTAATGAGATCGTAGGGAAGGGAAGGGTTGGTTGTTGAAATCAGACTCTGGGTGAAAGGATGTGTGGAGAGGTTATGTATATTAATTACGAAATCATTACGATAGAAATAATTACTCAGAGCTATAGGGTGTTTAACACACATGGCTTGCAAGGATGTGTTGGGAACACAGAATTGTTTGCCAGTAAACGGTTTGCTTCAGTAATTTCTATTGCTCCACAGATGGGATCAAACAATTAGCATAAATGTCAGTGCAGCAGGTGAGCAGGTGTTTTCGTCACTGTGCTGTGTGTTTAAGACCTCCTATGGTTCTACAGCTCTCAGATGGCAGATTATTTTTAAGTGTTTTAAAAGCTGCTGAATGTTGTTGTTGTTGTTTTTTTTAACCATATTCATTAGACACTTAAAATGCATCTTTTATCAAGAACACACAGAACACTTATTCATGCACCATGTGTATCCGCCATATGTTTGAATGTTGATGTTTTAATAGTGTCTGTCTGACAGTTCAAGTTCCTTAATTAATTGTGCACCTGTATCCATCAGCATTTTTTCATCAACAAAAAGGTTCAATAATATAGTTATATTTTTACACTTTCTACAACAATGTGAAAATGTATTGCGTCAGGTTGTACCTAATGGTTGCTAGCATGTTTAGGGTTGTTGCTACAGCATAGCTAAGAAGCTATTAGTGATTTGAATGATGGTTGTTACTTGCTAGTCTAGTCTAAGTCAATATATTGTATTGATATTATGGTCTCTAGATGCGGCTCTAGTCTGCCAGATAAAAGTCGTATCACTTTGTAAAGTAATAACGCAGTTCGCTACTACAAGGCTGCAGGTATTATTCATATCTTTAGCACAAACAGTGTGAAACCGTGATAAAGTGACAAGCAAAAAATGCTCTTCTAATCTGAGTTTTTGTCTCAACCAGTCATGACTGCGACAAGCAATGGTGTAGTTTATCAACTTACTGGTTTCTTTTTCTGTAAAATCCATAGACTGTTCAAAATTGTGTTTTTTGATAATTGTACTTTAAAAAACTTCTGATTGGCTGTGGTTGTCTTTTTAAGCAGCAGTTTTGCATTCAGTGTGGAACGATTGCTTGTTGCTGGAAACAGGCCTGGGGTGCATTTCCCAAAAGCATTGTTACCTAATTATGGTTGCAAATTCTATTATTCTATTGGTAATGACAGAAATTGTGACAATTGTTGGTTTTAGGAAATGCACCCCTGGATAGGGCTTTGTTCAAATGCCTTAAAATTCGCCAGCATGAAAAGAAAATGTACCCTATCTATGACTGATTCATACTTGATGCACATTTCATTTGATCATTTTTTGACCTTGTATTCCTTAATCAAAATGGTATTTACTTGATCTTCCAGTGAAACGGCGGACTTCTGCCTGGTGACATAGGAAATCTCCAGTCATCTACCTCCATCCAATCAACAGCTTATGGATAGAAACCCGTCTCCACCCTACATTTCTTATTTTTCAGTAATACATTTCACTCAGACATCACAATATGGAAGAAAGGATCTATTGCTACTTGCATTTCTTCGCAACTGAGTATGAGCAATAGCAATAAGTGTCACTTGCAGCCGTAGTAAAGAAAAATGAGAGTTTTATGTGTCTCAGACAGTGTGTGGCATGCATCAGTTAACATGTCAAATTGCTAATTTGTTTTTCATGATTGAACTACTTCATGTGAAACCATTGCACAGTTTGCTTGAGGCTTGATCTTGATTAGCATTTTTCTATCAGGATAGAGAGGTAACCCTTTTAGACTTGTTTATCTGCCTCTGTTTCAGATGCATGCCGTGTGCAAATGTGATTCTGGGAAAGTTATACATACACAAGGGCATCTTTATGACATCAGACACTGCAATACTCACGAGTTCCGCTTTCCAAACTGCATTCACCAGGAACGGCTAGGCAGGCTGTGCCGTGTGCTACCAGATACGCTGTTCACTTGATACATTATTGAGCCTCTTTCTAGAAATGGGGTCTGCATAATGCATGATGTAGTAATAAATACCACACTTCAATAAACTACAGTTTCCTTGCTTAAGAGACACTCTAGACTGTGGGGAATGGAGAGCTTGCTTGGTGAAAGTGAACGAGAGGTGACGATTGGAGAAAGAGTGGGGTGTGTGAGACAGCACGTGAATGAGTGGACAGATTGGGGAGTGAGGAATTGACACAAAGCTTTGTGTGCATTTCAAAACAGCAGAAGCTTGAATGGAAAAGCCCCCTGCTGGCGAGAGACGCTACAAAATTGTAATTGGCGCTGGAGGGGGTGTTGGAGCTCTCTGCGAGCTCGCTGCCAATGGAACCCAAGCACCAGAGGTAATACATCATCATGTCTCTCGCTTGGGTAGCAGAGCTTATGCGTGTAAGAGCCTTTCGCCCGACGTCCCTTTTGACCAGCTCTAGATCCGTCCCTTCGGCCAAACCTGCACTCACTTAAGTCCGGCTTCACCCTCCTGGACACGATCGCAGAACTTTGATGTATACCACAAAATCACAACTCAATTTCACTCTTAACGAGTTTGTTTGACGGTGCTTTTCGTCACGGTGCACGGTCGAGATTTATGAAATGACTTGTGTAAGTATGGAAGTTGCTGACATTGAGGTTTTGTCTACAGCAGCTAAATCAGACATGTTTTAGGACTTTTTCTGTCAGGACACCCTGTCACCCAGAGGCACAATAAATGGCCTGCTTTAGGAAAGAAGGAACAAAGTTGTCTTCCTTTTTAAGCACCTTTTATGTGCTCACCTTACCTTGACCACATACTGCGCCGGTCTGATTTGCTGATGTTGGACTCTTTGGTGGCACCAGATGCACATTCATCACATTGCAGAAGCTCTCCTGTGCCAGTTTCCATATTGGCTATTCTGTTTTCCTTAGACTTCCTGTGCTGGAGAACTCCACAAATCATGGGAGTCTTTATCCTTGTCTTGTGTTTATCTGCTGTGGTTTTTTTCTCTAGCTTCATGATAGAAAGCAAAATACACTAAACTTCAAGCGTCACGTTTATATCTCTTGTGGGTAATGATTTCCCTCTTTGGGAAGGAAGAAATACAGTTTTTTCTCTGTTTGAACCCCCCTTTATGTGCTCACCTTACCTTGACCACATACTGCGCCGGTCTGATTTGCTGATGTTGGACTCTTTGGTGGCCCCAGATGCACATTCATCACATTGCAGATGCTGCCCTGTGCCGGTTCGCAAACCGACTGTTATGTTGTCCTTAGACTTCCTATGCTGGAGAAGGGTTAGGGACAGCAAAATACACCAAACTTCAAGCGGCATGTTCATTTTTCTTGTGGGTAATGATTTCTGGTTTTGGGAAGGAGGTAACAAAGTTGTCCTTTTGTTTAAGCACTCCCCTTACCTTGACCACGTAACGCGTTGGTCTAATTTGCTGATGTTGGACTCTTTGGTGCACTGTAAAAAAAAAAAAGTTGAGCCAGCTTAAAATTTTAAGGCAACAAACTTCAGCAGATTTTTGAGTTTTCTCAACTTGTTGTTTTAAGTTTATACAACAAAAATTTGAGAATCTCCCACAAAAACAATTTGAGCGAACTGAAAAATCTGCTGAAGCTGGTAAAAAATGTTTTTTTTTTAAGTTCACTCAACTTTTTTTTTTTTTTCTACAGTGTGGCCCTAGATGCACATTCATCAGCTTGCAGATGCTCTCCTGTACCTGTCCGCAAACCAGCTATTCTGTTATCCTTAGACTTCCTGGAGAACCTCCAAATCAAGGCAACCTTTACCCCCTGACCTGTGTTCATGTGCTTTAGTTTTTCTCCAGCCTTTTGATGGATGGCAAAATACACCAAACTCTAAGCGGCATTTTAATGTCGGCTTGCAGGTAACGCAAAATCAGCTCCAATTGATTTTCTTTCCTTCTGATAGCAGACCTTGAATACACTTGGTTGTCAGAGCTCAACTAACAATGGTCGAATGACTGGAGAGACAGCGCATGGGCCATAATCGATGTCTTACACTTCTGTGCCTGCACAACTGAAAGCCTGTTACAAGCAAACAATGACGCTCTGAGGGAAACGCTCAGGCCGTCAAAAGTGAACTGTCAAGCTAGTTGTCCTCAGGAGCGTAGCCATAACAGTTCTGCCAAGTCCAATCCTGTTTGTGTTTACCTGTTATACAGCCAAGTGTGCAGCTGCTGTCTGATTGCGCTAATAGCCTCACAGAACGACTGCGTAGCCTGAGAGACCGAAGGAGAATGAGAGAGTGATTGTGTTCGAGGGGGAGGCAGAGGGTTTAGAGGGAGGAGGAGAAAGCAGATCAAATCCTGTTCGTTTAAAGCCTCCGCACACGTTCTTTCTTTCGGTCCACCGTGCGCTGTTAAAAATCGATCGTCTACCTGATTCCAGCCCTACAAATCCGCCTAAAATGAATTCCTTTTGTCATTCTCAGTGCTGCCATTTTGTGTTGAAAAGAGATGAAGAAAATAATTGTTCACATATAGGGGTTTTCTGTGGGAGTTTCGACCGTGATGTGCTTGAAACAAAACGTTTAACGGAAATTAAAGGCCTTGATATGCCTCCCCATCGTTTTATTACATTTGTCGCTACGGTATGTGAAATGTAACTGTATGAGCCCATTTTCAAAGGAACAGGCACATTATTCTCCCCATGGTGGCTGGGTTGGTTAGTTGAGATGATTGGCATTGGCTTGAACTGTGTTTTGTTGAGGAGTCAAAAATGTCATGTTTTTAAGATTTTTTTTTTTTTAATTGACCAAAAGTGAAGTGGCAGAATATGGCAGAATTTTCCACGTTTGATCAATTTAATGCATCCTTGCTGAATAGAATCTTACTCTGACTCTAATTCTGACCTTAACTGTGTGTGTGTGTGTGCGTGTGCATATATTAGTAATTAATTTAAATGACATTTTAAAATTTTATCACACTACAGTTACTTTTTAATGATTACTTGATCATATTCACAAAATAGCAATAAATTATTCAGAATTTATGGGTTCTCCCTAATTCTTTAATTTCATGTTTTACATTTTTCTTTCTAAAATGCCTACATTTAATTTTTTTAGTAAGTGTTTTATTTTGATTGTAATTTGTAATTTTTAAATTTTTTTATTTTACAGTTTTATGACTTAATTAGTAGCTTTTCATTAAACTCACAAACACCCTGCAGTTCATTCACAAACGCGAGTTTGGAAAGCCTTGATATTATGTAATGCTTAATTCACTTTGTTATTAATAATAACAAATGGAATATATTTTCTTTGTATTTTAATATCAGTATGTACAATATTATCCTATTTATATCAATGTGATAAACGAGTTGCGTTAAAAGTAATAAAAAGTAATTAAAACGTAGGCTGATTATATTACCTAAAATGAGTAATGTAATGGATTACGGTATACACATAATATTTTATTGTGCACCATAATTTGAATTCTCTTCTCATGTGGTCTCTTTAAGCGGGTAATTTCTTCAAGAATGAGCTTCAAATTGGACCAGACTTTATGCTGAAATTCAAAAGTCTAACAACAATTTAAAATTTTTTTTTTTTTTAATTTATTGCACTTTGTTACAATTTATCTACTGTTCTTGCAATTACACAATCCAGATGTTTAATCAGATGGTTACTTGTAAAATCTGTACAGTTGCCCACCAGCTAAAATTGGCTGAGTAAATGAGATGAGTTTGCCTCTTCTAAGATTAATTAACCATCTTTTTTATCACAGCTGATCCAGTGTGCAAAAATGAAATCAGAATTGCAGGTGTGCATGAGCATCAGCAGTGTTTGTATATCTCTGCTTTGATGTTCTTAGCAATTGGATTTGGTTTCTACAGTATTTGCATGATGATCATCTGGTTGAAGTGTCTGCAAAGTCGCAAGATCTTGCATAAAGTAATATTTGTTGTAATTGGGCATATATATATATATTTTCAGATAGTTCTTCCTGAAACATTTCTCAAACCTACTTAACTGAGTTTGTGTTGGCTGCTGTTTCCTCTCTTGGTTATGGAGCAGGGTTTTATTAGATTTTTCCCTCATAAGGTCCTCACCAGTGCAGCGTTAGATTTAAAACCTTTCTCTGAGTGTCTCCAAAGACCCAACCGGAGGAGAATGTGTCGATGGAAATGCTCAGTGCTGCCGCTGCACACGAAATGAAGGATGTACTCTTACAATCATTTTGGCAGTGTATTCAAAGTCCCTCTGGCAGGTCAGTTCACTGTGTGGCTAGATTGGTAACACCTCCAGGCAACTGTTTTCTATGTAGGTCGTACAAGTACAGCTCCTATATACTTGAATACAGAAAGGTGGATTCTCGTTTTGTCGAGATTGTGTTTCAATAACATTTAAAATTTTAGTTTTTGATCTCAAGTGATGTTACATGCACTTTCAGTAAAATTTCTTCACACAAAATCGAAAATTTATTCTCAATCTCAATAATAATAATAATAAAAAAAAAAACAGTTTTTAATCAATTATATTTTCTTCATAAGCCTTGAACGTGCAGACCTCTGTGGCACATTGAATCTGTGGTGAGTTTTATTTCTCATAAGAAAAAAAAATTATTACAACCTTAAAATCTGATTTTTTTTCCCCCCTTTGCTTCTCTCCAACCTTGCTGGGTTAAATCATCCTTTTCCCAGCATGAAAAGAGTCATGCACTCCATGGAGATCTGGTTAACCTGGAGAAACACTGACCTCTCTGTTTACCCAACGATAACAATTCTATTTACAAAGGTGCCCAGGGTAATAGTGAGCCAGTCCTCTATTGGATTGAAAACATCTCAACTGTTTGTGCCAGACTGACGCAAGTGGACTTTGCGTTCTCAAGAACAGATTTGAATATGGTAATGCTATGGATTTTTGGTGCTTGGTAGTTCCATGGTCATAATACTGTGGTATCATAATAATGTGGTTATTATTCAGTACCATGCATATTTCAAAATACCTTCTGATGACGCCAATATTTGTAATTTTTATTTTTTTTGTAACGGCCACTTGCACAGACTCTGACAGACAAAATTAGCTATTACTCAAGTTAAATATTTATCGATAGTTACATACGAAAGCATATTTATCACTGCCAGTGCGGTCTGTAACGACCCTCATCCATTAACTTCTTCAGGGTGTAGTTTCCTACATTGATTTAGAATACTGTTATTCATATATAATGTGAACTGACTCAGTATAGATGTTTTTTTACCACATGGGGGCAGAATAACATTAATTAATAGATTGTGTATGTGTGTGACCATGGTGGAAAGCATTAGATTTTTTCTCTATTCAGTTTTCCAAAGAAGGGAAACCTCCATGTTTAGCTGCAGCACAGCATTATGGGATATTGTACAATGACCAACATTAATTCCAACAAATGTAAGCAATTTTACTTATTTAACTTAATAAGAAAGACCTTTGGAATGTATTGGCCCTAAAAAAATGGGGCATTTAAGTTTTAGTAACGTTAACAAACTGTGTTTTTTTTTTATGTGTATGAGTCTAGACTATGCAATTGTTATTGTGTCGGTTGTGCCAAATGTATATATTCAAAAGTGAACCAAAAGATGCATTTTATATATTTTCTTAAATCCATTAATTTACAGTTCATTTACCACATAATGGAGCCTCTTTTGCATAATAAACATTTTATATATGTTTACTTTAATATATATATATGTGTAATATACAGTTGTTCTCATAATTATTCATTACCCTTGGTAAATATGATCAAAGAAGGCTGTGCAAATAACTCATTGTTTATCCATTTGATCTTTCATTCAAAAATTAAAACCTTTAATTTAAGCAAAAAAAAAAAAAAAAAAAAAAAAGAGGAAAAAGGAAAAGTGTGGGAAAATCACATTATGAAATGAATATTTTTCTCCAATACACAATGGCCACAATTATTGGTACCCCTAAAAAATTCTTATGATAGAAATATCTCTGAAGTATATTTCCATTCATATTTGCATTTTTTTTTTATCACACCAGGGTGACTAGGACCATGAAATTATCCAGCCATGGCTTTCCTTTCACAGGAATATAAATATGAGGGGAAAGAAAGGCCAAATTCCCTTAATCATCCATCACAATGAGTAAAATCAAAGCATGCATTTCTGATGTGAAGTTTCACAAATTAGAAAGTTGCTGTAAGAAAAGAGCTAAAGCATTAAAAATTCCAATTCCCACCATCAGGGCAATTAAAATTTTCCAATCAACAGAAAATGTTACAAATCTGCCTGGAAGAGGATGTGGGAACAAAAATGGGCCACTGAGAACAAAAGCAAGCTTCTGCCATGGCCATCCCAGTCCCAGACCTGAACCCTACAGAAAATGAGTGGGTGAACTGAAGAGAAGTACTACTAACATGGAGCTGTGAATCTGAAGGATCTGGAATGATTCTGGATGAAGGAATGGTCTCTGATCTCTTGTCAGATGCTCTCCAAACTTATCAGGCATTATAGGTGAAGACTCAGAGCTGATATCTTGGAAAAAGGAGGTTGCAAAAAGTATTGAATAAAAGGGTATGATTAATTGTGGCCAATGTGTATTACAGAAAAACATTTATTTCGTAATGAGATTTCTCTCCCATTTTAAATTCTTATTCTCCAACGAAAGGCTACATTTTTGTAAATTTTTCAAATAAAAGATCAAAAGGATTAATGATGCAGATTTATTTTCACAGCCTTCTTTGATCATATTTATCGTGGGTATGAGTTTTGAGTATATATACTGTATATAATTTATTAATCTGGCAGTATCTGTTGTGGTGTTTAAGGAGGTGCAATATAACAATCTTAAGAGTTGTGATTTTTTTTTTTTTTTGCTGGTGGCGTTTTGTGCATATGAACAAAACATGACGGGTAGCTTTAGCATCTGCCAAGATGTTTATCTATGTGTGAAGTTGACAGCAGCTACAATTTTTGCTCATGTCCTGTTGTCACGGACGATATGTGTTTTACATGTATGTAAAGTGACGTGGTACCATTTATAAGAATTGCTGACAGGGAGATCCATCAGGCCGCATGACATGATGGAAGCAGAAAGGTGTCATGGCCCATTTACAGAGTGTGAGTCAGGGATGTAAAGGCTGTCAGTGTTCTTGAATGAGAATCCAGTAACCCGTACAAGCTAATCATGTTGTCTTCCACTGATTTTTATAGTGGGTTATACTTTAGTATAGGGACCAATTGTCACTATTAACTAGTTGCTACATATCAGCTGTTTTTAGTACTTATAAAGCACATATTCTGTATGACTATATTCTACATCCCTAAACTTAACAACTATACTATCTTATAACTTATAACTATATTCCTTTTAATAATTTTGACTTTACTAAAGTCACTTATGGTCACCAAGGCTGTATTTATTCAATCAAAAATACAGTCTATTGTGAAATATTATTAAAATTTAAAATAACAATGGATGCACAATTCAGTATTGTTCATCCTTGTCATTGCACAAACAGTACTATAGTTCAGATCTTAGTGTCTTCATGAAAGTTTTGTTTTTTACTTTGGGTTAAATGGTTTTTATGCTGCTCTGTGCTGATGATCTTGCTGTAGTGATGCTGAGGTTACTCCAGTAGCTGACTTTTCATGTCATCTGAGTCCCTGAGCTTCATCTTGGCCTCCAGCTGTGCTGACGGGGGCCTGTGGTTAAAAGCCTGGCCTGCCAGCGCTGAATAATGAATAGGTAATACGGTGAGCTTCCTGTCAGCAAACACCTGTGTTGAGCCTGGGTGATGCCACCCTGTCACTCTGAGCAAGATGTCTGCTGGCCGGTATGATTTACTCTTACACTTATGGCTGTGGGATAGAAGTTGGCTGTGTGTATTTGTGTGAGGAGGACACAAACTTTTGACCATAACTGCCAACCTCCTGCTGGCTGAACATGTGGCAAATGGTTCACAATCACATCATATGCCTAAGTTAATTTTATTACTATTTTTAGTAGCACTTTAAATTGGGAATGCTATTAACTATTAACTAAGAGATTTCCTTCAATTAACTCCCAGTTATTTATTATTGATAGTAAGTAAGGTAGTTGTGAAGTTTAGGAATTGGATAGGAATAAGGGATCTAGAGTATGATCATGCCGGCATTAGGCATTTACACTGAACGAAATTATAAACGCAACACTTGTTTTTGCCCCCATTTTTCATGAGCTGAACTCAAAGATCTAAGACTTTTTCTATGTACACAAAAGGCCTATTTCTCTCAAATATTGTTCACAAATCTGTGTTAGTGAGCACTTCTCCTTTGCCAAGATAATCCATCCACCTCACAGGTGTGGCATATCAAGATGCTGATTAGACAGCATGATAATTGCACAGGTGTGCCTTAGAGTGGCCTTTTATTGTGGAATGTCCACCAGAGCTGTTGCCCATGAATTGAATGTTCATTTCTCTACCATAAGCCGTCTCCAAAGGCGTTTCAGAGAATTTGGCAGTACATCCAACCGGCCTCACAACCGCAGACCACGTGTAACCACACCAGCCCAGGACCTCCACATCCAGCATCTTCACCTCCAAGATCGTCTGAGACAACAATCGGTTTGCATAACCAAAGAATTTCTGCACAAACTGTCAGAAACCGTCTCAGGGAAGCTCATCTGCATGCTCGTTGTCAAGGAGGAGACAAATTGTTGAATAAAGTCATTATTTTTGTTTTCTTTGCGCACAAAAAGTATTCTCGTATAGCTTCGTAAAACTGCGGTTGAACTACTGATGTCACATGGATTGTTTTAACGATGTCCTTACTAAGTTTCTGGACCTTGATCGTGTTAGGATCCTTGCTGTCTATGGGAGCGTCAGACAGCTCTCGGAATTCATCAAAAATATCTTAATTTGTGTTCCTGAGAATGAATGAAAGTCTTACAGGTTTGGAACGACATGAGGGTGAGTAATTAATGACAGAATTTTTATTTTTGGGTGAACTATCCCTTTAATCTAAACTGTTAAAAGACTTTTAATTTTACTTCCCCTCCAGTATTGCTTTTGACTTATTTCTTCATTTTTTTAATTACTTGTAATCATCCATCATTATGGATGACATGGCACATATACACTGGGGTCTGAAACTATTAGTCCACATTGATTGAAAATCTCATTCATACCTGGAAATAAACAGTTTTGGGTTTAAAAAAAAACAAAAAACAAACTAATACTAAAAAACAAAAACAAACAAATACTACTACTACTAATAATAATAATTTGTATTTTAATTATTTGATGGTACTTTTTGTTTATAATGGAAGTATTTTAATTTGCTTGTTTTTAATTTATTTCTCATTTTATATTTATTTTGTTTGTTTTATTTAGATTGTTTAAGTCTTATTATTAAAATGATTTATTTTGCATTTTAATAAATACAATTTGTTACAATTAGTGTTACAATTGTATAACAATTAACTTTTGAACCGTACCGTACTAAAAAAAGTTTCAAAGTGCATTCAATTCGTCATTATGTGACCAAAACTAGATTTTCAACACTTGTTTTTTTAGCTTATGATATCATATTCCTTTTAATAGTTGAGCGTTTTTGTTCTCTGTTTTGATCAGTAAATCCTGTGTACTGTTGACTACAATGGATCATAGCCTCCCTCTTGCATTTGGATTCCCGTTGATGTTTGTTTGTGCTCGGCTCAACTTGTGTAAGAGCGTAATGGTGTCAAGAAGCTATTTAGCCACAAATGAAGGTAAAAGCACAACCAATAGTGGAAATGTTTGCCAAATGAAGCCACTGCTCTCATGTGAGAGGACATGTATATCTGTCAGGACTTAAATTGTTTATACAAAACCTGTTTGTGTCTTTTCAATCATACCTCATGCAGAAGAGTGTCGCTTTGAAGCTCTTAGGGTTCAGGGACAATAAAATCAAAATCCACAGGCAGTACAACGCATTACAGGAAAAAGTAGTAAAGCCTGGTGGATTCGATGCAAAAGTTTGTGACTTCCATTTGATTTGTCAAGCCTCCCGTGAGGAAAGGCAGCCTGCATGATCTGTAGTCATCTATTTATCCGTCTGTGGGAAGTGAGAGGTAGACTCATTAAATCCCACACTGCAGGATGTTCTAATTCCGTTCTCTCATTTACGTCGATGACTCAAATTTTGGATGGACTTCAAGAAAGTGTATCTGTAAATGTGGCAGTTGGGAGACCATTAGTAGTACAGCAGTAACAAGCCCGTGCAAACTGTAGCCCTCAATCTTTCTTGTTTTGAAGAACCACAAACATTAAAGCTTGATGCTTATTTTTATGCAAGTTCACAATATCCATTAATTGAAAAAAATCTCACTGCTGTACACTAATGACTCATCTTGGATTGTAATAAATGTATTTCAGGTGCAGTGTATTGTGCTGCCCGCTTTTGCAATTACTTGAATCTTTGTTCAGGCTGGATTGGTGTATCTCATTGTTCTATCCCTAATCAGATATTTTTTAATGAAAAACTAAATGAAGATACATTAAAAACAAGATAAATCTACCAAAAAGGTATTAAGACTTGTTTTCAGAAAAAGTGTCTTGAATAACTTATAAAAGTATTTGGGAATTATATAAAATATTTATTTGCCATGTTTTTGAAAGAAATTAACATTTTATTCAGTAAGCATGCAATGGATATATCTAAAGTGACAGTAAAGACAAGACCAGGTTTGTTTCAAATAGATTCTGTTTCGTTTGACATTTCTGTTCATCTAAGAATTCTGACCGAAAAAAAAAAAGTAGTACAACCGTTTTCACAATAATATTAAGCGGCAAAACTGTTGTCAGGATTGATAATATTAAGACATGTTTCTTGAGTAACAAATCAGCATATTAGAATGATTTCAGAATAATCATGTGACACTGAAGACTGGAGTAGGCCTAATGCTGAAAATTCAGCTTTCATCACAGGAATAAATTGCATTTTATTAATATATTTTAAATTATTTTAAATGTACTGTATTTTTTTCAGTATTACTGTATTTTTGATCAAATAAATAAGAGGCTTCTTTAAAACTTGCTGTTTACAATTTGGATATAACATGCTTAGAAATGAGGTCAACCGCACAGAGACACATTAAGGACTCACAGCGAGTACAACCTTTACCATGCGCATGAGAAATGACCATTCCCAAATATGACATGAAACCCATGTGCATTTATTCTGACATATTGATTCTTGAAGTGTACAGTGCTTAAACTGCTCATAATAGTCTCTGAAGGATAACTGACTCCAAACATTTCCCTTTGTATTTGTAACTCTATTAATGAAAAAATATCCCCAGTAGTGTTGAATGATATGAACTGTGTCCTCTTCTTAATGAAATAATGAGCTCTCCTGAGATCCGGGAGTCCCTGCCCTGCTCGTTGGCTTTGTGTCTGAGGAACAATGCAGAGCAGTTCTTGGCCATACAGAACGCTATCTGATCGTCTCTTGATGGATGACTTTCTCTAGCCAAATCCTCAGGGGAGCTGAGAACATAATGTAGGGCCTGGATAGTCCATGTATCGCACTGTAGCTCATTGCTGCTGGACTGAGGATAGTCAGTCACTGACCTGAGAGAAAATGTCATAATGAGTAATGCAATGCGTAAAAAAAAGGTTTACCCTCATGTTGTGTTCTGTTCATTTTGGCCCGGAGAGGATGCTTGTTAATGTTATCGCACTGGACTAAAACTTACTGACTTGACTCATACAGCTTTTAGCCCCCCAGAAATGGTGATAATTTTTGTACTTTTTATTTTTTTCTCCTGCCTTGTTACACTTGTGGTGATCCCAGTCAAAAATGACCAGCCTACAAAAAATAACGACTCATAAATTCTTGTTATCTTGTTATTGCTAAGTGCTGGATTCAATCATTTTTTCATCTTGATTTCTTTTAATTAGCACAGGTTTTGTATTTTTTTGGAACTGACTGATCGAAGGCCTCATTGATCTGAGCTTATACACCTCAGTTTTTAAGTGATAATTGCCAAAATTATACACAAATAATGCTTGTTTTCACTCAAAAACTGAGGTGCATCAATGAGGCCTTCGATCATTCAGTCCCCCCCCCCAATATTAATTTAAATAAAATGTCGACAGGACTGAATTCAAGATTTGGTGATAATATAGCATGAGAGATTTGCAAGCAGTTTGGTTATTTTTGACGCAGAACACCAAACTAAGTATAGGATTTTCAGCACAGAAGAAAGGTTAAAGACCTAAAAAGTGTTTTTTTTTTTTTTTTTTTAAATCATTTACTCAACTTCTTGTCCTTGCAAACTTTTGACTTTGTTTCTTTTGTGGATTTTTTTTTTTTTTTTTTTTTTTTCTGGATTCCGTTTTTTCCCCCATTTAAGTTCTTCTATACTCTGCTTTAATGGTGAAAATAATAATAATATTCAAAAAGCATGTCTAATTAATTGAGATCATGAAACTTTTTTAAACCATTTAACAGCAATTTATTAAAAGTTAATTTTTTTTTTGTTTTCTAAAATAACTTTCAGGATTCCATTTTAATGGTTTCATTTAATTTTAATAATCAAAAGCATCTCTAATTAATTGATTTTATAAAGTAAATATTTATAAATATTTAGATTTTTTTTCAGAAATACTGTTATGTATTTACATTTTTCTGGTAAATACATAACAATACATACAATAAATACATACATAAGGTTTCCTTAAAAATTATGTTTTATTATTAATAATATATTAATAGTAGTAGTAGTAATAGTAGTAGTAGTAGTATATAATAATAATAATAATAATAGTTTTTCTCAAAAGAAAAAGTAAAGTGCTCATGAACCGACTCTCAGAGCAGTTCTAGAGGTTATGTTTACTTGCAGAACATGCAGGATTCGTATTTATTAGTATTTTTACGGTTTAATATTCATGGACACTAGTCCGTATCGCATTTTGATTTAAGTGTACTAACCTACTTTTGATTTATTCATCCAAAATTTGGCAAATTCCGCATTATATAGTAAATTCAATTCTTATGAATGGATTACGCGATTCTGTCTGCATTTTCCACATTGTGGAAATCATAGGGCCCTATTAATTATGATCTTTGCATTAGTGAGTTGAGAATCATATTAGTCTGAATGATTCATTCATAAATGGTTCATTGCACCAAATCAACTGTGAATTTAAAAGATCTGACTTAAATTGATATATTTATGATACTTTTATCGTGTTTATTTGACATACCTAGCTTTAGATGCCTTGTTGTTCTCTTTCACTTCCATTATAATAAAACAAGTAGGATATTTTAGAAATATGCTCCACGGGTGAAGGTAAGATATATATATGTATATATGTATATATGTGTGTGTATATATATATATGCGTGTGTGTGTGTGTGTCTTTTGTTATATCTTAAAAATGCTAATTTGGTAATTATGAAAGGCACAAGGGTTAATGTGTAAAGTGAATCACAAATTCTGTTTAATTAAGGTTAAATGTATCTTTGTCTCTTTAAAATGAATGACTAACATTTTATGGGCCAGTCACAGATGTGTGCTCGTTAAAGATAGCATTCTTTGAGTGATTCATTTTATGATTCACACTGTTTTAATGCCAGTTGTGATCCACCCACACGTAGCATTGCAGGTTTAGATCTTCACACCTAACACTTGCAAAGACGCACACACCCATCATCATGAGGAGATTACAAATCAGAGGCTGTTTTCTTACTTCAGATGAAAAAAAAATGCTCTATGCATGGAGTGGGCATACTTATCAAATATTATATCAAAATATGAGTAATTTCATATCATGGTAATGTTATATATCAGAGTGTAGTTATTTTTGCTTTTGGAAATTCAACAATGATTTTTATGTATTAGATAATCGTATAGTAATATAACATATTTTTGGACAATGCAGTGAATTTAATTGATTGATTGATTGTTATGGCTCAGTGGTGTACCACAGTTCTTGGGAGCTCCGCCCACAAGTAGTGATGACATGCAGAAGTGTTCAAAAAACTTCCTTGTTTTTTATTTGAGGTCATTTTGCCTTCATTTTGCATTTATGCATTTGGTAGATGCTTCTAGTCAAAGCGACTTAAATTACATTTATATTTGCAAATGTATTTTGCTATTTCTTTGCATTGGTGTTGTTATCGCTTCTGTGCATTTAAAAAAAAAGGAAAGATTAATTATAATTGTACTGTATTCTTGCTGTAGATCCTCTGATAACTCAAAGTTAGTCTTGCAACATGGATTTTATTTTGTAGGTGAGTGATAACAGCATCAGACTTTGGGCTGAAAGGAAATCGTCATTGCTGTGTTCAGTGCATAAACTGCACAGCACTGCTAATTATGGCTTTACCTTTTCTTGGTTATAGATCTCATGACTTCAGTTTGTGACCATATTGATTTTATCATTTTCCTCTGCTGCAGTCCCCACAAAGTGTACTTTATGAATGTGATTACATGATACTGTTACTGTAATATTGCAGACAGTCAGTGCACTAGTTGGCAAAGGCAGCTTTCCACCTCGGTGAATTTTCCCATGAGCCTCCAAACAATAGAGGATGAGTAGGAGGGACAAACATTATAATGACGATGGTGCTAATCTAATTGTGCTGGCTGGCAGGAACACTATAAGAAACTGGCTCATTTTTCACAGTGTTTGCCCAGACAATGTCTGGAGTGGCTGTAGTAAACAAATCTACGTCTATGACACATTTAGAGACGAGAACAGAAGCTACATTCTTCCCTTGCTGGGTATTGCCAAAAGTCTTCATTTATAAGAGAGCTGGGAGAATCAAGGAGGTCTGAAATAACTCCTTGGTTTCATAGATCCCGCATAAGTACACAATGTGGTTGTCATCTTTGCTCTTGAGCACTCATGCAATTTTATCCAATCAGCTAAGCTATAAATGCTATTTGAGTACTTTGAATATCATAAGACCCACTTTTTGGGTTGCAGGTGTGGAAAATGCAATGCAATAAAAAATCAAGTAACCACATACACTGAAAAAAATTGATGTAGGATTTTCACTCAGAAGTTGCTAGTGAATTTTGCAAACAGTTACAAAGAAATGGTAAATGTGAAATTTTGTTGAAGCTGAAAAACTAAAATGCTTTTTTCTTAGCATTGCATACTACATCTTACCAAAACACACTCCAGTAATCTTTGTTTTATTGACACCTTTGAAAAATCTTTTTTATTTATTCTTATTTTTGCAGTGCATGTTAAGCAATTCAAAGCATGACCCATTTTCCAAAAGCATTGTTTCTCATCTGTTGAGATCTATTTTTGGGTTGTAGGTATGGAAAATGCAGTATATTAAAATGCAACTAACCACATACATTGAACAAATTGTTCCAGGATTTATTTAAAAATAATTTTCACTCAGAAATTGCTAGTGAATTTTACAAACAATTACAAAGAAATGATAAATAATGCATTGTTGGAAAAAACAAACAAACAAAACAAAAAAAAAAAACATGGAAATGTTGAAAAAAGTGCATTTTCTTGCAATTTTTATTTTATTTTATTGTTTTAACCAATCCGAATTATGGTAGAACATTGTTTTTCTCATCTTTTGAGACCCATTTTAGGGGTTGCAGGTGGAAAATGGAATGTAATAAAATACAACAAAACACATGCTTGTAAACACTTTTTTTTATGCAGAAAAAGTAAAGCTAAATTTCTCAACTAATTACTGTTGAGAAACTGTTCGTAACATTAAATTAAACGTTTTTTTTTTTTTAAAGTAGAAAGAGTATGTTTCTTGTAAAACACTCTAATAATATTTGTTTTATTTACGACTTAAGATATTTTTTTAGCTTGTGCATTTAGAATTAATAAAAAATGCTGTGTGAATTTTACACTTTGTAGAAGCTAGCAGAGTTAGGCAATTCCTCAAACCATGAGCAAACCTACATTATGTAAAAGAAAATATGTCCATACAAATATGGGTTAGGATTAGTGCAGTGTTGGATCACTACATAATTTCCAATGAAAAATCTCGGTTCTGAGGCAAAACCATCTGAGAACCACTCTGGTAGAACTTTAATTAAAAGTAGACTTTTCCTCCTCCCTCTCTCTCTGTCAGAAGGCTTTTCCTTCCATTGAGCAGGCTTCCTTTCTTTGTAAAAGTAGATGAGAGTCGCCAGTCTTTTGGAACCACAGTCAGGGCCACTCATTTGTTTGTGTGCCAGAGGAGAGAAAGCCATAATTTTACTCTGTCTATGAGAAGAGGTTGCTTTTGATGATGTGACGTGTGTGTGGCGGCGGGAAGCCGAGGGACGGATGCATAATGTCGAAGATGAATAAGCAAATGCGTAAATCGATGAACTCAGGCCTCGGTTCTCTTTATGAAGCTTGTCGTAAAGCCATCATTTAGGATTTGTGTCGGCATAAACAACCTGTCGTGGCTTTTTATGGGAGGTATGGAGGAATGGAAAGTGCCTATATTGCAGAGACAATTTTGCGGATGACCTTTAGTTTAGTGGCTGTCAATTTATCCTGCTGAGTGAAAAAGCAAAAAGGAAAAAAAATGTAAGAGCAAATGCTCTCTGACAAGGCCGGTTTTCAGAGCAATCCAGAATGTGTTTAGAGATATCGGTCATTTAGCCGAAGTAACTGTTTCAGGTTGCTGCTGATGGACTGCCCTCTCTCGACTTCGCCTTTCAAGAATATTCTCAGGAGGGACCAGCCACATTATTACTACAAATTTAGGCAGCCTGGATAAAACACCTAGTGTGGTTTGCAGGAGTGGGGGAGAAATGTCAGTGTTGCGTCTATATTGTTATTTTTGTTACTTTTCAGTTTTGCCATGGCGAAATGGGCTCATTGAGAGGGTGTGCACTTGTCCCGTAGCATAGCTGATGGAGAGCCAGACATTTATGGACCCCCAGGCCACTGTTAGGCTTGGGAATTATGAAACTCATAAAACCAGCTTGACTCCGGCAGCTAGGCAGACATAATGAAAGGAGGGCCTTGAGACAGAGAAATCACCAGTCCGAGTTTGGAAATGTCACCCAGACTTACGATATGATCAAGAGGACTGTCTCTGGTGCCCAAGGTGTCCTCTAAATTGAGCACTCTGCATATAGAACACCATGATAAGACGATGACCGATAGAAGCATTTAACATTTCTATACATGCTGCTACAGTTTTTGCTTGGTCATCAGAATAATTCACTTATACATCCTCTTATCATTTATTCACCTTCATGTTGTTATATGACATTCATCCATGGATCATGCAATGCAATAATATTTATTTTCCATATTTTGGAGCTTCAGAAAGGTTTCAAAAGTAATCGACTTGAGTCATATGCAACCTGGCATTTACATACCTGGGTGCACTTTTTAGCGTGACATGAAATACGTACCAATAAGTACATATCACTGCAGTTTCCAAAATAAATGAACACTTTCACACAAATTTACAGAGTTGCAATTAATAAAGCGTAATTTTCGCACAATTACTTGAAGAATATCATGCTATGACTTCAAAACAATATTAATATACTGGAAGATTTGAAAACTGAAGCTTTTGAACATTAGCATCCAGCTTCATATCTGTGGGTTTTCATAGATGATGAATTTGTTCGGTAGCTCACGGAGTACAGAGATGGACTTAGAAGACGAGAAGCACTGGTTCATATACCGTGTAACTACGGTTCGACAAAGCAGTTAAAATCTGCGTAAAAGGAAGTTCAAACCTTTAGCGACAGTCCCCGGATATTTGAATTCTGAACCGTCGCAATACATATCTGAAGCAACGTAATAAAAAAACAGCAATACGTACCAATATCTACGTAATAAATACGTGCCAGGGTTCACATATTGAACCTGTGTTTTAGCGCCACTCAGTGGACATTTCTATTTGAAACTGCGGTGAAATGTGCAGCAAGGTACGTAAAATGGTGTCGCATAAAAAGTGCGCAGAGGTACGTATTTTTATGAGACAAGGTAGGTCATATGGTAGCTTTGTGTGATGAACATCAAAAAATTAGATGTTATTTCTTCAAAATGCTGAGATCTACCTCAGCTCTCCTTGGTTGCAATAAACGATTTGTTCTTTTGAGTCAGATCTTTTAACCAGATCTTTTTCTGTGATTTATTCGCAATTCAAACTGATCTGGTTCTCAGGTTCAATTCACTGACTCAATGACTCAATGTCTCAGCAGTTGAAGCTCACTAGAGGGGAAGATTATTAGTGAATTTCAGTGTTTCTCACAAAACCCTATTTTATGACTTCAGAAGACTTTGAATACAGCACACGGGCTTTTTATGATAATTTTATGGTATTTTGGGTCCATTATGAAGCTTGAAAGCTCTGGTCCTTATTCATTGTAATTGCTTTGATTCAAAAACGACCAGCACAGCCCTCAGTACCTTGAAAGCAAGGAAATCTTACTGGTTTGAAACAACATGATGGTGAGAAAATGATCACAGACAGTGTAATTCTTCTGTAGCTGGACAGACGGATTACATTGTCCTAAATGTGACTTTTTAAAATGTTTTATTTTATTCATTGATATAGTGAAATGTTAATATTTTAATGCATTAAAATATTGATATATTTTAACATTAATTATTATTTTGTTTTTAACCCAGGGTCTCCTTGCTAAATGAAACTTACGCCACTAGATCTCACATCTTACACTTCTTACCCTGGAGTGCCAAATTATTCTAGACTGCCACTGAAATGACTAGTGATTATTTTATGAAGACAAAATTGTGTTATGAGTATTACATTTAACACTACAAGGGAACACTGTGGTAGAAAATCTAATACCTTTACTGGGCAAAAGTTGGCAGGAAAAGAGGTTTACATTAGAAATGTCCAATTAAAAGATAAAAGGTTTTGAGGATTTGATCGGCACAGAGAAAATAAATTTTATGCTTTTCATGTTGTAAGCGGAAATTGGTAAAGGACAGATGGGTTTTCCCATTGAAGTTGGGAAAGAGCACAGTTTTAGTGTAATTGAAGTTTTAATGACAGGTCCACGATCTTTGATCTGGAAGCCAGACCCTTGGAAGAGCAGGCCGAGGAGATCAAGGTAAATTCGGTGGAGGGAGAGGATGCTCCGAGATCACCAATAGCAAGCGAGAACAGAAAGAATCATTAAATCACCCAGCTGTTAACAGGATGGAACAGAAACGCCATCTCCAATAACAGTCTGCCTTCTGACGCTTAACACCCATGTTTACACCTGGCCTAGCAGCAGGATGTAATGAAAGCTAAGTGTTGCGGCATATGTGTCAAACTCTGCTGTTTCCCCTGGTGTATTGTTGGAGAATAGGTTTTAAAAAATCCTCCTTCCTCTCCTGTGGACAGATAAGAAAGCAAGCAGATAGGTGGTGGCTTCCAACAGAGGATCAATTTTAAACTGATGCACTATAGTTCATCTTCAGCTTGCCACGAGGAACTGCCTGAGCATAAAGTGGGTATTGGTGAAATCTTTATGAGCGTATCGGTCATTTGTGATTCGATAATTAGGACCCAAGCACCCAAAGTTTTCTTCTTATTTTCTTGCCTATTCCAAATAGCAGCCCCTAGAACCATATGGCAATCTAATTTGATCTCTAATGTTTGCTAACGTGTATCTTAACCAAATGTATTCTTGAGGCAGTGCTGCATAATTGTTATTAAATATTTTTGATAAATATCATACAATTTGCATGTAGCATCAACGAATAAACAGTGACTCGACATGAGTTCATATCTTTGCAATGCTTCATTGCATGCGTAATGAGCTACTGTCACTATGGCATTATGAACAATTTGTACTGTAAATAAGGTCTAGATTCATGCTGTTTTGCTTGATGTGTGTTTAGAAATATTTAGAATACTATAATTAATTTTTAGAGTCCCCCTCCGACACACACAATTTTTCCACCATTTTGAGTCAATTGGTTATAATAGTTAACTAAAACGTATTATTTAAAAAATATTTTCATTACTTAGAATAAAATAAGATATATATATATATATATATATATGTATATGTATATGTATATTTATTATGTATATATAAAAACACACATACAGCATATATTTTGCAAATATTTACATGTATTTATGTAGCAGAGGCCAGTGGGTAAGAGCTGTGCAGGTAAAACCTCACTCCCCTGATCTCAAGAGGTGCTCTCGCGATTGATGCTAGGGGTCATGGCCTTTAGCCTCCTTGATAGAGCACCTGCCTCCCATGCCGGAGACCGCAGTTCAATAAATTATATCATATATGAATATATTTGTGACCCTGGACCACAAAACCAGTCATAAGGGTCAATGTTTCGAAATTGATATTTATACAACATCTGAAAGCTGAATAAATAAGCTTTCCATTGATTTATGGTTTGTTAGGATAGGACAACATTTGGCCGAGATACTGATATTTGAAAATCTGGAATCTGAGGGTGCAAAAAAAAAAAAAAAAAAATTCAAAATATTGAGAATATTGCCTTTAAAGTGTCCAAATTAAGTTCTTAGCAATACATGTTACTAATCAAAAATTAAGTTTTGATATATTTACAGTAGGAAATTTACAAAATATCTTCATGGAACATGATCTTAAGACTGCTTTTGTGGTCCAGGGGTCACATTTAATAAAATAAATGTAACTTTTTAAAAAACTTTTTTTAAAATTTTTTATAACTATACACATGCATGTGTGTGTATTTATATACATAATAAATATGCATAGTACACACACACATATAATGTAAACAAAAACTTTTATTTTGGAATGCGATTAATTGTTTGACAGCACTAATAAAAAAATAAAATAAAAATAAAAATAAAATTAAAACTGATTTGATTTCTTGCCAAGCCGAAATATCTCGTTGTTTAGTTACTTGATGTAATAAAAAAAAAAACTAACTAAAACT
This sequence comes from Acrossocheilus fasciatus, assembly GCA_036784905.1. NCBI lineage: Eukaryota > Metazoa > Chordata > Actinopteri > Cypriniformes > Cyprinidae > Acrossocheilus > Acrossocheilus fasciatus. The sequence goes on along the minus strand of CM071954.1, from coordinate 7,543,871 downwards.
GAATTCAAGTTTAATGAATAATATATACATATACACAGCAAGCATTTATTATTGCTCAAAGCAGACAACTTTACTAGACACCAGTGTTTAATTTGTAAATTATGAGGTCCTGGAACAAGAGCACCTGTTCAACAGTGCAAGTATGCAGTCTGACGGGATGCAACAAAACTAAATTGCTCCCATTAAAGTCAATAAAGCTGTCTACATCATGAACTTTGTGCTCTTATGGTTCAGACAGCTTTTTTGATTATGGGAGCATGCCGATGCATCACTTGCAATGTAGATAATAGCGTATAACAGGTGCACTTCCCAATCATTAATATTGCATTATGGTAAATGAATGCGTAAATAAATAACGTTGATAGCAAAGCTTCCTTTTAAGGCATATAAGGTAGGGAATCCATTTAAATAGGTGCCCGATTCAGCTTGTTGACTGCTAGACATCAGGTAAACATCACTTCATTGCTGAAAGTCAAGATGATGTGGTCAGGTCTACAACAGGTAAACACATAGATGCACTTGGCATTTAAGCTGTAGTAGGTTTAATAGCTTCTCTAAAGTGTGATAGGTGAGTTTGATGTCCAGACTGCCATGTTTGAGGACATCTGAATGCTAAAGGCCATGTCTCTGAAGTGCTCTGTGCTGTATGATAAAAATCTCTTATTTAGACTCGATTCAGAAGAGTCATTCATGGATGAGTCATATGGCACAAAGAAACCAAGCTGTGTTTTTTGTGTCAAGCTTCAGAAGTGTTATTGTACAGCCAAAGCCTATTCTGTTATTTCAGTCTTATTTTTGTTGTGACTTCACAGAACATTTCCACAGTTTTTGCTCAAGACAAAAAGTAATTTAACTCATGTTGACCTTTTCTGTCCAGCTGTTGGGCCTTTTGGCACAATGGGAGCCATATGCTACTATATGATTTTTAATGGCTTTTCAGCAAAATGTAAGCAGTAAATTATTATTATTATTTACAACATAGTTTAGCATTGCCTGTAATGTATACTGTTTTTTTTTTTTTTTTTGAGTTTCCAGCAAATATAGATATCACTTAAGGTTCAATTAATAATAATAATAAAAAAATAAAATAAAGAAAAACTGTGTATTTGTACTTAATAATAAATGTACCACTGGTATTTTATACAATAAATGTTATAAACCTATTGTTAATTGTTAAGTTAATAATACCTAAAAACAAATGTGACCTTATTGTAAAGTGTTTCCAAAATATGAAATTGTAATTTTAGTGCAGAGTAGTGTTTTAGTATTATTTGCAGTATGTTATAGTATTTTTATAAGTTTCATTTTAATTTTAGTTTAAGTTTTAGTAATTTTATTTTTTGTCATTTGCCTATAATAACAATGGCAAAAACATAAAAGGGCTAAAACTTAAATTATTTTTAACTGTTCATTTATTTTTATTTCAGTTTTAGCAATTTTAGTACTTCATCTTCAACTTATTTATTTTAGTTAGTTGCCAAGACAACATTTCTAGTTTTTAAGTTGAAATTTTCATCTAATATTTTATTTCAATTACCAAAAACAATTTTTGGTAGTTTTAGAATTAGTTAAAAATAACAGCACTGGTTTGTATGGAAGTTTGTTTCTGCCACTAAATAAAAGGTAAAAAAGGCAATTGCTATTTTTTTTCTCTCTCAGAATGGCGAGGTCATATCTCACAATTCTTAGTTTATTTCTCACAATTGTGAGAGTCTTTAGGCAACAGAAACATAATGGGGAAAAAAGACAAGCAGCCAAAGAATACATAGCCATCTGCAAAACCCAGGTGCTGCTCCAAAACGTGGCCACCATCTTTGCTTACCATCCACTTTGACAGAAATGTCTTCTCAGAAAAACAAGAAGTAGAAATGACACACTTTTAAAAGGCAAACCTCATACAGAATACACAAAGCTCTCAAAACCATAGTTGTTCTCTTACCATGAATTATCAGTCTCAGGGTGGCTGGCCTGCTCATGTCTTTCTTGATGCTTCATTGCAGTTGCCTTTAAAACACAAATACAAAAAAATGCAGTAAATTTTAAATTCCATTAAAAACTATAACAAACTAATTCTAAAACTAGAAAGCGCAGCTAGCCATAAAACTAGTTTAACCTAGCAAACATAGGATTTTATTTTCTCAGGCTACTGGCCAACATTAACTATTAACACCTGAACTAAATTTCACATTAGTTAACCTAATGTTAATATAAGATAAGCGTTGCTCGTTAAAAACAATTTTAATTAGGTAACTTAATTCAATAAGCTGACAAAAGTTGTTTGAAATGACAGCGCAGTTTACCATAGTAAAGTTCTGTAGCCGCCATGTTGACAAGTAAATGATTAAACTGGTGTGCAAAAATCTGACACAAACACACAGACAAATGTAGCCTACACATATTTTTACCTTGCTTGTTGTCTCGTAAGGTGCATCGACACACAGCGTAGATGTTCTCCGGAGCTCTCCCACTCTTGCGGTTCATCTGTTGACTCAAAACAGTATAGTTGTGGAAGCACAACCCTTGTGACAACTTCCTGTGTGACAACTTGCCCCTGTCACCCATATAACAGGCCCCAGCCAAAGATTTATTTATTTTTTTTTATTGTAAATATCATGCTTAATTGAAGGAATCATTACATTCAAGCTTGCATTCAGCTGTTATAGTGCATTTTAAAACACCATCAATGGGCAGAATTCTTTTTATCATATTCTTGTTTGTTCATGTCCTCCCCTGTGGCGTGTGGGAATGTAGATCCTGGTCATGCTGACAGATGAGTTGTTTTCCTCACAGAATGCCTGTGAATTCAAATACTACTGATTTTTTTTGCGGTATAGACAGACAAATTGCCCTTTGATATAGGCTATCCACTCGCTCACCTCTCATTACAAGTACTCTCGAGTGCTTATTAATTCAATACCTGGACCCTTAACAGGGGAAAAGGGAGCTGAGATGCTTTGAGAACCAACTCCATTACTGCATTCGGCCCATTTTTCTTCATAAAAGCGGTTTACAGGTTTGAAAAATGCATGCTTTTATTGCTGCAGAAAAGTGCATCTTTCTGTCTACAAAACAAAGGCTGAGTCTGAAAGAATGGTTTTTGTGTTTCTATAAAAAGACATTAGGGCGGAAAGGTTGATGACCCATTTTAGCAAGGGTTGGGTGTCGTATGTTGGATATAAGGGTACCAACGGCCCCGTGAGATAGAGAGAGGGCACTAAGATGAATTGCTGTGATAAAACCGTCTCTCTTCTTAAGAAACGCAAACAGAGGAGGAGCTTTTAAAGCCTCTGATGGTGAGGATTTTCCTCACATTAAAAAGAGACGGATCGCTCTGGAATGAATGGTGTTGGGAAGAGATAAGCCAGCCTGGCTTTTGATGGATATCTTTTGGCATGAAAAGGTAGAGAGGAGAGAGTTTTCAAAACCGATGTCAGTGACCTTTTAAGTCACATTAGGTCAAGAGTAAAATGCTGCCGACTCAGATTGATCAGTGTGTTATGTGAGACATCGTTTCATTGACGAATAGTCAATATAATTGTGGTCAGTACTACAGCAGGCCAACACCAAGATGTACTTGACATTTAAGCTGTAGTAGTAGGTTTAATAGCGAGTTTGATGTCCAGACTAACGTATTTGGGGACATGTGAATGCTAAAGGCCATGGCATTATGGTGTTTTTTGAGGCATGTCTTTCTGAAGTGTTCTGTTCTGTGAGGTGGAAATCTCTTATTTAGAGTCAATTCAGAAAACAGGATAGATTTATTTTTGGCTTTTTTCACACTGCACTGAATTTAATATTAATATTTTTAATCTGACAGTCGGGTCAGATTAAATAAGAAATATAGTGCAACACTGTCTCAGCTGCTTTTTTCTAGAAGTATTTTTCCAATTAATGTTTCCCTATATGGATTTAAATTAGACTTGAATAAGAAGCTATAAGATTTGAACCAAACTAACTAGCTACGAGGTAAATTACAACTTTACAAACTTTGATTTGAATAAAAAAAAAGTACATTCAAAAAATTAAAACATACAGTATTTAAAAGTACTTGAATATATGTAACCCAACTGTTAATATAAAATATTTATTTAAATACTGTAAGATATTGATTCTAGTTCATTTATTATGCAGTTAATTGAAGCTAAAGCTGAGTGTATTGCATTGTGGAATCTGTTACTCAGTTTAGAGTGCTGTTGCTCACTGAGGTAAGTAATATACCAACCACACTGTTGTATACACTAGTTTTAATAGTGTAGTTACATGCTGTTTTGAACTGTGCAGCTAAAGCACATAAAGTGACAGCATTACTGTTTTGGCTTCATTGTGTATGACATTAAATGGTGCCCTGAACATTTTTGCATTTCCAGAAATCAGATTTTCTGTAAAAATTGGTTTTCACGCTTTATTTGCTGCTGAGACTACAAAGCAACTAAACAAATCTGAAAAACTGATTTGCCATATGCCATGAAATTTGGCTGTCTGTCTGAATTACAGCCATCTTGAGCTTATAATGCCGCAGAAACAAAACACATTTAATTAGTAAAAAGTTGCTGAGGTGATTATGTCCTCAGATGAGCAATGTAAGTGCCCTTAACTAGCCTGCCTCTATTTTAAGTTTAGTTCTTCCAAATGAGTAATGAAGCCTGTGCTGCAACTGGACATTGTGCTGTATTGTATGAGCTTCCCGTGTTCCTTTGGGGCCTCTGTGTTGTAATGGAAAGTTGCTCAGCCAGCACAAACCCAAGCCCAACTGCCTCACCTCTATGGCCAGATGCCACTGTGCCCTGGAGGAACCGTGCTCAGCATCTTGGACAGTGCATCTTCATTCTTGTGTACTTATGATTACACTGCTAAAAATCAAGGTCGGCGATCGAAGAAGCAGAAGGGCCCACAAAATATCGATGTGGTGGTAATGCATTGCGTTATGGTGTTAAGATTGATCTAGCGTTTACGTACGTTGTTCAGGTCTGTCGGTACCAACACACGGCGTCCTTCATCTACTTTGATTGCTTCACAGCTTAATTGGCCGAGATGGGTTCTGATGGCTTTTTAAATGAACTGCAAAATATCTCCATCCTCGTTACCCCTGGAGGTTCAACATGACGAATGACAGAGTTCTTGAAGTGGAAGAAAGCACCCCCCAAACTGCAGTTTCATCCATCAGAACAGGCCCTGCTGGATTCTCTTCAAAAAACGGACAGCCGCAGTTGCTGCATTGATCTGTCTGTGTCTCCACTCAACACTTGTGTATCGATTGCAAGCAGAACGGCTGAGATATGAGTTTTCTTTGTACCGCTGCAATGCAAGAGCTGCTCAGCAGCATAAGCATGAAATCAAAGACTGGGTTATTATATTTATCTGCACGGGGAGTATGGAGTCGTTAAAATACAAAAGACTTATGTGGGCTATGATCTAAATCAGGAGTTTTTTTTGCCAAGGACCCCCAATTATTATGATCCCCCTTTGAGGGACCCAATTCCTAATGTATATAATGTTTATAATATGTATTTGACATTTTTCTACTCCTATTGTAGTAGTATGATATTGTGTAAGAAAAAAAAATCTATATATATTTAAGAAATTAATACTTTTATTTAGCAAAGTTACATCAAAAAGTGACTGTAAAGGCATTCTATAATTTTAAAATATTTCAATTATTACTGCTAAAAATGTACATTTGCCATCACTAGAATTAATTCATTTTAAAATATATGAAATGGAAAACAGTTATTGTAATACTACTGTGTTCATTGTATTTTAAACTTCATTTAAAAAACAAAACAAAACACAAATATCAACCCCAAACTTTTCCCAGACTCATTTTGAAAACTTCTGATCAATGTGACCGGAGAAAATGTGGAGGAAGTATAAAGTTTAGAGGCCAGCACTTTCAGTTAGACTTTGAGTACTCAAATGCCACCATTTCCTGTAGTCTAATATGAGAAAAGTGCACCGTAGACACAATTTATGGCAGTGTACTATGTACTTACTCAGGCAAGGACGTTCTCTAATTAACTATCCAGTTATGTAGCGGACGAACAGACAATTTATTATGTGGTGTCTGTATACTAGACTATATGACGACACCTCATGCGGTGCTTTTCACAAGGATGATATTTCTTATAAATTAAGGTCATTCTTCTACTGCTTCTCACTGCAGGTCTGGGCTAATGTGCTAAGAAAAGGCAAAAGGTTATTCATGAATCAGATATAGATCACTTCACGTCTAATTAAGATTAAAGAATGCGATCTCTTCTGACTGCATTGAAACAATATTTACACTGCATCTTTATGTTAGTTCCTTTGCATTATTCATGAGTATTATGGAGACATAAATTGATGCAATGAAAAAGTAATGACGCGGCAAGAGTATGGTGTTTTTTTAAAACCCGCTTTGATGTATTTTTGCAATTTTGAGCTGTATGTACACTACATACGTTTCTGTAATCTGGTTTTCTGCTTGTTCACCACCAGGTAATTTTTCTAAAGGCACAATGCTCAAAGCAAGCCAGATGGCTGAGGACAAGTTTGCATGTCTACTTGAAAGTGATTTGTGTCATTTTTCTTTTAATGTTAAAATACTTTCTCTTGTCCCAGTCTAAAGATGCACTTTTGTGTAGATCAAATGCTATGCCATTTAAATGAGTTTTCATTTCATTTCACAGAATAAAAAAAAAAAAAAAAGAAGTAATTGTGAAGGTAATTTCTTAATTTTTCTTGCAATTCTGAGGGGAAAAAAGTGGATTGTGAGATACAAATGCATAACTGCAAGAAAATAAACGTGTAATTCTGAAAAAAAAAGAGAAAATTCTGAATTCTGACTTTCTCATAATTCCTAGTTCATCTCGCAATTTTGAGTTTAAATCTTGCAATCTGGGTTTATATCTTGCAATTTTCCCCCTCTGAATTCGGAGGTCCAAATCTCGCTGTTAACATTCCATTAACTATGACATTTGCCTCAATAAACTCTCAATTTGCTGTTTATTAATATTTAGTAAGGTAGTTGTTAAGTTTAGGTATTGTGTAGGTTTAGGGATGTAGAATATTTTCATGCAGAATATGTGCTTTATAAGTACTAATAAACAGCTATTATGTTAATAATAGGCTTGCTAATAAGCAGCTACTGAGAAATTGTCCCTATGCTAAAGTGTTTTTGTAATATATTACCCTTGTCTTTAGATATCTTTCAATTAAAATGTTTTTTTTTTTTTTTGTAATTTAGTGAATGGTCAGTGTGCATGATTAATGGTTTTTTATCGTATAATCTTTTTGCACAAAATATATATATTTTTAAATCAACAGTACTAATATATGACAACATATTGCTCTAATTAGATTTGCTCTTTAGAAAGGCCCCCTGGACTTTAGTAAAATTACGAACAGCCAGCGGTCTCTGCATGCGGTTAATGTGTGTTTGTGATCTAGAACTATTTGCTCTCCAGCATGAGGTTTCTGTCCACAGTATTCAGTGCCAGTTTTTGATGTCAAAGCTCTGATGGACTTGGCCCTAATTTGAAGGCTTTGGTTTGAAATATTCATTTTATACAGAGATACTGGCTCTTTTAATGATGTTTGTCTCTCGGTTGGTCACACTTGCTAGTGACATTGAAGACACAGAGAGTAGAGGACAGAGAAACTAGGAAGAATAATGGATTTTAAATGAGTCCACTGCGAATAAACAAAGGCAAATTTCAAAAGGTCTTATTGTGATTTTTCCAGTAATGCCTTTGAAGAAATTACACACAGCCATGGAGAGCCAGTAATTGGCAGCGAGGATACAGAAGAAAACATTTGAATTACCTCAAAATACTTTGAACTCTCTTTGGATCCCTTGAGGGTTTCCTTTGTATGTCTTCTCATCAGTAGCATTAGATCTTTTTGGACTTGTGGACTGCAAATCAGACTAGCGTAAATATGACTGGATGCTCTGGATGGCATTGATGAGTTATTCAAGATGAAATTCCTGCACCGTTTGTGAATTCAGCAATGCATATGTATTTTATACGGTGGCCGAGAGAGCTCAACGCGCTGCAACTTCAGAAAACACATGCAAATAGAAAAAGCACCAGCAAATCAAAAAAACATCTTCATCAGTTTGACAGCAGGTGCTGCAAATGCTCACAACACAACCAAATAAAGAATTTTATTTGCAGTGCATTTCTTTATTTGGTTGTGTTGTGAGTATTTGCAGCCCGTGTGTTGTCAAATTGATTAAGTTGTTTTCTTAATTTGCAGGTGTTTTTTCTATTTGCCGTAATTTTCATATATTTTCAACTTAATATATTTGTGTTCTAATATTCGATATAGTAATAAAAGTAATCTGTTTACTTGAAACAAATGAAGTATGTTGTAGATCATGTTTCAATTTGTTTTGGCTTTTGTACTGTACAAAGACAAACAGAAACCAATTATTTAATTTAGGAAAAAGCATGTTTCTTTTATAATTTCATGCTTCATTTTTCACACACAATCCAAATTGGTCTTTAAACATGAAAATACTGTACATTAGAAGGAGTCCCTCACATAATTTGCCCTTTGTCGTTAAAAAGCATTTGAAAACACCTGATCTAACTGATGAAGGCCATCCAAGATTTCTCCATTGCAACAGATATGCATCACTTGCTCACTAATGGATCCTCTGCAGTGAATGGGTGCCGTCAGAATGAGAGTCCAAACAGCTGATAATAACCTCACAATAATACACAAGTAATCTACAAGACTTTAGTTGATCAGTTAATGTCTTATGAAATTAAAAGCTGCTTGTTTGTAAGAAACAATTCCATAATTAAGACATTTTAACTTTAAACCATTGCTTCTGGCCTAAGTACAAGTCCATAATCTTTAATAACACTTCTTCCAGTGAAAGAGTCCATCTAGTTGTCCTCTCACATAAAAATCCACTGACATATTGTTTTTTTAGAACTGATTTGGACTCTTTTTGCTTGTAAACAGTGCTTGATCTATGCATATTTGTCTCCTGATTGAGATGAGTAGACTTTTACTGTAGAAAACAATGTTATGGATGGAGGACCGTAAGCAATGGTCATCATTAGCTATTTGTTTTTTTACAAACACACAGCTTTTCAATTAACAAGACGTTATTTGATGGACTGGAGCTGCGTGGATTACTTGTGATGTTTTTATCAGCTGTTTGGACTCTCATTCTGACGGCACCCATTCACTGCAGAGAATCCATTGGTGAAGTGATGTAGTGTTACATTTCTCCAAATCTGTTCTGATGAAGAAACGAACTCATCTACATTCTGAATGGCCTGAGAGAAAGTAAATTTTTAAGCAAACTTTCATTTTTAGGTGAACTATTCATGGTTTTGGGTCGCTTGTAAGGATGCTGAAAGATAAAGTCTTTAGATGAAATCTAAGAAATGCACATATTTATGTTTATGGTTCGCATAAGTAGATTTTAGTCTCTTATTTACATATCACACTAACAGTTTTGTTTTGATAGAAGTCGCTTGGTTATTTAAAAACTGTCAGATTGCAAATATTTGATGCTGGGCAGGCACACAGTGATAAATTAAGCTCTGAATGGGAGAACGCTGCAGTATTCAAATGAGTTTTATAGGGTGCCTGCTATCCAAGCCTGATATAAAAGAGTAGTGCTGCCAACTCAGTAGACCTCGAAATAATGCCCTAGAAATGTTGCGCTAAAACAAACAGATGCTGTAAAACAAGCATGCTTTTATGGAGCAGCTGCTTGGGCATATGAAAGCTTTTTTTTGTTGTTGTAACACAACCTTTCAAATGGTATACCGTTTCCGAACCTTTTAAAGAGTTGTAAACTGCAATTTACTCTAAAATGATATCTTTGGCATTGATGTGTATGAATCAAATGGGATTCAATGTTTATAGTTTTCTAGTAATAGGACTATGCGGTCTCTGCAGACTTGACGAAACTGCACAATGTATAGAAGATTTTGTTACATTTAACCAATGCTTATTGTTTGCAATACAAATAAATTATTAAAATGTGGAAAGGTATAAAGTGCTTTTAGAACAATGCTTAGGGTAGGCCATGGTTATGTGACCATGTTTTTATTGGATAGATAGATAGATAGATAGATAGATAGATAGATAGATAGATAGATAGATATATTATGAGTAAATAAAATTGTTATCAGTAATGGTCTGAATTTTTTTTTTTTTGGTGTCAGGCATCTAAATTAGGATAATTTTGACTAATTTTAAAATGATAAACAATGGGACACATTAACATAACTGGATAATGATGGTAGATGTAAACTATAAAGTTTAAATTTGTTCTCTATATTTTCAATTTTTCTTGAGAAAAAGTGTGACAACTAGCCCCGGTCACAGTGTTTTAATGACTTGTATAGAATAGCGGCAGGACTTCCTATGCTGACACACTTCCCATCATGCCTATAGGGTGTCAATCAGGCCTCTGGGCATGGATATCTTTTTTTTGGCATCTTGTCTTCTTTCTGCAGGACTAAACCAAAGATAGCATTTTAAGCAGGGAAATAAGTCTACGGTGGTCCCTGGTGGTTTACCATGCATGTATGACCAAAAAGAGGCAGAAATGTGATTCTCCTCCCATAGGATTTCTTTAGGGCAGGTTATGCATGTTTTTTTCTCTTTGTGAAGGAAGGTGTGGAATTTTAAATAGACGATGAAAGCCTTACTGTGTGGCTTTCTTATGGACCAGGAAATGGTCCAATGGTGTCTTCTCTCTGGACTGCCTCAATATTTTATGCTTACTGAAAATCACTTCACAGAGCTTTTACCTAACATATTAGCATTTATATATTCCTCACTCGATTTCACAAGTTGTATGTACAAGAAACGTAGACAACAAACTAATTCGGCTAAGACAGAACTAGCTGAAAGCCATGTTGACTATATTTACATTAAGCATGCTAGTTTACCACTGCAAGAAACTATTCTAGTGTTGCAGTTTCCAAAATCCATCACTTAAAAGCAGCTGACATCTTGATGCTCCTCAATCAGAATTTTTCCATGTGATCAAACAGCAGTGTTACAGCTGTATGTTATTCAGAGAGGCCTCTTTGAACAGCCAGTTTGGAGAGAGGTGACTTTGATTGGCAAGTTTGTGTTAGAATTCAGTTCCACAGTGAGTGGAAGTTTCTGGCGCACAGTGATAAATGAACATTCGATCTCAGGCCCACGCTCAAATTGATCAGATATATCTTTATGCATCCAGGGAGTGCACCAGCCGTCTGAGCTGGAGCAGGAGGCGTTGATGGTTTGGAGAGGCTGTTGCCTTCGTTTGCTGTAAAACTTGTATACACTGTCAGAAAAAAAGTGCAAAAATTATACCTGGAGTTTTTCACTGGGGAAGCTGCCTCAACAGTAGACTTTTGTTCTTCATCTACCCCTGAAGGGAGCATTTGAACCATACTACACACAGAGTACTAATATGCTCCCTTAAGGGTTGTATAGTACAAGGGTTTTCCTTTTGAGATTGTTGTACCCCTAAAGGTGCAATTTTAGTCTTTTGTATTCGTTACTGACATTTGTACAGTTATATATTAAATGGTTATTTATAAAACAGACAGTTACAATTCTGATTGGATGAGTTTTGTTTGAACTCATAAATAGTTGATAGGCACACATGTGATTTAATACGCCAACCAGGGTTATTATCGTTAACAAAAACTAAAATCATACCTGAATTTTTATTACTTGAAATAAAATAAATATGATCTGAAATTAAATTAAAATATAAAAAACTGATTTTTCAACTAAATGCAAAGGCAACATTTCTCATTTATTTAGTTTAAATTGGAGTAGTAAAATAACAAAAAAATAAGTAAAATAAAACAAAAAAGTAAAACTTATTAAAGACAAACAAACCTATGAACATATTTAAAACAACAACTTATTAAAACAATAATTTAAAACAGTCTCACTGACTGCTCGCACCGACTGGAGGAGGAGGGGTCGTGTGACTCGTTACGCTCTTCACTGCTCACAACTGAGTAGCCTACTGCACTTTCCGTCTTTGACGACACGTAAAAAACTGCGCATATTGCAGGAACGGTATAACGGAAAATTTTAGTGGTTTTGAAACCATGAATCTTTCAAACCGTGGTATACCTTGAAACCGGTTATTGTCCCATGCCTATTTCAGAGGCACGTATATTATTAGCTCTAAAACAAGGCCCGCGTTCGCTGGAGATCTATATTCAAGAGTATCTAGCCATTGCTTTTTACCGGACTGTTTGTTGATAGTTTTTTTGCGATGGCATTAATCAACCGCTGAGGTCTAAGCTTAGACGCGAGGGTCCGCGTTCATCACTCTCTATTTATGGACTATGCTTTGTTGTGTGTTGGCTTTTCATTCACTGTGGGTGACGTGGAGGAGGAACGCGACACCGCATCATGACTGAAATGGTGGCTGCACCAGAGCGCACTCACAAAATGGCGGCCACAACACACGGTTACGTCATTACTGCCATTCATGAGCCAAGTCAAGTCTCAGCTGATCTTCGTGAGCCAAGTCAAGTCACAGCTGATCTTCATGAGCCAAGTCAAGTCACAGCTGATCTTCGTGAGCCAAGTCAAGTCACAGCTGATCTTCATGAGCCAAGTCAAGTCACAGCTGATCTTCGTGAGCCAAGTCAAGTCACAGTTGATTTTCGTGAGTCCAGTCGTCACAGTTGATCGTCCAGAGTCTTGTCATGTCTGAGCTGATCGTCCAGAGTCTCGTCACGTCACAGCTGATCGTCCAGAGTCTCATCTGTTCGTCCAGAGTCCTGTCACTCCCTGTCTGTTGCACCCGGATATTCAAGGTCAGTCCTTCGATATCCCGGTGTGAGGGATGCACCGCTGGTGTCTGCAGGAGCAGCTGGTATACCTAAACCAGCACCTATCCCTTCGAGTCCCTCTTTTCCTGAACTGATTCCCCTTTCTGAAGCACTTCCTATGATGGGGATCGCTTTTTGGTGTGTTTGGGATGCATACGTCACCACAGAATCTCCAGAGGCGATGGCGTCCACTATGGTATCTTCAAAGGTGGCGGCACATGCTGCAGAACCTCCCGAAGCGGCGGCGCTTGCTTCAACTCCTTGTATGGTGGTGGCGCCTAACAATGCACTCTTAGCCTGTGATGTGGCAGTCAAGGAGGCCGTCTGTGAACCCTCTTCCTGCCCTGTCACGGCTATGGAGGCCGTCTGCGAATTCTCATCTTGTCCTGTCACGGCTATGGAGGCCGTCTGCGAATTCTCGTCTTGTCCTGTCACGGCTATGGAGGCCATCTGTGAATCCTCGTCCTGTCCTGTCACAGCTATGAAGACCATTTATGAACTATTGTTTCATCCTGAACTGGCCAAGGAGGCCGTTTGTGAACTATTCTCAACCCAGCCAAAGAAGCTGTTTTTGAACTCTCAGCCTTGACTGTCACTCCCGAGGATGCTGTCCGTGAGCTTCCTGACTGTTTTGCTGCGGCATCAAGGGCCATTCAGGAACTCTCATTCCTTCATGTCACTGCCATGAAAACCTTAAATGAACTTTCTGTATGCCCTGTTAACTCTGTCATTGCCAAAGAGATCCCTAGTGAACAGTCTGTCTATCCAGTTTCAGTCAGTGAGCTTGATTCTGAGCTATCTGTCTGTCCAGTTTCAACTTATGAGTCCGAGTTTGAATTATCAGCCTGTCCAGTTGCCATTAATGCTCTTGATTTTGAACTGTTCATTTGTCTTGTTTCAACTGAGTCTGACGGTGAATTGTCTACCTGTTTAATGTCACTTACTACAATATCTACCAGTCCAGTTTCAGTCAATGCACCTGGTTTTGATCTGTCTGCCGGTCCACTACTCCCAAGTGTGTTTAATTTCTGAATTACCTGTATGTCCTATTCCAGTCCATGAGTCTAATATTGAACTGTCTGTCTGTCTGTCTGTCCAACCACTCTCCAGGAAGCCAATACAGAGTTTGTTGCCTTGTCTATCACAACCCAAATACCCGCCTTTGATCCCTTAAACCTGCCTGTCATGAGTCCCGAAACTACAAATGCACTCTATGTCTGTCCCGTTAACCCTGTTACTGCCATAGAGACCATTCATGAACTGTCTGCTTGTTCTGTTTTCCCAAATGTGTCTGTTGAGCTGTCTACCTGTTATGGTCGTCTGTCTTGTCTTCTCCGGCCTGGTGGTCTTCTGCTCCGGCGTGGTGGACTACTGTTCCATCTGATCTGCCCTGGTGGGCTCCAGTTCCGTCGGCTCCGCCCTGGTTTCCTGTTCTGCTGGTTCTGCCCCTACCCTTTGCTTGCCGTTTCGGACTGTGTTTGCTCCTCGCCTGGACTTATGCTCACGTTTACGGATTACCCCTCTTGTGAAGCCTTCTGGATTACGTTTGCTGTCGTCTGACTCAAACCCGTTTAAGATTGCTCTTTTGTCTTGCCTGTGCCATACCTGTTTGCTGTTGTTCGACCCTGCCTGTGTTTTTGACTTTTTATTAATAAAAGCTTGCACATGGATCCGCATGCCTCTCGTCTCGTTAGCTCCTTTACAGACTGGCAAAAATGATGTATATTATGGCAAGCTTTACTTAGCCAGCAAATCTTTCTGTATGACGTGACCATTTTTGTGTCTTTCCTCTAATTATGCATACACACAAGTATGTCAGGGAAATGAAAACAGGCTAACATGAGAGAATCCTCATAAGCAAATTAATGGCACTGAAGAGTTAGCCATGTGTGGAATGTCATATTCCATATATCTTCCATACCTGTACAACATCATTCCGCCTCCCTCCTCCTTCCTTCAGATGTTCACTTGATGCATATTCATGTGTAGTCAGGGATTTTTCTTTGTCTGTCCATGAATATATTACCTTGACTGTGCGTGAACGGAATCACAAATGTATTAAAGTGGGATACCAGCTGAGGTGCATTATACTCCTAAAGTGCTACTAATGCAGGTATTTCCTTGAGAGATTTCAAAGAATGGCAGCTTTTGCCTATATAATGTTGTAGTAAAATATCAGTAAATGTTTTTTCCTGAAAAATGTCAATGGTATTTTTTTATTTAACAAACAACTTTTTTTATGCTAAAATACTTTATGCAGAGACAACTTTAAAATTTCCCCCAAAATCTAACAAGTCGTGTGAGTTTGGGGGCTGGACTATCTGTTTGTGTAGCGAATGGCAGGCAGGGAGTGTTTTTTTTTTTTTTGTGTGTGTGTGTTTTATTAAGTTACATGTCGTCGTCATTATTATTATTATTATTATTATTATTATTATTATTATTATTATTATTATTATTATTATTATTATTATTATTATTATTATTATTATTATTATTATTATGATTTAAAGTAGTAATATGAAAAAAAAAGAAATGTGGGATGTTGCATATGCAATGAATGAATGAATGAATGAATAAATAAATGCAATTGTAATTAAAATGAAAAAGATTACTGGACATTTATCTTTTTCAAAAATTCACTGTTACTTTCAAATTTTTTTTTTTTTTTTTTTTTTTTAGAAATGTACTATTTCTGAGGGAAAATGTTGTTGTTGTTGTTGTTTGGGGGGGGGGTGTCACAGAATGATTTTCATTTTTAGGTTGTTTTTTGTACAGTTAGTTGTTAAAGCAAGATTTCTAATGTCATCTTTTTTTCATCTGATATTTATATTATATTTTATTTCAGTTAATTACAATAACAACACTTTAGTTGCAGTAACAACAACCATTTCAGTTGTTTACTCATGAGTTAAGAAACGCAACTGGATTGGATTTCATCAATTACAAAATATTGCACACAGTCAGTCCTAAAGATTGGATCTGTGTGCAGTTTTGGTTTAAGCCAACTTTGATTCTTTTTAAAAGTTCTTCCCTATCTATCTTTATTTAGAATAAAATGACTTTTATTCATCTGAATTGTGAGTTTACCCCAGTCTCTGCTTCCTAGTCTTTTAGCATTTCTCTAGGCATTTCGTTCTCATTTATCATAATTAGGCTTTCGGGTCTGATGCTTTAAACAAAACAGGGCCTGAAGGAGCCTCGAAATGCTGGTTAAGAGCACTGATTCTTAGCAGTTGTGAATTTTGAAAAAGGAGCACGGAAAGTTGTTTAATTTCAGCAAACTGCTGACACAAGATCTGTGCCTCTTCCTTCTCTCCACAGATGGAATGACTCAGGTGTCTGGATAAGTTTTATTTAGAAAGTGAGAATGAGTTTGCGAGAGATCAAGGGGGCTTGAGCGAGAGGACGGGCGTGACAAAGAGTTCTCTCTGCTTTCTGCTTTGGTAATTTGTAAAAGAAAGGCACTTTTGCGTTTGCCATTTGCAGCCTGACTGCCGTTCACGATGCATTCTGATGACTTCTCAAAGGCACCGCTCTTACTGCCAGCATCACATGATTTCACAGGATCAGAAACAGAACAAAATAACACATCAGATTCAGAGCTGAACTCCACTGGAGAAGTGAAATGTGGGGAGCGAAGACTAACAACATCGTTATCACTGAACGCCCTTTCTTTACCCCAGGGCCCTGTCTTAGATCCAGCAGCTTGGGTGAGAGAGTGGTCCAGCCGTGTCGTTTTTCATTTTTAAAACATAAAGGTGTTGAGCACAGTCAGTCCTTTTTTCCTTTCACATCAAACACCCGTTGTAAAGATTCTTATGATTAAGAGCTCAGGTGTAAAGGTTCTGTTGCTTCTTTGCTGCCAAATTCACCTTTTTTCTTAGTAAAACTGACTTGATTTGAATCATCAGACTCAATCACTCCAGTTGGTTCAGTGATTGAATAAAAGTATATTTGAATATATTTATACATTTATTTAATGTAATCAAGACTGGGCAGTTGAGATGTATTATTACAAAAATAATGTACTCAAATATATACAGCATTTTAACATAGATGTACACAAAATAGACTGAAATGTATTTTGATTATTATATATTATAATATTTATATATTATATATAAATATTATGTTTATAGATTATTATTATTGTTATTATTATTATTATTATATATGATTAGTCTATATTATAATATTAGATTATTTTATTTTGATTAATTACAAAAGGTGAGATAAACTATGTATACAACATGAATTCTGGAAATGTTGGGACGTTTTTTAAATATTTGAATAAAATGAAAACTAAAAGAATTTCAAATCACATGAGCCAATATTTTATTCACAATAGAACAAAGATAACATAACAAATGTTTAAACTGAGAAATTTAAAAATTTTATGCACAAAATGAGCTCATTTCAAATTTGATGCCTGCTACAGGTCTCAAAATAGTTGGGACGGGGTCATGTTTACCATGGTGTAGCGTCTCCTCTTCTTTTCAAAACAGTTTGAAGACGTCTGGGCATCGAGGTTATGAGTTTCTGGAGTTTTGGTGTTGGAATTTGGTCCAGTTCTTGCCTGATATAGGTTTCCAGCTGCTGAAGAGTTTGTGGTCGTCTTTGACGTATTTTTCGTTTAATGATGTGCCAAATGTTCTCTATAGGTGAAAGATCTGGACTGCAGGCAGGCCAATTCAGCACCCGGACTCTTCTACTACAAAGCCATGCTGTTGTAATAGCTGCAGTATGTGGTTTTGCATTGTCCTGCTGAAATACATGTCATCTGGAGGGGAGCATATGTTGCTCTAAAACCTTTATATACCTTTCAGCATTCATAGTGCCTTCCAAAACATGCAAGCTGCCCATACCATATGCACTTATGCACCCCCATGCCAACAGAGATGCTGGCTTTTGAACTGAACGCTGATGACACGCTGGAAGGTCTCCCTCCTCTTCAGCCTGGAGGACATGGCGTCCGTGATTTCCAACAAGAATGTCAAATTGGGACTCGTCTGACCATAGAACACTTTTCCACTTTGAAACAGTCCATTTTAAATGAGCCTTGGCCCACAGGACACGATGGCGCTTCTGGACCATGTTCACATATGGCTTCCTTTTTGGATGATAGAGCTTTAGTTGGCATCTGCAGATGGCACGGCAGATTGTGTGTACCGACAGTGGTTTCTGGAAGTATTCCTGGGCCCATTTAGTAATGTCAATGACAGAATCATCCCGATAAGTGATGCAGTGTCGTCTGAGGGCCCGAAGACCATGGGCATCCAACAAAGGTCTTCGGCCTTGTCCCTTAAGCACAGAGATTTCATAATGTTCTTTTGATGATGTTATGCACTGTAGATGATGAGATTTGCAAAGGCTTTACAATTTGACGTTGAGGAACGTTGTTTTTAAAGTATTCCACAATCTTTTTACCCACTCTTTCACAGATTGGAGAGCCTCTGCCCATCTTTACTTCTGAGAGAATCTGCCTCTGTAGACATCCCTTTTAAAGCTAATCATGTTACAGACCTGATGTCAATTAACTTAATTAGCTGCTAGATATTCTCCCAGTTAAATCTTTTCAAAATTTCTTGCTTTTTCAGCCCTTTGTTGCCCCCCTGCCAACTTTTTTTAGACCTATAGCAGGCATCAAATTTGAAATGAGCTTATTTAGTGGATAAAAGTGTAAAATTTCTCCGTTTAAACATTTATGTTCTCTATGTTCTATTGGGAATAAAGTTTTGAAAGTCTTTTAGTTTTCATTTTATTCAAATTTAAAAAACGTCCCAACATTTCTGGAATTCGGGGGTTGTATTACAATAAATAAATTGCTCAAAAATATACAGTATTTTATATCAATTTGTAAATATACTATAGATGTGTGCATAATTAAAATTAATTTAAAAAGTGTGTTTGAATGAATTTGTATTTATTCACTGAAGGCTGTGCAGATGAGAAACAGTATGTATTATTACAGACACAGACACACACAATATATATATATATATATATATATATATATATATATATATATATATATATATATATATATATATATATATAAAATATGTGTGCATGTTGTATTAAAATCCTTAGATTATATTGTATTGATTAAAAATCTGAATATATATATATATTTATTTATTTATTTTTTTTTTTCCTGTCTGGAGTTAATTTGGCTGTGGCTAAATCCAGTAGATATTTCATTTATTTCATTATTGTTAAAGTAACAATTCTAATGAAGAACACAATTTTCTGTTTGAATTGATGTTGCAGTGATTCATACTTCTAGCCAATTAATATTTATTATCTATTGAAAAATTGTAATCGAGTGCAAATTCATATAAACTCTTGCATTGTCTCTTTCATTTAAAGTATCGTGTCTCTGGAGCTGCAGTGTTCGTTTGAACCTCTGAATGTGTCACATGGCATGTGGAGACTGTACTCCTCCATTATTCCACTTAGTCTTTTTCAGTGTAGCCATGGGGATAATGGGCTCAGAAGTGACATGTTAAGCGTATGTGGTGCATGGAAACAGAGAACTGGATTTTCTTGACAAGCTCAGCATGAGTGCAGCTGCACACTAAAGCTTCACCGAGCCGGTGAAAAAAAGGACATGGGGGAAAAGCCCTTTGGAAAACTGGTAATGTGGGCTGCATGTTTGGCTCAGAGCTTTAAATCAGCTTGATAACTGGATTTCACCTTTGCTACAGGAAACAGAATCAAACATATATTAAAACAACAAGAGCAAATGCATCAAATTATTGATATATTTTTATATAGCTTTCCCCAAAGGAAAAATAAATAATAAAGTAATAATTCACCCAAAATGAAAATGCTGAAAATATACTCACTCTCTTGCAATCCAGGATATAGATGAGTTTGTTACTTCATCGGAACAGATCTGGAGAAATTTAGCATCACTTGCTCATTAATGAATTCTCTGCAGTGAAGGGGTGCCGTCAGAATAAGAGTCCAAACAGCTGATAAAAACATCACAATAATCCACAAGTAATCTACTTGACTCCATCAATTGATGTCTTGTAAAGTGAAAAGCTGTGTGTTTGTAAGAAACGCGTCCATTTAGACTTCAATCCATTGCTTCTGGATAAAATACAAGTCCACTCTCCAAAATATTGCTTTCTACATTGAAAAAGTTGTCTTGTCTGAATCAGGAGAGAAATATGCACAGATCAAGCAATATTTGCAAATGAAAATTGTCTAAAACAAAGAAATATGTTAGTGAATTTTCATTTGAGAGGACAACAGGGGATGGACTTTTTCACTGGAGGAAGAGTTAAGGATTATGGACTGTTATTTTGTCCAGAAGCAATGGTTTAAAGTTTAAACGTCTTAAATAATGGAGTTGTTTCTTACAAACACACAGCTTTTCACTTCACAAGATGTTAATTTATGGACTGAAGATGTGGCAATCAGTTGTGGAAAACACTCCTGTTAAAATTAGTGAATCTACACTGTATGATCCATCACACGAAAATCTGCACTTTGTTGTTCATGATGAGAGAATTCAGAATTCAGTCAGCGTGCGCTGAACAACGGAACTTCGCTGTTTCAGTGATCACTCATCTGAACGCCTCTGATTGCAAAACCAATGTTACTCACCGGTCGAGAAGAAACAAAGCAACCTCGGCGTCCGATCGCAGGCCTTTCGTTCCTTCAGTTCTCTCCAGCGCTGGAAAGCTGATCTGATATTTACACAGGTCCTACTTACTATAGAACTCATAAGTAAGGGATAATCAACGGCTAGCTGTGCATTAAACGATTTGAATGCACGACATGGAGGTGCATTCAAATCGTTTAATGCACAGCTAGCCGTTGATTGTCCCGTTTATGCCATGGTCATTTGCCAGCATTCACATATTAAAGATGTTAATAAAATTTGCGCTGCGATATTTGACCGGAACGATAAAAATGACGGTTATTTTCGTCTGTATTACTATTCAACTGTAACTGTATGTTACTATGGTTACCAATGTTTATAGGAAGCGCATTAATATAGAACGTGATTAAACTGACCTGGAACTACCTGTGCAGTTAAACGAATTTAATCAACACCTACCAGCCAATCACAATCGAGTATTCAGACAGACCATGGCATAACCACTAATAATGCTGTCTACACTAGATCCCAACAGTAAACTGCTGTGGCGTTCTATTTATGACGTATTGACACAAATTTCAAATGATTTTCAACGGTCGCTTTGTCGTGTCCAGTGTAGACAGACTTTAGCTGGCGCAAAACGACGACTGTCTCATTCGGTGTAGACACGGTGTAAGCCTTCATTTGTTCCGCAGACGTTTTCCTCTTTTGTTTTTTATCCGCCATCTCTATCATTCTGTCGCCGCTCGGCTCGGCTAATTTCCCATTGAGCTCTCTCCCCCGCATCATGAGTAGACATGCCCCTTACTGCTGATTGGCT
This sequence comes from Acrossocheilus fasciatus, assembly GCA_036784905.1. Taxonomy (NCBI): domain Eukaryota; kingdom Metazoa; phylum Chordata; class Actinopteri; order Cypriniformes; family Cyprinidae; genus Acrossocheilus; species Acrossocheilus fasciatus. Next base: position 7,522,630 of record CM071954.1, on the reverse strand, counting down.
ACATGTTTGTTTTGGTACTCGGCTCGACTCGTTTCTAAAGCGTTTTTGAAAAAATAGATACCCTACCTTTAAATTACTTGTTTTGAACTCAGTTTAAAACATGATTCCCATGAAAAGATTATTATTATTATTATTATTATTTTTAATGTATCTGTTTGTTTGAACATCCTAATCACCTTGACACAGCACCATTGACTTATCCAATGGTGTGATTTTAGGGCGTAACTGTATGTTTGGCTGACCAATAGCAGACAGCGGAAGTGTCTTTTATTATTTTTTGCAGATTCGTTTGGTGATGCTAGTGCCGCAAAACATTACACCATTCACCTTTAACTTAATTAAGTTAATTAACATTAACTTTAAAAGCGAATGATAACTTTTAATGAGGCATCAAATGTGCTTGTCCTAGAGGTACGACAGCAGAGGCTGCATTTGATCCCACTCAAATCACTGTATTAGCATGCTTGTCAATTAATCTATAGCTGTTGCATTTAACTGAATGCTAATGAACATTTTAGAGCGCTGGGAATTTCAAAGATCACTTTTTATGCGATACAGATACTTGCAGCAACAGTTCCGCCCTAGAAAAGATCAGAGGTCTGTGTTGTAGGTCGGACGAACTTTGAAAGGGCACTTTATGACTTAGAGAAGTGAACATGAGCAGCTTATTAGCTTTGCATTTCTCATCTCTTGATGTAAAAGAGGAACTAAAAGGAACTTAACCTGAAGTTTTACTCTGAAGTGGAACAGTAGATATGATTCTCTTCATACCTACACTACTGTTCAAACTTTTGTGGTTAGTATTTTTTTTTTTCAATAGAAATGAATACTTTTATTGAGCAAGGATGCATTAAATTGATTAAAAGTAACAGTGAATACATTTATAATGTTACAAAAAAATTTATTTAAAAAATGCTGTTTAAAAAAAAAAAGTTCTATTCATCAAAGAATCATGAAAATTGAAGGTTTCCATGAAATTTCCAAATCAGCATACTAGAATTATTTCCGAAGGATCACGTGGCACTGAAGACTAGAATAATGATGCTGAAAATTTAGCTTTGCATCACAGGAATATTTTACATTTTAATATATTAATATAGAAAACAGTTATTTTAAATTTTAATAGTATTTCACAATATTTGTTTGCAAAAGTACCTTTTTCCCCCGCTTTCACTCTCTCTCTCTCTCTCTCTCTTTTTCTCCATCATCAGAATTATCCCTCGTCTTCCGAGCCTCTTTCATATCATAATTGTTCACCTTGGGCCAACATTGTTCTCCTGTATTATGCAGTCAACATTCCAGGCCTGCATGACTTCTAATTGAGCTATACAATTTAGACGCCTACCCATAATCCTCTGCTCAGATATGCTATGCAAATGAGCTTATCTTTATGTAACTTTTGCCCATCATATGAGACTCTTATGTGAATAGCCCTTAAGAGGCTGAAGTACGAATGCACCGATGTTATATAATTTTACATCATTTTTACTCACCAATAAAAGGAAATATAGAACAGAAAGCTAGCAGGGTTTATTTTAAGAAAAGTCAGCCTTGGTTTGCACACTTTTTTTCCCTGTGTAAATGATACCAAGGTCATTGTAGATGCATAAAGGTCATGCCTCTGATCAACAGCACGATAAACACTACAAAGTTATTCTCGGTTTCTATTTTCTGTGGCAGAAATATGCTTTCCTCTCTGCTTTTGCACAGCACACAGCTGGAGCCTGTCAGCTCTCCCGTCTTTCTGCATTAAAATCAGATTTACAACAAAGACAGGTCATTATACTGTTGTTGAGGGAGAAGTATTTAGTTTTGATATGGCGTTTAACTGTCAGCATGGTGCCATTGTTGACTGTTATCGATTTGGGACTGTTAGCACTCATTAATTTTGAACTAATCAGCCATTTAAAGCCTGTTACTCTGTGTAATATTGCTTTTTTTTTGTTTTTTTCCTCACCGAATGTCAGAGCCCTTATTAAAAGTGGAATATTGTTTTGGCAGACTGTCATAGATTTGCTTTGACAAACACACAATCACCTAATGTAAAGTTCAACACTCTAGGTGGAGAAAAAGAAAACAGCTCTCATTTTCACTCAGGTGTGTCAGTGGTTGTCGACCAAGTGTCACTCTTGTAATGGCTGCGTAAAGTGACCTAATTAATTGTTTTGTTTGCAAAGTGCCGAGAGCGAGAGTGACTGAATTTTGTTGTCGCTGTCATTAAAATGTCAGATTTTGCACAGAAATGGCTTGTTGATCATGCGGTTTCTCATTTCGTTATTGTTTTCCTTTTTTTGTTTAATGTAAGCTAGCTTGCCGGGTGAATATTGGTTCTGATGGTGCTTGTCGTTCCTGTGACAAGTCATTTACAAGAGCAGGTAATGAGTGGATCACAAAATGAAAATTATGCAGTTTGTCTGAACAGCTTGTTTACATACTTGGTTTGTCTCTGCTTGACAAATTTGTTGACATAAACTCAGTTAACTCATACATGTTCACAATATATATATATATATATATATATATATATATATATATATATATATATATATTATAATTAGGTAATTAGGGCCTCAACAAGAGTCAGTCATTATTTATTCTTTTAAGTTAGGAAGAGGGAAGGGTAAAAGACAAGACATATGCAGATTTAATATGTGTAAAATAAGCTCAATTTAAAATAACTGTTTTTTAATATTATAATTATTAGTTTTCATGATTTCATATTAATAGAGAAACTATCAATTCTAACCATTAGCTATGAAATATTAGTACTTAAATTAATTTCTCAGATAGATAGATGCAAACTTATGTGCTTGTATGTTTTATATACTGTTTATCCTATATGCAAATATACAATTTTCAACTTTTCAATTTTTCAATTTTAATATTTAAAGACAATCTTCATATGTCTACTACCTATATACTTTTTTAATCAAGACAGTAAGAAGGAAGAGAAAGGGACCGACGGGGTAGGTTTGAGACCTTTCTGTCTAATCTGCTTTGATTTTGTAGGTTGAGTTTAGATCTGGTTGACATGCCATTTACACGGCAATATAAGTCACAAGCACAGATGCACCTTGCCTCACAGCTTTGCCTTAATAGAATTAAAATTTCAATTTCCTGAGTAGAGATCGGGGCAGTGAGGGGAAGAGCTCACATGCCAACACATGGCAGTGGAGAAAATCCCATTTCCTGGCTCTCTTCGCCCATTTCCCTGAATCTTTGGCCCCCACTGTGACACATTAACACACAGCGAGATTTGTTGAAAGGAATCTATGTGACCAGATTGGATTTCCTTCTCGGCGCAGGCTGGGATCTGATCAGAGTTGACTTTAATCTGGGTTTAGGGTTGAGCGCATTGATTCTGCACAGAAAATACAGCAATACATTTTGACTGGCTCCAAGGCCTGTTACCAGATGCCAGAACCTGACATCTTCACATTTTTATATATATATATAAAGCTGTGTTATTTCCATGCATTACTAGATTTTAAATGTGTTAGATACTGAATAGCACATTTTAAGTGTCAAAGTCAATTGAAAACAACAAGTTTGTCTTGGAATGATTCAGGCAATGGATTTTTTTTTTCTTTGTGCATCTGTTCAGCAGAAATTTGAAATGGTGAGAAAATGATTGTTATAGTTTTTCAAATCACAAAGACTGTTAAATCAAAGAAAATTAGTGAATACTTCTGGCAGCTCAAAAACATTTTATGTATAATATTTGCAATGCATGTACTAATTTTTGCAGTGTAAGACTATCATAAATAAATGTATACAATCATATTTTCATAGGTTTTGAGGTCAGTAATGTTTGTTAATATTTTTATTCGCATTAAATAATTTGAAAGTGACAGCATACCATTTATAATGTTGCAAAATATTTCAGTTTTAAATAAATGCTGTTCTTTTAATCATTCTATTCATCAAGGAATCTTGAAAAAATGTATCATGATTTCCACAGAAATATTTCCAACTTCATGTAACTCAGAATAAATAAATTAAATTTTAAAAAGTTCAAATAGAATTTATTTTAAGTTGCAATACTATTTCACAATATTACTATTTTTTTTATTGTATTATTATTATTATTATTATTATTATTATTTTTGCTCAGTTATAACCTTGGTGAACATTTTTTTTAGAAATCTCGACCTCAAGCTTTTGAATAGCTGTGTGTGTGTGTGTGTGTGTGTGTGTGTGTGTATATATATATATATATATATATATATATATATATACACTTTATTTTGAAAGTCCACTTGAGACATTCTACTAACAGTAAGTAACTTTGCAACTACATGTCAACTAGCGGTCATTAGATTATTAGTAGACTGTCTGTTTAATATCTTTTAACACTTTTTTTGATGGGTCCACAACATACAACATCCTGACTATGAGAAACTTTGCAAGTATATGTCAGCTTATTCTACTAACCCTAAACCTACCCTACTGAGAGTTAGTAGACATGTAGTTGCAAATTAATGAGAATTAGTTGACATGTAGTTGACATGTAGTTACAAAGTTATTTATAGTTAGTAGAATGTCTGAAGTGGCCTATCGAAATAGAGTAACACATATAAGCCCTGAAAGTAGACAAAGAGAACCAGTTAATTTAGCAGTTAATTTAAAGGTGAAATTAGAGTCCATCTGTGCAGAGGTGTTTTCAGTTAGTGCAATGACTATCAAATGTCAGTACGTGACCTGTTTAACTCAAAGAACAGGGATCTATCATGATCTATCTGATCATGTTTGTGGAAGTGAATAATGTCACGGACAAAGGAGATTACTGAGGACCTCAGAAGAAGAGTTGCTCATCATTTTGTAACCTTTTCTAGGTTTGGGCTCCACAAATCCACAGTCAGACAGATTGTACAATTGGAGGAAATTTAAGACCACTGTTACCTTCCCGAGAAGCGGTCGACCAACAAAGATCACTCCAAAGCAGAACGTGTAATTGTCTGCGAGGTTGCAAAAGTTCCCAGGGTAACTTCTAAGCAACTAAAGGCCTTTCTCACATTGGCTAATGTTAATGTTCATGAGCCCACCGGAGAACACTGAGCAACCATGGTGTGCATGGCAGAGTTGCAAGAAGAAAGCTACTGTTCTCCAAAAAGAAAATTGCTTGTGGACAAGCCAGAGGACTATTGGAGAAAGGTTTAATGGATGGATGAAATCAAAATAAAACTTTTGGTTTAAATGAGAAGCTATTATGTTCGGAGAAAAGAACACGCTGCATTCCAGCTTAAGAATCTTATCCTATCTGTGAAACATTGTGGTGGTAGTTTCATGGCTTGGGCCTGTTTTTCTGCATCTTGGCCAGGACAGCCTGCAATCATTGATGAAACAATGAATTCTGAATTATCCCTGCAAATTCTAAAGGAAAACATCGGGACATCTGTTTAAGAACAGAGTCTCAAGAGAACGTGGGTCATGCAGCAAGACAACAACCCCAAGCACACAAGTCATTCTATCAAAGAATGGTTAAAGAAGAACAAAGTTAAAGTTTTGGAACGGCTGAGTCACAGTCCAGACCTGAATCCAATTAAAATGTTGTGGAAGGACCTACGCAAGCAGTTCATAGGGTGAAACCCACCAACATCACAGAGTTTAAGTGGTTCTGCACTAAGGAATGGAATCTATCTATCTATCTATCTATCTATCTATCTATCTATCTATCTATCTATCTATCTATCTATCTATCTATCTATCTATCTATCTATCTATCTATCTATCTATCTATCTATCTATCTATCTATCTATCTATCTATCTATCTATCTATCTATCTATCTATCTATCTATCTATCTCCACAGAAGAAAGTCACTTTATTGAATTCAGTGTGTCTGTATATTTCTATATAATGGCACATCTCTAGAGTTGTACCGCAGTGATGCAGGAATAGAGGTACACTTGTATATGTTGAGGTCCGGGGAAGGGAAAGGCCATGTCTGGATTAATGGTCAGCTCAGCAAACTCTCAGTATCCCAGAGAGTACTGCTGCAGCAATCAGTTGCAGGGTCCAGCAGACCGGTGAGATCACAGTGCCTCCATTTGTCCAGGCTCATGAGGTTAATGGCATTCTGGCTGAGACATCCTTACTTCTCTGGCTCTCTGACCTCTGAGGTGGAGGGAGGTCACCTGTGAGACAAACACATGCTGGTGAGGGATGACAACAGTCAAGGCTTGCTCAAGCAGTGGAAACTTTGAGGTGCTTGTTAAACAGTTGCATTTTTCTGCTTTGATTTTATTAGTGCTGGCCTGTTTGCCGTCATTTGCCTAAAAGGGTGTTGTTAGGTGGAGTTTAGCTGTTTATGGTTAATAATACAACTTGCTTTAATTTAACATTTATTGAATATATGGAGTATATATTTATTAATTTACGGTCTGTGTATATTGAATGGTGTATATTTATATATGCATCAAATGTGGCTCAATATAGACAATTTTGGAGTGTTTGGTAATCACAATGAATAATCAAGTTGAATGTATATTATATTGAATGTATGCTGAAATTTCTATTTATTCTCAAAGCTCCAGATCAAGGTGTAACGTTCAATGACTCAGTGAAAGTGATCAGTGGTACATCTGATTGAGCTGTTCAAAACTGATTGGTTAGAGGAGAGGTGGTAAACAAGATTAGAGAAGTGAAAAAGAGACACCTAGAATCGGTGCCAGACCCTGCAGGCAAACAGTCCCACCTGGACTTCCATCCAGACTGGGACAAAACTGATGCTTTTTAACCAGTGCCAACCCTCTTTGGCAGCAGGAAACTCATGAAACCAGGAGACAGAGAAAAGTTGGCTGGGTGGCATCAGGAAAAGAAAGAAGCAGAGAGAAAGGGTGGACGGGTTTAGATAAAGTCATGGTCACGGAGAAAAAAATAGCCAATTTGCTCACACAGACCTGGATGTGCTGGTCCAGTGCTATAATGAAATGATGTTACTGTCGCTCTCTGCAAAATTTGTAATGACACTTTTTGCCCTATTTCGCTGCTATTCTTTGAAACAACTTCTACGTGATGAAAGTAGTGTGTTTGCTTGTATTATTTTGGATAATAGCCATAAACGCTAAAGCAATAATATAAACTACTATTCAGAAGTTTGAGACCAAACTTTGGGGTCAAAGTTTTGGGCCATGTAAATTGAATGTGATACTGAATTATCATCACTGATTTTCTATTGTTGTATATAATATTTTTTGACATTGTGTCATTTTTATTGTGGCATATAATGTGTGTATTTTTGTGGTATAAGCTGGATACATTGAATTTCCCTTGGAAGTTCAGAAGGAAGAAAATTCGAAAATGACATTCAGAAGGAAGTTCGGAAGGAAGTTTAGATGATATTTGGTAGGAAGGAAGGAAGGAAGGAAGTTCAGAAGGAAGGAAATTTGGAAGGAAGTTCACAAGGACGGCAGTTCGGTAGGAAGTTCAGAAGGAAGGACGTTCCGAAGGAAGTTCAGGATTTTGAACAAGAAAAAGAAAGAAAAGAATCAATGAATGAATCGATCAGTTTCTCCAGTCATTTAGTCAGGTTAAACTCTGTTCAATTACAATCAACTAGGAAATCAGATTTATCAACTAACCAAGATGACACCTACATAGTTCTGACCTTTCCCTGTACCATTTCAGTGACACCATTTACTCTATTAGATACCATCACAAAAGCTATAACCTGAATGATGACAATATTCTCATAAACCATGTCTATGTATTAAGGTATTTATTGAGCTAGAATACCTTAGCTAGATATGTTTTTCAGCAGTCATTATTGTACCCATTTCTTCATGACATTCAGTGGATGTTGGGGACCAGGCAGTCTCATTGGGATGCTGGGGAAGCTCTGGTGTTGCACTGCAGTTTGCTATATGGCAATTGGCCTTTAAAGGTTGCTTTGACCTGTATCTTTATTTCAGAGGGTTGAGAAGGTTATCTGCTATCTGGAGGGGCATCGAATAAAGCTCAAAGAGGGACTCTGGCGGTCGATGTGTGAGTGGTTTTGGCCACTTATTACAGAGAGTAAAGAACTGTCATACAGACAAACACATGAATGTGGTTGTTTCATGTAGTGGCTTAGCTCATGAATATTGATTAGTTTAGCCTTAAATAATGCAATATTTAATATCTGTGTTAGTATGCCCCTCTAAAAAATAGCAAGTTAGTGTTTTTTTGTTGTTAGTTTGGGCATTTGTGGTGTTGCAGCTCTGCCATGAATTGAAGTATCATAAAAATAACACTGAATGTAATAGTGCCATATATTAACAATAATGCCCTATGGGTTATTTTATTTTAAGCTTCTGTCTGGAGTTTTGCCTCTCTGCATTTTAACTTTGTGTGTTATTATCAGTTAAAAAGCTATTATCAGCTAAAAAGCTATACAGTCATAAAGGCGTATAGATCCCAAACATGACTTTGACACTGAAGCCACAGTTATGCATCATTATCATTGCATTAGATGCAAAACATCAAACCAATTGCCATCTGCAAGGAAAACAAAACATTTTTATATTTTATTTCCAAATTTGACAATCAAAAAATACAATACAATTTCTGGTATAAACAAAGCCTTATATTAGGTGGCCTTAAAGTCCCCCTGTAGTCAAATATTTTATCCCTTAAATCTCATCTTTGATCATCAAAATGACATATTTAAAAGTTTTTTCTTGTGAAAATAATTTTCTTATGCCTTAAAATAGCTTGAATGTAACTCTACACCCTCACATAATTTACTATATGTGGATCTATGAATATGAAAATTTAGCCCCGCCTCCACTCAGTCACACCAGCCAGCGCCTCTGATCCACTGAACTGTAGCAAACGCGAAACAATGGCAAAAAGAGATAATAACTGATAAAACTGTGTTTTTACAAGCGGACAACTACAGTGAATACTGTAACATTTGTTAAAGTTATTGTGTCCTAAAATGCCATTAAGACTAAATGCAGCCGTTTGTGATTCCAATTCGTGCCCGCGAGCGTGAAGTGCAGATGCTGATGCGGGAGAGGTGGGACTGACTCCGGGCTACTTTTACACTAATGTTATAATGCAAGTTAGCAGTTCTAAATTCACATTAAACCACGGCTTCATGGTTTTTTTGCTCTAATTTATTTTTGCTTTTGTGCTGGTATTGGTATATTTTGCATGCTAGTGATAGGAATCCCTTGACGTGATTGGTTGTTGAATTTTGTGACGTAGCAAACCAAGGGCTGTTTCAAACCGTGTTTCAAAGGTCAGGCTTTGGGAAACTACAGTATTAAGGACAAAACTTGATTTTCACTACAGGAGGACTTTAACTACTATGTACTTGCATCAAAAAAAATAAGTACAATGTACTTATTGTGGCCATACTGTATTGCAAAACACTTTTGCTGCTATTGAGGTGGGATATGGGTAAGGTTAGGGATAGGTTTGGTGGTCTGGGTAGGTTTAAGGGTGGGTTAAGGTGTAAGGGATGGGTCAACAGTGTAATTATAAATGTAATTATAAATGTAATTACAGAAATTAATTACAGATGTAACTAGGTATTTTTAAAAATATAAGTACAATGTAAAAACATGTACACAATAAGTGTGTTGTACCAAATGATTAATTTAAATGCAAGTACACAGTAAAGGCCACCTAATATAAAGTGGGACCCAATTTCTTATTATGAATATGATATACACTGTTTTTCAAAATGTTGGGGTCAGTAAGATACTATTTTCAACACTGTTAATAATAAAAATATTTCTTGAACACAAAATCATCATACTGTATTAGAATGATTTCTGAAGGATCATGTGACACTGAAGACTGGAGTAATGATGCTGAAAATTCAGCTTTGCATCACAGGAATAAATTACATTTGAAATATTAAAGTATAACAGTTATTTCAAATTGTAATAAAATATTACTGTTTTTATTAATAATTCTGGTTGTATAAAATTTAGCTTATTTTCTTTATTTCTTTACAATAATTCCCACTTGGTATGATATAAATGTCATATTTAATATGCACATAAAAATATATTATATTCTTAAGCGCTTCTTAAATGTCCAAATTGGTTTTGGGGCCATTATTTTACCTCGTAACTGTGGGATCTGGAATTGTTGTATCAAACCTGTTTGTCTCACCACGGGTTGTGCATCCTGAACTTTCTTTCTGGGTGTGGAGGGAAAAAGAGAGATTTGGGGAGGAAAGGAGAAAGGAAAGGCGATGAGCCCAGTATGTGGCCTGGAGTAATGGTATAATATGTTTTCTAGTGCAGGTCCTGTCAAGGTCCACTCGATATGTCAATGAGATAAAACTATGCTAGGTAGGAAGCAGAGTCTGCAGTGGACAGATAAAAGACACTCCTGAGGTATTTCATCAGAGGATACTCGCGTCCCATTGGCCGAATCGAGTGTTGCCCCTCCCTTCCTTCTCCCTGGGCCTCAGGAGTCCAATCCCCCCCACACAGGCCGAAACCAGAGTGCAGGCAAACCCAAGGGGAGTGTTTTCTTTTGCCTTCAGCTGCTGCAGACACCCCTCCATCCCTCCATTTTCTTTCTTCTTCTGAGGGAATGAGAGAAAGAGGCTTTAGCTGCTCTCTCCACACCAGAGTACATTTCAGTCAATGTCACTCAAATGCACTTCAAAGGAGACCATCCAGCCCCCAGAGAATCAGTGCAACAGTTCCAGCTCAGCCGGGCTCCAGCTCTCCACACACCCCACTAACAGGTCTGTTTGGGTCTTGAGAGCTCTAGGGCTTGTGCCAGGACAAAAACAATTTGTTTTCAGGCTGTTTTCACATTGATTGGATTTCTTCCTCGAAACCAAAGTTCAGTTCAGTGCCCCTTCACTTGTCCTGAGGGTGTGCTTTCACACTGTATTATTTGGAGCATTCAAGCAAATTCAAAACTTAAGAATCGGCTGTCTTTCAGTTCATAGGCTTGCATTGAATTGATTTAGGCTTGTCCCACAAGATGCTGAATTAGACTGAGAGGAAGAGGAATGTGCTTTCCTGTAGCTCAAATAGTAGAGCATGGCGCTAGCAACGCCAAGATCAGGGGTTCGATTCCCAGGGAAAGCAAGAGCTGATAAAATGTAAAAACTGTAACTTGAATGCAATGTAAGTCGCTTTGGATAAAAGCGTCTGCTAAATGCATAAATGTAAATGTAAATGTAAATGAATATCAAGTTTTTGTTTCATACTTAAAAATGACGTAATTATGCCTATAACTAATTATGCCTATTTGTTTCCTGAAATGTAGAATACTGTAATATCTTTTCTTAACTCATTAAGACATATTTCTGTATACACTACTGTTCAAAAGCTTGAGATCATTAACCTTTTGAGCGGTACAGTCCCACATATGGGATTTTTATTTCCGTGCCCCTGGGAGTACGGTCCCACATGGTGGTTTCGCACGTTGACTGGCGCTGAGCCAGACAGAGACGTGCACTGCGATTGTCATATTATCACAACTATGCAGTGTTCTCAACTGCATAATGCATATTTTAGGTTTCAGACATTTAAATACACATAAGTATACACACACACACACACACACACACACACACACACACACAGACATATGATGTGCTAATGCATTCAGGTTAACTATGTATGTGTTGTGTGTTTATAGGTAATTTATCTTAAAATATTACATTTTGACTTTTTTTTTTTTTTAAATACACTTCTATTTTATTTCATTTTATTTTTAAAGGGGTCATATAATGCCATTTTTGTACAAGCTAATATGATTCTTTAGGGTCTAAATTGAAAGTTTGTAATATACTTTAATTAAAAATTCTCATTAGTATTGTAAGAAAACTCTCATTTTACCTGCTCAAAAACAGCTCTGTTTTCAGCACACCGTTTTAGTGCATTTGTTTTTAAATGCTAGTGAGCTTTGCTCGCCCCGCCCCTCTGTTCTGTGGGGCGTTTTTGACACAACACACGTGGAGTGTTGCCTTGACAACAGTTGAGGGTATATTTTGAAGAATGGCAGTAAATATGTAATCAGATAACATAACTTATTCTGGCATAATATTGAAAAACATCAATTAGAGTATTTATAGTCTTGGATCATATGCATTTGCAGGATGTAAACAGTATTTTGCAGGTATTGTTTTACCATTAATTTTCATGCAGTTTTTTATTTATTTAAATTTTTTACATTACTTCTTAAAAGACACCGTTATAAACCATCTACAAAAGTAAGCTTAGTGTAGTGTTATCATGTTAACTTTAATACCTGCGTACACAGTTTGTAATAACACAATAACCATAACGTTTTGTTCATTATAAACGTGGGATTATTAATTATATTGAGAACGTCGTAAATAGAAAACATGCATGTACCCTGAATGTAAACATTAGCCACATACATCGTGAAGCGTGCTAGCGATTTGCAAAGATTAATATAAAGATTAATACAAAGGTTAATTAAACGTTACATTCACTTCTTCTGGAGGTTCAGCAGGAACACGAATAGTTGGTACCGATTCTTTTTTCAGGAGCAGCTTCTTAGCAAAACCAGCTTTATACTGACCTTCATTTATAAAGCAGTCTGGTGAAAAATGATTCGCGCAAACATGAAAACATTGACGTTGCTCGTGGGGAATATTCCCTTCAAAAGCAAAACTCAGCCACTGTGTCTTCAGCGGTTCGGACTTAGGAACATCAAAATGACTGCTGTGTTCATTATTGCACCCGAGAACAGAACACCACAATCGCTTAGACGCCATTCTGCTCATAGACAGCTCCAGCGTATATCAACAATGACGCGCAGACTATGATTGACAGCTCGCTCACGAGCAAGGGCGGGTCTGTGTTGGAAACACTGCTGTCAATCAACCATAGTGGGAGGGGCGTCCGACTGTGTGGCGTCACACGGTCGAACGGCTTGATTTGAGACAGGGTAAAACAAATAAGGAGATTAAAAAAAAAACACTGGATGGATTTTTATCATTTTATGATGGTTGTGTACAGGCACTGCTAACACACATTTCAGTACAATCAACTTGTAAAAGTGCATGTACCATTATATGACCCCTTTAACATTTGAATATGAATGAATATGAATTCTGCATTCTTTACATCAGTCCAAATTAAAGTACTGAATAGGAATTTAAAAGGCTGAGTCCGGCATGGTGCTCATTGCTGATTATTTGACTTTGAACGTCTTGTATTCTCTAGAGAGTCTATAGTGTACAGCATTGGTACAGAGGAGAGTTTAGTATTCAGGAGAGGTTCTTAGGAACTTTGAGTTCTTTAGAATGAAGACTATGATAATAACTTGATGGTTCCTGGGAGCTGCCCACAATCTTACTCCAACAGCCTTAACGCTACGAAATCTCTATTTGACAAGTGCAGAGAATAAATAGTGCTGATAAAAATGTATGTGAGCTGATGGGGAAAAAGCCCACTATGGATAGCAGTCACAATGATAAGCTTTCCCAGCAGCACTGAGTGTGCTGTGACATCTTCATTAGATGGTTATTAATGATGAGACGCCTCTGCCAAAAGCCCTTGTAGGGACGGCAGCTGTGGACCTGCATTTTTGACTCTATTGATCAAATGTAGTCAGACACAATGTGATTCTATCTATCTATCTATCTATCTATCTATCTATCTATCTATCTATCTATCTATCTATCTATCTATCTATCTATCTATCTATCTATCTATCTATCTATCTATCTATCTATCTATCTATCTATCTATCTATCTATCTATCTATCTATCTATCTATCTATCTATCTATCTATCTATCTATCTATCTATCTATCTATCTCCACAGAAGAAAGTCACTTTATTGAATTCAGTGTGTCTGTATATTTCTATATAATGGCACATCTCTAGAGTTGTACCGCAGTGATGCAGGAATAGAGGTACACTTGTATCTATCTATCTATCTATCTATCTATCTATCTATCTATCTATCTATCTATCTATCTATCTATCTATCTATCTATCTATCTATCTATCTATCTATCTATCTATCTATCTATCTATCTATCTATCTATCTATCTATCTATCTATCTATCTATCTATCTATCGTTCTGTCTATCTATCGTTCTATCGTTCTGTCTTTCTATTTAACCTTCTATTGTTCTATCATTCTACTTATCTTTTACTCTATCTTTTTGTCTGTATGTCATTCTATCTATCTTTTGCTCTATCCGTTTGTTTTTCGATCCGTTGATTTATATAATGCTATATCAATCTATACACATATAAAGTAGGACTTTTGATGGCATGATTGTCGTTGAAGGAAGGTCAAAGAGGAAGACAAGGTGAAGGCTATTGAAATGTAAGAATGTAGAATAGAAAAATGTTACAGTAGCTCATTAATCTAAGTTTATGGACTTTCAGCGCATCTCAGAGCTTAGCCATATACAACAAAATGATGCAACCCTGTGACATATCATGATAATGACGTGCTCTTTCTCTTCTGTCTATCAGTCAGTCACAATAAATCAATGATTTGTTAACTGCTTAGCAAAACCTGCCTGGAAACAAGACGATGTAGACGCTTCTAAATCATTTTGGTTATTATCTTCTTCCTGTTAGCGGAAAATCCGTCTGTCCCCTTCTTTTCTGCACATCCATCATGCGGATGAAATATGCAGTGCGCATTTATTTCCCTGTCAGAAGAGAAGATAGCATTTGCTTAGCCTTGACGTGTTTGCAAAAAGCCACTGATTGCTTCATTGAAACAGTCCTTTGATTTAAATAGATTCACGCCTGTTTTATGCAGTGACAATGAAGAATACGAGCATATAAATGCACAATATTTGTTGTCAAAACACTAATTTATATCCCATTGACTGTGACACTTCACCTGGGACTTGGCTTGGTACAGGAAAATCCACTGATTTTGTGTCTGCCTGCTTGCATGCAGTTAAGATTATTTGCACTGCATCAATGTGGCCACTTTTTAAAATACACTTCTTTTATCACATTTAATCAATTCACAGTTTTATTTGAATTAATTTGCATGATATTAACAAATTAATCACAATTAATTCCATCTTATGAGAAAAGCCTACAAATGATAATAGTTAAAAGAAATTCAAAGACATTATTTTGGCAGACCAAAATTACTGTATAGAAATAGATATATATCACAGGCCTACAGTCCACAGCAATCCATTTAGCTGTTGTGTTTGTCAGTTTATAATTTCATACATTAATACATTTCTTTATAATTAAAATTGATTTTATTTTGAAATAAAATCTAAATGATTTTAATTAAGAATTGAATGAACTGTTTAAAATAAGTATCAGTTCAAATGTATTACATTGAAAGCATTATTTTATGCATAGAAATCCATTTAATTTAATTACCTCTAAATGGTCCAAAATATTAAATATTAAGGCTACGTCGTAGTATCTTCTGACTTTTTTTCTCATTTAGCTGAACGCTCAATATGTTTGCTATCAGAATGCTTTATTGCCCTCTGTGCAAATATGGTTGTTTCAGTGATCTCATATTTATTTATACGCTGCAGCAAAAATGTTTGCAGTAGTGTGCATTGCAAAGAGTAGAAGAAAAAGTTTTCTGAGAATGTCTTAAACTTTGCGTTCACATTGACCTACTGTATGTTTAAGTCCGGTCAAGTCCTGAGTCCATTCCACTGTCTTCTCTATATCCATTTCCTGTACTTTAGAAAGGCAAAAAAGTCCCGTAAATAAAAAAAAAAATAAAAAACTGATTTATTTAGCAGCAGCTTTGACAGATGCCATATGAGGAAATTATGTATAATGATCTCTGGGACCAAACTGCTTGCTTTCAAAAATACACTGTTGAAAAATATCCCAGCACTATACAGTAGTAATTTAGTCCAACAACCATCCTCATTTGTTCACAGTTTATAGGATCACCAAATTGTGTTCTTGGCCTTGTGGGTTTTCGCAGCACCAAACCTCTTTATATAAGAGCTATAAAATTGCAATGGTACGTCACACAGGAAAAAGTCAAACGATTTGGAGAGCCTTGTGGTCTTCAGAAACCTTTTGGTTCTTTCGGGTCACTAAAATCCAGACTAAATAGAACTTTTTAGCATTTGTAGAATGTGGAAGCCTGTTTCCCCTATGGATTTCATCACACAATTCTGACTTTTTCCTAACTTTTAACTTTTTTCCTAACTCATGACTTTTTCTGACTTTTAAACTCACTAATTATGAGTTTATATCTCACAATTTAGACTATTTTTCTTGCAAATCAGTTTACATCTAAGTTATAAATTGTAAGTTTATGTTTTGCAATCTCACCAAAGAATAATACATGAATATCTCTGTTTATATCTCAAAATAAAATCATAATTGTGAGATATATATAATTAAAATTGTGTGAGAAAAAGTTGCAATTACTTTTTTTTTGTTATCCTGTGGTGGAGACAAGCTTTCATAGTTCTTTAAGTTCTTTTTTTATGCCTGGATAGTTTTTTCAGACTTTGCTGATTTGCAATTGCAGCTTTTGACCTATTGCCACGATAAACCTGGCATAGACCACTTTGATGAAAATGCGCTGTATTAAATATTGATTTGTTTTGCGAGTCCAAAAATAAATCTAGCCAAAAACTTTTGTGATTGTGCATATTGCTTGTGTTTGGCAAGACTAAAACATTACTATTAGTTGAACTCTTAGATATGCCAGACACTTTTTACTTGTTTGTTGGCTGGTTGCCTGACATGGAAAAAACAAAAACATTTATCCAGCTCTGCTAGTGCATTTTAACCGATATGCGGTGCATTCTGAAATTGACCAGAAACAGTGACTTGTTTGATGCTCCCATGCACGAGGAGTAATATGTCAGAGTGTTTTTTTCTGGTTTGATCATGTCTACTGAGACTTCTGGGAAAAGAGACCAGCCACGGTTTCGTTTTCTCATCCGGAAAGGCTCCATTTCCCTCCCCTGTCAATCTTCTAAAGCTTGTTTTGGTATTCCTTGCATTGCGTCTCCACTAGGACCACAAGAAAATGTGAGCCAGAGCAACATATGGTCCACTAAATAAGTGGGGAGGCATTTCATGCAGAAATGTGCTGTGCTGCCGATAAATATGACGTGGTTAACCATGTAGTTCATTCTGACACAGTGCTTATCATGGGCTGGTGCACAGTGAAGAGAGGAGAACAGATGTTGAGGATACAGCACCTTCCTCAGATGAAACAGTGCTGCCTCAGTTGCTTTACTCCTATTAAACATCAACAGTTAAGAGCAATTAGTATGGAGGCTCAACTAAACACCAAGGTAGTGCCCAAAATGAGATGATTATAGTCTAATTGCTATGATATATTATTCTTATTAGAGAGCTATTATGTGTAGTTAATTCACAGTAAATGGAGGATTATGGGTCTGCTCCTTTTGTGTAGATTTCTCGCTGTGTGTTGGTAAAGGAATTTCGCTAAAATGGCTTGTGAAAGCTTTCAGAGGAAAATGGCCTGATTTTTCATGCACTAATGTGTGAATTCTTCACAAAATATAGCGATAGAGTGGATATAAAAAACATGCATAAAATACCCATTGCTAATTTTCTCGCTACTTAATTTGTGTCCTTTGGCTCTGACTTTTACAAGTGAGTGCTGATCAAAAGAGTTTGCGTCAAATGAAGCATCAAAGATTTCCTTTGTTGTTCTCTGGATTACAAGCGGGGGAAGTGAGTTGGAAAGGACACATACTGGAATGTCACCTGTAATCTTCAGTGGTGTCTTTGGTGTGTGTTGGCAGCAGGGTTAGTCAGCAGTGGTATGTTTCATGTTGATGTGAGAGATCCGTCTTATAATCATGTGTATTGTTAAGACATTGTTAAATAGGCTACAAGTGTTTGATACCTACAGAGGATGGCATTTATCCTCATTGGGGTTGATTTAACATGTCAACAATGTTTTTTTTTAGGTTGTCTTCAGTGTTTGCCATGCATTTCAGATTGAGACATATTTGAACATAATTTATCCATTGGGTATTAATTAGACTGTGAAAAGTAATTAATTCGTATTTTATTTTATATTGTTGTTGTTATAATTTTATTTATTTTGTGATTAAGCAATAATATTTATAGAATAATATTTATATTTATGTTTGGAGAATATTTGAAATTTATACAGTTATAATATTTCTGATCATTATTTACTGATGTTGATGTTATTATTTTGTGATAGGGCAGATACGATATTTCAACAAATATAATATTATTAAAATACTTATTTTGTGATTTAAGAAATATAACATTTATACTGTTATAATATTATTGATTACTGATTTCTTTTGTTTGTTTTATAATTATTTTGGATTAGGAAATGATATTTAAACAATTACAACATTATTACTTTCCTTTAATAATTCTATTTATTTCTTTGTTTGTTTATATTTTTTGTGGTCTTGCTTACATCAAAAGTCATTTGTCTATAGATAAATATGTACCTATGAATTCTAAACAGTAATATATTAGACATTTTTTAAAGAAAGCAAATATGGTCCGTTTTGGTTTCACAATGTCTTTGAAGGGATAGTTCACCCCCAAAAGTTATATTCTGTCATTATTTACTCGCCTTCATATTGTTCCAAACCACTGAATAAAGAAAGATGGCTTCAAAATATAGCTTTGTTTGAGAAATGTTATTGGCTTAGAATCTTTCTCCACACCACAGCTCAAATCTCATTTGAATGTGCCTATATTCACATATCAAAAGGCTTGGAATATAGCGTCATATAGGTTTGTGTAGTCATATGGATTTAGAACAATATATATTTTCCTTTCATAATACTGAGAAAAGTGTTTGCTCTGATATAAAACAGTTTTTTCTATTTGTTTGTTGCCTAGTTGCCCCAGCATTTGACCATGATGGTCATACCTGGCCTGTGCTGATTCAGATCAGAGATTCACAGTCTGCAAAAATTGCAGTTCGGATACATTTTCAGCAAACCTTGCAACCAAGCAATTCAGCATGGCCAAATTGGCCATACCTCATTGGCCCGAGCATACGCTCATGATATGATCTGTGTCTGTAAGAGGGGGCTATTAGGTGCACGGTGCACCCCTCTGACTCCGGGCACTAAACGCTGCTTATCTCGCCATCCATTTCAGCCTGCTTACTTCACTTTCACAGTCTGCCAAAAGAGCCGTGATTGCATCTTAATCATAAAGCAAAACTCGGGGATGGAGCGGGAATGACAGGCACTGTTAAAGTGCCTTTGGCTATTCCCGGCACCCACATTATAAATGGCTGCGGAAAAATGTGTGCGTTTGCTCCCTCGCCAGCTCTGTTTACATCACATATCTCTATGTCATCACTGTCTCAGTAATGGAGATATCAGAGCATCAGTATAAGCAAACTTTCCTCACTCGACACCGCATGCCAAAATGGGCGCTCTGGCACTCTGCTTTTAGCGGTGTGAGGTACGAGGAGAGAGAGAGAGAGAGAGAGAGAGAGAGAGAGAGAGAAAATAAAGAGGAAGGGAAAAGGAAGTTGGCTCATTCAAACTCCTCATCAATTATTGAAAGCAAAGTCACTATAGTAAACTGCTAAAGGACACGGGATGTATATGAAATGGTTAGAGCTGGTGCAATGCTTCGTCTCGGGGCAGTACTGATCCGTTTTGACCCCAATCCTTTAAAGCGTTTGCTGGAATCTTTTTTTTTTTTTTAATAGGCTAAACTGATATCTTGCTAACAGCGCAATGTCTGCTCTCAAATGTGTGTTTGTGACAAACAGGCAAGTAAGCATTAAGTTTAGATGAGTCTGCTCTGGCTTTCTTTGATTAGCATAGCAATTAGCATGGGAACACTGAGGGGAAAGTACACAAAATTCAATTATTCTTTAAGGCCCATCTTGAAAACATCACTGATTAATCCTAGATTTAGCTCGCTAAAAAACAACCTCTTAATGAGTCTTTTTTCAACTTGTTTTTTTAAGTAAAAAAAAAAAAATAAAACTTAATAAAATTCTTAAAATTTTAAAAATTTACTTTGCTGCATTATTAAGACTTGTTTTCACAGATTCTGTCTTGAATATAACTGTAATTTGTCTTACTGCGCTGTCATATTGTTTCACTTGTTTTTAATTTGTTTATACTTAAAGCAAGCATAAAAGTTGTCAGTGCCATAAGATAAAATATACCTTTAAATCTGAAAAGGAGTCTTTATATCTTACTTGCAATGCAGCTGTTACCATTTTTTTTTTCTCAGCTCTTTTTCAAATATACAGGATCTGTGAGTTTGGAGAAGTTTACAGAATGTTTATTTATATATAAATGTCAAATATGTCAAAACAAACTCAGGCTTATTGGAAAAATGTGCCTGTGGCAGAATTTATGCAAAATTATATTAGGTCACTTCTTGCATGTTTCGCAACACTTTTAAAGTGAAATATCCAGTGAGCGGTGCTAAAATCATGTTCAGTTTTGTCTGAAACAGATGAACGTGAATCTGACCAGGTTTATCTTTTGTACGTAGCAGGGCAGTTGGGAATTGAAATGTCTGGTTAGTGACGCTCACAGGTTAATGATTTATCATGTTTAAATATAATATACCACCATCACTGCACACTTCCCTAAACCCAACTGATAGTGTTAACAAAAGCTGAGGCCAATCTTTGAACTGCTCTTTGAAATGCTGTACCAGGTGCGCTACTGAGCAACTTTGCTATGTCAAAAAAGCCATACATATGGACCTGATTATGTGATGCAACATCAAATTGTGTAGGTTTACAAATCATACATTCTGATATAAGTGTTTTGAGGTCATAACGTAGTATTGTACAAGGAATTGGGCAAAAATAAGTCTTTAATCTATAATCTTCCCCACTATCATAATTTGTGTTATCAAAAACAAAAGCTGTTGGTATTTTACTGCATGTTCATTTCAGCTGGAAATTGCGGTGAACTGTATATATAGGTATGTTTTTGAGGTCTTGCAAAAATGTAGGCAGATGTGCTTTTTTTCCTAATAAGTTTCAACTACAAGGTACCATGTTTTCCCTTTTCCTAACCTATAAAAAAAATCAAGAGATGTAAATGCTGTAAATTAAACTACTTACATTTGCTCCAAGATGAATCGATGATAATAACATAAAAACATTTCATTTTTATGTGTTGATTCAGATAATGAATCATTAGAGATGATGGAGCTGCACTTTGAGTTCACATAGTGCCATACAGTGAGTGTTTTGAATCATTAGGAACAGTTTCAAATCAAGATTTCTTTTCAGTTGATTTTAAATTTCTGCATACATTGAAAAAAATAAAAAATTCCTACTCTGTATTTTTGTCTCCTTGTCCAGAACAAATATCTAAGCCTGCTTAAATATACATTTACATAACGCAAACTGACTTAAGTCTTCTTTTCTGAAAAATATGTATCATTATTAGTTTTTGCTCACAAAAACTAAACAAAATAAAAATAAACCTATAAAGTATGAAAAATAGTCTTATAAAAGTATGAAAAATAATCCCTCCCGCTCTTTTTTTGCAAATATTTTTCGTGTTTGCAGCATAAACTCACTTAGTTTTGATTCTGTTTTGATTCTAACTTAACTTAATATAAGTCATTTTGCTTCTCAAGTAAATATATCTTAATTTAAGAATATTTAGATATTTGTACTGGAAAACAAGACAAAATTTTACATTTTAATATTTGCAGTGTAAACTTTTTGCGTTGGCAACAATATCCAAACTGAGTTGAGCGTACGAAGGCTAGCTGCATGGGAAATATGTTGCTACTTGAACTCACTAGTTAAGCAATAGGAGTGATCTTTTTCCAGTCTGATTTCCTGCTTTTGGAGTTCATTTACATGCTTTATTCAGTTTCTTATAGCCAGACACTTCTAAATTGACCTTCATGTTGGATAGTGCTCTCTGGACTTTTGAAAGGGATACTTAAAGCAATCTCATATGAATTAATGGCCTCTTCTTTGCGTTCTCCAGTAATGCCTGACATTATCGTCATTGGGCCAGACGGAGCCTTTGGGGGCTGTATGGGTCATGGTGTACGGTTTCCTGGTCAGGGATGAGAAGGGCAGGTACAGGCCTGACTCTAATGAAATTTCAGGCATGGAGAGGCCTAGGGAACAAGGGCAGTAGATGGGAAAGACCACTAATTTTCAACCAGGTGCTGTTTCTATGTATAAAGTAGGAAGTATAGTGCTAAGAGGCCCATCACACTACCTAGAATTATTCATTTGGTGTCAGCGAGGCTCATTAGCACCATGCTAAATAGGTCATGCTGTGTAGAGGCCTCTGACCTTTCTTTGCCGATGCCGCCATGCTCTCTTACGGTTCTGCACTGAGGCTCTGAGGTCTTATATCAATGAGACAGTAAGGCTGAACTAGCATGTGAACTGATGAAGAGGTGATATAGCTAGATATAGTTCAAGCTAAGAGGAGGTCTTTCCCTTCATGATGATATAGACTTTAGTCAGAGTAGATGGCATATGTAATTTGATGTGAATGAAAGTAGGTCTGTGAGCCTACGCTGGTTTGCTGGCTTTAACTGGTCAAAGCCTGGTCTGTTGACTGGTTTTAGAGAAGTTTTGGATATTAGCTTGTCAGGTTAGAGGACCATTTTAAACGTGCTAAGATCAGGTTACAATAGTGGTTTAGGCTGTTTTCAAAATTATTTACTAAGGGAAGTACAGTTGTATACTTGCACTGTAAAAAAAAAAAAAAAAAAAAATGAGCCAACTTAAAATTTTAAGGCAATCAGCTTCAGCAGTTGAGAAAACTCAAAAATCTGCTGAAGCTGGTTGCCTTAAAGGAACACTCCACTTTTTTTTGGAAATAGGCTCATTCTCCAACTCCCCCAGAGTTAATAAGTTTAGTCTTACCGTTTTTGAATCCATTCAGCCGATCTCCGGATCTGGCGAGAGCACTTTTAGCATAGCTTAGCATAGATCATTGAATCCGATTAGACCAGTAGCATCACGTTCAAAAACGATCAAAGAGTTTCGATATTTGTCCTATTTAAAACTTGACTCTTCTGTAGTTATATCGTGTACTAAGATTGGCGGAAAATGAAAAGTTGCGATTTTCTAGGCTGATATGATTAGGAACTACTCTCATTCCGGCGTAATAATCAAGGAACTTTGCTGCTGTATATATTATATATATATTAGCAAAACAGTGTGGGACTTCATTTGATTGTATTCATCGGGAATGGATTAAGTTTGGCAATGGATTTGATCAGTTTTGATTTAATGACAGACTTTATAAAAAGGCCTTTCCACACATAAAAAAAAAAAAAAAAAAAAATCGGGATAACAGGTTGTAATCTGGCATTTGCAGTTTCATATTTGCTTGTCAAATTACAAATTTCTTCTTTTTTTAAATTAAAAAACAATACAAACCCCCCCCCACAAAAAATTTAAATTAAAACAAAGATTAAAGAATTAATAGAATAATATTAACACTATACTAATATTGTATAAATATATTATTATTATTATTATTATTATTATTATTATTATTATTATTATTATTATTATTATTATTATTATTATTATTATTATTATTATTATGTGATTTGTAGGGATTCACCTCTGTGAACTTTTTCGTTGTTTTTGTTTAACTCAAGCAACCCAAAGACTTTGTTTTACTTGCGTGAATGTTAGAGAAATTCAACGGTAAGGGCTCAGTTTGAGCAAATATGATTTAGGATTCGGTTTACTTAAATTCAGTTTGCATTTGACTTGATATGATGCCCTTGAGATATGGTAAAATAGGCAATAACTTCAAAATTCATTACCCATCGTTCTCAGGGTTCTACAATCACTCTCAATTATTTCAGCAAACACTCGAGCCGCGGCTGAAGAAGTACTGAAGTAAATGCCAGCGTGGGCAGTTCTGCCGAGTGTGTGTGCGTGTTTGAATGTGTATGGGTGTTCATATGTATTCTTCTGACAGCTGACAGTGGATGCTGAGCTCTACACCCTCAGCAGAATGTTTGAAAGGCCTGAGCAGCTCCCACCATCCGAGTGCCAAAGCCCAGCTGTTATTAAGGAACTGCAGGCCCTGCTGTGGATTCCTGCTTACACTGTTTTCAGCGCTGCACTGTACTGCTGCTCAGCGCTTTTTACTGAACTTTCCCGCTTCAGCCGTCTCTTTGCAGGCTCTCTCTTTTTCTTTTTTTCCTCCATCTCTGTGGCCTGTTTAAATCAGCAGTGAAGTTCTCCAGGTTGGGCTGTTGGCCCCACTGGGACTCTTTCTTTCCCTGAAGAGAGGCAGTGCACATCAGCTCTCTGCAGTCAACTGGGTCGTGTACCCCATCCTGGAGACAGAGAGAAAATTATAACGTAGAAACAGGGAGACTCCCTTAAAAACGCTTTAACCACAAGAGGATAGAACAGTCAGAAAACCCAACATGAATGTTGAGGTTGCGTCAGAGAGGAAATCACATGAAACTTTCTATTTCTATAGAAACTCTTCACATTCTGTTCTCTGTATAGTGCTGTTCTCTTTTTGCTTTTCAAACTAACTTTATTATTACTTTTAGGTTTTACCCTAAAGTAATAAACCTCAGCACAGCCAATAACTTGTATTATGGTCATGAACCTCAAATTGTGCATCTTAAAGAAAGCAATTCTATTACTTTCTAAACAATCAGACATAGGATTTTCCAGGTGGAAAATTAAACGAGCCAAAAGATAAAATTAGATTAAAGGACAAACTCGTGAACATCATGGGCAAGGGCGAAATGGCCGCGAGCACAGACACAATTCCCGATGCCCTGGCAGCTTGGGCCCGCTGCCCTGTGTTGTATTAAAATGTTTTTATTTTTTTATTTTTTTTATTTTATAACCTACTATTTCCTTGCAGTCTACCAACGCGATCATTTCCGATTATGTCATTCGACAATAAATTGGCAATAAATCTTGGTTAGACTTGAGCGGCAGCGGCTCACGTCTGTTCCGCTCTTCTGGTTTCGAGGAAGAAAAGGAAGCAGCCAGAAAAAGCAGTGAAATGTATAGCAAAATTACTGACCTGCTGAGAGCTTCAAATGCGGGTCAGTTTCATCTGTAAATAGCCAATAGTTTTGTCTTTATTAACTTATTCGAGTATTGAGCTCCTGCTGTTAGGCTATCAGTAGCATTCCATTATTATCATCTGTCAGAATACTGTATACATGCTAAGGGACATCATTATTATCTATCGTAAAGTTACATTGATAAATTCATGGACATGGATTTATGGTTTAGGTATGGAAGGAGCTAGAGCCAACAGCAACACAAAAATAACCCATGAGTCATAACTCTGGTTTTTCAATACTAAACAATCTGGTTTTTATTGTACTAAATTTGACGTTTAGGCACTTTAGAAAATTTGTTTTAATATATTTGTATGAAATACAGGTTTGTTAAATCTTAGGTACGTAAGTCATTTTAAGATAAATATCAGCATTCTGTGCAACCAAAATTACAATGAGGTGGTTGTTTTGCAACAAGGTGAACACAGTCCTGTACATATCAGTAGACCTGCTGGTGAAGAAGTGACAGGTACAAGAAAAAAAAAAAACACACA
The DNA here is from genome assembly GCA_036784905.1 of Acrossocheilus fasciatus. Classification (NCBI taxonomy): domain Eukaryota; kingdom Metazoa; phylum Chordata; class Actinopteri; order Cypriniformes; family Cyprinidae; genus Acrossocheilus; species Acrossocheilus fasciatus. The sequence goes on along the minus strand of CM071954.1, from coordinate 7,497,149 downwards.
TATTCACACAAGGGAAAGACAGCGACAGAGAAACGAAGAAAAGGAAAAGGGAAGCAAAGGTGCTGTTCAAGAGAAAACCTTTAATTATTTTGCACAGCCCCAGCCTAAGGATTTAGACCTTATTTTATGTGATGATGACCATGCAAATAATAGGGTTGTCTGTGGTTTCAGGATTTGCTGTAGGAGTATAGAACGGCCCGGATGAGTGTGAGGTTTCCTGGCCTGAAATTGTGTCCCAGTCCGCCCCTGATCGTGGCATGGGTGACTTAAGGTGGTTCTTGACTTTTTCACACTTTTTGATATATGCTTAAAATGTGCACCCTTCTTAATTATTTTTATTTATTTCTAACTATTCAGAGTTATTTTATGTCTACTGTACGTGCACCATATGAACCAAATTATAGTAGCATATTAATTTTATAATAAAAAGGGTTGCATTTCTAATTAGAATTAGAATCGGATAATAAGTGTAGTTTGACTTACTTTACAATGTGCTTCTTTCATTTTTACCACATTATGTAAGTATGTATTTAGATTCTATCCATATAGTTAGGGAACTGGTTCAATTTGGCAATAATAATAATAATATTCATTGATTGATTGCAAAAAAGTTAGGACTTGATTTTATTCATATATGAGTTCAGTTTGGTTATAATAATAATAATACTTATTATTATTATTATTATTATTATTATTATTATTATTATTATTATTATTATTATTATTATCATCAGTAGTAGTATGTATGTATTATGATTTTAGGTTGTATTTCTTCACTGGCATGCAAAATAAGAATTTTTGGTCACACTTTATATTAGGTGGCCTTAACTACTATGTACTTACATCAAAAAATAAGTACAATGTACTTGTTGTTTTGCAAAACACTTTTACTGCTACTGAGGTGGGATATGAGTGAGGTTATAGGGACAGGTTTGGTGGTATGGGTAGGTTTAAGGGTGGGTTAAGGTGTAAGGGATGGGTCAACAGAGTAATTATAAATGTAATTACAGAAATTAATTACAGATATAACTACATATAGGTATTTTTTTAAAATATAAGTACAATGTAAAAACATGTATTTACACAATAAGTGCATTGTATCGAATGATTAATTTAAATGTAAGTACACAGTAGTTAAGGCCACCTAATATAAAGTGCGACCGAATTTTTAAGACCACAAATATTCGCTTTGAAAAAGTTTCTGTACAGTCATGCGCCATCTGAAATCTGTAACTCTTGTGAATTTCCAAATGTCCTTGCAGCTTTGAACTGGGATGTCATGTCCTGCCATGTCTGATGGTTCAACATAGTGCCATGCTGTTCTTGGAAGGACGTGCACGTCTACGTGCCAGAGATCCTTAGTATGTGAGAAGTGCAAAATAATTAACATCAATTCTTTACAGTGCCTTTTAATGCTGCAATTATGAACCATCTGTCCCTTCTACATTTTTCATGAGCAAACAGCTGCTACTCTCCTCCACTTCCAAGTCATTCTCCGATAACTCCTGCATCTTTAAATGCGCTCTCCATTCTCGTAAAAATCGTGGTGTCAGGTTCCTTGGATAAAAACTTTCACGAGCACCTGCGTTAATGATGCATAAACCCTCAGGTTCAGCCAAATTACCTCACATTCGCTTCACTGATGCATTGTGGGTAATGAAACGGTGGTCACATTTGGGCTCGGTCGCGTTTAAATGGCGTGCTTGAATATATATGTGTTACAAAACTGCTCTTCGCCCGATGGCCCGGGTTCAGAGAGCCAGACGCCTGTGGTGTGACACAGCTGAGTCTCTATAGCATGGCCTGTTAAGGGACAGACTTCTCATTAGTGCTGCCTGCTCCTTTGGTAGCGGGAGCCATGCTGGTCGTGCCATCTGTAGAAGGAGGGAGAGATCGAGAGAGATAATTGCCGACAGAGACAAACCGAGAGGTCGAGCGAGGGAATGTTAATTTTTTTCCATGGCTAAACTAGCGGGAAAAGGGCCCTAAGTCTGGCTGGGTCTCTTGCCATTCTCATATCTGCCCAGAGAACAATTAGAAGACGTGAGACACACACGAGTGGTCCAGCGTTGTGTCCCCAAAGTGTCAACAGAATGCTCATTACCATTCAGTGCTCACTTCCTGTTCCATTCCCAGCATTGGCACCGTAGTCTGTGAGGCATGTTACTTCAAGCAGCGTGAGCTTGTTATCCCTAAAAGACAGAGGAAAAGAGCTCGACCGAGGAGAACCAAGGGTGTGGAGGAGACGAGACAAGGAATTTCAATGAAACCGACTCGCGAGATCAAAGTTTCTTTTTTTCTTTCCGCTCTTATTTCTCTCTTTCAGTGAGAAGTGGCAGTCTTCGTTTTTAATCACAGCGTTTCTTTCATGTGTCCTCTCAAACGGTGCGCAGCTGCGGCGGCCAATCAGCTGCCGAGTTCTGCGGCCCAGAGGGCTCATGGGAGGAGAGCTGTCTGCTTGTCTTCACCCTTCGCTTAATACAGAACCACGACTGATCCAGCATCATTCCTCGTTCCTCTCATCTACCCTGGGCGGTGGATGCGGGCATCTGGCGAGCACTACAGGAGTGTTAAATGGCGATGTTCTCCCATCTCGATTTTACCTGCACTCAGCTGCTGTTACTTAAAAGACGCACTCTTGCTACAGTGCTTTTAATACCAGTTTCCTCTGTGCACCATCTATATGAGGAACGCATTAGATTGCTTTGCTTTGCTCACTGCAGTGGGAGATACGTCATCAATTATTCATTGATAAATACGTTCATTTACTCGGCTTTTGCTTAACCAGCCATAGAGAGAGGCAGAGGAACAAGACAATATTGCTAAAGAGCTATTTTTACAACCCTCTGATAGCAATGGCTTTGCGCTGCGGGAGCGTGTCTTGTGCTCCTTGTTAGTTGTTGTATTAAGCAATTTGTGAGTTTGTGAAATGTAGCTTGTGGATTACATTAAATGTAGTGTAAAAATAGCTTGTGTGGTTACTTCTGTAATGGACTTTCCCTTATAATGGACGTCGCCAAGTGGTTTTCCTGAATGGAAGCCTGATTTGTGCGTGAGGTGATCATGTCTGCTGCTTCCAGACAAAGATTGTGCAGTTCATATGACAGATGTAATAAATGAATGGATTACCCTTATTAGGTAAAACAACAGCTGCACAGGTTGAACCATATGAAAGCTGTGAATTTAGCAAGTTGTTTATTATTACATGTTTTTATGCAAAGCGATTTACGAGAGTGTGATAAGCGGTGTTGGCCCTTTAAGGCAAACTGTGCAATATTGTTTTATTGTTATCTGGATAAGTTTGCTGTGGTATATTTTTATGGTAGATAATATTAGTGACACAAAACGTTTGAATGGTTTCCAATCTGGAAAGATTTCTGATAAAATGAAATGAAATGAAATGAAATAAAATACATGAATAAGGTTTTTGTATTAAATAAATTACATTTTAAATCAAATTTTTATAAGAAAACATAAATGACTGTTTTTACTGTATTTTTGATTAAATAAATGCAGCCTTGGTTTTTATGTTTCAAAAACATTCAAAATCTCATCTTAGTGTTTATTGTATACATATATACATATACATTATTATACATAAAACATAGACACATACATATACATAATATGTAAATGTATATAGGCTACATGTGTATTATGATGGAGTTTTACAATGGAATTTACAAGCTTTAGTTTCCAGCTCAGATCTTGATCACTAAGACAGACGCCCCACTGTATGCATTTTCAGCATTTCAAAAATTAATATTACAGGCATGTAGCGTTATTAAAAAGGAAGAGAATCAGGTGACATGCTGTTATGGTAACACCGTTAATCTGAGATCTCAGTCAGATAACGCCACCTGACAACAGGATTCACAGTTTACTCAGTTTGCTTTAATGAAACTAAAATGAACCCAGCAGATTGTGTTTAAACCCATTGTGCAGAAAAACTGAAAATACTAAGGCATATGTTTGTTGTAAGCTCTTAAGGGGGTCTTGGGTTGAAATCGCACAAGGGAGGATCATTGAGTCCTGTCCATATGGGGGAATCAGACATGTGCTTCACATGTGTGCATGAGACATTCACACAGCCACAGCCACACAGCCTCCATTATCTGCCTCAGCATCTGCTGGTGGAGCTGCCACTTAAATCATCCACATGAGCGCTGGAGGTGTTGTGGGGTGTGAAATCCCTGGTCTGGAGAAACCCGAGCGGTAGATGCTGTTGTCGGGCCTGTTCGATTAAGAAAGGAGCTCAATCCTCATGTCTAAGCTGCAGGTGAAATGTTCTGTTCTGAGGTGGGATGTTTCTCCATTACCTCTGTTCTGTTCAGAAATACTTCAGTTTCAGCTCATATTCTGTGGATATGGCTGTAAAGCTGGCGGTGGGAGATGTGTTTAATAGAATAATGATTCTGTAGTAACCTATAAAAATCCGTGTTTTATCAATAAGACAAGTTTTCATTTATTATTTATGAAACAGAACATGCTGCAAATCTTAATGATTTTATTTTTTGACCATTTCCTCCCTTTTTTGTTTGTTTCATTTCTGTTTATTAATGTAGGTAAACACTTTCTTCATTTCTTTTGTTTAATTTGTTCTTTTGCTAATTTTTATTTTATTTCACTCTTTCATGTTTGATTCCTTCTTCAGTCATTCTTGTTTTACTTTTTAAAATTAGTTCCCTATCAAGTTCGGTCTCTCGACACTGCGTAGCTTACGCTTGGGGGTAATCCCCCTCCTCCCGAAATACTGAAGCCTTATTGCATCACGCCGGTAAATCTTACCGGCCAATGACGCTCGAGCGCTCGAGCTAGGGGCGGAGCCACCCACTATATAGGTCGACGTCCAGCGTCATTGCCCCAGAATCTTTCTCCTTCACGAAGCAAGCATCGAAGACTTAAAAGAATTACTCACCGCCGTTAACTCTTCTCGCCGTTGACAACGCCCTAAGAGGACGCCATTCGTTTTTAGTTCCCCTTTGGCGATCCGGCAAGAAGACGAGATGTCTCTTAAGGAGTGCTGTGCATGCGGGGGCCCAGTTGAGCTCCCTGATGCACACGACGCGTGTGTCTTCTGTCTGGGCCGAGCCCACGCAGAGGCCGCGCTGGATGGGCCTGACTGTCCTTCCTGTGAGGAAATGTCAGTCAAAACCCTCCGGGCCAGGATTTCCGTTATCCTGAACTGCGCACCGGCTAATCAATTGCCTCCGCCCCCAGCCGCCGTCGAGCCGCGGGAGGAAAGGCCGAGGCAGCCACGTGCAGTAGGCCCCTCCGATGAACGCATGTCGACTCCGTTCCTGCATGCTCATCACTCAAGAGAGCCACCTGTTTCTTACACGAGGTCCAGCCACCGCCCCTCGGATGATGCGCGGGACCTGGTCTCGTTTGGTGCTGCAGAAGATGAAGTGGACGTCGATGACGACGCTATGTCAACTGCAGCCTCGGGTTCAGGTGACTGGTCCGCCTGCCAGGAGTCAGAGGCTTCACACAGCGAGGTGCGCGAGCCCTCGGCTCCGATCGATGAGGAGCTGGTGAAGATCCTGTCTGAGGCTGTACAGGACCTGGGTCTGGATTGGTCGCCCCCTGAGCAACCAGCTAAGAACAGGTTGGACATGCGGTATCTGCAGTCGGGCCGCCAGATTGCCGCCCCCCAGAGACCAGCCCCCTTTTTCCCAGAGGTCCACGAGGAGGTCTCGCGGTCTTGGCGCTCCCCCTATTCGGCCCGAGCCCAAGCCGCGGGATCGCGTATGCTCTCCTCTGTCGACGGAGCCGACCGCTGGGGCTATACTAAGCCGCCGCCCGTCGAGGAGGCAGTTGCAGCACACCTGTGTCCGTCCGCACGTGGGTGGAAATCTGCGCCATCGCTTCCATCGAAGCCGTGCCGTACCACAAGCCACATCGCAGATAAGGCTTACATGGCAGCCGGCCAAGCAGCGTCTGCGATCCACACTATGGCCGTTCTCCAGGCTTTCCAAGCCAAAATGCTGCAGACGTTGGATGAAGAGGGGCCAGACTCTGCCGCCTTCAAAAAGCTGCGTTCGGCCACTGACTTGGCGCTCAGAGCCACAAAAAAGACGGCCCAAGGAATCGGCCGTTGTATGGGCAATCTCGTCACGCTTCAGCGGCATCTTTGGCTGACGTTGACCGACATGAGGGAGTCTGAAAAAGCTCAGCTGTTGGACGCGCCCATATCCCCGCTCGGCCTGTTTGGGGAGGCTGTGGGCTCGTTTTCTGAGAAGTTTCTGGAGGCCCAGAAGCAGTCGAAGGCGATGAGCCATTTTTTGCCGAAGAGAGATCGGTCCGCGGCGCCTCCGCCACGTTCCAGGTCCTCTTCTTTGCAGCGTCCAAAAAGGCGGGAACGACCGCCGCCAACTCCTTCCCATACTAGGGCGAGGGTGGACCCGGAGCCGGCCGTGAGACCAAAAGCGAGGCAGTTCCGGTATCCAAAGAAGATGGGACCCCGTCCCTCTAGTGCTGGACCAGATCCTCAGCAGCGTTCCTGACGGGATTGGTCCGAGGGGGAAGCGGCCATCCGGAGAGATGGACGACGGGCCGCTTCGCAAGAGAGTTCGTCTTGCTGTTTTTCACCTGCCTGTCCCCTTGCATGTTGCAGGCGACAGGGGGAAATGTTTGTTGTCAATAAAGTTTGCACAAAAAAAGCACAAAACAAACACTGTTCGGCAAAAGAGCTCTTTTCCCCCTCAGAATTTTCCCCAATCGCGCGTTATGAGCAGAGTCCCGTTTCTGAGCGGCGCTCTGCAGGGCGCAAGCCCCACGCGCCCTCTCAGTCTAAGCACGAGTGTTCCCCCGGCCCATGCTGGCGGTCCAACCGGTGCGGAAGACGTATACGATGCCCCTCCGGTGGTAGGCGGCTGCCTATCATCAGACAACGAGCCGGTTCAGACGCGTCACGGGGCGCTTCTACCCCTTTCTCACTACTTGGACGCGTGGCGCACGCTTCCAGGAGTGTCAGAATGGGTGCTGAACACAGTTTCGAGCGGGTATACGCTTCAGTTCGCACGCAGACCACCCCGCTTCAGCGGCGTGAGGATGTCAGACGTGCAGAGCAGGGACGCACCAGTGTTGCGAGCAGAAATTCTCTCTCTCCTTGCAAAACAGGCGATAGAAGAAGTCCCCCCGGGGAATATGGAGTGTGGCCTTTACAGTCGCTACTTCCTAGTCCCCAAAAAGGACGGGGGGCTTCGACCTATTCTGGATTTGAGACCACTGAACCGCGCGCTCGCAAAGCGCTCGTTCAAGATGATAACAGTGAAACAAATCCTCGCGCACATTCAGCCCGGGGACTGGTTTATCTCGGTGGACTTGAAAGACGCCTATTTTCACATTCAGATAGTCCCTCGTCACAGGCGCTTTCTAAGATTCGCGTTCGAGAGCAGAGCTTATCAATTCAAAGTTCTCCCTTTCGGCTTGGCTTTGGCCCCGAGGTCTTTTACGAAGTGTATCAATGCAGCGCTTTCCCCTCTCAGGCAGAGTGGAATTCGCATCCTGAATTATCTGGACGACTGGCTTGTTATAGCCCAGTCACGAGATACACTGGAAAGCCACAAATATCAGCTTCTAGAGCATCTGAAGCACCTTGGTCTGACGATCAATATGCAGAAGAGCAAGCTTCGCCCCACACAGGCCATCGCATTCTTAGGAATGGATTTGGACTCGCAATCGATGAGAGCGCGTCTCTCTCAAGAGCGAATGCGAGCTTTGACCAGCGCTCTCACCTCGTTCAAGCCAGGGAGAGTGGTGACTCTGAAATGCTTTCAGAGGTTGTTGGGCCGTATGGCAGCAGCGGCTGTGGTGTGTCAACTCGGGCTTCTGCATATGAGACCACTTCAGCTATGGCTGAAATCCCGGGTGCCAAACAACGCGTGGAAGAACGGTCAGTTGCGCGTCATGGTGACCCGCGAATGCATGCAGACGTTAGCCCCCTGGTTCAACACAAAGATGTTCGAGCAGGGAGTCTCGATGGGCAGAGTGGTCAGCAGAAAAATTGTCACTACGGATGCGTCATTGACGGGCTGGGGAGCCCTTTGCGACGGCAGACCGGCTTATGGCACTTGGACGAATGCGCAAGCGAGGTGGCATATAAATTGCCTAGAACTGAAGGCAGTATTTTTAGCTTTGCAGGGCTTTCTTCCACTGGTAAAGGATCGACACGTCCTGGTTCGGACGGACAACACGACGGTGGTATCCTATATCAACCATCAGGGAGGAATTCGTTCACGCTCGCTTCAGAGGCTGGCGGAACGTTTCCTCCTTTGGGCGGACAGAAACCTTCTGTCGATCCGAGCAGTTCATGTTCCAGGCAGTCAGAACTGCGGCGCAGACATGCTGTCCAGGGGTGGTCCAGTTCACGGGGAATGGAGACTGCACCCGCGGACCATCCAGCTGATTTGGAGCCTGTTCGGAGAGGCGGAGATCGACTTGTTTGCCTCAGAGGAGAACGCGCATTGCCAGCTGTTCTTCTCGCTGACGAACGCACCTCTGGAGGGGGATGCTCTTTCGAGTCGCTGGCCCAGGAAGCGCAAATATGCCTTTCCCCCAGTGAAGATTATGCCGCTAGTGTTGCAGAAAATCAGAGAGGAAAGGGGGACGGTGCTTCTGGTTGCGCCGAACTGGCCCAACCAGCCATGGTTCCCGGAGTTGATAGAGCTTCTAACGGCTCCCCCGTGGCCGATTCCGTTACGGAGAGACCTCTTATCGCAGGCAAAGGGCTCGGTGTGGCACCCCAGACCGGAGCTATGGAACCTGCATGTTTGGCAAGTCAGCGCAGAGGGCAGTCGCTAAATGTATCTCAGCGAGTCTTGGATACAATTGCTGAAGCCAGAGCCCCGTCTACCAGGCGTCTGTACAATCTGAAATGGAAAGTTTTCACTTCATGGTGCATGTCGAAGGATGAGGACCCAGCCAGCTGTGATGTGTCTGTCATTCTATCGTTTCTGCAGGAATGCTTGGATGCTGGACGCACGCCATCTACTCTAAAAGTGTATGTGGCTGCTATTTCAGCTTTCCATTCACCTATTTTGGATCGTTCAGTCGGTAGGCATCATCTGGTGGCCAGCTTTTTAAGAGGAGCGCGGAGGTTGCACCCCTTTCGTTCTAATTTGGTACCAGTGTGGGATCTGTCCTTAGTGCTTAGTGCACTTTCTGAGTCACCCTTTGAGCCGCTGTTTTCGGCAGAGTTGAGAGTGCTCTCGTTTAAGACAGCGCTCTTGCTTGCCTTGGCATGTGGTAAAAGGGTGGGTGACTTACATGCACTGTCTACGAACACTGCGTGTATGGAATTTGGTAAGGATGACTGTATGGTCAGACTGCAGCCAAGACGGGGTTATGTGCCTAAAGTGCTTTCTACGTCGTTTAAAGCACAGGTCATTACGCTTCAAGCGTTTGCTCCTCAGGATTCGGAACCGGCGACACACCCGCTATGCCCAGTCCGTGCTCTGCGAGTTTATCTGGAGAAGACTAGTCATTTCAGACAAGCAGAACAGCTGTTTATATGTTTTGGTGGCCGTACCAAAGGACTGCCAGTGTCGAAGCAGCGGTTGTCACATTGGATTGTGGAAGCGATCACGTTGGCGTATGCTTCTAAGAATGAGGCCTGTCCGTGGGGAGTACACGCCCATTCCACAAGAAAAATGGCTTCGTCGTGGGCTTGGGCAAAAGGTATGTCGATTCAGGATATTTGTCTGGCAGCGGGATGGTCTTCACAAGACACTTTTGCTAGATTTTACAACCTGGAGATTCCGTCATTCGCACCGCTCGTTCTGTCTGTGCAATGATGGATCTACAGCTTGGCAGTTGGCTGCCGCTTGCACCTGGCCACGCCCCCTTGATGATCAGGGTGGTTTCGACTAGGTCCGGTGGCCTTAGACATGCCTATAATAGATAGTCAGCGACTTCTACATGCGTTCGAGCTGTTGTCGACCGCGGTAGGTGCACTGATTTCTACATAAATCAAGTGGTAAATGCTGAATATGTACGTGGCTCCAGCAGCGCTGCGGCCAGTCCATGTGTGGTGTTGTGCTTTATTACTATGCTTAGTCCCGCTCCGCAGGAGCTGGAGGGCGCTGGTTTCCCTGAGTATCCGATGAAGCAGTTAACGGGCTCGGCTCTATTGGGCCCGGCTCTTTAGACTCTTCTTACCAGATGTGTGGAATGCAACACAGCGGGATTTTACGCGTTCCCCAAGCGTAAGCTACGCAGTGTCGAGAGACCGAACTTGATAGGGAACGTCTCCGGTTACATCCGTAACCTCGGTTCCCTGAAAGGAGGGAACGAGACACTGCGCGCGCTGCTGTGTTGTAATCCTCAGAGTCTTGTACCCGTTCGAACAGTCGAAAGATTCTGGGGCAATGACGCTGGACGTCGACCTATATAGTGGGTGGCTCCGCCCCTAGCTCGAGCGCTCGAGCGTCATTGGCCGGTAAGATTTACCGGCGTGATGCAATAAGGCTTCAGTATTTCGGGAGGAGGGGGATTACCCCCAAGCGTAAGCTACGCAGTGTCTCGTTCCCTCCTTTCAGGGAACCGAGGTTACGGATGTAACCGGAGACGTTTTCTTTCTTTTGTTTTACTTTTTAAAATGTTCTTTCTTTCTGATTTATCTTCATTCATTCTTTTGATACTTTTTTAAAACTTTTTTTTTGTAAAAAGTATTAGTCATTTGTTCCTTTCTTTTTGGTGTCTTTTTCTTTTTTGTTTAATTTTTGTTTGAAGCATTCATTTTATTTTTTTGTTCTGCTTTCATTATTTTTTGTCACATTCTAGTCTGTTTGCACATTTCTTTCTTTTGTTCTTTTGTTTGTTCTTTTGTTTGGTTCTTTCATTTTTCTTTCTTCCTTCTTTTGTTTATCATTCTGTTTGTTGTAAAGAACGTTGTTGATGTTTTGTTTGTTTTTTCTTTTTTAATTCAAAGTTCTTATGTTTGAGGCATTCATTGTTTTTGTTCTTTTCATTGTTTTTGTTTTTTTCTTTCATCAATCATTCATCACTTTGTTTTGTTTTTCTTTTGTCTTGCTTGTGTTCTGCGTAATTGCCTTAGAAGTGGGATCTTTTCTGTATTTGTTCTTTTACTTTTTGTCATTTGTAGTTTTTCTTCTCATCTACATCTTTCTCTAAGACTGATTGACTCGGGGGGGAGATGAGAAGTGGAGCACAGTGTGCAGTTGAGTGAATTCCCTCGTTTCTTCTGACAGCAGGAAGTTAATGACCCACATTAGATAACAGCAGCGAGGCGATTACAGGCCTGGGCTGTTCAGGCGGCTCAAGGTGTTAATGTAAGCACGGGTTTTTGCTGCGCTAAAGCTGTCCTGCTGTTGGGCAGGCTCAGGCCGGGGCTGGAGTCGCTGTTGTGCTGTAGCCGTGTACACTCAGGCTCTGCTGGGAGTGGTGCAGGTGTTAATGTAGATGGAGAGTCGGGTGTCAGAACTCAATCTAAATAGATGAGTGTTTTCTCGGAGTCAGAGCACAGCGGAATGCATTACCCCAGAGCGACACCACCAGAGGAGATAGAATGAGAGCTTTAGGGAGCGAGAGAGAGAAACAAAGAGAACGAGGGAGACAGAAGGAGAGGGTTATGTTAGGAAAAAATGAGAGATAAAAAAGAAGCTTGAGTGTTGCTGCAATTAAAGGAAGAGGGTTGCTTGGGCACAGGGGGCTGGATGCCGCAGACGAGGACAGTTTGTGTAAGTGTGATGGAGCAGAGTACTTTGCAAGCCTTGTGGGTAATTTATCGCTCTGATGATGCTCAAGCAAATGCTTTTACCCCAGCGGGTTAGGCTAGTAAACCACACAGCTCTCCCTTTGTTAGCTCATGAATTGCACCTATTAAATTGTGCCCCTGTGTCACTCTCTGTCTCACTCTCTATGTGCACTTTTATTTTTTAAGCACAGTGTTGGTGGGGGTTACTTTTTAAAAGATCCATGTTACAATATCATAACACTGTAGTTAAATTTTCTTTGAATATCTACTAAAAAACAAAACCAAAAAACAAACAAAGACATTTCATTTAATAGATTTTTTTGCAATGATCTAAAAATGTATTTATTTATTGATTGATTTATCAATTCAACCAAAGTTTTTTTCTGACTTTTTAAAGCAGCGTAGGTGTATTTTGCTTTAAAAAAACGTGCTATTTGTTTGTCTGCCAAAAAATGTTTATTCTGATTTGAGTTTTTAATGGCAACATACATGTACTTGCTATTTATTTATTTAAAAATTGTATTTATTTATTGAAAGTTTTTATTTATTTAAAGTTTTTGTTTGTTTGTTTGTCAACAAGTTATTCTGATTTTACTTTTTGAAGCAGCATATGTGGATTTTTGGACTTAATAAACATAAAAACACTGCAATATTTTCCCCCACGTTGATTGATTACACTAAGAATTGGAAACATTTTAATATTACCATCATCCTCACACAACCTACTCCTACAGTACTTGTGCACATTAAATATACTGTACTTTGTTTGTCATGAAATAAATTAAATAGTAATGTGCAGAATTTAGGATATTATGGAGAAAAGTATATCATGTTACTTTACTTATTACTTGAAAGCAATAAATATTTAAATTACATAACATTACCTCCAGTACTGTCTTGGATTGACTGTAAATGTGATTCTGGTGCCCTTTCTAACCTCTACGCTCTGTTGTTGCTTATCCTGTTTAGCGTGAGCCCGAAAGGTCATCTTCTGACATGCTCCCTATTTTAACAGGGCATAACCAGAATCGAATATGAGTATCATTGGGAACCCCTGGATGAATGATATATTCAGCAACTGAATTACTTAGGACTTTTAGACATTCATCTATAAACAGAATCATAAATGCTTTCACCTTCTGTCTAACAGTCGGGGCTCTTGGGCAAAGGTTGTGTTTACTGCTTTCTGAACAAACATTTAAGGAACTACTGAAAAAGATCTTCAGGTTAAAGTTATACCTTCACAGTACTTTCAGAAACCTGCAGAAATCAGCTTTTTCATGACCATGAGATTCTAGTCTATAGATCTGTGGTACTGTGAACCGGGTTCGAAGAACTCTTCTCGCAGATATCTTCAGCTCAGGGTCAGTGACTCTGAATGAATATAAAAACCAACAAGATGTTTTTGTAGCAATGATTTATGTTGGATATAACAGGTGTACCTGATTCAGACAAACGTCACTACACTATCGCACGGGTTGAAAGGACACTTAGGATGAAGGTGCACTATTGAACCCTATTGGGCTCTATGGAGGTCTACCAATAAGTCGATGATGCTTGGAGCCATTCAACACCTTGTAGTGGGTTTATTCTTTAGATAGTCGTTTATAATAGACTTAAATGACTTCTAATTAGCAAGGATGCATTCAATGAATAAAAAATGACAGTAAAGACATTTATAATGTTACAAAAGATTTCTATGTCAAATAAATGCTGTTCTTTTGAACTTTCTAGTTATTAAAGAATCTTTAAAAAAATATATCACAGTTTTCACAAAACTATTAAAAAGCACAACCGTTTTCAAAAACGATATGAAATGTTTCTTGAGCAAATCGGCATATTAAAATGATTTCATCACGTGGCATTGATAACTGCTGGAAATTCAGCTTTTCCATCACAGGAATAAATGAGTTATAGTTATAGAAGTATATAAAATAGCTATGTAGTTAGTTATAGTTTTATATAGAGTATATTAAAATATTTCACAATGTTACTTTTTACTTTTTTGTTTTACTGTTGTAGCATATTTGCTTTATGAGATGAACATAATAAATCATAACGGGTTATCAATTATATATCCATCTTCAGGAATTAGCTATAGTATTAATAGTACAATAGAATGATTAGTTCGTCCGCAGTACGGACCCTTAGAAAAGCCATTAGAAAATCATATCACCTTAATTAAAAGGGGTCGAAGCCTAGAAGCGCATCTAGATAGTTAACAAGCGGTTACTTGCATGGTTTTTGTGGGTGCTGAGTAAAGTATCCTGGTGCATGTATAATGCGTAGATTCCCGGGGGGGGTTCCTTTTGGAGTAAAAGCTTCGTCCTTCCAGCCATGATTAGTCCGAAGTGAGTTCCCAAAGTTACCGAACTTAAAATTGCCAGAAGATCGGGCTCCCCCGGAAGGGGAGCCGCGAGGTTTCCCAGGTGATCTCCAGGGCACTTTTTGGTAGAAGAGAAGCGAGAGAGAGAGCGCGTAGGCTCCCTAAAGTCTGCGAAGAGTCACGCCTTTCAGGATGGGCTTGACCAATGAGAAAGGCTGAATTTCCAAGCGGGAGTTTTGGAAATACTGGGGGTTTTATGGCCCTTTGTCTGAGAGCATGGTAATTTCCAAAAGGGGTTGGATTGAAAGTTATTATACAAACTATTAAAGATTCTTAGGACACTGATATGTTGCATAGGTATCAACATGTAATATTCACTCTCAGTTAGATCATCCGAAGACGAATTGATAGAGACCAAACATGTTACAGTCAGAGTGATATTAACTATTGATCTATTATAAGCATGCATAAAACAGTATTAAAATACACAAAAACAGTAATAATATACACAATGACTTAATGATATGTGTGCTCATTCAAAGAAAGGTTTTCCTATGAATTAATTAGAGAAGAGTCCATTTTATGGCATAAATGTCCTTTTCCTAAAGTGGATATGAAGTGAGTGTTTCTTGACCATTTTGCATTCCTTTGCGCAATAAAACTAATGTTATCTGATGGGTTGCCATGGCACCGGGGGTGCTCTGGCGGCGTCTGCAGACATAGGGGCACCTAAGAATGTGTATTGGGTGAGGGGTCTGTGATTATTTGTTAATCTAATAACTAGTTTCATTTGTTAAATCAAATGAGAAATTGTGTCTGATTGGTCCAAATGCTACATAATTCCCCTCTTTCGAACGTTGTTGTCCGTCCAATAGACAGCAACGAGCGACGTTAAAGATGCAGAACAATCAGACTTGCACCTGCCACTCATGGCTGGGGGACAGTGGTGGCTTTCTGGTTGTTGGTTGCCTCCAGGAGTGGTTGTGGTGCCGTGGTGGATGCTGTCAAGTGGGAAGCTGTGGAACTGTAGGCTGTAGTAAGGTGCGGATCCTCGAGCTGGTGCAGCAGATGTCGAGGCAGTGTCAGCTGTCATCCCGAAGTGGGTTGGTCCGGGTCAGATGGTTGTTGATGCTGTTAGCCAGAAGGCTATCTGTGGTACCCGTGGTGTGGAACAGCCGGGTTAGACTCTCACTGGTGAGAGTGCAGGTGGTTGTTAGCCCTCTGTTCTGCTGGAACATTACCATAAATCTGATGTTTGCGGTGTCGCTTTGCTTTTGTGGCGGCACCGACTTGAGCTTGCCTGAGTTGTGTTGGTAGAGGTTTCGCTGTCGGGCATGTGGGCCGTTGCTCAACCCAACGTTGTCTGGTTGCTTCTGGGGTGTCGACTAGTTTTAAGGGATGCTCCTCCCTTGGAGGGGTCTGATGCTGTGTTGCGTCAGGCGAGGAGTCAGAAGTTTGTCCTTCGCAGTACTCCTCGGTTGAGTCTATTTCAAGGAGCTCTTCTGCCAGTATCAGAAGCTCCTGTAACTCAGAAGTAGGAGTGTCCGGCTGTCCTTGTGAAACATCCGTTTGGCACCTGTGTGAAAGGTGTGGAGGAGGATCTTGTGGGGACTGTCGTCGGACATACCATGGTGTTCGCAGGATGAGGATGGCCTTTTCCATGGTTCCTGCCAGTGGCTTTTCTGGGACCTGGGTCTGTTGCCATGGCAATGGCTCTTTCCTCTGCTGGCTAGTGGCTTTCTGTAGAAGGGCCTTACATTGTGGCAATGCTGGGTGCCTTCTGGCGTCTGTTTTGGATTCTGGGTTGTGCAGTTCAGATTCAGTGGGGTCTTACAAACACCTTTGGTAGAGGCCTTGTGCTTGTTAAAGGCCTTCCGTGTCAGGTCACGCAGTGTCTCCACCTGGGCCCCTCTTCTCCAGTGGTTCCGTTTGAAGGTCTGAGGGCGTGCAGCTGTGCACCTGTTCATGGACCTTTGCATCAGGTTGACTCTCAGGACTGGATGTGGGTCTGAGGAGGTGTAACCTGTCTCTGTCAGTCGCGTGAGCTTCCACTTCTGGATATCTCGGCCTTCTGTAGTGTTTGGTCGAACTGGGGATGTTTTGGCCAGTTTGTCAAGGTCTTTGGGAGTCGTCTCGTGCAGTTTCGGGGTCTGCATGGAGAGGGTTTCTTCTTTTGCTAGAAGGGAAGAGTTCTGTGGTGAGGGCTGGCGATGCTTTGGTTTGCGGCCATTCACTTCTTCCAGTGTGTAGCAATTCTTGGATGGGGGACTCCATTCTGCTCAGCGGTGGTGATGCTGACGAGGGCTCCGCTTTTCTTGGCTCTAATTCCTTTTTAGGTGGTCTTCCAGAGCATTTATTTCAGAGTCTTTTGTTTTAAGGTCAGTTTTGGCTTCCTTTAGTAGCTGTTCTGCAGACTGTAGATGTCTTCTCATGTCTTTCTGGGAAGCCTTTAGTTCTTGTCGGTCACTTTCAGCAACTGCAAGGGCTTCTTGGAGCTGTTCAACTTTTTCCTTTGTTTCCGGTTTCACTCCACCTGGTACCTTGAGTTTATCCCGAGTCTTCATTTCGAGCTTGTCTGTGAAGCGTGAGATGTGCAACAGCTCTCTCAGGAACTCAGTGGTCTGATGCCTGAAACCATCCTGGACTTTCGCTGCCAGTTTGTCTATGCGGGTTTTGGCCATGTATCAGTTCCTTTTGCCGATGGGTGCTGTGCTTGTCGCGTAGTGTCAGCTGGGCTTTGAGGGCATAGCTTAAGGAACTGATGGCCTTGTTTAGCTCCCCGTGGTGGTGATTCTGGCTTGAGTCGTGTGTCAGGAGTCTTTTCCGGATTGTGACTATTACTCAGAATATTAAAAGTTCAGTGGTCTTTAGGGTGAGGCTCTCTGTAATGCCTCTTAGTCAGGTGTTCACATCTCCTATGGGGTTTGCTTTCTGTGACATGCTGGCAGACTGGGAAGTGAGGACTGACACAGATCTGCTTGGTATTATCGGCCCATATGTGGTGAAACAGCTAAGGGTCATTTCAGTGATTGTAAACCCAAAGTGGAGTGCATTGTAGTGGGGCTTTGTGGTTCAGGCTTGCTGTTTTGGAATTGACATGCTCTGACATATTCCGCCACATCTTGCTTTATGCCAGCCCCGTATGCCACTTGTTTTAGTGTCTTATAAGTGTCTCTGGTACTGTGGTGTCCAGCACATGGTGCGTTGTGGGTATGCATTGACCTGACCCCCCTTTGTCACTGTGTCACCACAAGCTTTGGCGCAGAGTGGGCATCAGGGACACAGTATGCAATGTTGCTCAGCACATGTAGCATGTGTGTGACGTCATGCCGCAGTTTGAGGGCTGGAGCAGCAGCAAGTCGAGTAGATGTGATAGGGTGGTTGGATGGGGTTAGGGAGGTGGTAGAGAACAAGCTTTATTGTTCAGTCAGCGGTTTGCATTTAGGCAATGACATTTATGGATAGCTTTTAAGTTAGTGTCAGGGCTGCGAGGTGTGTACCCTGGAGGTGAAAGTTGGTTTCATTCTGGTTACGGCTGCCATGTCATTGGTGGGTGGGTGGGTGGTTCTTGGTTGAGGCCGTAGCTCACCATGCAATGCACTTGCGATGTTGTTGCACGCCTGGTACAGGTGTTGGTGCTTGACTGGCTTCCTGTTCATTGTGGCAAACTCATTTTTTTCCTAGCCAAGGAGGTGGCGTGCGAAGCTGAGATTGGCATAATTTGAGTCTGTGTAACTGAGGAGTTCTTTGATGCAGTTCTTGTGAGCTGATGCGATTTAAAGGGTTATCAGGATGGCTGTCACTTGTACTGTGATGACTGGGAGTCCAGCTTGAAGTGTTGCTGTGGTAGACTGGAGAATCACTGGATGATTCGTGAAGTGCGGAGCTGGGCTCTTTTGTCATCTGAGTAGTTAGTGCCCCGGTGGGAGCAGTGTTCTGCTGAAGTGGGCAACCCCCCTTTAGTTCTGGCCATGTTGTTGGTGTAGAGTGCAGATGCCATTTGAGTTTGATGATGTAATGTGGTCTTGAGTGAGTCCACATAGCTGACATCAGCTCTGCATTGTTGCTTCTTGTGAAGAGCAGCTTTGGCACTGGCCGTTGTCGACAGGTGCAGGATGTCTCTTAGAAAAGGGGGTGTGGCTCAGAGTGGGGCCAGGTTCCCTCCATCCCCTTGAAGGTGTGTGCTTGAGGGTTTGGCCACGCTGTCTGTGTGTCACACTGTTGCTGTCCGTTCCCCTTTTGTGTATGCTGGTAGTGCAGTCTCATATTTTTGCCAGTGTAAACATCTGGTATGGTCTGGCCTGACGTTCTTGCACTTTACAGGGCTTCTCCGGGGGTTGCAAGGTCTCATAGGAAACTTGTGCACTTGCTTGCGCAGGCAGGTCTGGTGTGTGCTCGGTGAGTGCTTTGAAGCGTGTGAGGCTTCAGGCCATGTCCTCATGGCTGGCTGTGAGATTTTCCCGTGACCTCTGTGACCTGACAGTCTGTCTAGGTGACCTGTCTGGCTGGAGTGGCTGGGGTTCTTGCCCTTCAGCCCGGAGATTCGGCTGTCTCACTTTCAGCAAATGGTCAATGTGACCCAGCAGCTCTTTATCACTGAGAAGGTTGTATGCATGTATGGCTACGTGTTCCGTGCACACCTTTGGGCTTTAAGAGTTCAGTTCTGTTCCTGAGCTTCAGCTTGGGGTCTGCCCAAGAGTTGGAATTGACATAAAAATTGGATTTACTCCAGTGTCAGCAGAACTCCAAGTCTCGCCTTGTTTTCCAACATGCTGTTTCCTGCTGGTTGGGAACTGTGTTGACTTTCTGATGAAGCATCTATCACAGTGATGTGCCTTTCAAGATGTAAAGGCAGGAGGAGTCTGGGTCGTGGGCTGGTCTGACCTTGAGACTAAGTTCTCGCGACCAGCTGAGATGTCAGGTCTTATCTCTGTGACCTGGCTGTGCACTTCAGATGAGTTGGCAGGCTGGAAGTGTGAAAGTTCCCGCACTTGAGGCTAATTCTCTGAATGCTTAAAGTCCCTCGGGCTCAAAACCATACGACAGGTCCATGTTGGTGAAAAGAGGGCCGGTGTTCATTTGGGGTTGTGTACACAGGGTGTACGGTCTCATGGAGCTGATGGTCAGGTGCAGGAGAGTTGACCGTGTGTTTATTTTGGCTTGTCGTGGGCAGTCAGCCGTCTGCTGATGTGCTGTTTGGGTGCCATGACCATCTGGCATTAGGATGGATGTCTCTGTTGTGAGAGACTGTTTGACAAGATCTGGGCGTTTCTTTTAGTAGGAGGGCTTTCTGGTAAGTTTCTTATGCCACTCGCAGTTAAAAGGAGTTTTGAGAGTCTGATATATCCTGTTTGCGCTGCTGTGGAGGCCACGTTTTATGTCCTCAGGATCTCTGTTGCTGGCCCGTGTGCACTCCAGAGTCAGTTCTGGGTACTGTGCAGGGATAGGCAGGATTTTACCAGTCTTTATGGAGGCAGCGCTGTGTTGTCTGTAGGCCATATGGGCTGAGTTCCGCAGATGTCAGGTGGTCATTGTGCGGGGGAAGACCATGGCGCTTGAATGGTGACTCACAATGTGATGCATCTGTTGTCTGCTGTAGACTCAGAGCTGGCTGTAGCAGGCTTCTCGTAAGTTTTGTAATCCGCTTTGACGGTTTCAGACTGCTGGTACAGGATGTTGTGTTTCAAGGCCGGAGGTGATCCTGAGCAGATAGCCTGTCTCGTGTGGTCACATGGGGCAGAGTTCGAGCATAAAAGTTCATGTTTTGCAGGCAGGCCAGTGTGGTGGCCTTCTGCGGGCCAGTTGGTTGGGGTCTGTGGGGCCACACGGTGTGTGTATCTGCAGTGATGCTCTGGAAGGGTCCCTGCCCCACCTGTGGTTGCTGGCAAGTGAGGTGTGAACAGTGGGCCTGGGCCTGCTTGTCAGGGGAAATTCTGTGTTGTGTTTTCCCTTTCTGTTCACCTCGTGGTCTGCAAGCCTATTTCAGTTCATTTGTGACATTGAGTTCGCCTTGGCTTTGTTGGTTGGCGTTTGAAGTTGCCTCGTCGCTGAGCAGAGACTTGGATTTCAGCTCGGCAGCTTGCAGGTGGCATTCACAGGCATTGTTTCAGTTCGCCTGGGTCATTACTTAAGAGAGCTTTAGCCTGCTGGAGCCTCTCTGGCTTCTATTCCAGCTGCTCTCTGTGCTCAGTGTCTGTGTGGGTTTTGTAGAGGCATCCTGAAACTTTCTACTTCCTCTTGTAGCTCCTTGTCCTCTTCATCCGCTGTCATTTGCTGGTCCAGCTGGCCTGGCGGTTCTGCACGCGCTCCCGGTCCTCCGGGCCTCCTTGTGGTCGAAGCATCTTTCGCTTGGCTTTAACTGGATGATGCGGTTGCAGGCAAGAGCACCGATGATCCTGGCTGGCTCTCTGTGGCCGTAGCCCTGGTTTGATCATGGTCTGTCTGCCAGTTCAGGTTGTCATCCAGCTGTTTCGCTCAGGTGCTGTAGATCAGGAGTGGTCCCGGACCGGAGGGCGTCTGTTGCAGTGCTTAGCCAAGCCGGATGATCTGGACACAGGTGGAGCACAAGTGGAGAGGGAAAAACACAAGACACCAATGCAAGTCCGCACAGATTTAGTGAGCTAAAATATTTGGGCTATGTGTTGCATGATTAACTGGTGTGATCAGTTAGTGACGCAAACTAAACGCTTACATATCGTGGCTGCTAAGGCAGGAGTGAATAATTGGTGTGAGTGAGCACCCAGAAACTATGGGTAACACTGTTGATGGGTGATAACCTAGGGGGTCATTTAATGACTTAGGCTATTTGGTTTATCAACGTTATTACCAAGTATTTTCTGATGGTTCAAACAGGTTCGGTCTCCGGGCCCACAAAACAACCAAAACAAACAGAACCGAAATTAATAAAAAAAAAATATATAAAAAAATAAAAAATAAAAATCAAAGTTCAAATTTAGAAAGGAATAGTGGGAAATCAAGGGCTTACTACCACCTCTAGGGGCTGTGACAAGGACTGCGGAGCGGGGCTCTTGTACTGCCTAGGGAGGTGATGAGAGAGATAGCTGGACAGACCAAGCACGCTAAAGCAGAGAGGCTCTCTAGTCCTCTTCACGTTTCATATTGAGTCAATGGCTATATCTGAGGTGTTGTTAGGCTTGGTGATGAGCTGAGGTTACCCAGGTGAGCCCCAGTGATTGGGCCGTCTCCCTTGACTCTCCCGAGCACGCAACTGCAGGGGCTCCTGATCACTCGCACCCATGGCACCCGGTGGCAACCACTCAAACAGCACTGCCTTTTGGCACAATGTTGCATCACTCAAGTGAGGGAGGCTCAACGACTAGCTGGCACAGCCAAAATTGGGTTTCGCCTGTGGGTCCCAAGTTACACGGACCCCTTTTGGGCCTCGAACTATGGATGAGTTCGCTCCTCTCAAAAGGGTGGACCACCGTGTAACTTCACAGGGTACTTAACCAAAATTGCCCTTATGTGTCAGTCAGTATGGTTGATACAACACTTGAGGTCCCCATTGCTGATGTCGTGCTGCGTGTTGCCACTCGGAGTACAGGGGCAGAGGTATCCGAGGCGCCCCCCCCAGTACATGTCCGGTAGGTCAGGCAGACGAGTCCAGTCCCCGAGAATTCCCCATGGATGATACCTAACTGGGAACATTGAGAGGGACAACAGAAAGATTAAGCGTCTAGGATGAAGCAGCTTGTGGCTAGCATTACCTATGCCTATAGAGGAAGGAGAGGAAAAGGGTAACAAAATAAAATTGAAAATTGAAGCAAAGTTAAAATGTCCTAATTGCGTAGGAAAATAAATGGGAAATTGTTTTAAATAGATTTAAAATCTAAGTAAATTCAATTTTGCTCAATAGGTGTAGCTAGACTTAACTACAGACTGGAGTAGATGAAATAAAACAAGCCCAAATAAAATAAATAAATAATTGCTGCAAATAACACGGTAAAATAAAATACACAAATCAACCAAAGCATGTGGGGGAGACCAAAGTAATTGATAGCTCAGCAGAAGGTGGAACAGAAAGAAACTGTAGAGGTAGGAGTTCTGTTACACTTTACACACACTGTCTCTAAGTGTCAGTCGGATGCTAACAGCTAACAGCTGAGGTAAGGGCTTTAGCTCCTATCCATGTAGGGCCGTTAGCGCGGTAGCTTTGGCTACATGCAATGGTCTGTTTACATTAGTCTGTGACGTATGCGCTGTCTTTAGTTTGAGCCGGAAAGGGCTCGCTATCGCCTTTCGGGGTCAGGCGTTGCTAAGAAACCGATGCACGCTTAACAACCGGTGTGTGCGCGAAGCACGTGAGCCAGATGTAAACATGCATGGGAATCTCGCGCTCATCCAGTCGAGCTGTCGTTCACACTTCATTCATAACTTACACAGCGCGTTCACTTCACAGACAATGGCAAAACATTACACCATTAAATCGACCAATTGCATCACATCAGTGGATTAATATGCATGCAATGACACGCGACAATAAGCAGATGAAATACTGTAGTGAGATTTTTTTTTTATCACACAGCTAAAATTTAAGCCGCTGTCCTGAAGAGATTTTATCTGTTCAGGAGAGACTTACGCAGTTTACCACGAAACCCGCAAGTGGGGATTTTCTTTACCCAATATCAAATAGATTTCATCTAAAACGCACTGCCGATCTGACATTTACTAGTTGGATATGGGACTTATGCTGTTCAAAACTGAAAATGGGGATTCTTCGCCCAAGATCATAACTTTAGTATATATAAAAAAAAATAATTATATATATATTTATACGCACTGCCGATCTGGGATTTCTTCGCCAGCTATATGGGACTTGTGCGGTTGTTGCAACAATTACTTGATCAAGATTTTAAGACTCCCAGTTATCATTAATCCGACACTGACCTGCAGTAAGATTAATGTTGCTCGGGCGAGGGGGCACGCATTAGTTAGCTACGCTAATGGTTAAACCCCGGGAGTAATAGTCTAGTTGTATGGCATCGGAACACCAATGGCATCAATCTAGCTACATTGGTAGTAAGGGCATTCTAATTCAAGATGGCGCCGCGGATGGCTGCCATGGTTTGTCGCTGCTTGGTACTTGTTCTTTTTTTGTTTGTTTGTCCTGTCTTAAGCAACTTTTTTCCGATCAGCTTTACTAGAAACGAACTCCTGGACATCAGAAATGGCACACCAAATAACTTCCTGCCTACATTTGAGCATTCAGACCTTTTACTGGACATTTTAATCGGAGGAGCTGCGTTCCTATACAAGCGCTCCAGGCGACGCAAGCGAGGGAAGCGCGCCGGCGCGCTCGTGAAATTCCGACAGCGCGGGTTCAGGACTCCGCTGCCGAGCATTCATCTGGCGAATCTCCGCTCCCTGGCAAATAAGTCGGACGAACTACAACTCCTCACCCGCACAAACAAGGACTTTTTAAACTCCGCTGCGCTTTGCTTCACGGAAACCTGGCTGAACAGAGCCATTCCGGACAGCGCGCTTCATCTAACGGGCTTCCAGCTGTTCAGAGCAGACCGCGTCACCGAGTCCTCGGGGAAAACGAGAGGCGGTGGATTATGTTTTTATATCAACGAAGGCTGGTGTACAGACGTGACAGTTTTAAAGAAGATGTGCTGCCCAAATTTGGAAGCTCTCTTTATTAACTGCAAGCCTTTTTATTCACCGCGGGAGTTCTCCTCGTTTATTCTGGTGAGTGTGTACATTCCTCCTGACGCGCGCGTCAGCGCGGCGCTAGAACTGCTGGCCGATCAAATCACACACACAGAGCAGCGTTATCCGGACTCTTTCATCATCATTCTCGGTGATTTTAATAAAGCTAATCTCACCCGTGAACTGCCTAAATATAGACAGCACATCACATGCCCCACCAGAGACAGAAATATACTGGACCACTGCTACACTGTCTTAAAGGATGCATATCACTCTGTTCCCCGTGCAGCACTGGGACTCTCTGATCACTGTTTGGTTCATCTCCTACCAGCCTACAGGCAGAAACTTAAATCTGCTAAGCCTGTAGTAAAAACTGTAAAGAGATGGACTTCTGAAGCAGAGCAGGTTTTACAGGCCTGCTTCGAACTCACTGATTGGAGTGTTTTTGAGGCTGCAGCTACTGATCTGGACGAGCTTACTGACACCGTGACGTCCTACATCAGTTTCTGTGAGGACATGTGTGTACCCACCAGGACTTATTTAACATTTAACAATGACAAACCCTGGTTCAGTGCAAAACTCAAACAGCTTCGCCAGGCCAAAGAGGACGCCTACAGGAGTGGGGACAAAGTCTTGTACAAACAGGCCAAATACACACTGAATAGGGAGATAAGAGTGGCAAAATTAAACTACTCTGGAAAGCTAAAAAAACAGCTTTCGAGCAATGACTCTACATCAGTGTGGAAAGGCCTGAAAGCCATCACCCGCTACAAGACCCCATCCCCCAGCACTGAGGCCAATCAACAACTGGCTGAAGACCTGAACGAGTTCTACTGCAGGTTTGAAAAGACTGGTATGACACCCCACACCCGCTCCGACCGTCTCACAGCACAGCCATCAACACCCTCCCCCTCCCTCCCCCCTACTGTTTCTCAGCCTGTACTCAAGATCTGTGAAGATGATGTATGCAAAGTCTTCAGGAAGCAGAAGATAAGGAAAGCCAAAGGCCCAGACGGTGTCTCTCCAGCCTGCCTCAAAGCCTGTGCTGTCCAGCTATCATCCATCTTCACATTGATCTTCAACAGATCTCTAGAGCTGTGTGAAGTCCCCTCCTGCTTCAAATGTTCCACCATCATCCCTGTACCCAAGAAACCAAAAATCACAGGACTTAATGACTACAGACCTGTTGCTTTAACATCAGTAGTCATGAAGTCATTTGAGAGACTGGTGTTGGCCCACCTGAAGGACATTACTGGACCCTTGCTGGACCCTCTACAGTTTGCTTACCGAGCAAACAGATCTGTGGATGATGCAGTTAATATGGGACTGCACTACATCCTGCAGCATCTGGACAAACCAGGGACTTATGCAAGGATCTTGTTTGTGGACTTCAGCTCCGCTTTCAACACCATCATCCCGGACACCCTTCAGAACAAACTGACTCAGCTCTCTGTACCCACCTCCATCTGTCAGTGGATCACCAGCTTCCTGACAGACAGGCAGCAGCTTGTGAGGCTGGGAAAACTCACATCCAACACACGCACCATCAGCACTGGAGCCCCTCAGGGCTGCGTTCTCTCCCCACTACTCTTCTCCCTCTACACCAACGACTGCACCTCTAAAGACCCCTCTGTCAAACTCCTGAAGTTTGCGGACGACACTACAGTCATCGGCCTCATCAAAGACGGCGACGAGTCTGCTTACAGACAGGAGGTTGAGCAGCTGGCTGTCTGGTGCAGTCACAACAACCTGGAGCTGAACACGCTCAAAACTGTGGAGATGATAGTGGACTTCAGGAGAAACCCCCCTCCTCTCCCCCCACTCAACATCATGAACAGCACTGTGGCTGCAGTGGAGTCATTCAGGTTCCTGGGCACAACCATCTCTCAGGACCTGAAGTGGGACACTCACATTGACTCCATTGTGAAAAAGGCCCAGCAGAGGTTGTACTTCCTTCGTCAGCTGAAAAAGTTCAACCTGCCACAGGAGCTGCTGAAACAGTTTTATTCTGCTGTTATTGAGTCAGTTCTGTGCTCCTCCATAACTGTCTGGTTTGGGTCAGCCAGCAAATCAGATATAAGACGACTTCAACGGACTGTTAGGACAGCAGAAAAGATCATTGGTGTGCACCTGCCCAGCCTTCAGGACTTGTACAACTCCAGAGTGAAGAAACGGGCAGGTAGCATCATCAAAGACCCCTCTCACCCCGGACACAACCTGTTTGCACTTCTCCCTTCAGCCAGACGCTACAGATCTCTGTGCACTAGAACATCTAGGCATAAAAACAGTTTTTTCCCCCATGCCATCTCCAGCTTAAATAGCTAACACATGGATCATTACCTGTGTTCTGTAATTCATTCTCCATCTTTAATTATTGCCTCTTTCTCAAGTACTATGTAAATACACATTCATATCTGTTTATTTATACAGCTGTATATATAGTAAATAATGCACAAATCTGTACATAAACCTACTGTTCCAGATTCATACTTATTATTATTATTATTATTATTATTATTATCCATTGTTAAGCCTTACTATTTAAATGTTTTTTCTGTTCTCATGTCAGATGTGTATGTATGAATGTATGTACCAGGAGCACCCTAAAACCACAACAAATTCCTCGTGTGTTTGCGCACACCTGGCGAATAAAGCTAATTCTGATTCTGATTCTGATTCTGATTCTACATATAATATAAGGCCTTAATTTTAAGATAAGCGAGGAACATCGCTCGCTATCTTCTTCGCGCTAAAAGAGGGTTTCTTCGCTCGATTTAGGGCGGTTAAAGTAGCATTAAGACACACTATAAAAGGTTTCTTCGTTTTATAGGGTCAAATTTATAAACAGTTAACTTAAGCCATCTTCTTCGCGCTAAAAGAGGGTTTCTTCGCTCGATTTAGGGCGGTTAAAATAGCATTAAGACACACTATAAAAGGTTTCTTCGTTTTATAGGGTCAGATTTATAAACTACAGTTAACTTAAGCCATTAACAGTGGCTGGTTTCTCAGCGAGCAACTCGTGAACTGTTAAGGCACGGAAAGTGGGCGTGTAGCCTACATTCATTCACAAAAAGACGCAGTTGGATAGTAGTCTTGGTTTGAATAAACACACATAAGAAACACACAATTGTTACTGAGTCTGCTCACAGAACTAGGTTTAAAACGTTGCTCTAAATTTCTCCACCATCTGTAGCATATTTGCTTTATGAGATGAACATAATAAATCATAACGGGTTATCAATTATATATCCATCTTCAGGAATTAGCTATAGTATTAATAGTACAATAGAATGATTAGTTCGTCCGCAGTACGGACCCTTCTATTGACTTTGAGAAAAATTATTCCTCTGGCCACGACAAATAATTTTCTTAACGAAGCAGTGCTCCGAGCATTGTTGCAAGATCGGACGTTAAAGTGACTTAGTTCTGAGAGCAGCAGACACAGACAACCAAGTGTGAATACATATGGATGTTTATTAAACTACACTACAGGGGAACATGAAACATAGAACTAGACACAGACATACACACATTAAACATGGATGCCAAGGCAAGGAAGGCATAGAGAGAGAGAGAGAGAGAGAGAGAGAGAGAGAGAGAGAGAGCGAGAGAGAGAGCGCTCGCGCGCAAGAGAACCATGGCAGGATTTTAACTAACTAAAACCTGGGTTTGAGCCATTAGAAAATCATATCACCTTAATTAAAAGGGGTCGAAGCCTAGAAGCGCATCTAGATAGTTAACAAGCGGTTACTTGCATGGTTTTTGTGGGTGCTGAGTAAAGTATCCTGGTGCATGTATAATGCGTAGATTCCCGGGGGGGGTTCCTTTTGGAGTAAAAGCTTCGTCCTTCCAGCCATGATTAGTCCGAAGTGAGTTCCCAAAGTTACCGAACTTAAAATTGCCAGAAGATCGGGCTCCCCCGGAAGGGGAGCCGCGAGGTTTCCCAGGTGATCTCCAGGGCACTTTTTGGTAGAAGAGAAGCGAGAGAGAGAGCGCGTGGGCTCTTTAAAGTCTGCGAAGAGTCACGCCTTTCAGGATGGGCTTGACCAATGAGAAAGGCTGAATTTCCAAGCGGGAGTTTTGGAAATACTGGGGGTTTTATGGCCCTTTGTCTGAGAGCATGGTAATTTCCAAAAGGGGTTGGATTGAAAGTTATTATACAAACTATTAAAGATTCTTAGGACACTGATATGTTGCATAGGTATCAACATGTAATATTCACTCTCAGTTAGATCATCCGAAGACGAATTGATAGAGACCAAACATGTTACAGTCAGAGTGATATTAACTATTGATCTATTATAAGCATGCATAAAACAGTATTAAAATACACAAAAACAGTAATAATATACACAATGACTTAATGATATGTGTGCTCATTCAAAGAAAGGTTTTCCTATGAATTAATTAGAGAAGAGTCCA
Organism: Acrossocheilus fasciatus; assembly: GCA_036784905.1. Taxonomy (NCBI): domain Eukaryota; kingdom Metazoa; phylum Chordata; class Actinopteri; order Cypriniformes; family Cyprinidae; genus Acrossocheilus; species Acrossocheilus fasciatus. The sequence goes on along the minus strand of CM071954.1, from coordinate 7,469,010 downwards.
TTTTATGGCATAAATGTCCTTTTCCTAAAGTGGATATGAAGTGAGTGTTTCTTGACCATTTTGCATTCCTTTGCGCAATAAAACTAATGTTATCTGATGGGTTGCCATGGCACCGGGGGTGCTCTGGCGGCGTCTGCAGACATAGGGGCACCTAAGAATGTGTATTGGGTGAGGGGTCTGTGATTATTTGTTAATCTAATAACTAGTTTCATTTGTTAAATCAAATGAGAAATTGTGTCTGATTGGTCCAAATGCTACACTGTATTTTTGAATAAGTAAATGCCGCCTTGGTGACCATAATAAACTTCTATCAAAAAAATAAAATAAATAAAAAAATAAAAAAATAAATAAATAACAATACAACACAACACAACACAATACAATACAATAAAAAATCTTACACATTTGGCATATACTTTTATTCAAAACAACTTGAATTGTATTCAAAGTATACATTTGTTAATTTCATGCATTCTGATTTGCACCTGTGACCTTAATGATGCTGGTTGGACCATTTGAGTAACATTTGAGCAACATTCATTCATTAAAAATGTGTTTATAATGGGTAAAAATACATAGGAAGGAGGTGGTTACAGTGTTTAAATTATGACTGCAGAGTTTTTGTCTCTTCAGTTTTATTGGAGCAGATTCTACAGCTATCCATGTTTCTTTTAGTACCTTGTAGCCACAGGGAGCATTAAAACCCTTTGTTGTAATCGAAAAATTAAGCAGCATGGAACAAAGTGAAGAAAAAATGTCAAGAATAAAACAGGTTGTCAGACAGGATAGGGTCTGCTGAAGCTGGGCCTGCTGAGATAATGTGGCAACGAATTTGCCTGAGAGAAACAAGACTAGGTGACATTTCTGAGTGGCAGCTTTGCTTTCCTGGTCACTGCTGGCCAGGTTTAAACAAGAGTATTAAGAAGCAGAATAATTCTTCGATTTTGCCCAAAGCAACAACTTCAGACTGTTTAAGCCTTAATTAATTTTTAGGCTTATTTACCTCTGGTGGAGTAACAATGAATTCACAATAAAATGTTTTAATTATTTCCATTTGCAAGTACATTTCTTGGAACTGAAAGAACTATAAATGTCTGAAATATAAAATGTCTTGTTTCTACCGTGTTAATAGGGTATTCAGAGCACAGTACTGTGATTCATAAAAGCTTTATGTGGGCATGCATATTTACTGATGTGACTTGATTATAGTCCGGAGAGGTTGTGCAAGTACAGGAAGAAATGGATAACAAGAGTGGAAATCTAGCATTGATTTTTGTATGTCTGAAGGTGAATAAACCTTTCCATGTACATTGATTTGAAAAGAAACAGTGGTTTGAATGGAAAATCAGGGGCATTTGCTGAGAAACCCCCCCCCCCCATAAAAAAAACAAATTTAGACGGTATTCTTATCATTTCTTAATTTGAGAATGAAGATGTTTTGTTGCTGTGCTTTTCATGTTGTCTAGACGTTCCTGCTTGAGACCCAGAACAGTGACTGATGTGTAATTAATTGACAATGAATAAAGGAGAACAGAATAAATAACATCAAAGAGTTTATTCTGTACACGCACATCCGCAGACAAAACAAAAAACAAACGCAGGTGGGTCTGACAAATGTTGTACTATGTGTCTCAGATGTGGCAAGGATGTTTATTACCTCCTCAGATTTTCAAGATTTTTTTATCAGCAGTAAATCCCACAAGTGAAACTCTACAAGAGAGCTTTTTGTTATGATTAGAAACAACTAGTGAAATACTTTTCTTTGGAATTTTTAAGATGACAAAATCCTTTAGGCTGTATTGGCTGAAATGAGCTACACTGATGTTACTATTATCTTATTCTAAAGAAAAATAGCTTAAATGTTAGCTCTATTCAGAATCTAGTGAGCTGCCTCACTGCCTACATAGGCAGCTGTCTTTTAAGGTAGCATCCTAATTGTTATGGAACAGTATAAGTAACACACCACACAGATAGTTCCATCCTTATTTGAATTATGACATTAAATATGTATTTTATTATTATTTTTTTTTTAATAGAAGTGTATTTAGTTTAAGGTAAATGCATAACAATATATATTCAATAGGCCATAATTTTCTCTCTTGCCAGATCATTACAGTGCATGTCATGTTCATTTCCAGCTGTGGCATTTGTCAAGGTGCTGAATCTTGACGTACACAATGTGTGAAATATGATTTACGCCTGACCTATGAAAAGTTCATAGATGAAAACAACTGCAGGTGCAGTGTGATTGGAGATGGGCTGGAGTTGTTTGCAGTGGTTGTAGGGACAGGAAAGAGAAGGAAGGTGAAGGCAGGTGAAGGAGATGTTTGTTAGCAGCTAACAGGTGTTTGCAACAGTTTGTTAACAGGTAATATTTTTAAAAACAATTATGCGAATATGGTGATTGAAATACAGTGCTGTGTGAACTCAAACAATCAGCAAGCTCAGCGCCCGAAAGTTCCAGACCTTTGAAAAAGTACTACCTTGCGAGCAGGAACTTTTCTGAGGGGTAAATTTGTACCCGGAACTTTATTTAGATCCTGATTCCTGCGGTGGAAACACACCGAGTACCGGTCCAAAATCCCTAGCTCCTAGGTAAAAAGGGGCTAGGTGCTATTCCTAAGGTTTTACCACAAGGCTTTTGTTTTTACAACTATGTGAAGTTCAGATACAATCTGAAGACTTTTATTGAGCTCTGTGGGTAACTTTCACAAGCCTACATCACATTATACCCAAGAATTAAGAGGGAAAAAAATAAAAATAAAAATATTTGAATGAAAATTAATCACGTTTTACCCCAAATTCTCATTATCATAGTGCATTTTAAACTTTTACTTTTTGTGTATTTTCTGTTATTCTCAACAGCAGTTGTCATTGGATATTGTACTACAGCAATAGTAAGTACTGCAAAAAAATAAAATAATGCTTTTGTACAATAATCAACAAACTACTACTATGATGTATAAATACAGTGGTGTGAAAAAGTTTATTTTTTTTTTCCTTTTAATTTTTTGCATATTTGTCACTTGAATGATTCAGATCATCAAACTAATTTTAATATTACACAAAGATAACCCGAGTAAAAACAAAATGCAGTTTTGAAATAATGATTTCATTTATTAATGGAAAAAATCTGCCCAAACCTGCCTGGCACTACATGAAAAAGTAATTGCCCCCTAAATCTAATAACTGGTTGTGCCACCCTTTGCAGCAGCAACTGTAATCAAGCATTTGCGATAGCTGGCAATCAGTCTTTCACATCGCTGTGGAGGAATTTTGGCCCATTATTCTGTGCAGAATTGTTTTAATTCAGCCACATTGGAGAGTTTTGGAGCATGACTGGACTGTTTAAGGTCATGCCACAGCATTTCAGTTGGATTTAAGTCCAGACTTTGACTTGGGCACTCCAAAACCTTAATTTTGTTTTTCTTGAGCCATTCAGAAGTGGACTTGCTGCTGTGTTTGGAATCATTGTCCTGCTGCATAAGCCAAGTGCGCTTGAGCTTGAGGTCACAAACTAATGGCTGGACATTCTCCTTCAGGACTTTCTGATAGAGCGCAGAATTCATGGTTCCATCAATTATGTCAAGTCATCCAGGTCCTGAAGCTGCAAAGTAGCCCCAGATCATCACACTACCACCACCATGTTTGACTGTTGGTATGATGTTCTTTTCATAAAATGCTGTGTTGGTTTTACGTCAGATGTAACGGGACACACACCTTCCAAAAAGTTCAACTTTTGTCACATCAGTCCACAGAATATTTGCCCAAAAGTCTTGGGGATAATCAAGATATTTTTTGGCAAATGTGAGACATCAGCAATGGCTTTTGCCTCAGAACTCTCCCATGGATGCCGTTGCCCAGTTTATTTCTTATTGTTGAATCATGAACACTGACCTTAATTGAGGCGAGTGAGGCCTGCAGTTCTTTAGATGTTGTTCTGTGTTATTTTATGACCTCCTGGATGAGTTGTCGTTGCACTCTTGGAGTAATTTTGGTTTGCCAGCCACTCCTGGCAAGGTTCACCACTGTTCCAGGTTTTCTCCATTTGTGCAGAACGGCTCTGACTGTGGTTTGCTGGAGTCCCAAAGGCTTAGAAATTGCTTTATAACCCTTTCCAGACTGATACATGTCAACTATTTTGTTTTTTATAATGCACTGCTAGCTGGTAGTCCTGCATCTTCAATAAACAAGCTACAGGTAGTCCAAAATGCAGCGGCTAGAGTCCTTACCAGGTCAAGAAAATATGATCATATTACCCCAATTTTACAGTCTCTGCACTGGCTACCTATTAAGTTCCGTATCAGTTACAAAATATTATTACTTGCTTATAAGGCTCTAAATACTTTAGCTCCTGCATACCTAACTAGTTTTCTACCATGCTACAATCCAACCCGCTCCCTAAGGTCGCAAAACTCTGGACTTTTGGTAGTACCTAGGATAGCAAAGTCCACTAAAGGAGTTAGAGCTTTTTCACATTTGGCTCCCAAACTCTGGAATAGCCTTACTGATTACGTGTGGGGTTCAGACACAGTCTTTCTGTTTGAATCTAGATGAAAGACACATCTCTTTTGCCAAGAATTCACATAATGCATCATATAATCTTGTACTGCAGTTATATTTGATCAAACACACATTATTATTTATTTAGATTGGGTTGAACAAATAATTTTTGCTTTGATGGAACAGCAGCCACGCTAATTATGTCTCTATTTACAGAAGCTGCAGTCTGGATCCATCCCTTAAATGATCTCAGATGACCAAAAACCTGAGAAGAGATGATGCTCTTTAAGAATGTTTCACTTTGTCAGACGACTTCTATTTAAGTGATTTCTTGATTCAACAGGTCTGGCAGTAATCAGGCCTGGGTTTGGCTAGTGAAATTTAACTCGGCTTTCTAAAATAATGTGGTTAATTGCAATTCTTTCATGATTTAACAGGAAGGGGCAATTAATTTTTCACATAGGGCCAGGTAGGTTTGGACAGCTTTTTTCCCCTTAATAAATGAAATCATCATTTAAAAACTGCATTTTGTATTTAATTGTATTATCTTTGTGTAATATTAAAATTAGCTTGATGATCTGAATCTTTTAAGTGTGACAAATATGCAAAAAAATTTGAAAACCAGGAAGGGGGCAAAAACCTTTTCACAGCACTGTACATCAATATTTAAATATAGTAATTCATTGCTTGTAACAAAAATTAAAATTAGGCTTAATTTTCTTTAAGCCTGCATTAAGTTTCTACTTTAATATTTTAAAAATCATACATTTGTTTGAGTAAAAAAAAAATTACCAGGACATCTTGACGGGTTTCAAGTCCCCCCCCCCCCCCCCATGCATTTCTTCATGGGTTTCTATGTAGATTAATGTTTGGAGCAAAGATCACCTTGTCCGTAATAATTAATGACGTCTTTATTTAGGCTGGACTTTTACATTACTCATAGTAACGTGTTTACCTGCAAATCCTAGTGGAAAGTAAAAAGTTTTCTGCTTTGTAGTAAATTCTGCCTTTACTGAGCACATGCAATTTAATTTCCGTTTATTATGTTTCATGGTGTTTGAAATCGTTGTGAGCTGGAGACATTCCAACAACATCAAGTAGCATGTTTTATTAGGTTTGTTTAGTGAAGGTGAGTGAGAAAGAGATTGCAAGGAGGATGATGAGTATAAATCATGAAGACGACATTTAAGGTGATGTCCTAAAAGAGTCCCCCAGCAGCCTGGAGAGAAACCGCTCTTACGAACGAGCGAGAAAAACAAATTAAAGGCCAAATATTGTGCATTTCACATTTAATAGTGTTTGTTATTGTGACTATGAAACAGTGGCAAACTACCCAACCATGAACACCGGCTCTGCAGACATTTGTACAGGCAGACCACACAGCTGTTTTTGTAATGCTAATTCACTTTCAATTTGTCCAGATTTATCATGCTTTGCAGTACTTGTAAGACTGCTGAATGGCTTTTCAGGTTTATCCAATGTTTCCTCTATATGTCTTAGAAGAGTTTATTTCATCAAATGCATTTGTGAGACATTCTTCGAGTAAAATATACTTGTAATTTTAGGATAAACATTTAAGCTGTATGTCTTCTTATCTAAAGCTCAAATATCATATCCAGTAGGCTTTCTTTAAGAAGAAGGTAATATTATGCAGGCATGCATACAATCACACATGCACATTTATGAAAATTCTCATTAAAAATAGCCCTTTGTGGGCCCTTGAAATCCCTACACTCTCAGAAATAAAGGTACAAAAGCTGTCACTGGGGCAGTACCTTTTCAAAAGGTACATGTTTGTACCTAAAAGGTCCATTTTGGTACCTTAAAGATACATATTAGTAGTTAAAGTGTACATATTTGAACTATTTGAAAAGGTGACAGCTTTTGTACCTTTATTTCTGAGAGTATCCATTAAAAGCTTAAAATTATTACTGCATATGAAGTTTCATATGAAGTAATGACTCTAGTTATGGCTGTATTAAATTGCTTGATCTCGATTCACTAAAGTAAATCAGTTTTTCTTAGTTATTGCGCTTCTACAATTCCATTATGTATTAAATAAATAAGAGGCAGTGGATAGTTTTTGTTGCCAGGACTTGAAGGCGAAATGTGTAATTGAAGTTTTGAAGTTAATTTTGTGTTTTAACCAACAAAATAACTTCAAACATAATGGTTGTTTCCAAACAGGTATTTCAAACACCTTTATTTGGAAAACACGTAATCCCGCTTCAAACTGTTGTTTTGATTTGAAAGCCTTTGTTCTCTGTGTGGGTACGCTGTCTGTGTGAACTGCTTTCCATCACATGCACGTTATTTATGTAGAAAATGGGCTGTAGAAAACAACAAGATTGAAGTGTCATCCAGTAAAAGCATGGTTAGGCATGTTATTCCTTTGGTTCGCTCCTCAGTCTTTGTGCTAAGCGCTTTCATCTGTTCAGGCATCTGTTTTTTGTCTTATTTACAAATTTACAGTCACATGAGGTTAATCATGAAAGACATTCTCTAGCATGCTAAAAGCAAAGTGTTGTAATCGTTGTCATTATCAGACTGGCATTTCCTGTCTTCTAAAGTACAACTATCAACTGCAATCAGATGTGTTTGTTTATGGTGTCACCCTTAAATTATAAAACAACAATGGCTGTTTGTTTTCATTTTGCTTAGCTAAGAATAAGATGTTGTTATAAAAAAAGCAAACTGCTTTTCTGTAGTATGCAGCATGTATACCAGTGTTATTTTAGTACCATTGAAATACAATTATAGTTTTGAATCAGTTTATATTATTATTATTATTATTATTATTATTATTATTATTGTTATTATTGTTGTTTTTGCTTTTTAATTTTAGTTAGACCTTTAGCAGTTTTTTGGTAGTTTTTTGTATTTAGTAGTTTTGTTAAATATACATTTGTTAAAATAATCACAGCCTTTGTCAGCCTACATAGAGAAACCTGCTTGAAAATGCAGTGGTGATTAGTTCATGGATCAAAACTCGCAGAGCTCAAACTTCCAAACAATATGTAACCAATCCAGGTCAAACCCTACACTGGATTTTTTGATTCTCACTTTTCCTAATCTAATCACGTACTTGACCATATGTACACTGCCAAAAAGTAAGATCCAACCATCATAACGAATAGCCGGAAGATCTTGCTCAAGGGTGGAACAGATATAATGAAGGACAGAATCGAGTGATCTGTCTGCTGCTGGTACCGGAACAAATGATTTTGGTTGACATTTGAGTTCTATCTAGCCTCTTGTCCTACTACAGGGCTAGCTCTCAATCATATGTGCTTGTACAGAGGGAATCGTGTGTTTGTGCTGCTGATGTTGAGAGGTCAATGAGTTGTATAGAACATCCTCGAGCCATTCCTATTTCTCTCCCTCACAGACACTCTCTCTCTTATTTTCACTCTCACTTTCTGCCCTCTACCCTTCTCGTCTCTCTAGAGAACTGCCTCAACATCTCTCCTCTAGTCACTGCATCTCCTTCACTGCTGCTATTTTCTCTCTCCAAAGACGTTATTGAGGGTAGAAGGCATATTTAATCTGATGCATGAAAAGGTGGATGGTTTGTAATGAGTGAAACAATTCCAATACGTTTTTCAAAATTTGTTGTCCACATATGATTTTTTGTTTATTTTTTACTGTTGGAAAGACATATTTACAATGCAACTTATTTTCAGCTTTTGTTTTAAAATGTATTTATTTATTTGAAGATCACCTTATTACGGAGCCAAAATAAAACACTATGAACCGCTCCATTGTGAACATACGAGCTGTAACCACTGCAAGCTGTAAAGTAAAGAGGAAGAGTTTGTCCGAACTCAAATGGTTTTGCTAGAGAATGCAAATATCTTTGCGAGAGAACGCAAAAGTTTTGCGAGGGAACTTAAAGTTTCTCAAGGGAACGCAAAACATTTGAAAAATATTTTTTCTTCCCACCCCGAATTTTTTCCACTCACCCTGAATTTTTCCCACCACCATGTCCCTTAAAGGGCTCCGTACCTTATCACTTTTTTTTTTTTTTTTTTTTTTTTTTTACCATGTATTCATTTATTTCCTTTTCTTATTGTTTCTATTCTTTCTTACTGGAGCTGTTAAATTTTTTTTGATGAGATTGAATTAGATTTAATTTAGATTTAGATTTTTAATATGTTTTTGAAAGAACCCTCTAGTGCTAAATAAATTCTTTATTTATTTGAAGAAAAACACTTTCTTTTTTGTACATTTTTTGGTGAGAAATACAACAGTAGTGAAATATTACAGTTTAAATGATTGTAAATATATTTTTTTATTTATTTCTGTGATGCAAAGCTGAATTTTCAGCAGCCATTACTCCAATACTCACATGATCCTTCAGAAATCATTCTAGAAATTGACTTACAATAATACAATATGAAAAATAATAAAACTATTTCTTCTTTTTTGTTAAAGCTGTTAGAAATAAACAGAATTGTATGTGTGTGTGTGTATATATATATATATATATATATATATATATATATATATATATATATATATATATATATATATATAAAGATTATTATGCCCATTTTTTTGTTGCTGTATTTCATCAAACTATGCAATAATGTGAGAAAATTATTTGTCTATTTAAGATACAAATGAGGCTTTTCCTAATTTCCTAAAATAAACATTTTCAGTAAACAAAAGTGTGTTTAGTGTGTTTTAAGGGAGTTTTATTTCTACTCAACATGGCCAAAAGTGCTCATTTAAACACTTTTTCATTTGTTTAAAATTAAATGTAAAACATTTAATAATGTCCATTTGTATAGTTTTTCTTTCTCCTCCTGCTTTCTCATGTCTTCCCGATCTCCTTTCTGTCCTTTTCCCCATATTAGATCCCCTTCTTTCTCTGTTCTCCTCAAATTGCTCTCTCCTCCCTGGTTGTCCTACATTAATACTGCTCTCCTTTCGCCTCATCTCTTATTTCTCAAATTGTCCTCGTCCTCTCCCTTTTCTCATCTGCTCGTCTCATTTCCTCCTCACCCCTATTCATAATGCAACTTTCATTTTTCTTATTTTTTTCCTCTTTTCATTTTCCGTTCATTTTTAGTGTGCCTATTTCTATCCATCCTTCTGGCCCTCACGAGATTTCTTTGTTTTCATTCCTTATGGCCCCTCATTTCATATTCCATCCTTCCACCTTTCCTACTTTTAGTTCTCATTCTCTGCTCTTGTCTCAGGGTGGCATTCTTTCCTCTAATCACTTTCACACTCCATTGATCTGCTCTCTCTCTCTCTCTCTCTCTCTCTCTCTGTCTCTCTGTTGAAGTCGCTCTGACCCTCATGTACCATGTGTCAGTGTGACCGTACAGGGTTGAACTCACCCTAAGATGAGTAAACCCTCCTCTTTCTCCATGACAACCTTTTGAAAATAAATTAATGTTGAGTTTTGTTGTGTTTGGTGCCAAAACCCTGTGGCTCTGAGTCTCCTTGCATTAACATATCGTTCATTTCATGAGAAGCTTTGGATTTGAGTAGCACTTTAGTTGAACCCGGTTTATATAATTTTAATTTAAACTCTTATTTGATGAGCCGTCTTATTAGTCTAATGAATGTATTAAGAGTTGTTCATTCTAAATATTACTTATTAAATGAAATTTTTATTGAACTTGAGGCTGTGCACAGTGACTGTGATTAAATCATTTTTAGAGGTTTTGCTGTGAACTTTGCTGGAAAATGTAAGTATTGCATTGAATTTAAATATATTTGAAAAACATAAAAATAGAGAGATTAATACTTTTATTTAGCAAGAACATATTAAATTGATCAGTGAAAGCATTTATAATCTTACAAAAAAATAAATAAATAAATAAAATAAATAAATGCTGTTCTTATGAACTCTCTATTCATCAAAGAATCCTGGAAAAAAAAAAAATCAACATAGAATGATTTCTGAATGATCATGTGACACTTAAGACTGGAGTAATGATGCTGAAAATTCAGTTTTGCATCAAAGAAATAACTTACATTTTAAAATATATTAAAATAGAAAATAGTTGTTTTTGTTATTTTTGTTTTATTTTATTAAAAAAATGTTTAAGTAAATGGCTTCTTTCTAGATAGATAGATAGACAGACAGACAAACAAACAAATAAATACATACTGTGCAAACATACATACATACATACCAACTTCAAACTTAATGTAATATAATATAAAAAAAATAATAAATATTCACACATATATGTTAAAACAACACGTGAAGACCATGTTTTATGCATCATACTTTGTTTATACTGAGAATACATTAAGTGCTTGAAGTGCCTTAAAAATGAGTGGATTATATATACTGTAAAACACTTCTAGTAAAGTGTTGCTGAGCGTTGCTCTTATGGATATGCATTTTGCTGAGATTTATGACTCCAAATATTTTTAGATCCAGCCTTGTTATTTTCTAACTATCAAAAGTTTTTACGCTGCCACTGAACAAACACCCTCTCCAACTTTAAATGAGAAGTGGATAGTGTGATGATTTTAGATGAGGCTGATGCAGTGCGCTCCCGACTTTATGAATGCATTTGCATCTCAATCAACCATGATGCGAGGACATTTCTGTGTGGATTGTGTCCCTGTCCATCAATATGCCGCTACTCAGCCGGAGAGAAAGAAGAAAAATCAACTCTGCATCTGCTTGGAGGGAGAGCTAGATAGAGAGAGAGAGAGCGAGGGGAAAAATGGTGAGCAGGGACAACAAGAGATTTAATTAGATAATGACATGTTGCTGCGGTATCTCTGCTGTCAAAAAGCCTGTCTTTTGTTGGACGTGGGCAAATACCAGCTGTGGATGTGGAGCTCCACTGTGTTTTACATGCCGTCCTGGAGCTCTGCCAGAGACCATTAGATTTCCCCTCTGTGTGCTCAGCATTAAGCAGAGGAGTCCAGACCCAGGATGAGGAGAGCTTTCTGAAGAGGAAGGTCACAATCGTCAGTCATTGAGCTGCTGTCTGATTAGTAATCACAGGGCACATTCTCTGCACTTCCCTCTGTACTACCGTCTCTCTCTCTCTTCCTCTGTGTGTGTGTGTGTGTGTGTGTGTGCCACAGATGCTCTAATTGTCCAGTCTGTTCAATCAGAGCTTGATTCTTTGGCTGGATCAACCTCATCCCACCAGTTCGCCTTCAAAGGACACACACAGGTGGCTGGAATTAAGAAGGCATTATAAGTAATTTGAGGATGATATAAAGACCTTCCGACCTTTAGATGTGTAATATGGCGATGCAAAAGAAAAGAAAAGCTGCTGCCATCTGTCTGTCCCCTGATGTATGCTTTCATAAAGTCAACAGGTTAAAATGAACTTTTTTGCCCTTTTTTCTTTTGTTATTTCTTTCTTTCTTTTTTCCTTTTTTTAAAATTTAAAATACATCATTTATATTAGGCAGAATTTATTTGATCAAAAATGCAGTGAAACAGTAACATTGTGACATTATTACAATATAAAAGAGCTATTTTCTATTTTAATATATTTTTAATTCCTGTGATGCAAAGCTGAATTTTCAGCATCATAACTCCAGTCTTCAGAAATCATTCTAATATGCTGATTTGCTGCTTAAGAAACAATTCTTCTTATTATTAATTTGTTGTGCTGCTTAATATTTTTGGGGATACTGTTTCCCCCCGGGATTATTTGATGAATAGAAAGTTCAAAAGAACAGCATTTATTTGAAATACAAATCTTTTGTAACATTATTAATACTCTCACTTTTGATCAGTTTGATGCATCCTTGCTGAATAAAAGTATTCATTTATTAATAGTATGAAGATTATGCAACTGAATGCATGTAAACATGACAGCCATTATTATGTTTTTGAGTAACTTCCAGTTTTCAACTTTCAGAGTCTTCACTTAAAGCTACTGTGTTAGACTTTCTCACTTTTTTTTGAGAGTAGAAATAATAAAAAAAAAGAATACCACAAGAAAATTAATGAGATCATTAACGAGAGCATACACATGTAAAGGCTGAATATACACATGAAGAGAAATGTCTTGCACAAGCAGCTTTGTTTATGTCTCAGGCTGAGCTGAATGATGATGACAATACAGATGGCAATTAAGCTGTATTGTCATTGCATTGCATTAGCTTTGTTTGGTAACACATACCAGCCAAAAATATCTAAAATTGATCAAATGTCAGAAGATTTCATTGGTGCTTTTGCATTCTTGATGCATGTTTAAGTGCACATTTGTGCATACCTTCATGGTTCAGTTGGAGAGTTCATATGCAAAATTTACATACACGGACACAATTTGGTCTTTAAGGTCATGCACAAGATGACTAGGAATTGGTATTACGATGGAAAAAAGTTGGTTCAGACTGACTGTGCTGACTGTTTATTCCTTCTGGAGGACTGTGTATTTTTCTTGAGAAATCGTAATTAGATCAATGCCTTTGCTTAGTGTGATATACCTGAATACACAGCAGACAATCTTATGTAATTCAAGCATCCCACAGAGCAACATATGGATAAACAACTGTGCAGTGATGCTGTGTCCAGTGAATCTGACTGACAGGTGAAAAGTTATTATTCCTGCACTGATCCTGTTCAAACCACACATGCATTCAAAGAGAGCAATGAGATTAAGGGAAATGCATATTTTATTGCATTCATTTTAATAGACATGCTGTTTGATCTGTGGTTTCTATGTGGAAATTTGTGTAAGTGTTTGCAGTATGGAGATTCTGCATGTGCACAGCAAACATGTGTCTGCCTAGGGAGCTGATTTTTCTTTGTTGCTGCGTTATGGAAGGGTAATATATCAAAGTGTCCTGTATCCTATGTGCCAGACAGGTGCTGATTGTAGTTGAAGCACAAGTCGCTGCAAGGCATTAAAAACAGCATGGAAATTCCTTCTGCATTATTCATGCAAGTATTTTAATGCTCTCGTCTGTTTTTCTCGTTTTCTTTCTCCCTACCTAATTTTTTTCTGTTCCTCTTTTTAGTCTCACTATTTTCCATTTTAGCAGGATATAAAGCTCTTACTTCAAGAGTATTTCCCCCCCATAATCAATGCTATCCTCTTCAGTCACAGTTATTGTAGGCCTAGGCATGCATTTATAGAAATAAACATTATCAGAGCTGAAAAAAAGATTGTTTTATGCTGAAACACATTTGTAATTACCCTGCTGATATTGATTTAAACATATAAAAATATTATATATGTACATATTATACATTTGTTATGTATATATTCATGGCTTAATAATTTCCATTCATTATTGCAAATTATAAATCTAATAATTGTTGTTGTGGTTATTATTATTTTCATTATTATTATGCTGTTGTCATTGTTATACACTCCCACACACACAGATAAATTACACAGCTAGTATAACATATAATAGAAAGTATAATAATGATAATAATACATATTTTAAAAATATGTGTAAACAGTATGTGGGTATGATAATATTATATTGTTTAAATAATATTATTTTACAATGTATAAAATAATATATTTTATTTATTATGTATTTTTATATATTATACATTTATGTTTACATTATAATTTCCATTCATAATGACAAAATATAAATATAACAGTTGTTGTTGTTGTTGTTATCATTATTATTATTATTTCAAACTATGTGGGTGTGTATACATTGCACAGCCAAAAAAATAAAATAAATAAAAATAAAATAAATAATAATAATAATGTAATATTTGTAGTAATGAATGGAAATGCATGTGTAAAAGTTAAATATATATATTTAAGTACAGATACATCTATACTATGTCTATACATATGTCTCACATGGGCTTCATCACTGATCTGTGATTATCAGGATATTGTGAGCAGATCATAACCAGCTCTCATTTCCATGATTATCAGTTATGACCTCTGACCTGATGAGTTTTTATACACAACACAATGACGTGATGTTGAATTCAAACCTTTGATTGCTCATTCAGTGGTCTCCTCTGTGATGGATGATCCTCAAGGTCTCAGATACAGTTCACAGTGACTGACAGTCTCCTGTATTCAATTATGTGCTCAGGTTTTCAATCCCTGCCATCTGTGACCCTTGTTAATCTTGTCCACAGAGACAAATTGCCCCATGGGATTTCATTCAGCACAAGTTTGATAACGCGTTCTGTCACTGATTGGTTTTAGTTGTTCTGTTAGCAGATGAGAGAGAGCATAAATTAAGCTAATTTATACAGTTCATTTAATGGAAACACGCCGGGCTTTCTTCTGACACCACAAGAAAAAGGCAAACAAGATGAAGCTGAAGCTGAAAGGGCTGTGATAGTCTAATCAGAAGGCCTTTTGTGCTTTTGTAGCGTTATAGTCTCCCTGCTGTGGCCTTCCCGCAGAGGAAAGCCTTTAAAAAACAGTCTCAAACAGAAAATGAAAACAAATTAAATATATATATATATAAAGAAACTTACAATCTGGCAGCAAGGACAGCCCTTTAGCATGCAAAATGACCCTTTTGCACATATATCTGAAGGTAAAGCTGTATAATTAGAAGCGACCATAAGCTGACTACATACTGTACTCTCATAGGTGTCAGCGCTTAAGGTACAATTTGATGTAGCAGATTATTTTTACCCTCTCGGGAAAGAGCAGAACCGAAAGACCTCATTTAGCCTTACATAAGTTACCGGCACTGAGCTGAAAGTACTGTGATTTCAATGAGAGGATGTGACAGGCCAGGTTCACACAGGGTGGATGGGAACCGCTGCGTGACACCACATTCCCACAGTCTTAACAGCCTTCGATATTGGTCCTCCGCAAGCCAATTTTACTCTCCTCTGCTTTCGTTTTTTTGTCAAAATTAATAGTGCTGTTTTAAAAAGAGGATGACCGTTGCTGTAGGGCCATTTGTCTGGCACATAATATGCAAGTTTATATTTAAATCTCATGAATTTTGTGTCATTTCAGTGGTACTGGGTTACTAGGAGCAGATGTGAATTACTAGAAAATATGCACAAACATTGTCTGCGTTGCACTGGCAGTGATAGCAATAACTTTTGTGATCAAGGCCTTTTCTATAATAAACTAATTTGCATGAAATTTGTGTTTGTATCGAAAGGAGTTAATTAAACCTGACATTTCTATTGAAATTCACATATTTTTCTAATGTTTGAGATCCTGTATGTGTAAAAAATACTATTAATGCACATATTTAAATGCACATATTTTCCTTTCATATTCTAATGATACGTTTGTGTGACCTAATCAAAATGCAGCAGATTGATGTTGAGTCGTTACCCGCCTGTTGTACTGTAAAGAGTGGATTAACTCTTAAAAATCAAGAAATCAAGTATTATAATCAGACAAATCAAGTAATTAAATAGTAGGATTGTGCTTGTACAGTGTATTATGCTGCCAATAAAAAAAATATTAGCGTGAGTATTCATTGCATTTGATTGTTGTTATTTTTATTTCATATACCAGAGGTCTGTAGGAACAAACATTTTCATCAGAGATTATTGAAGTCTTTGTTTAAAAAGAGTAGGAAAAATAATGACGCATCAGGCTTCAATTTAGCTTCAAGCACTTGGTCCCACATTAACGGGATATCCTTGAGCTCAACTATTCCAGTATATTATTGTGGTTTCATTGATTTCTTATATTCTGCTCAGCATGATTGTCCTCTTAGCCTCTTCCTGTCTAAGTTAGAGTAAGATTTAATGGCAACTTATTTTTTAAATTATTTATTTATGAATTTATTTTTATCGACTGGCAACATTCAGACTACAACAGAGTAAAATTGAAGTCAGGTTAGGAATATTGTTCAGCTTCATTCTCTTCCTGGTTTGGCCCGCATTGAGCTCAGAATAATATTTGGGGAAGGCTGAGCTTGAGTGACAGGTCATTAACTGGAACTGAAAAGCTTTCATGTCTGACACACTTTGAAACAAAATTAAATGCTGAAATAAAGGTTAATGACCGTAGTCAACCTGTCCAAAAGCTTTGCTTGGCTAACGACCAACTCACACAAATCAGGTTTAATTCTTTGCATTTTAGAAGTTTCTTTTCATTTTAGTTGTTGGCTGCAGTACCAACATTGGCTCTTTGCCATTTGTGTATCTATTCAATAACAAGAAAACATGAATGAACTTACATCATCTGTTATGGTCTGTTTTGTTAGTGTTGGTAAAATGGCACAGAGAAAAAGATTTCAAGAAATTCACAGATAGAGCTTTTAAAACTCGTTTATAGTCAAATGACTCATTCTTTGATTATTTCTATAATATAAATTACCACTCAAAATACTCATTCTTTGATTATTTCTATAATATAAATTACCACTCAAACTACTCATTCTTTGATAGTGTCCACATCTTAATAAAACCCCCCAAAAATTTAACCCAAACATGTGAGTTTTGTACTTTTTCTGCAAGACCAAGATTTGTTTTGTTTCTTTTTTTTTTGTCTTTGTGGGATGCTGTAGGGAAGTGGTTGCCATTTGTTTTGTTTACCCTTTTTCTCCTGTTTAAGGATAGCGAGGGAGATAGTGTAATATTTTGTATTTTCTTTTTCCTTTTTATTTCTTAGGTTAGGTAGATTGCTTTTGGGAGTTAGTATGTTTTGTTTATTATGTTGGCCTTGACCCTTGCTGAAGTTCTGTGTGTTTCCCTGTGTTCAATAAATTGTAATGTTTTGCATTGAAGTTGGTGTGGCGTGTGAGTCAGTAGAAGGGGGAAAGCTCCCTCCATTCCTCCACCACTTTCTTTAATAATAATAATAATAACAAAAACATATAAATAATTTAAAAAAAAAATATATATATATACATATATTGATTGATTGATTTATAGCATATGATTGATTTGATGGCAGCAGGGGAATTTTCTTTTTACTTTTGTAAATGCTTTTTTCTAACTTTATTAAATGTATGCAGTGTTTCCTCTAGGATTTTTTCCAGCTGTGGTGGCAGGACTATTTCCCATGGACCACGCCCCCTCCCCACCCAACAATCACCTGCACTCAGAATCAAATTTATTTAAAATAAAAAAAGTAAATAATTTACACAATAATTTAGTAAATAATAATATAAGAACAAATATATTAATTACAATCAATAGCACAAACAAAAATAATAACAAGATACAAATTAAATTATCAGTGCTTAATTTTTTTCAGTTAGGTCTAACTATAATCTACTCAACTGTAAAATAACACTAGATAGTCTTCACTGTATAATGAAAGACAGCAGCAGGTTTATTTAGGCTGCTGTCTCTTTAAGGCCTCATGCATGGATCTAATATGTTACACATGGCTCTATGCTTCCTTTTCTTTTTAGGAGCCTTGTCCTCCTAATTTAATTAGGAGCAGCTTCTGATCAATAATCAAAAATTCTGATAAAAAATTAGCCTTCCTAATTCGAGGTGACATTTGACTCAAAGTGATTTACAGGACATTTTCTTTTTTGCAATGGAATCATTTTCATCTGTCAAATTCAAAAAAATATGTTTATAAGCTTTTTAAAATTTCTATTTAAAAAAAAATAATAAGAAGAAGTAGAATAAGACAAATAAGTTACCAATTATATGAAATTAGTATTAATAAGAAATTAATTTGTACATAGGTGGCACAGAAGAACACAAAAGTGGCTTGTAGGTACATTTTCAGACGTTTAATGAGGCTCAGAGGTGGCATGAGTGCAATTAAATTCATAGATTCGTGTGGAGATTAATGTTCTAAATATACAATTTTGAATACAGAACAATTAAATGATTTAAATAACTGAAATTATACAGTAGCCCCTGTGTTTGCTTTTAGAGATGCGCAGCGGCTCAGCTGTTACTTTATTTAAAACTATTTTCGTTGATGATATAGAGAAAAAATGCAGTACTTGTTTATTGATCTGTTGTATTAAATCAGTATCACATTTGCAAACTCCCTTAATAATTATTAAAAGCGGTCACTCTCCTCGCGATCTGTGCACAGATGAGAGCGCGCGAGTGAGTTCTCAAGACTCAAAAGCAGGTGCAATGTGATGCATTCCGTCGGAACCTGCGGGAATGAGTAGAATGATTATTACCGGTAATAACCGAAATCCTGCGCCGAAATTCAAGTTCTGCTCTGTGTTCTCTGATAATAACTCTGTGAATTGTGCGTTACTATGTTGTCAGTGAGAAGCTGCAGCCATAGCGGGGATGATTTTTGGTGTGCCGGCAGAACAACAAAAATGCGCTACATGTTTATTTTCCCCTCATTTGTCCCTAATAACTAATTAGTGAAAACGGAGCAGTTTTTCCTTGAGCAGGAACAGAAAACCCGGAGTGGATCCAGAGCGGAGTGAACACAGAACGCTTCGAGCGGAGAGAGGATCGTGCTTTCGCTCCACTCCAGGCTTTGATCACATCCCCCTCAGCAGGCCGAATACACATCGTCTTTCCTTAATTTAAGACCTATTCAAACTAAAATTAAGACATTTATTACACTATTTGAGAAATGTAAGCCTATTTACGGCCTTAAAATTATGAAAAGTGAATTTAAGATATTAAAGACAGGCGGGAACCCTGCAAATGACGGAAATCCGTCGTAGACTTGCTGCAATTAACGGAAATCAGTCGCGACGGAGAACTTTAATAGTTCAAACAGTAAGACATGGTGCTACTGACACCAAGATCATTCCCAGGGAAAATGTAAACCTTGAATGTAATATAAAACATCTGTAAACTGCACAATTGCGAATGCAATATGAGTTGGTGTACAAAACTAATTTCAATCATTGAAGTCAAGTCACCTTTATTTATAGCGCTTTATACAATACAGATTTTCAAAGTAGCTTTAAAACAGGAAAACAGTGTGTCGATAATGCAAGAGGACAATAGTAAACAGTCAATTTTTCAATTAAAGTCAGTTTTCATTTAAGGCCAAACCTAGATTCAGTTTATATATATATATATATATATATATATATATAGAAGGTGAAGTAAACATAAAAGATGCTTTGCCACAAGCTGCAACTGTAGGAACTAAAGTGATGCAGATCTTCTTCCGAGATGGTATTCCTTGGAGCATCCACATTGTTGAAAACCTTCTGCATCGTCAGCAGGGATCTCAGGGTCTCAGATGTTTCGCCCCTTAACCTGAACACCTCGCCTGAGTGGGGCAGCGAAGACTATAACTAGCCTTCACCTGCAGAAGGGTTCCAACTGTGGGCTCTCTTCAGCCACAGCCATCTTGAGCTGGACTCGGCTGCTGCGGCTATGTCCCTGGTGGCTTTTTTCAGCTGTTTCGGCTCCAGGCCCACCCTCTGGAGGAAATAGCGCACTGATTTTGCTGGGAACCCGCGGCAGCCGACTTCAATAGGGTAGCTGGTTGCGTGCCACCCTTTTACAACAGCTTCGTCGACCAGGTCCTGGTACTTAGCTTTTTTCAGTTGGTGGGACGTGGCTAGCCTTTCTTCCCAGGGCACCGTGAGCTCGGCAACTATGATGGTTTTTGTGCTCCTGGATAGCAAGACCATATCTGGTCGAAGGGAGGTCACTGCCACGTCCTGTGGGAAGACCAGCTTCCTCTTCAGGTCCACACTCAACTCCCAGTCGGAGGCTCGTTGCAAGGAAGAGGGTGGATTCTTGACCACCATGCCGGTCTTATGAGCTTTGTCTCCTTCCCTTACAAAGGTTATGGCTTTGGGGAGATGGGCCTGCTTGTTATTGGCTCTTACTCGCTGCTGTTCCACCCATTTGGCGATCTCCGTGAGGACCTTATCATGCCTCCATCTGTACCGCCCTTCTGCCAATGCCTTTGGACAACCAGTCAAAATATGGTTCAGTGTACAGGAGACTGCTCCACATTGGTTGCATGATGGATCTTCCTCTCCGCCCCAGATCTTTATGTTTCTTGGTGTTGGCAACAGGTCAGTCACCGAGCGCAGGAGAAAGCTCAACCTCCCTTGGTCAATCTGCCACAGTTCCTTCCAGGACAGCGGTCGCTCCTGTACCTGGTCCCACTGCGTCCATCGACCCTGAGAGGCAAGCCCGATCGCTTTCACCTGACGCTCCTCCTCTGCTGCCTCACGGACTCTTTGCACCACGAGACCTCTTCTGGCTCTAGCATCAGCCCTGCTCCACCTCTTCTCACTGTAATGTCCAAGGCCCAGGCGTCCCTGGCATATCACGCCCACGATTTCCTGGTGTTTCCAGTGGAATTCTGCTTCCATCACGGCTTGCTGGGGCTTCCACTTTCTACCGCATTTGATGGTCTTGCTTGCGTGTCTTACCTTCCTGTCCTCAGATGAGAGGAGTGTACTGACTGCCCTTGCCTTGGCGGCTTTAAACTCCTCAACCACAGATGAAACTGGCAAGGGAAGCTTGGAGGTCTTGCTGTACAGGTTAATTGCGCTAAATGATGGGGGAACTCCCAGCCATTTCCGCAAGAACTTACTGCACAGTCTTTCCATTCCTTCCACCTGAGACACGGGAAAGTCGTAAAGTAGGAAGGGCCATTGCAGCCGGGGTATGATGCCATACTGAAAACACCAGACTTTAAACCTCCCGAGTAGTTGGCTGTGCTCGATTGCCTTAAGCCAGGTATTCAACTGGGCCTTGGTATTAGTGAGATTGCCACTGTCCTTTAGGGAGCTATCGTACTGCTTTCCAAGGCATCGGATCCTTTGATCTTGGATTGTTGGAATCTTAGAGCCTTGGATGTTGAAGATGTTTCCTGTTAGCTTCCCTTTCAAGATACTGAGGCTCCTTGACTTTTCCGGTTTAAACTGCAGACGTGACCATGTTGCCATCTTTTCCAGTTCGCTCAAGATCCACTGTGTCCCCTGGATAGATGGAGTCATTACAGTCACGTCGTCCATGAAAGCTCGACAAGCGGGGTGTCTCGTGCCGTCGTCTGCTTTCGGGCCTCTGCACTGCGTTCCTCCTGCCTTTAGCAACAGATTCATAGCCGCTATGAACAGGGCCACGGAAATCGTGCATCCTGCCATAATGCCCTTCTCGAGCCTTTGCCATTTGGTGGTGACACTTCCCACAGTGAACCTCATCTGCAGCGCGTCCATGTGTGCCATTACAAGCTCAACTACCTCTGATGGAACTCGATAATGATCCAATGCCTTTCGGATCAGCTGGTGTGGGACGCTTGGGTAAGCTTTGGCGAGGTCCAGCCAAACGACAGAGAGTGTGTTGTTATTACTCTTGGCTTCGTTAATGAGCTGGCTAATCACTGCTGTATGCTCCAGGCATCCGGAATATCCCGGTACTCCTCCTTTTTGGACACTGGGATCAATGAACTCATTGGCGAGCAGGTATGTTGTTAACCTTTTGGCGATGATAGACCAGAAGATTTTCCCCTCTACGTCCAGCAGGGAAATCTCACGAAACTGGTCGAGTCTTGTGGAATTGAGCTCTTTTGGCACAAAGCAGCCCTCAGCGAGAGTCCAGAGCCCGGGTTCCAACTTCTTCTTCCACAGTGTCCGTAGGAGCTTTGAGAGCCTCTTCAGCAGTAGCGGACAGCATTTATAGATTTTATAGGTGGTGCCTGATGGTCCTGGGGCTGATCCCGCCCGTGCTTTTGTCACCACTGCCCTCACTTCATCCATGGTGAAATCTGCCGTGTTAAAAGGGGTGTGTGGTGTAAGAATTGGCAATTGAAAAGGACATTCACCCAGAGGAAAATCTCTGGAGGAGTCTCCATGTGCGGCCGCCACACTGTTTTCTATTTCCTCCTTTGCGCAAGACAGAGTCCCACCCTTGGGCTTTCCTAATAGGTCTGCTGTAAATTGGAAAGGGTTGTTGAAGAAGGCTTTCCTCTTCCTGCGCTTCTCCCTCTGTTTCTCCCGTGTGATCTCAGCCCTCCGAAGCTGGATTAGCCTTTTCCGCGTCTCTGTGCTAATCTCATCCAGGGCCACTCTTTCCTCATCGCTTGCTTCCCGCCACCTTTTCCTGAATGTCTTTAATTCTTCTCGCAGCTCCTTGATCTGCCGCTGTCTCCTGCTAGGCCCTGCTGGTGGCCTGAGAGTCTTAGCTTCTTTCGCGCCAAAGGTGTCGTGACACACCTGGTACACAACTTCAACCATGGTCTTAATCTTCTTGACTGCATCTCCTTTCAGGATATTTTCCAGGATGGTATTTAGATCGTTATCCAGTTGGGCCCATCTGAAGTCTGCTGCTGGTGGTAAATTCAAGCGTGGTTTCCTCTCGAAGTCTTTCGGACTTTCAGGTTCACCGGCTCTTCCTATGCTCCGAGTAGGCTGAGCAGGGAGGTCTGGGGCACTGTGGTTTGCCTCCTGGCCCTGGACCTCCTCCACCGACTGATGAACACCCTTAACAAACTTAGAGAGATTACTCTGTGTAAGCTCAGGTGCTCTGCGTTGCTGACTCTGCTCTTTGCACTTGGACTTGCCTTGGTGGATTTTAACACCAGGCTCATTCTTAAAAAGCCCTCCGCAGATGTTGCATCTTCTTTTGGCTTCGACCTTCTGTCTTTCCACATCCGTTCTCATAGTCCTTTTTCCATTGTCCGGGTCTTTGACCATTGATCCGTCCGATGGCAGATTATCCTCCCCCCCTCCTCGGTCCGCCTGGGGGTATTCTCTTTGTTCAGAACTCGTAGCTTTTTTTGCAGTGCTTCGGGGTGCTAGCCCTGACACTATTGCATGCCGTCTTTCCGAGCTGTCGTCCGTTCTTTCACAGATGTCCGTGGGTCTTCCCCCACCGCCAATGGGCCTCTCCCCATGGTCTCGACAATAAGGTGAAGTAAACATCAAAGATGCTTTGCCACAAGCTGCAACTGTAGGAACTAAAGTGATGCAGATCTTCTTCCGAGATGGTATTCCTTGGAGCATCCACATTGTTGAAAACCTTCTGCATCGTCAGCAGGGATCTCAGGGTCTCAGATGTTTCGCCCCTTAACCTGAACACCTCGCCTGAGTGGGGCAGCGAAGACTATAACTAGCCTTCACCTGCAGAAGGGTTCCAACTGTGGGCTCTCTTCAGCCACAGCCATCTTGAGCTGGACTCGGCTGCTGCGGCTATGTCCCTGGTGGCTTTTTTCAGCTGTTTCGGCTCCAGGCCCACCCTCTGGAGGAAATAGCGCACTGATTTTGCTGGGAACCCGCGGCAGCCGACTTCAATAGGGTAGCTGGTTGCGTGCCACCCTTTTTAATATCCCCTCTTACCAATATGTAGAAAAATTATGTATATATATATATATATATATATATACATAATTTTTTTCTTCTTCTGTCAATTCAGTCAAATTCAAGTGTTCTTTTGACTGGTAGTGTGGAGGATATTATGTAATCAGTTCAAACTGCAGTTCATTAATTACAGGGGATGTTTCATTGGTGCACCCCAGGGTGCCTTGCACTAAAACAAGGCACCCTGGGGTGCACCAAGGAAATTAGAGATTTCTAGACTCTACATATTGGTAAGAGGGGATATTAATAATTCTTCAGTCCACGGGTCAACATTTAAGTGTGACCTGGTTAACCTTAATCACAAGGTCACCATCTCACTACATAGCATGCACACAGTAGTATTTATTTTGATAGGATCATATATAGAAATACACAGGAAATAATGAAAAAGCAGAAAGGAGAACAAAACTGGAGAAACCAGGACTTGAACTCCGGTCGCCCGAGGTGCAAATGCACCGTATGTCAGATCTTTGCCCACAAGGCTATGGCTCCGACACAGCGAAAACACTTTGATTGAATATTTGCCATGCTAAGCTTCGGCCCAGGGCAGAATGTTGCATATGTCGAACTAGTTCAGCACTAATTGTGTTTGTTCATATATTAAAAACAATTCTAATTAGAATCAAATTATTCAGCACTTTACGATACTGCTCAGCTATCTTGTTTGGAGGCGAGACTGCACTTTTTAAAGCAACCTCGCATGACAGGTTTTACGTCTCACACCCCTGCTGTTAGAATAATCAACTATACCAATGCAGTGTTCATTTCACACCAACCTGATGGGAAATGCAGAATAAACACAGTAAATCAACACAATATTCTGCTTGCAAAACATGGGGAACCTGGTAGCATTTTTATGATGCTACAGGGTGTTGCAGTTTTATGATGGAAAGGACATCATAACTTGAGAGCATGGCTTTATTCTGCCAGTTTATTGTGTAGCAGGACTGACTGTCTTTTTACATCTGAGAAAGCGGCCTGCATTTCCCATATTGTTCACACAGGTATGGTCAGAGAATTGATTTTTTTCTTTCTTCTGGGTATTTTTAATTTTTTTTCCCCTTTTTTATCTCTCACTGCACATCACTCAAACTGTTGTCTCCGCCTGGCAGGAAACACCTGCTCTCCAAAAGTTTAGGCCTAATAGCACAACAAACAAAGTTTTCACCGCCTACCCTTTTCTACAAAATAGGCAGGAGAGTAGGCTGAAGGTATTAACTGTCTGCTGTCTTTTTTTGTTGCATCATGTGCCACACACAGATGTTCTACAGCTAATGTTATGAAACCCCATTATGCTGTTAAATACTGACAGATTATGTTTAGCAGTTAAAATCTGTCTATATACAATAAGCAACTTTTATTTTCTTATTTTGTTTTATTGCATATTATTACATTTTATTTTTTAAATAAAAACTTTAAATAGTATGCCCACCAAACTCTAAAGAAATAACATATAATAGATCCTCATAGATTTGCCTTTATAAATAATTCTAGTAATAGTAATATTAGTTGTTGTTGTTATAACATCGTAATTTGTAATTTTTAAAATAATAACATTTCTGTTCATGTTACTTTTTAAGTATCTTCATACTCACGTTACGTTAGTATTTAGTTGTGGTCGGGATATCAGGATTCATTTTTACAATGCCTCCATTATCTCTTGCCTTAATCCATGTTATTTGAAATATTTTGTTAATTGAGTAATTCTAAATAAAGCAGTTCAGATTTGATTATCTCCTTCTCTAAACATATAACATCACCTATGTGCTCTAATTAACCATGTGTAATTTCTCAAACTGTAATCGCTCCTCGGTGCTTAAGCAGTCCAATTAGTGTTGAAGAAAACACAGCTATTTATCCTTGCCTAAGAAGAACTAAATTATGCAGCTCAAAAGGAATTACATGAACATCTCTTAGAACAAACATAGCAGGTTAGCGCAACAACTCCACAACCTGGTTTCCATGGGAACGTTCACATACAAAGCAGCTTGCGTTGTTCAGATGTTTTTCCTCTGTCCCGTTTTATCTCGAATGCAATACGAGCATATAAACAAACAAGCCAAAATAGGCAAAAGTTTCTGCCACACTTAAAAGGTGTACTACATCACTTCTTACAAAAGTATTGCAATAGATGCTGCAGATGCTATATTAAGCTACGTTCAGTGTTTTTAAAGAATCTCAAAGAGGAAAGCAAAGATGGTTAGATGTTTTCAACACACCTTCCTCATTCTCGCAACTCTATTTCACAGTTGTTTTGGCAGCACGCTGTTTGAAAGGGTGTTTTGTCTGGCCTGAAATTGGCAGGTAAAATGGACTCTGACCAGTCAACTGAATCTAACTGCTCAACCGTAAGTCTTTGCCTTCACAGCAGACAAACTACAAAACATTTCAAGTTTTTTTTATTTACTTATTTCCTGAACTGAAAAAGTGCTAAATGTGAATTATTTTATATATTGATTAGCATTAAAGGAATAGTTCACTCCGAAAAGGAAATCTGCCTCATGGCATGGGAGATGTAGATGAGTTTGTTTCTTCATCAGAACAGATTTGGAGAAATTGTTCACTTGTTCACCAATGGATCCTCTGCAGTGAATGGGTGCCGTCAGAATGAGAGTCCAAACAGCTGATAAAAACATCACAATAAAACAGATATAATCCACATGACTCCAGTCCATCAGTTCATTTCTTGTGTGGTGAAAAGCTGTTTGTAAGAAACAAATCCATCATTGAGGTGTTTTAATTTAAACCATTGATTCTGGCCAAAATATCAGTCCATAAACCATAATAATGCTTCCTTTGGTTTAAAAGTCCATCCCCTGTTGTCCTCTAACTCAACAGACATGTTTGTTTAGAACTGTTTTGGACTGTTTTTGCTTGTAAACAGTTCTTGATCTGTGCATATTTCTCTCTTGATTCAGACAAGATGATTTTTCACCGGAGAATATTATGGATAGAGGAATTCTATTTTGGTCAAAATGTTAATTAAAAATTAAAAATTAAAAATGTCTTAATAATGAATTTGTTTCTTAAAAACATGCAGTTTTTCACTTACCAAAACATTAACTGATGATCTGAAGTCATGTACAGTGGTGTGTGAAAGTACTGATTTTTAAATTTTTTGCATATTTGTCACACTTAAAATATTCAGATCATCAAACAAATTTTAATATTACACAAAGATAATGCAAGTAAATACAAAATGCAGTTTTTAAATGATGATTTCACACAGCAGCAAGTCCACCTCAGAATGTCGCAAGAAAAACAAAATTAAGGTTTTGGAGTGCCCAAGTCAAAGTCTGGACTTAAATCCAACTGAAATGCTGTGGCATGACCTTAAACAGTCCATTCATGCTCGAAAACCCTCCAATGTGGCTGAATTAAAACAATTCTGCAAAGAAGAGTGGGCCAAAATTCCTCCACAGCGATGTGAAAGTTATCGCTAACACTTGCAGTTCATTGCAGTTATCGCTAACACGTGATTGCAGTTGTTGCTGCAAAGGGTGGCACAACCAGTTATTAGATTTAGGGGGCAAACACTTTTTCACACAGAGCCATGTGGGTTTGGATTTTGTTTTCCCTTCCTAATAAAAAACTTCATTTAAAAACTGCATGTTGTGTTTACTTGTGTTATCTCTGATCAATATTTAAATTAGTTTGATGATCTGAAACATTAAAGTGTGACAAACATGCAAAAAAATAAAAAAAATCAGGAAGGGGGCCAATGCTTTTTCACACCACTGTAGATTATTGTGATGTTTTTATCAGCTGTTTGAACTCTCATTCTGACGGCACCCATTCACTGCAGAGGATCCAGTTGTGAGCAAGTAACAATTATAATTGTAATTCAACTTTTATTTAAGCATTTGCCACTAAAATGCATTACTATATGATGGCAACATTTAAATACATTAAAAAAAAAAACTAAACAAAACTAAACTTGTGACTGCAAGACATGCAATCACCAGATGCACAAAGGCATGGCATACAGTGCAAATAATCAACACTAAATTTATTATATTTTTCACTTTTTTTCTTATCAGGATTTTGTGATGTTGGCGGCTAGCCTATCCAAATAATTTTTTTTTAGAATGAAAATATTGACAGATCTGGCAGATGACTTTTATTGAATAATATTCTCTCTCCAGCAGACATTGACACTGTAAGAATGCGGATGTCGCAGTGACCTTGCTCATTCAGTGTCTGACTTTTTTCCTGTAGTTGTACAATACGCTTGAATTGACAAGTTGTGTGGAAACTGCATTTTGAGAGTCTTATTAAGCAAAACAGGCCTTGTATAATGCACAGTATAATTTTGTGAACTTGTTTTTTGTGAAGTCATCAGTTAGCATGTTTATGCAGGGGCTGCTGTATCGAGGGACTTACAGTAGAAATTAATCAGAGGGAGTCCTGAAATCATGTAATACAAGGCTCAGGCCACGTGGATCCTGTTCTCACTGATGTTTAATTTTAGACACATTACTCTCATAAACGCTGCGGTTACAGCATCCAGCAACGTCCGGTCTGCCAAATAAACAGCATCCCACACAATCATAAGCTCAATTGGAGAAAGTAAATTTTCTCTCCTGTGAGAATCATACTTTCGCTGCTTCAGAAAACTTTTTGTGATATGCATTCGTGAGATTGGAACAGTTCTGACACGGCCAGGCCTTACAGCATGACTCAACAGCATCTTGTGATATGAGAATGGTTTAAATCACAGGGTTGGTGGCCTCTCTCCCAGAAAGGCTTGCAGAAGTCAAGGCTAAGGTCAGTATTAGATTGTGTTATTGCGTGCACTCTTGCTCGTTGGACGAAAATGCCATATTCACCAGAGAGAGAGAGAGAGAGAGAGAGAGAGAGAGAGAGAGAGAGGGTCCAGCTACAGAGAGACATAAGATTTTTAAAGGAATAGTTCACACAAAAATGACATTTCTGTCATCATTTACTTATTTCTGTTTGTTTGTCCATATATCTTTGTTATTCTGTCTATTGTTCTTCCTGTCTCTGTCTATTTACAGCTCTATCATTCTATTGTTCTGTCTCTCCATCGTTCAGTTTATCACTCTTTTCGCCTGTCTTTCAGTCTGTTTGTCTATTGTTCTCTCTGTATCTATCTTTCTATTGTTCTGTCTATTGTTTTTTTTTCTGTCAGTCTATCATCCTGTCTGTCTCTCTGTCAGTCAGTATGTCCATCTGTCATTCTTTTGTTCTTTATCTTTCTTTCTTTCCTTTATATCATTCTGTTATTTTATTATTCTATCTATCTATCTATCTATCTATCTATCTATCTATCTATCTATCTATCTATCTATCTATCTATCTATCTATCTATCATCTATCTATCTATCTATCTATCTATCTATCTATCTATCTATCTATCTATCTATCTATCTATCATCTATCTATCTATCTATCTATCTATCTATCTATCTATCTATCTATCTATCTATCTATCTATCTATCTATCATCTATCTATCTATCTATCTATCTATCTATCTATCTATCTATCTATCTATCTGTCTGTCTGTCTATCTGTCTGTCTGTCTGTCTGTCTGTCTGTCTGTCTGTCTGTCTGTCATTCTATCATTCTGTCAATCAGTCTGTCTGTCTGCAGTCTCCCTGTCTCTCATATAGACATCATTTAATTCCTAGTATTCATGTCTTTCTTTAAGCTTAAGACTTTCTGTTTTCTCCTTATCACAGTTCATGGCATTTGATTGCCATCTTCATCTTACAGTTGTATTAAAGCATATCTTCATTTTTTGCCTCTTTTCCCTCAAAGCTGCTATAATTTGTGATGATATATTCATACCCTTTCAGAGGAAGACATTGAATGAATGCATTTGGCTAAAGGTGACACATTCTGCATGAATAAATACACGTCTAAGTATGACATTTGCAGACTAGATTCATATACTTCCTGACATAAATAGCAGGGCCCTCTTGCTCTACTGCCACTCACAAAGTTTGCTGTGGCAGAAGGTTATAGAACTCGCCTGTCAGTTCCACTCACAGACTTTTCCCCAACTGCGCACGCTGTGTCCGTTCCTCCTGGCAAAGCATCCATGGCACATTTTGGGCATTGTTTACTGAGCAATTAGACTGGTCTTGCTGCACTAACAGGTGTTGTGGCTTTCAGGGGAATCCATGAATTTTAACTTCTGCAGTGCTATTGCTGCTTACCTGGATCTTTCCAGTGTGGTTTTAGCGTCATTTATATACTTTTCTAGTATTTGTTAAAATTTAGAAATAGTTTTAATTTTTACATTTTCAGTTTTCATTTTTGTTTTAGTAATTTATGTGCTTTTGTCATTTTTATTAATTTTTGTTCATTTAGCTTTTATTATTTATTTTATTATTATTTCAGTTTTCATTTTAGTAATTTTAATATTTAAGCTTAAAATTTTATTTCAATTAACATTTCTAATTTTCATTCTTTTTTTATGTTTAAGTGTTTCATCTAATATTTATATTTTATTTTGTAAAATATAAATATTAAGCTTAAACATTTTTTATATATTTTTTTTTAATTATAGTTTTAGTAATTTTTCAGTTTCATATATAAATGATAAATATGTATATAATTTATAGTATTTATTATTATTATTATTATTATATATAAAATATTATATATAAATTGAATTATTATATATGTATTGTAATATACATTGTAGTTTTACAAAACATTTAAATAAAAAATAAATGAAAGTAAAGAGAAATATTAAAAAATAATAATAATTAAAATCACAAAAGTTAACAAAGTTAACAAAAAAAATGAAAATGTTTGTTTACATTTAATTTTTTATTTAAATTTTCATCTATAATTGGTATTTTATTTTATGTCAGCTTTATTTCAGTTTTTAATAGTTTTAATTAACAATAACAACCCTAGCTTCTTACCAGACTGCTTTGTGTGACAAAATCTAGAAGGTCTGGCAAACCAAGTAATTGAGGACTTATCCTGATTACTTGTTATCTATTGTTAGTGGGTGGAGGAGGTGTAGTATATAGTGCTTTGCCTCATTCCAAGGTTATTTGTTCAAATCACTATCTGCACGGCCTGTTATTTTGCGTCATGAGGTGTTGATGCGCTGGCCAGGCGTTACATTTCCAACACTGACAAACACTTGCCAAGACCCACGCAGTTGGGCTGATTTACGATGGTGGAGAGGAAGTCCACAGCCGAAGAAAGCTAAGTAATTACCTCAACGCTGTGACTAATTAGCACGGCAGCAATCTCTCTCCTCGTACACCCGAGGAGGGCCCTAGTCACTCCATCATGTCATCTGATAATTGCGTAATCTGTATTCTACAAGGTATTCTGCTATAAACCTGCACCTTTGTGGGGAAAGCAAAACAGAGTGGGTGTTTATCTGACCCTCGTGTTTGCTTCTGATTTAAGAGCTCACCCAAGGTCATAATGAATATGCAGTGGAAGAGTCTTTTTTTGTGGGAGTGGAAGTCACTGTTAACTGCAGTCTGGAGAGCATTCCATATTACCCACAATGCTTCTGTGGTGACAGCTTCATGCTATTATCAGGCCAGAAATGGGCACACTTGAATGTTTATTGAAACTTGGGAAATGGCATTCAGTTAATTTCTCATTTGGGACTCTTAAATACTGATATGGGGCTGATTGTAATGGTCATGAACTGTGAAATTTATATCTCTGTTTTGGTGTTTGTTAAGAGGCATGCGAGTCCACTGTCATATGAAATGGCCTTGCAGTTTCCACAAAGCTTAAGATCATCTTTTAGTGTATCTTGGATAGAATTTTGCAAGGGGTAGAATTTTCCCAGCAAATTCTTATCCAAGTGAAGTAAAAAATCTCTGGGAGAAAGAAAGAAAGAAAGAAAGAAAGAAAGAAAGAAAGAAAGAAAGAAAGAAAGAAAGAAAGAAAGAAAGAAAGAAAGAAAGAAAGAAAGAAAGAAAGAAAGAAAGAAAAAGAATTGTGTGGAATTTTTAGGCTAGCCTTAAATTAAAGTCCTTCAAATCAGTGAACTTGGTGACTATGAGGAAAAACAAACAAACAAACAACCCCCCCCCCAAAAAAACAACAACAACCAACCAACCAACCAACCAACCAAACAAACAAACAAACAAAAAAACCCCCAGAAAGGCCAGTAATAGTAATAGCAAAGTCTCTTTAAGACAAGCCATTCCAAGTCACTCGGCGGCCATCTTTGAAACGCCTCTCGGGCATCCAAGTGCAGCTCCTATCTCTTTGAATGGGGAAACATCAAATTCTCCAAAACTGTTCACTAAGCTTATGATTAAATTTCATATTTGAAATCACCAAAGGTATCTGAAAACAACTGTATCATAAATGTTGTTTCTTTTGCTCAAATAGCATTATAAAAAGCTTATTATAAACTGCTAGATCAGCCAGTGCACATGCGCAGTCCTAAGCACACGTCTCAGAATGTTGACTGTTTCTATAGCAACCAGGATTTCTAACGGCAACCGCAGTGATGCGCTGACTTTACCGATTAGTAATTGGCTCTTTCATTCAGAAGGCGGGGCTTCCTGCGATTGAGCGGCCATATTGAGTGTTGCATTTTTCCCCATTCAAAACTATATGAGTGACATGTCTTGGGTATTCTATAGTCTTTGGTAATAGTTTGTATAACCAAAAATAAAAATAAAAATGTGTATGTTTTAAATGGGGTTGGCAAGAGTTTTTTTTTTTCTTTTTTTTTTCAATTTAAAAAATTTAAATGAATACTTTTATTCAGCAAGGATACATTAAATTGATCAAAAGTGACAAAAATGTCTAATTCAACTAAATGCTAATTAAAATAAATTAAACTTTCTATTCATCACATAATTCTATAAATAAATAAATACAAATAATTACTGAGCACCAAATAAGCATATATTCTGAAAAGTTAATACTGATTTCAGCATTGCCAGAAAAGGAATAAATAAAGCATTTAAATGAATAAAAATGTGTTTAAATTTAAATCTTTCCGACCCCAAACTTTTGAACAGTAATATACTTTATTCCATATATGCTGAAATAAAAATGGTAAATAAAATAAATAAATAAATAAAATAAATCAGGAAAGCAGAATTAAAGTACCTGTAATATGATTGCCAAAAATGAAATGATACATGTATCTCTCAGTTTTATATGATATGTATTTGTCCAGTTGTGCTGGTTCAAGTTAAGCAACTGACTAGAGGGAAGAATGATGCTTCATAGATCAAACAAAAACTAGACTGTAGCATGCATGAATGGATTAGATAGATGAACAAATTGTCAATATACTGTATGTTTCTATTTTGTTCTCTGTCTCTGCCTCTTACAGTACAGTCTCTGCATTCAGGATACTGAATACTGATTACTGAGGATACTGGTCCATTGTGACCTATATTAATCTGGTCTGTTTTGCTGTTTTTTGAGCCATTTAGCATACAGTATACCAGTTTAGTCTTGTGAAGAAACCAATTAGACCAGCCAAGACCAACTATAGAAAGGTGCCTGAGCAGATTTCTTCAATGCCATCATTTCACTCTTGCCTCAAACTTTTCATAACATCACCACATGTGCTATTGCATGTTCCATGGTTTTGGTGTGTTTGGTTTAATGCGGTCTGTTTCTTTCAACTGTCCAAATGGTCAAACTGTGATTCACAACTCCCCGTGGCTTCACAGACTGAAAAGAAAACAAACAGATCTGGCAATGTGCAAATTAATGAACTGTACAAAAAGTGTGGAAAAGCAAAAGAGTACATCTGGGAATGCTGACACCAGAAAAGTGATCAGATCACCAGACGCAACTCAGCAGACACTATAGCTACATAAATACTGCTCCCAAATCCCCTTTACTGTTGTGAGGCCTTGTTTAATGGATTTGATGAATAAAACATGGATGGAAATTCGTCTAAAGGGAGGGGGCTTAGCTCTGTATATCAAACTCACTAATCCCTTGAAGAGCAAACATTAAAGCTTCTTTTTGCCATTGCTCGGCAGGATTGAATGCCTGCACGTCCCCTGAAAAGAAGTCTTATCTGTAAAAGCGCTACATTAAGCCAAGGTTATATGGATGCAGAGCTAGTCATTAAACGGCACAGGAAGCGCGTTCCTTGCATTGGAGTAACGTCTTAATTGCTGTCCGGAGGAAGGCTGGGGCAATGCGGCATTGTGAATGGCAAACATGAGGAATTCAATAGTTCTCATAGGATAATGAGGACTGTGGTGTAATTACAGCTTTTGTCACAATTCTGACTGCTCTGAAAGCAGGTGCTGCTCAGGAATGGCTTAGTCAAAAAGACATCTGGGACACCACAACCATAAACATGGTTAATATTATTAGGAAACCGTGACTCGTCAAAATCTGCTTGTGTTGAAACTTTAGCATGACACTATGGGATGACTCTAAATTATTGCAAGCATACTGTAGGTGGTGGAAGTTATTATTCTGTTTAGTTATGGATGAAGATAGTATAGACGGTTTCATCAGGCGCACGTGCCTGGACCGAAGTTAACTTCCGGTCTGTGTTTGTTTATCGTCTGGTTAGTGGCGCCAGCTACAAACGCAGTTAAAGTGATGAGTAATGAAGTTGGGCTCAGGTTGTTGTGCTGTGGGATGTATCGATGTGCCACGATATCAAAACTGACCGATTTTCCGAAAGACTTCCTTGAATAAGCATAAGCATGTAATGCACGTTTAAAAAAATCAAAACGAGGCGCGGTGTTTTTATATCACTGTATGAGGGAATACTGTCTTTAGAAAATGTTCGATGCCATTTTCATTTCATCTTGCATGTAATTCCTGATAAAGCAGCGTTTGTAAGCTCAGTGCTGCTTTGTCTACAGCTGTTACCGGGGATTCGGGGAAACCTCTAGTTTTCCCGCTTTAAAGCGCCTCCTGCTGGCAGACAATGAATTCGTATTTTTAATAAGTCCGTCTGATTTACGCAGCAAAGATATTTTGCTTGTTATAAAAAATAATCTACTCTAGAGGGACTTAGCTGTTGTTACAGATTCTATTTGGATGTCTACCGGAAGTTAAATTGGCCACAAAACACCACAAAAGCGCCATGCGCAGTAACGTTTGTTTATGTTGTTGGCGTTGAAACCGTCCATACTTCATGTTAGGGGTTACACTGACCAGTCGATTAGACAGTTACTTCTGAGACTGTAAGGATCAGTGCGTCCCACTGTTTTTGTGTGAAGTTATTTTTGTATTATAACCTGTAAAGGTCAAATATATTTAAAACAGTTGCAATTTAGTGTACTGTCAATATTAATCCACATAAACTTTTTTTTGGTAACCTTTTATTTTAAGGTGTCCTTGTTACACATGTACTAACTATTATAATAACAATAAATTATGCATAATTACATGTAAGTAACTCTAAGCCAAACCCTAATCATAACCCTAACCATATAGTAGTTAATTAATATTACTCAGTACTTAAATGTTTAATTACACTGTAACAAAGACACCTTAAAATACATTTAGATTTTTTTTTTCCATTTAATTGTAAATGGATAAAATTATGGATTTTGGAGGAATTTTAAAAAGTAATTAAAATAGAAAAGAAAATTAATTGTTCCTTTAATGTAATTCAGTCAGCATTCATGCAATGTTCAATACTTTTAATCAGCTTTTCTCTGACTAAAATGGCATCTAATTTTAGTCAAGAAAAACACATTTAAATTGATCAGAGTGCAAAATGAAAAATGAAAATGAAATGTCAACATTTAACAAAAACATCAGCAATTTTGTTGACCAGATAAAAAACCTGTTCACACTAAGGATGATAACTTTATCAAAAACTTTATAGTTTTCAATGTAAAAGCAGAGTCCACACCACAACTATGTGATTCTAACAATATCATTCTTTTTTTTTTTTTTTTTTTTCAGCCGATGAACAGTAAAAACACTGACAGCTAATCAGAAATAGTCCTGGTTTACAAAGCTCGAACCTGCAAAACGGCATCTGACAGAACTGCAGAATGCACTTATTATAAACAGAACTTATTATTGTGCATTGTTGTGAATGCTAGTGTAGTTTCAGTTACCATCATAATTATCTTTATGGTTATCGTTCTTGGTGTGAACAGGCCTTAACGCTGCGATTACTGTTGTGTATAAATTGACATATTACAATTATGTTGTTGCGTTTGTTTGGTACATTAGGATATGGACTTGAAAGAAACATGTCATTCTTCATACTTTGATCGGATACATAATATTCCTATAACAACTCATTTGTTTTTTTTAAAACATGCTTTAAGGCAAAAATGTACTAGTAATCAGTTTTCAAAGTCAACCTGCTGACATCAGAAAAGAAAGATGGCAAGTATTTAGACTGACAGCCTCATTATGCTGATTTCTTGAGAAAGGATACAGTCCCTCAAAGGATAAAGTCACCATGAGTTTGAAGATGTGTGTTCCGATCTGTCTTTGGGTACCTCTGACTGCTGGCGCTGTGCTTGTAAACAGAACACTTAACCTCATCTGGTCTAGTGATGGCCTTTGAGTGCTGTTTTGTTAGTGATGACATAACCATTTTAAAAATAAATAAATAAATAAAATAAAACTAAGAAGCCTAATTGAGGCAGCTAGGGGAGACCTGGGGCTGGGTTGGTTGAGACAGAGTTTGTTTCTGGGTCACAATAAGGCTCTGTCACATAATTGTAACATCCTAATGCATGCTCTCATATACTGAAGTTCTTATAAAATGTACAGGGAGAGATTAGTCTGGTTTGTAGCAGTGAAAGAGATCTGTAATACTTACTATGGCCATTAGAGGCAGTAGAGGGTTGGTTCTGCTCACACACACATACAGTAATGCATTCCCTCCATATTTGTGCCGCAGCAGTGATGTGGTGTGATTGAAACATCTTTGGAGTGAAAATGGTCCTCAAAATCCTTGTTAATAGAAGGCCAAAAGTGCAAAGAGGGTGAGCAGCTGGAGGGCAGGTCCAGGCCACCTTATAGATACAGGTCTCAATTCTTATTTGCAGCCAGAAACACAAAATCTGAAGCTGTTTAGCTTTGCTGCAAACATGTTGCCTGTGTGCTGGCATACATATATGGTAATATGTGACCCTGGACCACAAAACCAGTATAAAACCAGTGATGTATAAATTGAGATTTATACATCATCTGAAAGCTGAATAAATAAGCTTTTCATTGATGTATGGTTTGTTAGGATGGGGAAAAAAATCTAAATATTGAGAAAATCGCCTTTAAAGTTGTCCAGATGAAGTCCTTAGCAATGCATATTACTAATCAAAAATTAAGTTTTGATATATTTACAGTAAGAAATTTACTAAATATCTTCATGGAACATGATCTTTACTTGATATCCTAATGATTTTTGGCATAAAAGAAAAAATGATAATTTTGACCCATACAATGTATTTTTGGCTATTGCTACAAGTATACCCCAGCGTCTTAAGACTAGTTTTGTGGACCAGGGTCACATATATATTATTTCTTGTGCATTTCATACATTTTTAAATATGATGAAAATGAACTATGCTCGTGTTTTTGTATTTCTGTTAACCTCCAAGCCCCATGAAGCAAGCTAAAGGTCTGTCCACTGCAGATGTCAGCACTTCTGAGATTTCTCATAAGAGATATTTTATACTTAAGCATATTTAAAGTATTTAAATTCTGCCATATTAGAGTGCAAATGACATACCACCTGGAATTCAAAATTTGTGATGAACAAACAAGCTCCTTTGTCTCATTACAAAGAGAGGAAGCTAATTGAGTCCCACAGTTTTTAATTTTAAAAAGTGAATCATTATAATAATTACCAATTTAAAATGATTGAATTATAATGCTAATAATATGCAGTGTAATAAGAGTCAAACGTGTCAGTAAAGGGGTACTGTATTTTTCACCAGGTCAAAATTTCATTGTTGAGAGTAAAAAAGATGAGCCACATTGGTGTATGTTACATTTTATTATTGTTTTTAGAAATAATGTAAAATACCGGAAAATAAGTTCACACACACACACACACACACACACACACACACACACACACACACACACACACACACACACACACACACAAAAGTATTTTATTTCTCCTCACTCCACAACAATTTCTTTAAGTTAAAAGTTTAATTTCTTTAAGGGAAAAATCTCAGTATAAAACAAACATAAGGCAATCAATATAAACAACAATTAGTATAAAAGCAAAGCTTAATTAATATAAAGCCTGTATATTTAAAGCGAATCTGTCAATACTACCAGCATGCGGTAAATGTACTGTACAGATAAACTTGAGCTCATGTACTTCTCTCATTTAAGACAAATCCAAATGTTTATGCATTGCACATGTTTTGCATGCTTGATATAAACTGCATTTTTGCATCGCTTAAGAAATTTGGTATAATCAGCTGTTTTGTACAGCTAAAATAACTGGAAGCCTTGCACATTTAAGTTAGAAACGACCGCACCCTCTCTTATGTTAAGCATAAACTGGATATTCTGGAAGAATAAATTGTATTTTAATGTGATGGGGCTGTGTTGGGAATCACTGGGCTATGATAAAGATTTGGTGTGATTGTTTATGTAAATATAGGTTCATTATGTTTCTCAGAATTTCCAATATTCATTCCTTAGTTAAGTCAAATGGTAAAATCTGAAGATTGAGCCCGGGGATCAGCAAGGAGAAATGAACTATATGTAAAGCCAAACCATGTGTGAAGTGCAAACAGTTTTTTGGAAAATTAGATTGGCGTTTCACCAGATACAAGGAGCCCTGCTCTCCGATCCCATTTGGTCATATTAGCCGCGTATGGCTCGGATGTTTACAGCAATACCAGCTGGAATCCTCACTGACAGTGTCTGTCCGCTTTTCAGATGCCTTCTTCACTTCGGGCTATGTTTCCAAGGTAACAGAGCTGAAGTGTGTACATCAGTGTTCCAAGCCCTTCAGTGTGGAATAACCGGCGTTTCTGTGGGACAGCACAAATCGAGGAGAAGAATAAAGCAATTTATCACTGCTTAATAGAGTAATGTTCCTATTTACTAGCTCGCAGAAGAATCTGTGTCCCAGCAAATGTTTTCAGAGACTGAACAAACAAGTGCCATGATGCGTGATGGGATTTTTTTTTTTTTTTGTTCATTCTCGTCTGCTGTTGAGCAGAGGCCTGATATTTTGACAGGATTTTATGCAAATGATTTGTTTCCTTACGCCCATGCAAATGTTGCTGTCCGCAAGTTCTGTTTGAGTATTGCTATCAAAATCGAGAAAATAAGCCAGTTCTGGTTTGGGTTTCAACAACACAGATGCCTTGGGGTGTTTTAACTTCTCATCCACCTCCATCTCTGTTGAAGCGAACCATTGATCCAAGTGTTCAGCTGGGACACAATGCTGTTTGCACCTCAATTTTATCTCAAATACAACTTCTGAATTGGGATCACATTTTGAAATAAGTTTTTGAAAGAAGTCTCTTATAGTCTCTAAAGCAAACACATCAGCTTATATTTGATCAATACAGCAATAAAGTAAATATCATGAATATTACAGTTAAAAATAACTCTTTCCTATTTTAATACAGTATATGACAAATCACACCACTCAACATAGTGTTTTTACATTTATTCTAAAATAACTTAAGACAGTAACAATTTAAATAAATATATATATATATATATTTTTTTTTATTTGTGAACTTTAAGCTAAGGAGGCAAGGCAAGCTAAAATGTTTAGCTCTTCTTTTTGATATTTAACTTTGAACTATTTCTGAAGTTTTTTGGGTCATCAGTCAACAAAGCTCGAGTAAATATTGGTCAGAGATTTGGAGATTTACTTTCAATTTTACCAAGCTGATTAGGCTACTCACTAAAATCTCCCAAGGATCATGTTTTCATGCCATTTTAAGTATTGTTTACTTACTTTTTTAAATTAGTCTTCCCATAACCACTATATTGTTCATTCAGACTGAACATGCACGAACACAAGAGGCAGAATTTATTGCATAAAACAATCACAGCCGAAAATAACCAATCATATCGCGATGGAGGCATTGCTTCCTCTCACGTGACTTTCCCCCATTAATTCTCAATTACCTCCCCAGCAAACTCACGGCACGCTTTGGGATGGTTTGTGTGTTAAAAACTCTATGGCCTGAGGGGAGGCAAGAAGACGTGGACTCCTGCTGTAACTTTACTTGCTGGTGTCGCTGTTTTTGTAATATTTTGTAATATTTGTGTTGTTTTATTTTTGTATTATGATTTTTTTTCTTATCCAATATATATATATATTAGTGCTGTCAAGCGATTAATCGCATCCAAAATAAAAGTTTTTGTTTCATAATATAGGCTATATGTACTGTGTATATTTATTATGTAGCCTATATATAAATACACACACATACATTATATATTTTGAAAATATTTACATGTATTTACATGTATATATTTATATTAATATATATTATATAAAAATCTATTTAATATAAACATAACATATTTTTCTGATATATATATATATATATATATATATATATATATATATATATATATATATATATATATATATATATACAACTTTCATTCCATATATTCAAACTTTCATTCCATATATTCAAGTTTCATTCCATATATTCAAGTTTCATTCCATATATTCTAGTTTCATTCCATATATTCAAGTTTCATTCCATATATTCAAGTTTCATTCCATATATTCAAACTTTCATTCCATATATTCAAACTTTCATTCCATTCCATATACTCAGATTTTCCTGAACGGCATGCCATAATATATATATATACATAATAAATAGGCTATACACCGCACACACACATAATATGTAAACAAAAACTTTTATTTTGGATGCGATAAATCATGATTAATCATTTCACAGCACTTATATATGAGTCAGAGAATTGGTTAAGTTGCAATGTTGGAAATATTTCTGTTTTAAACCAATTTTGGGTGAAATGCGCAGCTTGTCCTGTAGACTATATAAAAAGAAAAACAGCTGTTAAATTCAAATCTGCGTTCGCTGGCTGGCACAGAGCCAGAGACACACACGTTTTTAAAGCACTGCGTATTATAACCAATCACATACGATTCGGTTGAGCTTATGAATGGAAGGACCAATCAGAAGCGCTCAGATGAGTCATCACCGAAGCTCAGCTA
The DNA here is from genome assembly GCA_036784905.1 of Acrossocheilus fasciatus. Classification (NCBI taxonomy): domain Eukaryota; kingdom Metazoa; phylum Chordata; class Actinopteri; order Cypriniformes; family Cyprinidae; genus Acrossocheilus; species Acrossocheilus fasciatus. Next base: position 7,428,243 of record CM071954.1, on the reverse strand, counting down.
TTTCGTCACCGCGCGGCTGACTGAATTCTCTCCTCAGAAACAACAAAGTGAAGATGTACGAATGTAAGTAAGATATTAATTTCACAGTGTAAACAGCTTGAGAGATTATTATGGGAGTTTTTGAGAGTGCTTGAACTCGCTGGAATGAAGTGAAAATATTCTTGTTAGTGTTATGGGCTAATTAGTAACTTACAATGTTTTTATTAAATCCACATAAAATACAAAGTCAGTCGTATTATATGTTTATGGTATGACACTCATTTTATGGTATGACATCTGATACATAAGTAAAAAAGACGGATTTTTATGCAAAGTTAATATTACACTATTAGGCTACTTTGCCTATCGCCCATTATAGATCAACTAATGTAATCTATAAAGGTGCAAAATGCATGTACTTACACATATTTCAGAATCAATACAGTGGTATTGTGGCTGCTGTACAGGTGTCATATGACAAGCATGAGAGCAATCCCCCCCCCCCCCCCCCCCAAATGATGCCCCTGACATACAAAATTATTTGTCAAATAAACGAAACATGATGAAATATTCATTTTAGTTGAAATTGTTATAGATTAGTTCTAGAGAATGCAATGATACATGACATGGTGAAAAATGACTGAAACGTAATAGGATTAGTCCAACGAATCGTTCGGTTTGTAATGCGTACCGAACCGAAAGGCTCGTACCGAACGGTTCAATACGAATAGGCGTATCGTTACACCCCTAATATATATCTCGCATTCTTTCAGGTTATTCTTTCAAGAACAGCATTTATTTAAAATATGACTTTTTAGAGGATAATTGCAATTCACTTAGCATTAAAACAGTAAAATCTCGTAGCATTTGATGACTACAGTTAAATTCATTATTTGTCCTTATTTTCCCTTTGTCCTTATTTCCCCTCAGGATGGTCTAATGCTTTATAGACGTGTACAACTTTAATGAGATCTTTACATCTCTTTTCCCCTCATTCTTCATGGAATGTGCATCATCTCTTGACCTCATTGTGTGTGGCTCGATCTCTGTGAGTTACCCAACCCTTCTGAGGCATCTTAAATGCCCTAATTCATAATTCATTTATGACATTGTTTGCTCATTAATAATGTAGAAGCCTTGCATTTCACTTATCTCATTCCTGCAGTTCTGTGAACTATTTTAGCATTCCGCACATTTGTTCAAGTATCCTCAGGATATTGGAAAACAAACAAGCATCTCTTAGCAGACTCATGAATGCATCTATATTTGGACTACTCATGTCTATGAGGAAATATTTATTGTAAAATCATATGCTGGAGGGGTTCATGAACATTTAGTGTCCTTTAAAGTGACAGTTTTTTTGTTTATAAAATACACTGCTACCTCACTTGCAGCCCTCTAACCTCAGCAGAATGCTGTGTGCGCTGCTGTTGACAGGCTGTCTATGGTAGTACTTCTGCTTGGAATCTAATACACAGGGATTTAAATGCTCAACTGTGGTGAAGAATAGTGAAAAGATGCCAAGTACTTGCCTATTGCAAGATTTGAGAACTGTTTGTATCCCAAAGTTTAGTTTTAACTACTGTATGTTTGAAGTTTGAAATGTGGTAAGCTATATGCTAACTGTAAATATAGACCTATTTACAGTTGCTAGCAAAAGTATGTGAACCTTTATGTACTCAAATTTCTGTACCTGCCTATTGGGAGATTTGAGGTTTGTATGACAAAAATTTTGGTTTTAACTACTTTTTAAGTTTGAAACGTGGCTATGCTGGGATTTTGATATACAATATAAAATATGACATTTTTCAACTATCACTTCATATGCACAGCCTTGCGAAGAAAAGCGATTAGAATTGAGGTTTTTATGACTGAAAGTTTGGTTTTAACAATGTTTGAAGGTTGAAACACGTGGCTAAGCTAACATTTTGATGCTGGCACCACAAATATTTGGTAAAATATAAATGTTTTTTAACTAATTAATCACTATTTAAGTACTAAATAAGAATATAGACCTTTTACAGTTGCAGGGGAAAAGTATGTGAACCCTTAGATGTACTCAAATATCTGTATAAATCATGAAATTCCAACATATTGTTTACTAAGTCACATGTCTGCTTAAATAACACAAATTGTGTTCATGTTTTTATTGAACACACCTTTTTAAACATTCACGGTACACAACAGAAAACCCTTGGCTTTACAGTTTTTCTCGATTGCTAACACACTATAACTGATTCATTTGGCCCATTTTTCCAAACCATTCATACAGTTCTCAAAACAAAGACATGTTTCTCAAAACCTTTAACACATTTCACCTGTTTTCACACACGTTCCAATTTGCTCAGTGTTTTCTGCAAAACTCTACACAAAAACGCCATCTTTTTGCACAGGTTTAACCATGTTCTCATTTAGAAAACTCAAACACACAATATAATTAACTCAAACATCAAAAAATGATCTCAAACAGCGCACATTTATCCCTGTGTGAACATTCAGTAGCAAAACTGATGACACACAGGTCAGAATCTCAGGATGATATGCACAGGAGCACAAGTGATTATGTGTTTTGGAAAATGAATCATGGCAGTGGGAGACAAAGAGGAATAGGAGGAGAAAAGAAAAAATTAAGGGGATGAGGTCAAAGGTCGTTTGTTCCTGATGAAATACAAGTCACTATAGTTGACCATGTTCTTCTGCATGGACTGACCGTGAGGGAAGATGGCCTACAGGCTCATCTACAAGGTTTCAATACTACTTACACATTCAATATAATTACAGTACATAGCAGCAGTACTTCAGATGAGACAACTTTCATTATTCCGTGTACAGTAAATACTGTAGCACATGTTGTACACCCTCAAACTCATTACTGTTGATTTGTAGCCAAGTAGTCCTTACATCTACTATATTTTTGCAGAAATGAGAGACGGCTGTCCAGGGGAGGCAGAGAAGTCTTTTTTCAGAAGACTAAGAAACCGCTATAACAAATAAGGATACTACCAATACTGTAATGCAATTTGGCTGAGGATGCTGAATTAATGAATTAATTTATTTATTCATTCACAGTAACTGACAGTATAGTCCAGTGTGTGTTTACTGTATATTCAGTTGCTTTTCATCTGCTGTAAGATATCTTTACATTCGTGTAATGAAAGTAAACTTTTCTTAAAGTTTATTGCTGAATTTTACTGTATCTGCACCCCTTTATTTATGCCGTATACTGTAACAGACATTGACTAGCAAAAGGATTCCTGTTTCCCAAAAGGAGGTTTTTGTAACAGTGTTATGAATTGATCTCACTAGTGTTCTCTTGACAGGAAAGTAGTCTGAGTATTTGACAGGTTTGTGTATCATCTGAGGCCAAAATTTGAGTCTGACAAAAGAGAATATGTTTTTGACTAAACTATTTGATTTTGACCTGGAAGTTTGAAGTTTGCACAAGTTGGTGTGTAATTTTGAAATTGTGTTTATAGTTGTGAGAAAATGGTGAATTGTTTCATGAACTGTGTGTTAGCAATCGAGAAAAACTGTAATAACCAGTTGACCTTCCTTTGGCAGGAATGACCTCAGTGCTTATTTATACAAATACAGAATATAACCTGTGCCGCCCAGCAACCTCACATACATTCATAATCATCATCTACAGTTTTCTCTGTCAAGATAGGAGAATTGTACTATGAATGTTTAAAATGGAAAACTTTTCTGATAAATTTCTTTGAACCTTTGCCCAGGGGCTCATTCTAAGACATGAAAGAGAAAATGGCAATTTAATGAAAGCAACAACTCCAGAAAACGCCATCCATGGCAAGATCATTTGCCGCAGCCTTTAGAGATAACAACAGGAAGAGATGTTACTTTAGCAGAATTAAGTGAAGCAGACCTTGGACCTGTTGTCTGCGGAGGATGTCACCTTAACTGCTATGGGAAATAAAGCAATGATGAAAGGCCAGAGTCAGTATGTCTTCGCAGGCAAGAATGTCTCAACAATTCGTCAGTGGATTGCTTGCAGAGATAATTAAAACAGCTTTGCGTTTCTTACCTCCTTTTTTCTGGAGGTCAAAATGTCAAGGGCTCGTTTGCAAGGGAAGAAATGAAACAGTCAGACTTCTGCATGGTTTCTTTGACTGTGCACTGTTATCCCGACCATTAACTGCTACCGGGGCACTCTGAGATCTCTGACTCATGTGTATAATGCATTCCTGCCACTTTTGTCTACTCTTACGGGAAAATACGCTGTTTATTTTTTAAAATGTGGTCTAAACTACACCTTTAATCTGCAAAAACTTGTATCTGCACTCTTAAAAATGATAAAAAATGGGTTCAAAAGGACAAAATGAAATGAATGCATGTTTAAACTTAAAGCTTCAGATCGTTTGTGTTTTTCAGAAATGCTTGAACAACAGCACGGAACGAAGCAGATCTGAATGAAGCCTGAAAGCAGATCACATTTGCATTGGGTTTTGTTAGGGCTGAGGTAAAAACAACACCGTGTCATCAAGCACACGTCGCATTTAATACAATTACGGCCCACTCAATGCATTTCCTAATGCAATGCAAAATTTGTTTAGACATCTCCCACACAAACTCCTGGCCACTGTTTATGAAACCTTATTGAATATAACTGCTATATGCATTATTAAAACAATCCTTCACCTTTGTGTTAATGAGAAGGTAATGTGTTCCTGGAAAGACAACGGAAGTGCTTCGGAACTTTCTAAAAGAGCAGTGCCGTGACCCAGGATCTGGATCTGTATAATTAGGATGTGATTAGAGTAGACACAGGGAAATTCAATTAAAGTGCATTAGCTCGGTGTTTCCTAGAGAGAGGGGCTCTCAGAAATGGCCTCCGTTCAGCTGCGTAAGGCAAGCTGGGGACAAAATGTGTGGGGTGACTGTGCTGTGGCATCCTGCCCATCTGTGGGCAGAAGCGGCGACCTGCTCCACTGATCCGCCCGTAGGGGGCTGGGGGCGAGCGTGACCATCCCTCTCTCTCTTTCTCTGCTGGCACATTGTGGTGTGATTCCTGCCAAGCGTCCAGGATTAAACACACCCTGTGACCTTATCAACAACTGCAGCTTTTCCTTACTTCCTGGCTACAGTTCGAACAGACTAAGCGAGAGTGGACCATGCAGTCGAATGGCCTCTAATGAGCGGCACGGTTAATATTTATCTAATAATGCTGTGAGCTTAATGATGGCTTGAAAAACACAAATAGTGACTCTATTGGAAGTCGACATGAATGGAAATGGCCGCCTCATTAGTTAGTCATGCCTCTCAAGTGAACAACGCTAATGACTCTCAGAGGTGCCTCACATACTGTCCACTTTCAGTGAGTTGGCTGCCGTCTGTTTTTTTTCCCTCTCTCTCTCTTTTGAAAATTTTATGTCCTTTGAAGAAAACAAAGCAGTTATCGTAAAGACTTTTTATGAGATTTAAAAATATATATATATATATATATATATATATATATTATGTTGAGCATTCCAACCACCCACATAAACAGGTTCTTGAGATGATTTGAACACTTCAGGCTTTCAGTGACTGAAACAGTTCGTTTTCCTTTGCCAAAATGCAAAATTGATACCTTTTAGCATGCCACCGAGGCAGTTTCCTCAAAAGCAAACTTTATCTACCCTTAAAGGGTGAATAATTATACCTTATCTAATATACATATATGCACACTTTAGGGGTAGATTAGGCATATATGTTTACTTTTGAGGCTACTATGCCAGTCACATGCTTTGAAACCCTAAGGATACTATTTTTGCACATTTTTCCTCTAAGAGTGGATCCAACATGTTCAGCTACAGATATATAAGGAGCAGTATTTGTGAGATGATTGTTGTCTAAACAGTGTTTAGAATTAACTTTTTGCCACACCTGCCAATGATGAGTGAATATAATTTTTTGACTATAAATATTTCTTAACAGCCATGAAACATTTTTTTTTTGCTTCATTTTTAATAAATAATATTTTTTGCATATTTATGACATACAATTGGTCGCAAAATTGTATTTAAGATCAGCCAATCTTTTTCTATATTATTATTATTAATTACTATTGTAATATTATGTACCATTATTATAATTTAACAAAAATGCTCTATTTTGCAGCTTTTTTTTTGATTCAGTATTATTAGCCCTTGCATTTTTTTTTTTTTTTGCATAGTTTTTTTTTTTTCACAGTTAAATCAGGAAAGGTCACAAAAATATGATTTAAAATATGTTACAACACAGTTCATACTAATGCAAGCCAGTTTTTATTCTCATTTCGAGCCTGGCAAGTTTTTAATTAGCACCCTGGATCTAAATGGCCATGTTTTTAATGATAATTTCAGTTAGGATGCTGTCTTTTTTGTTTTGTTTTGGTTTTGTAACGCAGCTTTTTTTCCCTATTTGAACTACCCTGCCCCTCTATGGGACGAAGCCCTCAACTTCAATGCCTGCATTTGTAATTCACTTATAGCATTGTTTGGTCATTAATAATGTACAAGCTTCGTGTTCTGCTTATCTCGCTCCTGCAGCTCTGTCATCTCTCTTGGCATTCTTTTAGCAAGTATCCTCAGGATATTGCAGTTCAAGAGAGAAAAGAGAGCAACATCCATTCTTCTTTTTCCACAGTACACATGTACTAAGAAACACAGTTATTTCTCATACTTGTGAGGGTTCAGAGCAGTGTGGTGTCAGCTTCTTCTGCAGCGACTAGATGTTTTTGTTGTTTATATATCTGAAACGTGCTGTCAGCTCCCCTGCAGATCGGCCCACGGCCCCCTAACCTTAGCAGAATGCTTTGCTGCTGACTGCCTGTCTGTGATGGTTAATGTTTCCTGGTCTTCTGTTCACTTTGAGCTGCCCTGATTCCACAGTCTGTCATGGCACTGAGCCCAGGCAGGGCAACACTTGCATTTTATATGTCTGCACACCCACATTTGCCTGTTCATCAAAGGCAACCCACAGAAAGCAAACGGACCTCTCTGTGTGCCGCTTAGCAGGTAGCACAAGAGGATTACATGCTAAAACACCAAATGAATATTGTAGCGAGCATGTTTTTATGCCGCTTGCCGCTTTATTTGGTTATAATCAAATTTCCATGCTTCTTCGTTGTGTGTTAGGTCTATATGACAGTGGGCGAAACAATCTGAATGTGATTGGACTGTTAAATGAGGTCATGTTGTTGGCCTGTGTGGGCGTTCGCAGCTCTGAACTAAAACACAATGTCCTTCTCAGTCTGTTTTCACAGCGAGGGTGAGAGAGAATTATAGAAACTAATGGAGCGTTTAATCGCAATCTGTCTCCGAGCGCTTGTCATGTAGAGTATGTGGTTTCGAGCTTGTGCGCGAGTGCAGATGCGTGGATGTGTGTCGAGGGTATGCGAGTTGATTTCTGAGTTTTTATGTACATCGGTGGGCTGTGTTAGATCAGTGGTTTTCAGATTATTCAGGCCAAGTATGGAGTATGATCTGATCAAACATCGAGGGAACACCTAGTCACAACAATACATTTAGCAGTGAAATTGAGCAATAGTGCTAAAAGTTTGAAAACTGTGTAATGTTTTTTTTTTTAAATAAGTCTCTTCTGCTCACCAAGGTTTCATTTATTTGATCAAAAATACTGTAATATTGTGAAATATTATTACAATTTTAAAATAATTGTTTATTTTAATATGTTTTTTATTGTAGTTTATTTATGTGATGCAAAGCTGAATTTTCAGCAGCCATTATTCCAGTTTTCCGTGTCACATAATCCTTCAAAAATCATATCATTTTTTTGATTTGGTTCTCAAGAAACATTTATTTTTATTATCAATATTGAAAGAAGTTGTGATTAAGGTTGCAAAGGGGTGGAACATTTCTGGAAACTTTCCAAAAATTCCTGAAAGATTCCAAAAAATCCTGGAAAGTTTCCGAAATTTACTGGAAATTTTCCACCTTTTTGCAACTCTAATTTTTATTTTTATTTTAACATATCAGAAGAACAGCATTTATTTGAAATAGAAATCTTTTGTAATATTTTGTATTTTAAAAGTATTGATAAAGCCATTCTTGATCAGTGTAATGCATCCTTGCCGAATATATATATATATATATATATATATATATATATATATATATATATATATATATATATATATATATATATATATATATTTATTTATTTAACAAACCTAACAACATTGTATTTATTTATTTATTTATTTATATCAGATTTTTTTACATTAAAGATAAATGTATTTTGTTTTTCAGGGCAGCATCTATATTATTTAGAATTTATATTTCTATTATGTTTATTATTATTTTTTATTATTTGTTGTAATATTTCTATTATATTCAATATTTTAATATTTTTATTATATTCATCACTTTTATTTTTTAATTGTCATTTTCAAGTTTAATTTTTTAAATGCGTTGTCAAAGAAAGAAGGAAAGAAAGAAAGAAAGAAAGAAAGTCCAGTGCTGAATCCAGTATTTCTCAGTCAGCCACTTTTCATGAAATCAAGTATCTAGATTATTTCCCCAAGTGGAAACAAAATAATTTCATAATTTCTCCTCTTTTTGTTGAACTGTAGCTTCTTTTTCTTGCTTTCTCTTCAGCACATTGGAAAAAAACAGTGATGTGCAGATCTTGACAGATAAGAGCTGCTTGTCAACACCTTTTCATTGTCTTCATCGCACTAGAATCTTAGGTAAAGCTACATTATAAATTAAACATTGTAGAAAACAAATATTCATAAAATAGTGTTTTACATTTTTCTAGTCAAGACATTTGAAAAGCACTGTATTAGATATCTCACACAGACCTAAATATAATGTTGAACCCACTCAGAGAACGGACCTGATTCAAGGGGGCTCGTGGTGAACGCGTGGTGTTGTCTAAACCAAAAATCAGCATGGTAATCACAGACTCATGTTTTCTTAATAGCCTCCTCTGGGAGCACACGCAATGATTTTGTGGGGTCCACGACGGACCATTTGGAACATATCGAGATAGAACCCTAATTAGGACATGCTGTATGCACTTGCTTTGGGAGCAACTGCACAACATGCTGCCCACATCGCCGACCGTGTTTGTTAGCTAGATAACAACAACGTACCTCAGGACCATGTAATTTACTAAGACTCATCATGTGGGCTGGTGCAAAAAGAAATGAGTCCAGTTGAAAATGCAGACCAAGTTCTCATCTCTACCCTAAAGCTAGAGAGCCTGAGGCCAAGTAATATCACGGTGGACTTAATAGAGGTCAGAAAAGAAATAGTCTATTTAGAAAAATCAGCTGCAAGCACAGACTGAGATAAAAAAATACTGTGCTGAATTGAATTTAGACAGCTATTTTACAGCTATGACCGACGTAAAAATGTTTTACTACTATTATTAATTAATTAGCATTGCTAGTAGTAGAAATAGCACTGTTAGCTTCTACAGGGAGCGTGTGCAAAGTGACAGCTGTATTTATACAATCCTTACATGACCTTCAAAACAAAATGTGGGTTTTAGAAAAGAAACAAGTGCGGCTTTGAAACAAGATTGTTCATAAACAGAATTTGATTTATGGTTTGATCAAAGACTAGTTTTAGACTACAGAAAGGCGTATTTTGAGGGTTTGTTTGGAATTGGCAGTCTGTGCAGTTGTAAGAGTGTTTGCTGTTGTTTGAGATGGTGTATTTTTTGTCTTTTCAGAAGCGTAAACTATTGATGTACCCAAAACAAAGTAAGAGACAGAAACTTAATGAAAACTGTCGGCAAGAACAGCCACAGCACAGCCGAACTGGTCTTGCCTGAAATGTCTTTTGTGTTTGAGAAATGAATGTTCTTTTGCCAAGATTACAATATTTGAGACACTTCGAGGCTTGTGTTGCGCTTCTAATTAAGTTTGAATTTCAAACCTTATACACAATACTTTGATTTTAATAAGATGGTCTCATAACAGAAAATTATTCGGGGAGATATAAAGAAACAGTGACCTTCTACAAAAAGAACCCATGCATCATAATGAGCTGTGAAAGATCAGGTTATTATTTCGCTGTGCGCTGTTCAGTATCACTCTAATACACTAGACTAAATTGGTCAATATGATATTTACACGATGCAATATACTGTATACACCTGCAGCATCAATGCGTGAACTTTAACCTTGGTTTCCTCTGCCTATATATATATATATATGTTCTTCTATGGCATTGTGAAGCACCTTTATTTTTTAAGAGTGTAGTTACAAGGTACCTTATGAAAACAAACAGGAATCTTTCATTATGCCAGATATCAGTTCTGTCAAGCTATATGAGCTGTCTGAATGGAAATGCCCAGCTCATTAGTTAGTCGTGCCTCTGAAATGAATAAGGCTAATGACTATCAAAGGTGGTTCATACGAGGTCCATTTACAGTCAGTCTGTATGTTTCTTCTCTAGAAATTTCATTTTCCTGTTTTTATTTCCTTTGAAAAGATACAAAGTAGCTGCTTTGATGACTTCTGAACACAGTTTCTGTTTTGTAGCATGTGTGATTACTCATATGAACAGGTTTTTCAGAATATTTTAGTTGTTTAATGACTACAACGGGTTCAAAAACCTGCTAAAGACCTGGACACTTCGCTGTTCAAAACTTTAACACCAAAACCTTTTACCACCTTACTTTTATTTTTATTTTTTTTAGATTTTTATTCCAAATTACCTGGTAATTACCACTATCTCTAAACCTTTTATTTTTGCATGTTTGCCAATTTTTTTGTTTGCCTTTTTATTGATTAGACAGTGGAGAGAGAGAGCAGAAAATGATGGATAAAGAAGGCTGAATGGGGTCAGAAAACATTTCCTTATCTCATTTCCTTATTTCAAATAGCTGCGTTATTTTATATTATTTAAATACTATGTTAAATATGCTGGCAGTTTAGGTAATTTCCTCATTGCAGTTTGAAACAATATTATTTTTTTTTGCGGTTTAATTTATTTTAAATCATAATTCATTACATTTAAAAATTCTGTGATCCTTTTTTTTCAGGGTTTTGTGACGATTATTTGAAATAGAAGTCACCATCATCTCTTCAACAATAGTGCATGTTATTATTACTCATGCAACATGTATTTGTGTTTTGGACACATTTTGACACAAATGCAACAAGTCAAACAGGGCTTGCATGGCTAGACTTGTTTGTGTAGTGAGATTTGGCCTTTAGTGACTGTCTATTATTCTCTCATGCTCTTTATGGATGTGTTTATCCCCTTTGCCTACTTTAAATATATTCAAACACATGCATAGTTGTTCCAATAGATAGTAGAGAGCTTGTCTGATCTGTTGAACAGCCGGTGCTGCTGAGACCTCCCTTGCCCACTTAACTGGATGCAATTAAACCAATGCTGTGTTTGGCCTAAAGCAATCTGTTTGCATAACAATGGGCCACTGCAGATGATCTAGGTTATGAGGTGATATGAGGAGAAATTCAAGCTTGTACCTGTGGGTCAGGAGCAGCTGGTGTGGATGGATGCCAGACTGGGCAGCTGGGTCACCAGGGATTCTGGGCAGAGTCCTACTGTCACTTTGTGTCACTTGGGGGGCCAAATAACCACTTCGTTAATGTAAGGACTCTGAAAGGTCATAATCACACATAGTTTTTCAGGTGTGTAGTATGAAAATGGACAAAGAACAATTGTAAGGGGGGAACAAGTTGAAACGAGAGAGTCAATATAGATAAGTTAAGCGGAGGATGCACACGTGCTCAGACATATTGAGCCGTGGTGCACTGGTTGATGGCTCAAGTTCAAGTCTGGCTCATAAAGAGAGACCAAAATAGAAAGAGAAGGTTAGACGAAAGAGTTTAATACTAAAATTGTAAAAATGAAACTATGGCTTTCTGCCTTTGTATATTATGCCTTTAGTAATAATAAAACAGAAATATTCAGTTCACCCAAAAATAATAACTTACTCTGTTAGAAGTGTTATTATGAACAATGGATTCATGTTTTGGCCAGAAGTGATGGTTTTAAGGTTAAAAAAATCTTAATGTATTTTTTTTTCTTCTTACAAACACACGTTTCACTTCAAGACATTAATTGATGGAGTGGAGTATTGTTGATTACTTGTGGATTATTGTGATGTTTTTATCAGCTGTTTGGACTCTCATTCTGATGGCACCCATTCACTGCAGAGGATCCATTAGTGAGCAAGTAATGTAAAGCTACGTTTTTCCAAATCTGTTCCAATGATGCAGCAAACTCATCTACACCTTGAATGGTCTGAGGGAGAGTACATTTTCAGCAAATTTTCATTTTTGCGTGAACTGTTCTTTTAACTTTATGACTTCAGTAGATTTAAAGTCTCTACAGGAACACAGTGAAAATGTCAAGCACTCTTGTTCTTTTATGACTGTTTAATTTTATGACTTTTATGACTGCTTAATAAGTTTTAATACAGTGTTGACTTGATCACTGTAAAAAATATTTTAAGGTTGCATGCCATTCTTATATATATATATATATATATATATAATGTATGTATAGTTAAAATAACTAAAAAGACCATTCACACCCCCAAATAGTCATTTGTAACTTCAATGTGCCCTTTTTTAAATCTTAAATATATGGATATATTTATATTTCAGATATGTACAACATTTAATATGTTGAGTTTTACAGAATTAAAAAGTCATGAGGGTAAAATTGTTATAGAGAACAGTGAAATTTCAGTGGTACTGACTGCTGTAATTGTGGTATTGATGCAACAGTAGTTAAAACTGGGTTTATTTTGCAGGAATGTTGCTTTTGCACCAAGAAAATCTGTAGGAGTACATCCTACTTGACAAAATCATGTTCACTTGAGGTGTTCACGATCTGATTTATTGGTTACCAGAACCTCTTTCATTTCATATTTACCATGAATGAATTCATATAAGTGCTAGACTCACATATGCACACTATATGCCAGAAAGTTGCATGCGCCAAAGAGCTGTCATATCTGGTGTAACCACTAGCTCAATCAAAGTGGCCGCAGGGGAGCGTTTTCCATTCCTGTTGCTCTAATCTAATCACACCGATTAAATTAGGACGTTAAAGAGGCCTGCTGATAGGCATTGACAGCCAATCCACATGCTTAAGACACAACCCTACAACACACGAAATCATTCATGCTTAAACAGGATGTTGACTCCTACACAAACACCTGCCGTATCTGAAACCCAAGCCAAGTAAGTTCCTCCTTCAGGAGAATTAAAGTCACAAAGTGCGCTCAAGTTTACCTGGAAACAGCGAAAAACTCCAGCTGTTCGCTGTACGTGATTGAAACTTCACTGCAGATAATGAGACATCGGGAAAGACTTCCTCTGTGAGATACATCTGAAAACTGGCTGTGATAAAAAAAAAAAAAATGATTCTTTCACATTAGTTTTGCAGTCAAACACTTTAAAGAGACAAAGCCTCAAGGAGAAGGTCTTCAGAGCAGCTTTGACAACGAATAAAACACCTAATGATAAAAGCGTCTCTTATGATTTTTCTCACAATCTAGGATGTGAACATTGTCAAACAGAGTCGATGTGCAGATTTCAGGTGTGAACTCCCTCTGATGCATTAACATGAGTCATTGTCTGTATTACTTGCAGCTAAGTGCTCAAGACTAGAGTGACACTCTAGCAGAACTTCCCTTTCATCACAGTACTGCTGTGACCCTCCGTGGCCTTTTACAAAATACCATCAGATTCGTCACTATATGTATCACAGTTCCTTTTTCACATGCTGAGCCAATTAGGTGAAAAAGAGGACTATACTACTTTCTCTTTAGCCATATCTGAATTGTAAGATATAAAGATTAAAATAGAAAATATTAGATTATGAAAAATATGAGATTGTAATATATATACAGTATATATATATATATATATATATATATATATATATATATATATATATATATATATATATATATACACATATACATACACACGCACATTTATATGTATTCATTTAGCAGATGCTTTTATCCAAAGCGACTTACAAATGAGTACAATGGAAGCAATCAAAATTAACAAAAGAGCGTTGAAATGCAAGTGCTATGACAACTGTCAGTTAGCCTAATGCAATACACGTATATCATGAAAAAATATAATAAATAAAAAGAAAATGGATAGAATAGAAAAATAATAGAGAAGCGAGTGTTAGTCTTTTTTTTTTTTTTTTTACAGAAAACAAGCAGTCGGTAAATGAATAGAGTGCAAGTCTAAAGTTTATTTTTTATTTTTTATAAGAATAGAATTAGAATAGAGAGTGCTACAGTTAGAGGGTCAAATAAAGATGGAAGAGAATATAAATAACGACTATAAATATTATTATATATAATTAGTTGTGCTTTTTTATTACTAATATTTAATTTAACCATTACAATGGAAGAAGAAAAAACAGATACAGGATGTGAAGGAGAATATTTCTTTCTTTGTTAAGTTCTTTTGTGTTTTACAGAAGAAGACACATCATGAGGGTAAGTTAATGACGACAGAATGTTATAAATAAATATTTACTTTATAAAATAATTATTTACTTTATTTTAGCTCTGATGTATTATTTTTGAGTTTTGAGTTATTGTTGATATTTAAATTATTAAGCTTTAAAAATAAAAGTATTGTGTTCATTTGCATTTTAGTTTACATTACAGTGACTTTAAAATTGACATGTTGGTTTCCAGAAGGTTTGACACACATCAGTCTTCCACAGGTGTCATTAACGCTGACAGGAAATATAGAGGCTGTTTTTCCTGACTCAGCTTATTCTCGGGCAGTCGAGATTGCTTTTTTAAAATGGAATAGGAAGAGCAACTTCTTTTAAGTACACTTGTGTTGTCTTCCCCATTCATGGAATATGTGTGTATGTATGTATGTATATATATATATATATATATATATATATATATATATATATATATATATATATATATATATATATATACCTGTCTGAATGTATGGAATGAAACTATGTATATTATGGCATGCCGTTCAGGAAATTATGGTATTTATAATATGATGATTGAATATATTGAATGAAAGTCTGAATATATGGAATGAAACTTGAATATATGGAATGGAAGTTTGAATATATATAATGAAATTTGAATATATGGAATGAAAGTTTGAATATATGGAATGAAATTTGAATATATGGAATGAAACTTGAATATATGGAATGAAATTTGAATATATGGAATGAAACTTGAATATATTGAATGAAAGTTTGAATATATGGAATGAAATTGGCAGTGTATGGAATTCGAATGCAAATATGACAATATTTAATGAATAATAATATACTGTAGCTAGTTATATCCTTCTTATCAGGACAATAGTTTTCTGAATTGAATGACTTTAAAAAATATAATTTCCTCAAATTTTCCAATACTTTGTTGAACTAAAAATTTTGGCAACAGCTGATCGTATACCAAACAAACAATACAAACAGTTTGGAGTGTACATCCCATCATCGCAGTGTTAATTCTGACAGCATTTTGATTTAGTTTTAGTCTTTTGACTACAATGCCATATAGTTTTAGTCATTTGAATTGTTTTAGTTTTAGTCGATTAAAAATACAGTAGATTTATTCGACTAAAATCTACTGAGTTTGGTTAAACTGTAATGCATTAATTAAGCATTTACTGTAAGTATCACACAAGTGTTACTTGAATACATGACTAAACTGACAGTTTGACAATTGTGTGTGTTTTTTGACAATTCAAGTGCAAAAAGACAAAATCGAGCTAAATTCTGTGCTCATCAGGGCCTAACGCATACTTCTTATGGCTCTAGTTAACTATAATAATCCTGATAGTAAAATCTATTTATTGAATAATATGTCAAATAATGTCCTTAGTCTTTCCTTCATGTGACTGGAATCCCCGAAACAAGACCGGAATACAGGCTGTTCATTCAAGTTCATGAGGGAGATGCATTCTTGCACCCGTCTAAAACACATTACCATATAAACATTGTAAAGTAAATATCGCTATAATTAATCAGCATTAGTTCATAAGCTGTTGCCTGTCATAAATGTGTGCTATTAATTTATTGCAAACCGCTCTGAATCAGTTTGAAGCACTGTTGTTCGAGCCTGTAGAACATGCAACAGCGCAGAGTTTTCCCGCGGTTAGATCAGAACATTACAATTCATATGTGCACATTTATAATCTTTTTCGTTTGTAAATATTGTAAATATACATTTCTGAGATTGATAATGTATATTCAATGTGTAGCATTTGTTTGATAGTAATAACTTAACTTTCATGAGCAACTAATAGATTAACCTTTCTTTCTTTCTTTCTTTCTTTCTTTCTTTCTTTCTTTCTTTCTTTCTTTCTTTCTTTCTTTCTTTCTTTCTTTCTTTCTTTCTTTCTTTCTTTCTTAGCAGTGCTGGAAAAGGCTGCGCTATACTGTGATTGCTCCTTCTCAAGTACTTTCTGGGTTGAATAATTTACATGGTACAATCTTGGAGCCGGCAAGCTGAATTTGATGTATGTGATGGGCAAACCCAAGGGCAGCATAATAGCATGCAGGAGAGGCAGAAGAAGTGGAGACAGAGAGGGATGAGTGAGTAACACCAGTGAGACAATACGCCTCTGTCTTTCTCGCACATCATCCCTCACTGCTTATCTGCCAAGCAGGGGGACGTGCCTTTTGGACAAGCTTTTGCCGGTTAAAAAATCTATCTGACAAGCTGTTTTGGCATCTCATACCCCTGGGATACATTACAATTAATAAGTAAGGATGTGAAGGAGATGTCCAATGACTGCTGTCAAACCTTCTCGTATGTGTATGTGCCCACAGCAATGGTAATAAGAAAAAATTTTACAAAATCATCAAACCTATTTGTGTGTGCGTGTGTGTGTGTGTGTGTGTGTGTGTGTGTGTGTGTGTGTGTGTGTATATTTGTGGGTGATTTTATTTTATTTTATTTTATTCTTACCAAGGTTGCATTTATTTGATCAAAAGATGTTGGGAGATATAATTACAATTTAAAATATGTGTTTTCTGTTTTAATGTATTTTAAAATGTAACGTATTCCTGTGATGGCAAAATAGAATTTCCAGCAGCCATTACTTATTCTCCCATTTTTCTTGGGTGAACTAGAATGTCCATTTAATGTCACACAAAACAAATAGTGGTTGGCCTTTGGACGTCGGTCATATGGTGACTCTTTGATCTTTGTGGTCTAGACTTTATGGCATTAGTTTAAAAATCTGGTTGCACAATACTTTATGAATATAGACTTAAGGATCAATGTGTGGTTGAGTTTATGGAGATGTGGGAGTGAAATCAAAGAACGTGGTTTCAGGTGTTACCTTCAGAAAGGTCTGACAGAATCAGCTCTGAGGGCTGAGCTGTCTGAAACATGTCTTTCCTGAGATGAAAGCTCTTCTGTGCTCCATACACATCTTAGCCAAGGAGAGGAAGGGTATGAGATAATCTGTTTGTTCTCAAAGAAGGGAAAAAGCACCATCAGTGACTTCAAAAGCATCATTTTACTCTTTGTGCTATTGCTGTGATCACATGACTCTCGGGAGAGACGGAGAGGTTGAGGAAGATGAAGGAGAATGTAGAATCTCCTCTCAAATGTCACATGTGGGAATGCGATCATCTGCATATTCTACTCGTTTGGCAGCAGGGATTCATCCATCCAAGAAAAACAAAATGTTCAAGACGTGCCACATTAGGGAGCATTTGTTCAGTATACAAGATCAATATTAATATAATAGCTCAAGGAGCCATCACAACAAATCCGGGTTGGAGTGAAACAAATATGTCAGGGTAAACGATTGGTGGGACAACTTTATTGAAGAAGAACCGTTCCAAATGAATAATTTATGTCCCGGAGCAGGTGAGCTACATTTAAATGCATGTAATTTTGTCATTGGGAATTTACTTACAAAGAATATCTTTATATTTCTTCAGCTTCTTTACATGAACCGTTTTATATCAAACTGGCTGATCAAGGTCAACAATTCAGCTCTCTTCCATCTCACAGAATTCATGTTTTTTACTCCCTGATGGAATCTCTGCGCCCTTAGTGCAATAACAAAGCACTTTGCAACATAATTGAGATGTGATAATTAGCAGTTGTAAGATTTCTTTGTCACGTTCACTCATTTCATGGAACTTTGTTGATGCAAGTACAAGTTATGCCAGTAAGCAACTGTGGTTTCTTTGCATTGCTACAAATTTTAATTAAATCCCATGTACAGCATGCTGGCACCAATCTGAAATAGAAATTCTCAAATTATGTTTAATAGTGGAGGCTGGCAGACGGGTAAGTCAAGAAGCCCAATATGCTGCCAAGACCAGCGATAATTCTGTAGGCCTGTAGGTTCGGGATGCAGAGGAAGAGTAGGGAGGGATTGGCTCGTCGTAAAACATCTGTGGTAATAAAAAAATAATAATAAAGTGGGAGGGAAAACAGCTCAAACTTTGAAAAGGTCAGTAATCAAAAGTGTACAGATCACTGGCTGGTGAATCCCTGAGCAGGATGCGGTTTAATTAATGGAGCTTATCAGTGCTGGCTTTGTGCTGTAAAGCCATGAGCTGGGTTATCTCATGCACATTATCAGATGGCTGGAATGGAATGGACATCGAGTGTGTGGTTACAACAGTTGGCCTGCATCTCAAATTAAACCAGACATGGATGAATACAGTAGCATAAGACCATGAAAACATTCAAATCTACCTTATTTAAGCAATAAAATGTATTTGGGTCATTCAGTGACAAACCTGTCCTTGACTTTTCAATTAGGAAGATTTGAAATATTCAAGAAACCCACTTCTTCAACAAAACTTTTCTCTTTTTTTTCTTTTTATTCTTCATATGGTGTAATCCTGCTTTCACATTTTACACTTATTTTTTTATGCATTTTACTGTATGAAAGCAAAATGAGCACTGCATTGTATAAATAATTTAACAGATTGTCTCTTTTCTTTTCTTTTCTTTTCTTTCATTGCCTCGAGAATAGGTAATTAGAAAATCAACATGGTATTATTGTCACAACTTTGAGAACACCATATATACCATACTGTACAATTATGGCCTCTGAGTGTTCTCATACATATTAATGATTTAATTGATGTAACAGGCCTTTTTTCCTTGGTGCTTTTTCTTGTGTGGTTGAGAAGATAGAGTGAATCTCCAGGTTTGCTGCATCGGCACTCATTCATCACTCCCTTCTTTTAAGAAAATGCAGAGAGTGGCGTTCCCTTCTTTCCCTTGTCTTCCAGGTAATTGTCAGAGAGACAAGCTCTGCGGGAGGTGAAAGCTCAGGTCCTTAGTGATGCTACTTGAACTGTCAAACAAGACTAGCAGATAGATTTAGGTGCTTCATCCATTTTTAAATGCAATGACTGACTAAAAGGTTTAGGTGAGAATATTATTGCTCACATGTGAAGTAGAGGCAGACATAGGAAGCTGGATGTGCTGTGTAAACTAGACTGAACTCATCAGGGACTAAAAATAAACTTTTTTTTAGTTGGGATATCTAGAGCAGTGGTTTTCAAACTTGTTCCTGGGGACCCACAGCTCTGCACATTTTGCATATCTCCCTAATTTACACACCTGAATCAGATCATCAGCTCATTAGGAAAGAGCTCCATGAACTCAAATGAGTGTGTCAGATAAGGGAGACATGCAAAATGTGCAGAGCAGTGGGTCCCGAGGAACAGGATTGAAAATCATTGATCTAGAGTATATTCAGAATGGAAGCTGCTAGGGTTGGCGGATATTGACACATTTTATTCTTTTTGTTATTCTTCTTGGTAGGGTTGCAAGGTCTTACATTTTAAGGTCGTTTTGAAAGAATTAGTTGGCAGACTTTTTATTTATTTATTTATTTTTTAATTAATTAATTTGGTGTAACACTATAACAGTAGAAGAAGTCTATGAAAACCCATGAGGCATTTATATGTAAATGTAGATAGTAAGGTCTTTTTGTATAGTTTTTTTTTTTCTGATGGCAAAAAGTTATTGTTCTTGCAGCTTAGTTTAAGTTTTTATACTGATAAAAAGTTTTTCAAGCTCATTTATTTGATTCCTTATATAATATGTCCCCATTATTATCCAAATAATCCAGTCATCAAATACATATTTATTTTGTCTTGGGCCTTATTGGCCATGCAGATTCTAAGCATGGGTTTGTCCATCACTTCTTTTATGCATGTACTTTGAAAATTAGACTTATTCTGTGTATTACAGATTCCAGAAAATTCAGAAGACTCTATGTTCCAGCTCTGAAGCGGCTCACCTTCCCCTCTCGATTACTCACTTAAATCCCTTCCTTCACCTCATCAAGAGGCGTATGAATAATAAATCATCTTTAAAATTTGATTCTGGAGTATTACGCTGAAGCATATTGAGAATCTTTTACCGGTTTGAACGTGAGTGGATTATCCAACTCCCTTCCCTCATTTGCGCTTTGAAAGAAGGCGGGAAAGTGGAACTTAACCGAGAAGATCAACAGGAAACAGAGCTTTACACTCAAATGTCTGCTTATTTTAGAAATGGATAAGCTTGCTTCAAATTTAATTTTGAAGTATATTTATGCGCCACACTAAGCTAGTGTAAAATTAAAGCCCTGGTTTAGCCTAAATAGAAAAGGAAGTGCAATTAAGGCTGTTTTTTATTGAATATGTCTATATTGATCTGTCCTTCATGGCCTCTCGGCGAATATGTGAGATAACTTGGCTGTAAATACAAACTCTTTGACCCAACCGCACAGCTAAACAACTATATATAATATCAGGCAGGAGTTGTGAGAGTAAAACAGGCTGCTGGGGATGGCGTGTACTGTCAGCATTCATTTGTGCAGCAGTATCCCTGCACTGGGCCGGCCCACACCTACAATCTCTTCACATGAATAAAAAATGACATTTCAATTTATCTCTGTTGTTACGTTCTGGCCCTTGCATACTGATTTTCTATGTTTCAGGGAAAATGAAGCGGTGCAAAAACAGAACAGAATCTGCCAGGGAACTCACAGTGCTTTCCTTGAATAAGAATCAAACGTTAATCTACCAGTCGGGAGGACGCATTATTGCTTTTTTTTTCAGTTCACATAGAAGGTGTTTGAGATGAGATTGGACGAATGGTATGTTTTACCATGCATGAAAATGGAATACGTTGAAAGTTACGCACGCATTCTAGTGGAGGAAACGTCTGAACTGCTGTGAAATGCAGAAATGAAAACTATTACTTCCCTGGATTGGCCATTTGCATTCCTCTTGCTTTTTTGAGGCTATTGAGCCAGTTCTGCTCTTTCATTTCCCCCTTCTTCAGAATGAATGGAATGTCCTTTTATCAAATAAATCAACCCTGCGGATTAAATTCTCTCCGGGGACTCTTGCAGTACGTGTCCTGCTGGTTATGAATTCCTGGCAAAGACACAGGTGCTCTTGACCCAACACAAGACAAGCGGTATTCAGACGCCGAAATTACCGCCTGCCCAAACCAACAGGATCTGCCCCCGCCAAGTCATTTGCATTTTTAAAAGAGACACATTAATCAACGCTTTGTGGACCTGTGCTGGCACATTCATCTTCCTCTCCTAAACAACAAATAATGCACATCAGGATGAAACTGCGCACATATGACACATGTATACATAAAACCAACTCATTTGCATCCCATTAGCATACAGAAATGATCCATTTGACACTTTTATTCAATAGAATTTGGTTGGGGGTGGTCCATTATGCTTTCATTGTGGAGTTGAACAGATGATTTTGTGTACAGGCATGCTTTGCGGCCTGTTAAGTGCTGAATGTTGTTAGCACATTGTGAAAAATTTCTCCACCTTCACCTTATATACCCAGCATTATAAGTACATATACTTTTTGAAGTACTGTTAAGATTGCACATCTGTTTGTTAAACTTTAATCACTGAAGATTGTTTTATTAGATTATTAGAAAAGATTATTAGTTCTGTAAATGCAATTACTCTTAGAGTTAATATGATGTAATATCATCAATATCATTTACTAAACTTTGACCTCTTGATAGTCAACAGCAAAGTAAAATAAAAACAAAGAACATGCAGAATTTATATTGGACACATTTTAAGATATAAAGTCAGAAATGTGAAACATAAACTTAAGAAATTCAGAGGAGAAAGAGTCAGAACTGCAAGATATGAACTCAGAATTCAGAGAAAAACGAAAAAAAAAAGTTACATTTTGTGTTATGCAATTCTGACTTCATATCTCACAATTCTGACTTTTTCTCTCTCTCAGAATTGCAATATATAAATTTACAATTATTAGGAAAAAAATCGGAATTGTAAAAAGTAAAGATTAAAATATTAGATTATGAAAACATGAGTTTATAATATCATTTTTTTAACATATGAGATTAAAAAAAAAAACTTGTGAGATGTACGTACACACACACACACACACACACACACACACACACACACACACACACACACACACACACACACACACACACACACACACACATATATGTATATGTATATATATATATATTTACACATACACACACAACTCATATATATATATATATATTCATATATTCATTGAATTTCAGGTGTTTTTAGATTTTTGGGGCTATATTACAAATCTATGTTTCCAATTTTTATTCAAATGTTTTAGTGTAACTTGCAGCATACCTTGTGATATAGATATTTTATATACCTATAATTATTAAAAAAACAAAAAATAGCAATGAATTTCTCTCTCTCTCTCTCTCTCTCTCTCTCTTATAGTACAGTATATTGTAGATATTTTTAATTAGAGGTGTTATAATGGTGGTATTTGCTAATGTTAAAATGGGGAACAAGATTTTTGGATTTTCATGCCAGACTTTTCCAAAATGCTTTCGCTGCCCATGTAGTGGGGTTAAACTCTGAGAGGTAATAGTGTAATAGTTGTAGTTTAGAGCCCCACAAGAGTTGATCCATGACCTAACATTATTGTGCCTTTGAGCAAGGCACTTAATCCCATGTTGCCCCAGCAGGATTTTCCCTGTAATAAGAGTGCAGTTAAGTTGCTTTTGGATAAAAATGTTTGCTACATAACTTCTTATTATTTCTGTAAGTAGAGCATGGTTTGATAAAAGATTAAAGAATGATTGGACAAGCAGAAATATAGTAGTGTGGCTGCTAAAGAACCATCAAAAGTTTGTTATAACATGCACATGCAAATACTTCGGTCATTGTAGCTTATCATTCCCAGAGCCTGAAATGCATCCTTGATAGATTTGATTCTTTGCAAGAAATGTAAACATGTATTTCCAAAGTTCTTCTGTGTTTTTCATCCAGTTTCCTTTCAAAGTGGATCCAGTACAGTGTCATTCATTGACTTGCTCTGTCAGTAGTTTTCCTGCTGGTGCACAGGGAACCTTATGCAATTACTAAGCCATGTTAAATTAAGCACTGCATTTGTGCAATCAATCACCAGCCAGAGGGAGCCTCTCAAGAATTCATTAAAATACGCAAACAATCGTTTAAACATGGCCACAGCTTATCTGCTGTCTTTCACGCTAACATTAGATGTCTGCATTCAAAGGAGCCTGAACGACGGAGCTAACAGAGGGACGCATGAGAGGACACACAGCTTCTGCTGCACACAGCTTCCCGTCATGTTGTCTGGATTTGCATATATGTTTGTCACATACAAGGCTTTGAATCATTTAGAAACTAGGAGAATGTAATCCCTATGAGAGGACGAATAATATTTTTCTGGATAAAGTGATGTAAGTTTTCATCATCATTATAATATTCTTTACTACTTTTTTTCTTCCACTTTTCTAAAGAGTGTAGTAGAAAATGGAATATCCAAAATATTAATTTAATAACATTAAAAATTATATATTTCCTTCCTTTAATAGGAATCTCAATGCTAAATATAGTTCATTCTGTTTTATCTGCAAATGCTCTAAAATATTCATAGTGGTTCACTGTGGTGTGCAGCAATACATTATGGCCAATATATTGTAAATGTTTTACATTTTCTGTCACCGTTGAAGTGTTTAACTGAAGAATGTAGACGTATATTTCTTCTGTGGAGCATGAGAGCTTGCAGAAACGGTAAATAATGCTGTATTATGTGCGTAACACATGGTTCCCAGCTGACATCTGTGAACAAAGTACTTTATTATCTCAGACCCCTGCAGTACCGGAATGCATCCCTCCTTTGTGCAGAGCAGAACTCCTTTCCTATGTAAAACACAACACAACACAACACAACACAACACAACACAACACAACACAACACAACACAACACAGGCAGTTAATTGGTCTAAAAATAAACCATAGTGGTAAAGACAGATACACCTATACTGTATATCAGCATCACTTTTGGTACCTTTTGACCTCTGCAATGTCTAAGAAATAAATATGCATGTATCGTTATTAAAGAGAAAAGAGACTTTCATAAATGTGCCCCGGTCAGGCTCAGTCAGTTTAATTAGCTTGATTATTTACGCCATCCAAATAAGTAAGAAAAGGTTCCTTGCTAAGGAGAATTATGGGTAATCAGTATCTCATTTGACCTCTCAGACAGCTCTTACACCCCAACAAGGCCCAGTTCATTAAAAATGTTCTCCAGTGGTTCTGTAGATCTTGATTAAAACAACGTTATTGAATTAGCAGACTATGTTCACAGTTTTGACTAAATACTTCAATATTCACAGCTTTGACTGAATATTGCTTTGAAAGTACAGGTGTAACTTGTGAGAATTAAACATTCGGAGACATTGTAGGAACATTAAAACATGTATGCTGTTAATTAGTGCAGGTTGTGAAGCAATGCATCATGGGTGCTTTATCTACTGATAGAGGGATATGAACAAACCCACATTAATGTGAGCTGCATTAAGTGACGTCTGGCTATTGAGGTTTTAAAGATCCACTCAGTTTTTCCTCAGGATTTTATTTATTTTTTAAAAATAACGAATAATACTTTTGATGAACGTTTACAGTTGTATTTGTTCACATGAGACTCCAATCATATCCCAAATAAATGCAATTTGACTTTACATGGAGCAGATCACCTCATGAGCGCTTACATGTTGGATCACACGATCTGAATTACTGCTCATTATATCAGCTCATCCATGTTTCCGTTACGGCATAATAAAAGTAAAAATGGTAATCACAATTCTGACATAATTTTTTATTTTAAACGGCCTTCCATAAAGAAATCGGTATAAACTCGGACTTCTTTAATCTCATAATTCTTACTTTTTTAATCTTGCAATTTTAACGATATATCTTACAATTCTGACTTTTTTCTCAGAATTGTGCATTTATATCTTGTAATTCTTAGAAAAAATAGATACAAAGTCAGAAGTTTAAGATATAAAAAAAGGTAATTTAAACTTTTAATTTCACAATTATTACCTTATTAACCTTGAATTCTAAGAATTACATCTTGTAATTCTGATTACATGGTGGAGAAAATAAAATCAAATTAAAGGAATCAAGGCAACATGAACACAACAAACAAACAAAAATACTAAGTGAACCATTTCCATTTCTGTCCCTCCCACATCCAGACATAATAGCCATCCTTTTAAGTAGACACGCACTCCATTTATATATAATAGACAAGTGTTAATAAAACGATGAGTTGAGATTTCTACCACACCTCATTGTGTGAGATGAAGTGGTCTTGTCATAGCAGCATCTTCATTGTAGTATACACTTGTAGGGCTAAATTTAGACACCTATGTGTTTTTCTGTTGTTGTTTTTGGCTCACAGCAGGTGTGTTTTTGTCAAGCTTTTTTCCGTTTTGTTTATTGGAAAATCTAATCCCCCGCAAGTCATTGATATTACCTGCCTCAGGTTGCAAAAGTGAATAATTGAGCTGGGATTATCCAGGCAAGTGGGTAAAGCAACCTCGACTTCGGTAAACTTCTCACAATGAGAGATGAGGCGCTGTTACCTCCATCCTGGCCCTTCCGTCTCCAAGGCAGAGAGGCACATTTAATCAACACAAACACGGCAAGAGCAACTTCAGAGGCTACTTGTAGCACTAAGTGTTTGAATGTTCAACTCAGTTTAGCGATTAAAGAGCTCATTGAGAGCACATGCCTCTTTCTCTCCCAGTGGCCACACTGTGAATTTGTTTTGATGAAAGAGCTAATTCATTTTGGGAAAGCAAAGGCAGTCTACTTCTCTTAGGATTTAGGCTTAAAGCAATGGCAAATGCTTTGAATATATTCTGTATGCCTTTTGGAAAACTTTTTATGTGTTGTACTTATAATGTGTTTCATAGCATCTCAATAATGGATCCTCTGCAGTGAATGGGTGCCGTCAAAATGAGAGTCCAAACAGCTGATAAAAACACAATAACCCAAAAGTAATCCACACAACACTAATAAAGAAAAAAACTGTTTGTTTGTAATTAAGAAATCTGCCATTAAGATGTTTTAATCGGTCTGAATCCGGAGAGAAATATGCACAGATAAAGCACTGTTTACACTGAACACTTCTAAACGAATATTTTGTTGGATTTTGATGCGAGAGGGTAATAGGGGATGCAATATTTCACTTCAGGAAGTGTTATCACTTGTGGATTATTGTGATGTTTTTATCAGCTGTTTGGACTCTTATTCTGACGGCACCCATTCACTGCAGAGGATCCATTGGTGAGCAAGTGATGTAATGCTACATTTCTCCAAATCTGTTCTGATTAAAAAACAAACTTATTAACTGTTTAGATGGCCTGATTTTCATTTTTGAGTTATATATATATATTTGTCGACGTATTTGTGTATATTACAATGTTTTAATTTAGCTCGCAATTAATAACACTTTTTTCTCATATAATATATAAAACCTTACAAGAAAATACTTCAGAAATCACCTTATCAAACAGCAAAAGGAACTCGTTTTTCTTGCATGACCCAGATAGCTGATGCATAGAGAGTCTGATTTGTTTGCACTTACTTAATTCACTCGCTTACATATGGTGCTGAATACTGATGCCGATTTTTAATAGATCAGTGAGAAATCAGCATGGCTGGCAAAGACATTCACATTAATGGTTTGCATAAAAACTGCACTTTCAAAGCAGTGCTTCTTGGTTGGCCACCAGTGGAACTCTTTTATGCAATCACATTCCCACTTCCTTTAGGGAATAATGGTAGAAATTCATTAACATCATGAACATTTAAACTAGGAACATAAAGCAACTGCAGAATTTCCACCGATGGATGTTTAGCAAGAACAGCATAGATACTCTATGGAAAACTGCAGTTATTAGTAGCATTGACAACTTTTGCATACGTCACTGCGTTGATTATTTGTCATATTTATTTGTCGCCTTGTACTCGAGTCTACCTTGTAGATGACTTTCAAATGTAGTGATGTTTATTATTCAGAAGGTTTCTGTAAAAGAGAGATGCATTACCATAGCAAAGATGTTTCTTCAGACGCACAACCCTCTGTTAACATGCCGTCAAACAACTACTAAAACGTCCTTGGAATATCTGTCATGTGTGTGACGGTGGGGAACTGATGTCTGATAGTCAAAGGACTTGAGCATGTTTGAATTTTTCTGTTTATGCATCCTGTTGTTTCTGCTCAATTAATCTTTCTTTGTGCTGTTTTATGTTCGAGGACGTCCTTACGCTAATAGCATCCACTTACAAACTCTCGACAGGTCATACATCAGATCTAATGTGATATAACCTCATAAATATTCTGAGAAATAAACGGATATTTCCTATTTTCTGAAGTGACATTTTGGTCCAAAATGTCTTGCTTTTCTTTTCTCAGCATACTGAAGTGTGAGTTAGCGCGAGTGCAGTGCGGTTGAAGTTGGCAGGCTGTTTGGCATTTGGCCTGACAGCAGGTGTACTTCAGCGCTTTAGGTTTTTGGGGAGTTTCTCAGCACTTACACGCTCACGCCGTCGAAAGCTCTGCTAGTCTGTGTCACCTGTCGCTGTTCACCTTCATGAGAAATTTGTGGCATGCTAGCTGTCCTTTTCAAAAAACTGCCTTAGAAAAGGTCACAAAGTACTTCCTGAATTGTATAAAAACTGACAGAGTTAGACTGTTTGACGATTCAAGATTGAAGGGTTTAAGATACTGAACATAAAACTTATGCCTATCATGGAATTTCAACACTATCCATTGGTGCTTGCTAGAAGAAACAAACGTATGAAATTATAGAACAAATCGTATGCTGCAATGCAGCTTGTTGCGGAAAGGTTTGCTTTTCCTTAAGCATCTCAATGTCATTTCATCTAAATATCAACATTTGTGGGATTTAGTCAGTCAAAAGTGTTTTAAAGTTAATTGATCTAATTTTGTGTATCTGGAAAATATGGTTCTTTGACGTCGTAGCCTACTATATAGAATATCAAAGTTTTTTGTGTGTCTAATTGTGATTGAGAGATTTGTGGATACATCAATGTTTTAGATTTGTGTAGTAAAAAATGATTTTAATTTTTTTTATTGTGAAATAAAAAGGTAAAATAAGACCCCCAAAGGCCCCAAGTTGCATATTTTATATGTAATGTATTAAAGGGCTTATTATTCAATATTTCCATGAATTAAATACATTTCAGACATCTTTGCTTTTAATTAAAACCTATAGGCTAATTAAGTGAAAGCATTCAATGTTGCAATTATGACTTATCCTCAATTAAAATATGGGCAATTAAATATGTAAACATTCATATGCCTGTATGTAAGTCATAGAATAAATTTACCTTTCAAATAAATCTCTTTTAATAGAAGTCCAATTTTTGTCTGTCATTGATTATTCGATTATTCAATTATCTATCTATCTATCTATCTATCTATCTATCTATCTATCTATCTATCTATCTATCTATCTATCTATCTATCTATCTATCTATCTATCTATCTATCTATCTATCTATCTATTTGTCTGTCTGTCTGTCTGTCTGTCTGTCTGTCTGTCTGTCTATCTAATCTGCATATTTTTTGTATTTTTATTGTTCATTATTCATAGATTCTAACCATTATATGATGCCTTTATCTTTGCTTTATAATTTCCTTTCATTTTATTAAGAAAATTATCCCATACATTGTTTATTATAGGCATTAAACTTTAACACACTATCATAAAGTCACATGCTAATTACAAACCAAGATGACCCGATGGTTTCTCATATCAACAGCCACAAACTCATCAGCTTGACTATCCTGACACATCAAAGGACAGTTCATTGATATTCTCTTGAAGTTGAGCATCGTTATGAAAGATAATTTGTCTCCTAAAATCTTGGATGACTTCAGGCGATTACATCCTGTTGATTTCCTTGACAAGCCAGTGTATAAATATGATCTATTACCCTTAGTAACTGTCCCTATTTTACTCCAGTCCTCTTTGGCAACATTCTTCGGGTGGTTGTATACTGTAAAAGCGAGCATCAAAATGTATATGTGGCTTAAAGGAATTAAAATCTTTTGATTCACGTCAAGCTGGTTCTCCAAGCATGTCCTAAGCTGAAAGAAAGGTTGCATGTATCGCAGTTGCACAACATGTTGAGCCATGAATGAACACTAAAAGGATTTATGCGCAAGGAGCAGTCGGGTTTGTTCCACCTGAAGAGTACAGAGTCTCGCAGGTCCCCTGGGCACCTGAATGCACACGGGAGAGGAAATGCTGGCATTGTTTTGTGTGTAGGTGGAAAGCTTGAGTGTCTGATAACCAATGACCTTGAAGTGCCTTTCTGTAAGTAGATTGTGCCCATGTAGTCACTAGAGAAAAACATTCGGGTTAGTTTTCTTGCTCTCGCTCAAGGACAAAGACACCAGTGAAGCAGATTCTTGTTAATTAAATGTATATATATATATATATATATATATATATATATATATATATATATAGTTCTATAGTATGTCCATTTTACAAAAAACAAAAAACTTCATGTTGATATCAAAAAATGGAATATATTTTCTTTCTCTGTTTTTTTTAAATATAAATATGGATTTTATATCAATAACGATACCATTATTGTCTCTGTGTAAACTACAAAAATGAATATGTGAAAATAGTGATGCCATGCGTATGTGTATTACGTGTTCAGTCTACAGAAATGCATAAGTGCGCAGATGCACAGTGTTTACAAAATGGCATCGCCAACTACTGGCCTGATGTGCATAATACGCCGTTTTTATAGTTTTCGCAGATCCTTGTGAATGGGGATCGTTTTGACGATGTTGTTGTCTGTTTGTGAAACCTTTCAAAAACGAAAAGGAAAAACGTTGCTGTTTTTAGTACAATCATTGTTATTTAAACATACCTTAATTTTGTCTCTGTGGATGGAGACCAGGGAGAATCTGGAGTAGACATCCTGGAGTTTAAGATGGACTATTGGTAAAGCACGTCTAGAGGACAATGATGTTTGCCTATCCACCTTGAGGCCAAAGTCAATATTGAGGTGTTTAACATATTAATAGGAAATTAATCTGATAATGCTACCGTTAACAAAACTCCCCACAGTGAACCGTAAAGACAAAATAAGCAAACAAATAGAAAATGTAATTGGAAGAGCTGTTATAAATACTAGGGTTTTACCAAGGGTGTCATTTGCGTGAAAGACCATACATATGTACAGTCAGGTCCGGAAGTATTCGAAGACTGACCGAGTTCTTTTGCCTTTATACAACACTAAAATTGATTTGAAATAAAAATGTAATTGAAGTGCAGACTTTTAACTTTATTTTAAGAGGTTCCCCAAAAATATGACATTAAGGAGTTAAAGCCATTTTAAATTTTCAGGAAGTCTTAAAAATGTAAAAAGAAAGAAAAAAAATCCATTTGGTTCAGTGATGCAATGCATATACTTTACGTGTCCAAATACCCAAAAGGATTTATTTAAATCGAAATGCCTCAGTTTTAACACATGGATGCTCATGGATGAAAGATGATTTTTGTCAGACTCTATTGTCCATGTATATGTTTTTGTGGCCCCATGACCCTCAAGCTTGAGTTAGACATGCTGATGTGTAAATAAACAGGCAGGAATCTCCTAAATAATGAAACAAACATGGACATCTGCCGTTCATCTGCCACTATTTCATTTACACAGTCACAGACATCTACTGTCATTTTCATTGCATCAATCAATATAAATGTAAAAAGTGAATTAGTTCATTGGATATGTCCTTTAACTCTGTGGGGGGAAAAAAATGCAAAGTTGGTAAACACTGATTGAGTAAATGCACAATTATTTAGCTGGGATTTCATTCTGATCTGTAATTATAGGGTAAACATATCATTTGTTCAGTCAAGAACCAATTAAACACATAATGGTTAATCATAACTGGCTTCTCTCTCTGAGAACCCAGAAAAACAATATTTCAAAACATTTTCCTTTGTTTGGAAAGGAATAGAATCATTTTTAGGGTGTAAATATATAAAGAAAATGTATAACTTATGGCTGTTGGGTCTGCTTAATCACAGCCATTGTTGCCCAGAAATAAACTGATCAAATTCTACATTTAATTTCAAAGAACATAGCTTAAATCATATTTACACAGTCAGTTATGTTGAATATATACATATATAATATTCACTCTAAAAAAAAAAAAAAAAAAAAGGTGCTATAGAGCACTAAATGTGGTTCTTGGCTCGTAATCATAGGGGAACCACTTTTGGTGCTATATAGCACCTTTGTCAAATGTTGCTAAGTAGAACCATAAGAGGTGCCATATTGCATTGTATTTATTCAACAAAAATGGTGCTAAACAGCACCAACAGTGGTTCTTTGGATCACAAAGAACCTTTAAAGGGGCTTAATAGGTTCTTTGTACGGCAGTGGTGCTATATAGCAGTTTGTGCTAAATACAGTGTTTTTAGATTTTAGCCATTAAAATGTTTATAAGCAACTGAAAAAAGCACAAATGTCAGGGCATGTCAAAACTTCTCCGGGGCCCCAAAACACCCTCAGACCCCAGAGGGTTAAACTCCTTCCCACCAACCCTAGACTAGCCAATGGCAGTTGAATATCAGTTCCACGGGGAGCAGAACTCTGACAACTTTAGGTTTCAGCGCCATAGAAAAACATTAGAAGATCCGAAGCTTGCATCGATTTTATGGGGTACTTGTAACACTGATTTTTTTCATCTCCAATCGTGATGACCGTAATATGAGACTTCTCCCGCTTGCATTGTGATCTGTAAACCCTCGCTTCCAAATTAATACCATCAATATTTATTTTAAAATCTTTTAAAAATCTCCCTCCATGGCATATTTAAGTACCACTTGAATGGTGGTCCTTCTGTGTCCAAAATTTATCAAAGAGAAAAATAATGTGTAGGGACAAGGTTTTCACACTGACAGCTGTCACTGTAAGACGGTTAGCAAGTACGTTTGTTCGTACGAGTTCGCAACGGTAACTAAGGGGGGCGGGGCTTACAGATAGGTCAATTCTGTCATCATGTACTCAGACTCTCAAGTAGCCATTGACCTCCATAGTGTATTTTATTCCTCCATACTGTGTGGAAGTCAGTGGCTACTGTCAACAGTCCGGTTACCAACATTCTTCAAAATATCTTCTTTCATTTTCAGCAGAAAAAAGAAACTCATACAGGTTTGAAACAAAATGAGGGTGAGTACATGATAACAGAATTTTCATTTTTTTGGGGTGAACTAAGCAGGTTCTAACTCTACTTCACTCTCATATCTGTCACTATGCTTTAGCAGAGTTAAAAAGAAAATCCTCTAGTTATTCATATTTGCATTCACATATGCTGGCCCTTCAGGAAGTGCTAACAACAATGTACATTCTACTGCCAGGTGATAGACCACAGAGCCAGAGTTCATAATAGTAGGGCAACTCCATCTGCTTCAGCAACTCCAGATGACCATGCTAGCTCTATAGTACAACACATTTATTTGCTGTGGTTCGTTGGTGTTGGCTCTCTTCTGCTTGGTGATCTGAGCCAAAATAGCTGGGTGTAATGTCTTTAATATTGTCTTCTAGTGCTGTAATCCTGCACAGAGTCACAAGATGGTGTTAACTTTAATAAGATAGTAAACCTGAGATTTGCATACTCTAAATGAGCATGATTAAAATGTATAGCATGCTGGCCTTGAATGCATTTCGTCTGCTCTCAGCTTCAAAGTAATTTATTGTAAATCAGGGAGCAATTTTAGCAGGCCTCAGTGTTCGAACAAACTATGACCCTGTTTTCGAATACCTGGAACAATTTTGCTGTTTGCATGTAACACGCATCTAGCTTTTGTCACTGCTGTTGGAATTTAAATATATGAGGGTGGTTTCTATGGAAACCCATCAGTTGTCATTATGCATCTTTTGTGTGTGCTTGAGGGAACAAGAAAACATCTATCCGTTTATGTATTTATCTATTTATTTATGGAGACTCTGAGGGGGTACCAAGTATATCAGCAGTAATATCTCTATTTATATACTGTATATTGACACTAGCCTCTGCAAATATTGTCCTTTCATTCGTCATCTCTATGCATGAATGGGTGTTTTGTAAACAGGGCACCTTTAGAAAAACTGACTCTTTATAAAATAAATTTTCCTAAAACACTTATTAAATTAGTTTGATAACTGTGTTGAACAGTATGCATCACAAGAGAAGCCAGCCTTTTTTTTTGGTCAATTTTCTAAGAAAATAAATTATATAAATAAATTATATAAAAAAAAAAATTAAAAAAAAAAGAATAAATGCCTTGGTAGGCTAATTAAATAAGGGTTAAATAAGTATTATATGTATATAAATGGTACTTATATGTAAATGTGTGTGTGTGTGTGTGTGTGTGTGTGTGTATAAATAAGAGCACACTATATACACTACATTGTACATACGAAGAGTTTATTTGCAAAAACAGATAACTCTGCTTTTATTTTAATTTTTTGAGTTATTATTGTTTAATCAAAACAACCCAACTGCAGTTTGATAAGTTATTTGTTTTTTCAAATGAATTCTTCACACGCTATATGAAAAAGGATGTTGGATTCTATAGATATATAGAATAGAATATTTTACTATAGAATAGAACATACTTATTTATACAGTACCATTCAAAAGTTTGGGGTCAATAAGGTTATTTATTTATTTATTCTGCAATGATGGATTCAATTGATTTTAGAAGTTACAGTGAAGACTTTAGCACCGTTACAAAAAAAAAAAAAAACCTTTAAAATTTTGGAAAATAATTAAAAATGTCAAATAAATGCTTTTTTATTGCTTTCTATTTATCAAATAATCCGGAAATCGATTATAATAAGAAATGCATATGTGTTTTAAACAGTAAATCAGCATATTAGAATGATTTCTTAAGGATCATGTGACACTGAAGACTGGAGTAATGATGGCGAAAATTCAGCCAACAAAAAGTTATTTTTTAATTATTTTAAATCTTAATAATATTTTGCATATCTTTCAAAAACATTAAAACTTTTGAAAGACAGTGTTTGGATTTTAATGGTTTAATATTGAAAGTCTGGGTCTGAAACAACAATAAGACTAAAAATCTATAAATAAATGGCCTTTAAAAAGTAGAAGAACTAGATGATGAAGCCGCGATCAAAAGTTTCTGGGAAAGTTTTAATGTGACCTCCATATAACAAAAAGAAAAAGTTGATATCTGTTAGTTTTAATAAAAATCAGCCCCTGGGATATACTGTAAAAGTGCCCGTAGATGAAGAAACACCCTCATATGTCTCTGGCCATTGATTTCCATGCTGGATTCTAGAGGCTTGAACAGCCTTTGGGGACTCCAGTGACACTATGACATCCGCTGACTGATTGCTTGACAGTGTTTGTACTCCCCTGATACAAACCACAGTCTGTACAGAATGAGTGTGGATACAAAGAGAACATTGAGGAGGGAAACAATAGATAATATTGATAAGGGAGATAAGAACGCAATATATTTCCACTATGCTAGAACTCAGGTAAGGGGCTGTGTGTTGAAGTGGACCCTGTTTATGTCACATACAGTACATCTCATTCTTGTTGTAAGCTTCATCTCTTTCTGTGGTTGCGAGTGGCCCTGCAGGATTCCTCACAAGCTATTACAGAGAACCAGATGAGAATTTAGTGTTCACTTTTCCAGTGCTCATGTACTCACTGAGAAAACAAGACTGTTTCTTAGATTGCAGAAACACCTGCTGTAGAGTTTCATTTGAAATTGTCTGTGGTAATGAGTAAATAGAACAAAGCACAGCAGAGGTTTGGGAGCTTGTCTTGAATCTGTCATATTTAAATGTGTTGAGGGGTAGAATTCAGACTTCTCAGCTTACAGATAATCTTTCTTCTTCTTTATTATTCTTTAAAGGAGTCATATTTGTATAGATATACAGAAGATAATTTGACTTTTTAAGATAATTTCCCACACAGTTTCAGACCATTAGAATTAAATACTCTTGTTTTGGATTTTGTTTTGTGTTTTGTTTTGCTTTGCTCTGCTTTTTTTCCATTCCACTTTCTGATTTATTTATTTTTTTGCTTTGTTTTTTTACTTTTTTGACTACCATGACTTAGGTCCAGTTCACACAGAATGCATTTTTGCAGTTAGAAATGTGAAATACAGGGAAGTGGAATAAAACAAACAAACAAACAAAAACAACAACAACAAAAACCGCATGGTCTAGAAATGTGTTTTTTTTAAAGCTAAACTTCTTTTAACTTCGGCTCTTTTAACATGTCTTTTGCACATATTAGCATAGAAAAACAATGAAAATGTAGCGCAGTGGAACGGAAAAATGCAGTGTGTGTGAATGGCCCCTAAGAAGTTGACAATTTATTTTTTATTGTTTTGAGGTGAATGCCTGTAGTAACATTTTGGTGGAGTTGCTTCCAATGGTTGTTACTAAAGGATGGCATCACCTCAAATCTATGCTTGCTGCATTATTTATATTATCTTCTCACAGAACTCTGATCTGGTTTCTAATAATGGTGTTCAGTTTAGCTCAGGAACCTCATGCTGGTATAATCGGGGTCACCTTGAGAGAGCTACATATCAATTGCGTTTAAAAGACTTAGTCTGTGCAGGTTACAATGCCTTTGATCATTTTAAACATGATATACTCAAAAGAGATCATCAAAGAGACTAAATTACATTCATTTTGTAAAACTTTAATACCTTGTTTGATTCAGATATTTCTTTCAATCTAGTTTGGTGATTTTATAACACTCCCATAACAAAATATCAGTCTACCAACTAGCCTCAAAATGTACGCAGTCATGTTTTGAATCATTTATACTGTATATGTTTCTATTTATTTATTACTGAGCCTGGAATGGGTACTATGTTTAATTTAAGTTGTCAATCACTGATAATCTTTGATTAGTATGTTACCCAAACTCATTATATCACGATTAGCTGTGAGACCTATAGTAACCACTTTTGTTGTTGTTGTTTTATTTTGTTTTTAATAAAAATTTAAAAAAAGGAAAAAAAAAGTGGTGTTGGTTATTTATTTCTCCATGGATTCTCTCTGGAATGTAAAATGTTTTTTTTATTTTCTTTTTTATATTGTTTATGCTCATTTGTGAGTGAATTAAATGTCTATGGTTAATATTCAAGTTGCTACATTAGGACTACATTAATTGTCAGATTCATCAAGTTCTTAAACTAGAATCCTTTTGAATGGTAGAATATCAAAAACTGCCATTTTAAAGAAATTCTGAAGGAACCCATGGCTTGAGAATCAAAACTGCCTTCTAGTTTTTTAAATTACAAAGTGATTTCTATGAGATGAGAAAATGATGATTTTGGTTCACTCCTGTTCTCAGACAAAAATGTAACCTTTCAAAAAGGTACTAATATGTACCATTTAGTTGTAAATATGATACAAAGACATTCCTTTTAGCTTAGGGTGTTGTTCCAGTGACAGCTTTGCACTTTGGATTTTTGGGTTCAGTTGAAAGTACTGTAGATATGATTAGAGTTTGAACAATGAGTTTGATTTCCTGGAGCAGTACCTCTGGTGAAAATTCACAGTTGTCCCTTTTTGATCTGATAAACACTCTTAACTACCTGCATGCCACTTAAATACAAGCATAGCCTACACAGGGGACTTGACATAAAGAGCAATTAATTTTGTGAAACAGATTAGACTGTGTTGCTAATGGCCAGATCTATTAAGGAGTTGTGAACCGGTCAAAATGATAATTCCCTTGATTCTCCTAAATTAATGTCTCTTATTTTACTGGGAGTCTAGACTTCTTGTTTTTTCCAAACCACTTAAAGGGATCAGTAGATGTTTAATGGAGGAGAGAGAGGCATCTGCTTCACTTCTCTCTTCTCTTTTGGGATTGTCTACTTGGAATGGCAATAATAATAATAAAGATTCTAGCAATTTCGTCTGTTCTGTACATGCATAGATTAGTTGTTGGTGTTTTGTTTTCTTTCTTCTTTTTGAAGGGTATGAAAGAAATAATTCATAAAGAAAGTTTAATAAACGAGTGATTGAATCCCTCTGGCAGAAACTCGTGTGTTTAAATGTCAGGTGTAAGACGAGAGTCCATTATAGAAAATAAAGACAAGTAGCAGAGCAGGATGTGTGCTTCGTGTTTTGGGTGAAAAACAATCTGTCTCCTATTTGTAAAATTTCTTACTAAATGTCTCAAACTTCCATATGAGTAGTAAACTTTTTAGTTTTATCTCTTTATATTCTAGGATTATTTTGAGTCATATATTCCCTGACATTTACAAGCCATTTGCTCTGGGGTTTATTTTCAGGTTTCTGATTCCTTTGACAGCTTTTTTCTAACCTCTTCCATCAAAATCTGTCATAATCTACTTTATACTTTTTATACTTACTGAATTATGCCACACTTAAAAATATGAATATCACTGCATTACATTACAAAATAACAAACCAATACTGTTTAAACAAAAGTACACAAGCATACTTTTCATGTAAAAAGTCTCACAAAAAGAAAGTTTTTTTTTAAAGGAATAGTTCACCCAAAAATGACTTGAGTCCATCAATTAATGTCTTGTGAAGTGAAAAGCTGTGGGTTTGTAAGAAAAAAATCCATCATTAATGCACTTTAGCTTTAAACCATTGGTCCATAATAACGCTTACCCCAGAGTAAACATCTCATCCCCTGTTGTCCTCTCACATCCAAATCAATCAACATACTGTATGTGTTTAGAGCTGTTTTCGATTGTAAATGGTGCTTGATCTGTGTATATTTCTCCCCTGATTCAGATGAGACTACTTTTTCACTGGAGAAAGCAATGTTATATACAGGTGCTGGTCATATAATTAGAATAGCATCAAAAAGTTGATTTATTTCACTAATTCCATTCAAAAAGTGAAACTTGTAGATTATATTCATTCATTACACACAGACTGATATATTTCAAATCTTTATTTCTTTTAATTTTGATGATTATAACTGAAAACTAAGGAAAATCCCAAATTCAGTATCTCAGAAAATTAGAATATTACTTAAGACCAATACAAAGAAAGGATTTTTAGAAATCTTGGCCAACTGAAAAGTATGAACATGAAAAGTATGAGCATGTACAGCACTCAATACTTAGTTGGGGCTCCTTTTGCCTGAATTACTGCAGCAATGCGGCGTGGCATGGAGTCGATCAGTCTGTGGCACTGCTCAGGTGTTATGAGAGCCCAGGTTGCTCTGATAGTGGCCTTCAGCTCATCTGCATTGTTGGGTCTGGTGTCTCTAATCTTCCTCTTGACAATACCCCATAGATTCTCTATGGGGTTCAGGTCAGGCGAGTTTGCTGGCCAATCAAGCACAGTAACACTATGGTCATTGAACCAGCTTTTGGTACCTTTGACATCAGAAAACACAGTGGACCAACACCAGCAGATGACATGGCAGCCCAAATCATCACTGACTGTGGAAACTTCACACTGGACTTCAAGCAACATGGATTCTGTGCCTCTCCACTCTTCCTTCAGACTCTGGGACCTTGATTTCCAAATGAAATGCAAAATTTATTTTCATCTGAAAAGAGGACTTTGGACCACTGAGCAACAGTCCAGTTCTTTTTCTCCACAGCCCAGGTAAGACGCTTCTGATGTTGTCTCTGGTTCAGAAGTGGCTTGGTAGCCCTTTTTCTGAAGACGTCAGCTTCAGTTCTCTCCTTGTGAAGCTCTCACAAGTGTTTGAATCGGCTTTGCTTGACTGTATTCTCAAGCTTGCAGTCATCCCTGTTGCTTATGCACCTTTTCCTACCAAAATTCTTCCTTCCAATCAACTTTGCATTTAATATGCTTTGATACAGCACTCTGTAAACAGCCACACCTTTCAGTAATGACCCTCTGACTTACCCTCTTTGTGGAAGGCTTCAGTGTTTGTCTTCTGGATCATTGCCAAGTCAGCAGTCTTCCCCATTATTGTGGTTTCAAAGAACAAGCGATTTTATACTGTAGGGATGGTCATTTATTCAAACTCAAATGTAAATATTCTAATATTTTGATATACTGATTTTTGACTTTCATGAGCTGTAAGCTCTGATCATCAAAATTAAAAGAAATAAACATTTAAAATATATCAGTCTGTGTGTAATGAATGAATATAATATGTAAGTTTCACTTTTTGAATGGAATTAGTGAAATAAATCAACTTTTTGATGATATTCTAATTATATGACCAGCACCTGTACTTGTATTTTAGCCATAAGCAGTGTGTTCCTTATAAACGCACAGCTTTACACTTCACAAGACATTAAATGATTGACTGGTCATATTGATTACTCATGGATTATTGTGATGCTTTTATTTGCTATTTGGACTTTCATTCTGACGGCACCCATTCACTGCAGAGGATCCATTTGTGAGCAAGTGATGTATTGCGGCTGTTAAAATGAGGAAACAAACTTATCTACTTGGATGGACCTATCTTGGATGGCCTGAGGGTCAGTAAATTTTCAGAAAATGAAAATTTTTGGGTGAACTACTTCTTTGAAGACAAATAGCATTTAAACTTTTTGTCAGTAGTTAACGTGATGAATTCACCTTGTGGTTATTTTGCTAGGGCACTTGATTGAGGAGACCTGACTTCATACATCCACTGCAAAACTAAAAAGTGGGATGGTTGAAAAAAACATTTAAGAAAATCAATGTATTTTCTTACAACACGTTCTCACTCCCAACTCGTCACATGGGACATAGACAAGAATATCTTCATAGTGATTGAAATGTTTTGTTGTTGGATGTAATAATGAACATAGCAGTCATTATTTACTCCCGATATCTGAGCCGCTGAAGACGCAGTGGATTACTTTTGTTTGTGAAGGAATCTACTTAAATGCGTTTATGTTCTCGCGAATCATTCGTGGTCCAGCTTCACTTACAGCAAAAGTGAGAATTTTGTGAAATTGTGGGTTTTTTATGAATCTTTGCAATCGCTATTCCCAATACCATGCTAGTTAGCACGTTTCACGGCTAAAGTGAACAGTCTCTTAGAGCACGGTTCGTCACCCCACAGAAGAGAGGGGCAGGGTCAGCAGAGCTCATTGGCATTTAAAGCAACATGCAAAAAACTGATTGATTTCTGCAGAGCGGATTTTGACAAGGTAAAAAGGGTGTTGTTTTACACTACCATTGAGAAATTTTAACCAAAGTATGTTATAGACTTTTCATTAAGAACCTAAAGAATCATATGAACTTGTGGAAAATGGGCATTCGATGACCCCTTTAATAGTTTGCATGCATTTGTAAAAAATAGAAATAAATTTATGTAAATTTAGACTTTCTTTGGAGCACCTGACCTCGCCCCAACCCTACCCACTTCTGAACAATATATGACGTAGCAGGCAAATAAAAGTACAGTCACAGGTATTTATTGCAAAAACCATAAAAAAAGCAGTATAAAAGCATTACAAACAAGTCTTGTTGCATTACAAGTCTTCTGAAGCAATACGATATCTTAATGCGAAGAAGAAGTAAAACATAAGGTTTTAATCATAGATATTTATACATATCTATGGTTTTAATCGCTGAAAATGATCCCGCTCCATTAACGCGCTCACATCTCATTCAAAAAGATACTCCCGTAGCATGATGCAAACGGTCACGAGACACACAAGAGCCAATGACATTTCACAACCAAAGCCAACGTAAAGCTTCTTCTGGCTGCATTTTTTAAATTTGCGTACAGACTGCAACAGCACAGGATGAGCTTTACTGCGGATGGAGATGGTGTTCACATCTGTTCCTCTCACAAATAAATCATTTTGCCGCATAAGTCTTGGAATATTAATATTTTTTTGAATAAATTATGACTGTAGCTGTATCTGCTTGTTATATCTAGCGTGTTTTATTGACAGATGGTAGGTTTATGGGAAGGGGTTGGGTTACGTGCTCATAAATGTGTAAATAGTGTGATATAAATAAAACTGTTGTGACTATTTACATTGAAAAATCACACCCCGACATATATGCAATAATGGCAATATTATTACCCAATATATAATGTAATCATGACAATAAAATTCCCAGTGCCTTTCGCGTCGACATACTGACGCCAGTTGTTTCTTATTT
Source organism: Acrossocheilus fasciatus (assembly GCA_036784905.1). Taxonomy (NCBI): domain Eukaryota; kingdom Metazoa; phylum Chordata; class Actinopteri; order Cypriniformes; family Cyprinidae; genus Acrossocheilus; species Acrossocheilus fasciatus. The sequence continues at coordinate 7,386,811 of CM071954.1, read as the reverse complement.
AAAGCAATGGAGGACCCTGCACGTCAAAAAATGACGCTAAAGGGCTACCCTGTGTGTCAAAAAGTGATGTCAAAGGGTGAAGTGATGTGAAGCTTGCAGATGACATTTGATTTGATACTTTATAAAATGCAGACTTTCTATGTAATACGTCTTGGCCCCGTAAAGAACCAAGCAAATTACGCTGATTTAAAAAAATAAACTTAAATTGTAACATGAATAACTTTTCAAAGGCAACCAAGAACCCTATAAAGAATGGTTCTTGATAATAAGATGGCTATTTTCTAAACCTAATGTGCTGTAAGACCTATTTTTAATCAAGGCCTAAATTTGAATGTCGTACAATTACCTGAATGACTATACACATATATACACATAGACATATTCAAAGGCTATCATACTAAAAATCAGTATGTGTGAAGGCGATAGCACCAATACTAAAAGCTCATTTTTTTGCATGATGCAGGCCATTAAGTTCCTTTATATCGCTCAGAAGCCTAGATAATGACTTTTCTTTATGCTTTCTTTGCAAAGTTAAACTTTAAGAGCTGTTTTCTTTGGCTTCATCCAACATTACAAGCCTTTTGCTGCTCGTGTGTAGGCATCCAACTGTGAAGTATTTCACACCGTCTACTCTCTTTGACCCTTCCATCAATCAAAGGCAATAACTTCCAAAAATCACAGAATAACACGGCTCCAGTTGCTCATCACTCGATTGTGAAATTTTGCCTACAGTACCATTCCGTTCCTGCTGATTTTGTCCCATCTGGCACAATTCAATTAAGCATATGCTTGTGAAGTTTCGAATTGGAAAGTTTTAAGGTGCTAACTGTTCGGAAGAACATCACGATCTTGTATTCCTCAAAGTGAGAAGGGGGCGCCACGGCAGAGTGGTTTATAGGTTCCCTGTCTGCTCTTCATTAAAAGTCTGGTTGAGTCTCATGTAGTGGCTGTGTTGTAATGAAAGGCTCACAGCAAGCACTGAGGTGGTAATCAGAAAGCCCAGACTCAACTGGTAACCAGGGCAACTGGAAATCAGGACTCGTTTTTTTTCCCCTCCCTCTCAGACTTTTTCACGGGGTGTTCAATGTCCATGGAATACTAATAACGTTTATTCTGTTTCGCTTGCTGCCGGTTGCGCTAGACATCAAAACCCTGTCGAGAATGACGCGGAAATTGCGCGTGAGCAAATACATCGTACACATCATCAGCCAATCAAATTGATTATTTAAATGACACACCTTTCATCCAAACAAGCGCAAAAACAAAAACACCCCACTGCTGCCAATCATCATTTCTGGATAAGAGGATTGTCATTGAGAGAACCTCTGTGCTCGTTTTGGTGAATAATCCTGGCTGCGGAAGGGAAATGGAAGGATTAAAGGGTAATCAAGCCCATGATGGATCTGGACTGTAGAGCTCTCTGCAGTGCTGTTATAATATGATGTCATCTATTATACCCTGTGCTGATTCGTCATTGGACCTGTAGTCTCTGCAGGTGCGATATAATGGAGCTGGCCCAAACACACACATTAGGAGCCGATAATGGTCATAATAAATCCCAGCATGCAGACAGGGTTCTGTCAGAACTCGCTTGTCTGTGGGAATGTGCAGCCTACCGACCCCTGAGGAAGGATGGTCCGTGTCAGAGCCACCCAAGATGGCTGTCCAGACCTCTGTCATCTCATGGGTTCCTGCTGCGCTGACACTCGCCTTGTTTTCCCTTTGAAGTCTTTCTACTGTGTTTTGAGAGCTCCCTTGGCAGCGCTGTGAGGACATCTTTAATTCCACCACGGTGCACTTTCTGTAATAGATATAATAGTTTCTGACTCAAGAGTTACAAAGTGATTTAGCAATTTTTTTTCTTATCCCCAAATTTCATACTACTTTTGTTTGCAGTTGTTTGCTAAATTACGAGTGCCTCTATAAAAATGTATTTATTTATTTACAGTACTGTTCAAACATTTTTGATCGGTAAGGTTGTTTAGAAGTCTCTTATGCTCATCATGGCTACATTTATTTGTTAAAAAATGCAGTAAAAACTGTAATATTGTGAAATAGCATTGCAATTTAAAATAATTGTTTTCTATTTTAATGTATTTAAAAATGTGATTTATTCCTGTGTGGCCAAAGCTGAGTTTTCGGCATCATTAGTCCAGTCTTCAGTTTCACATGATCCTTCAGAAATTATTCTGATATAATGAATTACTGCTTAAGAAACATTTCTTCTTATTATCAGTGTTGTTGTGCTGCTTAATATTTTTGTGGAAACCATTATATATAGACATATTTCAGGATTCTTTGATAAATATAAAGTTCAAAAGAACAGCGTTTATTTCAAATAGTTTAATTTAATCTTTAATTTGTCTGTCTGTCAGTCAGGACATTTACATATGTGGCCATTTTTGACGAGTTATAACATATGTGACCCTGGACCACAAAACCAGTCTTAAGTTGCTGGGGTATATTTGTAGCAATAGCCAAAAATACATTGTATGGGTAAAAATGATCAATTTTTCTTTTATGCCAAAAATCATTAGGATATTAAGTAAAGATCATGTTCCATGAAGATATTTTGTGAATTTCTTACCATAAATATATCAAAACTTCATTTTTGATTAGTAATATGCATCGTTAAGAACTTCATTTGGACAACTTTAAAGGTGATTTTTTCAATAATTTGAATTTTTTTGCACCCTCAGATTCCAGATTTTCAAATAGTTGTATCTTGGCCAAATATTGTCCAATCCTAACAAACCATACATCAATGCAAAGCTTATTTATTCAATTTCGAAAACAATTACACTTAAGACTGGTTTTGTGGTCCAGGTTCACATATAATTGTACCATTTGGAATCAATCAGGTGTATTACTAGAAACCTTGGTTGTGTTTCCCAAAAGCATCGTAAACCTTGTTGACTCGCCACCAATGGAGCCACGATCAACTTAGCCTTACGATGCTTTTGGGAAACACAACCCTTATCCATCAGTTGCATCCTCAGTGGTTGTAAAGTAGCTTGTAAAGATAATCCACTGTGGAAAAATAACGATTATCAAGATTCTTTTGTCTGAGCTGACTGTTGTTGATATGACAACTGATTTCCAAGCAGGACTCAAAAATAACTCTTTTGGCACACCAGCAAATAGTGAGTAAATTGTCATAAATATTTCTTACTGGCTATGAAACCACATTTTTTGTATATTTATTTATTATTTTTTTAAATATTCCATATTAAAATATATACAGTTTTCCTTTCCTTGCAGGTAATTGTGTCACACTAGCAAATAACTGATTAAGCCACATTTTACTTGCATTTGGCACTTGGTGGGTGTTCGTTTGGATCCTGTTTGTAAGTCAGATGCCCTGCAAGTGTAGAACTATAGAACTTTGAAGAACAGCTGTGGTTAAGTGCTCTCAGGTTTTAAGTGAGAGACGATTACTAGTTTCAGCATACAGCATCAATCACATACATGCAAGTGCTCATACTGTATGGTCCTTGAGTGCAGGTTGACAAAAGGTGAATGATGTTCTAAGTGATTTTCAGGCACTTGTGCAGAGTGTGCATGTGTTTTAAAAGCTATTCAAGAACATTGTGTTAACAGTCATTATATGATATATATATATATATATATATATATATATATATATATATATATATATTAGGAACCTGCAAAGTAGTATAAACAAGGGTGTCTGTGTATGTGTGTGTGTGTGTGTGTGTGTGTGTGTGTGTGTGTGTGTGTGTGTGTGTGTGTGTAAACTTGGTATTGTACATTTCTTTGTTCATCCATTTAATTCTTTCGAATACCAATAAGATCACCCTTGAAAGAAGGTGTTTTATTCAGCCTTATGAAAAAAGTTGCCTTATGAAATGACCCTAATGAGCCTTAAAGTGGAATTGATTAAATGTACCCATATGCTTCACAACCTCCGTCAGTTTGGCACTGCACATAATTGATTGTAATTAAAGAATTAAGTAGAATAAATTTAGGCACCGTACTGCAAATCATTGCTCAGAATTCATGCTAAATTTCTTTAGGAAGGGTGGCATTAGAGGACTAATATCTCATTACTACAACCAAAATTACTCCAATTTCAAGAATGCACAAGTAAGACTACATTTAATTGTGCCTCCACTGACGAGACTTTCAGTTTCTTTGGGGTTTATTGGAAGTTCTCTAAATGTTTTCCATTATCATCAGCAAAAAGCTACAGATCTGTGGTGAAAATACAGTAAAATCAAATTAGAATGTAAATATCATTTTTAAATTCTTAATTATAATCTAATCTATAATATAATATAATCTCTCTGTGTGTGCGCGTGTGTGTATACCTCACATTTCCTACGTTATGAGGACCAAATGTCCAAATGTGACCTTGTGGGAACAAGCTTATAAATTACACTGAATCAAGTTTTTTGAAAATCTAAAAATGCAGAGCGTTTTCTGTAAGTAGTAGGTTTAGGTTTAAGTGTAGGGTTAGGATAAGGTGATAGAAAATAGTTTGTACAGTAGAAAAATGCCAGTTTATGTATATGTGTGTGTGTAATACTTTATATTCAGATGTGCATAATTATTATGCAGATTACTACTACAGCTAAAAATTGGCAAAAAAATGACTATCAGAAAAATGCAGTACTCTGGAAATTTCCAAACTGTTAAAGGGTTACTCCAACCCAAAATGAAAATGTTGTCATTAATCACTTACCCCCATGTCGTCCCGAACCCGTAAAAGCTTCGTTCATCTTTGGAACATGATTTAAGATATTTTGGATGAAAACAGGGAGGCTTGTGACTGTCCCATTGACTGCCAAGTAAATAACACTGTCAAGGCCCAGAAAATTATGATGAGCATCTTCAAAAATATCCATCTGCCATCAGTGGTTCAATCTGAATTTTATGAAGCTACAAGAATACTTTTTGTATGCAAAGAAAACAAAAATAACAACTTTATTCAACAATTCGTCTCCTCCGCGTCACCGCAGCGCCATTTTGGAGAGTATCCGCTGGATGCAAACCACACGGATATGCTGTAACACTACGTGTGTAGTGTTGTCAAAAGACCTGGTACTTTGGTACCAAGTCAGTACTAAAAAAATGAAAATGTCATGGTATCAGGTTTTTTTAAGTACAGGTGGTACTGAGTACCCGGTCAACCCAGTTCTTGATGCGCCATCCAATAGGTGCGCAGATGCACTCTCTTTATAATGGACGACATCAAAAGGAGGAAACGCATCAAATTAACAAAACACTTTAAAGACAGACACCCGGATCAAATGAAAGAGTTCAAGCAGGTAAGTTTCAGTTTAATATTTAGATCTTCTGTTATGAATATTATTCCATATTTTAATTTGCATGTCGGATTGAAATAAACATCTCTGTTATTAGTGGAGTTAATCGTTAGCATAAGATTTTTTAAGATATAGGATAGCATAAGATAGCATAAGACACCATTTATTAACATGACTTCATGTTATTATCTAACATCAACTTACAGTGAGTGAACAATATATTTTTACAACATTAATTAATGTTTGTGAATGTTATTTAATACAAACACTTGCTCATTCATGTTTGTTCATTGTCCGTTAAATAATTTTAACAGACTAAACTTTTGATTTTATGTTTTAGTAAATTTTGAAATTAACCCTTGTTTATTGATAGGTCATGTTATCTAAAATGGAATCTTATTGTAAAGTGTTTTTAATACTACAATTCCCATCTATTTGATATACACTTGTCTTAAAATATATGTAATATTATCCAAATTTATTATAAAAGCTGAGGTTTGTTATTTACTGAAATGTTATATTTTAGCTGGAGTCAATGCTCTAATGTTGCATTTGGTCAGACTCAGCCCATTGCTTTACTTATATTATATTTTCCTTTTACAGCTGCAGGCTGAGGAAGATCATGAAACATACCAGCAACCCTTGGTAGGCTTTCCTGTAGCTCAAATAGTAGAGCATGGCGCTAGCAATGCCAAGACCATGGGTTTGATTCCCAGGGCAAGCAAGAGCTGATAAAATGTAAGAACTGTAACTTGAATGCAATGTAAGTTGCTTTGGATAAAAGTGTCTACTAAATGTAAATGTAAACCCTAAAACAGACAACACTTTACAGTTGTTTTTCAGCGGCAGCAGAAATATGACAAAAACTTTTGGGTGAAACTTGTTTACTTTTTTTCATACTTTTATTACTTGTGGAAAAACTTGAAACAATTTTAAATAAGCATAAAGAATGGCATTGATTTTGTGTATTTGCTTTGATAACGAAATTGGTACTGAGAATCGTGGATTTTCACTGGTATTGGTACCGAGTACAGAAATGTTGGTGCCGTGACAACACTATCCATGTGGTGTGGCCGGTTTTCATCCAAAATATCTTAAATTGTGTTCCGAAGACGAACAAAGCTTTTACGGGTTTGGAATGACATGGGGGTCATGATTAATGACAAAACGTTCATTTTGGGGTAGAGTAACCCTTTAAAGTGTGACCATGGGACAATCAAGTGGTTTATCAATCTTAAAAAATGTGTTGAGAAAAAAAGGTGCAAATTAACAGCAAAAAAATCCACCAGGAACACTATAACTTCCAGTGCCACCATTTTCCAGAACAGCAACCTACCTGGAATCTCCAGAAGACGGTGTCAGGTTCTCAAAGAATTTGCTAAAGCAAGGAAAACTGAAACACAATCTTAACGCTTAAGAAAAATCGCTTATCAAAAATCATAAGCTAAAGCATCAAGCTTAGGCCAAGAAATACATAAGGTCTGATTTTTATAAGGTTTTATGGACAGATGAAATCAGTGTAACTCTTGATGGACCAGACAGCTGGGCCCGTGATTGGCTCACTAATGGACCCAGAGCACCAGTTTGAGTCAAGCGACAGCAAGGTGAGGAGGGTTGCATAATGGTGTGGGCTGCTATTATTAATGATGAGCTAGTTGGACCTTTTCTGGTTGCACATGGACTGAAAATGAACTCCCAAATATACTGTCAGCTTTTGGAAGACACTTTCTTCAAACAGTGGTACAAGAAGTGTCTGCAGCATTCAATAAGGCCATGATCTTTATGCATGACAATGCTCCAAAATATGCAGCCAAGTACTACTGTTTTGCTCGCCAGAAAAGTTTTCATAATAATGGCCTGGCCCTCTTGTTCATCTGATTTAAACCCAGTTGAGAACATGTGGGCCCTTCTTAAGCATTAGATTTACAATACAAGAACAACACTGTGTCAACAAGTCACTGAAAAAAGGTTGGCTGTACTGGCCACTGAATACTTTGAAAGGACATATGGTTTGTTTGTTTGTTTAAACATTATTGTATACTATTACACATTGAGATATAAGAAAAATCATATAACTGCCTAATAGTGTAATATTTAATATACATATTATTTTACACTGTTATATACAGTATATATTAAATATTCAGTTATATACGGTTAGGGATAGTCATTATTAATTTGACCTGATGTTATAAAAGATGTATGTCAGATTTGTACTTTGATAACAATAATATGAATTTAGTTGAATTTCACTGCATTTTGGTTTGCGACTTTAAATTTAAATTCAAATCGCAGTTCTATATCCTGTTTGCCACAGTTCAAATTAAAAAAAAAAAAAAAAAAAAAAGTAATTGTATTTTGAAAGGCATTTACTATTCAATTTGGGATTTGGTGCACAACCCAGCATAACGTTGCAGAAATATAAAGAAACTAATTGACAAATTATCCTGTCTCTTGTCACATTATTGCATCATGTCTGGTTTGGACACGTTGTTATACAACAAAAAAATCCATATTAATCAGCTGAACGGTTTTCCATCCTGTTCCGATCTGTGCTGGTTAATCTACGGCAATGACAAATGTCTAATTCGGAGCCTATATGCAATCTCGTAGAAGGAAGGGAGATTTTCTTTTCCCCAATCTGTTTATACATTGTACCAGCATAAGCTATGTTTATTAATATCAGCCTTTCATTTTCTATTATGTTAAGAGTATTCTGCTGCTGTGGGTGTTTATTGATTTGATTTAAATAGCTATCTCTATGATGTCTAGGCTGATTTCTGCGCTCGTTCATTTTAATAACGCTTCAGTTCTCAGTGCAAACATCTGTTTATGGCTTGCCATATTGTTCATAAGTCAATACCTATATTTGTGATTGAATCTGTCCTTTTGCATAACCTCTTCCCCTCTGTAAATCTCAAGGTTCAAGCAGGATTTACATGCATCAGAATGCCATTAATTATTTATATTTCTGCATTGTATCTCAGGCATTACGCATACAACAGCATGACATTTTTCTTGGTGAATCTAATGTCATTCGCCCCAAAACAGGCTGCGGTGTGTTAAAAACAGAAAAGGCTGTGCTCTTGAATCACCGGTTTCAAAGGGTTTAAATCCTCTGAGAAATTTTACCATCAAGTGGGATTACTTCTTGAGCCAGGAATGAGGGAATCCATAAAGATTTAAGCTCTTTGGAGTGGAAGTACGGCTCTATTTTTGCAGGGTGCAGGTCAATAATGTCACTCAAAAGAAAGACTGAGGGCACATCATTCAGTAAAGAACCTATGACAATATTCATGCTTTCTTTGTTATCACGTTTGCGATTTTTTTTTAAACATACTTTTAATGCACGTCAGTGTTTGCTCGAAATAGCATTACTTTTATATTTTATTAAATGTATAGAATATTAGTATCATTGAGATACTGTTGTAGTTTTTAATAACCTTTTTTATTTTAGTATTTTCCATTTTAATTTTAGGTAACATTTTAATAGTTCTTTTGATTGTTTTTGTCATTTTAAGCAGCTTTTTTATTTAAAATGAGAAAAGTTTAAATGTTTGTGTTTCTATTTCAGTTAACATTTGATTTATTTCAATTAACAATTTTTATTTACTTATGTATTATTTTATTTAGATATATTTTTATTGATAATTTTGGTTCACTAAAATAACCCTGATTTGCATGAAGTAGTTTTGATAATGCCTGTAGTAAAATTGTAGTGTTGGTTTAGAAATAATTGTAGCTGGTGGAGTTAAAAACTTAATATTGCACTAAACTAATTGCTGTACTGAACAGTTTGCTTAAGAAAGCACAAAAATAAATAGATAGATAAATTGTGGGCTAAAACAGAATTGATTTACACCCAGCTGGGAGAGAAACAAAGTCAATTTGAATGCTGTCTCATTTTAAATCCATTATGCTGTGCTTGTGATGACCATCAGAAAACAGTAAAGTGAAGCAGACAATTAGTAAAAGAAAGCTGAATATAATTAGTTTTATGAGACTGGAATTTCCCAAAGCAAAAAATCTGCAGAAAAACACTTCTGAGGTCTGAAAGCCAGAGTTCAATTTATTGATTTAGAATTAAGTTTTAATATATTGTGTCTGGTTTTTTTCTTTTTTTTAACCCTCGTGTTATATTCCGGTCATTTCATTTTTTGCCCAAAAACTGAGGTGCATGAGCTCAAATCAGTGAGGTATCCATCAATCAGTACAAAAAGAAATAGAAAATCGAAAGAAAACGAGTTGACAAAAAGATTTAAAGATTTGGCGATAATATAGCATGATCATTTTTGACCAGGAACACCATTAATGATGTTCAGCACAGCATAAGGGTTAAATGTATGTTTTATTAATATTTTGCATAAATATAAAGCATATATTAACATGTACATATTATACCATGTTTCCACTTGTCAAAAACCTGATTTATTTATTAGCATAAAGTTGGCAGTAGGATTCATCCTGCACTTCCATATTCATATACTTCAGACATTTTAACAGTCACCTAGAGAAGTATCAGAGAGGATTAGACAGTAGACAGATTGTAAGGCCATTCCTGGGTCTTTGTGGCTAATCGCAGGCTCATAGATCATTCAGCAGACATCGCACGAGTACTGGGTTACAGCTGAAGCAGGTGAGGATTGAGATGAAATTGCTAGAAGATAGTGTGCAGTAAATCACATGGAAATGACTCCATTATGCTTGCAGGTCTATGTGTTAGTAAATATACTCCAGTGGAGGTCACACAGTTATGGCACAGAGGTCAAGAAAATAAACAGAATAGGTCAGAATTTTTGTAATTTGCATCTTTTGCAATATACAGTCTTGAAGCTTTTAGATATCATTTTGTCTTTTCAACATCGTAATGGAAATACATGCAAATATATAAAAGGCAGACTATTGTATAACAGAATGCATGTGCGATATAATTACAAGTGCTGCGTGAGGAATGTTTCTCATTCTTAGTAATGCTATTTCATCTTCGCTGAAGGCCACCGAAATATTCTACAGTTGGAGGAGATGTTTAATATTTATAGTGCCACTATAGGTCTCCAGAGGCCACATTCGCTAGGCAAAAAACCCTACCTTGAGATCATCCTTTGAGAAATGGCTCTCTCTTGTACCCATAAATTTCTCCCTATCCTTCAATTCAATACGGATAGGCCGGGAGGAGATTCCATACATCACGTAAATGTGAGGATGAGCCCTAATGCTTATGAAGTGCTGTGTTTTGTGCGCAACATATAGCTGTAATTTAATTTTGGTGACACGAAATATTGAGATTTTGGTCAACTTTGGACCAGTACTATTTTTCATTCTGTTTCTGGAAATAAATTTCTTCAGCAATTATGGTTTAAATTGATCAAGACATTTGTAATGTTGCAAAGTGTTTCAATTTTAAATAAAGCTGTCCTTTTAAACTTTCTATTCATGAAGGAATCCTTATGGTATCACAGTTTTCACAAAAATATGCATTTCAACATTGATAATAAAATAAAAAAAAATGCTTCTTGAGCACCAAATCAGCAGATTAGAATTATTTCTAAATGATCATATGTCACAGACTGGAGTAATAATGCTGAAAATTCAGCTTCGCTATCACAGGAATAAATTACTTTATGTTAAACTACAAAACAGTTATTTTACATTTTAATAATATTTGACAATATTACACTGGACAGCCATACATACATATATAAACAATTTTTAATACATTTTTATATGTTTTAATGTGTATATTTTTGCAGTCATGTATAACTGTCAAGTACTGCAGAAACAAAATTTGTCCTAAAGCACAACTTACCTAACATAAAAGAAACAGCAATTAAATATTTACAAGTAAAGATGCAATGCTAATTATCACTTGTTCCTCAAGGCTTTTAACATTGTGCAAAATTCTAACTTTTGTTGTTGTGAGATCTTGCTCTTCTGAAACAGTTTTATGAGGTGTGGATAACTTTAAAACTGTTAAACAAACACAAATTGTCACAGGTTGTGAAGCATTCGTGTCTTAGATACAAACTACAAACTCTTTTTAGGTGTCAGACTTTTCACCAGTGACTGTAAACAGACTATTGATACTGATTTTAGTTTGTACTTTTAACTCCAGAGTATTGTAGTTGTTCCGACAAGGTTGGGCCCCTCAGCTCTATTTCTCAGTCTCCTTCTCACCAGTGTGAAATCTGCCAAAGCGCTTGAGACACAGGCCTATTCCTTGAATATCATGTGCTTTTTTTGTTTAATTTGAAGCTATTGCCTTTTTCTTTGAATTAAAATACCTGAGCTCAGTGGAGGTTCTGCTAATTGCTTTTGTCATCCACTTTGTTCACTTGTTCTCTCCAAGGCAATGAATCACCAAGGTACATTTTGCTGCAATGCTGGAAGAACAAAGGAACTCCAAAAACACCATAGGCCTTACTTCTTTATGTCAATTTATTTCAATAGTCAGTTTTTATCCCTCTCAACCCTAATTCACAGTTAGTGGATCTGAACATTGCCTCAGACTGCATGGCTGATCCATAGTGCACAGCTATTGCTGACTGAAACACTTACTTTATCAGTTTTTATAAAGGTGATGGGTTGAGAGTTTTGTTTTGAGGCATAGAAGCTAGAAAAAATAGTTAAACACAAGCATATACAACTGTTCAAAAGTCTTCAGAACACTGATTTTTCAGCAGCCCTTATTCAAGTCTTCAGTGTCACATGATCCTTCAGAAATCATTCTAATATGCTGATTTGCTGCTCAAGTTCTTATTATTGTTGAAAACAGTTTTGCAGCTTAATATTTTTGTGGAACCATGATGCATTGTATCATGATTCTCTGATAAATAGAAAATTAATAAAAACAGTGTTTCTACATTAGATCGTTTCAGTGAAATGAAAAAAAAAAGTATAAATAAAAAATAAAATATAAATAAATAAACTGATCAGTGAACACACACACATACATGTATGTATGTATATTTACATACATACATACATGTATATATATATGTATAGGTATACCAGAACTTAATACTTATTTATTTGTTTTTTATTAATTAACTTTTCTCCATGTTATTGTTGTTGAACAATCCATTTCAGATAAATCTGGCCCTGCACAGCACATATGAACAAATAAAAATTTGGTCGCTTTACATGTCATTCATGATATTACATGATTACACAGTATCATAATAAGCTTTAATGTGGACCAACCAAGTCAAATATCCAAATTTCTAGTTATTGTGACTAACCTCAATTACTAATTTCTTATTACAAAAGCATGCCGTAAAAATCAGTCAATAATAATTAATAAAAGACTAACCACAATATGGCAAGAGTAGCATGGCTCTTTCTGCTGCTGGAGAGGCTCATCCTCTGGACTTCCCAGGCACTGTGCCCGGCGCTGGCGGTCCACCACACAGTAATTAATTCTGTGGCCACCAAGCAAGCCCTCGTTTAATGACTGGAACTTATATAATTACAATAGGGGCACAAGACCTTGGCAAGGTCACTATCAGTTCCTGATGGCATTTTATTCTGCCAGTGTAGAGTTGAAAAAGTAGCAGACCTACCTTCTCACCTCCTCCTCATCCTCCTCTAATGTCTCTTTCTGCAGCAAAATTGAAAGACAAGAATACAGCAATGCTCGCTAATTCATTTCACCATTCTGGTTGCTTGCGCATAGGGTTCTGATTGATCCATACACTTTGCAATGATTTTCCTAAAATAATGTCTCATTAACCGCTTTGTGTGGGTGACATAGCGAATAGGTGTCTGTAAAAGTGCTTCACAGTGAGTTGCAACAAAGAGAAATCAATAAAACGTCTGCTTCACGAATGCTAGAGAACCCTTTTCCATATATTTACACTCTAGTGACAGCTGCCTTTTGAAAAGCCATTCATTTTCCCTCTTTGCATTGTAATGGCTATAGTGGAGTTAATCAGGGATTTCCTTAGTGCATATGGAGTGGGCAATGTTGTTGTTTTGTTTTCTTATTTATTTGAGTGGAAACACAGATTTGTGACTGTGGTTGGATTTGCCTCCAGGGGAGAAAATGAACACTTTCAGCTCCATTTGAGAGCTGGCATGTGGCAGGAACTCAGTGGGACTTTTGTTGTCAGTTTGAGTGCCAAATGCATTTCTCTGCTCATCAGATCAACCGTACCTTGCTTACACTAAAGCAAGACTTTTACTGAGTTTAAACATCTTGGGAAACAACCGTATGTCTTACTTCATCTGATTTACATTCCACTCCAGATGAAACCAGAGGTGTAGATGTGTGTCAACTGTTGTGGATTTTTATGTGCTATAATACTATCAAACAGACAGGGAATGCTAATGTATGGCTGCTCCTCACAAGAATAAATTATATTTTTGTTGGTTGATAATGTTGAGCTCTTTCACACAGGAAAAAGCCTCTCTGTGCACATTTTTTATTTCTTGTTTTCTTGCAGATTTTCCAGAGTATTGAATATATAAGGCCAAAAATGTCTTGAGATTTGGAGGACTGCAGACTGGATAATTTTTTTAGTTTCATTCTTGACTTCTGTGTTCGAGGTTAACTCGGAAAAAAAGAGCACTTTTGGGGTCTTTAAATAATATACATGAATCACGAAACAGCATTTAGCTGGACCATAAAACCAGTCATGTGTAGCATTCAGTGGTATTTTTGTAGCAATAGCCAATAATACATTGCATGGGACAAAATTACAGATTTTTCTTTTATGCTAAAAATCATTAAGATATTAAGTAAAGATCATGTTCCATGAAGATATTTTGTAAATTTCCTGCCATAAATATTTCAAAACTTAATTTTTGATGAGTAATATGCATTGCTACGAACTTCATTTGGACAACTTTAAAGGTGATTTTTCTGAATATATATATACACACACACACACACACACACACACACACACACACACACACACACACACACACACACACACACACACACACACACACACACACACACACACACACACACACACACACACACACACACACACACATAGTTTATCCTTATAAGCTTATTTATTCAACTTTCAGATGATGTATAAATCTCAATTTCGAAAAACTGAGACACATGTGTCCAGTACAAATTATTTTAAAACTAAGTTTTATTTATTTATTTATGAGCAACATTAATTAAGTGTTTTTTTTTTTTTTTTTTTTTTTTTAACATACAGTATGTATAAATTACCATCAACCTAGATTACTAAATGCTGTAAAAGTACAATTTATTTTTTGTTTATTTTAGCTTGGATTAAATACAATGCATACAAAAAATGTTAACCTGTAGAATCTTATTGAAAACTCTTAACAATTTTATATCATGAGGTTTTATGACTCTCTCTCTCCCTTTCAGCCACTGGAACGTTTTTTTCTGGCAATTCATTTCTCATACTGTTAAACACATAATGGAAAAAGTTGCTTCCAAAAGTACAAATTACAATTGCAGTGCTGTATCACTGCTTTGGTTTGCATTCATCTGCCATCTGAGTGATTATGAGATTCTCTGGAGAACATATGGTCTTCGATCTTACCGCATGAGGAATTCCTTACTGGCCATTTATGCTTGGCAATATTTAATTGCTTGAAGCTTCCTTTGATCCTGAAAATTGTCTCTGTTGAGCAAAGCCACTGAAAGCCACTAAAACCACAGCATCCTAGACACCTAATCAATATCATTTGATGTCAAGAGTATTAATAAAACTATAGATTGTCTGAAAGTTATATAGCTTAACAGATTTGAACAGCATTCAGCTGATATGCCATATAAGAACATTTAAAACATATCCAGAAAAACAGCTTTCCCTCTGTAACTGTCAAATACATGTTTTCACAGAGTTGTGCATTAATATGTTTCTGTTATAAATTCATATCTATTTGAGTTCATTTATTTTTTAAATATACTTGACTAAAATGTATGAATGTGATATTCAATGTAATAAGTAGAGAATGAGCTCCCTTGAAATGTTTGAAAAAGAGTTACTTTATCTGCATGGTCTAAGAGTGCGGACACGGTAATTCATCTTTAAACATGTTGCATTTTGTGTATAATGTTGTTTTATATCAGTTTATGTAAACGATGTTATGTGTAACGTGATGTCATTGGATTCAGATTTGCATATCAGCTGACACTTGAATGAGAGACTGAGAAAAAAGGACTGTGAAAAATGCATATTTTGAACATTATATGCTTTATTTCTTGTAGTTTTCACGGTGTCTGCTGAAAAGAGAGAGAGACAGAGACACAGCAAAACACAGAGAAACAGCAAAAGACATCTGTATGAAGCGTGGCTATCATTTCATTAGACCAGTGCAGCTACACCCCCTTTAAATGAGATTATAATGATTAATTGATGTGGAACAGTAATGTCGATTCACTTTGATTCATTGGTTTCAACGAGTTGGTTCAGTTAAGGATTTGTCAGACTGATTCATACTAATGGTGTTTCGCTCATGAAGGATTTTAACAAATCATTTCAATGATTTAATAACTCTCTCATAACACCACCTATTGGCATAATCACGCAATCTGAACTGAACAAATAGCTTTGTAAATGTGAAAAATATTAAATAATTTAATATGTAAGGTAAAACGTGGGGTTAAAATCTGATGAAAAATACTCCTCGCATGCAAACCTGCAAAGCTCAAATACTCACAGGAAACCTTCAACTTTAGTATGCAGCCCTTTATTATTTCCTGCTGTTATATTTCTGTATAAAAAGTAAATATTTACTTTATCCTTGTTTGTCACCAATAGGATATCTTATGCATACCTGTTTGCATAAATTAGTCTTCACCTCGTTATGATTTGAGGATGTGCCCACAAAAAACAAAACACATGCTGTTTGTCATTTCTTTTGCAACCCAATATGAATATCTTATGCAGACTGTTTGACAATGTCACAGTGAAAGTCACTTTGTACTGTGTTATCCTATTCACAAAGAGAGGGAAAAAAAATATATCAGATCAACCGCCCGTCTTTGGCAAACCCTGAAATTACTTGTTTGTGATGAGTTCAGTAGCGTTGAGTGGAAACAACATCTACTTTGCATGTTTTCTTTTTCAATTTCACACAAGGGTTAAGGGGCGTTATGATCACATCAACATCGGCACAGCAAAATTACTGTGTTGTTCAGTGAATGTGATTATAGTGTATTGAAATATTACATCTCTGGGTGAGTTCTGTCTGCATTCCAAACAGAGCTCTTTTTAGTTTTTTTTTTTTGTGACCTTAGTCTGAATAGAATTATGGCTGCATTTATTTAATCAACACTACAGTAAATGCTAATTCCAATAATATTGCGAAACGTTGTTACGAGTTAAAAATAACTGTTTTCTGTTTTAATATATTTTAAAATGTAATATATTCCTGTGACGCAAAGCTGAATTTTCAGCATCATTACTCCTGACTTTAGTGTCATGTGTTCAGAAATCATAGTTGTTTCTTGAGTTGTGTTGCTTAATATTTTTGTGGAAACTGATATTTTAAAAGAACATTATACATGTCTTTTATATACATTTAATTTTTCTATAAATGTATGCCACTTTTAATCAATTTAATGCATCCTTTCTGAATAAAATTAATTAAAAAGAAAATCTTACTGACCTTTTTTGAATATTAGATTATATTAGCAATTCAATAAATAATTAATTCCTTATTTGAGTATCAAATATGATGTTCTTTATTAATTTTCCATAATATAAGTTTAGAAATATAATACAAATGATATATTGAAAAATTATACTGTACAAAGCTTTTTAAAGCTCTTAAATTTAATAAGCAACTTCTTTTCTTTCTTTTTTTTGCCTGTTGTGGACCTATATCAATTATAATCTATATTAATTCTCTGAAAACACTGTATTAATTTTTTCATATTTTCTTTTTTTCAGTAGTTTCCTTTGTTGACAGAAGAACACTTTTTTTGGCCTACTGAAACATATCTGTACCACTGAATTTGTTCAGCTGACATAGCACAGTTGGCTGCACGTATTTGAACATCTGTACATATGTTTTGCAATGAGTGAGTTTGTGTAGGAAGCCCTTTAATGGAGGTGGTTTGGGTGTATGTAATGAATAATTCTGAATCAATCTGGATTCATCAACATTACAATGACTTTTACAGAATTATTAGTGAACGAGACTCAGTGTCTCTCATGGAAGCAGAGTTGACCGTTGTTTCATTATGGCTCAATGGTATTGTAAGAAACCAAGACCAACACACCAACTGTACATGAGAACATCAATTTACTTCTGCATGTTTGTTAAGGCTCTGATTGTAAAACAAGCAAATAAGGGTTGTAATGTTTAATCAAACCCCAGTTGACTCTGTGAATTGGTTATGCTGTCTGATTGAGACAGGGTCTCTCCTCGCTAATCTCACATGGTCAATTAGAACCACTCCAGACAGATGTCAATAGTGCCTTAGAATGCATTGATTAGCACAGCATATGAGTGAGGCTCTAGCAGAGCTCTGTCTTTATAGTGAAGACCGTAAAGTGGAAGTGTGTAGTTGTGTACATTTGAATGTGTTGTAAGGCAAGGGTATTTAGAGGGTATAGCAGTCCCTGCATGCAATATGACGTGCAACTGAGGGAATCATGAAGAAAAGGTTTCATTTGAATGAACATAACCTTGTCATGGGTGTTTTTGTTAATGTCTTCAACCTCTACAGATCAGAAACTGAGAACGCGTTCAATCTTTTTATAACTCTCTGGCAAGGAGAATGTCATCTGGTAGTTTTTATTTATTTTTTATTTTTTCATTTGATTGATTTATCATGTTTATGTTAGTTACCAGATAAATCAGTCTTAATTGGACATACAGGTGCATCTCAATAAATTAGAATGTCGTGAAAAAGTTAATTTTTTTCTTGTAAGTTATTTCAAAAAGTGAAACTTTCATATATTTTAGATTCATTGCATGTACAGTAAAAAAATTCAAAAGTTTTTTTTTTTTTTTTTTAATTTCGATGATTAGAGCTTACAGCTCATGAAAGTCAAAAATCAGTATCTCAAAATATTAGAATATTTGCATTTGAGTTTCAGTAAATGACCATCTCTACAGTATAAATTCTTATTCTTTGAAACCACAATACTGGAGAAGACTGCTGACTTGGCAATGATCCAGAAGACGAACATTGACGCCCTCCACAAAGAGGGTAAGTCACAGAGGATCATTACTGAAAGGTGTGGCTGTTTACAGAGTGCTGTATCAAAGCATATTAAATGCAAAGTTGACTGGAAGGAAGAATTTGGGTAGGAAAAGGTGCACAAGCAACAGGGATGACTGCAAGCTTGAGAGTACTGTCAAGCAAAGCTGATTCAAACACTTGTGAGAGCTTCACAAGGAGTGAACTGAAGCTGGAGTCAGTGCATCAAGAGTCACCACGCTCAGACGTCTTCAGGAAAAGGGCTACCAAGCCACTTCTGAACCAGAGACAACGTCGGAAGCGTCTTACCTGGGCTGTGGAGAAAAAGAACTGACTGTTGCTCAGTGGTCCAAAGTCCTCTTTTCAGATGAAAGTAAATTTTGCATTTCATTTGGAAATCAAGGTCCCAGAGTCTCGAGGAAGAGTGGAGAGGCACAGAATCCATGTTGCTTGAAGTCCAGTGTGAAGTTTCCACAGTCAGTGATGATTTGGGCTGCCATGTCATCTGCTGGTGTTGGTCCACTGTGTTTTCTGAAGTCCACAGTCAACGCAGCCATCTACCAGGACATTTTAGTGCACTTCATGCTTCCTTCTGCTGACAAGCTTTATGGAGATGCTGATTTCATTTTCCACCAGGACTTGGCACCTGCCCACACTGCCAAAGGTACCAAAAGCTGGTTCAATGACCATGGTGTTGGTGTGCTTGACTGGCCAGCAAACTTGCCTGACCTGAACCCCATAGAGAATCTATTGGGTATTGTCAAGAGGAATATGAGAGACACCAGACCCAACAATACAGATGAGCTGAAGGCCACTGTCAAAGAAACCTGGGCTTCCATACCACCTCAACAGTGCCACAAACTGATCACCTCC